>OY998242.1:50627462-51908521 GCA_963922005.1 Cornus suecica | reverse complement strand
CTCTTCTTCCTTTATATCGTGAGGACAACTTCGATAGGTGTCTAATTGCTTTCTGCGAATCCATTGAGAGGAAGTTTGTTCGCGTATTTTCCACAGTCATCTTCATTAACCAGGCACTCGTAGAGGTGGAGTGACCGCGGCCTACAGTGAGTTCTGGAAGGAGCAATTGGCGAGGTTCCAATGTTTTATGGCTGAAACAACTCCTGTTCCAGTACCTGTTCTAGTATACATCGCGGATCCTTCACTGAAGCTTCGCAAGGTCAGGGGCAAGTCTACACCCAAACATCATGCTCAGCCTTCCTAGTCTCAGAAGCCCAAGCAATCGACTCGCAAGCGGTCTTTCCGCGAGGAAGTTCCTCCCGCTAGACCACCTATTCGCGAGTAGCCCATCGCGAGTTGTCTGGTAAATTTTTTTTAACTTTTTTTTCCTTTGTTATGTCATGTTTTTATATGTCTTGTGTCCATACTAAACCATTTCCTTCCTCTTCTGCGGCGTTCCAATGCCCAGGCTACAGGTATCATTAGTGCACCTACTGATTCATTGGATCATGTCCCCTTTTATGTTCGTCTAAAAAACCTGTCTGTCGCAGCAGCATTGGATGATGTGCCTCTCACGAAGAGGAAAAGAACTCTCTCCAAAGCCTCCAAGACCTATGTAGCAGGAGAGACTCCTAGCTCAGAGGAGCCTCCTTTGGTGCGAACACGCAAACCCTCTCATGATATTTCTCCTGTAGGTATTTCAGACCCTATCTTAGAAGGGGCTTCCTTGGCTACAAGGCGCAAGCTTGCTTTGGCCAAGCTAAAAAATAAAAAGAAGGCTAATGCAACCTCTACATTGCATGATATTGTTGCTCGCGTGGTTGAGGATCTGAGGACTGGAGATGATGCGGAAGAGACAGAGGTTGCCAGCTTCTCCTGGGGGTGGTCTTGATTTTAACCCTTCTCCTGCAGAATCCTCTGATGATGTTGAGGACCACCTCACCATCAACTCTTTGATCAACAAGTCTTCTCAGCTGACTTTGGCTGAGGATGAGGATGATGGTGATTATTTTTCATTTCGCGACACCGTTATTTCTGCAACCTCTACTCCTGAAGCAGATCATGAGGTATCATCAGTTCGCGACCAACATGATACTACAAATGCTCGCGAGGTTTCTCTGACGTTGCCTTCAGTTCCAGTTTCTCCTGAGGTCTTTCCCACTGATGGTGGAGCAGAGGATCAGAACATCGATGACACTCACTTGCAGCCTCTTGGAGTTGATATTGCATCTGAGATTGCTGCTACACTGGCAGACGTTCCCATTATTGAGAGATCTATCTTTGGCACCCCTATCCCAGAGGTTGAGGAAGGTAACTCCTTTTACCACTTCATCCTTCCATTTGATTCTGAGTGCCCAAATATGATTTTTTTAACATGTGTATTTTCCTTCTTTTAGGTGTAAACTCTGAAGACCAAGAGATGATCGACGAGCTACTACATAATGCTCAAAGGATTTCTGAGGGTTAGATGGTATTTCCTCCAGACACATTTACTGAGCCGGTCATAAAGGTACCTCCAACCCCTACTCCTGCCTCTGTCTCTTATCCTCATAAGCTTACTCGCACCTCTGTCTCCGATCCTCGCCATCCTGCCTCTCACGACCATGTTTCCACTTCTCGCATGCCTGCTATTGCTCCTATTTATGATGCTACTTCCTCAGTGCCAATACCTTGGCATCATTGGCTCTGTTATCCTCGCGACATCACAGTGCTAGATCTGATAGAGGAAGCTCATCTAGAGACTTTTGCTCGCTTGGAAATTCATGAGCCACTCTTGCAAGCCTTCTAGCTCCAGCTTGTTACAGATGTGTTCAGGACCCTTTCTGAGACTTCCATTCAGGATGTTATTCCTGACACCCTTCCGAGATATCATGCTCGCATAAAGGACTGGAAGAAGGTTAGGATGGATGTGTCCTGGTGGGAGACCCGGCTGGCTGTTATTCAGAGGCTTTACGATCACTGTCTTATCAAGATGAAGGGTCGTGATGCTCATCAAAGAAAACAGGCAGAGATTGCAGAAACTCGCAGACAGTTAGCACTCTCGAGGAGGATGAGAAGAAACTTCAAGATGCAGCTGATCATCTTGAGCGGGCCCGTCTGTACTTGGAGGTATGAGGGTTTCAAGTTGTCAGATCCCATCACTTAGAATCTTTTCTAGCCCCCCTTTTTTTATCATGATGTTTGTATTGTCCTCTAATTGTAACCACATTTTTGTTGTATAACCATGTACTATGATAGTAACTCTAACATGCTTTATACATTTGGGATGATTTGTTTTGATGCTATATGTCTTCATTGTAGAACATTTTTATAACACCATAATCCATAATGCCTTTATGCTTGATACAATTTAATCCATTTCACATTAAGAGACCCAGCTTTCTCGCGAGTAACTTCATGTTCCATCCTGTAATACCCACTGATGCCTTCACTTACAATCACATACGGACCTTCCCATTTAGCTTCAAATTTCTTCGCCTTTGTCCCCTCATGATTGATGGTACTACTTTCAACACTCTGTCCCCCTCTTTGAACCATCTGTACCATACCTTTTTGTTGTAGCTTCTTGCTTGTCGCTTATTGTATTCTTTCTGATTCGTAAAGGCTTCTGCCCTTGTTTCGTCCAATTCTTCTATCTCCAATAGCCTGTCTTCCAAACTGCTTTTGCATGCCAACATTTTAGCAGCCACCTCTAATTCCGCGGGTAGCACAGTCTCTACTCCATAGACCAGTGCATAAGGGGTCATGTTTGTCGCACTCCAGTATGCGGTTCGATGTGCCCACAGTGCTATTGGAAGCTCTTCCGCTTATTTCTTCTGATTATCATACACCAACCTGGACAGGATTCGAATTAACACTTTATTAGAGGCTTCATCCTATCCATTTCCTTTTGGATAGTAAGGCGTGGACTTGTGATGAATTATTCAGTATCTCCTCAACAAATCCGTGACTTTACTATTGACAAAAGGAGTCCCATTATCCGACAGTATCACCTTTGGTATCCCAAATCGATAAATGATGTTTTACTTTATGAATCGAACCACATTGTCTGCTATCGTCTGTCACAGTGGGATAATTTCCACCCATTTTGTGAACAATTCAGTTTATACTAAAATCCACACATGTCCTTGAGCCTGCGGTGTGATTGGTTCAATTATGTCCAGTGCCCAAGTGTGGAAAGGACAGGGAGTAGCCAACTGTGTAATTCAGTTCCTGGAGAATGAATAAGATCCCCATGCACCTGACATACATGACATTTCCTGACAAAATCGTTGCAGTCCCTTTCCATTGTTGGCCAGTAATACCCGGATGATAGTAGATGTTGAAACATTTTTCTAGGGCCTTGGTGACCAAACTCGTGAACTCATTTCAATACCTCCCTTGCCTCTTCCTCGCTTACACATCTCATTAGCTTTCCTTCAAAACTTTTGCGAAACCATTTTCCTTCTTGTAGGACAAATCGTGAGGCCAATTTTCTGAACCGCGGGTGGTTTTTTCAGGCAAAACCCCTTCTTTCAGATAATGCACATATTTGTCCTGCCAGTCCATCATGTCTACCACATTACCTTCGTTTAAGGAGGGATATGTATTACAGTTCTGACAGCTACTTTGTAACTTCACTGCATCATCCTTCATACTTGGCCAAAAGAAACCTTCTCGCTGCAAAACTCGATAGAGACTGACATCTGCTTGACCACATAATTTCTTGTGACCTTTCTGTAGCAGTTCTCCTATCTCGTTTATTGCCACACATCTGGCTAGAATCCCTCCGATTGCTCTGTAATATAACACGCCTTTTATGATCTGGTACTTTCGTCTCAAGGCATTGTCATCATTTTTTAGTAGAGCTTGTACTAAATGCGCTCTCCAATCATGCTCTTCATACACCTCTGATTCCCTCCCACTACTGACCACATAGTTGGTTTTTCGCACTACTTATACAGAATACTCTAATCCTTGGAAATGTAGTCGCGATCCCAATGTCGCCAATGCATCAGATCGTCGGTTGCCCTCTCGCGGCTCGTGCTGGAAACTCACATTCTCAAAGTTTTCTATCATCTAACGGATGAGGGTTCTATAAGACACCAGATGGGGGGTTCTTTGACAGCATACTCCCTTTTAACCTGCTTAATGACCAGTTTAGAATCTCCTTTAACATGAAGTATTCTTGCCTTTAACTGCTGGGCCATCATCAATCCTAGCGCCAACCCTTCGTATTCCGCAATATTGTTGGTACAAGGAAAATCAAGTTTGTAAGCCATGACTAATTCCTCTTTTGTTTCCTTATTCCTTAGTACGAAACCGGCCCCACCTCCCTTTTCTGTGGATGAACCATCAATTTCTAAAGTAAATTTTGCACTTTTTGCCGTACTCGCTACTCCCACCTCTTCCACTTTGGGCTCAGCTCCCCTAGGGAATAAAGCTAGCAAATCTGACAAGGCCTGACTTTTTACTGCTTTCGGTCTAGAGCATGCGATCTTATATTCAGATAGTGCTAACAACCATCAAGCAATTCTTCCACTGAGTATGGGCTTTATGAGTAGATACCGGATGGGGTCACTTTTGGTGATTATCTCCAATGGATGTGCTAGTAAATAATGTCTGAATTTCTGAGTTGCGAATACCAATACAAGAGAATGTTTTTCATGAAATGTGTATCGCGACTCTGGTCCTTTGAGTACTCGACTGATATAGTAAACAGACTTTTCTTGCCCTTCATGTTCCTGGGCCAACAAAGCTCCCACAGACTTATTGGTGGAAGTGAGATACATTATCAATGGTTTCCCTGACTCTAGTGCTACCATTATTTTTGGTGATGCCAGAATCTTCTTGATTTTCTTAAAGGCCTCTTGTTGTTCTTCTCCCTAGCTATATATAGACTTTTCCTTCAATAAAGGAATTAGTGGGTGAGTTACCTCTGCCAGTGTTGGGATAAACCTCCTCAGATAAGATATTTTCCCTATAAAAGTTTTCAACATTTTTCGAGTTGTGGGTGGAGCCATTTCCAATACTGCCTTAGCTTTTGTTGGGTCCATATAAATCCCTTGCCAATGTACGACATACCCTAAGAACTTTCCTTTTGGTACTCCAAAAACGCATTTCAGGGGGTTCATCTTCAAATTATACTCGCGACACCGTTGTAGTACTTTTCTCAAATCACCCACATGATCCTGCACTGCTCTGGATTTTACCACCAGATCATCCACATAGTCCTCCACAGTTTTATGCATCAGATCATGAAATATAGCTGTCATGGTGCGTTGATATGTAGCCCCGACATTTTTAAATCCAAATGGCATGACTGTATAATGGAAATTCCCCATTGGGGTGTGAAAAATAGTTTTCTCAGTATCTTCCGGTGCCATCTTAATTTGGTTATACCCGCTGAATCCATCCATTAGTGAAATTTTTTTGTGTCCTGAGGTTGCATCCACCATGGTGGTCAATGTTGGGTAGAGGGAAGTCATCCTTTGGGCAGGCTTTGTTGAGATCGCGATAGTCTACACATACGCGGATATGTCCAGTCTTCTTTCTCACAGGCACAATATTTTCAAGCCATGTCGGATGTTGGGTTGGCTTTATGAACCCTGCTTTCAGCAACTTTTCCACCTCTGCCTTAATCTGTACTTCCAGATCCGGATGAAATATTTGTTGCTTTTGCTTCTTTGGCTCTTATGCGGGATGTACATGGAGATGATGGCTTTCCAATCTAAGATTGAGTTCCGACGTTTGATTATAATCCCAAGCAAAGACATCTCGAAACTCCTTGAGAAATTCTACCAAAGCATTCTTAGTTTCGTCGGGCAGCGTGCTGCTTATGAAGGTAGGTCGTGGATCTGTGCCATCGCCTATGTCCACCTCACATAAACCATGCTCCTATCGCGGATTTGTTTTGAGTGATTCAGGATCAATGACCAACTTTGTTTGTACACCTGCCTTATCTGTCACGGGGTCAGTGCCAACTGTGCAAGCTTCTGACCTCCAATCCCGTCACAATTTGTACACTACTCGTCCATCGGGCATTTTGACTCGCTACCAGCTCACCTCTTTGAGCTTCCGCTTAGTTGAACCTACATCCTCCAGTTCATCCCATTTTGGTAATGGTGTACAAAAACACCGGGTCCATCTTCCTCACTGTATTATGAGAAATAGACTGCATCTGCAAAATGGGCCTCAGATGCGCAGAAAGGGCTCTTAGATGCCTTTACAATCATTATTCCATCTCCCCAATTGGCCTTCATCACTTGATGATAGGATGATGGTACTGCGCCATATGCATGCAGCCACGGTCTTCCTAGCAATAACTGATATGAGGGTTCCCCTTTGATGACATGAAACTTGGTGGGCCCCCTGATCTTCCCAATTTTAAGATCCAATGTCACGAATCCCATGGTGGCCTGCTGGTCTCCATTGAAATCAACAACTGCAATGGTATGGTTTACGATCTTGCTTTCAGGAAAATTGATCATCCGCAAAGTGGCCAGCGGGATTAAATTGACTGACGCTTCTCCATCCAAGAAAGCTCATTTCATCTCCCGACCGTTCACAGTAGCTGGTACATATAGAGGCCGATTGTGGAAGAATGGTACTTGTCTGTCTGCTTCAGAAAATGTGATCTTACTAGAGGTTTTCTCATGCTGTGGAATCACAATGGTATGATTAAGAGTGGCAACTATTTGCTCTTTCAAGAACTCCTTCACATGTTCCTGTATTGGGAGCTCGCTGAAGAAAATGTCTATCTTAGCATTTTCCTTTGCTTCATGTGCTGGCGGACATTCATACTTGACGACATTTGTTGTATCCTCAGTACTGTCCTTGGTGGCCACTACAACCACATGTGTAGGTAAGGGCTCATGAACTACATTCGTTGCCACTTCCAAGTCACCTGTTGTTATTTTCTGGTGTACCAATCCGCGAAATGCCCAACATCCAATTAGGGAATGCCGAACAGTCCTGTGATAGGGGCAGTAGTTTCTCTTCATCCTTTCTTCTCTTGTCGGCACCTTTTGCACTGAAGAAAGTGATATGACATGATCTGCGATCCATTGATTCAGCAAAGCAACTGCCTCCTTTTCACTGAAAGGTAAAAGAGGTGGTTCATATCTCCTAGCACGCTCTTCCCTGGGCCTTTTGTTCTGCGTCGCTGCTACCATTGCCACCCGCCTTGCACTGATATTTGGTTGTGTCGGGGAGCCAAAACTTCTCCCAATCTTCGTGCATTATCAACAAGTGAAAAAAAAGGTTTGAACTCGTGATTGACCAAATGCACTCTATATTCCCACAACATTCCTTCTATATAAATTTTAATCAATTGCAGCTTGGAAATTGGTTCATGGCATTGTAAAGCAGCCTCGCGAAATCTCCCGACATAAATTGCCACCTCTTCCCCAAAGCGTTGCCTTTGCCTTGTAAGTGAAATCATTGAGACCTCTTCGTCTGCCTGGAAGAACTTGGTGTAGAATTTGAAGCACCATATTCGTTCAACTGGACACTGAAGCTAGAGCGAGACCAGTATATCATGTGTATTCAGTTCCAGTTAGAGACTTGGAGAATTCTCTAAGTTTCAAATATTCATTGTTTATGTGGGGTCCCAGAGCATCCGCGAACCTGGATATCTGTTATCTCGCATTTCCCTTTTTGCCATCAAATTGATGGAAACTTGGTGTTCCATAGTCTTCCGGATAAGGCAAAGCCATAATACTGGGATGGTACGGTGGGGCAATTTCCACTTCTTCTTTTTCAGAATTCTCGTTCAAGATAGCCCGCTGCTGCTCCTTGGTGATATATGACTCTTTCTCCAGTGGCTCAGTTCTCGCTCGGGGTGCCTCCCGAAAAAAGCTCTTGTGCTGACATTTCTGGCATGGTTTGATTATCCTTCCGTGGTGATTCAAGATTTGGTACTGAAACGCGCGAGGTCTCCATGAAGTGAATTATGGCCTTTTGCGTTTCTTGAACGATGAGAAGAGTTTGCAGTAGAGCTGATGGCAATTCTGTTGAATTATGTACTGGCTCTGCCATCGGAGGAGTTTCTGCCTGATCCACACCAGCATTCATGCGACGACGTTGTCTTCGCGAGTGTGGGACTGGTTCACCTCCATGTGTCTGTGTTGCTGTTTCTTCTTCAACTTGCTCGATGTGCCGGGTCGGTGGATGACTTTTCCGATGAGTCTGACAAGGCTCAACTTGTGCAGAAGACATCTCTTCCCCAGCAGAGTCGCCTCTAATGTAGGGGTTTGGATTAATTAAATGATGTGAAGATAGTTTCTACACAAGTTCGTTAGTAAAATAATGTCGTTGATGCTTTTATTGCTTTTGATTGCTTTACAGAGAAATGAAAGAGAAATGGAAGAGAAAATAGTAGTTACAAGTGATTGTGAAATACTTTCTCTCTCTAGAAATTTCTCTCCCTTGGTCTCGAAAAAGTCCTCCAAAGTGAGCTCTCGCTCCTCTATTTATAGACGCAAGTGTCTAGTAGATCTTCGCGGATTGTCATTGCCACGTCAGCACTTGTCTCGCGAGATGAATCCTTCAATATCAATCCGCACCATAAATACCCTGCATAGTATCATCTCGTGCCCTTGACTGCGCGATATTGATTTGCGCAATACCTTGCGCTGATCATACTGTACCCCGTGCCCTGTGATCCGCGTCGTTTCATCGAGGAGCTGATTTTTCCTTAGCCAAGGAACCATGCTGTTATAGCCTTCCTGGGTCATGACCTTTTGCATGTATACCTTTTTCATGACCCTGAATACTATCGGCCTCTCTAAGGTACTCTTGCTTAGGACGGTGTAAATAGAGTCGCGACCCACTATTTACTTATCCCAAACATTTCCCCTAGATTACGAATAGTAATTCCTACGCGAGCAATATATAGGGTAATAATTTCAGATGCGAGCTATAAACACATCAGTCCTTCATACCTCCCTCTGTATAATGCAAGTTCTCGCTTACAAACCTTATTTGGGCCATTTTCTCAAATAAACCGAACCTTGAGCCAATCTTACAAAATAAGTCAATCCTCACGGATTAACCTTTTCGCGAGTCACCCCCTTTACAAGCGGGAAAGAGTATTTTTTAAATTTAGGTTGATGTGATTGGGCAGAAATGAAGGAATATAAAAAATTCAAGTGGATATGATTGGGCGGGAAAAGAAGGAGAATTGGATAATATATTCATTTAATAAAATAAATTCATATTTACTTAAATTGATTTAATAATTATTAAAAATTAATTTAGAATTAGTAAAAATAAATAAATAAATCTTAAGATATTAATTTTTAATTATTAAAATATAATAAATAAATAATTTTTTTAAAAAATTAAATAAGTAGATACAATATAAAACTTGTATCAAATAAATAAAATAAAATAATTAAAAACCGTTTTATAATGTGGAATATAAAAAAACATTCTACTGAGAAAATGCTGTATATAAAAGGCAATACTATTTGTATAGAATGAAACATTAATTGTACAAAATGTTAGCTAATTTACTACTAAAGAAAAGTACGATATGCAGTTGACTTTTAGGGCAAGTTTATTGAAATAAGAGTCCAAATAGCAATACAAAAGTGTACATAAAATAAAATACAACAAATATAAATTTTAAAAAATTGTCCAACTAAAAAAAAAGTTTTTCAAATGTTGTATCACATTTTGTCCTAAAGGCAACATGAATGGTATAAAAGACAACAAATTTATTATTAAAGGAATAATTCAATTATTTTTAAATTGGATCTAATTCAACCCAATTGGTCAGTAGAAGTGGCAATTTGTGTCCGTTAATTGTATTTGTGTTGGGTTGAGACATTGCAGTCCATTAAACGAATTGTGTCAAAAAAGTTCTGATTAATATACATGTAAAATATGCTTAACATTAACTCAACACATTATATAAATAGGTAATCCGACCCAACTCATATACCCCGTTTATCATATTTATCAGAAATATTAAATGGACTACAATGTCTCAACTATTACAACTATTTTATTATTTCAACCCATGACCAATTATATAAGAGAGAAAATATAGAGAAATATATAAATATAACTATAATTGTGTCAAACGGGTTGTTCAGTTTATTCGAGTGTGACCCAAACACGACACTCGTGTCGTGTTCGGGTTGACTCTTATACAACTTGGACCTATTTATAGTGAACCTTAACCCTTTTAATTCATACCATGTTCGTGTCGTGTTACCGTATCATGTCTCATTTTGCCAACTCTAGTGGAAAGGATATTTTTGGAAAGTCATATTATTATTAAAAAATTATTTAATAATTACTGAAGATTAGTTAATAATATAAAAGAAAAAATAATAAGTTGTGTATATTTATATAATTATTAAATAAACTAATAAAAAATATAAAACAAATGAAGTGGTGGGGGCAGGTGAATGGACTTTATAGAGGAAAGTGATAGAAGCCACCGATTATTGGGTCGGGGCTTGGGCTTGGGAGCCAATTTTTAAACAAGTACAGAACGATGTCGTTCGTAGTCCAAACGATGCCATTTTTATTGATTACTGCTACAATTGAGGGTAGACGATCTGGGTCCTAATAGGAGGTGTGCAAGTTCACCAAAAAGTTGTTGCAGCCATTTACTTTATGGCCCAATTTTTCCTTTCCTATGTTCCATTTTTAGGGAACTAAAAGAAGGAAAATATGGTGGTAATGAGTGCTCTCTATAAATTAGTTGATCCATCACTTTTTATAGTCATTTTATTATTTTAATCATTTTTCATTTTTTGATGAAGAGTTTACTCGGTTCAGGGGTTAAATTTGAAGAAGGATAATTACAATAAATATCAAATACTTCAGCCATTTAAGATTTATCCAATCTTTAGAGGAGGTCACTATAAACCCCACAAAACCGGTAATTAAGTTGGGGGATAGTGTAAAAAATAGTGGGAATTATGATTAGATTGGAGACAGACAACACAACTTGTCGCTTTGTTTTGTGATTGGTAATCTATATTGGATGATGCTCTGTCCTCTCAGTGGATAACATGTGGCTCACATCCATTCATTTACCCACACACCACATGAATAAGAGTCCAGACTGAAACCGGCCATTCAGCCCAATCAGCATTGATGGGGTCCACCTCTGTGTATAATTTTTGGTTATGTATTCTTGAATAATAACTGTATAAATGCACTGTAAAAGTCAATGTTGTCCACGCGCAAAATCTTGGCTGAGTTTATAAATTTAAATTTCTTCAAAATTCAAAAATCCCTCCCCCAATTTGAAATTAGGTCAACAGTGTGTTAGTGTAATAAATTAGGTCAACAATGTGTTAGTGTAATAAATATATATAGCATTTCTGAAAAGTAATGAAAAATCTTTTCAACCAAAATCCAATCAGAATATAGATTCAATCCATTCTCTAAATGCAAGATTCAGTGGAATCCATACAATATTGCAAAAAAAAAGAGTATCGACCTAGCTCTTGATGAGATTCGTCAGTATACAGAATGGAGATGAGATTCGAATCAAGGTTAGTGTGTCGTCAATATACACAATGGGTTTTCTTGCAGATTGGGTTGTTCATGAACTCTTCACCCCTAATTATTTGTGTTCTTGCTTTTAGATTGGTGTTATCTATTTTTGATTCAGAGTGTATAAACTTGAAGTTCTGGTTTTCAGATTCGTTCGAGGTACTCTTGTCCGTTTGATTTATTTGGTTTAGGGTTTTCCTCCTGATGATTTAGGTTTTTCAGATTTGTTTGTTTGATCAGTGTTGGTTTTTGTTTTTTTTGTCTATGGTTGTTGAGAATATGAATATTATTGATGTTGAATATGAATATTATCGATGCCTTAACTTTGCAAGTATAATTTACAGAAGTTGTTCATTTTCTTTTACAACTTTACACAATCTAATTCTTGAAAAGAAATCTTGAAAATGATGTTATTTGGCTATTGATTTGGATTTGTTAAATATTGTGTGTTTTTATGCTTTTTTCTTACTTTAGGGTTATTGAGAAGAAATAACCAATCTAATTCTTGAAAAGAATTCTTTACACAATTTCAAAATGATGTTCTTTGGCTATTCATTTTGATTTGTTAAATGTTGTGTGTTTATATGTTTTTTTCTTACTTTAGGGTTCATTTGGTTAGTGTGATCCCCTAAATTTTCTCAAAAAACTTTCACATATAAAAAGCTCAAAAATCACTCTCCTGTGAAAGCTATCCATTTTGAAGATGAAGTGATGCTTGGATTCATTCAATTGTAGAACATCATGAAGATGAAAAAGACTAATACATCATTATATTATAGATGGATAAAAATGATTATGATGAAGATGAAAAAGACTAATACCTCATTATATTATAGATGAATAAAAATGATTCTTATATACAATTTTTATAAATATAATTTATTGACGTTAGGATTATGTACAACCTAACCTATGAATGTTAATTTATTTTAGGTTTTTGATCTCCTTAGTACACACTTCGACATTAACAGACATATAGTAACTTCTATGCTGAAATATGTTAGTTATATTGTATTTGTTTTTAGCAATTCCACGCCTCCATCACATTACTTAAAAAAATTTTAGACAGAATATTTTTTGTGTTTAGATGTTACCTTTATAAAGTTTATTTAGATGTTTGTTTCATCTACAAATTTATATACAACTTTTATCCACTTGTTTTTTGAGCAAATTATTTTTATCACTCATACATGATTATCATATATTATCCGATTACTAAATATATGTGCAAAAATTAGTGACTAAATAAATTAATTGATCATTTATATAAAACTTTTATCCTCTTGGTTTTTGACCAAATTATTTATATCACTCATGCATGCTTATCATATATATCTGATTTCTAAATGTATGTGTGAAAATTAGTGACTAAATTAATTAATTGATCATTCAATAAAATTCTTTGTTGAATTTTTTTTAAAAAATATAGTGTGTAATTTAAAGGGTCTTTTCGTAAGTATAATCACTTTGTTTCATTTTCATGCTATCGAATAAAAAAATACTTTCCTACTGGTTTCTTGACTTTTTTTCTATCTAATCATCTAATCTAACCAAATACATGGAGCAAAGTTAGTTTTCCTTTTCTTTTCCTTTCATTTTTCAGTTTTACTTTCCATCATATTTCCGTCTACCAAATGGACCCTTAACGTTAAAAATTGGCTTTCTATTTCCTTACTTTAGCGTTAAAAACTGGTCTTGTATATAGTAAATTAAGAATCTAAGACCTGCATTTTGTTGGTTGGGGTATTTGGATTTTTTCCTGGTACAGTTGAATCCCCTTTGTCTTTGGTATTGTTGTTGATGGTTTTATGTTAATGCTTTTTTGTATGTACTTTAGCATAAATAATTGTGGTTTTAGAATCTGAATCAAAATGGAGTCTTGTGTCCTCTTTGTTGGTTGGGGTATTTAGATTTGTTCCCAATACAGTTGAGTCCCCTTTGTCTTTGACATTGTTGTTGATGGTTTTATGTTAATGCTTTTTTCGTATGTACTTTGTCGTAAATAATTGTGGTTTTAGAATCTGAACCAAAATGGACTTTTGTGTCCTCTCTTTCAATATATGTTGACAACCTTACATGTAAAAAATTATTGCAGTTTTAGTCTTAACTAATACGATTATATTTGATTGTTTCAGCTCCTAATTTAGTCGAGTATTGTTGTGGGAGATAAGAGTTGGATAATCGATGAAGAAATTAACATCGGGGTAAATGTCGTTCAAGTCAATGAGGCTGATCTGGTGGACGGTAAACCATGCATCGGAATGTGCTTCGATTCCGAGCAGCATGCATATGACTTCTACAATGCTTACTGAGGTAATATAGGATTTAGTATCCGTCGCGAGTGGGGAAATCCTAGTAGGAAGGCCGGAGATGAGGAGCCGCAATCGGAAAGGAAGCTGACGTCAAGGTTATTTGTATGATCAAAGGAGGGTGTAAGTAAGGCACGGGAGAAGAAGAGTCTTAGAGCTTGTACACGCACCAACTGCCTTGAACGCATGAGTATAAGCCGGGATTCTAGTTTAGGGAAGTATGTGGTCCGCAAATTCATTGAAAAACATAACCACAACCCCATACCCAGCAATTTGAGCCACATGTTGCCCTCTTAGTGAAACATCAATAGTGTGCAGGCAATTCAAGTTGAGATGGTTGTAGACTTTGGTATACCCGTACGACAATCTGTTGAATTATCGTGCAGGCAATCGGGTGGGAGAGAATCTGTGGGATTTTCCAGAGTTGATGTCCAAAACCATTTGAGGACAAGGAGACAGAAGGAACTGGAAAGCGGGAAAGTCAGTTGGCTTATGCAATATTTTGAAAAACAACTTGTTGATAACTAATATATTCTGGGCATATTCGAATATGGTATCCGACTACGCTACTTTTGGAGATGTTTTATCCTTTGATACGACATACAAGATTGTGCAATGTAATAGACCGTTCAGTGTGTTCATTGGGTTAAATAAACACCGTCAGACAATGTTGTTTGGTGCTGCATTGATGTACGACGAGACGATAGATTCCTTTGCGTGGCTATTCACTACATTCTTGTGCTTCATGTGCGATAAAGCTCCGATGACCATTTTTATCGACCAAGACATAGCAATGGGCAGACACCGCACACCTTCTCTGTTCCTGGCACCTCATGCAAAACGTATACAAGCATGCGGTTTTGAAACAGGTAGATAATTGTACGGTTCAGGGGACAATTTCTCATTTAATGTTTGGGGTGGATGATGTAAGGGAATTTTATGTGAAGTGGGATGTGATGGTCAAATTGTTCGGATTGCAGAACAATAAATGGATAACAAACATGTATGATTTGAAACATGTTTGGGCAAAGGCATATATAAAGGGTGTATGGACTGTCGGCATGTGTAGTACTCAAGTTAGCGAGAGTTTCAACGGTAGGATGAAACAGTACCTTGCAAGGCAATATGCATTACCCGAATTCTTCCAACATTTTGACACATTATTGTATGACAAATGCTATAAAGATCTGGAAGCTGAGAATGGGCTGTTACGAAAGCTTCCAAACATAGCAAATCCATGCATGCTTCTTACTAAAGCGGGAAAGGTGTATGCGAAGAAAATATATGACAAAGTCAAGGTAGAATACATAAAGGCTTGCATGAATGCTCAAATTGACAATACGTTCCGCGATGATGAAAAGGACTGTTGTCTTTATGAAGTTAGTCAATCTGATAAACCAACCAAACATCCGGTTACTAGAATTCTGCTTCGCGACCACCTCAAGTTTTCTTGCATGAAATTTGAATCTGAAGGTATTATATACAGGAATACCCTAAAAGTGATGAAAGATGTAATGAGAGTCCATGTAATCCCACAGCGCTACATTTTAAAGAGGTGGACTAGAAATACGAAAGAAGGCAACCTACAAAAACTCCTTCAAAATGATGTTTGTAATGATGAAAGACTAGAGAAACAGAGAAGGCATAAAATCCTTTGTCGGTCCATGATTGAAGTAGCCAACATTTCCAATGGATCATCCGAAGCATTTGAAAATGCTATGGCCTTTGTTTTTAAGATGTAAACAGTTGTTGAGCAGAGTGTTGTACGTCAGCATAACCAGCCATTGGCCATTCAACCCACTTATGTTGATGTCAATATGTCTGAAAAGCTGCTAGAGAATTCCTATGTCAAGAGTTCCACCATTGGTAAAGCGAAGGGTATGGCTGTGAAGGACAAAAGCAAAGGCCAAAGACAGAGGCTAATACCTACCATTGAGAAGGTTATGAAGAAGAAAAAATGGCCCGTAGTTGACATGGTCTGAATTCGAATCTTATTGGATCAAATTATTTCATTTATATAACTTCCATTGTGTATGGTCACCTAAATATGTAGAATATTAGTAGACATAAATTATTGTTATGATTTAAATATCTTTTTGAGAATGTGGATATGTGAAAAATGGTAATGATATCCAGATTTGAGTATAACATGCTTAGTCATCATTTCATTTGACTTTAATATTTTAAATTTTGGAATTACATCCATTATTTGATCAAATATAATCATGTTGCATCAGATATCAAGATCCGGCATCGCATCAGCACCTCAGATTTCTTATCCAGCTTCAACTCACCATCATCTCACTTCACAGAACTTAGCAAAGTAATTCTTATATTTTCCTTCTATGCATGTCAGAGTTCGAATTTTTTTACCTCTGTAATTATATTATCTTATTCCACGTTTAAGGTGACGGAGAATCCAGATAATTCATCTGGCCCCTTTCAACATTTAATGGCCTATGGACTTCCCCCTCATCCATCTACTCCATCATCCGATCTCGTGGATGAATCAATTCGTTTAACCACAGGACAGGAGGTATTTTTCAATAATGTATTGGTTTTAATTAACATCTTATTTCTAGTGGGATCACTTACAAAGTGTACCATTGTTTTTTTTTTTTACGTCATTGTTTTCCCTTTCAGGTCAATGATAACCATGTTAGATCAGAAAACCGTATGGAAACCAATTTCTTACTTGCTGGTCATGCCCCTTCAGCTCCTCCATCGTGCGTCACTATTTCGTATCAGATCACTCAATTGTCGTAACAGTTCGACTAATAGTATCTCTTTCTAAGTCTGTGAGCTGTATATGCCTTGGTGTACATACATATACCTTTTTGTGCTTAAATTTCGTTGGCGACATAACCTTTTTTGAGGTTATATTTTTATCACTCCTTGCCTCTATTTCAGGATACCCAATCTCAGTCCAATTCAAGGTCAATTCAAAGCAATTTATTTCATCGTGGGGTTCAAAGCCCTGCCTTCAATGCCACAAACATTCCAATTCATTTTACGAATAAGTCAATGGGCATTAACAACATGCAACAAGTACGACCAGCATTCCATTTCATGTTTGCTTATTAGTGTTCTTGCACATTTTTATATTCAGTTGGTCATGTTGTTCTACTCGAATGATTTATGCTGTGTTTTTTGTAAACCTAATTGAAGATGCATCTTCTAATTTTGTGTTGTACAATGAACAACAGCCTGCTTTAGGGTTGAGCCTTCTAAGCACCCCATCTTCTTTCGAGGGGTACATAACCCATGTAAGTAATTTGAATCCGATATTTTTATTTACATAATCCCATCCAATATACTACTATCTTTTACAATGACTCCCAATGTTGATATTTGTTTTTCCTCCAAGGTCCTGTAATCTGAACGACCTCTGGTGCTAAAACTTCAATTTTCCCGCACACCATGATAATTCACCCAACCCTAAATCATGTAAGTAATTTCAATCCGAGATTTTTCTGTACATAATTCCCTCCAATATACTACTATCTTTTACATTGAATCCCAATCATTATGTGTTAAATTTTTTTTTTCATCCAGGGTCATGCAATCTGAAGGACCTCTGGCGCTAAAACTTTAATTTTTTCGGACACCATGATAATTCACCCAGCCAATCACAATCGTGTGCATGTTTGATTCCCCAACTGGAATTTGTAGAAGAAATTTTTGATTCCCCACCTGGTTTTCATTACCAATGTGTGGATAGAAGAAATGAACATATAAAAGATTTTATTGTGAACTATAATATACCTAGGTAATTGCTATTGCATACATCTTGTGATCGAATAGTAGTTATATTGTATGATTTTATTGTGAACTATAATGTCCCTAGGTAACTGTTATTGCATACATCTTGTGGTCGAATGAATGAATAAATTTCAATTCACCTGAAACTTACCCAGAAGCTTTGCAAAGTTAATACTTACTTGAAGCACTCTGGCCCAGGAGTTGACATATATTTGTACTAATGCTTTAGGCCCTTATTACAACATATATATATATATATATATATATATATATATGGAAAAATATGAACTCAAAATCCTCTACATATTTGATTTATTAGTGAAAAATTGTCACGAGTATTCTTACCACTTTTCTATAGTTGCGGAAGTCACATTTCAGTAAATGTATATTTACTATGCTTTGCAATTTAGTGAATATATTTGACTAAGTTGCACATTTTTTGTTTCTTACAAATTTAATATTTTTCCAATTACAGTGCACATAGAAACAGAACAACGGGTGATAGTTTAAAAATTTAGGAAGAGAAAATAAAATTTTCAGAATATTTTCACTTTTTAAGGCCTGAAAATATATAGTTAAACGTTGTTATACAATTTGCATAACCAAATAATTATCTCTTAAAGCACATCTGGGTCAAGAGTTGACATATATTTTTACTAATTCTTTAGGCTCCAACTACGACATATACATATGTGGAAAAAGATGAACTCAAAATCCTCTACATATTTGATTTATTAGTGAAAAATTGTCATGGGTATTCTTACCACTCATCTATAGTTGCGGAAGTCGCATTTCAGCAAACGTATATTTATTATGCTTTGCAATTTAGTTAATATATTCGACTAAGTTGCACATTTTTTATTTCTTACAAAGTTAATATTTTTCCAATTACAGTGCACATAGAAACAGAACAACGGATGATAGTTTAAAAATTTAGGAAGAGAAAAATAAAATTGTCACAATAATTTCACTTTTTAAGGCCCGAAATATATAGTTAAACGTTGTTATACAATTTTCGTAACGAAATAATTATCTCTTAAAGCATATCTGGGTCATGAGTTGACATATATTTCTACAAAGTCTTTAGGCCCGTACTACGGTATATACATATGTAGAAAATATGAGCTCAAAATCCTCTACATATTTGATTTATTAGTGAAAAATTGTCACGAGTATTCTTACCATTCTTTTATAGTTGCGGAAGTCGCATTTCAGCAAACTTATATTTATTATGCTTTGCAATTTAGTTAATATATTCGACTAAGTTGCACATTTTTTATTTCTTACAAAGTTAATATTTTTCCAATTACAGTGCACATAGAAATAGAAGAACGGGTGATAGTTTAAAAATTTAAGAAGAGAAAAATAAAATTGCCAGCATAATTTCACTTTTTAAGGCCCTAAATATATAGTTAAACGTTGTTATATAATTTTTGTAACCAAATAATTATCTCTTAAAGCACATCTGGGCCAGGAGTTAACATATATTTCTACTAAGTCTTTAGGCCCCTACTACGGCATATACATATGTGGAAAATATGAACACAAAATCCTCTACATATTTGATTTATTAGGGAAAATTTGTCACAAGTATTCATACCACTCTTCTATAATTGCGAAAGTCGCATTTCAGTAAACGTATATTTACTATGCCATTGTTCTGTTTCTATATGCACTGTAATTGGAACAATATTAAATTCGTAAGAAACAAAACATGTGCAACTTAGTTGAATATATTCACTAAATTGAAAAACATAGAAAATATACATTTACTCAAATGTGTCATTCGCAACTATAGAAGGGTGGTAAATATACTTGTGAAAATTTATAAATAATATTTCAAATATGTTGAAGATTTTTAGTTCATAACTTCAAACCATTAGTTCAAATATATGTCAACTCCTGGGCCAAATGTGGTTTAAGTGATAACTTTTTGGTTACTAAAATTGTATAACAACACTTAGCTCGATATTTGCAACCTTAAAAAGTGATATTATTCAGGATTTTTTTTTATCTTCCAAAATTTTTAAACTATCAAGCGTTATTCTGTTTCTTTGTGCACTATAATTAGAAAAACATTTACCTTCTAAGAAATGAAAAATGTGCAACTTAGTCGAATATATGCACTAAATTGCAAAGCATAGCATAGAAAATGTAATATAGCTGTAGTCATGTGTGTTTCGCAACTATAGAAGAGTGGTAAAAATACACATGACAATTTATAACTAATACTTCAAATATGTAGCAAAAGTTTAGTTCATATTTTCCACATATGGATATGTAGCAGGTGCCTAAACCATTTGTACAAATATATGTCAACTCCTGGCCCAAATTTGCTTTAAGCAATAACTTGTTGGATACGAAAATTGTATAACAATGTTTAGCTAGATATTCCCAACCTTAAAATGTGAAATTATTCTCATAATTATTTTTTCTCAGCCTAAACTTTTAAAGTATCAGCCGTTGTTCTATTTCTATGTGCACTGTGATTGAAAAAACAAATTACTTTCTAAGAAAGAACAAATGTGCAACTTAGTCGAATATATTCACTAAATTCCAAAGTATAGAAAATATAGCTTAGTGAAATGTGTCAAAGCAACTAAAGAAGTGTGGTAATCGCTCAGATCTTAAAGTGTGTTAATCGCTCAGATCTTAAAAAATAGATGAAACCAAAAAATTTTGCTTTGTATACATGTCTTGAAATAGAATAATAGCATTGCAGTGAAATGAATGTGAATATATTTCGCAGATCTTAAATGAAATGAATGTGCTAACCTAGAAGAAAAATGGATTTGGATTCCTAGTTCTAGTTCTAAAGCAACTAAAAGAATTATTTCGCAGACAATTCACAAATAGAAAATATTTCACTAGTAAATATCGAAAGCGTAAACAAGATTTCGATTGAACCAACAATTACATCAAAATCGCAAATATTTCGCAAGGGAAATGAATGTGCTAACAAAGTTACATCCACAAAACAACATTCATCCAACATAACTTATACCACAACCGCATTATAAACCAATAATTATCGAAACACTAAACATTACACATTAGAGTTAGAAATGAAGTCATTGATGTTTTATAAACACCTCGTCTTAAAATTCATATACAAAGTTTGGGGTTCAAATGGTCAGACCCAATTTACTTTCCACCCAAAATTATATTCACAATACACATTGCGGTCACACAAAAGAGGACCCACAAAATTACTTTCCAACCAAAATTATATTCACAATACACATTGCAGTCACACAAAAAAGGACCCCCCAAAGTTTTACAATCATCCTGGCTCGCAAAAATTAATTGTTTCAATTTTAAATCAATTCATTTCCTTTAACTTCGTCTTTAAATATTTCAGTTGTTTGTTCTTGGGGTTGTCCATCAATTTCAACAGAAACTCCGAAAGCAAATACGATGGATTGGTCTGTATTCATTAGAAATACATAAGTTAAGTTTTAAAAACAGACTTTTGTTAGAAGACTATAAAATCACTGAGATGAAGTGTGCGGACAAGCATGAGTTGTTCCACTCCTCCATGTTTTGCATAGCAAAGACACCACATGAGGACCTGGTGATAATTAAAGTGAATTACATCTCCAAAAACTCATTTCAACGCAGAACTCAATGTTTTAGCATTAATCGGTTGCCTCATACCCATCTTTGCATGTTGTTATGTTTCGGACTTTGTTGTATTTATAGCTGCTAAAGTCCTTTCCGAATACTAAGCCCGCAAAATCACACTAAGAGGTTGTTTTGAAAAAATAAGACAATAAATAGCATTAATCAGCATAACTATTGTATCATAAATATAAACTAAACCCTATAAATAGCATCATTCGAAGGTACCAATGCTTTCATCAAGGCACAGTATCTGAATGCCTTCCCCCTAGAGCAAAGGTAGTCGACACATTTGCTGCGTTGGTTAACAACTAACAAAAACCAATGGTCCTCTATGCAAGCTGGGACAAAAAATATGAAACAATGGAGAAGATAAACACACATACAAGAATGACATGAATGAGTAATATCAATTATTAATCAATTATGGAAAATAACAATCATAATGTACCAGTTCTGCATCCTTCATGTTATCCAAATAAGGACATGGTGCAACTCTTTTATAGTAAGTTAAAATCTCATGAGGAGTCAGTGTCGATTTATCAGGTTTCTTCTTCCTACCGATGGCAATACAACTCATCTTTTGGACGACTTGGGATTTGAAGTAATACTTGGCTTGCCGCTCTCCTTTTTTACTCTTATTCAGCTTCTCAGCAAACACATTGATTACCTGTTTCCAATCTGAGAGTGGGATGTTTACGAGAAAAATTAATTAAAACTAACGGGTAATAAGAGTATGTTATCAATAGCAACCAGTTTGTACAAGTTACATCATTGAGTTGCAATGAGAGTATGTTATCATTGAAACTAATGGATAATGAGAAAATTGAAGTATTATCATTAAAGCAAATAGGGTTAAGGGATGAGGTCAAAATAACCGAACCAACTCACCTCTCCTCCTCCCTCTCGGTTTGGCTAAGAGTCCACAGTGGACTCTTTCTCTCATCTTTACTTCTCTCATTCGTTACGAACTAAATAACACATGACATATGGGAGGAGACGGTGAATTAGATAATCTGTTTTAGGCAATCGTTGCCCTGACAATTGAATAATTTATGATATTGTAGCTACCATAATCAAATTATGAAGTTATTGTTTATAGGGTGGAAAATCATAAGTTCTCTCTTTTTTAAGACATAACTTAGAGAAAGACCACATAAATTAAGTTGAGTTTCAATGGAGAAGCTTCGGATTAATCCATAACTTCTCTCACACAATTTCCCTGACCTTTCAATTCTTATGTATCATTGGGTCATCTTATGACAAGTTTTCTTTTACTCATTCCGACAACTTTTTGGGACGCCTCTTTCTTTAATGTGTAGATATCTATCTATCTATATATATATATATCATTTGGCCCAACCAAACTAAACTGAACCCATCTTTTTCTCTTTCTCAATATATCCTTATCCCAAAAACTTCTTGCTCAATATTCATAATCAGAGTTGTTATTGGTGCTCTAAAATGGGTCTAGAGAGGTGGCGATAAGGAGAATAATGTGATAATTATATGAAATGTGTTGAACTTCAAAATGGGTTATGATTCAAATTAAATTTCTCATCTTCACTCATGTCCCTTCCAACAGAACATTCACTAAGATTCATTTGATTCAGCTTTGACACAAAGTATACAGATCTTCACATACTGTATCCAAGGTCTTATGCATCTTTCTAGCCCTGCAAATATCCCATCATAGATTCTCCATTTGCAACATTAGCTTGTCAAGCCAATCCATGACAATAACGACCAATATACATGTGATATGTTGTGTCTGTGCGTATAATGTATATGAAGAGGTTTGTTTATTAATAGATATTGAAATTTTTGGTGGCTGAGAAAAAGGAAAAAAATGTATAAAGCATTGAAACTCTCTTTTTGTCAGAGGTAAGCATGTCTTTTGGTTAATCTGGTACCGGAAGCTTAGTTGAAGGGAGTTAAATGCAACAAAATGTTACTACTATAGTACTTGAATGTTTTAGACAAATTCTTTTTTGCCATCTTAGCAATGAAGATATTGTTGCAACCTAATATATTTTCGAATAAAACTGAACAAATATATTTAATCTCTTGTTAGGACCCGTTTTAACAAATATATATTTAAGTCCAAATTTGTTAAAACAATGAAATGATGCTATAAATTTTCAAAAATAAATAATACATAATGATTGAAAATTTTGCATCATTCACAAATTCATACCAATCAACCAAATCATTCCAACTCCGTCTCCGGCTATAAAAGGTTTATAGACGAGAAAAAATAGAATCAAGGGCATCCCCGACCCAAGATACGAGGCCGGGGCTAGAGGACATGAACACTTTCAACCAAGGGTGCTATCACCTCATACTTCATAGCAAATAATTAGTTAATTTACATAAGTACGAAAGGATGGGTTAAAGAAACCTAAATGACTGAAAATTTTGCATCTTTCACAAATACTAATCACCTCAAGTAAATGAAGGATGGATTAAACAAACCTTAATGACTGAAAATTTTGCATCTTTCACAAATTCATACCAATACCAAATCATTCCAACTCCGGCTATAAAAGGTTTATAGCCGGATTTAACAATTTCGAAAATATATCCAAAATTCCAAATTAATTCCTTCTTGATTGAACGGAATTCCTACGGATCCAATGGATCCAATGAACAAAGAGAATAGGACAAATACAAGCAAAATGAATAACATATTATTGTACGACTCATAAGGATATGAATAAATGTTCTTATTGAAAAATATAATTAATTTCTTGAAACATGGTACACATTAGATGACATTATCATTTTCAATATCAGTAAATATACAGACATGGTACACATTAGAGGAGCATAGTTTCATAAGTGAAGTTTCATAATTGAATCTGTACATTTAATTCAATCATGTACAATTTTAAGTGAAATTTAAAAAGTGAATTATAATAACACATATAATAGCAAATATAGACTCTAAATTGACATAAATCCCTAAATAATAGCACCTATAATAGCAAATATACACTCTAAATTGACATAAATCCCTAAATAAAAGCCCTCTATACTGAAAACCCAAATAGAAAATCCTTTAAATTGAAAAGCCAAAATCACCTCTAAAATGCAACCACAAATTGAAAACTCTAAACATATTAAGTACTGATGATTTTAACTAGAGGAGCATTATAACACCCCGCATTTTCCTTTATCTTTTATGGAATTCTTTTCCAAGTGTTAACGTTTTGTGACGTCACTTATTTATGACTCCTTGTGTATTCTCGGTACGTGTAAATTTTTCGCGTTTAAGTTTTGAACTTAGCGAGATGACTTCTTGGTATTTTGTTTCCGGCTTCATGGATTTGAGTGTCGCCAACGACTACGTGGGTTCATGCAACGTTTTCTCGTTGGAGCTTCGACAATCGTGTTGTGTTCCCGAAAGTGTTACCCTAGTTTATTGTAGACATTCAGTGTAGCACTTAGGTGAATTATTTGCTATATTTTCATTTTGTGATTAATAAAAATTATTAGAAACAATTTCGGGAAAGAAATGACCTAGGGGTATATGAGTATTTTTGTATTTGGAGCACTTAGTGAAAATGTAGAGATTTGGCAAGTGTTGGGGTATGAATGACATATTTTTAATTAGAGAAGATGACAAGGGGTAAAATGGTAATTAAGAGGCTTGATGACACTCTTGTAATTAACCCTAAGTTGAGAATAATTTGGTCATTTCCCCATTTAAAGTGGTGTCTCATTCCTAGCCCTTGATCTCATTCTCCCATCTTTGTTCTTAACCCTTGGATCATAAGGCCTTGTTTGGTTGGCACTTAAATGCAATAATACATTATTGTTGGTCTTTCACTTGGCAAGACTTTTTGTCAACCCTTGGATTGTTAATTCATTCATATCTTTATTCTAAGCCCTTGGATGATAAGGCCTTGTTTGGCAAATTAATGAGTTTTGTGTGTGGAATAATAGGTCTTCCAATGGCAAAACTTATTCCTAGCCCTTGGATCCATTTATTTTTCCCCATATTTGTTTTGGACCCTTGGATGGTGAGAGGTGTGAGTGGGAATTCTCTACACATGTGTGGGTGTAGTTGTGTTTCATTTAGCAAGATTTTCTCATTTGCTTTCCATTTTCTCTCATATTCTCCCTCTTGCTTCTTCTGCACTTAGGGGTTGATTTGATCACCCTAAGTTGGGAGTTTGGTGTGGCAATCAACATGGAAGATGTTCATGGTGTTCTTCTCTTTGGTTTGAGTCAGAGATTGGTAAGTGTTCTTCCTTTCTTGTGTGTTTTCCATTCAAACCCTAGTTTAGGGTTTCTTGTTAAACCACTTGGTAATTCTTGCTCTTCTCTTGTGTTGGAGTTTGATTCATGATTAGGAGGCTATAGTGAAGCTTTCCACTGGTTTGCTCCTTGGATTTCAGTTGGGTGAGAGCTAGGGTTTCATAGGCTTGACTTGTGGATGTGTTGCTCTTCAAGAGGTAGGGGAAAACTTCCTAACTAGCCATCTTGTGATTGTGTAGTAGGGTGATTGGATTCTAGGATTCCTAGCCTTAAATTAAATTGATAAGTGTATCATTGAATTGTGAAATTAGGGTTTGAACATGTTTATGTTAATTAAACCTTGTGTATGGAGTACTTGTAATGATATTGAATAGGATTATGAAACATGCTAGTGGGTGATTGTTCTTGAGATTTCCAAGTCTAAAGTATGCTTGTATGCCTATATATATGTGGATATGTATGTGGGTATAGTGGTGTATATGTGTAAGTGTAATTATACATATGTGTATGTGAGTGTTAGGGATGTAACCTTAGAGTGAGCTTAGGCTAGCTCATTTGGTTAGTACCTTTGAGGTAGTTTGGGAAGTGATGTTATGCTTGATTTGTGATTTGTGATAAACTTGCTTGAATTGAACTAATGGAATGTTTAAAAGAATGAAATTGTTTTCCTTATGAATTAAAGGACGACTTGATGAATTAGAACATTCTTGTGTATGAGAATGTATCCTTATGAATTTAAATGCTTTAATTGAACTATAAGCATGTTAAATGGATGGAAATATTATTTTTGTGTATTAAAGGATAAATTGATGGTTTGGAACATTCTTGTGTATGAGAATGTATCCTTGTGAATTTAAATGCTTTAATTGAACTATAAGCATGTTAAATGGATGAAAATGTTATCTTTGTGTTTTAAATGATAACTTGATGATTTGGGATCATGGATGGTGCATGAGAAAGCATCCTTGTTGATAATTGCTTTAAATGAGATTTAAAAGCATGTTGAATGATGAGATACATATTTGTGTTGGTGTATATAGGGTTGGTTATTGCCCCATCGTGGTGGTATGCGCCACTCTCGGACCTTGAGATTACTGCAGTAAAAAGGTGACTCCCACCTACGCCAAAGAGAAAAACCAGAAATTGGGGATATAGGGTTGGTTGTTGCCCCATCGTGGTGGTATGCGCGACTCTCGGATCTTTGGGCAAAGTGTGTATCATGAGGTGTGTGAGTCACATTGCATTTGAGTTGCTAAGATGTGATTTGTGTTTACATATGGATCATGAAATTATCCTATGTGTTTGAGGAACATGTTTAATATGAATTTTGCGATATATAATTCACATGTTATTTAAATGCTGAAGTAAAATGGAAGGATATGAAAATATGCTTTGCATGCCTTGTTTAAAGTATAATGTGAAACAAATGCTTATACTTGTTGCTATGTGCTTATATACCTTAGGGGGGTGATATGAGTTGGTTTAAGGACTTTCTTGTGAGACGTAAAGTTGGTTGTGTCTATTGAAGTTGAGATGAGTTGAAGCCTTAAGAAGGCGGGTTATGGTTTTGAGGTATAGTTAGCGTTGGTGTAGCAACGTGGCGTAAATCGTGATATTGATGTTTTGGTTGTGATGGATAAGGTTATGAATAAACCGAGTCAATTATGTATTGAGATAGTCAATGGATTTTGTTAGAAACCTAAGTGATGTGGTTTTGAATGTGAAATTGAGGTTTGAAGGAATCGGAAAACGTTCTTGATTTGAAACTAGTTCGTTCCGTGGCAATGACCACTAGGATCCTTTAGCAATCTTAAGAATTGAAATGTCATCGGAGATGTGATCATTCATGGTTAAGTCATTATAGGGTTTATGAGTTTGAATGTGGAGCGAAGTGTGGTTGGGTTAGAGTTAGTGCCTTATGTATAGTCACTTGCCCTTTCCTTCGAGTTACTTTTGAACTCCGGTTTTTCACTCATTTGCTCAATTTGAGCGTCTACAAATCCGCTTTGGTTTTTCCGTTGGTTTCGGTTGTTTCCCAAAAATAAATTTTTCATATGACTTGTATTTGAGTCTATTCGGTCTTTAAGTGAAAAACTCGTTTTCGCTTACCCCGTGATGCCGAAAAAAACTCTAAGTTTTGAAATGGTTTTAAAGTCATGAAATAAAGATTTTGGCCTTTGAAAGTCGACGGTGTCCAAAATGGAGACCGGGGACAAGACGGTTAGTTTTACGGATTTTCAAGAAAGTGTTTTCAATAAAAATAAACCGAGATTAAATGATATTTTTCTTATTTCTAAAATTCCTAAATGAGTTGAGGGCTTTGTCCTATGTTTCATAAGTGTTTAAAGTGGTTTCGGGTCATTTTTGCAATTTTATAGACCTATGTAGTCGACTAAGCCATTCCTATAGTCTACTGGGCTTCAAAATATCATTTCCGCAAGTTTTTTGTAAGTTTCGACTTGGAGTAGTCTACTGGACCTTTGGCGTAGTCGACTACAACCCCCTGTGTAGTAGACTACTGCCTCCTGCGTAGTGGACTGGGTAATTTCGACCGTTTTTGAAAATTCCTTTCTCTCACCTCGTAACTCGGATTGAGGTCCCGTTTGTTCCTATGGCTTGTTCTAGATACAAATTTTGTAAATAAAATTTTAAATAATTTATTTAGGTTTTAAATGACTGCTTTACCCTTGGTGAAAGAGGGGTACTTCAACTTTCTCTTTTATCGGCGTTGTCCGATACCGTTTTAAAAAAGGCTTATCTCTCGCCTCGTGACTTTGATTAAGGTCTCGTTTGTTTATAAGGCCTTAGCTATGTCCAAATATTTGATATAAAATTTAAAATAATTTATTTACATTTGAAATGACTATTTTACCCTTGGTGAAAGAGGGGTACTTTAACTTCCTATTTGGGTCGGAGTTGTCCGATGTCATTTTCAAAAATTCATATCTCTCGTGTAAGGGCTTTGAATTTGGTTCCGTTTATTCCTATGGTTTAAAATATGTCGAAATAGGTGGTTTAACCTTTGAAAGTACATCTTTGCCCTTGAAATGACCATTTTACCCTTGGGGGAACATGTGACCTTTAAGTGGTCGGTGTGATGGATTATTCAATCATTTTCACTTCCTTTTGTTGTTTGGCAACCTTTGTGACTTACCTTAGGTTGATGTGATTGTTTTAACAATGTGTTGGGTTTACGGATGTCGGTAATGACATGTGAGGTGATTGATAGTATGTGTTGATACTGATTTGAGGTTTTAGAGCTTGGTATGCTCGTGGCCTAGGAAGTGTGAGTGTTATCCTTCCTGAAGTGTTATGAATAGGAGTGTTGCTCCTGTATTTTGGTGATAGATGTTGTGTTGATTATCAGTGTGAGACTGACAAGTATGAGTCGTAGTGATCTAGGAGGTGGTTTATACTATGTGAATTGTATTGTTTGTGTATCTCTATATATATACGGGCATATATATATAGGTGTGAGTTATTATACGTTGTTGTGCTATGGTTTTACTATGTGCTAGTTGCCTTATTTGTTGATGCATGGTAGGGGACTAGAGCGATGTGTTTCCGGGGTCTCGTATTGGCGTGATTGCCATGTGGGACATTTGATTGACCTAGGGTAGATGCATGTACCCTGGTTGGTTCGCACTCGACTTGGACGATCGTAGGATGTGATAGTTACGATTCCTTTCTCCTATGGGGCTTAGATGAGCTCTCCCTGGTGTTCGATTGCCTGGCGTCCCAAACGCCAGTTTGTAGGAAAGGTTTCGGCTACGGATAACTTGGAGTGCAGGATGGCTCATGGCACGGATTCTGTTGCGGGATTTGGGACGTTCATACGTAGAGTTGTTCCTTTTGTTTCCCCTTTACTTGTCCCCTGTATTGGGACTGTTTTTGTATTTTCATGGGAGCCAGTTTGTTGGCATATCCCTTCATTGTATTCGGTATCAATGCATCATTGTATAGATGTATTCTTTCGGCACCTCGTTGTGCCTTGTGTATCATTTGGTTTAGCTTTCACATGGTTGTATGCAATTATTTTTGTTAATAATATTCCTTTCGGTTTTATGGTTATTTAGGATCTTAATTGGTCGCTCATTTTATGAATCACGACCCGGATTCCTCGGATGTCCCAGTTCGGGTGTCTTTGGAAATTTAGGGCATGACAAGTATAGTAACATATATATCAATCATGGAATAAAACACCTACAATACCACATATAATTTCAAATATAGACCCTAAAATCACCCTAAATTCCTAAATAAAACCCCTCTAAACTGAAACCCCAAATTGAAAATCCTTTATAAATTACAAACCGAAACTGAACCCTAAATTAAACCCCTCTAAATTGAAAACTCTAAACTCAACCCTAAATTGAAAACTCTAAACTCAACCCTAAATTGAAAACTCTAAACTAAACCCTAAATTGACACCTCTAAACTCTAAATAGAGACTTTCAATTACAATTCATTAGACAAAAACCCGGAGTAAAAAATCACATACCTATGTTTATGCAAGTTCTCCACCGAAATATTGATGGACAGTAGAGGAGGAGGTACGGTCCATCTAGAAGAAGATGATGCTCTTTCTTTCGCCGGTTTGACTACATTTTTCACGGCTCTCTTCTGATTCTTTTTCGACGAAGCTTTTCTTTCGTGTCTGCCAACATCCTTGCCTTTACCCTTATCGACCATTCCGACTGATAAATTGGGGATTTTTAGTGGGTTTGGCACACGTGCTTTTTTAGGGTTATGTTTTAATGGTGGTGGAATCAGTGGAAGAAGGAAGACGGAGTTCTCAAGGGGAAGGCACAAGTGATTGCTATAGTGTTTCGTTTCAATTTCATACCAAAATTTTTCGTTTCAAGTGATTTTTGAAATTCAACACGTGTTGGAGCCAAAATAGGTGGAGAGTCAAAGCTTCTACAGTTCTGTATATATAAATAGTTCCGTATAAAGTATGTATAATGATATATTGCTGAGGTGGAGAGTCAAATCCTTATGAGCCAATTATAAGCCAACATGTGTGAATGGAACAAGGTCTAGTCAGAGAGAATAACTGAACCTGATTTTTCTCCCACACGACACTACCATTCTATGGGGTTAAAATATGCCATTGCATAACCGGCCTTTAAATGAAATAAAGTTAATGATTTATTTAAGTGTTGAGTTATGATTGTTGTTAACTATTTAGTTTAGGGACATATAATATTTGTTTCACAAAATATTTCTAGAATTCGTCACTTTTAATTATTAAATAAATCATTAATTAAATTATTCATATAAGTTAAAAAAAAAAGGTTAGAATATAGTCAAACTGTTATTTAATTCGATATAATTCTTTTATGGTTCGCATTAGATTTAAAATATAAAAATATTTAAGTAACAGCTTCGTATATATACATATTATAAAATTAATAAATAATAAAATACTATCATTTTAAAATAAAGTTAGTCATTGTAACAAAAATAAATACATTTTACACTACACACAAAGATAAGATAAGAATAATAGAATATTGTGAACTAATTTTACTTGAAATTTTTATGTAGTATTTGTTTTTGTAAAATGTGATAGTATCTAATTTGCTTCACACTATTATTATACTACATTCTATTTATTTGTTGAGAAGTTAAAGGAGTTTAGCAAATAACTCGGGGATGGATTGATTCATCCTTCCCCAACTAAATTCAGGGGATCCACAAAGCTACCTTTCTTGATGATATGAGTAGTGGATGATTAGGTGTTAAGATTATCATCAGTTTCATTGCTTTTAGCATTCTAACAAATTCAGTGGCAAGAATAATTTTTGTGATACAACTTACAAAATAAAATATAAATATCTCGTTTTGCTACTGTGAATTTTATTCTTTTTGGGACAAATGGAGCAGTAAAATATTGAACTATTTGGTTTGAGTTGGCCCAGTGTACTGAGTTGGATTCTAATTTTGGTTTCCAATAATATAGTTTATATGATTTCATATGTTCCATTATCATAATTTGGACAACACCAAATCATAATATATGACGAAAAAATGTTAATCAACTGAGATGGGAAGAATTTAAATTTGAAAACAACAGTATATTAATCTCTCATCATGGCTATATTAGTTGAAAGCATAACCCTATCAAACTCTCTATATAGAATAAATGAAAATTCTTGGCCTCTCTATATAACTTATATAAGTGTTGCGGCTCACAGGGTGGCAATAATAATGATTAAATAATAAGGGTTAAGAAAATGACCCTGATGTGAACCCTTGGTAGTTTTGCCTATTGTAAGTGCACAAATCATATTGTAGTATTGGTATACTTATAATAGGGTTATCGAATCCACGGGACTAAGTCGTATTTTGTACTCCTTTAAATTACTTTGATTGAATTATGAAGATATGGTTTGTGTTATCTTGTTTTCTAATACTAAATTGACAAATAATTAAAATAACTAAGTTGATAATTTGGGTGGAAATCAATAGATATAGAGTCTATGGTAGTTTTGACACCACCACTAACCTCATAGCGTAGACATATACTCCCTCTGTCCCATTTGAAGTGTCCACTTTGGGGAATCCAACTTTTTAAGTGGATGACTTTTAGTATTTTTTTATTGTATGGGTAGTATATGAATTGATAACTTTACCCATGGTGGGGTCCATGATGATGATCAGGTTTGTAGTGTAGGCTTTTATTATTTTAATGCATGAAGGTTAAATTGGTAAATTGAAAAACTAAAGTACTTTGACTTTTCAAAGCTGGACACTTATTTTGGGACGGACAAAACCATGAAAGTGGACACTGAAATTGGGACAAAGGGAGTATTTAATTCATTGTAAAAGGGCGATCCAATGCATGTGAATTAAATTAAAGTCGCTACTAGTAGACCCTACTCCCGAAAGGGATACAATCCATCCGATTAGGCTACAATCTATCTTCAGAATGAGCGTAACTTGTGCATGCATACTACTCTACTCTAAAATACTCCTACAAAGTAATAAATTAAACTAAACATGCATTTATTACCTCTCCTTAGCATAAATTGTCTGAACCTAGATATTCATGTTCATTAAGTACCATTATGGGACAACCATAATTTTAACGTCAGAGTTCCAGCCCTTAATAGAAAACATGGTGCGCAAGATAGAATATTCATTCAAGTTAAGACAAGACGTAGAATAAATATAAAATCTTATATAGAATCCAATTCATTCACTCAATCCTCACAATTATCACATACGAGGTCTTCATTTTCCCCTTGTTACAATAAAAATAAATAACATCTACATTACTTGGATAGAGTTTTGTCAAAAATCCTAGATACCGGTTTAGCCGCTCATGGTGGTGGTGAACTCCATCGTTGATGTAGGCACCGCTTCCATGATAGTGTCGGATCTTCTCTTTTGGATGTCGGTAATAGCACACAGTGTCACTCTGTGTTCGCACTGGTGTGTAGCTTCAGTTAAAGATCCAGACCAATTCTCCAACCTCCATAATTCTGAACCCCAACCCTCTCTATAGAAGGATGAGAGAGGTTTTCTTCGTGATCAAGTCAGAATCTTTCCTTGCATGTCGCGGGTCGAGAAATGATATAAAATTTCATGAATATAGGTTAACACATGCCCAAAGATAGCTTGGAGTAGCCTTTAGGTCGTTCAAAGTCGTGGTGGGTCCCATAAGATTTTTCAGCAGCGGCCAAAGTCAAAATCTCGAGCAGAAGCTGGAGATTTTGAAGTGCAATATACTCAAGATCTCAGTAAATCCTTCGAGATTCCGAGGTATAAATTTATTCAAACTTTCTGGTGGTTACAGCCATTTTCTCGCCAGTGAGCCCACTGGCGCCCAAACTCGAAATCTCTGAAAAATACTCGAGATTTCGAGTTATGCTGGTGTTTATCCTTTTTTCCTATTTTCACTTCAGTTTCATAACGTTCGCTACACAACTCCGATTGAGGCGTTCTTTAGCTCGTTGGAAATCAGACTTCAAAGGTTTGAATTTAGGCTTAAGAATCACTCAATTTAGACATGTTTTAGTCGAGTTATGGCCGTTTAAATTTTATTATTCATTGGATCAATGCATATGCGTAAATGGGCTACACATATGCGTAATACAATCCATAGAACTGCACTTTGTAGCCACTTTTCAACATTGTATTCACTGGTTTGCATAGGTTTGTATACAAAAAACCCAAAATCCGACTTTTTGCATTTTCACCATTTTCGGACCCCGTTTGCTTCTATGGCATATATACAAAAGTATATGACTTGTATAATGCCCATTTTACCTTTCGGGATGTGTTTCTTGACTCAAATCTTCTTTTCCTTCATTTCCCTCTTTTTTTTAATAGATAAGAAACACGACTTCGGTCAATTCACCAAAATTAGTTTATTTTCTCCTTTAAGCTCCTAAAACACATTTAAACACATAAACCGGATAAAAGTACAACGTACTGTAATGACAAGACTTAACAATACCGAGTTAGGGGCCTAGAATGTACAACATTCGTCTCTGATCAATGATAATGATTAAAACGAAATTGGAATATGCTCAAGATGATTTACTTTCCGTGTTTCACTTGTTTGAGTTATAATAGGAAAATGATGGATCATTGTGCTTGTATATATATAAATATATATTTGTAATGGATAAGTGAACTTGCTTAAGAACGACCTTGGTAAGGTTAGTGTGAGGTTGACCCTAGAGTACGGGTGAAACAGTGCGGGTTGCCACTAATCGTGGTTGTGACTTTGGAGAGTTGGTTGATGATAGATTTGTCACTTAATGAGTTGTGTAGCTTTGGCCATATAGGCCACTCCATGTTTTCATGGTTTATTTTCTTTTCTTATATCGAGTTGCATCGTTGTCTTGCCCCAAACATGTGTGTGAGCGTTAGTGAAGCCTTTAGGTAGGATCGACACTAGATTTCCCTTCACCACCCCTTTAAGATTGGATCTTCACTACTTAATTTAGAGTTGTTTTGAGAATTGGAAGTCACTTGTGATTTTAGCATCTTTTAACATATTTCAGTTAGTCCGACCTTCCGCTCAATTTTCCATCTCTTTCTATAAATGTTTTTCAATAGTTTCCTTGGTGTACGGACTCTTGGGGAGGTAATGGGACCAACCGACGGCAAATGGGACCATTTTTAAATGTTTTCAAAACCAAAATTGGGTTCAGGGCTCGACATCTCACACGGCGCAAGATGTCGCCCGAAATTCCAAAATGTTCACGTTTTCGGTCGTAACTAATGTGAAATTTGGATCAATCTAAATAAATAGATTAAACTCAAATCAAATTTAACTCGCAAGTATACGGATCGAATGTGGTAATGGTGTGTATTGCGAGATCATTCCCGCGAGGATTGGTTATGACAACTTAGTTCTAAAAATTATTGTTTAACTAATTCAACAAACGATTGATAATTTTAGTAATAGTAATATAAATACAATGATACAAAAAGAATACCAAGGCTTTGATTCCACCACTAATCATCACAGTTACAATTTTCAATTGGAAACTCATTAAATATCTGATAAATTTCCACACATCTAAATAATCCATATGATTTAAGTTCCTAGATGGTCTATCCATGTTAGGGCTTATGTTCAATTCAATAATTTATTATCTTGGCCAGAAATAATAAATAAATCATTGAAGGAATATATAAATCGCAACTATCTATCCGTGGTCAGGTATAAACAATTATAATTTACTTCGTCCGTCCCAAAATAAGCGTAGGGGGGGGGGGGGGTAAGCGTAGCTACAGTGCTAGGAATGAATTGCCAAGTTGATTACATGTTAATGGTCAGACACAAATAACATATATGCTAGGAATGAAATACGTTCAATTTTAGTCTCGGTTAAAGCACATAAAATCAAAATCATTAACATACATGTAATAATAAGAAGGAGAAATTATTAACCAAAATTTTCAGCCATGTCTACAATTGAAAACCATAAAGTTGTACATGACTAGGGTTTCCTCTCGGCCTTGGCTGAGGGAATCAGCTATACATGAAAAATAAAACAAGATGATCAAACCTGAAATCATAAGTGGAAGACATCTTGGATTTTTTCGTTGATCGCATAAGTCTTCCCCTTCTGTTTTGATGTCCGCCCAAGGGTGATAAAAATAATGGTTAAAAACAACGCCTTATAATGACAAGGTTTTACCTATCGCAAGTGCACGAATCGTAGTGTAGTACAATTCGGCTTAAGAAAGGTTATCGATCCCACAGAGATTAAGTCGTATTCTGAACTCTCGTAAAGTAATACTTTAGAATTGCTATGAAAGTATGATTTTGTTGTTTGTGATTTGTTAATTAATTAATAAATAAAGTAGTAAAGATAGATTAAGACAAGAACAATATAAATAAAATCTAGTTTTTCCATACTCCACCACTAACCACATAATATAATTCTCTGCTTGCTCAATTGCAGGAGAACGATCCATCACTGTGAATTAGGTCGTACCGCAAATAGTCGAATACGACCCCAAAAGGGATACTATCCACTGGATTCGCTACAACCCATCTCCGGACAGAGTGTGACTAGTACATGCAAATTACTTTACTCTAATCTACTACTACTGCATAAAATTAAACTAAAGCATGTCTATATCTGTCATGCCCCATTATTCCTGATACCCCAATATGGAGAATCAGCGAATCTCGAGGTATGACGTCACTGAAAACAACAACCAAGATTAACAATGACATCGAAATACAAGGAATAGGAATGAAAATGAAGTATTCCATGTCACCTGAGTGATAGAAACTCAGTAAAGAAATCTAACAAAAATTCGGCAAAGTTCCGTGTGTAAATGAAACATCCGGACAACCCAAAATCAACACAACAGAATAACCTGCCCATAACAACATAAATAGAATCAATGGCACGCAACCCAACATTCCAGAAACCTATTAGGGCCGAGGTAGTGGAAAAGAACACCAATACCTCTACACAACCCCTCTAAAATCAATAGAGCCCCAAATGCTCAAATGAAAATATAAAGAAAACCACATGGCGATACCGAAAAGGTATAAAGGCACCCCAAAACAACAAATACCGACTAAGCCACCAAGCCCAAATAAGAATACATAAAACTCAATGGTAGTGCCGAACAAATACAATGGCACCCCAAAATAATAAATACATGGGCTGAAGATACAACACAAGGGAATCTGCCAAAAACCTGGCTCCCAAGAGAATAGAAGAATACACAAGTATGACTACGAAAGGAGGAACAAAACTACCGTCCCAAATCACCCGTATTGTCACCGCCGAGCATGTCGTGCTGCATCCACCTGCAAACCTACAACCTATTGTTGGGGTGAGCAAAACCTAGGTCGGTCAGTTGTTTCATGTGGCACCCACGCCAAACAGAGACCCCAAAATAATCTCATCACTAACCTCAAGTACACTACGGATATCATAAGAACTACCAATCAACGAAAATATAAACAACACATGTATACGTATATATATATATATATATATATATATATATATATATATATATATATATATATAACGTCCTGTAAATAACTAAGCCTGTCACCTAGGCCTATAGATAACCAATCTGAACTCCACTCTCATCTAGGGATACATCAAGAACTAACTATCTACAATACCATGCACCTAGCACGCTGCTCAAGGCTCCTAGGAGGTGAATAGACCACTCAATAGGGCTACTGAAAGTGAATCATCATAACTATGTCCCCAACTCGATCATCACCTATAATTAGCATTGCTATCAAATCATTCCTAGAGATAAAGTCGCTCTCTCATTTTCTATCTTTAATTCAGTTTTTCTACTTACAATAACCAGTGAACCAACCCGTTCACTCGAAGGAACGTAAAAAGGGAAGATACTATCCCCACACTGGATTCGGTAACCAACCAAACAATCTCTAACGCACACTGCCTATATAGGCACTAGATAGGGTTATTAGAGTCATTTAGTCCCAAACATATGTCATGGTCCTCGGGTTTTTAAAGAAAAACGTTGAACCCCGAAGGATTCAACCGGTTTTTAAGAAAAAGTTAGGACCCGGTCAAATCTGTTTAATTCCAATGCCTCTGAACCCACCCAAGGTACTAGGAATCGCGCTACGTGTGCATAAATCAGTATCATGTCTCCTACCCGAGACTAAGACAAGGAAACTAAAAAAAACAAAGTGTGCCTTATGTATGCACTAAAAGGTAATCAATTCCATACCCACCAGTATCACCATAAGATCTCCATAGTACTCTAAGATCCCAATATCACTATACCACAAACAAAAGGGTTAATACCATCCTCAAATATTGCCAGTATGTATCAAAATTACTATCAAACGTCCACTCGGGAGTATGACAACTCAAACCATTATAGGTACCTCAAGTTACATTCAATGGATCCTTAAGACACGGGACAGTCCAACATTTAACTACGGATGTGGTACTGAATAATATGTAGAGTTAAAACAACTTTAGTCCAGATAAAAGGAAGAATGCTAACCTATCATACCCGGTTAGACCTCAAATCAACCATTCTTATATATCAACTAGAGTAGTGTACTGACCACTCCATAACCTCATATACAGACCAATGCTCAAGGGAATAGGGTCAAACTAATAAGCTCTATCCGACCCTTACTCAAACAATACTCCACACTACCAGAGAGGTTTATCAATCATCCTGTGATGATACTAATCACCAATCACAAAGGCCTATGTGTCCAAGATCACAATTTCAACTAAGTCTCATTATATTGCTACCCAGCTCAACTAGAGCCTAACATACGAGGAACCCTTACGCCCCAAGGTCACTTTCACTTAGTCTTTCCATAACTACTAAAGATAATCGTCAACCGTGGCTTCTTAATAATCCCCTTTTCACTTTTTACCTTTTTAAATTTTAAGTTTTCACTGTTTCCTTTACACTAGGAAGCTCACAAGTTTCCTTGTAATTTAACCACGGTTAAAATATCAATCACAAACACCGCGCCCGAGAGAATAATTCAAATCTCTAATTAAAAATCAAGCATAACATGTTCAATATCAATAAGCAATAATAACAGATAATCTTAACAGATAAGTACATGACAAATAAATGCTCAATATGAATGTCAATACAACTCCAATGCAACCCTAACCGCAAAAGGGTGAAACAAATATCCAGGAATCCTAAACCGTTAACTGCTGGGGCAACAAACCCACAACAGGAAGGGTGAGCGTCGCCAAATAAAGTGCGGAAACCACGTCCACCCGGGAACCGGCGAGTGAGGCCCAACCATCACCCCCGACGTCTAGAGAATCGAGAGTTACTAGCTCCCTGGGTGCTAGACCACCCCGTGGCCAGTTGTTGCGACATTCCAAACGATCCATACATGCACATGATATAACTGAGGTATGCAACTTACACCGAAACAATATATATACCATGGTGTTGTATGAATGCAAAATGCCTCCATATGAATTTAATATGCTCAATAAAACGGCATAAAAGCCAAGCAACCTCATACAAAGCATGCTTCAAAATTTAAATTATACAGTAATTCACTTTCATTTATCTCAAAAATATATTCGGGTTCTCGATTACCCAATCTTTATTGATTTTATATGCCAGCATGCTTTTAATTTAATTCTCAATAATTATTTTCAATTTAGTCCACCTCAGGGACAATTAGACAATTTAAATTCGCAATTTAATTTCTTTATAATTTACGAGAAAATCAACAACAAGGGAACTAAAATCAAGTATAAGTTATAACGTCCCTCGTTCTCGTGAATCCCCTAACTTATTTTTAATTTTAATAAAATATAAATAATAGGGGAAAATTTATTTACCGGATATACGTCCACATACACTTTCTATAAACCTATTTCGAGCTCAAGGGGGTACTAAACCGACTATCTCGATTTAATTTAAGTAGGTTTATAATTATTTTAAATCCGAGAAATAATTTATTTAATTTCTCCAAAGGAATTTTCAACTCTGACATCCTTTAATCCATTTATGGGTAGTCTGTAAATTTTATAAAATTTCTAGATTTCCGTCTATCACTAGGAATTTAAATTAAACATTTTTATTCATCCATAAACATACAACGGATATTAATTAACGTTTTATACGCACTATTAGTAAGTGTCAGATATGCATATATATATATAAATATATATATGTAAATTCCCACCTATTTTAAAGCTTACAGAACAGCCCCGAATTGTCCCGTCGTGCACAGTGTCGGCTGTGAACAGTGCTCGCCGCCTAAAGTTGTCCAAAAAATATTTGGAATATGTCAAAACGACCGCCTTACCGTCCTATTCAATATAGTTGAAACCCATTAGCGATCGATAAATAAATTTGAACAAATCTACAAAAAATGAAACTGAAAAACATACCGAAAATCTGAAATTCCCGGAGAACCGCTCAACGGTTTCGCACCAATTTCGGATACATCATGTAGGACATCGGGGGCAAGCTATCCTCAAAATTTTGCGCCAAATTAAGAAAGAATCGGCACTGAGTCGGCCCGAGTCAGTCCGGCCGAACACTTCACTGTTTGTCAGCACCACCGTTGCGCGAACCAGCGCCACCACGACGCCGCCGTCGCCAGCCCTGGCCATCGAACCACAACCCCTGTTGAAGCCCTAAGTCGAATCGCACCTCAGCCCTTGCTTCAGCCACTATCAACACCCAACTCCGGCTCGTCTCCTCTGCACCCAGCTGCCGCTGCGAATTATCACCTGGGCCGTCGCTCCTAGCCGGCGACACCCAGCACCACCAAGTCGCAATTTCAGCTACGACCCAACCATCTAACTCCGGTTCTCTCTCTCTTCGACAACCCCTCTTTCTCTCTCCTGCAAGACGGTAATGGTGAAGACGGTGGAGAAGAGTTGTAGTGCCGATTGAAGAGGAGAAAAGGAGAAGACGAATGTCGGTCGTCTCTCTCTCTCACCGAACCAGTAGAAGAGAAGATGATGGTGAATGATGGTCTCCTCTCAGCCACACACACACGATATATCTGTGTATTTATCTATATAATTAAATATATATAAATACCCATTTAATACCCATATATATATATATTCTTCCAATTAATAATATATGTATAATAAATCCCGAAAAATGTACCAGGAACCTCGATATAATATAACATGAGCCCGAAAATATAAACGGAACGCCCAATAAATAATATAACTGAAATAAATAATCTGGGGTATGAAACTCATACATATATAATCTGAAATAAATAACCGATCGACGCGCAATTAATATCACGCAAGCCCATATACTCTACGAATAACTAATAAATAATATAAATCAAAATAAACACTCCGGGTACAAAACATAACCGTCAAAACACAGAACAATCCCGAACTCGACTCCGATAAAAGATTGGTCTCAGTCCATCAATCCAAATTCTCGGTCCACTAAATTAATAATCGAAAGTCCCTGCTAATGACAACTCAGAACCCGCCGCCTCAAGTGCGAAAAGCCAAAAGAAATCATTTAGCCTCAATTAATAATAAATAATAATAAAGGGAAAATTATAAGAAAATCCCTAAACGAAGACACGCGTACCCGGAAAATCTACGAGTCGCCCGATAAATAATACCAGCGAGGCTAAATAATTTGAGGTACAAAATCCCACTACCGGAACACCGAGTACGTACAAGACCCATCGAATAACTGCAAATAACTAGGGCACGAAAAGAACCCAAAACAATAATCAAGTACAGCCACATCAACACATATGAGCACTTAGAAACAAGAAGAAATAAGCACACCAAACAAACAAAACACATACATACAAACACCAAGTACGTAAGTCAAACAAGGCCCGTACTAAACCAAATATAAAAGAAAACTATAACTCCTCACGTCACCTAGCACATCCTAAGCCTGACAAGATGCTAGGTGATAAAGTCCCAACTATATCGCATAAATACAAACATGGAAAATGAGAAAGGAGAATACAAATACTCCTAAGCACGCCAACTAAACAAGGCACGTCAATCACATGAAACACATACTAATCCCATTACAAGGGGAAAACAAAACGTCGAATCCCTAACGCACTAAATGCCGAACTCGAACAACAGCGTCGGAGCCTTAAACGTCGGACATACTAAGCATGTCGCCACCTAGTCGAAACACCAAACGTCGAGCGTCTAAATGAATCCATGTAATTGATACCAAAGCCCACGTAAACCTCTAGCCACGTCCGAAACAAAAAACATCAGCTTAAGTAACGTAATCACGAAAGAAACCCCCCGAAAGTCACCAAAGAGACTATCGCAAAGTCGTGTTGTCGAATCCAAAACTCACGTCAACGTTTCACCAGTTCGAAACATTAAACTCACCGTCAATTCATGTAATCGTCAAAGAAAGTCCACGAAATCATTGAGGAGAAATCGCAACGTCGTCCAGTTGAGTGCAGACGTAAACGCGAAAAATTTATACGTGAAACACCAATGATAACCATGACGTCATGAACAAGTGATGTCACAGCCGAAATTAAATCGAAAAATAATTCCAGAAAATTGGTAAAATGACATGGGGTGTTACAATCTTCCCACCTTAGGAGATTTCGTCCTCGAAATCAGGGCGTACCTCAGTCCGCAAGCCATGTCCGGTTAATCATACCGAACAACATACTTACGTTCCTTGGTAACTATCACCGTGATACAGGCACGAAAAAGAATGAAGTGATTGAGGTATTGTCATACTTTGTTGGGATTAAATCGCAACGGGATGCATCAAGTAAGACACGTCCTCGATAAAACAACACTGAAGGGTACAGAAAACACAACTCAATACCGTAGATCAAAACCGTAGATAACGTAAACGTCGAACGTCCCATCGACCCTTACCCGTCGTCCCTAGGACAATGAAACCTAGAGCTCTGATACCACTTTGTCACACCCCGTTATTCTTGATACCCCAATATGGAGAATCAGCTAATCCCGAGGTATGACGTCACTAAAAACAACAACCAATATTAATAATGACATCAAAATACATGGAATATGAATGAAAATGAAGTATTCCATGTCACCTGAGGGATAGAAACTCAGTAAAGAAATCTAACGAAAATCCAGCAGAATTCCGTTTGTAAATGGAACATCCGGACAACCCAAAATCAACACAATAGAATAACCTGCCCATAATAATAGAAATAGAATCAATGGCACGTAACCCAACATTCCAGAAACCTATTAGGGCCGAGGTAGTGGAAAAGAACACCAATACCTCTACACAACCCCTCTAAAATCAATAGAGCCCCAAATGCTCAAATGAAAAGCCAAAAAGGTATAAAGGCACCCCAAAACAATAAATACCGACTGAGCCACCAAGCCTAAATATACTTTCTATTTTTCGTATTTGATTTTAAAAATAATCAATAATTAGTAAACATGATTTTACATCCTATTTCTCTTATAAGAATCAAAATTATAATTCTACTTTTCAAGGAAACGAAAGCGGTTAGTAAACAGGCCCTTCTTGTTCTTTTATAAATCTAGAGCAAGAAGAAGATCTAAAGGTGTCGTTAAACCTAGAAGAAGGTCTGAAGATGTTTTTTCAATCAGCGAAGCCGAGAAGATTTTAGTCGCGTTTTGCTCTGACTTTTCTTTATTATATAACTTTTGCCTTCTGACTTTTATAAATCATATCGGGACTATTAATAAAAGATCTTTCTCTAAAGACTGTTTGTCTCTTGCTCTAGTTTTTTCAAGCTTTATTTCTATTTGGTGTGTATCTGGATGCTTGTTTGCACGCTTGTGCATTCGTGAAGCTTGTCTTGAGATGACATTCCAAATGTACATTTTTTGGATGCATGATTTTCTTCGAGTCGTTCAGACCTTTATCTTGTTTTAAGGTTTTTGAGTGCTCACGTTTGCTGGAGCTATTTTTTCCTTTTAGGGGATATAGTCCCGAAGACATGTGTACATGTGAATTTATGAAGTGTATCTATCCTACTAACCCAACAAGGTTAATTGGGGCCTTATGACCCGAATACCTTCCAGGCCCGAAAGAAAAGGCCCATCCCAAAGCTAATTTCCTAAAATATTCTAGAATGGACTTGTAGATCAAGCCAGTGACGTGGAAAAAAGTTAAAATTGCTGATGTATAAAGGAATGTTGTCATAATGGGCTTAAGGCCCAAGAAGAGCATGTATATAAACAGAAGAAATCATCAATAATATGATTCATTCTTGTGTTTTGCAATTTTTAGCATCTACATATTGGCACCATCTGTGGGAAGGGTTTTAGAGATCACCATTGATTATCTTCTCATCTCTTAAAGTAGAGCTTACCTTTCCTTTTCCCTTTTAAGCTTGCCTCTCTATTCTTTACCTAACCATGCCGGTAACCCGTTCCCAAGCGGAGCTACCGACCACCGTTGATAGCCATGCGGAGGCTTCTCAAACCATTGAGCAAATCCTGCAACGACTGGGGACCGCCGAAGAGCGAGGTTAAGCCGCGGAGGAACGGAGTGAGGCCCTAGAGAAGCGAAATGCCGAACTCTTGGTGAGGATGGCTCACCTGCCCACTCCTCCTGCAGCGCCTGCTCAACCTTACCTCCGGGAAGAAGGCGAAGGGCTAGAAGAACATGACGAATCTTCGCACCATTTGGACAAGACCCCAACCACTGACGGGGTCTTGACCTCCCAAAAGTTGGAAGAAATGATGGTCGTGTTCCAGAAGAAGGTTATGAAGGACATGAGGGCCCAATCCAATGATGACTTGGTCGTTCAGACTTCCACCTAGTCAATTCAGTCGCCATTCACCCCATAAATCACCTGGGACCCTTTCCCGAAGAAGTTCATCATGCCCGGGTTCACACCCTACGATGGCACGAAGGATCCTGAGGAGTATATCTACTAGATTCACCAAAAGATGACAATGTATGCAGAGAATGAAGCCTTACTTTGCAAAGTATTTTCCACAAGTCTTGTCGATGTCGCCTTGTTGTGGTTCCAAAAACAACCACCCGGATCCATCGGAAGCTGGCAACAGCTGATTAAACTCTTTGTTGCCCAGTACTATTGGAACAAGAGACTAAAGAAAACCATATCATGTCTTTTCACCATGATCCAAGAGAAGGGGGAGTCCCTAAAAAGCTTCCTATCCAGATTCAATATCGAGTCCTCCTCCATCGACAACTATGATCAGCACACTACGATTGAGGTTTTCAGAATGGCTTTGATACCTGGAATGAAGTTTTATCAATCTTTGGTAAAGTGCCCACCATCGGGAATCAAGGAGCTAAATTTCAGAGCCCAAGGCCACCTACGGATAGAGTAGGAAGAGGCCATTCGGCAAAAAAAAGCGGCCTTGGTGAATGTGGAGGCCCATACGAAGGATCAGGTAGCCGATTGTAATCGGCCCAATTCTTCGGGCACTTCTACCTCGTCAGGATCTTCCGCCCCTTTCCCCGTGAAGCACCCAAGATTTGAAGAGAGAGTGACCCCCATGAAGGTCAGTCTGGCCAAGTTGTACTAAGAGAAAAAGGCCAGGGGAATCTTCCAGGCGCCGCCACCTATCAGACAACCCCTAGATCAAAGGGATAAATGAAAACACTGCGCCTTTCACAGTGACTTTGGTAACATAACCAATGAATACTGAAGTCTCAGGCGTCAAGTGGAATCCATGCTGATGAGGGGAGAACTCTGAGAATATGTCCAACATGATGGGCCAAGGACCACGTAGCAGACACCTAATGCCCAACGAAATCCCGCGGCTGCGCAGCCCGTCAGAATTATCAACATGATTCATGGCGGTCCCACCTCCAAGAAAGGGGAAGGAGTCAGTAGGTCTCAGCTGCGCAGAGCCCAAAAAATGAGGAGAGTTGGCGAGGTGAATGAATTCCACCATCGGACAGGTAATGCACAAATCGTCTTCTCCACGGACGATCGTCATAACATCCTGACCCCCCATGGCAACCTGTTGGTTATCACCCTGATGGTGGTGAACTGCCTCATCAAGAAAGTCATGATTGACCCAGGGAATAAACCAACATCATCATTAAATGGGCCTTTGAGAAACTTGAAATTGACTAGAGGGAAATAGTGACCTCCCGAAGCCCCATAGTGGAATTCGATGGGAGACAGGTCGAGCCAATTGGGGAGGTCCAATTGCCAGTGTCCGCAGCCCAAATAAGCCTTACAGAGACTTTTATTATAGTGGATTTGAAGCCATCATAAAACTTACTCATGGGAAGGGGTTGGATCCACCGAATGCATGGGGTTCTGTCAACCCTGCATCAAATGATAAGATGCGTGGGCCCTAACGGTTTTGACATCATTGACATCAAAGGGGATTAGGTGGCTGCTAAGGAATGTTATGTTGTTACCTTGAAAGGAATGAAGAAAATCCAGAACCATGGGAGATCCGCAACGGGGATCAGGACCCCGAATCAAAATAGTAATTAAAGGAAAGGGAGTCGGGTCCCTCGATGTGGTAGAGCCTTTACAGGGGATATCCGTCGTACCCAATCAGCCCAAAAAAGTTACCTATGCAGGTACAAGTCTTTCCCCTTGTGAGTTGAAAGAACTAACCAAATTCTTACAGGACAACTCTGACGTCTTCGCATGGGGACACATGGATATGCCTAGTATTGATCCTACTGTTGCCACACATTCCCTCCATGTGGACCTAAATGTGAAACCCATCAGGCATAAACAAAGATGCATGGGGGCCCACAGAAATCAAGTCATTGCCGAGGAGGTGTCCTACCTGCTTCAGGCAGGGTTCATCTGGGAGGTATGATATCCTGAATGGCTTGTTAATGTCATTGTAGTCCAGAAGAAGAATGGTAAATGGAAGGTCTGTGTGGACTTCACTAACCTTAATAAAGCATGACCCAAAGATAGTGTTCCCCTGCCAAAGATTGATCAGATGTGGATGCAATAGCTGGATACGAGTGCCTAACTTTCCTCAATGCCTATTCAAGCTACAATCAAATAAGGATGAATCCAGCCGACGAGGAAAAAACATCTTTTATCACAGAGATGTGTACTTATTGCTTTAAAATTATGCCTTTCGGACTAAAGAATGTAGGTGCCACCTTCCAAAGACTGGTCAACAAGATCTTCAAAGGAATGATGGGAGTTGTGATTGAGGCATACATTGATGATATTGTGGTAAAGGGAAAGAGAAAATAAAGCCATTTGGGGCATCTAAAACAAGTGTTTGACACCCTAAGACGGCATGGCATGAAACTCAACCCGACTAAGTGTTATTTCGATGTGACATCTGGCCAGTTCTTAGGACATATTATGGATAATAAAGTATACAAACCAGCCCGACCCAGGTCAAAGGCTTGCTGGAAATGAAAGAACCCCGAATGCATAAGGAGGTCCAGGTCTTGACTGGGAGAGTGGTCGCTCTTAGTAGGTTCATTGCAAGACTTACCGATCATTGCAAACCTTTATTCCAAGCAATTAAGGCAAAGAAAGGTGAAGTCTAGGGCCCTGAGCAGACCAAAGCCCTATCCAGGCTGAAAGAGTACATGACCAGACCCCCGATCCTGGCCACTCCGGAACTCGATGAGGTCCTATACCTGTACTTAGCAATTTCAGCAGTTTCGACCAGTACTACCCTCATTATGGAGGACAAGAATCTCCAGATGCCCGTCTTTTACACCAGCAAGTCCATGGCCGAGGTAGAGACCCGCTACAGCAAGCAGGAGAAGCTTGTGTTATCTCTGGTAAATGCGAAACGGCGCCTCAAGCACTATTTTGAAGCTCACCCAATCATTGTTCTGACCACTATTCCCATCCGGGTCATTATGTCAAAACCTGACCTTTCGGGCAGAATTTCAAAATGGGCCATTGAATTGGGCATCTACGACATCACCTACGTCCCTCGAGTCTCCATCAAAGGTCAGGTAGTGGCAGACTTTTTACTAGAAGAAGAGACTGAGGACACCGATCTTGCTAACACACCGATTATGTGGAAGCTATTTATGGATGATTCAGCCAGTTTAAATGGGTCCGGGGTCGGCATAGAGATTCAAACACCCGATGGAACCCGCTCCAGATGTCAGTAAGGTTACAGTTCCCAACAACCAACAATGAAGCCGAGTAAGAAGCAGTCATATCCGGCCTACTGTTGCCCAAAAGCCTTCAATGTACAGCGACTCCTTGCTGGTCATCCGGCAAATCACTGGGGAGTACGGGACCAAAGATCCTAGAATAGAATCCTATCGGGTACTTGTACTTAAGGAGTCCAGGGGTTCCCAAAGGCTGAACTTCAACTAAATTCCATGAGATGAGAACACAGCAGCTGATCACTTGGCCAATCAGGCATCATCGGCCAATGAGGACTCAACCCGGGAAGTACTGATAGACCTCCTAGCAAGACCTAGCATTTAGGAACTAGAACAGGTAATGTTGATCCCGTGGGAGCCCAGTTGGATGGATCCCTTAGTGGATTACTTAAGGAATGGGACCTTCCCTGAGTCCAAAGCGGAAGCCTGTAAGGTCCGGATGAAGTCAGCCAGATACTCTATCATCAGAGGAAAACTCTATCGAAAGTCATTTTTGGGACCATACCTAAAATGTGTCACTCCTTCCGAAGCTCGGGCCGTGATGGAAGAGATCCATAGTGGGGTCTGCGGGAACAATTCCGGAGGCAGGTTTCTTGCTAACAAGATCCTGTCTCAAGGGTACTTCTGGTTATACCTATCTCGGGATGCTGAAGCTTATACCCGAAGGTGCAAAGCATGCTAGATGCACGGGGATGCAATCCATCAGCCGTCAGAATTCCTACACCTGATTGTGGTCCCACATCCATTCGCCTGATGGGGAATGGATATTGTTGGACCTCTCCCGAAGGCAACACGATCAACCACCCACGTGTTGCTGGCTACTGATTACTTCACTAAATGGGTGGAGGCTGAAGCTTACCCCTCAATCAAGAGCAGCCATATCATCAAACTCATCTGGAGTCACATAATATGCAGGTTCGGCCTACCAAGAACAATTATGATGGATAATGGAACAAATTTGGATAACCAGAAAGTAAGAGCATTATTTGCCGAATATGGTAATAATAAAAACACTTCTTCTGTGGGGTACCCTTAAGGAAATGGTCAAGCTGAGAGAACTAACTGAACCATCTTTGACACTCTCGCAAAGAAGCTTGAGGAAGCTAAGGACGCCTGGCCGAAAAAGCTACCCGAGGTACTGTGGTCATACAGGACAACTCCCAGGCAGCCCACCAAGGAGACGCCTTTCGCCATAACATATGGTGCTGAGGCTGTGATCCCGACAGAGGTCAAAGTACCAACCCTAAGGAGTGAGGCCTGGGAGGAGGGCCCGAACAACCAACATTTGGCTTATAACCTAGATCTGCTGAATGAAAAGAGGGAAGCAGCAGGGATCATATTGGCAGCTTACCAGCAATGCGTTAGGAATCACTTCAACAAAAAAGTTAAAAGAAGGGAATTCCATATCGGAGACATGGTCCTTAGGCAAAAAATTGGGCTGCTTGGCAAGCTTAGAGAACCTTGGGAAGGCCCATACACTGTTACCGAAGTCATTGGGCTCGCTCATTTTCATTTACCTGATTTCTTCATTTCTGTAAAAGAAGGCATCATTGCCCGACATACTATATTTCCATTAATAAAATGTCACTTCTTGACAAGAGAAGCTTGTAAAGGGTTATGGTAACAAAAATTATCTAAGTGTTGTGACATCTTTCGCATGGCCTCAAGAGCCCGAAAGACACAACACCGATCCATAAGTGATCGAAATTTTATTTAATTATCTCACTGTTGAGACATCTCTCGCATAGCCTCAAGAGCCCGAAAGACACAACATCGATCCACAAGTGATCAAAATTTTATAAAATTATCTAAGTGTTGTGACATCCCTCGTATGGCCTTAAGAGCCCGAAAGACATAACACCAATCAAGAAGTGATCAAAATTTTACAAAATTATCGAAGTGTTGTAACATCTCTCGCATGGCCTCAAGAGCCCAAAAGACACAACATCGATCCACAAGTGATCAAAATTTTACAAAATTATCGAAGTGTTGTAACATCTCTCGCATGCCCTCAAGAGCCCGGAAGACACAACACCGATTCACAAGTGATCAAAAATTTACAAAATTATCTAAGTGTTGTAACATCTCTCGCATAGCCTCAAGAGACCAAAAGACACAACACCGATCCCTAGTATTTTACAAAAATTATTCAAGTGTTGTCAAAATCTTATGAAATAAACAAAGTGTTGTAACACTGCCCTCAAACTTTTTATTAGATAAAGGGCCTCGGTGGCCAAGGCTTGCAAAAACTCAAGGAACAAAAACAAAGAAAAAAACTCAAGTTTTCTGCCCCTTGTATCGAACCGAGGCCCAAAAATTTTTTCAATCCTGTCACTGGCCCTGGTAACAAGCCCCTCTTGAACACTTGCCCCCTCTTGGACACTAGCATTCTCTGTTTGAGTAGGATCGGGTAGAGCATTGGAATCGGGGACCAGAGCCAATTCAGATGAAATCGTCAGGAAGCAGGAACATACCCGGGAAGAGGTTTAGATAGGAACTCGTAGAAGAAAAGATCATCTGAGCCCGCCTCTAGATCAACATATGGAGGGGCTATACCAAGGGATTCATCCAATTCCTCCACCGAACTAAAATCCCGCTCCTCAATAGGTTTTCGAAGATCCAGAAAGCATGACCTCCAGCTAAATCCGACCTGGTAGTCAGAAGTGTCAATGAAGCGCTTGTACATCTGGTTACTACCCCGATGGCACAACTCCACCATGGACCTCTCCACCACCAGAAGGTTCTTAGTTTCAACCTTCTCTTCAATGGTTTTGAGTGAGAAGCCTCTAAAGATTCATACTTGGCCATCAGCTCCTGATATTTGGTTGCCAGGACTTGTTGGGCCTCCTCCCCATCCATAGCCTTCTGTTCAACCTCCCGAAGTTGCAGCTCAGCGGATATGACCCGCACGGTTTGAGCTTCCAGTTTTTCATTGGCAATCACTAGAAAGGCAACCACCTTCTGTCTAGCCTCCTCCTTTAGCTTTAAGAGCTCTGCCGAATTCTTGAGAGCCTTACTATCACTCTCCATCTTTGAATTATAAGCCTCAGTTAAATACAACATATGCCAGAAAACACAAGTAACACAAGATCAATCCCTAAATCAGAGGAACAAGAAAAATACAAGTTAGGTGTAGCATACAACTCACCTTCATGGCAATCTCGGGGACAGTCAGGCTCCGATCACTCCACGCCATATGCTGAATGGCCCTTCGGTCAGCAGGAGTCCAGACCTGAAGCGACATTGCCTGAAGGGCCTCGGGGTTATTGATGGTCACATGTCCTTTGACCAAGAATCAGCCCCCGGGTAGCTTTATTGTTGGGTTTCAAGGGACGGGATGTTCCTTCTCACCAGCTTCTCCAACCCCCTCTTACAGGCTCAAGGAGGCCGCAGTCTGCAATCGGGAACTGACTGATCGCCCTCAGATCGGGGATGGGAGACACTCGTTAGAGGTGAAGATTGTAAGGTGGCCCCCTCGCCGACCGATGCAGAAGTCACGTCAACAACTAAACCGGGATGGATGGACGGGAATCTCCCCTAAAGGGGGAAAAGTAAGGGTGATAACACCTCATCTCCAGAAGGAGGGGGAAGCGGGATGATTGGAGGCTCTCCCGAAGGGGGTGGTTGTGGCAATTCCCAGACAGTTGGAGGGGTGGAGCCCAAAAGGTTGGCAGGATTGGCTGGGGTGCCCGACCCCCGATTGTTCTTTCTCTTTAGGCTAGGTTGGGGGATCCTCAAAATGATTTTTAATCCTTCTGATGATAGTTCATGGAAATCATCACCAGTCAGGTAATTAGGAAACATCCTGAAGGGCTTACCCCAGATTTTAGATTTAAGAAGATCAAAATGAGATTTAATGTAAGCTGGGGTTTCATGGTCATTGAGCGCTGTCAAAAATTCAAATACATGATTACCCAACTTATCGTTGCACAACTCACAAAATTATGTTCCTTTATGGTCGGGTTTGAAAAAAGGGAATAGGTGTTTGTTGAACGCTTTGGGGATCACGAATCTAACTGATTCAAGATGCCTCCAATTCCTGCTCACCAGGATCATCCTCTCTTTCCAACCCTTGTTGGATTTCTCAGAGCCATTAGACATCTTTCTCCCCTGGAAAGGAGAAATATTGTAACGGCCCCTACAGTCTTTCTGATCATGTAACTTTTAAGAAAACAAGATCTCAGCCAAGCCCAGATCCATACCCATATCCCGATTGAGCAACAATACCATGGCCAGGATCCTGAAGATATTTGGCCTGACTTGGAGTGGGGCCAGACTTAGGGTGGAGAAAACGAAGAGGAAGAAAGGATGGATGGGGAAACGAAGGACCCGAAGGTGATAAGTCGAAAGCAAAATATGGTCGTCCCTAACCCCCTCTCTTAACCTAAAGTCCAATTTCTTAGGATAAAGCTTGATAGTCACCCCGTCCGGAACGTTTGATTTCTCTTTCAACTTTTTCAAAATTACATCTTTCATAAGTATGGAAGGGAGAGGATCTGCATAAAATTGTATCCCCGAACTCCCTCTAGTCTGTTCCCCAGTTGAGGCCCCACCAGCATTGGTAGTTTGGGTAACCTCAGGGGGACTGGAACTAACGGTCCTGACCACTTCAACTGATGGAAGGATGAGAGAGGCATCAGGGTCAATGGAGGAATGATGGAGATCACTACCTGATCGGGTACCATCACTATCCGGGAAGAAAGTGCAGATTCCGGTGAAGATACTTGTGGAGAGAAAATTTGTAGATAGTATTATTTTGCTGAGAAATCAAAATAACATAGTGAGAAGTTCACAAAAGTACAAAGGATATATATAGGAGTTATTGAAGAAGACCAACCACCCACTTTTAACGCCAAACGGAGTACCGAGCCGTCTTCTTAGCCACCATCGTGAAAATCAAGGTCACCTAAGCCGTGTATTTGAATTCGAAATGATGGATACAATTGTCTCATTTAATGCCTTGGCCACGTCATCCAACAGAGGGAATGTACTTACTTACCACATGTCGTCTTTGGTAATGGGCCTCAAAAGGGTCCATAGCCAAAGAGAGGCATGTGTACATGTAAATTTATGAAGCCCATCTATCCCACTAACCCAAAAAGGTTAATTAGGGCCTGATGACCCGAATACCTCCCAGACCCGAAAGAAAAGGCCCATCCCAAGGCCCATTTCCTAAAATGTTCTAGAATGAACTTGCAGATCAAGCCAGTGATGTGGCAAAAAGTTAAAATTGTTGATGTATAAGGGAATGTTGCCCTAATGGGCTCAAGGCCCAAGAAGAGCATGTATATAAACAAAAGAAATCATCAATAATATGATTCATTCTTGTGTTGTGAAATTTTTAACATCTACAACGTGTTTTTCAAAATCTTTAGAGCTTTTTTCAGGGTGCTTCGGGCCTTACGCCGAATGTCTTATAGATCTTTTTCGGCTTAATGCTTTGGGCTTTGTACCTTGTAGTTTGATCTTTTGGCCTTTTGCCTTTTTCTTTATTTGTGCTGAAGCATGTGCATGTAGGCCGCTACCTCTTCATTTTAAAGTTCACACCTAAGGCTATTGACTTCTTTTACCGGGTGCCTCTTTGGTTTTATTTTTGGTCATTCCGTAGATAGCTCTATGCCTTGAGTTGCTTAGCGCTTTGCAATGTTGGCATTTTGGCTATTAAATCTGTGCTAGTAGGCGATTGGCTTGGTGCATGTTGTCTCCAAAGATCTTATTAAGCTTCCGGTCTTGCGCTAGTTGCTCCTCAGCTTTGTCTTTAGGCTTTCAGTCTTGCGCTGGTTGCCTCTTTACTTTGCTCTAGGCTTTCGAATTTGTGTCACTCGCCTCTTTGTTTAGTTTTTAGGCTTTCAGTCTTTTCCCACTTGCCTCTTTATTTTATTTTTAGGTATTCGGTCTTTTGCCACTTGCCTCTTTATTTCACTTTTAGGTATTCGGTCTTTTGCCACTGGCCTCTTTATTTTGTTTTTAGGCGTTCGGTCTTTTGCCACTTACCTCTTTATTTTATTTTTAAAGTGTTTAGGCGATCGATGGCTCATTTAGCTCTGTTGTTGGTGTGCTATTCATTACTAGCTTACACTTCTTTAGACATACTTAAAGACAACTTGAAAAGGAAACTACAAATGAGAAATAACTTCTGATACCCCTTAAGGCTTACCTCTTTCCTAAGCCTTCAACCTGGATGTCCAAGATTCCCGAATGGCTCATCAATGCACCACTTTGCTCATAACCTCTTCCACCTGCTCATCGCCACTGCATAACATTCCTTTGCGGTAATCTAGTCGCCCTTGATATCAACAACAATACTGCCAGAAGGGTCCATACACCTCATAACTTGGTGAAGTGTTGAGGGCACCACATTCATCCGATGTATCTCGCCTCGGCCCATAATGGCATTGTAGCTCAAGGTCTCATTAATGACTACAAAGCTCTCTTCTAAGATCCTCCTAGTCGCTCGGACTGGCAACCTTGCTACACCAATAGGGTCAAACCTTTGCCCATTAAAGCCGACTAGGGGACTGGTCATTGGCCGAAGTTCTTCTTTACTCTCCAGTTTCTATATGCTTATTTGGTCAATACATTGACACTACTGCCTAAGTCCACTATCACCCTCTGCACGAGGCATCCTGCAATCTCCACAGTGATGACCAAGGGGTCGTCATGTGGGGTCTGCACCCACCCAAGTCCATGTCACTAAAAGCGATCTTTACTCTTGATGCGGCACCTTGGTTTATTACGTAGACCTAATACTGTATTTTAATCCAATCAATGTTAAGAATATTTTGCATAAATAAAAAGACATCACCCACCCAACCTGCTTTTGAATCACAACTCTTAAGGTTTTAGACAACATGCATTCGTAATCACAATTCTCATTATTTTAGACTGACTTATTGTGTTCTTCACAGTAATCCTGTGTGCTCCAATAGTTTATATTCTAGCACCATATAATTCCAAAAGCGACAGATTCTACATATAAATTCATATTTCTCCATATAATGTATTTAAAATGTGCTAATATTGTTAAGAAATATCAATACTTGTCTAATACATCACTTTCGAGACAAATGTTGTTCGCGTCCTTTATACCAGTACCACAACTGCGAATCATAGTGTCAACTTATTTAACTTTTTCGGGTGAATTTTATGTTCAAATGCTTTCTGAAAAGTTGTTTACAATGCTATCAACTACTGCCTACTGCAACAGAGAAACTGGAGACCTGCCTAAGTTTTGATGTTATTCAATACCAAATTACTTTCCTAGATATCAAGCCCATCAACATATGTTTCATACATGGAAATAAAATGACTTGTGTATAAAATGAGCATCAATGACAATGGGTAACAAGTTTTTTTGACAAAATTTCTGGTTCATACCTCAATCAAAGCAACCTCATGCAAGTATTTGCATGAATTCTCCACAAGGCAGTTGTCCATACATGTGTACCAAAAATGGATGGGGAAGTAGCAGTTCCCATATGAGAACTAAAAAAATTCATAAATTGTTCGACTTCTACAAGTCCAACATACATATTTTCTGCTCTTAATTTGGTTGCCATTTACATATTTTGTAGAAATGCCTGATCCCAGTGGCATGGGCGCATGAAATGTCGATACGTACAGTCATACGACCGTTTTTTCCTAATGGGGTTGGTGCCGAAAGCATCTGAACAATAAGCATAGAAGCGTGAGGTACGTGTATCAAATAATATAGAGCTGCCAAGAACACCATATAATGTATCCACAACATGTAGAACAACTGAATTACATGTAGCAGTTAGGCTCTTTGGAGATTGTCTTGGGGTCGGCCATGACCGAGTAGACCAGGAGATCAAGAAAATAATTATTTTACAGCTAAAGCTTAGTCGCCTAGAAGACACAGTGGTTGTCGCATGCTAAGTTCAGCTTTCAGATCTGGGAATTTCTCCAGGTCATGAGAAGTACCTAAAATTTTCTGCATACATAAAAGAAAAAGACTATATATTGTAGACATCAAGCAAAATGAACATGTGAAATCACAAAGCGATATAGAACCATAATTGAAGCAAAAAGAAAGTGTTTTCATGCAGCATGTAAGTTATTTGACAGTTGACAATGTGCAAGTGAAGACATGGTTGTACCATTTATGAGGAATTGAAAACTTCAGTATAAACATTCGCAACATAGTAAATCAATTTTACTATTACATAGCAGGAGAAATATATGATGCTTTTAACAGGTAATAAAAAAACATTAAGGATGATGTAAGAGCCCCAGTTTAGGGTTGGGTGTCGAAATTCTAAAACGGATTCGTAAATGTCTTCCTCAATCTCCATTGCATGGACATTTCAACACTAGTGAAGTACCTGTGTCGGACACATATGCTCCGACATGGGTATGGGATATTGTGTTCGACACTTTTGATTGGACTCCTACTTAAAGAAACACATCTAGTCATTTAATTATTTAGTATATTGTTATTTTAAAATGAGTAAAAAGCCTATTTTAAACACTATATTAGATAATAACATTACATTACTTTAGAAAATAAAATAAAACAACAAAATAAATGTAGTATTTAGTAGTGTCCATGTGTCGATTTTTTTAAAATTTGTCATGCACGACTCATGTATACATATCTGTATCCGACACTCGGACACAAGTCCATGTAACAGTCCTCGATTAGTCAATTAACATTGAAGATAGTGTTTTCAACCTATTTGCCCCTAAGTGTTTCACAAAGTAATTTATTCCTTGATACATATTCACAATTCTATTAACTGCTTACAGCACTATTCGCGGCTGAAGCTTGAAGATTGAGTAAAAATCCTACCATACGAGTAGCTAGACAACTGGATTCCGATTATGAAATAGTCTATGGTCTCCATAGAAACATCTAGCCATCCAGAAATAATTTAATGAAGACAAACAGACAAACAAGCAACAAAAATGTTTTATGCCGAACAAGAAGTGTCCCTTCATATGTACTTGACGGTGTGGGATTCTAGAGAGAGAAGCTCTCCCTTATCATCACTAGAATGAGGGGTGTTTGGGACTTGGGTTAATTTTGGTGTTTAACTTTGTTTGACTGAGTTTAAACATTTCATTCAACATTATTTTTTACTGAGTCTGCCGAGTTTTTTACTGAGTTTAGCTATTCGTGGTCTTGTTCTTTCTTGGGTCTATTTGTTTAGTAAGAAAGTTTGGTTTATTAGCTGAGAAAACTTCTGAAACTTTTTTTTTCTGGTATGATTGCAAAGCCGTATTGGGAGTCTTGTTCCTGATTTTTTTTGTTTGCTCTCTCTGTGACGCGTTTTGCGCTGATATGGAGGATTCGCTGGAAGTGGTTAGGTTAAAAAAACACATAGATGAGTTGAGGGAAGCCTTGGAAGCCAGCCATGAGCTTAATTCTATGTATAATTTTGGATCTGAGGTTTATGAGGGAACAAATCGAACAAGGATGGAGTTTGGGCGTACGGGTTTTAGTAGTGAGTTTGGCAAGAAAGGTTCCATGGACTGTACTGAGGGTAAATTGATAACGGGGACTGAATCTAGTGGTAGTGAAGCTCTAACTAGTAACGGGAAGCTAATTCATGATGTAGGTTGTGAGGATGATGTTGATGATTTTCCTAGTCTGAAGGTGTATGGATGTGGGGTGAAGAGAGATGGGGGTAACCCAGTTCTTCGTAATGGATATAATGGGATTCTTGGTGTTGATAACCATGTGGGGAATTCATCTTTGGGTTCAGCAGAGGAGCTCAGTGTGAAGAGTTTGAAGGCATCTGGGTCTGCCCCACCAGGTGTTTGATAATTTGTCATAGGAGGAGGAAACAACGACCTGAGCTCAGAATCTTGCAAATAGCATCAATAATAGCAAGATGTCTATGAAAGACTATCCTAAGCTCAGTGTGAAGACTATGTTTGTTGCGATTCCATAGAGGTTATCATGAAAGGAAGTGTCCCATGGAATGATTGTTTGGTGGGTTATTTTTTGGACAAGCGTCTCCCATTTCCTACTGTTGAATTGATAGCTAAAAGTAAAAGGTTATGGAGTAGGGAAGGATTGAGAGAGGTCATTAGCTTGCATAAAGGCTTTTTTATTTTGAAATTTGAATCTGACAAGGGTCCTTTGCATTTTGCAAATAATTTAATGGTTTTGCAAAGGTGGAGACATGTTTTGGCTATTCAAGAGGAAGCGTTGAAATCCATTCATGTGTGGGCTAAGATACACCATGTTCCTCTAGACTGTTGGAATGAAGAAGGGTTGGGTGACATAGCAAGTGTTTTAGGAAGACCTTTGCATGCTGATGCTATTACGGATCGTAAGAAAAGGCTCAACTATGCTAGGATTTGTGTGGAAATTGATGCAAAAGATAAGTTGAAGAAAGAGGTGGGGTCTGAAATTCGGTGATGGATCAATGGTCACATTAGATGTGGAATATCAATGGATTCCTGTGAGATGTGCACACCGTCAAGTCTTGGGGCATTCTACTCACAATTGTCTCAAGAATAAGAAAGATAACAAAGGTACCGAGCAGAAGGTTAAAAAACAAGAAAGGGTTGTTGTAGGTAAGGCAGGGGGCAGAAGGTGGTTAGTGGATCTGATCTGAATAAGGCTGAATCCTCATCTATTGGGGTAGGGATGGGGGGAAACTGTGGAAACTGGAGGACTTATTATGGAATGTATGAATAATAAAGACAGTATGGGAAAGAGCTTAGAGGTGACTATTACTGGTGATAAGGAGGATGCTTCTCTCAATGAGGTGAATTCTGAGCTTCCTATTAATATGAACAATGTGCAAGAGATGAATAACTTTATATCTCCAAATAAATTTTCATGTCTAGGGGATATTGAGGAAGGTAACATTGTGGGTGAATGGGGTATAAGACTGGAAAATGAGGGCAATATGAATCTAAATGTTGATGATAGCCAGCTTGAGGGTGCAGGGGGTACACATAATAGAGATGGCATCACCAAAATTCTGCCTAAGAAAGACAAAGGAACTCGAAGTCCTTTAAGTCTGCTGTCTGCTGGGGTTGGTTTGTTTAACAAAATGCATGTTTCAAAGTTTATAACCAAGCGTGTGTTAAAAAAGGGAAGCCATGACAAGGTTGAGACTGACCCTATTAAAAATCAAAGTCAGTTATGATGATCTATGCCTGGAATATAAGGGGGCTGAATGGAGAGGTGAAGCAGAAAGAGATTAAACTTATGATTAGAAGCTTGGATATTCAGATTTTCTGTATTATTGAGACTAAAGTTTTACAGCAAAATATGGATAGAATTTTTAAGAATTTATGCCCTTCATGGAGGGTTCATTGCAATTATGAATATGCTGAGTTGGGCAGATTATGGGTGTGTTGGAATCCTGATAAGGTGAAGGTGGAGGTTTTGCAGAAGTGTGATCAGTTTATTCATAGTAATGTTATCAGTTTGGATAATAAATTCAATGGTTATGTTACCTTTGTGTATGCTAGCAATGACTATATTGTTAGAAGGAAATTATGGAATTTTTTAATTTAGTCCTCTGAGGTGCTTGTGAATTCTCCATGGTTATGTACTGGAGACTTTAATGCTGTTAGGTACAGACATGAGAAAAGGGGTGGGTCTGATAGTTGGAATGCTTCCAAAAAAGAATGTGGTTTAGCTTTGGATAAAGCTGGGTTTATTGGACTAGAGATACTCTGGAATCAAATTTTCTTGGACTAATGGCCAGAAGTTCAGTAAATTGGATAGATGCTTAACAAATTCTGTTTGGTTGGAAAAGTATGCTAACACTGAGGTAAATTTCGGTCCTCCTGGAGTATCTGATCATGCAGCAATAGCGATTAAGATTTCTTTGGAGGTTGTTAGCCTTAAAAGGCCTTTTAAGTTCAATAATTTCCTGCCTAAACATATACTTACTAATCAAAAAATAATAATTTCCTGTCTTAACATGAGGAGTTCTTGCCTATTATCAGAGCTGTTTGGGGTAATTATATAGGTGGTTCTAGGATGTTTTCTTTGGTGAAAAAGCTGAAAATGGTTAAAAAGGATTTGAAAGTCCTGAATAGGAGAGCTTTTGACAATTTGCCAAATAAAGTTGATGAAGCTATGAAGAAATTACTTAATGCTCAGGACCTTATTGATAAGGATACCTTTAACAGTGAGCTGATCAGTTTGGAAAAGAAATGTTTGCATGAGTTTTACCAATTTTCATATACTGAAGAATGTCTCTATAAGCAGCAATCAAGGGTGAAATGGTTGAAATTAGGGAATCAAAACACTAAGTATTTTCATAAGTTAGCTACTCAAAGAAGAGCTATGAACAGAATTAACTCTATTACTGATGATGATGGTAGAGTCTTCACTGAGCAGGTTGATATAAGCAGGGAAATTATTGGATATTATAAGAACCTGTTTGCTAGAAGAGATTCTGCTCCTGTTCTTGATTTGACAAGTTATATATCAAATCCAATCTCTGAGCAACAAGGGCTGGATATGCGTAGAGAGGTGAGTACGGAGGAGATCAAAGGTGTGATATTTGCAATGAAGGATGACAAAGCCCCTGGCCAAGATGGGCTAAATGCTGTTTTCTTTAAAACTGCATGGAGTATTATAGGTGGTGATGTGGTGGCTGCTATAAAGGACTTCTTTATCTCAGGTATGCTGCTTTCTGAGATTAATTCCACTTCTATCTCTTTGATTCCTAAAACTGAAAATCCTACAAGAGTGAGTGAGTATAGACCCATTTTTGTATGTAATGTGTTATACAGATGTATTGCTAAAATTATAGCCAATAGATTAAAGCATATTTTAGATGGTTGTATTAGCAAGAACCAATCTAGTTTTGTGCCTGGGAGAGATACATTGGGGAGAATGTTTTGCTTGCTCAAGAAATAATGTTGAACTACCACAAGGACAAGAACCAACCTAGAGCTGCTATGAAAATTGATCTAACAAAGGCCTATGATTCTGTTTCTTGGGATTTCTTGGATGGTATTTTGAGGAGTTTTGGGTTGCCTGATCAAATGAGATTGTGGATTCAGGCTTGCTATTCTTCTCCTAAATTTTCTATTAGTATTAAGGGTAAAGTGCATTAAACCCTCCTGAACTATACTTTTTACACAAAACTCCCTAAACTATCATAACTTTTACAATTCACTCCATTCCGTTATAACACCGTTAATTAAATTAGGACAATTTGTACTCAAATCTCCTGAGGTTTCGGTTAATTGCACTCGCCCCCTGAGATTTCATTTTCCTTGCAATGACACCCCCTAAAGGGAAGAAATGACCGGAATGCCCTTGTGTTGTCTCCCTTATTTCATGAGACAAATATCTAGGTGGTGAAATTACCTCCATGCCCCAAGATGAAAACCCTATAATGTATATATATCTATAACAACTATTCTAAAATGTGAGGGGTTGAGAATATTTTCAAACATTTTCTTCAAAATAAAAATTAATGAATTAATATGTATTAGTTGAAGTGCAACTCTAAGGAGTATGTCAAAACGATATAGAGTAAAAGAAAAGGGGTTGGAAATATTTCAATACTTTTAAAAAATAATAATAATTAATTAATATGCATTACTTGAAGTATAACTCTAATGAATATTTCAAAAGATATAGAGTAAAGATATACGACAAGGGGTTATAAATATTTTCATATTTTTTTAAAAAAAAAAATATGAAATTAATATACATTAACTGAAATGTAACTCTAATGGATATTTCATAAGATATAGAGTAAAGATATAAGACAAATATATTTCGGCAAGAAAAAATAATATAACTTAAAATACAGAAATTTGTATATTTATCTATCTATCTATATACTACTAATAAAAACACAAGGACTGTCTATTATTTCGATTCATTATCACCTTTTACAATATAAAAAATTATAATAAGTAAAGTTTGACATTATTTAAAGTGTAAGGGCTTAAATTAACTTTACAAAAAAATTAATAAATAATAAACCATTTGTCATATTTTTATAAAAATATAAAAAATTACAATAAGTAAAGTTTGTTATTATTTTACAATGTAATGGCTTAAATTAATTTTACACAAAGAATAATAAATTATAAGTCATTTGTAATATTTTTATACATTTATCACCTCTTATAATACAACAAAAACTATAATTAAAATGTATTACTACTTGTTTAAATTGTAGGAGTTGTATATTATTTATTTACAAAATAAATTAAATTATATGAGCTCACAAATATTTTATATATGTATCACCTTCTAAAATAGAAAAAATATATATAATCATAAATAAAATGTATTATTATTATTTAATGTAAAAGGTCACAGTATTAATTTTAGGAAAAAATTAAAAAATGATAACTTTTGGGGCTTATATTACAAAAATGATAATTTTAAAAAAATAATTTAAAGAAATGTGATAATATTTCAAAAATCATTGTATACAAAGTACTTGAAATTTTTTTCAAATTGAGCTTAAGACACAAGGGTTGTTTGGTCCATTAATTTAGCCAACATGTCTTTTACACTAAAGCAAGGGCACAAGAGTCATTTCATGGGGTTTTCACCCCTTCAGGGGGTGTCATTGCAAGGAAAATGAAATCTCAAGGGGCGAGTGCAATTAACCAAAACCTCTGGGGATTTGAGTGCAAATTATCCTAATTTAACTAACGGTGTTATAACGGAATGGGGTTAAATGCAACACTTGAATAGTTTAGGGGGGTTAGTTGAGAGAGAGAAGAAAGAATGGGGGGGGGGGGGGGTTTAATGCACTTAACCCTAGTATTAATGGTTCTCTTGAGGGTTTTTTTAAAGGGGAGAGGGGTTTAAGACAAGGGGATCCAATGTCCCCTTATCTGTTTGTCATGTGTATGGAGGTTGTAAGAACATTTATTGTAATTGTTTATGTATGGCATGTTCTAGACAATAACCATGTTGAGTGTTAGATAGGTCGTTTTGGTTTCAACGATATTTACAAGTTTCGACAAAGGCAAAATCAAGCATTGAAGCAGTGAGGAATACAAGAGAAATGCAATATTGAGTAAAAATGTTTCCCGAATGGCAAAAACGGCATTTCCCAAAGCTACCAATTCAAGCAAAAAGTCTCGGGGAGTCAAGAGGGTCATTTTGGCATAGTTGCGGAGAAAAGTGGTTTGGACAAAATTACCTACACTTTCAGTTTCAAAAGTGGCTGAAAAGTGGTGTTTTTACACTTGGATCTACGCTTAACGCTTCATATGTGTGTTGAGGACAAGAACTTAATATGACAGAACGCATATGTTTAATTATCAGCACCTGATAATTTAACCACTTTCCGTATCACTCACATGATACAACACAGAAATCATGCACTTTGGCATAGAATACTAAACACAGTTAAGGACGTATATATCTAAGCCCTCTATTCTATGTACAAACAACGGGTTGACCATAAAATGAACGAAAGCAAAGGGATAAACCACCTAAACACAGCCCGTATTTTGAAATACAAAGAAAAAACATTTTACCAAATGAAATGTGTAAAATATTGTCATCTGAGGTTAAAAATTATTTATAATCATAACTGCCTAGCATCTGAGGAAAAGGTAGGACAGAGGAACAGTATTTACCAGTGCAGCAAGATGTGCTTCTTGCAGAATATTCCCATCTATTTCTAATCTGGCAACAGGAAACTCTGGAAGATGTCCCGACTGTTTCTTGCCAAGCAAGTCACCTGGCCCACGTAGAAGAAGGTCCATGTTTGCCAGGAGAAAACCATCAGATGATTTTTCCAACACCTTCAATCGGTTTAGGCTGCTGGCTGTAGACGCTAATAATATGCACTTCGATTTCCTTACTCCTCGTCCAACACGTCCTCGGAGTTGGTGGAGTTGAGCTATTCCAAATCTCTCAGCGTTCATAACAATCATCATAGACGCATCTGGAACATCAACACCAATCTCAATTACTTGGGTAGAAAGCAATATATGAATTTCTCCTGATCTAAATCGTCTTAGTGCATCATCTTTCTCATCACTCTTCATTCTTCCATGTAACAACCCACACTTGAAACCAGAAAACCTACTAGACATAATATCAAGATCAGCTGAAGCAGCACGAAGCTGAGGCAGTTGCTCAGATTGCTCGATGACCGGATACACAAGATATACTTTTCCGCCTTTTTGTAATTCCTCAAGCACCATCTGTTAAAGTAAAATCCTCACATCAGATAAAAGAATCAGATCCATTCCGTTCTCACAGCGAAAAATTAAGATTCTTTAGACCTAATCTTACGAATTATTGAAAGGTTCATCCTTCCTCAAGATATCAAGAGATGAAAGTAGTTTTGATAAGATAAACCTTACTATTAAAATGCAGCAATGGCCAATAATGTATAGTCACATGTTGGCTTACCATATACCTAAAAACCATACAACTTTGGGCACCTAGATATGAAACAATGATGGCTTTACTTCTGAACCGAGTTAAAGGATATTCACATGCTGAAATTCTTTTCTGTGGCATATGAGACGAATATTTCATCATCTTAAATATTTGGTGAGTGAAGGATATAGTTATCTTCAATATTGTGAATTAAGAATCACTGGCAACCAACGACTCAGTTCTAGTTTTCACAAAATAACTTTTCTTTTGTGACTTGTATACGTTTATCTATTATTCCTCTAGAGAGGCATACAGATAAAGAGGAAAAAGTCAATGGTGCCGAAAACACTTAGATAGCACACATATCAAGGTGCTTGTGTGTTTAGATTTCCCGAAGTAGCCAGCAGCACCAACCCCGTTCACATTTCAATACATTACGTGTGTGTTCCCATGTCCAAATTCAAATCAATACAGAAGTAGAATATACACTTAATTGGCAGTATTCTCAGCTGTATACTAATAATTGCTCTAGTCCAACGGATTTTCAAAAGAATTATGTGCAATGGTGATCCATCAACTGTATGGCTCCTTTATTATATTAACACAATGGTGAAATGTTTGTGATATTAGGGAAGAACTCGGTTTTGGTCCATTGAGCCGTTTTTCCATCACAGATCGTGAGTCACATTTAATACTCGCTTGTAACCTCATATATCGATATATAAGGGCATCTAGTTAGAGTGGAACACCGAAAATCGCCGAAAATGAGAGAGTTAAGGTTCGAGGCTGAAACAGGTAATCACGATTTCCACAGTGAGACCTTCAGCAGATTGCCAACATGGACCCAGACACAATTGGTGTCCAACCACACTAATCCTGTGTTCAATATGTGCGGCATTTTTATTTTTATATGGTGTTTCTTGATTTCTGTCTTGGTTTGTAGAGTTTGTTGTAACAAGCTGATATAAGAGATTCTGGTTCTGGGCTCAGATTGCGACAAAACTTGTGAAAATAAAGAAGTTTGACAGCAGGAATGATTTCAACCTTTGGCAAGTTAAGATGTAGGCTTAGTTGTCTAAAATGGGTTATCAAAAGCAGTGAAGGGGAATATAGCAAAGCCGAAAAATATTTCAGCGAAGATGAGGTTATGAAGAAAACACATAGTACGATTATATTGTATTTGAGCAACAAGGTTTTGCAAGACGTTAGTGGAGAAACTAGATGGGCTATGAAACAAGTTGGAGGCTCGGTTCCTACTATCAAGTTTTGACATTCTCTACAGTTGATTGGTCATTCCAGTTGCTGAGGCCCTCTGGGGCATTTGGAGGAGGTGAAAGGAGTACCTGGGATTCTGGAGCTTGGCAGAATTTGAGCCAAGGTGGAGATTTATTATGTTGAGGCCCGAATTTGGTCCTGAATTTGGTTTCAGCCCAGATCATGTTGCAATTTAGACCAAAAATTTCTTTTACCCCTTTTTCGCTTGTCAGACTTGGGCCCCATTTAGTAAACTTTTGCAGTCCAATATATAAGAGCACTCAGGGTATGGATTGGGACCAAAGTGAGACACTGAATATGGCAGAGAGAGCTAGGGTTTCGGAGCTGAAACACCTCAAGTATGCATTATTCATGTCGAGGTAAATCAGCTAGTGTCTGGAGAGATCCAGAGATCAGTGGCTAATATCTTAATTAGCAGAAAACCAGCCGAGTAGACTATTGTTGCTGTTTGTGTAAATACTTGGACCATCACCATCTGCATAGGCATTGTGGAAAAAGTAGGAACCTTACAAGAAATTACATAGCTTTCAAGTGCAAGGACTTTATAATTGAACAAGGCAAAATTGTTTGGGTCGTTGGGGGGGAAGGTTTTGGGAGAGCTGAAAATATTTTGGAGAAAATTTTGTGGACTGAAGAAAATAAGGTGCTGCAAAATACGTGGGAATAAATTTCAATTCTAATTCATTAACAAAAACAGAGTCTAGTAAGCTTGTTCAGCAAAATGGTACTAAGTTAAAATGTTGTATTATTGATGCAATCAGTTCTTTCTTGAGAATTGTCAAATCAGATTAATGCAGTCAATGAGTCTTAGTCAAAGTTTTAATTATGGTATGGCAATTCTACAGACATTTTGGGAATAGCATACAGTAAGCTTGAAAGTCAGTCCACAAAAGTGAGGTGTCATTACTAAATATATTATTAAAGGGACAGCCCTCGAGATGTAATGTAATAAAGTCATAAATATAATTTGGAGTTGCTCCAGATTAGAGCATTCTCTTTAGGCTCTTGTCACAATTCTGGAGAGCTTTATGGAGGATTTGGAGGTAGGCTGCATTACAGCACTTCCTACCATCGTCAAACTGATGGACAAACTGATCTGTAGGGGTTAGTCATCGAGCATAGTAATTGAACCCATCTTACCTCAAGCCCTTACTCGAGGTTGCCCTCACGACACGCGAGGCTACCGGTCTCGAGGTCGAGGCTTCACAAGCTCGAGTGGGCATTGGAGAGCCATCAAGGAATGGAGGAATAAAGGTCGGATGTAGTCTATCCGCACAGGCCAGGTAAAGGAATGCAAAACCTTGGGTCTTGATTACAGATGCCTCAAATTTTAATTAATGCTCTCACATCGACAGAAGACTTGTCCGCCTTTATTGTTGGCTGACAGAAAGCAGCGGCAGTGGCAGGAACCACTACCTCACCCCTCGTGCCTTCTGAATAGCAATGATGACCTACTAAACTAGACACGATGCTCGAAGGAGAGATCGAGAGTATGGAGTGGAATGGTGGGCTATCATGAGGAGAGGTATAAGTGACCAGCAGAACAGGAAGTATCTTGAGATACCCACGAGAGCCTAACCTACTCTAATCTGGTTTCACTTTCTCTGTCCACCTTTTCTCCCTTCCTTGATTTTTCTCTCTGTCTCACTCATATCTGTAGCATGATATCACCTTCTAAATAGAACCATATTACAAAAGAACCCCCATATGATGTAACCAATAGAAGTTTGTGAGATATACCGAGGTGTTTGGTTGGTGAGAGCCCAAAGCAATGTGAGGCTATCATTACACCATCTGAATTTGCCAATAACTACTCTCAGAATCAAACTACCCAAAAAATCCCCATTCAGGTAGTACATGGTAGACAAACTCCTCATGCTTATGACTTGATTCAAAAGTAAAAGTTATGAAAACTGGCTTAAGTCTAAAACCTACTAGCAACTCTTAATGTACAAAAAAGGGAGTAGATTATGCCCTATATCAAGCCTTAACGTATGGATTACATCAAGCCTTAATATATGGAGTACATGAAGCCATAAACTAAAGACAAACAAATATAGAAACATCAAGCCCTAAAATTAGGGAAGAAAGATAAGGAACGCGTATCACTTCTGATTTCCAACACTCACTCACAAGCTGGAGGGGAGATATCAACTAAGTTGAGCTCGACTATAGACGACTTCATATGGATGGTCCCAATAACGACGCACCAGTATAATTGCCGGAGACACGGCAAAGGCAAAGAACAGTGCTGCCGAACACACCGGCTGCCCAAACAGGTCACCAAAATAACACAGAGGGACCCTTAGAACTTATTGGATGCTAAGGGAATACCCCCAAAAACAGGGGTCCGAAGCTGGGGAAATGATACAACACCAATAGAACTGTCAGAGACACGGCAAAGGCAAAGAAAAAGGCGAAGAACAATGCTGTCAAACACACCGGCTGCCCAAACAGGTCAAAAGAAGAAAATATAGGGACCCTTAGCACTTGTTGGATGCTAAAGGATTACATGAACCATAAATTAAGGACAAACAAATATAGAAACATCAAGCCCTAAAATACGGGAAGAAAAATAAGGAAAACATATCAATTCTGATTTCCAACAGACTCCTATATCACAGATTGGAAGAACACTGCAAATGGTGAAAGCATGGCGGCTGAAATGTAAAGGTTGCATGATTAAATTAGGCTGAAAATTGAAAACTCAAGTGCCAAGTATAAAGAGTACATAGACAAGGGAAGGCGTGTCCAAAATTTTAAAGAAAGCGAAATGGTGATAGTGTAATTACGATGGACATATTCCCCACTGGCTAAAATTCCAAGCTCAGAAAGAAGGTTGGACCTACCCAAATCACCTAGAAGATTCGAGAAAATGCCTATAAAATCGATTAATCCCAGCATTTGGGTAGTGACAAACCTTCAATGTTTTGGATCTGTATCCAGGTCACTATGACAATAAAGATGGGGTTACTGGACAGGACTTAATTCAAGGACGAGTTTCCTAAAAGGAGGAAGGGGTGATGCAGTAAGTTATTTCTTGAGCACTGTCAAATCAGATTATTGCAGTCAATCAGTCATGGTCTAAGTTTTAATTTAGGGTAAGGAATTCTGAAGACATCCTGTGAATAGCATACGGGAAGCTTGAAAGTTAGCCTAGAGAACTGAGGTATCAGTAACGAGGGGGCAAGGGGGGGGGGCAAAATTTCTAAAAGCTTTTCCTGCCATATAGAAATTTATGTATTAAAATATATTATGGATATAACTGGCCCCTCCAAAAAAAATTACAAGGCTGGCCCAACAATTTAAAAAATAAGAAAACTGAAAAGGTGAAAAAACAATACTAAAAGTATATTTCAAATCAAGAAATGGAAATATTTTGATATTAATTTATTTCCAGTCTAACATCGTTGATTAGTAGAATTCCAATTTTGACATCTCTTCAATTTTTATTTACCAAAAAAAATCATACTTTCTTGTTTTATTCATTTCATGATGTTTAGCATTTCTCGTTGAACATTCAATTGTTATATTCGTTTTATAATTTTCTACATCATTTATGTTTATATCATGAAATTAGTTAAAAAAAAAATTAATTTCATAGCTCTTTGTGAAATTGAAATTTGTAAAGGAGCTAATCATATTTATACGTACCTAAAATTTTATTTTCTTTTTTAAAAAAAAAAACAATCCAGAACTCATATCAAAAAGATAATTTTTATTCGCTAATAAATCTTAGAGTTCAACTACGATAGTAGATTTTAAGTCGTGATTTTTTTTTTTTTTAATGAACAGATAGAGGTCAATTTTTATTTTTTTTCCTTAAAGCAAATAGGCCAAAGTTTAAGTAGTTATATATTTTGTAATATATATATCAATTTGTGAATATTTTTTATTTGAAATATATTTATATTACATAAATAAATTAGCTAACAGTCCGGGCCCCCCTCACTTCGAATCCTGGCTCCGCCCCTGATCAGTACTAAATATATTATAAAAGGGACATCCCAGTGCAAGAACTGTAATCAAGTCTATATATACTTCTGATTCCAGATTAGAGCATTCTCTTTAGGCTTTTTCCGGATTTCCATTTGGATATCTAGGCTCGAACAGTGATCGTGTATTCCCGCCTTGTTCATTTTCTGCTTGTTTCCATTAACATATACATTTAATGTAAAAACCTTTCAACTTTCAGCACTTGGATCCTGTTAATGGAGATTTAGAAGGTCCTCACTCTGTGTGAAAGGTATGGAACAACTAGGAATAAATTTGGATACCATGAAAATAAACCAATTCATAGTATACAGGATAGTCATGCATAAATTATATATATGTAAAACATTTGAGAAGGAATTGTATACGTCATTGATGTATAGAAACTATTAAGTTAAGCTCAATAGACTCACCTGATAAACTCTCTCAAAGCCAAGTTCATTTCCCTCGATAATACATGTTTCAACTGGCATTCTTCCAGGGGGCAAATCAATTATCTGTTGCATTAAGACACTAAAGAGAATCCATAAGTGGTCAACAAGCACTTAAAGTAAGGATAAGATTTTAAGGTAACCAAAAGTTATATGAATCACTGACTATATTCAACTAATAGCACTGGCCTTTCACTCTTCAAACCCTAGCTTGGAAGTAGTCATAACACTCAATTTTCTACATCCATTTACCTTAACCTCTTCATCAACAAACATGCACTAGACGTCTATTTGTTTCGTGGGCTATACTCCAGGTATCAAAAAACAAATGGGCAGACATAAGAAAGACAAACAAACTCCTTGTATATCCACTTTCAACCACACCTACTTTAGGCTTCAAAATATATAATAAAAATTGTTAGCTATAGCGTGTGGGTGTCTTTGGGCTTGACCCAATGTGGGCCGGGCCCATATTGTTTCGTGTACCCATCCATGTGTTGCCCTAATATTTATATTATATATATATGTAAAGGACTGCTAACCAAGAAGTTATTCAGTCAATATTACACTAATCTCAACATGGTATCACTAATTTCAACATCGTATCAGAGCCATAGCCAAACCCTAGCTGCCACCCAAAAGCAAAAACCCTAGCCGCCGCCCACAAGCAGCCTGCCGGCCACACTCTTCTGTTCGGCAGCCCTCATTCTTCCTTTCCTCCGTTCTTCTTCTCCATTCCTCTTCTATTTATCTTCCCCTTTTCCTTTCAGTTTTTCGGAGATAGTTCCTTTGTGTGTTTGGAGCTATTTCGTGATTCGGGCAGCTTGATCTCCTTGTGGGGAGATTATATGATATGATTCTGATCTATTTATGATCATTCGGGGTGTTGTTCCCTTCGTTTATGTGATTAGGGGTGTGGTTGCTCATTCTTGGCATTTCTGTTTCGATTCGCAAGGTCTTCTCTGGATTTATGATTTGAAATTTTATCATGGCGGATTCGTCGTCTTCTGGTGGGGTTGTTGAGAACAAGTCCATTATTTCTGAGATCGTTTCCCCCTCTACCAAGCTTACTGATCAACGTTTGGATGAATCTAATTCCCAACATTGGAAAAAGATTATTCTTTTTGTTATTCGTGGTATGGATAAGGAGGACCATCTTACTGGTGAATTCCTGAACCCTCAATCTGACCCTGCAGGTTATAATATTTGGTTACGTGATGATGCATGGTTATATAACCAACTTATCAATTCTATGGAGCCAAAGGTAGCCATGTTGGTTACCCACTGTGATTCAGTTAAAGAATTATGGGAGTATCTACAAATTTTATGTTCTGCCCGAGATGATATGAATAGATTATAAGATGTATGTCAGTCCCTATTCCGCCCTGAGCAAAAGGAAAGTATTAATGATTATTTTGCTTCGTTCAAGAAAACCTAGGAAGAATTTAAAATGTTGATGCCTATTACGTCAGATATTCATCAGATGCGGATAAGAGAGAGCAATTGGTTATTCTTACATTCCCAAGTGCTTTAAAATCAGAATATGAATCGGCTCCGTATTAGATTCAGTGATAGGACTGCCCCAGCAGATCAATCTGGAGGCGGTGTTGGGGGCAGACGAGGAGGCCGTGGGGGTTGAGGAGGACGCGGTCCAGATGGTCGAGTTACTTGTTTTCACCTTTTTGTTTTCCCATGGTATGTTTTTCTTGCACATATTTTTTGTTCTCAGTTTCTTGTGGTGGTCCTGAGAAATACATGACAAATGCTGGAAGTTACATGGTAAACCACCTAATGTCCGGTCCGCAAATATGATATCCGGGACTAATTAGTTTGCCCAGGATACTGCTGTTGATGATGGCCGCATGACTTTGTCCACTGAGGAGTACTCTCGCCTGTTATCTAATCAGGCCTCTATATCTGCCACTTTTGCTCAAACGGGTCCATTTACTGCTTGTCTTTTAGCTTCTCCTCAGGCCTGGATTATTGATTCTGGAGCTTCACACTATATAACTGCCACCACAGATATATTGAGTGCATATTCTCCTACATCATCTCATCCCGATGTTCAGGTGGCTGACGGATCATATATTGTTATTTGAGGGATTGGGAAAGCATGTCCTACACCTACTTTACAGTTGTCATCCATTTTATATTTGTCTAATCTTCCTTTTAATTTGATATATGCCAGTGCACTAACCATAGGACTTAATTGGTGTGTAATTTTCGATGGTGAATATTGTGAATTTTAGTATCGTTCGACAAGGAAGACGATCGATACGGGTCGCCGCACTTCATGAGGACTCTACGTGCTAAATGAGGAACTAATATCCATGGTGTGTTACGGTGTGTCCTCCACTCCTTTTGAGCTTCATTATCACCTTGGTCATCCTGCCCTCCCCAGTTTCAAGCGTCTATATCTAGCTTCTCAGACTTTACCAGAGTTGTTTTGTGAGTCGTGTCAGTTCGTGAAACATCATCACGTGTCATGTGTCTAGGATTAATAAACGAGCACGTGCTTCATTTGATCTAGTTCATTCTGATGTCTGGGGTCCATGTCGAGTTCCGTGTAAGTCTGGGTTCCATTATTTTGTTACATTTGTGGATGATCATTCCCATGTTACATGGATATATCTAATAAAACAAAGTTCTGGAATATTTTGTCTTTTGTGCTCATAAAAATGTGAGTTGTTGAACGTAAAAATCAACATATTATGAAAGTTGTTCGGACTCTTATGTTTCATATGCGAGTCCCTAAATTTTTCTGAAGCGACATAGTACTGACTGCAACATTTTCGATCAATCAGATGCCATCGTCTGTTCTTTAGGGGGAGATTCCACATAGAGTATTATTTCCTCACCAGCATGTTCATTTTCTCCCATTAAGCATATTTGGATGCACCTGCTATTTTCAAGACATTCGACCTCATGTGACTAAACTTGTGATCAAGTTCTTACAGTGCATATTTATGGGATATTCGCGTACTCATAAGGACTATCAGTGTTTCTCTCCTGAGTTGGGGCAGTACCTAGTGTCATCAGATGTTGTTTTTCATGAGTCTTCTTCTTTTATGTCACATCTTTCGTCCGCAGATCCACCTCCCACACCGCCAGTTGATGAGTTTTCGGTCTATGACTCGATTTGTGTCACATATGTCCCCTCAGTTAAGCCTCTGTGTCCTCCCCTTCAGAAATATGTCCGTGGACCACGTCAGGTGTTTGGTTTTACTCCCGTAGCTGATCCTGAGTGGCCCCCTGCTACATCTGACTCATCATCCTTTGATCCTCCAGCCAGTTCAAACATCTGATGATGATTTGTCCATTACTCTTCGGAAGGGTAAGCGTAATTGTGTTAGCTATCCTGTATCTGCGACCCTCTCCTATGCAGGTGTTTCTCCATCATTACAGGAACTTGTATCAACTCTAGACTCTATTTATGTGCCTCAAAATCTATTTGAGGCTCTCTCTTCTGCAAATTGGCGGGCAGTGATGTAGGATGAAATGTCTGCCCTAAAGGCCAATCAGACTTGGGACTTGGTGCCTCTCCCGCCAGGCAAGAGACCTATTAGTTGTAAATGGGTATATGTTGTTAGAACAAATCCAGATGGTTCTGTAGCTAGACTTAAGGCTTGTTTAGTGGCAAAAGGTAGCGATGGTGCAAGTATTTCTTCACTAAAAGCATTTCTGCAAACTCGGTTTCAGACAAAGGATCTTCGTTATCTTTGTTATTTCTTAGAAGTTGAGGAGACCCGTAGCAAACGGGGAATATTTCTCTCTCAAAGAAAATATGTTCTGGATCTGTTACGCGACACAGGGATGATAAGTGCTAAACCATGTGATACTCCTATGGCTCCTGGAGTTAATTTATCCAGAGAAGATGGAGATGTGTTCTCTGATCCTACGCGTTATAGACGTTTGGTTGGCAAGCTTAATTATCTTGTAGTAACTCGCCCTGATATCGCCTTTCCTGCAAGTGCGATCGGGCAGTTTATGGCAGCGCCTCGTATTCCACATTGGAATGCAGTGATTCGTATTCTATGATACATTAAAGGTAGTCTAGGTCGAGGATTATTGTACAATAACCATGGCCATATGCGGATTAAAGGATTTTCGGATGTTGATTGGACAGGATCCCCGTGTGATAGGAAATATAATACAAGTTACTGTGTGTTTGTTGGTGGTAATTTGATTTCTTGAAAGAGCAAGAAACAGAATGAAGTGGCTCGCTCTAGTGCTGAATCAGAGTATTGTGCATTGGCTCACTTAGCTAGTGAGGTGATATATTTGCAACAACTTCTTGATGAGTTGGGTTACAACTCCTCAAAACCGTCCCAATTGTGGTGTGATAATTAAGCAGCTATACAAATTGCCTCTAATCCTGTTTTTCATGAAAGAACAAAGCATATTGATGTGGATTGTCATTTTGTGCGGGATAAGCTAGAAGGTGGACAGATCTCTTTGAAGCATGTGAAAACCAATGATACTCTACCAGAAGTGTTTACCAAATCTCTAATAAGCAATCAGATTTCTTATATATGTAGCATGTTGGGCATGATTAATATCTATACCCCAGCATGAGGGGGAGTGTTAGCTATAGCATGTGGTTGTCTTTGGGCTTGACCCAATGTGGACCGGGCCCATATTGTTTTGTCTACCCATCCATGTGTTGCCCAACCATGTGTTGCTAAACAGGAAGTTAGTCAATCAATATTACTCTAATTTCAACGAAAATTATTAGAAAAAGAAGTCCACAAAGAAAAGAGAAGCCAATCAGTATATGAGCTCCCCTTCCGTTTCATCAGCACATTTATTTCATAATCACGAAGAAAATGAAATGATTTTCTACACCAATCATCCATCTATAAAAACATCTGTCAAAATATGACATCATACACTATAAGCTGAGATGTTGTGGCCCGAATTTGGACGCGACCCAGTTGACCCGAAAATTAGGAAAACATTTTGAACCGTTTTTCTCTTGGGTCGTGGGCCTCTTTAGTACTCGCTTGTAGCCCAATATATATAAGGGAATCTAGGGTTTGGAGTAGTTAAGAGGAAAAAGAGACTGGAATTTGCAGAGAATGAGAGAACTAGGATTTGTGGGCAGAAAGTTATGATCTCGTGGTTTTTGTATAGTGAAAACTTTCGCTAGATCTCCATCAAGGGTGTAGACACGACTTGTGTCGAACCTCGTCAATATTTGTGTTCATTGTGTGGCATGACTTGTTTCGAACCCTGTAACTATTTGTGTTCTTTGAGTGGTGTGTTTTTTTTTTATGTCGTGATTTCGTGTTGATTTGGTGTGTTTGCCATAACATAAGCAATAAACAAAACCCAAATACCTGTGTCAATGACATGTCTCCATATAAAGCAAGAGCAAGGGTCCTCGGAATCGGAGTGGCTGACATAGCCAGTACATGAGGGGCCATCACATCAGCTTTCGAGGAGTCATCTGAACTAGTCCTATTCATTCCTGAACTTACAGAGTTGTAGTATAACTGCATATATTAGGAGCTTCAGTCAATTCTCTTACAACACGGAATATAAGCATAAAAAAATCAGTAGTCACAAGGATATAATTGTGATAGCAGAATGACACTAACAGACCGTATTACAAAAAGAATATATAAGAAATCAGAATTCACGAGGATCACAATGCATTACCACAGTAATTATGGACAATGTCCTGGGAAATTGCAATAAATGTTCCTTTACAAAGAACAGTTGTTGATTTTAAGAGTATGAATCAAATAATTTTGGTTCTCAGTATGGAATGGCGGAGAAATTTATCAGAATGGCAGCTTACTTCTGGACAGATCTACAATTACTCATGCTCAACATTTGATATATTATATTATCCACCTTACGATCGAGGACCTCGGTACAGGAAGCCCAAACCACGCCTAGATATGAGAGAAGCTCCTGAGGAGAGAGGCTCAATAGAATCAATATTTTTAGTCCCGGAACACTTTCAGTCTCTTCTTCTTGCTTTGTAGTTCATAAGGCCGGCTGCTTAACCGCCACTGCACTCAAGAAAGGCCTGGTCTAAGGTCCTAGCTTTTCAATATGAATATGGGCTCTCCGGGTCCTCTCTTCCTGCCCTTGGGATGGTCTACGGTCGATAGGAGAATAAATCTTAGGTTTAGGCTCACTCTTCATTGTGGATAGCTCGAATCGCTCTTTTTTAATTCAAAATACGCGGTTTCATAGCTCGATGTGCATCTATCCTAGCTGCTAGTAGGAAGCTGCAGCTTTCTTCTATTTGGAGGAGAGTAAATCTTTGAGTTCATCTGTCACAAGAGTAAGCAAAAAGGTTTGTCACTGACATCAATCTGCCAAGTGATTTTCACTTCGCAGTATTTCAGGTGGGAACCACACAATTCCCCGGCACTTTAACATTGACCAGGATCTCGCTTAAGAAGCAATGGCCACTTTATTTCCTCACAACCTAACTGTTCATATCAGCATTATTACTTCGAAGTACTTATCTAATTAAAGCAAAGTAAATAAAAAGAGCCTTTCTTTCTTTTCAGATTTTGAATTGACAACCACCCTCACCATATGTCTTGAACCGGCCACATTCTTTGGGTTGTACTATCTCTTGCTTCAGTTTCAATCACCATTTTTCTCCTTTCTGTCTATATTCTCCGATATTTGACAGAGTTTCTCAAGGGTTCTAACTTACCAAATACATGGCGTAAGGGCTTTACAATGGGCTCGCGGATCCGCCCACATAACCTCTAACCCAATCGAAATGGACACTTGTCGGATCACATATCTATTTCACAAATAGAAGGCAGATTGGTTCTCGTTGTATCATTCATTTTATTGGCGATGGATCAAACACCAACATCTGGTTGGACCCGTGGTGAAGCAAACAGAAAATAGAAACCAAGAAAGAATACTCCAATCACCGGAGCCTAGATTTCTAAAGGGAAATCTGGGAAAAGCCTAAGGAGAACCACTCTAAATCTGGATAACTCAGAATTATATTGATTAAACTTCATTACAGCAGATGTAGAGGCTGCCATATATATATATATATATATATATATATATATATATATATATTTATGCTATTAAAGACACTTACACTTCCTAGCCTAACTTTCAAAATACCCTCTACTATTCCCATGACATTCTAAGAGTTCTCATACCATCATTAATATCTTTGACTATTTACTACATTAATTCAAAAGACCATTCTCAAGACATAATAGATTACATCGTGTCGGCACCCCTTCGGCTGCCTTAAAGACAAGTTTGGTGATAGACTGAGATACGATGCAGGTATGTGTTAGAATTCTGAAGAGAAAAGTTCTTGTTTTTATTTCCACACTACGTTTACATCTTGTACATGTACATTTATAAGAGAGAAGAATGAACTCTATAAGGAAACAAAAGCTTAATAAAGAAAATAATATATTTTGTTCCAAACTTACAGCAATTACAACAAAATCAAATCCCTATCAAGAAGCTAAATAGGGCAGCAATCATAGATGGGGATACTCTCTGTATCCCTGATATTGAGGAGCTAAATAAGGCTGGAGATATTCTCTGTATACATCTGGAGATATTTTCCGACACTCCCCCTCAAGCCGGAGCATAGATGCCTCGAATGCCTAGTTGTCAAGTGCCACGTTGAACGTCCTGTTTGACACTCCTTTTGTCAAAATATCTGGAAGTTGATTCTTTGACTTCACACACGGAGTACAAATTAAACCTTCTATCAACTTCTCCTTGATAAAATGTCTATCTACTTCAGCATGTTTAGTACGATCATGCTGAACGGAATTATGGGCAATGCTAATGACAGCTTTGCTATCACGAAAAAGCTTCATCGGCTCCCCATAATTAAAGCCCAACTCCTTAAACAAAGCCTTCAGCCACAACATCTCACATATACCATGAGTTATTGCTCTGAATTCAGCTTCAGCACTTGATCTAGCCACAACCGATTGCTTCTTGTTGCGCCAAGTGACTAGATTCCCTCCCACAAATGTGTAGTATCCTGAAGTTGATCTTCTATCTATGATGGATCCGTCCCAATCAGCATCCGTATATCCTTCCACTTCCAAATGACCATGTTTAGAGAATAGTAAACCTTTTCCAGGAGCAGATTTCAAATACCTAATAATTCTGTGTACAGCTTCCATGTGCATTTCACAAGGAGCATGCATGAACTGACTTACTACACTCACTACATAAGCTATGTCAGGGCGAGTATAAGCCAAATATATTAGTTTCTCAACCAATCTTTGGTATCTCTCTCTGTCTATAGGTGTATCATTTGTGCCTACACCTACCTTATGATTTTGTTTAATTGGAGTATCAATAGGTTTGCAAGCCAACATTCCAGTTTTAGCGAATAAGTCAAAAAACATATTTTCTTTGGGAGACAAAGATACCCTGCTTCGACCTAGCAACTTCAATACCCAAAAAGTATCGTAATGTGCCAAGGTCTTTGATCTCAAATTCTCTTGTCAAATAAGTTTTCAACTTATCCATCTCCTCACTATCACTACCAATCACCACAATATCATCTACATACACAATTATGGCGGTAATCTTACCTCCAAGTGAATGTTTGAGAAAAAGAATGTGATCAGACTGGCTTGGGTGGTATCCATACTTTTTCATAACTTAAGTAAACATGCCAAACCATGCTCTGGGTGATTGCTTGAGTCCATACAATGATTTTCTCAATCTGCATACCTGACCTTTTTTAGAGGGATTAACAAACCCAAGAGGAAAATCCATGTATACTTCTTCCTATAGGTCTCCATTAAGAAATGCATTTTTCACATCAAATTACTGAAAAGGCCAATCCAAGTTTGCAGCCAAGGATAAGAGAACCCTGATAGTATTTATCTTCGCTACTAGCGAATGTTTCCTGATAATCTACCCCATAGTACTGCGTATAGCCTTTAGCTACCAATCTTGCCTTTAATCTCTCCATTGAACCATCTGCCTTGTGCTTCACTATGAATACCCACTTGCAACCAACAGTCTTTTTTCCCTCCAGTAGCTTAACTAGTTCCCATGTAGAATATTTCTGTAAAGCTTCCATTTCTTTAATCATGGTAGCCTTCCACTTAGGGTCGTCAAGATCTTCCTGTAACTTATGAGGAATAGACATAGAGGACAACTGATTTGCAAATATTTTATAGGATGAAGATAAGCGATGTGAAGACACATATTGGGAAATGGGGTATTTCAAAGTTGAAAAACCATAACGAGAAGGAGGTTTTCGTTCTCGATAGGGATAGCAAGACTTATTCTAAAGAACTAACTGAGTATCATTGACTTGACTCATCATTAGAAGCATCAACAGAAAGTTCAGAAGGAAGTTCAAAAGGAAATACCTTAGGATTACCTGTCACAGGAGCTTCTAATTGGTCATTGGGTTGATCAAGAGGTGCTTGAGTTGTCTGTGCCTTCTCCCTTCTCGAGTATACCAATATGTATGGCTCAAGGAATTTATTTGAAGTAGGTACAAAAGTTCCTGAATATGATGGTATGCTTGTTGAAGGTAAAGGTAAACACATCCCAAGACTTCTCTTCATTTTTCACATTTCCCCCCTGAAGAGAAGTGTCTGAACTTCCCCTTGTATCATCTTCAACAAAGGTAACATCCATGGAAACGAACATCTTTGTTGAAGGAGGGTGATAGCATTTGTATCCCTTTTGTATGGCATAGTACCCTAAAAGAACACACTTGAGTGCTCTTGGATCCAATTTACTCCGATGTTGTTAGAATTCTAAAGTGAAAAGTTCTTGTTTTATTTCCACACTACGTTTACATCTTGTACATGTACATATATAAGAAAGAAGAAAGAACTCTATAAGGAAACAAAAGCCTAATAAAGAAAATAATATATTTTGTTCCTAACTTGCAGCAATTACAACTAAATCAAATCCCTATAATCAAGAAGCTAAATAGGGCAGCAATCATAGATAGGGATATTCTCTGTATCCCTGATATTGAGGAGCTAAATAAGGCTGGAGATATTCTCTGTATATAGCTAGAGATATTTTCCGACAGTATATCCTAGGATGCAAAAGTATCCAACAATCATATAGGCAATGGAACCCTCCTTCTCCCACTTCTGCTGATCTTATTGTGGTCTGGAGAAAGCTAGAAGAAGTTCAAATTCTATTCCAAGGAAAGAAATTGGAAGCCAAGCTCTAACGGTCCAACAACCATCTCTATAATACTCGAGCTCTTTCAAAACCCTTGCTTGGAACCAGATGTGTGTATCTTATCCAGTGGTTTCATGGCACAACTTAGTTTGGTTAAAGGACTAAATTCCGAGCCAAGGAGTGAGTAGCGCACTAGCGTTTTTAAACAGGCTGCTCTACTATACACACATAACTCAACATCAAGAAATTCTGACCAATTTCGCCAAACTAATTGTTTGCATTCCACAATCTAAACGAAAGAGAACCGTGAGAAGTTGCTTAATAATCCTTAGTAGAAACATCCTCCCCATTAATCCAAAAGGGGAGAGAGCTTTTATCTTGATCCTAGTGAAAAGCAGAGATATAATTCGGTATTGTGAATTTGGGAAGAAGGTAGTTGTCCAACGGAAAATCATTCATTAGAAAAGGTTAATTAAAAGAAAGAAAGCCTAAAACTGGAATGTCTTTTCCCAAAGTTACTGCGACCCCCTTTCTGAGGGGAAACCTCTATTCCCAAAGTTACGAGGCTATTTTGCCGAGCTCCTTAGAGAGAGTTGTCTCGCGCCACTAGGTACTCTCTACCTACCCACCTGTGTCGGTTTCGAGTACATGTACCCTTTTGTTGTAGGTCGTTCGACCTTTTCTCTAGCCCTTTTTACCCTGAAAAAGCAAGGTCACCTTATGTCCTTGAACCGATAACCATCTTTCAACTAACCTAGCTTCCTCCGTCCCTCGGGACAAAGAAGGGTAGTACATGAATATTCACCTTATATCTATATTTTCATTGGATGCATATGATTAGTTATATGTTGGATTGTAACATATACTCGAAGTCTATAATGCATTTTATCATTTTTAAAAAGGTTAAATGACAATCTAAACCTCTCAAGATATGATATATAACACTCGCACCCCCTGTCGTTTAGCAAATTATAATTCGACCCCCTCTAGTTGATCGGCGTTCAATTCAGGTGACAAAAGCTGTGAAATTACTAATATAATCATGCCTATTTTTCATTTAAAAATGTCTTTACAAATAACTCAGGGTATTATAGTCAATTCACTCCTAGTCAACTGCTGACGCAAGTGTTGACCATGCCGGAGGTTCGTCGGAGGGGGTTTTTGTTACTACTTACAAACTACAGGAGGTCAAATGCCCTTTTGTTTAGCTTGTTTTCTCAATTCTGTTACAAATGATAAAAACTCAATACAACACTATAGTGCGAAATATTCGATCAGATAATGGGTGTGAGTATCTTTCAAATAAGTTTTACTCTCAAATTAATCAAAAGTGCATTTTACAACAACTTACTTGTACTTATACACCTGAACAAAATGGTTTGGCGGAACGTAAAAACCGTCACATCATGGCTATGGTTCGGTGTCTCTTACGGGGAATGCAAGTGCCCAAAACGTTTTGGTATATGGTTGTTCTCACTGCCACTTATTTGATCAATCGTACTCCTGGTCGAGTCATCAATGGTAAAACTCCACTTCAAATACTTCAGTCCGTACTTTATTATATCTATTGCCTCGGATTTTTGGTTGCCCTTACTTTATCCAAAATCCTAGTCTTACTCGCTCTAAACAAGATGATAGGGCTATTCGTTGTATATTTTTTGGGTATTCTACGTTGTTATTATCCAATATCTAAACACTTGTTTCATTCACTTGATGTTAATTTTCTTTAAGATGTTTTTTTCTATGGTACTCAATCCTTAATGCAGGACTTTCATCTTAGTACAGTTGAGAAGGAGACTGGTCCACTGGCTCGCCTTCATAAATCTCTTTATGGTCTAAAACAGTCACCACGGGCTTGGTTTTGCAGTTTTAGTGAAGTTATTCTTTCTATGGACTTTGTGAGATGTCACTCTGACCACACATGTTTCAGTCGTCGTCGTTCAGATGGACAGTGTATTATTTTATTAGTATATGCTGACGACATCAATTATTACAGTGGATGATTCCACAAATATTGCACAAGTGAAAGAAGATCTTGGTCAGTTCTTTGACGTGAAAGATTTTGGCACTCTTCACCACTTTATTGGCATTGAGGTTGCTCGCTCTCGCCATGGGATATCTCTCTCTCTGCGTAAATACACTTTGGATCTTCTTCAAGATACTAGCATGATAGGGTGCAAGCCAGCTTCCGCTCCTATGGATCCAAACCTTAAGCTTTCTACTAAATAATGGGAGTTGCTTCCTGATCCGAGTGTGTACCAATGTCTAGCAGGTTGCCTTATCTATTTGACAAATACTAGGCCAGACTTAACATTTGTAGTAACCGTCGTTAGTCAGTTTATGCATGCACCTCATACTTCTCGCTTGGATGCAATTTACGGTATCTCAAATCTTGTCCCGGCCTTGGTTTATTCTACTCATCAGGAGATCAATCAGAGGTCTCATGATTCACTGATGCTGATTATGCCGGATGTAAAACAGATAGACATTCTACTTCTGGATTTTGTACTTTCTATGGTAATCATCTTGTATCATGGAAGAGTGAGAAGCAAGTTGTAGTCTCTAGATCATCACTGAGTCTGAATACCGTGCTATGGCTCAGGGTACCTGTGAACTCCTTTGGATTCATTCTATTCTCACTGAGTTGGGTATACTTGGCAAAGGATCTTCCAAATTATTCTGTGATAATAAATCAGCAATCATGCTTGCTTCAGATTCTGTTCTTCATGAAAGGACAAAGCATTTAAAGGTTGATATTCACTTCATCCGGGAAAAGGTTCGGTCAGGCATTATTGTTACACATTTTGTTCCCTCATTCGAGCAAACTGCGGATATGTTTACTAAATAGGTGGGGCCATCGTTACTGAGGGGGAGTGTTGGAAATCAAAATTGATTCTTTCCTTATTTCTCTTCGCAGATTTTAGGGCTTGATATTTCCATATTTGTTTTCCTTAATTAACTGCTTGATGTACTTCATATACCAAGGCTTGATGTACTCCATATATTCAGCCTTGATATACTCCATATATGTTAAGGCTTAATGTACTACTCTTCTTTTGTGTATATAAACAATGCCTGGTCTGATTTAGACTTGAGCAAAATGATAAAAGAAAAAACTGCAAAATCTTATCCAATTTATCGTAATCGATTAGTTAACATGTTGGTTAACCGTATTCTGAAACACGGAAAAAAATCATTGGCTTATCAAATTCTCTATCGAGCCGTGAAAAAGATTCAACTTTTAATATTCTCTAACATAAAATCTTCTGACACTCTCTAGAGCTGAAATGGAAATAAAGCCCAATTGCATATCTAATCATGAAACAATGTATCTTTTTCCCATCTTAGTGATGATCCAGAAAAAGCTAGCAAAAATGATGATACACAATCCAAAGTAATCTCTGGTATACCGAGTAGTTGTAGTAGATCAGTAGACCAAAATTATCTATGCGGAATTTAACAGCTGTGATAATATAGATAACCAAAATTAATTATCCAAAGGTATCGTAGTTTTAATGTTTTTCCGTGTTAATATTAATTTGATTCTATATTGTTCATCAAAGTGCACGTAGGATTTCCTACGGTTATATAGTCACTTCTACCAGAAGATTACCTCAGGAAATTTCCTTATGACATCCCTAACAAGTTCTATTCTAGCTCTACATTCTCTAAACATGAACGTGATTCTGTTCTGTTTTTTTAGATAAATCAAGGATAGAATAACAACCCGTAGTATGAGAGAATGATGGTTTGAGATATGTAGCAATATATGCTAACTCAACATATATTTGTAAACCAACAATGTACAATATATATATATATGTGTGTGTGTGTGTGTGTGTGTGTGTATTTAGGCAATTGTCATAAGAACCACCTTGCTGTTAAATCGTCCTCTCTGGATCACACCAAAGCGGTGTTGCTCATCTACGACAGCGATGCGTAAACTCGAAAATTCCACTTTTTCAGCTATTAAACTGTGGGTTCCAATGACCAGTGAAATGTCTCCAGTTTGGAGACCCTGTCAATCAATGACAGCTCAATAAGAAGCTTACAAATATCACAATTGACTCATGCAGAATAGTTTTTTATAATTCATACCTGACGAATTAACCGTGATTGTTTGGACGGTGTGGAGCCTGTCAGCAAAGAAATAGAAGGTTTGCACTGCACCTCCTCCACGTTTTCTAGCAAATTAAGAAGGTGCTCATAATGCTGGATTGCAAGCAACTCAGTTGGAACCATGAAGGCTGCCTACAAGCCAAATAAAGTAACATAACCATAATTGTTAAGTTTGTAGCAGTTTCAAACAGGTGGAAGAAGGCTTACAGTTGAGTGACTACAAAAAAATAAGAAAATAGAAGTGACAATCCCAACTTTAGAATATGAAGAATAGATGTTCTACAGTGGCCAACCTGATAACCTGAGCCAATAACCTCCATACATGCCAAAAAAGCTACCACAGTTTTCCCACATCCAACATCACCCTGGAAAGAAATAAACCAGTGTTCAATCACAAAAAAAAAAAAATTATTTGTTTTGATAAGTATGTTCAATCACAAAATATTAGTAAAAAGTTGTCTGTTCCTACAATGACAGCAGTTTAATCTAACAGGAGATAACTGGAAAATTAAATTTACAAGTGTAACTAGTTACTATATCCTTGCAGAACTTCACCTCTTTCAAGCCGTTTTTCTCAAATACTAAAACACTCTTTCAGGTCGAACATCAGATATTGTCCAAGACTAGAAATACAACTCATAACAAAAAGGTAGTTGTGCTGAGATCATCACCTGTATGCTGATGTCATCATACAGGTGACATCAGCATCTGCTGAACCCATCTCCCGGATTGCCTCCTCCTCCTGGTAATTATGGTAACTTTTGTGCAACTTTTTGAGACCATGAGGTATGTGTTTCTTAATTCAAAGAAATTTTGGAATTATGGTCTCTTTTTTTTCGTTGTTGATCGGTTTTGCGGATGAATTTTGGCCCAAATTGATGCAGTCAGTTGATCCTTAAAAATTGTCTAGTAAGATTAATAGTCCTTGGTCAATGTTTTACTTCTGATATGGGAAGTCTTAGAAATTTCCTGGAATAGTAGTCAATAGGTTGAAAGTGATTCTAGAGAAAACAACTGTCATTAATACGATAAATTTATACAGGAGAGCCTTCTACATCTGTTGGAACTAAGTCTTTATCAATATAATTTTAGGTTATATTCGGATTATGACATTCTGTTAAGGCTTTTCCCGGATTTTCATGTAGAAATCTAGGCTCCGACTGATTGGAGCAATTTCTTGTCTTGCTTACTACTGTCAGAGGAAAATTTACTTTCTGGTAGCTTCAAGTTGTATCTGAGGTTGCTGTCAGATCTGTGATTATTGTGTATCTATGGCTGGGCAATCACACAAACAAGTGAGCAATACAGAAACGTATCAAGCACTAAATGCTGGTAATGTGGCTACAAAAGAACTTGTAAAGTGAAGCCAATTAACACATATTCTACTATGGTACGAACTTGGTAAGATCCTCCATACACTGTTGCACACAGCAGACAACCACCCTAGGGTTGTTCTGTACCAAGACAATTGTACCAAGAGAAAAAAAAAAGAAGGGAAGGGGAGAGATATTTGTGATGCGGGGCTAGAACAAAAAAAATGTCATATCAAAAGAAACAGAAAAAGAGAGAAATTAGGCTCTGATACCAAAGAGAAAAATATTTGTTAATTGGCTTCATTTAAATGAGACTAGTCACTCTCTGTGTACACACTTAATGAGTACATCAGTCTCTAACATTAGTACATCAAGTCTTTAGCATAACGAGTACAACAAGCCTTCCCTCAAGGAAAGTTGAAGCCTTAACATAAGGAGTGAAAAGAAATTCAATTCTGATTTCCAACACGTTCAAAGACATTCATACACTTTAGATTTTTCTTTTACATATTTTATTCTATAATACTTTAGGATACATAAAAAAGTTCTTGAAAATTTCTATTCACGAATCCTAAAGGATTTAGTACAAGGCTTTTTTTTTATCGTTGAGTGATCACTTCAAGCCTACTGGACCATTTTGATTGATTGATCCTATTTTGATCAAGTGAAACTTGCGAAAAAGAGTTATGAAATTAATTCAAATTCTATTAACCCCAGTCCAAATAAGCATCGAAGGTCCATATAGGCCCCTTGAGTTTTCAGAAAACATATTGTAACAACCCCCTCCCTATCCAGACACAATATTGTCCGCTTTTGGCTCACCCAAACTAGAGACTTCCTAGGGGGTCACCCATCCTGGTACTACTCCAAGTCAAGCAGGCTAGACTGTGGAGCTCTGGTAGGTTCACAGCCATCACGGTTTTAAAACGCGTCGTGTCATAGAAGGGTATGAAACCGACATATAGCACTTCACCTAAGCAGGTGAAGCGATGTAGGATTGTGCACCTGTAGCTTGCTTGTGCCACTTGCACCCGCCCACAGGGTCGCCACACATATCATCAAATATCTTTCTTGTCTTGGGAGTACATTTTGATTGTGGAAAATTGTGCGGATCAGTCAGCCAATCCTCTCTCTCTCTTTCTTACTCTGTGTACTCAATATTTCATAACTAATCACCTCAAATAAGGAAGTCCTACAAGTATTGCTAGTGGGCCTTAAGCTCCATTGCGGATCCCTAAGTCTCTTTAGAGGGGTTCATTTCTAACAGTGAACTTCCTCTCTGCAGATATCCTCAAAGGCGGCTATAAACAACAATGAGTTCCTCTTTACGGACAAGCCCCAACTTGTCCAACCAGTTCTTCTCCGACGGTAAACCTAAATCCTTAGAGAAGTTCCTAAAACTCAATCGTCCAAGTAACTAATACAAATAAACCTTGATGGTCCAAAGAAAAGCCTGGAAAGAAGGCTCTGAAGAAGAGCAACAAAGGAAAGCTTCCAAGAAGAGACCCGAAGGAAGAGGAGCTTCAAAGGGCCTCGAGGATGCACCTTCCATAGTAGGTGGAACTTGAGGAAGGACACACTTTGGTGCAACATCCTGCCATGAAACACCAGGGTTTATTGGCTTGGCAGCTAGAGGTTTGAGGAACGTAAAACGGGATGCCACCATCCCTTGATGGAGTGCCATGTCAAAGAAAACCCAAAAACAGCTCTTATAAAGTAACAATAAAAAGTCACATATCTGTTGAGCAAAGACGTTTGAAAATTGTTCCAATAATCAAGCAAAATTTCCCAGCGAGAAGAAAAGATGGATCAAAAGAGTGATTGCATTCACGGTCCATTTCTGTAGTAGTACGAAGTGCAGAATTGATCAAAGCACTTTGCCTTAACCGTTATGGTAATCGATCGGTGAATGTACACCAGTCAAATCTCGGATGCTCATTTGTTATTTTAGACTTGGCCTAGAAACAGTTCAAAACATTTTTTTTCGTGTATTCAACTTTACTCACTGTAGTGGATTGTTTTGGGCGAAAACAAAACAAGGAGGTTCACCAAACATGATTTTGAGGTCACTTCTATGTTTTGCAACAAAACATCCCCGAACGGAGCCTAGACATTGTAAGAGAGACATGGTTTATACTAGGAAAGAATGGAAAAAGAGAATTCATGTGGCCGCCTTCATCCATATGAGACAAAAGGAATGATGATGTTGTTGATGATGATGATGAACTAATTGTGTTTTTTACAATTACCGGTCTTAGTACCTTATGAATTGAAGATGCATCGACTCAGCGAAGTGGGAATTAGTTTACAACAAAAAACAAAGATAACCATACATAGTCAGGTATTGACCACAGAAAATAACAGAAAAGGATTTTATCCAGATTATGATGTGGATGCAACAGACTTGTCTTGTCTATGTGCTTTGGTGAATAAATATGATCCATAGATAGATACACTTCAGAATAGCTACTGTTGATCCTAGCCACCCATACAGCAAGAACAACCTAAAGAAGCAGCAAATGTAGCAAACTTGAAACATTAGGAATAAATTCCCTTCCTAGAGATTTTACAAGATGGAAGAAATGAAAAGGAAATGGGAGTACATAATATGGGTAAAAATTCCGAACCTGTGAATTCATCCAGTAAACTAAAATGCAAACTCACCATTGATCCTGACATGATAAAGAGGTCCTTCATATGCTTTCTATAAGAAAGTTCCAACAGATACAAAGGTTGTATCTGATTTCGCTAAATTAATCAACATCCAAAACTAAAATCGACAACTCCAGGCAGGACATAAACAGAATCCACATGATAGTAAAAGTTTGAACTTAAGAAAAAATATATATATTCCCACTAGCTAGTAACAACCCATGGAGAAACAAATATCAATTTATCACTAACAAAGTGAAAACTATAGAACAGAAGTATTTTGAAGAAAACACAAAACCTGCAAAAGTCGATTCATAGGAACTGGTCGCTTAAGATCCCATATAATTTCTGAAACAGCAGTTAGCTGACTAGAAGTAAGGGAATATGGAAGAGCCTTCAAAAAATTCTTGGTGAGACCAGACCATTCCTCAACAAATACAGCGTTTAATTCAGGCTTCCGGTACTTATCCAGCAATCCATCCTTCTCTATTTGTGTACCAAGACCTTCAAGCATCTGGAACAAGCGCCCCAACTGACAACAAAATAATCGGGACGGTCAGGGTTTATGCAAATGCAGAGAAAGACGGCATAAAACTAGCATAAAACTAGCAGAATTAATTACAATAACTGAGTTTTAAAATAAAAAATAATTTTTATTATAAAAATTAAATATCAAATAGTTCAAAATGTAGTCCTGAATATAAGGAAGAGGAAAAAACTTAGATGACATGTAATTAAAAGCTGACATAGAAAAAACATACAGGGACCCTATTCAGAAAGGATTTTTTACAACTAAAGAGCAGCATGATAAAGGCAGAACCGTAATAGTAGTAAGCAAGAATAAAAATCTTCTAGATGAAAATGGGTATCATAAACAGTTAACTGTTACGGAACTGAACTGCTCATCATGCCTGAATGCATAAAGCATGAAGAAGTGAAGAAATTATAATTGCAGTGCGGAATACTCCCGTTTCATACTGGCTTAAAGAAAAAGCAAAGAATGCAACTACTATCAAAAATATCCTTGACGCATGTATCCAAATTGGATTTTTAGAACAAAATACAGCATTACAATAGAAGATGGAAACGTTTCTCCGAAGGACATCAAATCAATTCCTCATTCACCTTATATCATGTTACCCAATAGCTAGGTACTGTTGTCAAGAGACTTATTTATCTATTTTTTCTTCGACATTAAATACAGAAAACATTAGATTTAGAACCCCAGAACTACGAATACAATCCTTTGCAAAAGAGATAAACATGGTCATCATGTGTCAGCTTTAGAAGAATGCATCCTGCCTTGCCAGAGAGTCCATCAAATGCTCTCCAAGAGAAAATTAAAGATATTCTATCTGATTTTGTGATGTTTTAACCAGGATTTTGTTTCAGCCCAAGTAGTCTTGAACCTTGGTTTTGACCCGTGTTTGTCTTACAGTCCATGAACCCTGTTTAGTATTCCCTCTTGTAGCCGTACTTAGGTTTTGTAGTAGAAGATGAGGGAACTATGAAAACCGTAAGAGTGAGAGGGTGTGGGTGGGTGGGTGGGTGGGTGAGACAGCTTGGATTTGGAGGCTGAAACTTGTAATCTACCGAGTTTTACACCCAATCTTCACTGTAAATGTAGACTTTACCGAACCACGTAAAACTTTGTGTTTTTCTATGTGGCATTTTTACTCCTGTCGTGATTCTAGAATTGTTCTTGATTCACAGCATTTGTCGTAACAGTTTAACCACCCGAATTACAGGGATCTAGTGTATATTGCTAGCCAACCAAAAAATTTAAATGAATATGCTATGGCACATTAGGACAAAGTGGTTTGGATAGAGGTAATTAATGTATCGCAGTTTCTTTTTGCACTGTAAGAACCATAATTGTGCATGTTCTTGGAACTTGTACAAAACAAAGCAAAGTCCTTCTAAGATCTCAATCTGACCTACATATCTTGTCTTGAAAAGAGGCCATAGCTTTAAATTTAGAGAAGAACCCGCTTTAGTCAATTTAGAAATGAGAAAACTATTCACCGTAACCATAGGTTCTGATGAAAGCAACATAGTCATGAACTAGGCAGCGCCAGAGAGGTCACAAGACTCTATATACCATACAACCGAACGCTAGCCTAATTGTAAATTCCAACTGAATACTGAAAATTGGAAACCAAATTAACTAAAAAACACATTATTTGATCCATTGTGCATGTGAAAATACAGCAACCAAAACAAATATAGGACTTTTATAGGGAAAACCCAAACGGAAGAGGTCACAAGACATAACTAGTTAAATCAATGTACAAGGAAGAGATTAACAACTAATTCATAGGCAATATCTACTTGAATTCGACATATATTTTCAATGCATCTGAGTTATTTAACAAATATATATGGTGAGATCTTGTATTGGTTAATTCATCACATGAATTAAGAAGTCCATTGACTAAGTAATTAGAGTTCACGACTCACCAACGAAAAATCAGACCATTTTTTTCCCAATTGGCTGAAAACTCAATTTTGGGTTTGGAATTACATTCGGGACACAACTTTATAGAAAAATGAATTATTGATTATGTGATCAGAAATATTATTGTCATTTAGTGATGAAAATTGAATGTTTGATCTGAAAGAATCTAAAATGTTGGTTACTCTAATATCTAGGGCTTATCTCATTCATTTGTTGGAGGACCCAACTATACATGTTGATGTGTATAATACATTGAACTAGGTCGAGAATAAGTGAAATTACAACAGCCTTCATAGTAAATCTTCATTTATTATGGCTTGCTCGCTAAGAAGAAGAAAAATTGGATGGAAGGGAGAGAAGGATGGAGGAGACATCCCTAGAGAAGAAATTGGGCCTTTACTTCATTCCCTTCGGATGGATTGAAGAGAATACAACAAGCTGATAATTTAACTTGTTCCTTACAATAGAAGGTGTTGGAAATTGTGTCTTAAATTCCTATTTTAATTAAGATTCTATTTTAGAGTTTTCTTGTATAAAAAAAAATTCTTATTAGAGAGAAGTTTTATTCTCCAAGGAGTTGTAACCCTTGCGCAACAAAGAATCCGGTTTGTAATTCTATGAATAGATACCAAGGTTTTGGGTTGAGACTAATAAGAATGAGAAATGTAGTCTCCTGAGGGAGTTGATAGAGTTAGTTCATGGGTAGATATAGTAGGAAAAACACCAGGGGGTCAGAGATACGAAGTAGTTAGACTCCTAGAGTGGCGGTGTTGGTAGTCTAGTGTTGTAATAACTCTACGAATCATAGTGTAATCTCCTCATCCATATACGTAGCGCGATTGTGGGTGAACCATGTAAATCCGGTGTTATGTGTGTTTGTTCCTCTGCTCCTTTTAACTCTGTTGGTCATTTCCCTTCATTTGGTCTTTGTGTGGGGGTAAGGGATGCGGTTCTAGTATAAGGGCTGCTGTGAAGGATGCTTTGAAGGGTGTGGGGCAGAGATTTGATCGGTGTACGAGTCAGAAACTGTAAGTCAGATTCGGATCATTCATTCACAGATGGCGTTGGTACAACTAAAAGCGAGATATGTCTGCTTCGCTCGAGGGGAGTGGTTTGAGATCTCCTTTGGGGAGGTCTATAACCATGATACCAGAGGATATAATTTATGTTGGTGAGTTGAATGGCATGACTGGTAATGAGGATGTGAATTCTCATCTAGGGCTGGCTGATGCCATTTCAGAGGTGAAATGGATGCATCAGTTTGGTGTGGGACGGGTTTCGATGTGTTCTGTTTCTGGGTACCAGGGCAGCTGATCAATCCATTTGTTTGTCTTTGGCTATTTCTCCTGAGGTGGATGATGGGGAGATGGGTGCTGGGCCAATTCTGGAGGATGCTGATAATTGGGTGGCTGACAATATTGTGGACACTTGTTCTTTGCTGGGATTATCCTATGAAGACAATCACGAAAAATGCAATTCTGCTCTTGAAGGCAACGCAGAGGGGAAGGATGATGATAATCTCATCCTTATTAATGCTGTCGGGGTAAGGATTGCCTATGATTGTTGGTGCTTACTGCTTAGTCTGTTTGGAGTGCAGTGGGTTATGCTTATGTCTGTTAGAGGTATTTTGGATGCTTGGTGGCGCCTCACGCCCGTGTTTTTTGGAGGGTGGCGCCTCACGCCCGTGTTTTTTGGAGGGTGGCGCCTCACGTCTTTGGTGCCTATGGAAAGAACGCAAAATGGAGAATAATAAGAAGAAGAAAAAAAAAATTACTTAGAAGAAGGGAAAAAAAAAATAAGAATAATAAGAAGAAGAAAAGGAAGAATAAAATAATTAATAAGAAGGGGAAAAAAAATAAGAATAATAATAAGAAGAAAAAGAAGAATAAAATAATTAATAAGAAGGGAAAAAAATTGCAGAGACCGGAGAATAAGACGAAAAAAAAGAAGTAAAAATAAATTTTAAAGAATTGAAAATAAAGGGGGAAAAATAGAACAAATAGAAATTGAGAATTAAAGAGAGGAGAAAAAAATTGAGAAGAAACAGAGATGGAGAAAGGAAAAGGAAAATTGAAGAATAATAAAGCATACCGGGTTGGCCTTAAGCCCTAGTCTCTTCTCTTTGCCTTGTAATCACTGGCGTGACATGAATATGTAAAGACTTTTTAATTTTATTATATTATATATATATTGTATAACATATAAAATCTAGGCCCCACAATCCAACCAAACATACACTTTTTCAATGCAAACTAATTCTGTATATAATTATAGGATATTTTTATTTAATATACAAGCTGGACCCCATAACCCACTAACAAGTAACAAGTCAAAAAGAAAAGGAATATGTTAGTATCCCTAGCCCACCACTCACCCACTAGTGCAAATATACACCATACAAAGTACACAATTTCATTTGGGCGCGCCTCAACATCGCCTTGAAAATTGCGCTTCAATAAAACAGGCTAGCACCTTATTCAAAGTGCCTTGTCTGGCAGTATACAAGGCGCATGAGGTGCGCTTGATGCGCCTGGTGCCCTAGTCGCGCGCCCCACTCGCTTTTAACAACTATGGACCATAATTTTATTGTCTTCCTTACCACCATCATTTTAGAACTTAGTCGATACGATGATGTATGGCAAAATTGGGTTGTCCAAGGAAGACGTGAAGGCAGCTTTGAATTCCAAAGATTTGCTAAGGACATCTGAGGGCAATACACACGGCTCTGGTGAAGGGTTAGTAGTTATAGGAAGATCGAATCAAAAGAGAGGGTATGGCAGCAAAGGTCGTTCAAAGTCTACAAAGAGAACGAAAGTGAGATGTTTCCAAAGTTCTAAGGAATGGCACTATAGAAAGAACTGTCTGTAACGTATGAATGGAAAGGGAAAACCATCTGAAGTAGCTCATGTTGTAGTTGCAAAGGATAGTGATTCTGATGGTGGTAATGTTCTCACGGTTTCAGCCGGCGGCTCTAATGAAGAGTGGATTCTTGATTCGGGATGCCCGTATAACATTTTTCTGAATAAGGACCGGTTTGCCTCGTATCCTTCTATTGATGGAGGGGAAGTTCTATGGGGAATAAGTTATACGTATTGGTATAATCAGAATCTAGATGTATGATGCCATAGTAAGAACACTAACAGACTCCAGACATGTACCAGAATTGAAGAAGAATCTGATTTCCCAGGGTACACTGGATTCCATCGGGTGCAATTACAAGGGTGGAGGGGGAGTCAGTCGGGTTGCAAAGGCTCTCTTCTGGTGATGAAAGGACTAAAGAAGCATAGTTTGTATGCCCTATAGGGTAGCACGCTCAGTTGTTGTATCATCGTCAGATCCAGATTTAGATACTACCAGATTATGGCATATGCGAAGTAGGCACATGAGTGAGAAGGAGCTGGATGTTTTCAGTAAGCAAGGTTCGCTCGGTGGTCAGAAAACCGAAAAGCTGGATTTCGGTGTACGTCTTCGGAAAGCAGTGCAAAGTGATGTTAGTGCAGAGTGAAGTTCAGTATGAAAATTTACCGAACCAAAGGTGCATTGGATTATACACTGATCGATAATTTTTCTTGGAAAGAAAGGGTTTATATTCTGAAGCACAAAAAAAAGCTTTTGTCATCTTCAATCAGTGGAAGACGATTAAAAGCACACTGGAAAACAGGTTAAGCTCTCGAGGACGGACAATGGCTTACAATTTTGTGACAAAGAATCTAATGAGTTATGCAAGACTCAAGGGATTGTGAGACGCTGCATAGTGAGAACTCTACAACATAATAGAGTTGCAGAACGGATTAATAGAACACTGTTGGAGAGGGCACGGTGTATGTTGGCCAATGCCGGATTAGGCAAAGTATTATGGGCTGAAGTTGTTAACACAACTTGTTACTAAGTGAACTAGTCTCCATCGACTGCTATCAACCTTAAGACTCCGGAGGAGGTATGATCTGGTTCTCCTGCTATCTATAGTAATATGAGAATATTTGGGTGACAATGTATGCTCGTGTTAATGAGGGAAAGCTTGAACCGAGGGCTAAGAACTGTATATTTCTTGGTAATGAGCTTGGGGTCAAGGGATACAGATTGTGGTGCTCAAATATTTCAGAAAAGAAGATACTTGTTAGCCGGGATGTGACTTTTTTTCATGAGTGCAATACTTACTCTGAAGAAGGAGGTAGTTGATTCAAAGAGTGCTTGTTCATCTAGAGGATAATACAGATCGGTCGAATAATGAGCAACAGTTGCAACAATATAGTGTGGATAGAGACAAACTGAGGAGAGAGACTAGAGCACCTCAGAAGTATAGGTTTTCACATGTTGATTCATTAGTGTGGTAGAGAGTATAGATAAGCAAGTACCGTGTACTTATCATGAGGCCATCACAGATTGAGAGTCAGAGTCAGTACATTGGTATGTTGCCATGAGAGATTAAGTCTCTTATTAAGAACCAGACTTGGGATCTAGGCAAGAAACCTAAGGGACTAGAAATTGTGGGCTCTAAAATGGGTTTTCAAAACGAAAGAAGGAACTCCAGGAGTGGAAAATCCAAGGTTCAAGGCACGGTTGGTGGCGAAGGGCTATACACAAAGGGAAGGAGTAGATTTCAATGAAGTATTTTCTCCTGGACATGGACCTTGAACATCTTGATGTGAAGACTGCGTTCTTGCACAGTGAGTTGGAAGAGCAGATTTATTTATATGCATCAACAGGAGGGGTTCGAGGTTCTGGGAAAGGATGACCATGTTTTCTTACTAAAGAAGTCCTTGTATAGGCTGAACAGTCTCCTAGACACTGGTATACCTAAAAGAAAAACATTTTGTTCATGACAAAAAATTGGGTATATATACAAGCAAAACACATAAAGCACGGTTGAGATTAAATGGAGTAATCAAGAATATGACAACATCAAATTACAAACCGCAATCACCTGAAGATAAAAGAACTCATCAAATATAAGTCTTTTGCGAGCTAAATCAGCCTCATTTAAATTTCTTGGCTGGTGAATCCCAATATATGCCTGCATCAGAAACAAATAACATAAACATTAAGAAGCAACAAATTAACAAGTGCACATCCCATGTATACACAAATTGCTTGTACCATTTAAGCAGAAAAATTGGAATCCATTCAATGACATTTCAGGGAAAACTACTACCAAGTCCTACTTTTCTATTTGGAAGAGAAACAAGTTCTAAAATTGTTCTTTAAGACCAAAAGTCCAACTTTTGAGATTGTTTTTTGTTTAATTGTCCTAAATCTCAATTATACCCTTACTTTAAATGTACTCTTTCTCCATTATATAAAAAAATAGAGTCAAATTTTCCATTACTCTTGTTTCCGAAATTTTTGATGAGGTCACCTCTTAAAGCTACATATTATACAACTCACTCTCAATGATCTAAGTCCAACCATTACATCATTTTAGCCTGGAAGAGGCTATTCATTATATATGTCTAACACATTTGCAGCAAATTGCAAGGATCATAACTATTCGACATATTCATACATATAAGGTTGAGGGAAAACAAAATGATTTTCAATTTCAGGAAAGACTATCCGTGGAAGAGTTTATTCCATTTTCCACAAAAGGAAACTTCATGAGATCACACGAGATTGCATGCTCACACTCCTATTTTTTTTAATGTAAAAACAAATTGCAGTAATTAATTATATAAGCGATAAAATATACATCAAGAGAGCCTTTAGAATAATATAGAAAGCTTTCTTACATCGCGAAGGCATACAAGTCCAAATTCATGAGTAACATCTTTCGGAATAGGATCGATATTGCCAGGCAAGGCTTGTAAAGCTCTGAAAGATGTAAAGAATAGATGCTTGAAGTTAACCATTGCACACTAATGAACAATCTACCAAGTGATAAAATAATTCAAAATAAAAAATAAGATAATGTGCAAAACTCTAAATCATCTCATAGAAAATCATTCAAGAAACAATAAAAGACATTTAATTTCTGAAAATTCTGTGTCTACTAGAGATAGCATGCAAGTAATTGACTAGCTATTTTGCATGCCAACGAAGACCATATATATTGTAGACCATATGGTGGAAAGAGCAGAAACACAGCAAGGACAGGAAAGAAAGTAGATGAACAAGTGAGTTACGTGCATGTAGTATATTATCATCATCCCTCTTGTGCAATGATTCCTCCTAGAAATGAAAGCCTCACTTTATTTTCACTTCCACTCAAAGATCTCCAATGTTACAATAACGAAAAACGTTATATTATATCTGCAAGCTATATATGCAATAGTGATGGGAAATAATGGTCTTCCGTAAAGTTTGATGCAAAACTGGCTTCCTCCGGCCAATACAAAGTAGTGGATTCATGGGCTTTCTCTGTTGAGTGTTATCTTTCAACATGTCTATTTCATCTCTAATCCTTTAAAAAGTTAAGGATCCCCCCAAACCTAAAGAAAATAATTTATTTTCCAATTCAAGACACGTACAGGTTGATAAACGCATACAAAACCTAACCATGCAAAGGCTGTATCTGATAGGCTGAGATTCAACTTTTGTATCAATGTGTTCCTTTATGCTCAGTATTATACCATCAACTGATACAATACAATAAAACATTAAATCTTGCCAACATCATGAATGAAATCTCACGCAAAAACATTTCCACCAAATTAAAAACAAAAACAAAGAAGAAGAAAAGGAAAAAATCAAATACAAATATGCAAAATAACGAATTTCTCCTCCGACTTTCTCCTTTATCTAACAAGGAGGCATCCTCGCCCCTTAAACCACCTGAATAGTCATTTGAAACAAATGCAATACAACTGCCATACATGTATCGGTCACCCTGACTGTTTCAAGTATTAATAGGTTCAAGATCAAACTGGGAACTCCTAACACAAAAATATTTAAATAAAATGATAGGCTTGGATTAAAGTATCTAATCAAACTTTCTTTTTTTTTTTTTGTAAGGTAAGCTCCCATACACACACACACTTTGTCTCCTAAGAGACTCGAACCCCTGACCTCTACTATTGGGACTACTGGGAGGAAAGGAAATACCATTGGGCCATTTGGTATTTAATCAAACTTGTCTATCAGGGATGACCAAAACCTAGACATAGAGCCCAAACACAAGCACAAGTTTATGCACCTTCAATGCATAAAATAACTCTTCACATCCTATAAGGATTTTAAAGTAAAGAAATAAATATATAGACAAACAAGTAAATATAACAACGAAATAAGGCAAAGCAGAAAAAATCGAAAATATATATATATATATGTGTGTGTGTGTCCTATGAAGTATAATAAAATAAAAAAACAGGTTCTTACCGCAAGGAAAGAAGGATAGTCCCAATATACTAGTGTGCATGCTATATTAAGCAGAATCCAAAAGACATGCACGAACCTCGATATAATCTCGCCAAGGAAGTTCGGATTTAGGCCTCCTTTCGAAGGGTATATAGGATACGGTCTCCCTTTCGCCCGAACAGATGAAGCTTGTTCATTTTCTTCTTCAATCACATCCATATTATATTCCCTCATCTCATAATGGTCTTTTGTGTGCATAGTCTTGACCTAGAACAAAGGCAACAACTATTATTATGAACATGTTCCTAACAAAGTACATTTGGAGGAAAACAATGATGCAACGTTCATAAATGTAGGAAGAGTAAATTGTTTAAGAGCTTAAATTGTAATTGTCTAAGAGAAAGAGTTTAATTAAAAATAAATAAAAATTGTGTCCGCAATAATTACCATGTTCATATCAATTGTAGCTACAACAATAAAATAACAAATGGGTCCAAGAAACATTTTGTCACAGGATATAGATAAGAAATATCCTCTCTTAACCTCCAATCAGACAAGCAAAGGATATTAAATTAACCACCAACAATATCAGCACGCTGCTAGATGCTCATCATATCGTATGACATAAAGACGTGTCCTATCTAAGGGGGCATGTAAGGCCACTTGTACTGGGGCTCCCTGATGATTAAAAATCTGGCCACATGTACGGGGGCATGTTGAAGCATTTAAATATTTAAGTTATACCCTCTCAAATAGCATAAGCTTTTAAAGTAGATGCTTGATAACATGTAAGCCATGCTACCCAATAAATATTGCTCCTCAAAGCACTAAGTTTAATGCTTGGAGAGAGTGTAGAGTGAAGAGCCAAGTCAGAGATGCTTAGAGGGCTACCCACTTTGTATTTGGTGGGGGTTGTGGCACGAGAAAAATAGGAGATCATTTGATGAAGGGGAGACACCTATTTGGTATCTCAAGTACAGGATTATAAGTTCTTTATTCATCTGGGTAAATAAGTGAAATAGTAAATGACAGGAATTTTGGGATTTTGTTCATAGTCAGTTTCTAAATGGTTGTATTTAGCTTTTCGTGCTTGTTCTTCAACTATGTTACAAGGATGTATCGCAAATGGCCATACGGGTATGCATCGAAGTGACGAACTTGTCAAACATCAAATAGAAGGACAAAGGACTATTGAAAGATATAAATATTCAAGTTTACAACCCTCTCTAGAATTTTAAGATTTTAGAGTAATTGGGTAGTTAACATGATCAAAGCAGGAAGTTATGTATTCAAACCCACAGTCACCCAATTATAAATTGTTTCACGTGTTGGACCAAATAAGGTCACACATGAGGGGGTGTGTTGAAGGATCTAAATATTCAAGTTTACACCTTAGTAGTTGGGTAGTTAACATGGACACGGCTAAATTTCATTTCATTTAATTATTATATCCAAATCTTAATAAAACAAATAATGTTTTCATGAAACATAGTGTTTACAATAGACATCTCACTCATTTGATGTAATAATATAGCAAATTGGAACCATTGGGATTAAAAGGTAGGTAAATTGCCTGCAAAAAGTGTTCACATATCCCATTTCATGTCTGATATTTGTCGGACACGGGTACTTCACCTACTTTTAGGGTTGTCAATGAACCAAGCGCTCAACAATAAACTTAAGCTCGGCTCGTTAAAAGCTCGATTCGTGTTCGTTTTTTTTATAAACGAACCAAGCTCAAACAGAATTTTGAAGCTCGATTAATAAACGAGCCAAGCTCAAACACTCATCTGTTCGGCTCGTTTTTTCGTGAACACATTCATAAACAAGCTTGTTTACATACTCGTTTTGGGCTCGTGTATTAATGTATGTATATATATATATGTGTGTGTGTGTGTGTGTGTGTCTGAGTATAGTAATTTATTTTTAATCCATATAAAATTAGATCAGTCCACATAATATAGGATCAAATCCGTTTACTTATAAATAAGCATTTAATCTTTTGTATATAAACAAATCATTTTTAAAACCTAAATTCCAACCCGTTATATTTTCAATGTCCAAGCCCATAGCAAATATTTTCGGTACAAGTTATAACCCTATTCATGTCTCTCTTAGGCCCTGTTTTGTAACTGGTTTTGGTACAAAATGGTGGTACCAACCCATGTTTGGTAGGATTGGTGTTGGTACAACAGTACCAAACCAATGGTACCAACCCATGATTTTGCAACCATCTAATGAGGTGGTTTTTGGTGGTGCGGTACTGTAGCAACCCAAACCAAAACCAAATGGTTGCACTATCTCACCCCAAACCAAAACCAAATAGTTGCATCATATTAATATATTATATTAATATTAAAATATATTAATATATTAATATTAATATATTAAAATATATTTTTGGAAGTTATTTTAATATTATAGTTTTATTATCTTTCCTAAAAATTAATATATTAATATTAATATTAATATATTTTAATATATTAATATTAATATATATTTTTGAAAATTTAATATATTTTAATATTATAGTTTTATTATCTTTCCTAAAAATTAATATATTAATATTAATATATTAAAATATATTAATATTAAAATATATTTTTGGAAATTTAATATATTTTAATATTATAGTTTTATTATCTTTCCTAAAAATTAATATATTAATATTAATATATTTTAATATATTAATATTAAAATATATTTTAATATTAAAATTTTATTATATTAATATATTAATATATATTAATATTTATATTAATATTAAAATATATTTTTGGAAGTTATTTTAATATTATAATTTTATTATCTTTCCTAAAAATTAATATATTAATATTATTATATTATTAATATTTTAATATATTAATATTAAAATATATTTTTGGAAATTTAATATATTTTAATATTATAGTTTTATTATCTTTCCTAAAAATTAATATATTAATATTAATATATTTTAATATATTAATATTAAATATATTTTAATATTATAAATTTTAATATTTATAAATAAAATATGAAACCATTCCAAGTTACCAAACATGGTTTCGTTTCGGAATTTCAACCCATACAAACTCTACCAAACATGGTTTGGTTTTTTAGCATCACTTTTTCTCACACCAAAACCATCTGCACCAAACATGGTTTGGAATCAAAATAAAACCACACCAAACCAAATCTAACCCAACCCAACCCAAAACCAAAAACTAACACCGCACCGCACCGTTACCAAACGCAACCTTAGAATACAGGAGAATATGAACTAGTAATATACTGGAAATTTGATTTTTTAAATTTTCAATATTACGAAGATTAAAATAACAACTCATGGGAAATAGATTCTAATCTTTTTTTTCTTGCATTGGGATTTGAAAATGAAAGTACTTTGAATAGAAAAAAATAAAAAATAAAACAATAGAGAAAAATGAAAAAGAAAAACAAAAGAGTAGAGGAGCCCGAATCTCATCATCTTCTCACGCCTCCAGCCCTTTCTCTCCCTTTTCTAAATCCATTACCTAATCTCTCCAAATCACTCTTTCTCTCTCTCATTACATTTACAGATACATACACACATCTTTAGGACTGATAATGCAAAGGAATACTTCAAACACATTCTCGGAGATTACCTACAAAGTCAAGGCATTATACATCAAAGTTCATGTGTCGATACTCCTCAACAAAACAAAGTAGCAGAAAGGAAAAATAGACACATTCTAGAGGTTGCTAGATCACTTGTGTTTTCCACTCATGTCCTAAAACACTTCTGGGGGAAGCAATACTCACAGCAACTTATCTCATAAATCGAATGTCTTCCCGTGTCTTGAACTTCCAAACACCTTGTCAACTCCTTCTTCACTTCTATCCCAACACCTGAATTGTCTCAACAATACCACTCAAAGTATTCGGGTGCTCCGTGTTTGTCCATGTCCACCAACAACACCGAAGTAAACTCGACCCCAAAGCACGAAGTGCATATTCCCTGGTTACTCTCCAAACCAAAAAGGGTACAAATGCTATTCCCCGGTCACATTCTTTGAACAGCAACCTTACTACCCAAAATCTGATATTCAGGGGGAGAATCTCATACAACAATACCATCTTTGGGATATTGATGCCACAGCAACCAACACCAACCCAAGTCCACAAGTCACCGTCACTCCTATCTCAACCACTCCTACTCCTACACCAAACCACAGTCACCAAACCGAAACCGAATATGAAAATCTCCCACATCCTTCAACTCCTGTCCAATGTCCGAAACCTGCAGTCAATGGTGAGGTCATTGTATATTCTCGGAAGAAGAAGACTCAAGAGGATTTAGAGCAACAAGCACCTCTCGAGCAAAGTCATGAATCTGACCCGAATGCAAGAACAAATGAAATTTCATCACGTATCACTAGCTCTGAATTCATCACTAATGAGTCTATTGCTAATGACCTTGATTGTCCCTGTTATGAAAAATAGGATCGAAAGAGAGTTTACGCGAATTAGAGAAAATATAATGACAAGAAATAGGTGCACTCAAGAGACAAGATATTGGAGAAGACAAACAAATATTTCTATTATAGAAATATGGAGATATACAAGAGCAATTACAACAAGAAACAGATTCTCAAATCTGTACACCAAAGAACCAAAAAGCTCTGTCTCAAACTCTCACCAAATTCACTTCTCAAAATATGAAGTAGAACTTCATATATATAGGCAAGCTTGCTGTTACGTGAAGCTTCCTTAAGGAGGTTGAATGAAGCTTCCTCTGTAGCTTCCTAAAGGAGGTGTGCTGAGCCTAAAAAATGAAGGAAACAGCCTGCCATCATCAGCCGCCAACTGGACCAATCAAATTGCTTTCCTTAGCATCAAAGGCTGCCCAGTCATAGTTAAGAGTTTCAGCCAATAAAAGAAATATAAGTCATAGCCCACAATTTCAGCAAATAAGATTGAGACCACATCTCCAACAGCTTGCTATCAAATGATGTAACTTGGCCAATGATATTGAGCCACCTCGTAACAGTCCCATTGCTTTAAGGAAAGGTGTGAGGTCATGTACTAGTCATCCAATCTACAACTTTGTCTCTTATAAAGGGTTGTCACCTAGCTATCAAACATTTGTGGCAAATCTGAACAAAGTACAGGTTCCTAACTCCATTCAAGAAGCCATGTCAATTCCAGAATGGAAGACTGCAGTATGGGAAGAAATAAAGGCACTAAAGAAAAATGGAACTTGGGAGATTTCGGAACTACCAAGTGGGAAACAACCAGTAGGATGTAAATGGATATTTACCGTCAAATACAAGGCTGATGGAAGTGTGGACAGATTTAAAGCGCAGCTGGTTGCAAAAGGGTTCACTCAATCCTATGGCATTGACTACCAAGAGACGTTTGCTCCGGTAGCCAAACTAAACACTATTCGAGTACTACTATCATTGGCAACCAATCTTGACTGGCCTCTTCACCAACTTGATGTCAAGAACACCTTCCTCAATGGAGACCTTACAGACGAAGTCTACATGGACATTCCTCCTGGCTTTGAAACATGGGCAACCATGAATAAGGTATGCAAGCTCAAGAAATCCCTTTATGGTCAGAAGCAATCCCCGAGAGCTTGGTTTGACAGGTTCAACAAAACAAAAAAGAAGTATGGGTATTCCCAGTGTCAAGCAGATCACACTTTGTTTGTCAAACACTCAACCAAAGGAAAATTGGCGATTCTCATTGTGGATGTAGACGATATCATCTTAACAGTTGATTATGAAGATGAATTGATCAAGCTTAAAACCTTACTCGCCAAAGAATTCGCAACCAAGGATCTTGGGAGCCTAAATTACTTTCTTGGAATGGAAGTAGCCCAATCTAGAAAGGGAATTTCAGTGTCACAACGGAATTTGTGAGGGAATATGGCTGAAAAGACTAATGAGGGAACTAGGAATCATCACTTCTGAACCAATGAAGATATTTTGTGACAATCATGCCTAGCTTGTTACAAATATTTTCAACTCTAGTTCCTGAAAGAGATTTAGTAAATACATCAGCAAGTTGATCCCCAGTTTTCACATGCTTCAATAAGATATCCCCACGTTGTACCTTTTCTCTGATAAAGTGATAGTCCACCTCAATATGTTTAGTGCGCTCATGAAATACGGGATTGGTCGCAATATGTATTGTTGTTTGATTATCACACCACAACTGAGAAGGCTTTGAAGAAAGATAATCAAGTTCGTGTAATAGTTGACGCAAATAAGTCACATCACTAGTCACATGTGCCAATACACGATACTCTGATTCAGCACTTGAACGGGCCACTACATTTTGCTTGGTTATGGTCCACAGGCTGGAGATCCGAAATTCAAAAACTGGAAGACCGAAAATAATATGGTCATGTCTTGGTTAGTCAATTCAATAATTAACGAAATTGGCGAGAATTTCTTGCTCTATGACACGGCTCATGAAATCTGGGACGCAACAAAAGTGTTCTACTTGAGTAAAGAAAATACTTCAAAGATTTTTGAAATTGAAACCACTCTTCATGATCTCCGTCAGGGAGATTTTTCCGGCACCCAATACTACAACCTTCTCTCTTGCTACTAGCAACAATTGGAGGTGTTCGAAGAACATCAATGGGGCTGCACCAATGATGCAAAGAAATTCAGAGAAATCGTCGAAAAGAAAAGAATATTTAAATTCTTGATGGGACTCAACAAGAATTTAGATGAGGATTGAGGATGGGTACTAGGAACGAAACCTTTGCCAAGCATTCGAGAAGTTTTTTCCGAGGTCCGCCGAGAAGAGAGCACAAAGAAAGTGATGTTGGGGGAATCGTCTACCGTTCCGGTCACCGAAAACTCCACTCTAGCTGCTCGAGGAATCCAACACCCCAACAATGACAATCAGCAAAGAAAGGGGAGACCGTGGTGCGATCACTACCAAAAATCAGGTCATACCCGTGAGACTTGCTGGAAAATGCACAGCAAATCTGCAGATTGGAAGCCCTCGAGACCAGCTCTTGACAAAGAAAGCCGAGGAAACCACGTTGTTGTTGATGAAGGACCTGCACCCACCGAATCTAGTCCATTTAGCAAGGAACAACTTGAGGTCTTGCAAAAGATGTTCTCACAACAAAATCCTGCCCACAGTACCATTGGAACGACTGCCTTAGCACACAAAGGTAATTACTTAAGTGCACTTACTGTAAATTAAAAAAAAAAACAGGTCCATGGATTGTTGATTCGGGTGCGTCCGATCACATAACGGGAGATTCAACTCTCTTCCACAATTACAGCCCAAGCCGAAACAATCTTACAGTAAAAATTGTTGATGGTTCTCTCTCTAAAGTAGCTGGAGCAGGTTCTATTATCATTTCAGAGGACCTAACACTAAACTCAGTTCTTCATGTTCCCAATTTGGACTGCAATCTTTTGTCAGTAAGCAAACTCACCCAAGAACACAATTGTGTTACTAAATTTTTCTCGAATTTGTGTGAATTTCAGGATTTGGATTCTGGGAGGATGATTGGCAGTGCTAAGGTGTGCTCGGGACTTTATCTTCTCAAAGTTGGTGAATCTCCTAGAAGACAAACTCATAATGTAATATGTGTTGAGTCCAATAGTCAGTCCAATAAAAGTTCTGGTTTTTTTGAAAACTCCAATAAGGATAGTGCAATCATGTTATGGCACTATTGTTTAGGCCATCCCAATTTTATGTACCTCCAAAAATTGTTTCCATCTTTATTCATGAATAAAAATCCGAAATTTTTTCAATGTGAGGTGTGTCAAATTTCAAAACATGTTCGTAACTCTTATCACATTCAACCTTACAAGTCATCTCATCCTTTTTCAATGATTCATAGTGATGTGGGGGGGCCATCTAGAATAAAAAATGTCACTGACACTAGGTGGTTCATTTCATTTGTGGATGATCACACTAGGATCACATGGCTATTTCTCATGAAAGAAAAATCAGAAGTTGGTCACAATTTCAGGAAATTCAACACTATGGTTCAGACACAATTCCAAACAAAAATACAAATGTTGAAAACCGATAATGCAAAGGAATATTTTGAGACCTTTCTGGGTGATTATCTTGCAAGTCAGGGCATTGTCCATCTGAGTTCGTGTGTCGACACACCCCAACAAAATGGGGTTGCAGAAAGGAAAAATAGACACCTCCTTGAAGTCGCCCGGTCACTCATGTTCACCACACATGTTCCCAAATTTTTCTGGGGTGAGGCAGTCTTAACAGCTGCTTATCTAATAAACAGGATGCCTTCTCGAGTCTTGAATTTCCCAATACCTTACCAAGTCCTCCTTCACTCATTCCCTAACACTCATGTCCTGTCCTCCACTCTTCCTATGAGAGTCTTTGGTTGTTCTGTGTTTGTCCACAAACATGCCCAACATAGGAGTAAACTTGATCCTAAAGCACTCAAATGTATTTTTGTCGGATACTCCTCATATCAAAAAGGGTATAAATGTTACTCTCCGGTCACACGAAGATTCTACAACTCCATGGATGTCACCTTCTTCGAGCAACAACCTTATTACCCCAAAATTGATATTCAGGGGGAGAACTTCACTCAAGAATATCAGTTTTGGGATATTGATGCCTTAGATTCATCCTGTGCCCATAATCCATCTCTGACCGAGTCATCACAGCCATCTCAAACAAATCAGATTCAGAGTCCAATCCCTGTCATCCAATCCGAACTCGAGACTCAAACAAAACTCCAAACACCTCAGCGTTCCATTCCCACAAAACCTGCGGCAACGAGTGAGTTACGTGTCTACTCTAGGAGAAACAAGACTCAAGAAGGGAAAGTGCCACAGCCACCTGATCAAGGCCATGAATCCAACCCAATTCTGGAACCCCAAAATTCACCAGGTAACGCTAGTCCCAGTCCTGCAACTAGCGATCTTCCTGATAACGATCTTGATAGGCCCATCGCCTTGAGAAAAGGCATAAGGTCTTGCACTAATCATTCCATTTATAATTTTGTTTATTATGGAAGATTGTCACCCAGTCATCGTGCATTTGTTGGCAACCTTGACAAGATACAGGGTCCAAGATCAATACACGAAGCTCTCAGTGTACCAAAATGGAAGGCAGCCATTTGGGACGAAATTCGTGCTCTTGAAAAGAATGGAACTTGGGTGATATATGAGTTGCCATCAGGGAAACGTCCTGTTGGTTGCAAGTGGATCTTCACTGTCAAACATAATGCAGATAGTAGTGTCAACAGATTCAAAGCACGTATTGTAGCTAAAGGGTTCACTTAATCTAACGGGATCGATTACCAGGAGACCTTTGCCCCTATAGCCAAGCTCAATACAGTTAGAGTGTTGCTCTCACTAACTTCTAATCTAGATTGGCCACTCTACCAACTGGATGTGACAAATGCTTTCCTCAACGGAGATCTAAAAGAAGAAGTCTACATGGAGATACCTCCTGGCTTTGACACTCCAACCACCACCAACAAGGTCTGCAAGCTCAAGAAATATCTGTATGGGCTCAAGCAGTCACCAAGAGCATGGTTTGACAAATTTACTAAGGCTGTTAAAAGGTCCAGGTATGATCAGTGTCAGACCAACCACACTATGTTTTTCAAACATTCATCTTTAGGAAAAAAGGCAATACTCATCGTGTATGTTGACGACATCATTCTAACCGGAGATCATGATGTACTCAAGCTCAAGAGCTTCTAAGCTAAAGAATTCGAGATCAAAGATTTAGGCAATCTCAAGTATTTTCTTGGCATGGAAGTAGCACGGTCGAGAAGAGGTATTTCAGTTTCTCAGCGGAAGTATGTGTTAGACCTCTTGGAAGAGACAGGGATGCTCGGATGCAAGCCAGCTGACACTCCTATGGACTCCACAATAAAAATGGGAAGTAAGGATGATAGTGCACTCGTTGACAAAGGGAGGTATAAAAGATTGGTTGGGAAACTCATTTATCTCGCACACACTAGACCCGATATCAGCTTTGATGTGAGTGTAGTGAGTCAATTCATGAATAGTTCGACAGAAGAACACATGGAGGCTGTATATAGGATTCTGAGATACTTGAAGATGACACCGGGTCAAGGATTGTTCTTCAAAAAGACAGCGAACAAGGAGATCGAATTTTTCACTGATGCAGAATGGGCTGGATCTGTAACTGACAGACGATCTACCTCAGGATATTGTACTTATGTCTGGGGAAATTTGGTTACTTGGCGAAGCAAGAAGCAATCGGCATTTGTGAGGGAAAAGCATAATTCAGAGCTCTTGCACACGGCATTTGTGAAGGAATATGGTTAAAAAGGGTACTTTATGAACTAAGAATCCCAGCCACGGAACCTATGAAAACGTACTGTGATAATCAGTCTGCCATCAGTATAGCAAAGAACCCAGTGCATCATGACAGGACAAAGCACGTAGAGATCGATAGACACTTTATCAAAGAGAAGTTAGAGACCGGCATGATATCGCTTCTGTATATCCCAACTACTCAACAGATTGCAGACATCCTAACTAAAGTTGTACCAAGGAAGACGTTCGAGGATCTTAATTCCAAGCTAGGTTTACTCAAAAGCTATAACCTAGCTTGAGGGGGAGTGTGGAAATCCATGATTTATGTTCTAGTTTCTAGGAATTTACTGTTGTAAATTAGTTTGATTTGCTTCCTAGAATAAAGGGATATGGATATTATTCTACCCAATTCCTAATTAGGTGTTTTTAACTTTGGTAGGTCAGCATGTATCAGCTCCTTGATTACAGGGAGTGATTCCCTCCTTCCTTGTAATTTATCTCTGTATGTTTTATTCAGAAATCAATGAAAATCAGAAAATTTCATTCTCAAAAATTCACAACATTCATCATTCCTGTATCCCGTAGAAGATCCATAGCATATTTTCATTGGCAAAGATATATCATACGTTTGCATCTAGCTACCTCAATACCAAAGAAATAGCGCAGATGACCTAGATCTTTAGTTTGGAACCGACTCTGGAGAAATATTTTCAACGAAGAAATACATGTATCATCATTCCCTGTAATGACAATATCATCCACATAGATAACCAGAAAAACGCTACCTGTAGTGGAATGGCGATAAAAGACACAATGATCTTTGTCCGCTCTCTGAAGACCAAATTCTAATACAACTTCACTAAAGCGCCCAAACCAAGCCCGTGGAGACTGTTTCAGGCCATAAAGAGATTTTTTTCGGACGACAAACAAGCCCAGACTCCCCCTAAGCAACAAACCCGGGAGGTTGCTTCAAATAGACTTCCTCTTGAAGATCACCATGGAGGAAGGCATTCTTGACATCCAGTTGATGTAAGGGCCAACCAGAGGTAGCAGCAAGAGAAATAAGAAGACGAACAGAAATCAATTTAGCAACAGGCGAGAATGTATCAGTGTAATCAACACCATAAGTCTAACATAACCTTTAGCAATTAAACAAGCCTTGAGACGAGCAACAGTCCCATCTAGATTCATCTTAGTGGCATAGACCCACTTGCATCCAATAGGTTTCTTGCCAGAAGGCAAAGGAACCAAATCCCATATCTGATTAAACTCAAGAGCATACATCTCCTCTTTCATAGCAGTCAACCAGGCTGGAGAAGAAATAGCCTCTTGAGAGATTCTGAGAAACAGATGTAGAATCCAGGGCAGAGATAAAGGCCTGCAATGACTGTGATACACCTGCATAAGAGACAATAGCAGAAACAGGATAATTGGCACAACCATGTTTACCCTTCCGGAGAGCAATAAGAACATCGAAGTCTGAATCTGAAACAGGTGTGGGAGGATCTGAAGACGGGAGACCAGATGTAGCAGTAGCCGACTCAAAAGCATTTAAGGGAGAAGAACCAAACACCCGACGCAGTCCACGAACATATGTCTGGAAGGGAGGAGCGGACGGGACAGAAGTGACCCGAATCAAGTCAGAAATCATAAAGTGATCAAGAGATGGAGACAAAGGTGGGTCAACGGACAACACAGAGGAGGAGAATGGAGAGGACTCGTGGAAAACTACATCAGCAGACACAAGAAACCGCCCCAACTCTGGTGAAAAGCACCAATACCCCTTCTGTGTACAAGAATAACCAAGAAAGATGCACCGCAGAGATTTCGAATCCAGTTTGGTAACATGAGGCCTGATATTACGAACATGACAAGTGTAGCCAAATATACGCAGAGGGAGAGGGTGAAGAGGTTGTTTAGGGAATAAGATTCGATCAGGAATCTCACCCTGAAGAACCGATGATGGCATCCGATTAATTAGATATGTAGTTGTCAATACCGCCTCACCCCAAAATATCTTAGGAACATGCATATGAAACATAAGAGCTCGAGCAACTTCCATCAAATGTCTATTCTTTCGTTCAGCAACACCATTCTGTTGGGGGGTATCCGGACATGAGGACTGGTGAATAATACCATGTTCAGTCATAAATGACACAAGGGGAGAATAAAAGTACTCACAAGCATTATCACTACGTAAGGTACGAACAGAAACAGAAAATTGATTCTTAATTTCAGCATAGATAGCACAAAAGATGGAAAATATTTCGGAACGAGATTTTATTAAATATAACCATGTCATACGTGAAAAATCATCCACAAAGGTAATAAAATACCGAAAACCAGACTTGGATTGGACCGGACAAGGTCCCCAAAATTGACTAATTTGAAAGGAGCACATACTCGTTTATTAACCCTAGACACATATGATACCCTGTGGTGTTTAGCAAACTAACAAGACTCGCCAAATAATTCAAACAAAGACTGAACTCCAGGAAACAAACGCTTCAGGCTTGAGAGAGTAGGTTGACCAGGTCGACAGTGAAGATCAAGAGGTGTAGAGGAGAGAGTGGAACAGGCTATGGAATTTGGTTCTTCATCTAGCACGTAGAGCCCTCCTGAAGTGCGAAGACCCCTACCAATAGTCTTGTTCGTCAACAGATCTTGATCTTGAAATTCACAAGAATCACCAGAGAAAACAACACAACAATACAGTTATCTAGTAAGGGCACTAACAGATAGTAAATTGAATGGAAGTGCAGGTAAATGTAACACGGATGATAAAGTGATATTGGAGGTGGGTGATGACGTCCCAATCTCCCGAACTGATATATAAGAGCCATCAGCGACGTGCACATCTCGACAAGAGGATGTGGGAGAATAATCCCGCAAAATACATGTTGTTCCAGTCATATGGTCAGTAGCACCCGAATCAACAATCCATGTCCGAGAAGAGGTTGTAGAAGGGTCTGACTAAACTAGAGAGGTAGATGCAGGGGCCTGATTTGCTAGCAGGCAAGAATATTCTGTAACATAAAGGTGAGCAGTTATATCATCTGATAGAGCAGATCCAGGATTCTGCACTGTTGATTCTTCACTAGAACGGACATTGGCAGACCGTGGTTTCCCATATAGCTTCCAGCACCTATCACGGGTATGGCCAACACCACCACAATGAAAGCAGGTAAACTTGATGTCAGAATCGTGACCACCACAACCTCTACCACGGCCTCCACCATGACCTCCAGTCTGCGTATTGTTCACCAAAGCAGTACTCTCACCAATATTGTCTGATCCTGAAGTGAAACGAATAGAACGAAGTGCTCGAGAATATGCCTCCGTAAGAGAAGTCTCCCGACTAGCTAAGATTTGAGAACAAGCTGACTCATATTCCGGTCGGAGGCCACTGAGAAATGCTAGTATAGCTAACTGCTCCCACTACCGACGCATTTCATGAATATCTGTAGTAAAGGGCATCAAGACATTGAATTCTTCGTAAATCTTCTTGAAGGAGGCGAAATAGTCACTGATATGAGTCGTCTGTTGCTCCGGATGAAAGAATGACTGAGATATTTCATAAATACGATTCATATTATCCTTGCCCGAGTATAAGACATTGAGATACTCCCACAACTCCTTGACCGTATCACAATGGGTCACCAAATCAGCCACCCGAGACTCCATAGAGTTTATCAATTGATTAAATAGGCGGGCATCATCACATAACCAGATTTTGGCACCTGTAGGATCACTTTGAGGATTAAGAGAATCATCGCTAAGATGTTCCTCTTTACCCATACCCCGTATAGCGAATAAAACCAGCTTATGCAAACTCTGAAAATTTATACCACCCAAACGACGCTCAATAAGTTTGGGAACTAGATGAAAAAATCTATGAGATTGTAGATTTGGGCTCAACAAGCCCACTCGATATCAAAGAGTCACCCATAATCTCAATCAACTATATAAGAAGTATCCGATAAAACAATAACAAAGAGGGAAACACAACTTCCCCAAGAATCACAACAAAGAGGGGGATACGCACCCCTGTATATATCAAGATAACGTTTCAATCAATGACCCATCAAGACATGAACCGAACTGTTGGGAATTGAAACCATAAACAGACAATAGCAGGAAGAATTACGAAAATACTAGGGTTAGGTCAACGAAATTACGAAAATACTAGGATTTCATTAACGGAATTACGAAAACAGACTAAGTATGAAAACAAAATTCTCGGGGCGCTGCCCCCTGGACCCCTGCGAGCTGACCGAGAAGTTCGATCCCCAACCTAAATCTGCATAGCGGAATCTGGCTTCACAAAAACAAGGGTTAGGGTTTTGTTTGGATTAGGGTTAGGGATGGAGGATGGTGATTAGTGTTAGGGTTTTGTGAGGAGAGAGTTTCTCAAACTTCGGTATCTGACTCTGATACCATGTTGTTTAGAATAAGCCGTAGTCTCTCAAAGTAGAGAGACTCTTAATTTAAAATGATAAAATAGGTTACACAAGAGAAGAGACCCTATTGAGCTTACTACGCACATGTGGCCCAAGAGGCCACACGCCTCCACTAACATATATATATAACTTAACTTTGGACCCAAGTTATAATAATACAAACTCTGGGCCCTTAAAATTTCAAGTAAAATAAAAAAAAAAGTACCCAAACAGGGAGTGCGTCCCACATACAAAGAGGCGCCCTAAGAGAACTCAAAAACTCTATCTTCCCATCTATGGATTTACAAATGCGACCCTCCACCCAACAAAACAAACAAGAGAAAAAAATATTTGATCACCCCCAAAGGGAACTCCACACCCTCAAAGCAACGTCTATTGTGCTCCATCCAAATGCTCCACCAAAGGCAAAAAGGTCTCACTCTCCAAAAAGGCCGAGCGTGAGCACCAACCAGCGCACTCCTCCAAGAGGCCAAAACATCGCGAACAGAAAACGGCATCACCCACTTAATGCCAAAAAGCCAAAAGAGAAGCACCCAAAATTTAATTATAGAAACACTAAAAGGTCTTTGTTATAAAAATTCTGAAAAGACTACAACACGTCTATTTCATCATAAGATCTCTAAAATGATAAATTATTACCTATTAGGCTATAATGCAGCGTTTGGCACAATTGGGCACCCAAAATGGAATAGTAGAGAAATTTTGAAAAACTATATAACTTTCAATAACCAGACTCTAATTTTTATTTCTTTTCGAAAAAGTTAAAAGCTATCAAAAAGGTTGTTCATTACTCTTGTACTTATCAAAACTAGAAAGTTACTAAATTTGTTCTCTCTTGTATGTTGTTCTTCGTCTCTGACCAGTAGAGATGGCAAAAAATAAATTAAATTAAATTAAAATATAAATATAAATCAGAAAGACGAGTGCAGCACTAGCACCACTCTTCGAAAGAAGAATTCAAAGAAGAGAGCAACGACCTGCACGCCGTCCCTATTAGGCTATATGCAGGAATCGTTTGGGAACTTGGTTTTGGTCTTGGTATTGTGATTTTGGTTTTGGTGGTCTTGGGTGGTTTTAGGTAAATTTAAAACCTATATATAATGTTTGGTAAGGAGTTGGTCTTGGTCTTGGTCTTGGTATAATTATATGTATATACTAATATGTATTAAAAATATATAAATATGAAAAATATATATATAAAATTGGAAAAAAATATTAAAATGAAAATATATATATAATTAAAAAATATTTAAAATTCCCGAAAACATTTGACATTTTTATTTTTTTTATTCCAAAAAATATGTATATAATCGAAAAAAATATTTTAAAATGTGAAAATTATATATAAAATTCAAATAATATATCTTAAATTCGAAAAAATATATATAATTCAAAAAATATATAAAATTCTGAATAATTCTATTATATACTGAAAAAATTTAAAAATTTAGAAAAAAAAGGATATAAAATGGGGAAAAATAATTTTTTTCCGAAAAAATAATTTTTTCCCGAAAAAATAATTCTATTCCCAAAAAATAATTTTTTCCCGAAAATTAATTTTTTTTGGGAATAAAATTATTTTTTTCCAAATATTATATATTATGTTTTTCAAAATAATTCATATTTTCGGCCATATATATATATAGAGAGAAAAAAAAAAGTCAAAATTGGTAGGCCAAAACCATGGTTTTAGTGTTTGGTTTTAAAAAGCCCAAAACCAAGTCCAAAACCCGCCAACCAAACATGGTTTGGTCTTGAAATCAAAGACCAAAACCAAAACCAGGCCCAAAACCACCTATCCAAACAGGCCCGCAGCGTTTGGCACAATTGGGCACCCAAAATGGAATAGTAGAGAAATTTTGAAAAACTATATAACTTTCAATAACCGGACTTTGATTTTTATTTCTTTTCGAAAAAGTTAAAAGCTATCAAAAAGGTGGTTCATTACTCTTGTACTTATCAAAACTAGAAAGTTACTAAAATTGTTCTCTCCTGTATGTTGTTCTTCATCTCTGACCAGTAGAGATGGCAAAAAATAAAATAAATTAAATTAAAATATAAATATAAATTAGAAAGACGAGTGCAGCACCAGCACTCTCTTTGAAAGAAGAATTCAAAGAAGAGAGCAACGACCTGCACGCCGTCCCTGTTCAAGGTCTCAAAGCATGTTCACCAGGACTTGAGCATCTCAGGTAAGGCCAAGTATGTGATGGATAGTTTCATTAACAACATGTTCAAGAAGCTTGCTGAAGAGGCATCCAATCTCACCCGCTACAGCAAAGAGACCGCAATAAAAGCCGTAGATGTTCAAAGTGCCGTGAGGCTTGTGATGTCTGATGCAGTGGCCTTGCATGCCACAGAGAAAGGTACAAATATGCTAAGCAAGTATCACACCAAATTTTGAAATTTTCATGTGAGAGTGGTCCTTTTTGGGTTTTTTGTGGTAAGTTCAAAGTTGCCAATTTGTGCTAGCTTTTGGGACTCCAATATTAACTCCATCCAAGACCTACCTCAATCCTGAGTTAGTAGCTGCAACCAACTAAACTAATAGGACGAAGGTCCTTAATATCAGAAGATCTTCCTTTCTTAGGGACAGGACAACGGAAGAATTAAACGAATTCTCAAAGCGCCCAAGAATCAAAAAGTGTAGAAAGTACACATAACTTCATCTCGAACCACCTCCCAATTCTTCAAAAGGAACCTCTGGGACCGGGGATATATTTATAATGCCTTCAACACTTCCTCCTCCGAAAACAAAATTTCCAATCCATCCTTCGCTTCCTCAGAAATAAAGTTACACATGTAGTCATCTTAAGCTATGTCTCCAGCTACAGGTCTCTGAAAATAATCTCTGCTGTAAAGAAGCAATGCTCCTACATATATCCTCCTCCATATATAAATAACATCTCCCCATTAATTTGAGCCTCCCAATAAGGTTACCCCTTTTATTAGCATTAGCGAACCAATAAAGGAACTTTGTATTGCAGTTCCCCTCCTTGAGACCTAAAGCCCGAGACTTTTCCCTCCATGTAATCTCTTCCGAGATAGCAATATCTGCCCTCTCCGACTGCCATACCACCCTCAATCTCCTTTGAGGCTCAGCTAAGACAATGGATCCGTCTACGCAATCAGTATGAGCAAGGGCCCTATTCTGTCTACATTCGAGGTTTCTAAACACTTCCTTATTCCACCTTTTGATCATCACTTTCAGGCCAAAACAGAACTCGGAGAATCTGCCACCCTACACCCATTCCACCAAGACCTCACATTCCCCTCAAAATCATCTGTCCTAAGCCACAATTTCTCAAACCAAAACGGGCTACTCCGCGATATCAAGTCACCATAGCCGAAGACCAAAGGAATATGACCCAAAGAAAGTCTAGCTAGGTCTGCCTGAACCACATCCGGAGACTTCTCCTCCCAATCTCCAGATAAGAGAAACTGATCCAACCGAGAGAGAGTAGGGGTGACCCTCCTGCTATCCCACGTAAAATTCGATTCCTTTAAAGGAAGCTCATGCAAGAGAAGCCCATGAATGAAGGCCAAAAAAAAATGTTCCATAGCATGGAAGCGATGAAAAACTAGTCCTAACTTTGCACTATAATGCTCGTAGTGCCGCATCAACTACTAATCTGGCAGACGCATTGAAGGAACAAAGGTAAAGGAGGCCGAACGCTAATTGATCTCCCTTTTTCATTAGTCCGTAACTTTTCATTACAAAATGCAAGGTTGATACATTAATATGAATCTCACTGTAGGCTAGCTCACCATGTGGCTGCCCTCAGTCTCCAACCCATAACACAAAATGTGAACTTGCTACAATTGCACCAAGCAATACTAACTTTCAACAAGGATTACCTTTCTATGTTCTTATAATTTCTGAGTTAGATATATGTAGGAAAGGTTATATAAGCAGCCTAAATAAGTTCACTAACTTCAATCGATGTTGGTAACAATTATTCAGTAATTCTCACACCAACATCAACCAGAACAAACCAATATTATGTTTCCACTAATAGAAGTGCCACTCATGGTACAAGAACATAATAATAATTCATGCATTGTTAAATCTGCAGTGTAGTGCAGAAAAGAAAGACCAACAACAAATGAATTCTTAAACTCACCTTACCACTGACGCACACAACATCTCCTTCTTTATGTTTCTCCTGAATGCTTCTGAGAAAAGGCTGGAATGTAAAACGAGTGCCGCGAAAGAATTTCTTCAAATGTAAATATACAATTCTCTTGCTTCTAGTCTCAACATCAACCATGCGTTCAGAAGTTGATTCACAATCTGCAACCTCACAACCCACAACCACCTCAAGAAATGAGAAAGAACGACCAGCCCTGATTCCCCTGCATGAAAAACATGCATGTCTTACCATTACCAAATTAAAGCTGTTAAAACTTGCTATTACCTGCTCTTTTGATTGCTTTAAAATATAGCACAGTGAAGTCAATGAAAAATATTTTATATAAGCTCAGACAAATACGCATAGCACAAAACCCATATATGACATGTAAAAACACTGATACAACTTTCACCATGTCTTGTTGATATAACACTTGCTATTGTCCCAAATATGAAATTTATACTACTTCACCCACAGTACCACATGTATAGAAATGCATAGAGAATTTGTGGAACAATATTTGATCAAGGAAGCGAGCAGAAATGGTCAACATTTTCATCTATACTTCAAAAGTAAAATGATAACTCACCAAAAACAAAACAAAACAAAAGGAAAATCATATAAATGCTTCAGTCCTTTCCTTTTAAGAAATTAAATTGTGGGTATGGTAAAATATCAACCTTATCATCATAGACTAGTCACCAGGAAATTGAAGTACACTGTGACGACCTATGTGGGCGGGTATGATGTGGGCGAGTGCGGTATCACACAGGCAAGCTATAGGAGATGTGGAGGTGAAGGTGAAGTGATTATATGTATTATTGGTTGTCTCCAAATGGTATGGGATGTTTTGGAATAAAACCAAAGAACAAAATTGTAACACACTCCTTCACCATATGGTACGATTTTTTTGGTTTTACTCCAAAAGGCTTCGTACCATTTAGCGACAAACAGTTGTAACTATAAGCAATTCACCTTCACCACTCCAAACAACATGAGATTGTGCAACTTGTAGCTTGATAGTCTCTCGCACCATCCCATATCACACCCACTCACTGGGTTGTCACAATAACCCTATGGTCCTAACGTCACATTTGGTGGAACTGCTTGCTTCACCACATGTTACGATCTTGTCCCGCTTTGGGCCTGAGGCCGTACGATTTGCACTTAAGTTTACCCCAAAACGCCTCATACCACTGGAAGAATGGAAAGTAAGGTACCATTAAAAATATTTTGCCTAGGAAAGATATGCCTTACTTGTATTTGTAAAACTTGTGACTCACTAGTATTATAACTCGGCCCAATGTTTCGCACCCACCCACATAGATTGTCATAATCACCCTCTCCTCCTGTGGCATGGGTCCAACATCTCCGTTGCTACAGTTTTGCTCGACTCCACCTCTCATACCATTTTTAACAGCTAGGTCTACCACCTGATACGATATTATCTACTTTGACGAAAGCGGCTAGGCCTGTACGACTTGGTCTTTAGTTTTACCCAAAAGACCTCACACCATTGGGGGACAAGCACTAGTAAATATAAGGATTGCACCTTCTTTCACAGACGATGTGAGATTTTGCAACCAATAACTCGCCCAGTGTTTCGCACCCATTGACCTCTCACCCACTCAGATAGGTCGCCACATAAACTGTGTGAAATACATTAAAAGTTTTGCAGAATGTTACATTTAATAGAAATGCTAGCAAGCCCCAGAAAAAGAATTCATCTGACATATATAAACATACTTATTTTCAACAAAATGATTAAGAAACTAATCTGCTTTCAAAAACATTTTCACTGTACAATCACACTTAGAATCATCATTACCATTTTCCAAAAGGTTATGACAGCATATTTTAATGCTTTAAGGATAACTAGAACATTTTTTGCACTTGAGTTTCTGTTAAAACTACAACCACGCCTGAGCGATATGATTCCCCTGAAAAATAATTAACTAGGTTAGCATGTGCTGCATCAATTGGGTACTTGAGGATCAAACCTTCTCCACTGTTAAACTCGTGTGCTAACCTGAGGTATGGAGATTTCAAAATGGATTTACAGAATCCATGTTATAACCCATATATTGAAGTACTTATGTAATCTACTATGTCATCATTTAGATTGTAGGCTGTAATTCCTCGTTTTTATCTTCCTTGCAGATAAAAACAGACATAATCAGCATAACAGCAACATTTCCAGGTTCTTCGACACAAGGACCTAAAGTAGAGTAGATTTCGGTAAGGCAGTGTCTGCTACCACAGTCTGCATGAATTATAATAGGCAGTGGGAACCCAATTACCTCACAATACTTACACATCTAGTTCCACTCAATCATTGGGATTCCTTATTTGCAACAGATGGTTAAAAAAACATTTCATTTCTCATACAACGAAAAATATATGGAACATTACCTCAGTGATAGGCTGTGAATGTGTGCTGAAAGCGCCAGTATGTGACACTAGGTTAGTAGTATTCTCACCCTCCAATGTAGGAGGATTAGAGTACCTAAGGATGGAGAAAGATTGAGGCCTTGCAACCAAAAAAAAGGCTTTGGGTCTAAACACACTGAAGATCCCTTTTAGGTCCACTGCGAAATGTTCATGGGTTTGTTTGGATAATCTATTTATTCTTTTTTGCTTGGGTTTATGATATTACTTTATGTTGATATGCTACTGGGAGCAAAAGTCAGTCGAAGATATTTTAGTGGCACCACACACACAAGAACAGGTTTGATTCTGTGCTCTCAGGGAAACACAACAATGAACATGTCTATCCACTTGTTCATCCAGCATTCTCATCAAGAAGAATCAGTTAATTCTCTAAATAGAATCCTAATTCACCTGGATGATAAAATTCTCCCAATAAAAATCAAGTATTTCCCATCATCAATCCCAATCTGTGCATTCTGTAGATCAGCATATGTCCGAGGAAAATGATGCAGCAATTTCCGCAACTACATGGAAACAAATTAAAAATGTCATCCAAGGCTTCATGAGTATGTTGAAACCTAATAAAACAAAAGATTTTCACATCATTCTCATATACCCCACCGTGTGGAAGCCACAATTTTCCAGCTGATGGGACTGCCTTTTACTCAATCCAGGTATGCAACTAATAGTTTTGTCGAGAATCAACTCAATGGACGCAACATCTTGTGGTATTCTGGGCCCAGCTCCAGTAGAAGGTTCCACAGTGGTGAATTGCAAATCTGATTTTGATTCAGTCTCCGAAGTTGAGGACGGAATAGATTTAAGGGAAGTATCAGAATTTCCTTCACTTAATAACATTGAATCCACATATGGGAGGCTTGAATAAAGAGGAGGCCATGATTCAGGCAGACTACTTGTGCCAACCCACTTTGCACCCACAGAACTGGGGAGAAATTTCTCAAAAACATGGGCTGCTGTAAGACGAGTCTTTTCGGAGGAGCATGTGGTCTCATCATATAGTTCCACCTCAGAAGATCGGCCCACAATGATGGAAGGAAATTTTTTACATGCCAGAGAGACATCTAAGTCATCTACAGCATCTTTAAGGGTAAAACTAGATTCCCCTTGAGCTCTTTCATTCTCAATAAAATCGGGTAGACCATCGAACATCAAGATAGACACCTATGAGCAAAGCAAAAAGCACGCATAAGAAAGATTACCTTGAATAAAAAAATATACCTAAAAAGGGAAAACCCAAATATATATAACATGCCATCTAAGCACAGGAATGCTGAGAAGCATTAGACTCGAGAATAATTTATTCTATAAACTAATTTTAGGCCTATGAACAACAACCTTATCTCTGTCAGAAAGTTAGAAGTTATGTTCCCTCCGAAGACCCACACCACCTAAGGTAATGGTGGTGTCTAGTCAGGCGGATACAATAAAGGGATGTTATTAGCTTAGATATATCACAAGATGCAAAATTAAGAATATCAAACTGCAGTAGCAAGTCTAGGCACATATCATACTAATTGACCTCTGATGTAGTCATTTTAAGACTTGGGAGTCACAGAACCAAACAATCCTCTATTTTGCTCCTTGTACTCTATTTTCTGTAAACAAACTACACCTGTTTGTGGTGACGTTTGCATTATTACAGCAAATTTGAGGTCACTCCTACATTGTATTTTTCTTTTGTTCTTTGTTGCATATTGCATTTTCAGATAGATAATTCTTTCCTAAAGTATACATGGTTCACTTATATAATTAATGGTAAAAACACTACCTGATTCAAATAATTGCAAGAATAAAACTTATTATTTTACTTCGATGGAACTTCGTGCATCGTGACATCCTATAAGACCCCTATAAATAATAAATAATAAAATTAATAAGCTTCAATGATAATGAAATTTATTTATAAAATTTCTATGGATAGAGAAAAGACATTTGATAAAAAAGAATAAGACCAGAGATAGAGATTTATGTTAGTTCAAACATGTTCTAAGGGAGGAATAAGTCCAAAAAAGAATAAGACCAGTGATAGAGACTTATGTTGGTTCAAATGTGTTCTAAGGGAGTAATGAGTCTCATGACTAGATGAATTGAAAGGAAGACAGCCCTTAGATTTTCCTACCCCAAGATGCAACAGAATGCATTACACAAGCTGATAAAAAGGCCAACAAAATTCTCTTCATTAGAATAATCAACTTAAATAGAAGTCTTTTTTCAGAATGTATAAACTGCATAAAATTAATAACCAAAAATACATATAATACCCAACATGTGTGGATAAAGAAGTGCTCACACACCTTATGAAGCAGCTTTGACCGATCTGAGGTGCTTGCTGAACAATCAACTTCCTCCAATATCGTCCGTGCAATCTTATGTTTTGATCGAGAGCATAACTTTGGAATTTTAGACAAAAGGAAAGTATTAAACCTGTAAAAAGTAAACACATCAAAAAAACAAAGTGTTTATATTAGGAATAGTCATAAACTAAGAAACTCACCAATAATCACTAACAATACCTCATTTTTCTGCCAAAAGCTTTTCTATAACCTCTCTCAGCTCCAAATGCTATCACACTTCTCAAGCATTCACCACTGAAGCACTGAAAAGCATGCATCCTTCATGTCAGTCCTTTTTTTCTGTTTTTGTAGGTAGTGTTTGGTGAGATGAGAGTATAGCTTAGACAAGTTCCATATTACTGCTACAATGTACATGTATGTGCCCCTTTTGGTGCCTTCCAATAATATTTTCCTCAACTCAAGATACATGCGTATATAAAAAAATAATCAAGTGTTCAAATATCCAGGAGAGCTGCAAACTTTAACTCCTCAATTCACACAACACTAGAAACTGGACGACCCTGAAGCCCCTATTAAGTCGCAAGTAATCGGACCTCCTCGAATATGTTGGGAACCTCCATAACAACGTGACCAAAATAGGGGTAGGAGAATTCCCGTCCCAATCATCGAGAACGGCCAAAAAAGACATTTGGCTAAGAAGCACGGAAGCAGATATTGAACACGGATAAGACGTGACATGAACACGCTGACATGGCAAATCCTAGAATTAGAACATGGATACAGTGCGGAAACGCCAATTAAGGAATATTATATAATACATATGAATTGTAGTAGTTTAAGAAATTACTAGTAATATTGTTTTTTATCAATCTAATCCTGAAAAAAAAAAAACAATGTGTTCTGCTGGGAAAAGGAAAGAAAGATAGAATATGGTCAAAAAAGAGAACAAATAATCATAGAGGATTAGAGTTTTGTGAGGGGAAAAACTATGATTTATTAAAAAAAAAAATCTAGGAATCCGTAAAAGAGAAAAGGTCATTGAAACAAGGGGAAAAAAGAAAAGGAGACACAAAGAATTGCAAGTGTCAAGGGTTTGTGAAGCAGAAGAAAGAAACGAGGAGAAAGAGTAGAGATAGAGATATCCTCCACAGGCAGCTAAGCTTTGTTGGTAAGCGAACAAGAGAGATCCCAAGGCACGCAGGCAAGAGTTTGAAACAACTTCTTTTAAGTAATTATGCAATGGCCACCATATTGTGAAAAGTTATTAAACTCATATTTATACTTCAACAAAACTTTCCCAAGATCCACCCAGCAACAAAAATCCCTAACAATGACACGCGTGTTGGACACGTATCGATGGGCATGCCAGAGGCATTTCTGCACCATGTCCAAATATTCAAAATAATATAAAAAGAAATTCAGGCACATATGTTGTTGTGTCCGACACGTCGGGGCGTGTTCGGCACGTGTCGGTGCCCAACGAGGATTCTTTGCCCTTTGAGGCGTGTCCGTGCTTCCTAGACATTTGAAGACCCATTCACAAAAACAAAAAATCTCACAAACCGGATACCAGATATTACTCCACCTCCTCCCTCTCCCCCAAAACCAAATATCTCCAGCATATAAGTTATTTGGGGTTAAATATTTTAACAAAAAAGGTGTTTCTAGCTTTGTCTTCCCACACATCATATCAAGATTCACTTTTCAAGCAAACGTTTTTAACTAATAACCGCTTTGTTCAACTACAAGTACAGGAAAGCCGATCCGAACTTTACTAAGAGTTAGTGAAAAAACGTATTAGTTCAGACAGCATAAGATCAGCAGAAGTGGGAGAAGGGGATTAGCGTACATTACAGAAATAGAAAATAATTTTGCAATAAACAAATTATTGCGTTGTTACTGTTTTATAACCTTTTTGAATTCCTACAAACATGAATTTAATTATCCCAATGATTCTAAGGTCATTAAATTTCATCCTTTTTTGTTGTTCAATTTGTAAGAGCTCCACTATTAGAAAGACACCAACAGAGGCTTCCATACACAAGTATTATACACGAACAGCCTTCAACAAGACAATCACAAAAAATATAATAATAATAACAATGCAACAACAATAAAAATAATAATAATAACAATAAACTACAAAAAATGTATGAAATCAAGAGATGAGTCGAGCACCAATTTCTTGGTTCTATGGGGCACCTCCACAGGAACAAAATTAGTTTATTGTTTGGATAATAAGAGCTCAAGCAAATCCCCATAATTTAAGCACATATACAAACATATACAGAAGGGTTGATGCATTTATTCATGACCAAGATAGTAGTCAATGACGACCATAAAAAAGTTAAAGAAGATCTAAAAAATGTTCATCCATAATACATTGTAACCTAGAGTTTGCATATTTTACATGTACGCTACTGTATGAATTATGATAAACAGTCTGCAAACGTTATTTTCTTTCACCACTTCCACTGGCTATAAAAGGAAACAACCAAACATAATTCCTACAAGCGAAGCAATTAAAGACAGGAAGGACTCAAAGGTAGGTAATAATCTAATCCATACCATGCCACATGATTGCACAGCTGAAATTGTCAATGCCATTTGATACAAGCGTAATTGATGAAAGAAAGATGCCTATATGACATGGGCATCAAACCTGCATCGTAAACACAACTTTATAATTATTAACAACATCATATTAGTATACCCATATAGAATTTAAAAAATTTCAGAGAACGAGAAAAATTTAATGTCTTCAATATGGCAAAATGATTGAAACACTTTCGGCACAAAGAGATGAAGTAATTATATTATGTTCATGGTTGTTTAAGGTAAAGCACGTAACTCGGAAACAATTACTAGGGCATGAGTTCACATTTTCAGCTCCCTTCGCCACTTCCACAAACACATAACACAAGGAAAAACGAAACAAAAAAAAAAAGGAAAAAAGTACGTTTTGTGATGAAATCCCACTATCTGCAAAATTGTGATAAAAACCGCGGGCGGGGGCACCAAAAAGACCACCTCTCCAAGCATCCATCACGCCTCTCGTAGTTTAAGGCATTGAATCCGGGGGCTGAGCCAGCAAATTGGCCTGGGCCAATGCAATTTTCTATAATTTTATTAATAATTTTTATATTTTTTTGGGTTATCAAAGGAAATTTTAAAAAAACTTTGGGGAAGGAAATGCAAATATTTAAAAATTTATTGATAAAATTTATATTTTTCTAGGCTATCTAAGGAATTTTATAAAAAAATCAAAGGGATCATATGCAATTTTTATAACTATATCTACAATATATGAAAAAAAAAATTAGGCTAAAAAAAATTTTTGAAAAAATCCCCCTGTCTCTGCCCTGATTGAATCCCAAACAATCTGAGCAGCAAGCACCAACAATCGTAGTTAAAGGGCCTATGTAGAATAAGGTGATCAACGGACTATTCATCCCTCTTGCACATGAATCACCAATTAACCATAATCAGATTTCTCCATCCTAGATTACCAAAAGTAAGAATCTTACATTAAACCAATATCCAAACAAAGAAGACCCCTTTAGAAGAACCTTAAAACGCCAACCCGCCTATTAAGGGAAGGTCCACTTACTCGGGCCCGAGAGATAACGGAACAGAAGACGAAACCTCGAATCTCCCATGTGAAGTGGGCGCCCACACAATGGACTCAAATCCTCCACCGTCAAAACTTAGACAATAGAGAAACGTAAGAAAGCAAAATATATCCTCTAATTCCCGATCCTGAAAAGGTCTTTTAGGGGCAGCGAAAATGCCAAACACACGAATACCAATGAAAGTCAACAAAACAATCACACTTTCATTGTTCACCCAAAATCGGGTTATGTTCATGAATGATAAAGAGATTCCACAATGATTCGTAGAAAAATTACAATAGAGTACCTATACAACCACTACGAGCTTAATTATTCGCTATCAATGACCTCCGATATTTTCCTACTCTATCAACCGGTAAATCTATCTCTACACATCATCTCTCTCATGAGACTACATCTCTATCAATCTCACATGTTTCAATCCAAAACCCAGGTATTTATTTATAGAATTAAAACTCAATTTCTTGTTAAACAAGGATTACATGTAAACGTAATTCCTTGTTGGACAAGGATTGCAACTCCTTGGAGAACAAGACGTATCTCTAACAAGAAATTTCCTTATAGAATACAACTCTAAAATATAATCATAATTGGAATAGGAATTCAAGACACAATTTCCAACAATCTCCACCTTGACTTCAATTCCTTCCCGCCAATCATCGCCATTTTCCATGACATTCATCAAGACAATCCGTTGCAACTCCAATCTTGACGATTTCTGCAATATTACTTAATGTTGCTCGACCTGTCTTCCAAGGGCTACCTTGACTACTCGAGCTCTATGCATGTAACCATCACGATTTTTGGATAATTGTGACCAACGAAGCCTATTGACCCCACCTGCAACTGAAACCCATTACAACACCGGTTGAGACTTCTTGTGATTTTTGGATCTTCTTCACCTTCAGCTCTGATACCAATTTGTTAGGGCAACGAAAGCGCCGAACACACAAAATCCAATGAAAGTAAACAAAACAATCACACACAGACACAAGATTTACACAGTTAACCCAAAATGGAGCTACGTCCATGGATGAGAAAGAGATTTCACTATGATTCCTAGAAAAATTATATAAATTACATTAGAGTACCAATATAGCCACTACGAAACTAATTTCTTGCCATCAGTGACCTCCGGTGTTTTCCTACTCTATCAACATGTAAATCTATCTCTACACATCATCTCCCTCATGAGGCTACATCTCTATCAATCTCATAAGTTTCAACCCAAAACCTAGGTATATTTATAGAGTTAAAACCCATTTTCTTGTTGGACAAAGATTACATGTAAACCCAATTCCTTATTAGACAACAATTAGAACTCCATGGAGAACAAGATTTCTCTCTAATAGGAAATTTCCTTATAGAATACAACTCTAAAATAGAATCCTGATTGGAATAGGAATTCAAGTCACAATTTCCAACATGTCTCATACACAATGATCATCCACTAGCAATCCTCCCAAAAATGAAAACTAGAAGATATGGAGTACATTAAAATTCCTTAGCTGTTGAAAACATAGAATTAAGCTTACACATTACAAGTATAGACTGCGACAAAAAATTGTTTGATGTTGTTTCAAAATTTCTTCACATAATATCAAAATTTCTCTAAGGCCATCGGTATCTTGTCGGCGTCATTTCCAAATACCTTTTGTCTTCTTCCATGTTTTTGGTCTGGTTTCATGAGATCATACCTGGAGGCTGCTAGTCTCCCTTCTTTCTTTTGGGGAGGCGAGGTGAGGGACGTGTGTCCTCCTAGAGGCCTTCGATTTATGTCGACGAGGCTTCCATTGAACGAAGAAAGGAATACCTGCGATCGTGTTTGGTGGGTCGTTTTAATGGCGCAGTGGAGGTGGATAAGGTTGAGGCATGGGCCAAGAGGGCGTGGAGTGTTTCATCGGGGTTCTCAATGGCTTGTCTCAGCGATAACTTTTTACTTTTTTGTTTTCCCTTAAAGGAGGTGGCTATGGAGGTTTTGATCTCCGACAGACATGATTGGGGCAATTACGACTTGTGCTTAATGTGTGGTCAACCAATTCAGGGGCGGTGGTGCCATAGCGGAGGAAGGAGGTACGTAAGATTTTTCTCAGATGAGTTCCATTACACCTCTGTTGTTTGGCACTATTCAAGAAGGTGGGCGATTTGTGTGGAGGGTTTAAAGGATTGGAGGAGGTGGACTCTTTCAGACCTGATAAGGTGGGAAACTTCATCTGCGCCGGCAAAACTAGTCCCCCCTTCTTTTTTATCCATGATGATGTCATATGATTTCGCGTCTCGGTGCTGGATGAAAGCCCTCCTATGGTGGTGCCGACGACCCAAAGTATGGAAGGGGGATTTGGGCCGCTCGTTTTTCATAAGGAGGAGTGGGATTCACTACACTCAATTGGCTCGAAAGGTGGTTTAGAGTTTCGCAAGTGGGTCGTGGCTAATCGAAGCTATCCCTGGTTATCTTCTCTGTTGTCTTCACTAGTGGCGTATGGATCTACGGTTTCGAAGACTTGTACGGCTGGTAGAGAAGAAAGGTGTTTAACGGTGGGAGATGGAGTGAATGGGGTGAATGGGGCCACTTGGTTGTGCATGGATCTTAAATGCGTAGGGAGTTAGTGAAAACGCGTAAAGGAGTTGGGTGGGTTGAGAGGTCGTTTAGGGTGAAGGCACGTGGCGATGGTAGGTAAAGATGGGGTCCACCTTGTACTGATTATTGTGTTCTTGGAATTAATGAGCAAAATGTGATACTAAATGATAGGGTCAGTGCTGACGATGGAGGTTTGGGTTTGGTTTTGGGTGATATTGAAGGGGTTGGATATAAGGTAAATGAGGAGGGCTTGATGAATATGGAAGTGATGCAAAATATCTTGCCCGTGAGGATTGATTGTTCGGATTTCATATCTGAAAATTGGGTAAAAGATAATGTTGTGAATGTTGTTTCTATGTTGGGGGTTAAGTTTGTGATTAATCAAGCGAAAGGGGAGGATTTAATTATGGCATTGGTGGATGATACGGAGGAGAATAGTGGAGAGGAAAGGGCTACGGTGGTTCATCGCTCACCTTTGTATTGGAAGGATGAAAGGGAATTACGGAACTTGGTATGCACAGTTAACTATGATGGTTGTGTAGTGGATCGCGGGGTAGAGAAGGGGGAAAGAGTGGGGGACGAAGGAGGGAGGAAGTGCATTAGCTTATTTTCTTATGTTGTTACGAATTGTATCATGGAATGTCCGGGGTCTTAATTGCCCGGATAAAAGGAAGATTGTTAAGTTGGCTTTTGGAAAGTGGAATGCACATATTGTTTGTTTACAGGAGACAAAGTTGGATGTTATGAATGATAGAGTGGTTCGAAGCCTGTGGGGCAATCGGTTTATGGAGTGGTCTTTTTTGGCTTCAAGTGGTGCTTCGGGGGTGTGATTGTGTTATGGGATAGGAGGTGGATCTCATTACGGGATACATGGATGGGTCATTTATCTATTTCTTGTTCATTTTCTATGGTTGATGATGGTTTTTGTTGGGTATTTGCAGCAGTATACGGGTCTAGTGATGATGGGGGGAGGACGGTGATGTGGGAGGAGCTTAGGGAAGTTAGGGAGGTGTGGCCTTTACCCTGGTGTATGGGTGGGGATTTTAATGTTGTTCGAACGCCTTCGGAGAGATCTTCTAGTGGATGATGGACTAGGGTTATGACAAGCTTCTCTAATTTCATTGACAGACAGTTGTTGCATGATCTACCTCTTTGTGGTGCGTCATTCACTTGGTTCAGTGGCAGGGAAACTCTAACTTATTATCGTATTAATCGGTTTCTGGTGTCCAGTGATTGGGAGGAGCATTTTCCAGGTGTTATTCAGTCCATTTCCACTCAGTTTACTTCTGATCATGTCCTTATCTTTTTGGATTATAGGGGCATTATTGCGGGGAAATCTCCTTTTAGGTTTGAGAACATGTGGCTTAGGGCCGGGGACTTTCAGCAGCGGTTGTTGGAGCGGTGAGCTTGCCCTGTTATGCCAGGTTCTCCAAGCTTTGTCTTGGCTTCAAAATTGTGCATTTTGAAGTCATCTCCTATCACATGGAATAAGGAGGTTTGCGGTAATCTTGTGTGGCATATGAATGTGCTTTTGGTAGAGATTGATGACATTGATAGAGCTGATTTGAGCGGGTGGGTGGATGAGGCTATGAGACTGAGGAAGGCGTAGTGCTTGACCAATATTGAGGAGATTGCTATTCAGAAGGAGATCTCGTGGAAGCAAAAATCTCGGGCTATTTTGTTGAAATAAAGGGATCGGAATACAAAATTCTTTCATCGTTCATCGAATGCTCATATGAGGAAGAACTTTATTGGGAGCCTAACTATGGAGGGCTCTTTACTCTCTTCTAAGGAGGAGATTCGTTTGGGGATTCCTTCGTACTATCAGAGACTGTTTACCGAGACTGAGAGTTGAAGGCCGAATCTGGATGGTCTTATGTTTGATTCTATTGTTGAGGGGGATCGGGATAGGTTGGAGATCCCATTCTCGGAGGCGAAGGTGTTGAGGGCGCTAAAGCAATGCAATGGGGACAAAGCCCCTGGTCCTAATAGGTTCACTATGTATTTTCTTCTAGATTTTTGGCCTACTATTCGAGAGGAGATTATGGTTACTTTTAGTGCCTTTTATGAGGATGGTTGTTTTGTGAAGTCTCTTAATGCTACTTTCATTTCTCTTTTCCCAAAAAAAGAGGAGGTGAAAGACATTAAGGATTTCAAACCCATTAGCGTTGTTGGGTGTGTGTAAAAGTTGATTGCGAAGGTCCTTGCATCTAGGATGCGGGGTGCTTCGGATGGGGTTATTTCGGATTCACAAAATGCTTTTGTTGGGGGGCATCATATTCTGGATTATGCCATTATTGCTAGTGAGGTTGTGGACGCCGGAATTCAGAGTGGTATTCCGGGGGTTTTGGTGAAATTAGATGTGGAAAAGCCGTACGATCATGTGCATTGGGGGTTCTTCCTTTATATGTTGGAGAGATTGGGATTCGGGGAGCGATGGCGTAGATGGATTCAGTTCTATATATCCTCGATTCATTTTTCTGTGATTGTTAATGGATCCCCATTCGGTGTTTTTGGGAGTTCTCATGGATTGAGGCAGGGTGATCCCCTTTCTCTCTTTTGTTCTTTGTGGTGATGGAGGCTTTCATTTGGATGACGGGGTTGGGTCTCTTATGCGGATTCAGGGTGGGTGATGTTGCTTCTCAGTTTGTGGATATATTGCACTTGCTATTTGCCGATGATACTCTTGTGTTTTGTGATGCGGATAAGGCTCAGTTGCGGCATCTTCAGTGTATTCTAATATGTTCTCAGACCGTCTCTGGGCTGAAGATCAACACTAGTAAGAGTTCTCTTTTTTCGGTGGGTGAGGCGGGCAATGTGTCAGCGTTGGCCATAACTCTTGGATGGAGGGCAGTTCATCTCCCTTCGGTGAACTTGGGTTTGCCTTAGGGTCGTCTGGGTAGAGACAAACTTGTTGGGATTCTGTGGTTAAGTGTGTAGAGAGGCGATTGGCGGGTTGGAAGCGGCAGTATCTTTCCAAGGGTGGGAGACTTATATTAGTTAAGAGCACGCTACCCAATCTTCCTACGTATGTGTTGTCACTTTATCAGATCCCCTGCGGTGTGGCGCAGTGAATTGAGAGGATTCAGAGGCAATTTTTGTGGGGTGGATGTAGGGAGAGTAATTTTATCCCTCTGGTGCAATGGGAGGTGGTTTCTCGACCCTTTCAGGATGGAGGTTTGGGTATCTGTCGTCTGATGCCTTTTAACAAGGCTCTTATGGGGTAAGTGGTTGTGGTGTTTTGGGGACGAGAGGAACTGTCCGTGGAGAAGGGTGATTGTCTGTCGTTATGGGGAGGCTAGGGGCAGTTGGTGTTTTGATGAGGTTCGCAGTCGTCGAGGTGTGGGGGTTTAGAAAGATATCCGGCATGGATGGGATTCCTTTGCTCCTTTTACTAGTTTCAGGGTGGGTGATGGCCGTTATGTTGGCTTTTGGACGGACTGGTGGTGTGGGAGGGCTCTCTCGCTTCTTCTTTTCTGCAGCTGTTTAGGATTACTCGGGATCATCATGCTTCAGTAGCCGACTGTTATCACCTTGATACCGGAAATCTAGTATGGGATGGCAGTTTTGTGCGACACTTTCAGGACTGGGAGTTGGAGGAGGTTTCTGAGTTGTTGAAACTCTTGTATTCTCAAACTATTGGTTGTGGTTCAGACTCTTTGATTTGAAGGCCGACTTCCTCTCGAAGTTTTTCGGTATCTTCCTATTTTGGTTGTCTTTCGCCTAAGGAGGAAATGGTTTTTCCTTGGAAGGTGGTTTGGCTCTCAAAGGCCCCTCTCAAGGTAGCTTTTTTCACATGGTTGGCGGTTTGGGGTCGCATCCTCACTTTGGACATCTAGAGATGGCGGGGCATGTTTTTAGTCAATTGGAGTTTCTTATGCAAAAAGGATAGGGAATCTATTGATCACCTACTTTTGCATTGTATGTTTGTATACAACTGTTGGTGCCTTCTTTTTTATCTGTTTGCGATGTTCTGGCCTCTTGGAGGAGTATGCCGATTAGCTCTCATGCCCGACATTTTTGGAGGGCGCCTCCCCTTTGCCTTTGGTGGAGTATTTTGTTGGAACGCAATATGCGTTGTTTTGAGGGCGTGGAGTCCCCCTTGGGGGTGATCAAAGATATTTTATATCTAGTTTGTTTTGTTGGGTGGAGGGTTGAAATTACATAGACGATAGTTAAAACAGCCTAGATGGGGGGTGAATAGGCTTTTTGTCGATTTATAATCAATTATAATTATTTAGCGGAAATTCAATTTTAATTAGTCATAAACCCTAATTTTCAATTTAATTCCAAAAACAGATCTATCAAGCAATATCAAGCAAACATCAATGTAGTGCAGAAAATAAGGCAAGAGACGACACAGTGAATTATACGTGGAAAAACCAAAGAAATGTTCCAAGGAAAAAACCACTGGTACACGCAGGTACCGATGCACTATGAATCAACAATTACAGACTCTATGAGAGTTTTAGACTTACAATCACTCTTGATATGCCTTCCTCTACTCGGGGTCTGAAACTCTTAAATCACTCGTACTTCAAGAAGCATGCTTGCTCCGCCAAACACTATGAGAGACTCACAAATCATGCCTGATTTGCCTTTCTCTACTCATGGTCTAAAATCCTCAAATCGCTCTGTACTCGAACTGATCAAAGAAACCTCGTTGCAATAAACAGTGTGTGAATTCTTTAGCAACTATATCATTTAATCATGTATAGAAATCGTCGATATAGAAGCACGATTGAATACGTCCAAAATAAACAAGAGAGAACTTGTATATCTCTAATCACTCAATGTTATTTTCTCTATATATATCTATATCTTTGTATAAGAATATGAACGATAGAATACTGCAGAGATCTCTCAAAGACGTAGCCTCCTCTCTTGTAGAACCTTGGTATTTATAGACCAAGTCATAGAAAACCCTAATCTTACCCTCTTACGTAATTTCATAATACCTTGATAAATCCTCTAAAATCTGATGTAAATATATGTATATGCCAATACATAGAGGTTTGAAGTCGTTGATCACTTAAAAACTCGAAGTAGGGACCAAACTGGAAAAATCCGAAAGCACCCCGAAACAAATCTTGCGTAACAAGTAATCATGTGACCGAGCATTGGCACTTACGCTTGGGTATAGGTCTAGGGTGTAGGGTTCATTCCCAGCTCCAAAAACCAAAGCGTAGGTTAGAGCCATTCTGCCTCTTTTTGCCTCTGACAACGTAGGTATGTTGCATCTTTTGCAGTTTTTTCATATTTGAGCTAAACTGCTCATCTCGAACTCCCGATATTTTTGGATGAAGTCATAATGTCTGGAAATGATATTTTTGCACTCCGGTGAAGTGACGATGTCTGGAAATGATGATTCTGCCCTCCGGTAGCTTTCTTTGCTTTGACACACTCCTTGACTTTTTTCTTGAGATAGAAACGAACATACTAACAACTCGATTTCAAATATACAGAGCTCTCAACATGATTATTGTCTAGAACATACCAAACAAAAATAATACTATAAATGTTCTTACAATCTCTCCATTGGCATTTCTGAGACAAAACCATATTTTTACAATATAGCCTCACAAATAACAACATAACATCTATACCTATGAACACACACCGACAAATATAGATATAAATTATCACCTTACTTTCATAATGGTCTACCAATCCTATAACCACAACACTGAACAAACCATTAAACGCAAGTGTGGAAAACATATATAAAATGATTATAAGAAAATCATAATGCACACATAATGATCATCATTCTCCCCTTGAGAATAAACTCCCCCTTGCTAAATACTTTTCCCTCTGAATCAATCAATCAATCTTAACCAAACAATCTCTCCCCCTCACTTAATACTTCTCCCCCCTTTTTGTCACTGAAATGTCAAACAACAATGTAGAGAGATGAAATGAAGTACTCAATGAAAAACATCAAGATATAGAACTCTAATCAGATCATATTCAAATTTTCAGGGTAACAAAAATCTCTAATATGCATGACCCTACTACTAATGCATGAATGCAAAATGTCATGAATAAAAATAAAATAAAATATTTTTGTTTTTAGAAATCTGTGAGCAAAACAGTAGAGACACATAGCCAATTATTAACACATCATATTCTCATATTTAACTCGACCATTATACATATGGTATAGAAGAAATCAACACACATACCTTGTAAACTTAAGAATGCACAAGTCAAGTTTTACATATATATATGAAAATTCTCAGGTGCAAGCACTAAGGTAAGATGAAAATAATACATACTAAAGATGATAATCTTCCCACCAACCGTGATGATAATTCAATCCAAGATCCAACCTAGAAGGCAAAATAAAATAAAAATACTCTCTTTGTCACACAATTTCCTCATTCTCATTTTTTCAACTTTTTCACCATATCCCTTTTTGTCTTTCTAAGCTCCGGACTTTCTAGCGAGGATTTTTAGTCCTGACCAACTGGGCCTGAGCTTCTTCCATGTGATTTATGCTCAATAGTTTTCTCCCCTTCTTACGCGAACACACAATGCTTACTGAAGTAAGAGGCCCGGTTACTCAGATTGAATCCTTTGGGCTGCTCCACATATACTTCCTCATGAAGAACACCATTAAAAAATGCAATATTCACATCCATTTGATACAACTTGAATCCAAGATGACAAGCGATAGCAAACAAAATTCGAATAGATTTAAGACTAGCCACTAGAACGAAAATCTCATCAAAATCAATACCCTCCATCTGAGTATATCCTTGAGCAACAAGCCTAGCCTTATTCCTAACCACTGTACCATTTTTATCTTTTTTATTCTTAAAAATCCACTTGGTACCAATCACATTTATCTCATTCGGTCTAGGCACAAGATACCATACATCATTCTTAACAAAATGCTGAAGTTATTCTTGCATAACATTTATCCACTCACTATCTTGAAGAGTTTCTTTGATATTTTTAGGTTCCAAAGAAGATGTATAACATGCATACGAAACCTCATTCCTAGCCTTTCTCTATGTCACAATCATCTGATCAACAGATCCTATGACATTATCCAAAGGATGGTACAACTTTACCATTGCAAATGGTTCTTTAGACAGTGTAGGTTGAACATCACCAATTGAGTCATGTGATTCTGCAGGACTTGAAGTATCATCACTAACCACATTGTCCTCTTTTTCAACCTTAGAGGAATCATTATCCAATATAAAAAATGGCTCACCATCTTCCTCCTCAGCAGACATTGGGGACTCATCAATACATGAGTCATCAATCACTACATTGGTAGATTCCATCATTGTTTAAGTTCTAAGGATAAAAACCCTATATGCTTGACGAGTCAATGAATAACACAAAAATATTCCTTCATCACTCTTAGACTCGAACTTCCCAATATATTCACGACCTCTAAGAATATAATATTTTCCTCCAAAAACTTTGAAATACTTTACATTGGGTTTTTTGTCATTCCACAATTCCTAAGGAGTTTTTAACTTGTCAGGCCTACTTTTTGAGGTGTAATACGATGTGTTCACCGCCTCGGCCCAAAAATACCTAGGAAAATTCCTACCCTATAACATAACATTGGTCATTTCCTGAATAACCTTATTCTTCCTCTCAACTACTCCATTTTGTTGAGGAGTTTTAGGTGCTGAAAATTCATCTTTTATTCCCCTCTCTTCACAAAACACTTCAATTTCTGAATTTTCAAACTCCCTTCCATAATCACTCTTTACTCTAGAAATGGAACAATTCTTCTCAGTCTGAATTTTTAAATAAATTCTCTTAAAACTTTCAGGAGCTTCAGATTTTTCACTTAGAAATCCAACCCATGAAAATCTCGAATAATCATCCACAATGACAAAAATATATTTATTTCCTCCTTTGCTCATAGTCTTAGTGGGACCTATTAAATCAATATGCAACAACTCTAAAGGTCTAGAAGTACCAATGACATTTGTCTTTTTGTGCTGACATCTGACTTGTTTACCCTTCTGACATATCCACACACAACTCATTTTGCATGACCAAGGTTAGGGACACCCTTAACAATCTCACTCTTAGTAATTTTTGTTAATTCATGAAAATTAACATGTCACATCCGCTGATGCCAGATTTCAACTTCATCAAGTTTAACTCTATTGCATAACAATTCAGAATTAGGAACAATGCAATATCAGTTATCAGTTGAACGTATACCTTCCATTACGCAATTCCCAGAAGAGTCAATGATCGAACACTTATCAGGAGAAAAAGTGACATTATGATTGTTATCACATATCTGACTTATGCTGAACAAATTTGATTTAAGACCCTCTACATAAAGCACATCTTCTAGTTTAGGTAAACCAGAAACTATAATGGTACCTTTTCCTAGAACCTTAGACTTCTTTCCATCACCAAAAATGACTATCCCACCATGACATTCCTCGAGAAATCCAAACAATGACTTATCTCCAGTCATATGCCTCGAACATCCACTATCCAAATACCAAGATTTAGACTTGCATGCTCTGAGTGCAGTATAAACTACAAGACAATGTAGCTCACTTTTTCTCACCCAAGCCTTCTTCATCTTCGAAGCTCCTTTCGCCAATCTTGACAAATTATTCATTTCTTCATTTAGTATTCGAATTTGATCTTGAACACGATCTCCATATTGAACTCTTTGTTCCTTCACCGATTGCTTAGTCTTCCTTCTCAACTTTGAACACCTTGGTTGAATGTGATCACTGACACCACAGTGATGACAAATAGGAACAAACCTCTAGACTGCATCAGTTGACTTCCTAGGATATCTAGGGGTAAGGAAAGGCTTGTTTTCAACAGGTCTTTTAATATAGGATTGAACCCTAGGATTCCAATTTGAATTTCCTTTTAAAGAACTTAATACTACTTGAGAGGCTTTTACAAAGGTGATTTTTGCAGCACCATTCGAATTTTGCAATACTCCAACAAAACCTAGTCCCTTTGTATTTCCTGCGGACTTTCCTACACTCAACATATGATTAAGCTTAAGAGTTCCACTAGACCATTTCTGAACAGTTGAGTTAGCATCTTTCAGCTCTTTTTCCAAATTTTCAATCTTAGTAGATTTCTCAACCAATTCCTTATTGAGACCATCTATTAACTTCAAAGCCTCAGTTTTTTCAAGTTCAAACTTATTCAAATTCTCAATCAACTTGGCATTTTGGGTCTGTAGAAGATTTAGAGTTTGAGAACTATTGACTAATTTGTATTTTAAAGAATGCAGTTCTTTGTCCATGTTAAGACTTTTAGTCAATAGTTTCATGTGATTCTTGTGAAGTTGTGTGGTCTTATCCAATAATTTATTATAAGACTCTTGAAGCGTTTCATCATAATCTTCATCACTCTTGGAATTTTCCTCTTTAGACATCGCCAAACTTGAAGCAACTTTGCTAACCTCCTTGCTCTGTACATCAAACACGGTGAAATTCTCAGAATCATCACCTATTTCTGATTCTATCGCATCTCTAGCTGATCCATTGTCAGAGTCATCATCCCAACTGACAGCTAATCCTTTGGATTTCTTTAGAGTGTTTGCACACTTTGCAGCTATATGACCATATCCTTGACATTCAAAATATTTGGGTTTCTTCTTTTTAGGATCAGACTTGTCCTTCCTAATTTGAGTCTTATTTCTACTTCTAGACTCACCCAACTTATCCCCAAATTTTTGTCCCTGGCCATTATGTTTAGCCCTAACAAATTTGTTCAACCTCTTAGCAAACTTGACAATATCATTCAGACTCAACTTACTTTCTTCATTAAATTCAACCTGATCCTCCCTAGTGGTTTTGAAAGCTATGCTCTTTTCTTTTGTGCCACTAGCCTTTTTAGGAAGATTTTGAACTTCGCCATCTCATAAGATTTGAAGTTTCCAGCCAATTCTTTAAACTTAATTTCTTAAAGACTCATGACCTTAGAGATGACAGTGACCTTAGATCGAAAACGTTCATGAAGAGACCTAATGATTTTCTTTACTATGATAGTCTCATGAATAGGCTCACCTAGGTTATGACAACCTATTACAATATCAATTAACCTAGCCTTAAAGTTGGTGAAGATCTCATCCTCCTCCATCTTCAGTTGTTCAAATTGAGAATTCAAAATTTGAAGCTTTGATTGTTTCACCTTCGATGTTCCTTCATGAGTGACTTGGAGAATGTCCCAAGCTTCCTTGGCAATTACGCACGTAGTAATCCTCTTGAACTCACTTGGAGTTACAATATTGTATAATGCATTCAACGCCTTCGAGTTCTAATTCGCGCTATTCATCTCGACAGCAGTCCACTCGTTCGACGGTTTTGGTGTTGATTCATTGGTCACGTCGTCTTTCATAGTAGGAGGTGAATATCCTACTACAACAGCATTCCACGCTCTATCATCTAAAGATTTTAAAAATGCTATCATTCTCGCTTTCTAATATGTATAATTTAAGCCATCAAACAAAGGGGGCCTAGATATGGAACCTCCTTCACAAGGCATCTCCATCATCTAAATACAGAATCTAACCCTAGGTAATTAACCTAAAAAGGGGCAACCATGGTCTGATACCAATTAAAATTACCTAGACGATAGTGAAAACAACCTAGCAGGGGTGAATAGGTTTTTTGTCGATTTTATGATCAATTAAAATTCTTTAGCAGAAATTCAATTTTAATTGTGTTTTTCTTAAAACTCTAAGTTGTTATCATTAGGGTTGATTTTGTTTTGTGGTTGAAACCACTTTGATAATTTCGGTTTATAGAAACACCATTGTAATATTATTATTCATTGAATGGTGTATTGCAGGTTTGGAAGCTCTTTCCTTGAACACTTGAGTTGATAGCTTACTTAGACCTCTCTTGGACACTCTTGAGCTAGCTTGATTGAAATTGAGGTAGGGGAAAAATTAATTGTGTTCATCTTTATACGAGGGTGTGTGCGTCTATGTGTATATATGCCGTATATATATACACGAGTTGGTCTTGACAACTTAGACTATGATTTAAGCCTTTGAGAACATGATTTTGTGATATAAATTCATGTTGTGGTTTATTGCTCAATAAATGTTAAATTGTAAGCCTTGTGATAATTTGGATCCAATATAATGTTATTTGATAGAAGCATGTATTGTGATCGCATAGGGTTGTGATTGAGAACCTTCATGCATTTTGGGTTACACCATGTAGTGTCAAAATCATGGGTGTAGATTTATACGGGTTGTGTACTCGTGTGTGAGTAGTCTTGTGTCGAATCGTCGCAACAACTGGCCAGGGGGTGTTCCCAACCTACAATAATAATGAGTCCGAGAATGGGGTATAGGGTGAGCCGTCTCATTCTCAAAGTCGTGGGTCGTCTCGTGCATTCGTTATACAAATCTTTAGGCACGGGTTATATCGTGCAACCGCCTTTCTTGTTGAAAATGAGAAGTGTCAAAATCACTTGGGAAGAATCGGTGCAGTACTCTTTCTCGTTGTAAATGAGTAGAGTGCGTATTCGTTAACCTGTATTGGGCAAGCGTGTAATATGAGGTGTGTTGAGTCATATTGCACTTGAACTATCATATATGCGTGATTATGATATTGATATTGAAGTATGCTAGAATTGTGAATAATTATGATATGAGCATGTTGGGGGACTTGTTTGTGGGATTCGATGGGGTTCTGGATTGGTGTGAGAGCCATGTGGAATAAGAGACCGACCTAGGGTTAGTGGCATGAACCTTGGTTGGGTTAAACCACTCGGACTACCGAGATTGAGGCGATGACGCTTCCTTTACTGGGCTAGTGAACTCACCTCACGCCTTATAAATTTTTCAGGTAATGATTCCGTTGAGAGAGTTCTGTAGTCTCTCCATGGACATGTGACAATATGTTCACCTTTTTGTTGCGTGGGTGGCGGACTTTACTTATATTTTGTTGGACATTAAGTTGATAAACATATATCTAAATGTTCCTTTTGTCCATGTAAATCGAATGTGAAAAATTATTTTATTTTAATCTGGCTAGCATGTTAGCCGAGGTGTTATTATCGATGTACATCCCTTGGAGCGCTATGCGCGGGGATTATATTCTTTTGGGGCACTTCGGTGCCGTATCGTGGAAATATGTATTTTGAACAAACTATAACATGTTTCGCCTTAGAGCACTATAATGACAATATTAAATCCTTTTATTTGGAGTTGTGAGTGTGAAATAGATTATTTGCCTTGAAATGTGATTATTAGGTGTTTGGCCGAAAATGACGTTTTTATAGGTTTTCAAACCAACCCTTTTCGTTTTGGATGGAAAAACCCATTTTTGCCTACCCCAGTAAACCCAACAAAAACTTTGTGTTTTGAAATGACTTGAAGTTGTTTGAAAAGAATTAGAGATTTTAAAGTCGGTGTTCTACTAAAAATGGAGACCGGAGGCAAGACGGATCTCTTTTACGAAAATTCAAGTAAGAGATTTCGACAAAAATAATTGTTTCCCTCTAGTTCTTGAGTTTCGGAAATATTATTAGCATCCTAAAAGTTCCCTAATAGTTTTGAGGCTATTCCCCATATTCCATAAGGGTTCAAGATGGTTTAGAGATATTTTCCCCTTTTCCAGACCCTTGTAGTCGACTAGAGCTTTAGGTAGTCGACTAAGCCCTCAAAATTCCATTTCAGCACATTATTCCCTTAGCTTCGGCCCAGTTTAGTAGACTACCTGCTTGGTTCAGTCGACTAAAGGCCTCATTGTAGTCTACTAGAGCATTAGGTAGTCAACTAAGCCCTCAAAATTCCATTTCAGTACATTTTTCCCTTAGCTTCGGTCCGGTTTAGTCGACTGCTTGCTTGGTTCAGTTGACTAAAGGCCTCCTTGTAGTCGACTAGAGCATTAGGTAGTCGACCAAGCCCTCAAAATTCCAATTCAACACATTTTTCCCTTAGCTTCGGCCTGGTTTAGTCGACTTCCTGCTTGGTTCAGTCGACTAAAGGCCTCCTTGTAGTCAACTCAAGGTTTCTTGTAGTCGACTACAGCTCGCGCACTTTTCAACCACTATTCAGTATTTTGGTCTTATCTCGAGCTACGCATGTTGGATGGAGGTGTTCTTTAGCTTTTTAGAAAGCTGACTTCAAGTTCTTATGTTTAGGATTTTGAATAGCTTCATTGGAGTCATTTTTGGGTGAGAAATGGTCGATTGAAGTTGACAGTAGATTTTGGACCTTAAAAATAGGAATGCCGATTTTCAAAATATTGTAGTTTCCACCTCACACCTTGGATTTTGGTTCTGTTTGTTCCGATGGTTTGTGCTCGGTCCAAACTTTGTATTTGTAGTTGGAAATATCTATTTTACCCTTTAAATGACCATTTTACCCTCGGTTGAACATAGGGTGTTCCAACGTTTCGGTTAATGTATCGATTGTTTCGGTTTACTTTCTTTTTTATCTCGTGTGATTTATTTAGAATTTTTGAGATTTTTTATGCCTATTTTACCCTTTTATGGGTATTTGACGACTTAAAGGGATTTTATTTCATGTTTATTGCTTCCGCATTCACTCCCTTAGCTCTTAGGCTCGGGTTTTGAAGTCCTAGAAAATTTGGGGTATGACAGTAGACCATCCTAAGGGCAGGAAGAGAGGACCCGGGGAGCCCATATTCATATTGAAATGCTAAGACCTTAGACCATGTATGTCTTGAGTGTAGTGGCAGTTAGGCAGCATGCCTTATGAACTACAAAGCAAGAAGAAGAGACTGAAAGTATTCCGGGACTAAAAAGATTGATTCTATTGAGCCTCTCTCCTCCGGAGCTTCTCTCATATCTAGGCGTGGTTTGGGCTTCCTGTACCGAGGTCCTCGATCGTAAGGTGGATAATATAATATATCAAATGTTGAGCATGAGTAATTGTAGATCTATCTAGAAGTAAGCTGCCATTCTGATAAATTTTTCCACCATTCCTCACTGAGAACCAAAATTATTTGATTCATACTCTTAAAATCAACAATTGTTCTTTGTAAAGGAACGTTTATTGCAATTTCCCACGACATTGTCCATAATTACTGTGGTAATGCATTGTGATCCTCGTGACTTCTGATTTCTTATATATTATTTTTGTAATACGGTATGTTAGTGTCATTCTGCTATCACAATTAGATCTTTGTGGCTACTGAATTTTTATGCTTATATTCCATGTTATAAGAGAATTGACTGAAGCTCCTAATACATGCAGTTATACTACAACTCTGTAAGTTCAGGAATGAATAGGACTAGTTCAGATGACTCCTCGAAAGCTGATGTGATGGCCCCTCATGTACTGGCTATGTCAGCCACTCCGATTCCGAGGACACTTGCTCTTGCTTTATATGGAGACATGTCATTGACACAGGTATTTGGGTTTTGTTTATTGCTTATGTTATGGCAAACACACCAAATCAACACGAAATCATGACAGAAAAACAGAAAAAAAAACACACCACTCAAAGAACACAAATAGTTACTGGGTTCGAAACAAGTCATGACACACAATGAACACAAATATTGCTGAGGCTCGACACAAGTCGTTTCTACGTCCTCGATGGAGATCTAGCGAAAGTTTTCAGTATACAAAAACCACAAGATCATAACTTTCTGCCCACAAATCTTAGTTATCTCATTCTCTGCAAATTTCAGTCTCTTTTTCCACTTAACTACTCCAAACCCTAGATTCGCTTATATATATTGGGCTACAAGCGAGTACTAAAGAGGCCCATGGCCCAAGAGAAAAATGGTTCAAAATGTTTTCCTAATTTTTGGGTCAACCGGGTCGTGTCCAAATTCGGGCCACTAGATATTAGCTTATAGTGTAAGATGTCATATTTTGACAGATGTTTTTATAGATGGATGATTGGTGTAGAAAATCATTTCATTTTCTTCGTGATTATGAAATAAATGTGCTGATGAAACGGAAGGGGAGCTCATATACTGATTGGTTTATGTTTTCTTTGTGGACTTCTTTTTCTAATAATTTCCGTTGAAATTAATGTAATATTGACTGACTAACTTCCTGTTTAGCAACACATGGATGGGTAGATAAAACAATATGGGCCTGGTCCACATTCACCATACGCTATAGCTAACACTTCCACTTATACTGGGGTATAGATATTAATCATGCCCAGCATGCTACATATATAAGAAATCCAATTGCTCATTAGAGATTTGGTAACCACATCTGCTAGCTGATCATTGGTCCTCATATGCTTCAAAGAGATCTGTCCACCTTATAGCTTATCCCGCACAAAATGACAATCCACTTTAATATGCTTTGTTCTTTCATGAAAAATAGGATTAAAGGCAATTTGTATAGCTGCTTAATTATCACACCACAACTAGGACGGTTCTGAGGACTTGTAACCCAGCTCATCTAAAAGTTGTTGTAAATATATCACCTCACTAGCTAAGTGAACCAGTGTACGATACTCTGATTCAGCACTAGAGCGAGCCACTACATTCTATTTCTTGCGATTTCAATAAATCAAATTACCACTAACGAACACACAGTAACTTGTATTAGATTTCCTATCACACGAAGATTCTGTCTAATCAGCATCTGAAAATCATTTAATCCGCATATGGCCATGGTTATTGTATAATAATCCTCGACCTGGACTACTTTTAATGTATCATAGAATACGAATCACTACATCCCAATGTGGAATACGAGGCGCTTCCATAAACTACCTGACCGCCCTTGCAGGAAAGGCGATATCAGGGTGAGTTACTGCAAGATAATTAAGCTTGCCAACTAAATGTCTATAACGCGTAGGATCAGAGAACACATCTCCATCTTCTCTAGATAATTTAACTCCAGGAGCCATAGGAGTATCACATGGTTTAGCACTTGTCATCCCCATGTCGCGTATCAGATCCAGAACATACTTTCTTTGAGAGAGAAATATTCCCCGCTTGTTACGGGTCACCTCAACTTCTAAGAAATAACAAAGATAATGAAGATCCTTTGTCTGAAACCGAGTTTGCAGAAATGCTTTTAGTGAAGAAATACTTGCACCATCGCTGCCAGTGATCACAATGTCATCAACATAAATAACAAGTAAAATGCTACCTGCATCCGAATGGTGAAAAAAGACAGAGTGATCTTTGGTTGCCCGTTTAAGACCAAGCTCTAAAATAACATCACTAAAGCGCCTAAACCACGTATACGGCATTGTTTCAAACCATATGGAGATTTCTTTAGGCGAAAAATAAGACTAGACTCTCCCTGAGCAACAAAACCAGGTGGTTGCTCCAAAACAACTTCCTTTTGGAGATCACCTTGCAGAGGAGTGCATTCTTAACATCTAACTGATGGAACAGCCAACCAGACATAGCTGCAAGAGAAATAATGAGATGTACAGATGCAAATTTAGCCACAGTAGAAAAGGTATTAGTATTATCCACCCCATAAGTCTGAGCATAGCCATTTGCCACTAAACAAGCCTTAAGTCTAGCTACAGAACCATCTGGATTTGTTCTAACAACATATACCCATTTACAACTAATAGGTCTCTTGCCTTGCGGGAGAGGCACCAAGTCCCAAGTTTGAGTGGCCTTTAGGGCAGACATTTCATCTTGCATCACTGCCCGCTAATTTGCAGAAGTGAGAGCCTCAAATAGATTTTGAGGCACATAAATAGAGTCCAGAGCTGATACAAGTTCCTGTAATGATGGAGAAACACCTACATAGGAGAGGGTCGCAAATACAGGATAACTAACACAATTACGCTTACCCTTCCGAAAAGCAATGGACAAATCATCATCAGATGTCTGAACTGGCTGGAGGATAAGAGGATGATGAGTCAGATGTAGCAGGGGGCAACTCAGGATCAACTACGGGAGTTAAACCAAACACCTGATGTGGTCCACGGACATATATCTGGAGGGGAGGGCACACAGGCTTAACTTAGGGGACATATGTGACACAAATTAAGTCATAGACCGAAAACTCATCAACTGCCGGTGTGGGAGGTGGATCCGCGGATGAAAGATGTCACGAAAAAGAAGAAGACTCATGAAAAACATCTGATGACACTAGGTATCGCCCCAACTCAGGAGAGAAACACTGATAGTCCTTCAAAGTACGCGAATATCCCAGAAATATGCACTGTAAGAACTTGTGATTAAGTTTAGTCACATGAGGTCGAATGTCTTGAAAATAACAGGTGCATATAAATATGCTTAATGGGAGAGAATTAACGCCTAGTGAGGAAATAATACTCTATGTGGAATCTTCCCATGAAGAACAGACGATGGCATCTAATTGATCCAATATGTTGTAGTCAGTACTACATCGCTTCAAAAACATTTTAGGACTCGCATATGAAACATAATAGTCCGAACAACTTTCATAATATGTCAATTTTTACATTCAACAACTCACATTTTTATGAGCACAAAAGACAAAATATTCGAGAACATTGTTTTATTAGATATAACCAAGTAACATGGGAATGATCATCCACAAAGGTAACAAAATCATTGAACCCAGACTTACACTGAACTTGACATGGACCCAGACATCAGACTGAACTAGATCAAGAATAACTAGTTGCTCTCTCTATATCCGCATTTGATGAATATCTGACGTAATAGGAATCAACATTTTAAATTCTTCCTAGGTTTTCTTGAACGAAGCAAAATAATGATTAATACTTTCCTTTTGCTCAGGGCAGAATAGGGACTGACATACATCTTATAATCTATTCATATCATCTCGGGCAGAACATAAAATTTGTAGATACTCCCATAATTCTTTAACTGAATCACAGTGGGTAACCAACATGGCTAAATTTGGCTCCATAGAATTGATAAGTTGGTTATATAACCGTGCATCATCACGTAACCAAATATTATAACCTGCAGGGTCAGATTGAGGGTTTAGGAATTCACCAGTAAGGTGGTCTTCCTTATCCATACCATGAATAGCAAAAAACATAATCTTTCTCCAATGTTGGTAATTTAATTCATCCAAACGTTGATCAGTAAGCTTGGTAGAGGGGGAAACGATCTCAGAAATAATGGGTTTGTTTAAAACAGCCCCAATGGAAGACGACAAATCTGTCATGATAAACATTCAAATCATAAATCCAGAGAAGACCTTGCGAATCGAAACAGAAATGCCAACAAGGAGCAACCACACCCCTAATCACATAAACGAAGGGAACCACACCGCAAATTATCATAAATAGATCAGAATCATATCATATAATCTCCCTACAAGGAGATCAAACTGCCCGAATCATGAAATAGCTCCAAACACACAAAGGAACTGTCTCCGAAAAACTAAAAGGAAAAGGGGAAGATAAATAAAAGAGGAATGGAGAAGAAGAACGGAGGAAAGGAAGAATAAGGGCTGCCGACCAGAAGAGTGTGACCGGTAAACTGCTTGTGGGCGGCGGCTAGGGTTTGGCTATGGCTCTGATACCACGTTGAAATTAGTGATACCATGTTGAAATTAGTGTAATAGTGACTGAATAACTTCTTGGTTAACAGTCCTTTATATATATAATATAAATATTAGGGCAACACATGAATGGGTACACGAAATAATATGAGCCCGACCCACATTGGGTCAAGCCCAAAGACACCCACACACTATAGCTAATAATTTTTATTATATATTTTCAAGCCTAAAGTAGGTGTGGTTGAAAGTGGATATACAAGGAGTTTGTTTGTCTTTCTTATGTCTGCCCATTTGTTTTTTGATACCCGGAGTATAGCCCACAAAACAAATAGATGTCTAGTGCATGTTTGTTGATGAAGAGCTTAAGGCAAATGGATGTAGAAAATTGAGTGTTATGACTACTTCCATGCTAGGGTTTGAATATTGAAAGGCCAGTGTTATTAGTTGAATATAGTCAGTGATTCATATAACTTTTGGTTTCCTTAAAATCTTATCCTTACTTTAAGTGCTTATTGACCACTTATGGATTCTCTTTGGTGTCTTAATGCAACAGATAACTGATTTTCCCCCTGGAAGAATGTCAGTTGAAACATGTATTATCGAGAGAAATGAACTTAGCTTTAAGAAAGTTTATCAGGTGAGTCTATTGAGCTTAACTTAATAGTTTCTATATTTCAATGACATATACAATTCCTTCTCAAATGTTTTACGTATATATACTTTATTCAAGACTATCATGTATACTATGAATTGGTTTATTTTCATGGTATCCAAATTTATTCCTAGTTGTTCCATACCTTTCACACAGAGTGAGAACCTTCTAAATCTCCATTAACAGAACCCAAGTGCTGAAAGTTGAAAGGTTTCAATGGTTTTTACATTAAATGTATATGTTAATGGAAGCAAGCAGAAAATGAACAAGGCAGGAATACACGATCACTGTTGGAGCCTAGATATCCAAAGGGAAATCCGGAAAAATCCTAAAGAGAAAGCTCTAATCGGGAATCATAAATATATATAGACTTGATTACAGTTCTTGCACTAGGATGTCCATTTTATAATATATTTAGTACTGATCAGGGGCGGAGCCAGGATTCGAAGTGAGGGGGGCCCAGACTGTTAGCTAATTTATTTATGTAATATAAATACATTTCAAATAAAAAATATTCACAAATTGATATATATATATATTACAAATATATAACTACTTAAACTTTTGACCTATTTGCTTTAAGGAAAAACAAATTGGCCTCTATCTGTTCATTAAAAAAAAAAAATCACGACTTAAAATCTCCTATCATATATGAACTCTAAGATTTATTAACAAATAAAAATTATCTTTTTGATATGAGTTTTGGATTGTTTTTTTTTAAAAAAAATAATAATAAAATTTTAGGTACATATAAATATGATTAGCTGCTTTACAAATTTCAATTTCACAAAGAGCTATGAAATAAAATAAAAAAATTAACTAATTTCATGATATAAACATAAATGATGTAGAAAATTATAAAACGAATATAACAATTGAATGTTCAACGAGAAATGCTAAACATCATGAAATGAATAAAACAAGAAAGTATGATATTTGTTTGGTAAATAAAAATTGAAGAGATGTCAAAATTGGAATTCAACTAATCAACGATATTAGAATGAAAATAAATTAATATCAAATATTACCATTTCTTGATTTGTAATATATTTTTAGTATTGTTTTTTCACCTTTTCACTTTTATTATTTTTTAAATTGTTGGGACAGCCTTGTAATTTTTTTTGGAGGGCCAATTATACCCATAATATATTTTAATGAATAAATTTCTATATGGCAGGAAAAACTTTTAGAAATCCCCCCCTGCCCCCCCGGTACTGATACCTCAGTTCTCTATGCTGACTTTCAAGCTTGTCGTATGCTATTCACAGGATGTCCTGTCCAGTAACCCCATCTTTACTGTCATAGTGACTTGGATACAGATCCAAAACATTGAAGGTTTGTCACTGCCCAAGTGCTGGGATTAATCAATTTTATAAGCATTTTCTCCAATCTTCAAGGTGATTTGGGTAGGTCCAACCTTCTTTCTGAGCTTGGAATGAGAGCCAGTGGGGAATATGTCCATCGTAAATACACTATCACCATTTCGCTTTCTTTAAAATTTTGGACACACCTTCCCTCGTATATGTACTCTTTATATTTGGCACTTGAGTTTTCAATTTTCAGCCTAATTCAATCATGCAACCTTTACATTTCAGCCGACATGGTTTCACCATTTACAGTGTTCTTCCAATCTGTGATATAGGAGTCTATTGGAAATCAGAATTCATATGTTTTCCTTTTTTTTTCCCGTATTTTAGGGCTTAATGTTTCTATATTTGTTTGTCCTTAATTTATGGTTCATGTAATCCTTTTGCATCCAACAAGTGCTAAGGGTCCCTATATTTTCTTCTTTGGACCTGTTTGGGAAGCCGGTGTGTTTGACAGATTGTTCTTCGCCTTTGCCGTGTCTCCGACAGTTCTATTGGTGTTGTATCATTTCCCCAGCTTCGAACCCCTGTTTTTTGGGGGTATTCCCTTAGCATCCAATAAGTTCTAAGGGTCCCTCTGTGTTATTTTGGTGACCTATTTGGGCAGCCGGTGTGTTCGGCAGCACTGTTATTTGCCTTTGCCGTTTCTCTGGCAGTTATACTGGTGCGTCGTTATTGGGACCATCCATATGAAGTCATCTATAGTCAAGCTCAACTTAGTTGATATCTCCCCTCCAGCTTGAGAGGGAGTGTTGGAAATCAGAAGTGATATGCGTTCCTTATCTTTCTTCCCTAATTTTAGGGCTTGATGTTTCTATATTTGTTTGTCTTTAGTTTATGGCTTCATGTACTCCATATATTAAGGCTTGATGTAATCCATACGTTAAGGCTTGAGATAGGGCATAATCTACTACCTTTTTTGTACATTAAGAGTTGCTAGTAGGTTTTAGACTTAAGCTAGTTTTCATAACTTTTACTTTTGAATCAAGTCATAAGCATGAGGAGTTTGCCTACCATGTACTACCTGAACGGGGATTTTTTGGGTAGTTTGATTGTGAGAGTAGTTATTGGCAAATTCAGATGGTGTAATGATAGCCTCACATTGGTTTGGGCTCTCACCAACCAAACACCTCAGTATATCTCACAAACTTCTATTGGTTACATCATATGGGGGTTCTTTTGTAATATGGTTCTATTTAGAATGTGATATCATGCTACAGATATGAGTGAGACAGAGAGAGAAATCAAGGAAGGGAGAAAAGGTGGACAGAGAAAGTGAAACTAGATGAGGGTAGGTTAGGCTCTTGTGGGTATCTTAAGATACTTCTTGTTCTGCTGGTCTCTTAATGATAGCCCACCATTCCAATCCATACTCTCGATCTCTCCTTTAAGCATCGTGTCTAGCTTAGTAGGTCATCATTGTTATTTGGAAGGCACGAGGGGTGAGGTAGTGGTTCCTGGCATTGCCGCTGCTTTCTGTCAACCAACAATAAAGAGGCACAAGCCTTTTGTCGAGGTGAGAGCAATAATTAAAATTTGAGGCATCTGTAATCGAGACCCAAGGTTTTGCATTCCTTTACCTGGCCTATGCAGATAGACTACATCTGACCTTTATACCTCCATTCATTGATGGCTCACCGATGCCCACTCGAGCTTGTGAAGCCTCAACCTCGAGACCGGTAGCCTCGCGTGTCGTGAGGCCAACCTCAAGTAAGGGCTTGAGGTAAGATGGGTTCAATTACAATGCTCGATGACTACCCCCTACAGATCAGTTTGTTCATCAGTTTGACTATGACAGGAAGTGCTGTAATGCAGCCTATTTCTAAATCCTCCATAAAGCTCTCCAGAATTGTGACAAGAGCTTAAAGAGAATGCTCTAATCTGGAGCAACTCCAAATTTTATTTATGACTTTATTACATTATATCTCGAGGGCTATCCCTTTAATAATATATTTAGTAATGACACCTTACTTTTATGGACTGACTTTCAAGCTTACTGTATGTTATTCCCAAAATGTCTGTAGAATTGCCATACCATAATTAAAACTTTGACTAAGACTCATTGACTGCATTAATCTGATTTGACAATTCTCAAGAAAGAACTGACTGCATCAATAATACAACATTTTATCGTAGTACCATTTCGTTGAACAAGCTTACTAGACTCTGTTTTTGTTAATGAATTAGAATTGAAATTTATTCCCACGTATTTTGCAGCACCTTATTTTCTTCAGTGCACAAAATTTTCTCCAAAATATTTTCAGCTCTCCCAAAACCTTCCCCCACAACCACCCAAACAATTTGGCCTTGTTCAAATTATAAAGTCCTTGCACTTGAAAGCTATGTAATTTCTTGTAAGGTTCCTACTTTTTCCACAATGCCTATGCAGATGGTGATTGTCCAAGTATTTACATAAACATCAACAATAGTCTACTCAGCCGGTTTTCTGCTAATTAAGATATTAGCCACTAATCTTCTGGATCTCTACAGACACTAGTTGATTTACCTCGACATGAATAATGCATACTTGAGGTGTTTCAGCTCCGAAACCCTAGCTCTCTCTACCATATTCAGTGTCTCACTTTGGTCCCAATCCATACCTTGAGTGCTCTTATATATTGGACTGCAAAAGTTTACTAAATGGGGCCCAAGTCTGACAAGCCAAAAAGGGGTAAAATATTTTTTTAGTCTAAATTGCAACATGATCCGGGCTAAAACCAAATTCGGGCCTCAACATAATAAATCTCCATCTTAGCACAAATTCTCCCAAGCTCCAGAAACCCCGGTACTCCTTTCGCCTCCTCCAAATGCCCCAAAGGGCCTCAGCAACTGGGAAGACCAATCAAGTGTAGAGAATGTCAAAACTTGATAGTAGGAATAACCTACTTGCCAACTACCGAGCCTCCAACTTGTTTCATAGCCCATCTAGTTTCTCCACTAACGTCTTGCAAAACCTTGTTGCTCAAATATAATATAATCGTACTGTTTATTTTCTTCATAACCTCTTCTTCGCTGAAATCTTTTTCGGCTTTGCATTATTCCCCTTCACTGCTTTTGATAACCCATTTTAGACAACTAAGCCTACATCTTAACTTGCCAAAGGTTGAAATCATTCATGCTGTCAAACTTCTTTATTTTCACAAGTTTTGTTGTCATCTGAGCCTAGAACCAGAATCTCTTATATCATCTTGTTACAACAAATTCTATAAACCAAGACATAAATCAAGAAAAACCACATAAAAATAAAAATGTCGCACATATTGAACACATGTTTAGTGTGGTTGGACACCAATTGTGTCTGGGTCCATGTTAGCAATCTGCTGAAAGTCTTACTGTTCAAAATCTTGATTACCTGTTTCAGCCTCGAACCTTAACTCTCTCATTTTTAGCGATTTTCAGTGTTCCCCTGTAACTAGATGCCCTTATATATCGATATATGAGGTTACAAGCGAGTATTAAAAGTGACTCACAATCTGTGACCGAAAAACGGCTCAATGGACCAAAACCGAGTTCTTCCCTAATATCACAAGCATTTCACCTTTGTGTTAATATAATAAAGGAGCCATACAGTTGATGGATCACCATTGTACTTAATTCTTTTGAAAATCCATTGGACTAGAGCAATTATTAGTATACAGCTGAGAATACTGCCAATTAAGTGTATATTATACTTCTGTATGGATTTGAATTTGGATATGGGAACACACACGTAATGTATTGAAATGTGAACGGGGTTGGTGCTGCTGGCTACTTCGGGAAATCTAAAAACACAAGCACCTTGGTATGTGTGCTATCTAAGTGTTATTTGATGTTATTTGCAAGATTCTGAGCTCAGGTCGTTGTTTCCTCCTCCTGTGACAAATTATCAAACACCTGGTGGGCAAACCTAGATGCCTTCAAACTCTTCACACTGAGCTCCTCTGCTGAACCTAAAGATGAATTCCCCACATGGTTATCAACACCAGGAATCCCATTACATCCATTATTTAGAACTGGGTTATCCCCATCTCTCTTCACCCCACATCCATACACCTTCAGACTAGGAAAATCATCAACAACATCCTCACAACCTACATCATGAATTACCTTCTCGTTACCAGTTAGAGCTTCACTACCACTAGATTCAGTCCCCGTTATCAATTTACCCTCAGTACAGTCCATGGAACATTTCTTGCCAAACTCACTACTAAAACTCGTACGCCCAAACTCCATCCTCGTTTGATTTGTTCCCTCATAAACCTCAGATCCAAAATTATACATAGAATTAAGCTCATTGCTAGCTTCCAAGGCTTCCCTCAACTCATCTATATGTTTTTTTAACCTAAGCACTTCCAGCGAATCCTCCATATCAGCGCAAAACGCGTCACAGAGAGAGCAAACAAAAAAAATCAGGAACAAGCCTCCCAATACGCTTTGTAATCAGACCAGAAAAAAAAGTTTCAGAAATTTTCTCAGCTAAGAAACCAAACTTTCTTACTAAAAAACAAACCCAAGAAAGAACAAGACCAAGAATAACTGAACTCAGTAAAAAACTCGGCAGACTCAGTAAAAAATAATGTTGAATGAAATGTTTAAACTCAGTCAAACACCAAAATTAACCTAAGTCCCAAACACCCCTCATTCTAGTGAGAAAGGGAAGCTTCTCTCTCTAGAATCCCACACCGTCAAGTACATATGAAGGGACACTTCTTGTTCAGCATAGAAGATTTTTGTTGCTTGTTTGTCTGTTTATCTTCATTAAATTATTTCTGGATGGCTAGATGTTTCTATGGAGACCATAGACTATTTCATAATCGGAATCCAGTTGTCTAGCTACTTGTATGGTAGGCTTTTTACTCAATCTTCAAGCTTCAGCCACGAATAGTGTTGTAAGCAGTTAATAGAATTGTGAATATGTATCAAGGAATAAATTACTTTGTGAAACACTTAGGGGCAAAAAGATTGAAAACACTATCTGCAATGTTAATTGACTAATCGAGGACTGTTACATGGACTTGTGTCCGAGTGTCGGATACAGATATGTATACATGAGTCATACATGCCAAATTTTAAAAAAATCGACACATGGACACTACTAAATACTACATTTATTTTGTTGTTTTATTTTATTTTCTAAAGTAATGTAATGTTATTATCTAATATAGTGTTTAAAATAGGTTTTTTACTCATTTTAAAATAACAATACACTAAATAATTAAATGACTAGATGTGTTTCTTAAAGTAGGAGTCCAATCAAAAGTGTCAAACACAATATCCCATACCCATGTCGGAGCAGATGTGTCTGACACAAGTACTTCACTAGTGTTGAAATGTCCATGCAATGGAGATTGAGGAAGACATTTACGAATCCGTTTTAGAGTTTCGACACCCAACCCTAAACTGGGGCTCTTACATTATCCTTAATGTTTTTTTATTACTAGTTAAAAGCATCATATATGTCTCCTGCTATGTAATAGTAAAATTGATTTACTATGTTCTGAATGTTTATACCGAAGTTTTCAATTCCTCATAAATGGTACAACCATGTCTTCACTTACACATTGTCAACTGTCAAATAACTTACATGTTGCATGAAAACGCTTTCTTTTTGCTTGAATTATGGTTCTATATCGCTTTATGATTTCACATGTTCATTTTGCTTGATGTCTACAATATATAGTCATATATGTATGCAGAAAATTTTAGGTACTATTCATGACCTGGAGAAATTCCCAAATCTGAAAGTTGAACTTAGCATGCGACAGCCACTGTGTCTTCCAAGCGACTAAGCTTTAGCTGTAAAATAATTATTTTCTTGATCTCCTGGTCTACTCGGTCATGGCCAACCCCAAGGCAATCTCCAAAGAGCCTAACTGCTACATGTAATTCAGTTGTTGTACATGTTGTGGATACATTATATGGTGTTCCTGGCAGCTATATATTATTTGATACACGTACCTCACGCTTCTATTCTTCTTGTTTAGATGTTTCCGGCACCAACCCCATTAGTAAAAAATGATCGTATGATTGTACGTATCGATATTTCATGCGCCCATGCCACTGGGATCAGGGATTCCTACAAAATATATAAATGGCAACCAAATTAAGAGCAGAAAATATGTATGTTAGACATGTAGAAGTCGAACAATTTATGAATTTTTTTAGTTCTCATATGGGAACTGCTACTTCCCCATCCATTTTTGGTACACATGTATGGACAACTGCCTTGTGGAGAATTCATGCAAATACTTGCATGAGGTTGCTTTGATTGAGGTATGAACCATAAATTTTGTCAAAAAAACTTAGAAGAGAGCTTTAATGGGCAAAGGGTTGACCCTATTGGTGTATCAAGGTTGCTAGTCTGAGCGGATGGGAGGATCTTAGAAGAGAGCTTTGTAGTCATCAATGAGACCCTGAGCTACAATGCCATTATGGGCCGAGGCGAGATACCTCGGATGTAGTGCCCTCAACACTTCACCAAGTTATGAGGTGTATGAACCCTTCTGGTAATATTGTTATTGATATCAAGGGCGACCAGATTACCGCAAAGGAATGTTATGCAGTGGCGATGAACAGGTGGAATAGGTTATGAGCAAATTGGTGCATTGATGAGCCATTCGGGAATCTTGGACATCCAGGTTTAAGGCTTAAGAAAGAGGTAAGCCCTAAGGGGTGTCAGAAGTTATTTCTCATTTGTAGTTTCCTTTTTAGGTTGTCTTTAAGTATGTCTGAAGAAGTGTAAGCTAGTAATGAATAGCACTCCAACAACATAGCTAAATGAGCCATCGATCGCCTAAACACTTTAAAAATAAAATAAAGAGGCAAGTGGCAAAAAACCGAACGCCTAAAAAAAATAAAGAGGCCAGTGCCAAAAGACCGAATACCTAAAAATGAAAAAAGAGGCAAGTGGGAAAAGACTGAAAGCCTAAAAACTAAACAAAAAGGCGAGTGACACAAATCCGAAAGCCTAGAGCAAAGTAAAGAGGCAACCGGCCCAAGACCGAAAGCCTAAAGATAAAGCTGAGGAGCAACCAGCACAAGACCGGAAGCCTAAAAGGAGCTTTAGAGACAACAGGCACCAAGCCGATCGCCTACTAGCACAGATTTAATAGCCAAAATGCCAACATTGCAAAGCGCTAAGCAACTCAAGGCATAGAGCTATCTGTCGAATGACCAAAAATAAAACCAAAGAGGCACCTTGGGATGGGCCTTTTCTTTCGGGCCTGGGAGGTATTCGGGTTATTAAGCCCTAATTAACCTTGTTGGGTTAGTGGGATAGATGGGCTTCATAAATTCACATGTACACAGACCCCTTTTTGGCTATGGACCCTTATATGTTTTGAGGCCCATTACCAAAGACGACATGTGGTAAGTAGGTACATTCCCTCTATTGGATGACGTGGCCAAGGCATTAAATGAGACAGTTGTATCCATCATTTCGAATTCAAATACATGGCTTAAGTGACCTTGATTTTCGTGATGGTGGCTAAGAAGACAGCTCGGTACTCCGTTTGGCGTGAAAAGTGGGTGGTTGGCCTTCTTTAATAACTCTTATATATATCCCTTACTTGTACTTTTGTGAACTTCTCACTATGTTATTTTGATTTCTCAGCAAAAGAATACTCTCTGCAAATTTTCTCTCCACAAGTATCTTCACCGGAATCTGCACTTTCTTCCCGGATAATTCATAAACTCTCATCGGAGTCTGCTTTTAGAGTAAGTTCCTTCTTCTAAATCTTCTACCTTTCTACCAAAGATGTCCAATAGTGATGATACCCGATCAGGTAGTGATTTCCACCCTTCCTCCATTGACCTTGATGCCTCTCTCATCCTTCCATCAGTTGAAGTGGTCAGGACCGTTAGTTCCAGTCCCCCTAAGGTTACCCAAACTACCAATGTTGGTGGGGCCCCAACTAGGGAAATGACTAGAGGGAGTTCGGGGATACAATTCTATGCAGATCCTCTCCCTTCCATACTTAGGAAATAGGTAATTTTGAAAATTTTGAAAGAGAAATCAAACCTTCCTGATAGGGTGACTATCAAGCTCTATCCTAAGAAATTGGACTTTAGGTTAGGAGAGGGGGTTAGGGACGACCAGATTTTGCTTTCGGCTTATCACCTTCAGGTCCTTCGTTTCCCCATCCATCATTTCTTCCTCTTCGTTTTGTCCACCCGGTCTGGCCCCACTCTAAGTCGGGCGAATTATTTTTAGGATCCTGGCCATGGTCTTGTTGCTCAATTGGGATCTGGGTCTGGATCTGGGCTTGGCTGAGATCCTGTTTTCTTACAAGTTACAGGATCAGAAAGACTGTAGGGGCTGTTACAATATTTTTCCTTTCCAGGGGAGAAATATGTGTGATGGCACTGAGAAATCAAACAAGGGTTGGAAAGAGAGGATGATCCTGGTGAGCAGGAATTGGAGGCATCCTGAATCAGTTAGATTCGTGATCCCCAAAGCGTTCAACAAACACCTATTCCCTTTTTTCAAACCCTACCATAAAGGAACATGCTTCTGTGAGATGTGCAATGATAAGTTTGGTAATCATGTATTTGAATTTTTTAGTGCCCTCGATGAGCACAAAATTCCAGCTTACATTAAATCTCATTTTGATCTCCTTAAATCTAAAGTCTGGTAAGCCCTTGAGGATGTTTCCTAATTACCTGACTGGTGATGATTTGCAAGAACTATCATCAGAAGGATTAAAAATCATTTTGAGGATCCCCCAACCTAGCCTGAAGAGAAAGAACAAGCGGGGGTCGGGCACCCCAACCAATACTGCCAACCCTTCGGGCTCTACCCCTCCAGCTGTTAGGGAATTGCCACCACCACCACCCCCTTCGGGAGAGCCTTCAATCATCCCGCTTCCCCTTCCTTTTGGAGAGGAGGTGTTATCACCCCTACTTTTGCCCCTTCAGGGGAGATTCTCGTCCCTCCATCCCGGCCAATTGTTGATGGGACTTCTGCATCGGTCGGTGGGGGGGGCACCTTACCATCTTCACCTCTAACGGGTGTCTCCCATCCCCTATCTGAGGGCGATCAACCCGGTCGATCAGTCAGTCCCCGACTACAGACTGCAACCTCCCGAGCATGCAAGAGGGCTTTGGAGAGGCTGGCGATAAGGAACATCCCATCCCTTGGAACCCAACAATAAAGCTTCCTGGGGTGGATTCTTGGTTAGGGGACATGAGACCATCAATAACCCTGAGGCCCTTCAGGCAACGACACTTCAGGTTTGGACTCCTGCTGACCTAAGGGGCATTCAGCATGTGGCGAGGGGTGATTTGAGTTTGACTGGCCCTGAGATTGCCATGAAGGTGAGTTGTATGTTGTACCTAACTTGTATTTTTCTTGTTCCTCTTATTTGGAGATTGATCTTGTGTTACTTGTGTTTTCTGGCAGATGTTGTATTTAATTGAGGCCTATAATTCAAAAATGGAGAGTGACAGTAAGGCTCTCAAGAATCGACAGAGCTCTTAAAGTTGAAGGAGGAGGCCAGGCAGAAGGTGGTTGCCTTGCTGATGATTGCCAATGAAAAACTGGAAGCTCAAACCGTGCAGGCCATATCAGCTGAGCAGCAACTCCGGGAGGCTGAACAGAAGGCTAAGGATGGGGAGGAGGCCCGGTAAGTCCTGAAAACCAAATATTAGGAGTTGATGCCCAAGTTTGAATCTCTGGAGGCTTCTCACCTCAAGACCATTAAAGAGAAGGTTAAAACTGAGAACCTTTTGGTGGTGGAGAGGTCCATGGTGGAGTTATGCCATCGAGGTGGTAACCAGATATACAAGTGTTTCATTGACACTTTTAACTACCGGGTCGGATTTGGCTAGAGGTCATGCTTTCTCAATCTTCAAAAACCTGTTGAGGAGCGGAATTTTAGTTCGGTGGAGGAATTGGATGAATCCCTTGGTATAGCCCTTCCATATGTTGATCCAGAGGCGGGCCCGGATGATCTTCTCTTTTGCGAGTTCCTGTCTAAACCTCTTCTAGGGTCTGTTCCTGCTTCTAGCCTGGTTTCATCTGAATTGGCTCTGGTCCCTGATTCCAATGCTCTACCCGATGTTGCTTGGACAGAGAATGCTGGTGTCTAGGAGGGGCAAGTGTTCAAGAGGGGGCTGTTACCAGAGCCAATGACAGGATTGAAAAGAATTTTAGGCCTCAATTCAGATACCAGGGGCATAAAACTTGAGTTTTTTTCTTTGTTTTTGTTCCTTGAGTTTTTGTAAGCCTTGGCCACTGGAGCCCTTTATCTAATAGAAAGTTTCAGGAAAATGTTACAACACTTTATTTATTTCATAAGATTTTGATAACACTTAGATATTTTTTATAAAATACTGGGGATCAGTGTTGTGTCTTTTGGGCTATTGAGGCCATGCAAGAGATGTTATAACACTTAGATAATTTTATAAAATTTTGATCACTTGTGGATCGGTGTTGTGTCTTTCAGACTCTTAAGGCCATGTGAGGGATGTCATAACACTTCGATAATTTTGTAAAATTTGGATCACTTGTGGATCGGTGTTGTGTCTTTCAGGCTCTTGAGGCCATGCAAGAGATGTCACAACCGTTAGATAATTTTATAAAATTTTGATCACTTATGGATCGGTGTTGTGTCTTTCAGGCTCTTGAGGCCATGCGAGAGATGTCACAACACTTAGATATTTTTTGTTACCATAGACCTCTGCAAGATTCTCTTGTCAATAAGAGACATTTTACTGATTGAAATATAGTATATCGGACAATGATGCCTTTTTTACATAAATGAAGAAATCAGATAAATGAAAATGAGTGGGCCGGCTATGGGTAGTAGCTCTTCAGTCGTTAAGCATTTTGGGAGTTTGGCTCCATTTGTCCATCCTTATTTTTAAGGAGGCGTTATGCCCCATGCCCGATGACTTCGATGACGGTGTATGCGCATTCCCAAGGTTCTCTAAACTTGTCAACCAGCCCGATTTTTTACCTAAGGACCATGTCTCCGATATGGAATTCCTTTCTTTTAACTTTTTGGTTGAAGTGATTCCTAACGCATTGCTGGTAAACTGCTAATCTGATCCCTACTGATTTCCTCATTTCATCAAGCAGATCTAGGTTATGAGCCAAATACTGGTTATTTTGGCCCTCCTCCCAGGCTTCGCTCCTTAGGGTTGGTACTTTGACCTCTATCGAGATCACAGCCTTAGCACCATATGTTATGGCGAAAGGCGTTTCCCCGGCGGGCTGCCTAGGAGTTGTCATGTACGACCACAATACCTCGGGTAGCTTTTCCATCCAAGCGCCCTTCGTTTCCTCAAGCTTCTTTGCAAGAGTGTCAAAGATGGTTCAGTTAGTTCTCTCAGCCTGACTGTTTCCTTGAGCGTACCCCACAGAAGATGTTTTTTTATTGATACCATGTTTGTCAAAGAATGCTCTTACTTTCTAGTTATCCAAATTTCTTCCATTATCCATCATAATTATTCTGGGCAGCCTGAACTTGTATATTATGTGATTCCAGATGAATTTGATGACGTGGCTGCTCTTCTTAATGGGTAATCTTCATCCTCAACCCATTTAGTGAAGTGATCAATAGCCAACAACACGTGGGTGGTTGATCGTGCTGCCTTCGGGAGAGGTCCAACAATATCCATTCCCCATCGGGCGAATGGATGTGGGACCACAATTGGGTGTAAGAATTTTGATGGCTGATGGATTGCATCCCCGTGCATCTGGCATGCTCTGCACCTTCAGGTATAGGCTTCAGCATCCCGAGATAGGTACAACTAGAAATACCCTTGAGACATGATCTTGTTAGCAAGAGACCTGTCTCCAGAATTGTTCTCGCAAGCCCCATTCTGGATCTCTTCCATCACGGCACGAGCTTCGGAGGGAGTGACACATTTTAGGTATGGTCCTAAAAATGACTTTCGATAGAGTTTTCCCCTGATAATTGAGTATATGGTTGGCTTCATCCGGACCTTACAAGCTTCCGCTTTGGACTCAAGGAGGGTCTCATTCCTTAGGTAATCCACCAAGGGATCCATCCAGCTGGGCTCCCACGGGATTAACATTACATGTTCTGGCTCCTGAATGCTAGGTTTTGCTAGGAGGTCTATCAGTACTACCTGGGTTGAGTCCTCGTTAGCTGATGATGCATGATTAGCTAAGTGATCAGTTGTTATGTTCTCATCTCTTGGAATTTGGTTAAAGTTCATCCTTTGGAAACCCCTGGACTCCTTAAGTACAAGTGCCCGATAGGATTCCATTTTTGGATCTTTGGTCTCGTATTCCCCAATGATTTGCCGAATGACCAACTGGGAGTTATTGTACACTGTAGGCTTTGGATCTGAAGGCTTTTAGCCAACTGTAGGCCAGATATGACTGTTTCATACTCGGCTTCATTGTTGGTTGCTGGGAACTATAACCTTACTGGCATCTAAAGTCGGGTTCCATAGGGTGTTTAAATCTCTATCCCGACCTCGGACCCATTTGAACTGGCTGAACCATCCATAAATAGCTTCCACATAATCGGTGTGTTAGCAAGATCAATGTCCTCAGTCTCTTCTTCCAGCAAAAAATCTGCCACTACCTGACATTTGATGGAGACTCGGGGGACGTAGGTGATGTCGTAGATGCCCAATTAAATGGCCCATTTCGAAATACTACCCGAAAGGTCAGGTTTTGACATAATGACCCGGATGGGAGTAGTGGCCGGGACAATGATTGGGTGAGCTCCAAAACAGTGCCAGAGGCACTGTTTTGCATTTACCAAAGATAACACAAGCTTCTTCTGCTTGTTGTAGCAGGTCTCTGCCTCAGCCATGCACTTGTTGGTGTAAAATACGAGCATCTGGAGATTCTTGTCCTCCCTAATGAGGGTTGTGTTGGTCGAAACTGCTGAAATTACTAAGTACATATATAAGACCTCATCGGGTTCTATAGTGGCCAGGACGGGGGTCTGGTCATGTACTCTTTCAGCCTGGATAGGGCTTTGGTCTGCTCAGGGCCCCAGACTTCACCTTTCTTTACCTTGATTGCTTGGAAGAAAGGTCTACAACGATCATTAAGTCTTGCAATGAACCTACTAAGAGCGACCACTCTCTCGGTCAGGTCCTGAACATCCTTATGCGTTCGGGGTTCTTTCATTTCCAGTAAGGCTTTGTATTCCCGTATTATCCACAATATGTCCCAAGAACTGGCCAGATGACACACCGAAAGAACACTTAGTCGGGTTGAGTTTCAAGCCATGTCATCTCAGGGTGTCAAACACTTGTTGTAGATGCCCCAGATGGCTTTCTTTTCTCTTGTTCTTTACCATAGTATCATCAATGTTGTTAGTCACTAAAATACCCTAGAGGGGGGGGGGGGTGAATAGGGTTTTAAAAATAATTTCTAACTTCTTTTTATTCTTACTAGAACATGCAACAAGGTTCAATATTAATTTACAAGGTAAAATATGCAATGAATGATTTCACTTAAATTCAACAAGCTATTTACCACAATATAAATTAAGTATGCATGAACATAAAGTAAAGAGATAGAGATAGAGATATTGACACCGTAATTTTTACGAGGTTCGGTAACTCCTACTCCTCGGCTCAAAGAATCCCCTTCCTTGAGACTTTCCCAATCCTCACACTATGGCTCTTCCTTCAATAGGTGGAATAGCAAAACCTTTACAAAAGAGCTAACTAGCTCTTCACACAATCAAGAGAACAATCCTCCCTTGATACAATGGGCTTCACTCACCCAAGATCACAAATTTGTGTATGTAATCAATATATCACTCAAGAAACAAAAACACTCAAAACCCTAAGGTTTTTATGGATGATAGATCAATATAAGCTCAAGTGTTTTTAGGTGATATTTCAAGAACTCAAGATATATATATATTCTCACAATATATTTTCAATAAGAGAATAGGCTCAAGGCTTGAGTTTAAATCTTCAAAATGATAAGAGTGAAAAGCGAGATTTTGCTATCAAAAGATTTTTCAGAAGATGCTTGAGAGAAAATTAGAGATGAACAATATTTGGAAAATTTCTCACACAAGAACCTTAGTATTGTTAATCCATATCTCTTTCTTTATATAGTGAACACTAGGGTTTGGAGAGTGTGTCTCACCCTAGACAATATGGAGAGTAGGACCTGAAAATCTGCAAGCAAAATCATTTCTTTTTGGGCAAAAATATTGTTTAGAAATACTTTTCCTTAAAATCCTGAAGCACCCAGTCGACTGCCTACCGGCACCCAGTCGACTGCCTCCATGCTTAGATTTAAAATATTTTTCCCAACGGCTACGGTCAGTCGACTGCCTCAAGAAGGCCAGTCGACTGCCTCATGAGTCAGTCGACTGCCTTGGACAGGCCAGTCGACTGCCTCAGGCAATCAAAAATGTTCGAAACTCTTTGGTCCAGTCAGTCGGCTGGGTCCTTAACTGCCAGTCGACTGGTCACAGTCAGTCGATTGCCTTGGACAGGCCAGTCGACTGCCTCATGCAGTTAGAATGTTTTATAACTCACTGGTTCATCCAGTTGGCTGGGTCCTTAAGGGCCAGTCGACTGGGTCACAGTCAGTCGGCTGCCATTTCATGGCCAGTCGACAGGGTGACTCCAAAAATTGTTTTCAAGGTCCGTTTTTGATCCGTTTGAGTTCGTTTGATTAATTACTTGAGCTTATAAGATCAATCAACGCATAAGATACCTTGTTACAATATTCTCACCCCGACCTATCTACCCCAGGTCTTGAGTCCAGCTTTTGTTCTTTCTTTGATCTTTTTATCCTTCTTCGAGTTTGCGCTTGAGTTTCCTTATCGCTTGTTGCTTTAGCGATCTTCTCGAAACATTTACCTGTACTTGCTGAAACACTTAGCTCAAAGCCATATTAGTACCAAACACGGTTTTGAATGTTTTGTAAATATCAAAATAAGATTTATTGCTTGAAATGGAATTTCAAAGCCAACAAATGTATGCCTCAATCACGGTTCCCATCATCATTTGAAGATCTTGTTAACCAGTCTTTGGAATGTGGCACCTGTATTCTTTAATTCGAAAGGCATAACTTTAAAGCAATAAGTACATGTCTTTGTGATAAAAGATGTTTTTCCTCGTCGGCATGATTCATCCTTATTTGATTGTAGCTCGAATAGGCATCGAGGAAAGTTAGGCGCTCATATCCAGTCGTTGCATCCACCATCTGATCAATCTTTGGCAGGGGAAAACTATATTTGGGACATGCTTTATTGAGGTCAGTGAAGTCAACACAGACCCTCCATTTACCATTCTTCTTCTGGACTACAACGACATTAGCAAGCCATTTAGGATATCTTACCTCCCTAATGAACCCTGCCTGAAGCAGACGGGAAATCTCCTCGGCAATGACTTGATTTATGTGGGCCCCCATACATCTTTGCTTCTGCCTAATGGGCTTCACGTTCGGGTCCACATGGAGGGAATGTTGGGCAATAGTAGGATCAATACCAGGCATATCCATGTCTCCCCATACAAAGACGTCAGAGTTGTCCTACAAGAATTTGGTCAGTTCTTTTAACTCACAAGGGGAAAGACTTATACTTGCATAGGTAACATTTTTGGGCTGATTGGGTACAACGGAGGAACTGGCGGGTGAGCCATCCTCACCAAAAGTTCGGCATTTCGCTTCTCTAGGGCCTGACTTCGTTCCTCCATGGCTTGACCTCGCTCTTTAGCAGTCGTCATTCATTGTAGGATTTGTTCAATGGTTTGAGAAGCCTCCACATGGCTGTTGACGGTGGTCGGTAGCTCTGCTTAGGAATGGGTTACCGGCATGGTTAGGTGAAGAGTAGAGAGGTAAGCTCAAAAGAAAAAAGGAAAGGTAAGCTCAACTTTAAGACATGGGAAGATAATCAATGGTGATCTCTGAAAACCTTTCCACAGACGGCTCCAATGTGTAGATGCAAAAAATTGCACAACATAAGAATGAATCATATTATTGATGATTTCTTTTGTTTATATAGATGTTATTCTTGGGCCTTGAGCCCATTATGGCAACATTCCCTTATACATCAGCAATTTCAACTTTTTGTGACGTCATTTGCTTAATCTACAAGTTCATTCGAGAACATTTTAGAAAATTGGCCTTGGGATGGGCCATTTCTTTCGGGACTGGGAGGTATTCGAGTCATAAGGCCCCAATTAACCTTGTTGGGTTAGTGGGATAGATGGGCTTCATAAATTCACATGTACACACGTCTTTGGGACTATATCCCCTAAAAGGAAAAAATAGCTCCAGCAAACGTGAGTTGTATATTCTAGGCCCCTAACTCAGTATTGTTAAGTCCTGTCATTACATTACTTGGTATTTTTATTCAGTTTGTGTGTTTTAGGAGCTTAACGGAGAAAATGAACTCATTTTGGTGAATTAACTGAAGTCGTGCTTCTTATCTATTGAAAAAAGAGAGGGAAATAAAGGAAAAAAAGATTTGAGCCAAGAAACGCATTCCGAAAGGTAAAATGGACATTATACAAGTCATATACTTTGGTATATGTGCCATAGAAGCAAACAGGGTCAGAAAATGGTGTAAATGCAAAAAGTCAGATTTTGGGTTTTTGGTGTGCAAACCTACGCAAACTAATGAATAGTGTTGAAAAGTGGCTAGAAAGTGTAGTTCTACGCATTGCATTACGCATATGCGTAGCCCATTTACGCATATGCGTTGATCCAATGAATACTAAAATTTAAACGGCCATAACAAGATCAAAACAAGTCTAAATTAAGTGATTCTTAAGCTTAAATTCAAACCATTGAAGTCTGATTTTCAATGAGCCAAAGAACGCCTCAATCGGAGTTGTGTAGCAAAAGTTATAAAATCGAAGTCAAAATAGGAAAATATGATAAAGATCAGCATAACTCGAAATCTCGAGTATTTTCCCGAGATTTCGAGCCTGGGCGCCAGTGGCCTCACTGGCGAGAAGTGGTTGTAACCACCAGAAATTTTGAAGAAATTTATACCTCGAGATCTCGAAGGATTTACCGAGATCTCGAGTATGTTGGACTTCAAAATCTCGAGCTTCTGCCCAAGATTTTGACTTTGACCGCTGCTGAAAGATCTGATGGGACCCACCATGACTTTGGATGACCTAAAGGCTACTCCAAGCTATCTTTGGGCATGTTTTAACCTATATTCATCAAATTTTATATCATTTCTCGACCCGTGACACGCAAGGAAAGATTTTGACTTGATCACGAAGAAAACCTATTTCATCCTTCTATAGAGAGGATTAGGGTTCGGAATTAAGGAGGTTGGAGAATTGGTCTGGAGTCTTTAACTGAAGCTACATACCGGTGCGAACACAGAGTGACACTGTGTGTTGTTAATGACATCCAAAAGAGAATATCCGACGCTATCATGGAAGCGGTGTCTACATCAACGATGGAGTTCACCACCACCATAAGCGACTAAACAGGTATCTAGGGTTTTTGACAAAACCCTAACCAAGTAATGCAAATGTTATTTATTTTTATTGTAACAAGAGGAAACTAAAGACCTCGTATGTGATAATGTGAACGAATTTGATTCTATATAAGATTTTATATTTGTTCTATGTCTTGTCTTAGCTTGAATGAATATTCTATCTTGCACACCATGTTTTTTATTAAGGGCTGGAACTCTAACGTTAAAATTATGGTTATCCCATAATGGATCTTAATGAACATGAATATCTAGGTTCAGACAGTTTATGCTAGGGAGATTTAATAAATGCATGTTTAGTTTAATTTGTTACTTTGTAGGAGTAGTTTAGAGTAGAGTAGTATGCATGCACAAGTTACGCTCATTTTAAAGATAGATTGTAGCCGAGTCGGATGGATTGTATCCCTTTCGGGATTAGGATCTGATAGTAGCAACTTTAATCTGATTCACATGCGTAGGATCGCCCTTTTACAATGAATTAAATACTCCCTCCGTCCCAATTTCAGTATCCACTTTCATGGTTTTGTCTATCCCAAAATAAGGGTCAAACTTTGAAAAGTCAAAGTACTTTATTTTTTCAATTTCTCAATTTAACCTTCATGCATTAAAATAATAAAAGTCTACACTACAAACCATCACATCATCATGGACCCCACTATGGGTAAAGTTATCAATTCATATATTACCCATACAATTAAAAAAATACTAAAAGTCATCCACTTAAAAATTTGGATTTCCCAAAGTGGACACTTAAAATGGGACAAAGGGAGTATATGTCTATGAGGTTAGTGGTGACGTCAAAACTACCCTAGACTCTGTATCTATTGATTTCCACCCAAATTATCAACTTAGTTATTTTAATTATTTGTCAATTAGTAATAGAAAACAAAATAACACAAATCATGTCTTCATAATTTAATCAAAGTAATTTAAAGGAGTACAAACTACGACTTAGTCCCATTGATTCGATAACCCTATCATAAGTATATCATATTATAATACGATTCATGCACTTGCAATAGGTAAAACTACCAAGAGTTCACATCAGGGTCATTTTCTTAACCCTTATTATTTAATCATTATTGTTAGTCACTAATTAACCCTAGAGGGGGGGGTGAATAGGGTGTTCAAAAATAAGTCTAACTCTTTTCGAACATGGAACACACTATAATCAAAAATCAATTTCTCAATAAGCAAGTGGATGATTCAATTTAAACTTTTATAATAATTAATTTCAAGACAAATTAGCATACAAGATATTCAAGCAAATATAGCATGCAAAATACTTATGTAAAGAGAAAGAGATAGAGAGATTGACACCGTGATTTTTTCGAGGTTCGGTAACTCCTACTCCTCGGCTCAAGAACCCCTTCTTGAGACTTTTCCCGATCCTTTCACTATGGCCCTTCCTTCACATGTGGAATGGCAAACCTTTACAACACAAGCCTCTCGAGCTTGTCTCTCAATCAAGAAAACAACCCTCTCTTGAACAATCGGTGGACTTCACTTGTCCGAGATTACAAATTCGTATGTAATCAATAAAATCACTCAAGAACAAAAACACTCAAAACCCAAAGGTTTTTATGGAAGATAAATCAATATAAGCTCAAGTGTTTTTGGTGATTTTACAATAGCTCTAGAAATGTATTCTCAAATTATATAATCAATGAATGATATTTGGAGAATAAGAAGAGATTCTAGAGGTTTTGATTTTCAAAGAAACTTGGAGAAAATCAGATTTTCAAAGCTTGGTTTCAATGGCTTTTGAAGAGAAAATTTCTGCAGAATTTTTGATAGCTTTCTTTCTCTTTTGTATTTCAATCTCTTGATCTTCAATAAACACATCTCATTCTATATATAGCATTGTATTAGGGTTTTGAAGAGTGATTATAGTATTTGAAAGACAAGAGCCGTTTGAATACCATTAAACACGATCCACAAAACATGGGAATTGTTTTCTGAAAATCTGCAGATTTTAAGCAATATTCTAGTCGACTACTTCTTCATTGTAGTCGACTACAATGGTCCATCTAGTCGACTAGATTGAGTTCTAGTCGACTACTTTGGACCATCTAGTCGACTAGAATGAGTTCTAGTCGACTACAATGAGTAGTCTAGTCGACTCACGCTTGTTTCAGTCGACTCTTTTGATGTGGATGAAAAACCAATAGCTACTGGTTGAAATAGTCGACTACTAGAAAATACACAGGGTGATTCTAGTCGACTATAACAAGAAAAACATTTAATAAAAATATTTTTCTTTCCGTTTAAGTTTGGTAAAGTGTTTTTCATTTCATTTGAGTTCGGTTCATTTTATACTTGAGCTTATACGATAAAATCGACACATAAAATTACCTTGTTACAATGATCGCTCCCCGACCTATCTACCCCGAGTCTTGAGTCTTCGACTTTCGCTTTTGCCGTTTAATTGATTTTCCTTTTTCGCTTCAATTTCTTTCACAGCTTTTCGCTTTAAATCAAACTTTCTTTCCGAGCTTGTTTTTCGAGTAGTTTCCTTTTCGAGTTTGATTTCTGAGTCGTTCACCTGTCTTTTGCTGAAAATATAAACTCGATAATTCATTAGTATCAAACACTCTTCAATGGTTTGTTATCATCAATTTTGGAATTATTTGCCGAAAGTAAATTTCAAAGCCAACAATCTCCCCCTTGATGATGACAAAACATTTTGTGTTTGCTTGGCATTTGGCGAAACATCAAGTGATGCTCCCCCTCAACATGTGCATAATATTTTGATCAAATGCTCCCCCTTAGTAAATGAAATTTGCAGTTTAATAGGCACTTTGATACAATATATAAAAATAGGCGCACATTTGAGATAACAAAAATAAACAGCCTATCATAGATGTTTCAGTTTAATACAAGCTGCTTATACTAATGAAAAACATGGAAAGGAAAACAGACAAGTTCGCAAATAACCAAAACAAGTCGCCAATAACCATAACAAGCCACACAAAAACAGAAATTGCTAATGTCGGATAATGAAATGCATGACAGTACAATAGCATAATTTCTCCCCCTTTTTGTCAGCGTCGAGGGGTGCGTGAGCGAGGGTTCTTGTGTGCAAGAGTGAGGTCATCAAGTGACCCTGCCAGATTTGTAATACGGGTAGACATTTCCTCATCATGAAGAACAAGGCGCTCATTGATCAATCGAATGGCTTCCGTATTCTGGTTCACGGTCGTATCAAGGCGCTGAAGCATTTGTTCCTGCTGCCTAAGGAGCTCCGTATTGCTTTGAACAACCCCAAGAAGTTGGTTGAGAAGAGCAGCTTGAGAAGCCGAAGCACCGTCCAATGGAGGGACCGAGGAAGAGGCTTCCTGGCGCGATACAGAACCGCTAGGAGCAGTACGCGAACGAGGAGCAGGTGCAATTTCAGAAATGAAATTTCCTTCCGCATCAGAAGAAATATGCATATGTTTGACATGAGTGGCGTCAAGAAAAATAGGGTGATGCTCGGACACTTCATTCGGAAAATTAAAACCTTTCCGCTGCAGTAGATATGTAATATGGGCAGGAAAGAAAAGCGGGACAGATGGCTTGCGCTGACATGTGAGGATGACGGAACGAAAAATATAAGCTAAATCAACGCGGGTTCCTGTCAAAACGCAATAAACCAAAAAAGCCTCCATATGAGAAACACTGCTACGACTACCAGTTTTAGGCAGAATAGAGTAAGTAATAACATTATGAATTAATCTAGCCTCGGGTAGTAGCATAGAAGAGGTAATACCGGCGTTTTGCGAAATTTCCTTGTCGACACATATTGCCCGAGCAGCCTCAATACAATCGAAACCATCTTCCTTCTACCAGTCCTTGGAGAAGTGGCGGATACCGTCATTCGGAAGCAAGAAAATGCGCTTGATTTCACTGTCATCAACGGTCTCGTCTTCACCACATAAGTTAAAATGAAGATGAGAGAGTAATTTCTTCTCGTGATTTTTAAGAGAAGCGTAGAAAGCTTTGACAATTCGCGGAAATACCGGAATGTCAAGAGAAACGAAAAAATCCCAACCAATTGCTCGGAATAACTCGAAAGTTTGAGCCCAAATTTCAATGCATAAATCTTGTGTGACAATACGGCAAGGTGTAGGAGCACGGTGATCAAAAACAGTGATGAATTTATTTCTATTATCATCATCAATAAAAAGTACCTCAAGAAGAAGAGGTTCATTTGACTCCTCTTCGTCAACGGCCGTAGGACTGCGTGGATTGGTGGAGCTTTGGCCTCCATCAATGCGGGAACGTTTCCGAAATAGACCTCGAGTCTTCGGTGGCATTGTAGAAGATGATGCACAAATGTATAGGGATATATAGATATATGATGGTGTATATATATAGATATGTGAGAGTGTGAGAATGATGAAATTTGGATGATGGAAATGGGTGGAAGATGATGGAAATGTGAAATTAATGAGGGATAGGTGAAGATTTGAAGGTATAAGTGGTAGTATGAGAGGGATTGAGAGGAGAGGGTTTGAAGGTGGGTGAGGGTTTGAAGGAGGCGGATGGAGAAGATGAGATGAGGGTTAGGTTTTATAGTGGGTTGAGTCGACTAGGTCTAGGTGAGTCGATTAGATTTAGGTTTGAGTCGACTAGGCTAGGTTTGAGTCGACTAGGAAGGCAAAATAGTCGACTACAACAATGTTTGAGTCGACTAGAATGGAAGATGAGTCGACTAGAATGACAATGAGTCGACTAGAAGGTGAAGACCATGAAATGGTGTAGCTTCTGACCAAAGTAGTCGACTAGATTGGTTTGAACTACACAGGATGAGTCGACTAGAAGAAAAAAAAAATTGATAAAAATAGATAAAAATTAGGAAATAAATACATAAAAATAGCAAAAATATTAAAAATAAAGATTATGACAGAAATTAAGATAAAACATCAAAATCCATGGCCATTCCGATTTCACGACGAATTTTAGAAAATGATTCGTCCGCAAGTGGTTTTGTAAAAATATCCGCCAATTGATTTTTAGTGTCGATAAAGATCAATTCAACGTCACCCTTAGCAACATGATCATGCAAAAAATGATGCCTAATCTCTATATGCTTGGTGCGTGAGTGATGAATAGGATTCTTTGAAATACAAATCGCACTCGTATTATCGCATTTAATAGGCACGTGAGAGAAAGTAAGACCGAAATCAAGTAGTTGTTGCTTAATATAAAGAGTTTGAGTGCAACTACTACCGGCTGCCACATATTCAGCTTCAGCCGTAGATAATGCAACGGAATTTTGCTTTTTACTTGACCAAGATACTAGTGAGTGTCCTAGAAAATGACAAGTACCGCTTGTGCTTTTACGATCAATTCTACATCCCGCAAAATCGGCATCCGAATAACTAATAAGATCAATTGAAGTTCCACGTGGATACCAAAGCCCCAAGTATATTGTACCACTTAGGTAGCGAAAAATGCGTTTGACCGCAAGCAAGTGAGATTCCTTAGGACATGATCGAAACCGGGCACATAAGCATACACTAAACATTATATCCGGTCTACTAGCGGTTAAATAAAGCAAACTACCGATCATGCCTCTATAATTAGTAATATCAACACATTTACCATTTTCATCTTTATCAATCTTAATGGAGGAACTCATAGGAGTTATGGCATGTTTGGTAGCCTCCATACCAAATCGCTTTAGCAAATCTTTAGTGTACTTGGATTGGCTAATGAATAAGCCATCCGAGCTTTGCTTGATTTGCAACCCTAAGAAGAAAGTCAACTCACCCATCATGCTCATTTCAAATTCGTTTTGCATACTTGTGGCAAATTCCCTACATAAAGAATTATTTGTTGAGCCGAAAATAATGTCGTCAACATAAATTTGGACAATCAACAAATTATTCTTAATGGTTTTTGTAAAAAGTGTGTTATCAATCTTCCCTCTTGTAAAACCATTTTGAGTTAAAAACCCGCTAAGTCTCTCATACCAAGCTCGAGGAGCTTGCTTTAAACCATATAGAGCTTTAGCCAATTTGAAAACATGATTTGGAAAAAGATTATTTTCAAAACCGGGTGGTTGCTTCACAAAAACTTCTTCTTCTATGACACCATTTAAGAAAGCACTTTTGACATCCATTTGATAAAGAGTGAAATTTCTATATGATGCAAATGCAAGAAGCATTCTAATTGCTTCTAATCTAGCTACCGGTGCAAAGGTCTCATCATAGTCGATGCCTTCCTCTTGATTATATCCTTGAGCTACCAATCTTGCTTTATTTCGAATAATTACTCCATTCTCATCCTTTTTGTTTCGAAAAACCCATTTTGTGCCAATTATAGTTTGATTTTCGGGTCTAGGAACTAAACGCCAAACTTGATTGCGTTCAAATTGATTTAGTTCCTCTTGCATTGCTACGATCCAAGAATCATCACATTGAGCTTCGTGGAAGTTCTTGGGTTCGAATTGCGATACAAAGGCCATGTGGTTGCAAAAATCTTTAAGTTGAGATCTAGTACTAACCCCTTTTGAAGGATTACCTATGACTTGATCAAGAGGATGATTGTGAACAATCCTCCATGCTTTAGGCATTGAGTTGGTCAAGTCATCATTGGATTGATGCTCAACTTCCCTCATTTCCTTTTGGCTACATGATGAGTTTGAGATATTGAGAGTATTTAGATTATCCTCAATCCCAACAACCTCATCTTCTTCTAGGTCAATTCTAGGTGATGGTGGTGAGGGTGATTCATCAAAGACAACATGAATAGACTCAACCATGGTTAGAGTCCTTTTGTTATAAACCCGAAATGTTTTACTTCTTGTAGAATAACCTAGGAAAATTGCTTCATCCGATTTGGAGTCGAATTTTCCAAGATTATCTTTATCATTTAACACAAAACATTTACACCCGAAAACTTTGAAATACCCAATATTGGGCTTTCGACCATTCCACAACTCATAGGGCGTTTTCCCCAACTTCATCCGAATAATAACACGATTGATTATATGGCAAGCGGTGTTTACCGCTTCCGCCCAAAGGCTTCGGGGAAGGTTGTGCTCATTTAACATGGTTCGAGCCATCTCTTGTAGAGATCGATTCTTTCTTTCAACTACACCGTTTTGGTGAGGGGTTCTAGGGGCCGAGAGATCATGAGAAACACCGAGATCATCACATAATTTCAAACTCCCTACCTCTATCACTTCTAATTTTCTTGATTTTCAAATCTTTTTCATTTTGAATGACTCTATAAAATCTTTCAAGAATGGAGTGAGTTTCATTTTTATGAGCAAGAAAGTGAACCCAAGTATATCTAGAGTAGTCATCAACAATAACAAGTACATAGAGTTTCCCGGCTAAGCTAGCCGTTCTCTCCGGACCAAAGAGATCCATGTGAAGTAATTCTAGAGGTCTAGAAGTGGTAATATCTTTCTTTCTCTTGAAAGAGGATTTAACTTGCTTGCCTACTTGACATGCGCTACATATTTTATCTTTCGAAAATTTAGTCTTTGGGAGGCCTTTGACTAAATCATTTTTGGATAAACGATGAATGAGGTCCATACTAGCATGTCCTAGACGCCTATGCCATAACCAACTATTTTCGCTAGATGTGACAAAACATTTAACATCTTGGTCATGCAATTCACATAGCAACAAAGTATACAAGTTTCCATTTCTTTTGGCATTGAACATTTGCTTCCCATCTTTCTTGATTATGCATGCATTTGTCCTAAATATAACATCATAGCCCTTGTCACATAATTGACTAATACTAAACAAATTATGCTTCAACCCATCAACTAAAAGCACATCATCCTTCATATGTTTGCCTTTAGAGTTGTCTCCAAAAGTTACGTTTCCTCCTTCATATGTTTTTAGTGAAATAAACTTTGATTTATCTCCCGTCATATGCCTTGAGCATCCGCTATCAAGAAACCATTTTTCTTTTGATGCGAACTTCAAGCATACCTACAAAACAAGTTCAAGTAACTTTTATTGGTACCCAATCTGTTTTGGGTCCATTTTGGTTAGATAGATACGCAATAGTTCCTTTTGGAACCCAAATTTGTTTTGTTACAACATTTTCTTTTCTATGAGAGCATGCAATAGATCCTTTCGGAACCCAAATCATTTTTGACATAATTTTCTTCTTTCTATGAAAGCATACGTTTGCTTTGTGTCCTTTTCTATTGCAATAGTAGCAAGTAACATGTTTATAATCATTTGAAGATGCATGAGATGATTTTTTAGTAAATGTAGAGCTAAGTGATTTTCTCTTTTTCAATATAAGAACATCCTTGTCAAAAGCATCATACCCTAGACCACATTTATCAAATGATCCTTTTTGTCTTCCTAACATGATACTAAGGTTCTCTTTTCCTTTTGTAAATTTAGCTAAAACATTTATTTGATCATCAATAGTATTTTTCAACCGAATATTTTCCTTCTCTAGCTCAATGCTTTTGTTATTGCAAGAAACTTCCAAGTTTGAATTAGTGAGACTACATGAAGACTTATCTTTCTTAAGAAGGATATATTTTCTAGCTAATTTTTCAAATTCATCGTGTAATTCTTCAAACACATCTTGCAATTCATTGTAATCAAGAAGAAGTTCATCATATGATAGTTTATCTAAATCACTTAAATTTAAATGTACCTCTTCTTCATTTGCCATGAGGCAAATGTTTGCCGTTTCCTCGCTACTTTTCTCCTCATCCGAGTCGCATGAGTCATAGTCCTCCCATGTGACGTTCATTGCCATCTTGCTAGGTCTTTTGTCGTTTTCCTTTTTGAGCTTGAAGCAATCACTTTTGTAGTGTCCCGGCTTTCCGCAATTGAAACACGTTGGGGGTTCCCTTTTGCTAGTCTCGCCTTTAGGTTCGATTTTCTTCATGAATCTTCCACCGTTTGCTTTCTTTCTTTGAAGATGTCTCTTGAATTTTTGGGTGAACAATGCAATGTCCTCATCCTCTTCTTCTTCACTCGGCTCATTGATTTCATTTTTAGTGAAGGCTTGCAAAGCTATTCCCTTTCTTGGCTTGATGTCGTCTTCACGAGCTTTCAACGTTATTTCCCAAGTGAGTAGAGAGCCGAAAATTTCATCGAGACTCATGGTGTTGAGGTCATGAGCTTCTTTGATAGCCGTTACTTTTGCATCCCACTTTGCCGGGAGACTTCTAAGCACTTTTCGTGACGCATCGGATCTAGGAACAATTCTACCAAGATGCTTTAGTCCATTCAAGATATTTGTAAAGCGAGACATCATAGAATTCACATTTTCATCATCTTTCATAGCAAATAATTCATATTCATGCATGAGTATGTCAATTTTAGATTCTCGTACTTGAGATGTACCTTCATAGGTTACTTCAAGTTTATCCCACATTTCTTTTGTCGTTGAACAAGTAGATACACGATTAAATTCATTTGGACTTAAAGCGCAATTTAAATTTACTTTGGCTTTAGCATTGTATGACATGAGTTTACGGTCATCATTATCCCATTCATTGGGTAATTTGGGGACGGTTTTTCCATCAACAATTTTGGTCAATACAAATGGTCCTTCAATAACTACTTGCCAAATTTTATAATCGATAGCTTGAAGAAAATCTATCATTCTAGTTTTCCAATAGCTATAATTTGATCCATCAAACCATGGGGGCCTATTATTCGATTGTCCTTCAATATGAGTGACTAAATTTGATGACATGATCGTTCTCTAAGACGGTTAAGTCTAAAATAAATAGAGATTAGGCTCTGATACCAATTGTTAGTCACTAATTAACCCTAGAGGGGGGGTGAATAGGGTGTTCAAAAATAAGTCTAACTCTTTTCAAACATGGAACACACTATAATCAAAAATCAATTTCTCAATAAGCAAGTGGATGATTCAATTTAAACTTTTATAATAATTAATTTCAAGACAAATTAGCATACAAGATATTCAAGCAAATATAGCATGCAAAATACTTATGTAAAGAGAAAGAGATAGAGAGATTGACACTGTGATTTTTCCGAGGTTCGGTAACTCCTACTCCTCGGCTCAAGAACCCCTTCTTGAGACTTTTCCCGATCCTTTCACTATGGCCCTTCCTTCACATGTGGAATGGCAAACCTTTACAACACAAGCCTCTCGAGCTTGTCTCTCAATCAAGAAAACAACCCTCTCTTGAACAATCGGTGGACTTCACTTGTCCGAGATTACAAATTCGTATGTAATCAATAAAATCACTCAAGAACAAAAACACTCAAAACCCAAAGGTTTTTATGGAAGATAAATCAATATAAGCTCAAGTGTTTTTGGTGATTTTACAATAGCTCTAGAAATGTATTCTCAAATTATATAATCAATGAATGATATTTGGAGAATAAGAAGAGATTCTAGAGGTTTTGATTTTCAAAGAAACTTGGAGAAAATCAGATTTTCAAAGCTTGGTTTCAATGGCTTTTGAAGAGAAAATTTCTGCAGAATTTTTGATAGCTTTCTTTCTCTTTTGTATTTCAATCTCTTGATCTTCAATAAACACATCTCATTCTATATATAGCATTGTATTAGGGTTTTGAAGAGTGATTATAGTATTTGAAAGACAAGAGCCGTTTGAATACCATTAAACACGATCCACAAAACATGTGAATTGTTTTCTGAAAATCTGCAGATTTTAAGCAATATTCTAGTCGACTAGAATGAGTTCTAGTCGACTACAATGAGTAGTCTAGTCGACTCACGCTTGTTTCAGTCGACTCTTTTGATGTGGATGAAAAACCAATAGCTACTGGTTGAAATAGTCGACTACTAGAAAATACACAGGGTGATTCTAGTCGACTATAACAAGAAAAACATTTAATAAAAATATTTTTCTTTCCGTTTAAGTTTGGTAAAGCGTTTTTCATTTCATTTGAGTTTGGTTCATTTTATACTTGAGCTTATACGATAAAATCGACACATAAAATTACCTTGTTACAATGATCGCTCCCCGACCTATCTACCCCGAGTCTTGAGTCTTCGACTTTCGCTTTTGCCGTTTAATTGATTTTCCTTTTTCGCTTCAATTTCTTTCACAGCTTTTCGCTTTAAATCAAACTTTCTTTCCGAGCTTGTTTTTCGAGTAGTTTCCTTTTCGAGTTTGATTTCTGAGTCGTTCACCTGTCTTTTGCTGAAAATATAAACTCGATAATTCATTAGTATCAAACACTCTTCAATGGTTTGTTATCATCAATTTTGGAATTGTTTGCCGAAAGTAAATTTCAAAGCCAACAATTATTATTGCCACCCTGTGAGCCGCAACACTCATATAAGTTATATAGAGAGCCAATAATTTTGATTTATTCAATATAGAGAGTTTGATAGGGTTTTACTTTCAACTTATATAGCCATGATGAGAGATTAATACACTGTTGTTTTCAAATTTAAATTCTTCCCGTCTTAGTTGATTAGCATTTTTTTCCGTCATATATTATGATTTGGTGTTGTCCAAATTATGATAATGGAACATATGAAATCATATAAACTATATTATTGGAAACCAAAATCAGAATCCAACTCAGTACACTAGGCAAACTCAAACCAAATAGTTCAGTATTTTACTACCCCATTTGTCCCAAAAAGAATAAAATTCACAATAGCAAAACGAGATATTCTTATATTTTATTTTGTAAGTTGTATCACAAAAAATATTCTTGCCACTGAATTAGTCAGAATGCTCAGAGCAATGAAACTGATGATAATCTTAACACTCAATCATCCACTACTCATATCATCAAGAAAGGTAGCTTTGCGGATCCCCTGAATTTAGTTGGGGAAGGATGAATCAATCCATCCCCGAGTTATTTGCTAAACTCCTTTGACTCCTTTAACTTCTTTAACTTCTCAACCAATAAATAGAATATAATATAATAATAGTGTGAAGCAAATTAGATACTATCACATTTTACAAAAAAAAATACTCCATAAAAATTTGAAGTAAAATTATTTCACAATATTCTATTATTCTTATCTTATCTTTGTGTGTAGTGTAAAATGTATTTATTTGTGTTACACCGACTAACTTTATTTTAAAATGATAGTATTTTGTTATTTATTAATTTTATAATATGTATATATACGAAGTTGTTAACTAAATATTTTTATATTTTAAATCTAACACGAACCATAAAAGAATTATATCGAATTAAATAACAGTTTGACTCTGTTTTAATCTTCTTCTTTTTTTGTACTTATATGAAGAATTTAATTAATGATTAATTTAATAATAAAAAGTTACGAATTCTAGAATTATTTTGTGAAAAAAATATTATATACCCCTAAACTAAATCGTTAAGAACAATCATAACTCAAGACTTAAATAAATCATTAACTTTATTTCATTTAAATGCCGATTATGCAATGGCATATTTTAACCCCATAGAATGGTAGTGTGGTGTGTGGGTATGAATGGATGTGGGCCCACATGTTATCCACTGAGAGGACAGAGCATTGTCCAATACAGATTACCAATCACAAAACAAGCATACAAGTTGTGTTGTATGTCTGCAATCTAATAATAATTCCCACTACTGTTTACACTATCGCCCAACTTAATTACCAATTCTGTGGGGTTTATAGTGACCTCCTCTAAAGATTGGATAAATCTTTCTAAAGATTGGATAAATCTTAAATGGCTGGAGTATTTGATATTTATTGTAATTATCTTTCTTCAAATTTAACCCCTGAACTGAGTAAACTCTTCATCAAAAAATGAAAATGATTAAAATAATAAAATGACTATAAAAAGTGATGGATCAACTAATTTATAGAGAGCACACCTTATCACCATATTTTCCTTCTTTCAGTTCCCCAAAAGTGAAACTTAGGAAAGGAAAAATTGGGCCATAAAGTAAATGGCTGCAACAACTTTTTAGTGAACTTGCACACCTCCTATTGGGATCCAGATCGTCTACCCTCAATTCTAGCAGCAATCAATGAAAACGACAGTGTTTGGACTACGACATCGTTCTAGACTTGTTTAAAATTTGGCTCCCAAGCCCAAGCCGCGACCCATTAATCCACGGCTTCTATCACTTTCCTCTATAAAGTCCATTCACCTGCCCCCACCATTTCATTTGTTTTATATTTTTTTATTATTTTATTTAATAATTATATAAATATACATAACTTATTATTTTTTATTTTTTATTATTAACTAATCTTTAGTAATTATTAAATAATTTTTTAATAATAATATGACTTTCCAAAAATATCCTTTCCACTAGAGTTGACAAAATGAGACATGATACGGTAACACGACACGAACGTAGTATGAATTAAAAGGGTTAAGGTTCACTATAAATGGATTCGAGTTGTATAAGAGTCAACCCAAACATGACACAAAAATATTATTATCATGTTTGGCTCACACTCTAGTAAACTGAATGACCCATTTGACACGATTATAGTTATATTTATATCTTTATCTATATTTTCTCTCTTATATAATTGGTCATGGGTTGAAATAATAAAATAGTTGTAATAGTTGAGACACTGTAGTCCATTTAATATTTCTGATAAATAGGATAAACGGGGTATATGAGTTGAGTCAGATTACCTGTTTATATAATGGGTTGGGTTAGTGTTGAACATATTTTACATGTATATTAATCAGAACTTTTTTGACACGATCCGTTTAATGGACTACAATGTCTCAACCCAACATGAATACAACTCACAGACACAAATTGCCACATCTACTTACCAATTGGGTTCAATTACATCCAATTTAAAAATAATTCAAATAATTGAATTACTTCATTTAATAGTAAATTAGTTGTCTTTTATACTATTCATATTGCCTTTAGGACAAAATGTGATACATCATTTGAAAAACTTTATTTTTTAGTTGGACAATTTTTTAAAATTTATATTTGTTGTATTTTATTTTATGAACACTTTTGTATTGCTATTTGGACTCTTATTTCAATAAACTTGTCTTAAAAGTCATACATATCGTACTTTTCTTTTAGTAATAAATCAGCTAACCTTTGGTACTATTAATGTTGCATCCTGTACAAATAGTATTGCTTTTTATATACAACATTTTCTCAGCAGAATGTTTTTTATATTCCACATTATAAAATGGTTTATAATTATTTTATTTTATTTATTTGATACAAGTTTTATATTGTATCTACTTATTTTATTTTTTATAACATTATTTATTTATTATATTTTAATAATTAATCATTAATATCTTAAGATTTATTTTTATTTTTTTCTAATTCTTAATTAATTTTTAATAATTATTAAATCAATTTAAGTAATTATTAATTTATTTTATTAAATGAATATGTTATCCAATTCTCCTTCTCTTCCCGCCCAATCATATCCACTTGAATTTTTTATATTCCTTCATTTCCGCCCAATCACATCAACCTGAATTTAAAACATACTATTTCCCGCCCAAACATAACACATAAAGTTTTGCTGCCACTAGTAATAATAGTGTTGCTTATTATAGTAAGTTTGCTCCAGTTGGTACCAAATTTGCTAACACCTTATAATTATTAATTAATTTGTTTAAAATGTCAACTTAATTAAATAATATGACTTTATTAAATGCACATTAACACTTGAGGTTGAACTCCATTCAATTTTTTTAAAAACTCAAATAATTTAATTGTTGTTTTTAGTAAGTTTGTTTTTTACTAAATAATTTACTAAATGCATCTTATCACTTTACTAAATGCACCTTAACACATAATAGGTTTTTTAGTTGGTTTAGTTTTTTTCAATTTTTAAATAAGTTTGTTTTTTAGTTGGTTTAGGGTACCGGGAGGGTTACCATATCTTATCCCAAACTTATTGTTTCTTCATTTGTGTCTTTTTACAAATTTTTTAAATTTATTTTTATACTAAAATATTTTTTGTAGACACTTTTGTAATGATATTTGAACCGATATTTCATTAAATTTGTTCAAAAAATTCAATTTCATATGATACTTTTATTTAGTAGTAATTGTGTTGCCTTTGATATTATTAGTGTTGCATCTTGTACAAACACCTTATGGTACTTTTATTTTCCACCTTACATATTTATTTTGAATTATATTATTTTATTTATTTGAACTTGCATTTTATATTGTATTTATTTATCTATTTTATATAATATATTATTTCTTTATTATATTTCTGAATAATAATTGATTTATAGAATTTCTTTATTTCTTTATAGTAATTATTAAGTATTTTTTAATAATTATTAAATCAATTTAATTAGTTTATTAGTTTATTTTATTAAATGAATATGCTACACCATTCTTCTTTTTTTCCTGCTCAATCAAATAAACTTGAATTTTTCATATTCCTTCATTCCCATCCAATCCTATCAGCTTGAATTTAAAAAGCTTCATTTCCCGCCCAATCACATCACACATAAAGTTTTGCTACCATTAGTAAGAATAATGTTATTTATTGTAGTAAGTTTGCTACAGTTGCTACCAAACTTGCTAATACCTTATAATTATTTTTAAACACCCTTGTGTCTTTCACAATAGGAGGTAAATATCCTACTTCAACAACATTCCACGCTCTCTCATCTAAATTTTTTAAAAACGCTCTCATTCTCCCTTTCCAATATATATAATTTGAGCCATCAAACAAAAGGTACCTAGATATGGAACCTCCTTCACGAGGCATCTCCATCGTCTAAGTATAGAATCTAACCCTAGGTAATTAACTTAAAAAGAGGCAACCACGCTCTGATACCAATTGGAATTACCTAGACGATAGTGAAAACAGCCTAGGGGGGTGAATAGGCTTTTTGACGATTTTATGATCAATTAAAATTATTTAGCGGAAATTCAATTTTAATTAGTCACAAACCCTAATTTTCAATTTAATTCCAAAAATAGATCTATCGAGCAATATCAAGCAAATATGAATATAAGTACAGAAAATAAAGCAAGAGACGACACATAGAATTATACATGGAAAAACCAAGGAAACATTCCAAGGAAAAAATCACGGGTACATTCAGGTACCGATACACTATGAATCAACAATTACAGACTCTATGAGAGTTTTAGACTTGCAATCACTCCTGATATGCCTTCCTCTACTCGTAGTCTGAAAACCTTGAATCACTTGTACTTCATGAAGCACGCTTGCTCTACCAGACATTATGAGAGACTCACAAATCACGCCAGATTTGCCTTTCTCTACTCGCGGTCTGAAATCCTCGAGTCGCTCCGTACTCGAACGGATCAAAGCAACCTCATTGTAATAAACAGTGTGTGAATTTTTTAGCAACTTTACCATTCAATCGTACATATAAATCGTCGATGTAGAAGCACGATTGAATACGTCCAAAAATAAGAGAGAACTTGTATATCTCTAATCACTCAATGATATTTTCTCTCTCTATATCTATATCTCTGTAAAAAAATATGAACGATAGAATACTGCAGAGATCTCTCAAAGACGTAGCCTCCTCACTTGTAGAACCTTGGTATTTATAGACCAAGTCATAGAAAACCCTAACTTTGCCCTCGTACGTAATTTCACAATAGCTTGATAAATCCTCTAAAATTTGATGTAAATATGTGTATATGCCTATACGTAGAGGTCTGAAGTCGTCGATCACTTAAAAACTCGAAGTAGGGATCAAATTGGAAAAATCTGAAAGCACCCTGAAACAAATCCTGCATCACAACTGATCACGTGACCAAGCATTGGGACCTACGCTTGGGCATAGGTCTAGGGCGTAGGGTCCTCTCCCAACTCCAAAAACCAAAGCGTAGGTTAGAGTCATTCTGCCTCTAACAACGTAGGTATGTTGCATCTTTTGCAAAAAAATTTCATATTTGTGCCAGACTGGTCATATTGAACTCCCGATGTTTTTGGTTGAAGTCATAATGTCTGGAAATAACATTTTTGCCCTCCAGTGAAGTGACGATGTCTGAAAAAGACGATTTTGCCCTCTGGTAGCCTTCTTTGCTTTGACACACTCCTTGACTTCTTTCTCGAGATAGAAATGAACATATTAACAACTCGATTGCAAATACACAAAACTCTCAACATGACAATTCACTTAATATTGTTATTGTCTAGAACATGCCAAACACAAATAATACTATAAATGTTCTTACATTAATCATTATCTTTTTTTTTTGTAACAAAGCAAGGCCAAATCTGCTTCAACGAAAATAGTTATGAAAACATATGTATATATTTATTATACAAGTTAAAGGAGAAATTACACGTGTTTGAAAATACAAATAATTTAAGATAACTAAAATAATTAATAAAATTAAATATATATATATGATTTTGGATACATATCGAGTTCAAGACACATTTCACACAACCTCCCTCGAGTCCCGACCCCAAACTTGGGATTTTAATTTTAAAAATCAAATATACCCAAACTCGATTTAAGGGCCTGTCAACTGGGATATAAAAATCTTAGGCCTGTAATGGTTGAAATATTTGGCCCAATTATAGATGGGCCACTGGGCTGATGGGCCGACGACGGATGGGCCAGAGACCGATGGGCCGGAAGGCGGATGGGCTGAAAACAAGCAGGCCGAAAACAACAATGGGCCCATGGAAAATTCTATAAGCTAAAGTGTGATCCACAAGGCAAGAAGTAATCCAATCATAGTATGAAGAGTCCAAATAAGGTTAGGGTTTATCAAATCCCTTGATTTAAGGGGTTGATAAACCTGGGTACATGGGCTTGACCCATTTATCACAACTTGTATAAATAGAGGACTTTGATTAATGAGAAGGGATCCAAAGTTTTAACCAAATATCTATTGTGTAACTTTTCTGCATTTACACAATTGGCGCCGTCTGTGGGAATCCCTATTATTGAAATCTTTTTTTTTTTTCAATAAGCTTCCCACCCTCTACAAAAAGCTAAGATTCATACCACCAATGGCGATTACACGATCACAACAGACCGATTTGCCTCCAAACGGAGGCCAACAACCAGAAGATCCGATCAGAAGAGCCCTTGAGGAAAGAACCGCCGAGTTAGAAAGACAGAACGCCGAACTGGCAGCAAAACTGGCTCAACTGCAGAACCTACAGGAGACCCATGATGACGAACGATCCGTGGGCCGCCAGACAGACAAAGAAGACCTACCCGCTAGAGCCCACGACGGTCGTGAAGAACAGGCCGAGTCATCCTTACAGGTTCTTGGGGTACGCAACCCCGAGGAGGTCCTGACCATGAAAAAACTGGAAGAAATCATGTCAAGATTCCAGCGAGACATGCTCAGGGACCTGAAAGTACAGACCCCAATCGATCTGGCATCCGAGGCATCCATAGACGCCGTTCAGACACCATTCACCGTCTCGATCACCAGCGTGCCCTATCCGGAAAGGTTCAGATTACCGAAGTTCACCCTGTTCGATGGTACAAAAGATCCAACCGAACACATCTATCACGTCCATACCAAGATGAATGTTTACAACGAAAGCGAGGCCTTACTCTGCAAAGTTTTCCCCACCAGCCTGACCGAAACAGCCCTCCTGTGGTTCAGAAAACAAACGCCCCGATCGATCGGTAGTTGGCTCAGACTCTGCGAGTTATTTATCACACAATACTTTGGCAATAAAAGGCAGAATAAGACTATCTCCAGTCTGTTCACCATGATCCAAGAAAAGGGCGAATCCCTGAAAAGTTTTGTCTCACGGTTCAATGTGGAGATGTCTTCAATTGACAACTGCGATCAACATTCAGCCGTCGAAGCCTTCAGAATGGCCCTGATCCCTGGAACCAAGTTCCATCAGTCCCTAGTCAAGAGGCCGCAGGCCGATATTGTAGAGCTCAACTCTAGGGCACAGGGGCACCTCCGAATAGAAGAGGAGTTGGCCATACGACAAAGAAGGACCGCCTTTGCAACAGTAGAGGCCAGAGCGTCCGAACCTTCCAGGATAAAGGATCGGGCACCAGACCTGAAGAGACCGAGCGCACCTCCTGCTCCTTCCCCGGCCCCAGAGAAACGACCAAGGTTTGAGGAGAAGGTCACCCCCTTAAAAGTAACCTTGGCAAAACTATACCAGGAAACAAAGAGCAAAGGAATCTACCGGTCACCACCTCCCATCAGACAGCCGATGGACCAAAGGGATATGTCGAGGCACTGCGCCTTCCATGGCGAATATGGGCACCACGCTAATGAGTGCAGAAGCCTCAGGAGACAGGTGGAAGCCATGATTGCAAAAGGAGAATTGACCGAGTATGTTGCCAATGAAGGAGCCCGATCAGATCAAGCGACGCATGCCCCTACCAAGGGGGCTTTGGGACAACCCGTGCGGGTCATTCACATGGTCCATGGAGGGCCCAGTCGGTCAGAAGCGGAAGAAACTCGTAGATCACAGATGCGGCAAGCCCAGAAGTTACGAAGGGTTGGAGAAGTCACCAAGTTTCGAAGCCCGAAGGAGGATGCCCGGATTATTTTCACCTCTGCGGATATGCAGAATATTCAGACACCTCATGACGACCCCCTGGTTATCTCCCTCATGGTCTCCAATTGCCTGATCAAGAGGGTAATGGTCTATCCAGGAAGCAGCGCCAACATTATCACCAAATGGGCCTTTGAGAAATTGGAAATCAGCCCCCAGGAAATAGTCCCATCCAGAAGCCCGATAGCAGGATTCGATGGAAAGAGAGTGGAACCGGTAGGGGAAATCCAGCTACCAGTAACGGCAGCAAGGCGCACACTTCGAGAGACTTTCGTGGTGGTGGATGTCAAACCTTCCTATAATCTCCTCATGGGAAGAGGATGGATCCATCATATGCACGGAGTCCCTTCTACCATGCATCAGGTCATGCGGTGTATCGACCCGAACGGAGTTGACGTAATCGATATCAGGTAGCAGCAAAGGAGTGTTACGCAGTCACGATGAAAAGTCTAAAAAGGAATACGGAACCGGAACAAAAGTCGCAGTCCAAGACAGTACTTGATGCCAAATAGCAATTACAGGAGGGCGGTTCGGGATCACCGGTAGTAGTTGAACCACTACTGGAAGTTCAAATTTGTCACGATCGCCCTGAAAGGTTTACCTATGTTGGTTCAGGCCTCAATCCACAGGAAAAAGAGGAAATGGAATCCCTTCTCCAATCCAATGCTGACATATTTGCGTGGAGCCATATGGACATGACCGGTATTGATCCATCAGTAGCCCTGCATTCTCTCAATGTGGATCCCAGCGCAAAGCCCATTAGACAGAAATAGAGACGAATGGGGGCCCATCGAAATCAGATCATAGCTGAAGAAGTCGATCGGCTTCTGCAAGCAGGATTCATTAAGGAGGTTCAGTATCCTTCCTGGTTGGCAAACGTGGTGGTGGTCCAGAAGAAAAACGGCAAGTGGAGGGTATGTGTTGACTTCACTGATCTGAATAAAGCATGCCCAAAAGACTGTTTCCCTTTACCAAAGATCGACCAGATGGTAGATGCCACCGCAGGATTCGAACGCCTGAGTTTTCTGGACGCATACTCTGGCTATAACCATATCCGGAGGACCAGGAAAAGACTGCCTTCATCACTGAGTCAGGTACATTTTGTTATATAGTTATGCCTTTCGGACTAAAGAATGCAGGTGCTACCTATCAGAGGTTGGTCAGAAGGGTGTTCCAAGGGATGATGGGATCCACCATCGAAGCCTACATCGATGACACAGTGGTCAAAAGCAAGGTAAAAGGAGACCATCTAGCCGACCTACAGCAGGTATTCAATACCCTCCGGAAGTACAATATGAAGCTCAATCCAGCCAAATGTTCCTTCGGAGTATCCTCAGGCCAGTTTTTGGGACACATAGTTGATCGGACGGGAATAAAAGCTAGCCCTGCGCAAGTCAAAGCTCTCGTAGAAACAGCTGAGCCAAAGTCCCGGAAAGAAATCCAGGTGCTAACCGACAGAATAGCAGCCCTAAGTCGTTTCATCTCTCGGCTAACCGATCGGTGTAGGCCGTTCTTTCAGGCAATAAAAGCGGCACAAGGAGAAGTCTGGGGGCCAGAGCAAGCGGAGGCCCTACACAAACTCAAAAGTTACATGGCAAAGCCCCCGATTCTGGCAACCCCCGAAGCCGATGAGCCGCTGCACCTGTATCTGGCCATTTCAGTAACATCTACCAGCGCCGCCCTGGTCAAGGAGGGCAAAGGGTACTAGACACCAGTTTTCTACACCAGCAAATCCCTTGCTGATACAGAAACCCGTTATTCAAAGCAGGAGAAGCTGGTACTATCGCTGATCAATGCTAAGCGACGTCTACGGCATTATTTTGAAGCACACCCGATCATAGTACCTACTGTAACTCCGATCAGATCCATAATGGCGAAAACTGAGTTATCTGGGAGAATATCAAAATGGGCGATTGAACTGACGATTTTTGACATAACCTATGTCCCTCGAACGGCCATCAAAGGACAAGCAGTAGCTGATTTCCTGTTAGAAACAGAAACTGCTGACTCCACAAAAGAAGGTGAACCTGGATTATGGTTCGTGTTCGTAGACGGATCATCCAACATCAACGGAGCAGGGGTCGGGGTAGTACTCGGAACACCGAATGGTACTAAAATCCAACAATCCGTTAGACTGGAATTTCCAGCTTCTAACAACGAAGCAGAGTATGAAGCCATCCTTGCAGGAATTCGGTTAGCCCGAAGCCTTCAGGTCCAGAAAGCAGAGGTGCGAAGTGACTCCCAGCTAGTCGTGCGACAGTTAAATGGGGAGTATGAAAGTACAAGTATTAGTAGCATAAGAAAAATGCGTTCCTCGTCATTAATATGTTTGCTCGCGGTAATTGTGGCATCTCGGGAGAATCGATGATGGAAACCTACAAGAATCTAGTTCTAAGAGAGGCTGAAGAGTTCCAGCAAATAAACTTTGAACAGATTCCCAGAGGGGATAATTCTGCAGCAGATCATCTGGCTAACCAAGCCTCCGCCACAAAAGAAAGTATGACTCGCACTGTACCAATGGACTTCATTGCCCGATCCAGCTTGGAACCCCCCGAAGAAGTAATGGTTATCCCATGGGAACCAAGTTGGATGGATCCAATAGTAGATTATCTGAGATTTGGTACATTGCCTGAATCAAAATCAAAAGCCTGAAAGATAAGAATGAAGGCAGCTAGATATGCCCTATACAACGACCAACTATACCGAAAGTCTTTTTCTGGACCATACTTGAGATGTCTGACCCCCTCAGAGGCATCGGCAGTCATGGAAGAGATCCATGCAGGAGCTTGTGGCAATCACTCCGGAGGAAGGTCCCTAGCTCATAAAATCCTCACCCAGGGGTATTTCTGGCCCTATTTAGCAAGGGACGCTGAAATTTATGTCAGACACTGCAAAAAATGTCAGTTTCATGGAGATGCCATTCACCCACCGTCGGAGTTCTTAAACCCAACTATTATTCCTCACCCTTTCGCCCGATGGGGCATGGACATCGTAGGTCCTCTCCCTCAGGCAATACGATGTACCACACATGTTCTCCTGGCCACCGATTATTTTACCAAATGGGTGGAAGCGGAGGCATACCCCACCATAACAGGCAGCCATGTTATAAAATTCATCTGGAGCCACATCATCTGTAGGTTCGGCCTACCCCGAACCATAATGATGGACAATGGCATCAACCTGGACAACAGAAGGGTTCAAGCATTCTTATCAAAGCATGGGATCAATCAAAACACTTCTTCCATCAGCTACCCGCAGGGAAATGGGCAAGCCGAAAGGACGAATAGAACAATTTTTGACACACTGAGAAAAAAACTTGAAGACGCAAAAGGGGCTTGGTTGGAGAAATTGCCTGAGGTGTTGTGGTCCTATCGGACTACTCCGAGACAGCCAACTGGAGAAACCCCTTTCGCCATGGCTTATGGGCCCGAAGCAGTTATCCCGACCGAGCTAAAAGTACCTACTTTAAGGAGCCAAGCCTGGGAAGAAGGTCCAAACAATCAGCACCTAGCCCATGATCTAGATCTCCTGGAAGAAAAACGGAAAGCCGCCGGGATAAGACTGGCTGCCTATCAGCAGCAGGTCAGAGCACGTTTCAATCAGAAAGTCAAAAGAAGAGAGTTCCAAGTAGGCGATATGGTGCTCAGAAGGAAGATTGGTATTGTAGGCAAATTACGAGAGACATGGGAAGGACCTTACACAGTGGTTGAGGTTATCGGACGCGGTGCTTATCGGGTTCGGAAGAACGAAACAGGCCGCCTCGAGTCCAACTCTCAGAATGCTTATCGGTTAAAGAGGTATTATCCTTAGATAGTTGCTTTTTTTGTTAAGAAATAAAACTGTGTCTTTCTATGACACCTTTGTTACGAAGCATCTGTGCCCGATATCGGTACCTCTGCTTCATGATTTTCAAATTCATCTCAATAAAAATAAATTATACTTTTGTGCAAGGCTTCACAATTTGCTAAAATTTCCTAAGTGTTTGAGTTCAAACCTGATTTGAACAAACCAGAGGATGAAACCAAGCCTCAGGGGCCAAATGCCCGAAGGCTTCACGATTTGCTAAAATTTCCTAAGTGTTTGAGTTCAAACCTGATTTGAACAAACCAGAGGATGAAACCAAGCCTCAGGGGCCAAATGCCCGAAGGCTTCACAATTTGCTAAAATTTCCTAAGTGTTTGAGTTCAAACCTGATTTGAACAAACCAGAGGATGAAACCAAGCCTCAGGGGCCAAATGCCCGAAGGCTTTACAATTTGCTAAAAATTTCCTAAGTGTTTGAGTTCAAACCTGATTTGAACTAACCATATGATGAAATCAAGTCTCAGGGGTTCATTGCCCGAAGGCGTTGTGACTCATTGAAAATTCCTAAATGTGTGAATTTAGAAGAAATAATAAATAGCCTCAGGAGCCATATGTCCGAAGACTTGATTGTTTCATAAAAGCTAAGTACGAAACGATAAAAACCCACACAAAGGACGAATAATTACTGGAAAAAAGAGATAAAAGTTCTTGTTCATTAAAAATGAAGGAAGTTACAAGAAATTAGCCCATTGGGGGAAACAAAAACATATAAAATTGCCCTGGCTACTGTTCGGGAGGATGATATTCTTTCCCCTTCAGGATGGCAGCAAAGCACTCCTCGTTCTCAGAGGCAGGAGGGTTTTCATAAGGAAAAGGTATTCCCATATGGGCATCGAATGCCTCTGCGGTCTTGAAATTCCCGGGATTCCAGAGGGATATGCTCCATTTCATGCCTACATCTTCAGGCCCTGACCGCTCGGAGGTCACAGATGACACTGTATCTTTTGAACATGTCAAGCCCTCCCAGACGGCACACCTCTACCTTTTCCCGCTCCAGGGAAAGAAGCCTTTCTGATTCTGCCAAGAGTTTATAAGATTCAGCTTTTTCAGCTGCCATCTGCCTAGCAACCTCTTTCGCTTTTTCCAGCTCGGCAGCCAGAACCAGCTTTTCGGCAATCAGGGTTTGCTTTTCCGCCTCATCGGTTTCCAGAAGAGTCTTCTGTTCAGAAACGGTCTGGCGAAGACCATCCGCCTCCTTGACCAGAGAAACCCGGCGGATCTCATTCTGCTTTATTTGGGCCTTCATACCGGCCATCTCTCTGACATCAGTCTCAAGGAGGCTGTTGTAGGCCTGAACGCCGTAGAGAAGCTGCACAATAAAAATTGGATTATTACACAAATAACGGTCAACAAACGAAATAGAAAACACAAACTGATGATTGAAGTCTTTTACCTCCATAACCATTATCGAAGTCTTCTTAGCCAGATCAGTCCTGGTGATTTTTGACTGAGCCGCCCTATCAGCTGGTGTCCAGATCCCTTTGGCCATAGCCCGAAGAGCTTCCGGATGGTTAAAGGTGATTTGATCAGCACAAACTGGAGTTCCATCTGGCAGCAGAAACTTAGGCTCCCAAGGGATCAGAGCTTGGGATGATTCAGGGGCAGCAGGAGCCTTGCTTAAGAAGCATTCTCGGCTTGTGCCCTGGCCCTTTTAGTACCCACTCCACCAGTTGTACTGGATCGGGTCCTCACAGTCGGAGCATTGACAGGAGGCGGAGGAGGAACGATGGGTTCTGCGCTAGTGGCACTGGCGGGCTCTGAACAGGAGGAGGCACCGAAGTCGAAGGCGGTGCTGTTGACAACGGCACAACATCAACAAGCGTAATCCCTTCGGGAACTTGAGGGATTCTGGCGGACATAGGTTTGTCAGGCAAGTCCATCCTGTCAACACCAGCGCCCAAGTTAGAGATCGATTTAAGATTGTCCAGGGTCAGCAGGTCAGTAGCCGATCGGGTCTTGCCCCAAACATGGGTTTTCAAGAGGCCTATCCGCTGTTTTATAAAGGTAAGGGGAAGATCCTTGTCCTCATAACCTAAAAATTTAAAGGCATAGTCCCCCCGGTGAAGGTCACAATGGTCACAGAGGCAAGAAGCCTTATGAAGGGGGCGGTAGACAGGCAGGCGAATGGGACTGAACTTGTTGGGGATCGGGAAAATACGAGAAAAAGGGTACGACCACTTGCCACTCACTACTACCATTCGTTCTTTCCATCCCTTGTCCGATTTTTCAGTATCGGTACAGATGTTGCGGCCGTGAAAGGGGAAAAGGTTGTATCTACCTCTACTCGCTCTGGCATTTTGGAAAAAATAACAAAGGAGGAGGTCGGCCAGCCCTAAGTTCAGATCCATATCCCTATTGTACAACAGTAGCATGGATATGATCCTAATGCTGTTCGGGTTCAGTTGAAGAGGGTGCAACCCAAGCATGAAAAATACATAGTGAAAAAAGGGATGAAGAGGAAACCTTAGAACTCTAAGATGAGATGCCGATAGCAGAATGCTACCGGGGGCTAGGCCCTGGCTCTGGGTAAAGTCTAGGTAACCAGGATAGGGGGACACATCAACGTCCTGGGGAACGTGGGTCTCAGCCCGAAGGTGTTTGACATCCACTTCAAGTCGGGTCCTCTTAAGTGGGGCCACTACGAATGGTTCAGAAGGCTTGGATTTCGCAGGACCGGTCGTTGAGGAACCCGGAAGGTTAGTACTTTTGAGAGTGGTCTTTCTGGTTCCTTTAGGAACAAGCTGGGGAGTGTCACTGCTAGTAGAATCGGTACCTGAGGCAGAAGGTAAAGCTACTTCCTCTACCGACCGGGTATCGTCACTATCGGACATAACGTTAAGAAATGTAGAAGAGACAGAAGGAAGGTGATAAATTAAAGAAAGAAGAAAGGAAGAAAACCGATCGACTTACTTAGTTGGCGAAGGAAGAGTTACAAAAGCTCTGAGTAACAGCAGGTTTCTATGGTATCTGAGATGAGCAACGGAATGAACGGCGGCAATGACAAAGAAACGAATCCCAGTAATGAAGAGCTAAAGAAGGCAGAGACAAGAATATAGAGTTACAAAGTATGAAATGTGATGAGAAGTGAAGAAAGAGGGGGTTTTTATAGAAGGAGAGAAGGAAGCCAAAAAGGCTGCATGAAGTCCGAAAGGCTCGCCAAAACCGTCATGGTACGAGATTTAAGGGAGTAATGGCCTCACGTTTTGACATATCATTAAATAGACAATGATGACATGACAACTCATCATCTTCATTTCCCATAAAAGCTATTAGTGTATATATACATAGGTATTTACATTTATTAGGTCATGGGCTTTAGAAAGAATGTCAAGCCCATAACCTCAGGGGCCTGTGTAATGGTTGAAATATTTGGCCCAATTATAGATGGGCCACTGGGCTGATGGGCCAGAGACCGATGGGCCGGAAGGCGGATGGACTGAAAACAACAATGGGCCCATGAAAAATTATAGAAGCTAAAGTGTGATCCACAAGGCAAGAAATAATCCAATTATAGTATGAAGAGTCCAAATAAGGTTAGGGTTTATCAAATCTTTTGATTTAAGGGGTTGATAAACCTGGGTACATGAGCTTGACCCATTTATCACAACTTGTATAAATAGAGGACTTTGATTAATGAGAAGGGATCCAAAGTTTTAACCAAATATCTATTGTGTAACTTTTTTGCATTTAGTACTACTATTGGATTGGACCCCACAAATTGGAATGCTGGGAAATTCCATTGGCCCAAACTGTGGATCTCAAATAAAGTGTCGTTCGGTGTTGTCTCATAATCACTCCGAATCTCCGATCATCCTCTTCGGCTATTGACTTCCAAATCGGCTTGTTCGTTCAACGTCCACTCTCCACCTCTCTTCAGGTACACTCTCTTTGTACACACACCCACACACACACACACACACACATATATATATATATATATATATATATGTTTATATGTTTAGTCTAGCATTCCTGTTAATGGACTTATTCAAATTCCTAACCCTAATTTATCCATTGACTTATTCGAACCCCCATTCCTGCCTTTTGCTTTCAGAATTTGTCGATTTCTGTCTGATTATTTTTTGAACGGTTTAAATTTTTATGACACTCTGATTATGTTAACTCAAGTATTTGAAGTGTAAATTTTTTTTTTGATAAGTAAGTATTTGAAGTATAAATTAGTTTTGTCAATGTATCTAAACTTCAATAGTGTATGAACTTGAACTGATTTTTATATATGCTTTGATCAGGTAAAGGTTCTGTGTTAATTTAGATTTGTTACTTTCTTGTAGTGATTGGCCATGGACTACCTCGAGCTACTTTCTTGTTTTTATGGAAATTCTTGTTCATTTCCTTTTGTTTTCCAGATATCTGTTGTCAGAACTTTGTGTGTTAATTCTTGGCCAAAGAAAAAAAAGAAAAACTGTGGGCATGTTTTTGGTTGCGCAGTTTTGGGATTGTATTGAAATTGCATTGGTATTGGAATTTCATGACATTTCAATATGCAAATCCAATTACAGTGTTTGGAATCTGGATATGGATTGTACGTGTATAGATTTCAAATAGTTTTTGTTACATGGTGCGCTGTATTGTTTAAACTTGTTGCTTTTATTCTGGATAAATGTCAATTTGAATTTCTATGTTTTTAGCAGTGCAAGTTAGAGCAAAAGAAAATACGGTACGTCCCGTTACAGATGCATCAGGTGATGCCATGTGTATATGTATGTCTGATTATGTATTTGTGTATATAGATATGTATATATTTGTATATGAATGTATATATGTCTGTGTATATATATGTATGTATATATAGGTATTTATATTTGTGTATGTGAGAAGTTACCTGTAAATAAAAGTTACCTATTAGGTTGAAATTCTGAGAAGATATGGGATTTAAAATCACAACTTCTCATGTAGTATTCAAATTGTGGAATTGGAATGTTTGGAATTGCATTGCATGTTTGGAATTGGATTGCAATTCCAAATCCACACTATTTTGTGACATCCAAAAATGGTTTTGAAATTGGAGCTCCCAATTCCAATCCAAAAGCTCCATAATGGTGCTGCCCTACTAACTGTGTGTAAATCATTTTTGTTAAGGTCAATTTTTAATTGGATTGAAGTTTATTCATTTAGGGGCTTTTGGATTAATGGGTACTTGTTTTATTATTCGTCTTTGATTGTTTTTAGAGCGGGAGCAGCATATCCCAAAGAACTATTAGAGTGGGGGTGTTGTGCTATAAGCATTCATGTAAAATAACAAGCTTTATGCTTTTTTTGGGACAAAGTAAACTTGAAGGACTAAAACTTAGATAGTGAATCTAAACAATAAACATGACTAGACATGACGATAATGCTAAAAATAAAAATAAATAAATAAATAAAACTAACCAGAATTCACCATTTAGATACTTGCTAGGAATAAGTAACTGTGGAAGTGATGAAGGATGAAAGATGCGTCCATTGTTTGGTTGAAAGAAAGCAAAGATGTTTCCTCGTGCCTCACGCTTTCTAATCCCTCCAAAACAGGATGCAAGAGTGGAGGGAAAGAAAAGGTGAGTACTCCAAAAATATCGGATTCCTATTCTCCCCTCCAATTGCGTGCTAAGTTACTTTCTTAAGAATCCTATTAAATACTCCAATTATGCTTAAAAAATGGTAGCAAATAGATGTATGAGTTTTTTTGGGATGATAAGTTCAATGATTTTTTTTTATTATATTTAATTTGGAATGAATATTTATTTTTTATTTAGCATCTCTATAGTGAGGTTACGGTGGTGAGAAACATAAAACCTCTCTGGTCCTTCCTTCCAACCAAACAAAAAAACGTGTCACACCATCCAACTGTTTCAGTACCCCGTCCTTTGACCTAAAGAGAAAATGAGCAAGACACCTTCCCTTGCCTAGGGATGCTTCATTTATCCCTCCCCTTCTCCCTTCAATCGGTTTCCCTCCCTTACAAGCAACAGCGTTAGCTTCTGAAAATGTTATTGACTGAGTATGCAATAAGAATCCCTTACAAGCAAGAATGTATATAGACAAGAGGAGCTCACTCTATATATTCTACCTATTTGCTTTATAATGGACACGAATCCTTTCTTACACAAAAGCAAAATGACACTACAAAAACAAAATGTCAAAACAGATTTGTTTGATGCAAGCAAGTTGATCTGTGGCTTCTTGCCTTGTGAGATTTCTACTTTTGTAGCTTGTTTGGGACATATTAACCCCTTGAGTTGATGGCAAAGAAATATTACATGTTGGATTATTTGTTAATGAACTTGAAGCAAATCTCATGACATAAATGGCAACCTGCCGTCTGTTATCGATGGCTTCCAAATCATTATCCAAATCATTTCATAGGCAAAAGTATTACCAGTTATTGTACTTCTCATAGTCTTCCCTCTATCTTGTTAACAACCTATTATTGTGGTGAACATTAATTAACGATTCCACATTATCAATGTCCATTTTTTTTTATTATTTATTTATTAGATTTTTGACACTACGGTTATATCCGGAATTGCTCCATACTCCTCTCGATACAAGATGTGTTTAGACTTTCGAAAAAACACCTTAATTGCTAAACCATAAAGTTAGGGAGCAGCAACACCATATTAGTTGCATCAAGCCATTGCATCACTTTTCTAGCTTCAGTTGACGAGGTTGTGCAGAAACATCTTCACAGTGGTGAAATCACCTAAGTCGTTGACGAATTAAATGTACATCTTTAGGATCTCTCAAAAGTCAATCAACCACATTCAAATGAGCGCCTTGCACAGATTATTTTATTTAAGGCTACATTGTTTTCTTTTCATAAGGATTTTACACTTCTCAACTAATAGTACAAAGAGTAAAAAGTGTCAGTCCAGTCCACAAAAAGAATTATTTCCAAATTGCTTGCATGGTTGACAAAATAAAGTGTGTACTTCAGAACACCATCTGTCATAATTATCTGATCATGCTCTAGATTTGACCTTGAGCTTCCTTTCTTAAGTGATTTTCTCTCCTCAGTGGAAAACGTACTTGTCAGAGCATTTCGGCACCCTAGAAAGATGATATAGTTCAACAATAGATGGCCAATTGTAGTTTCTTTTTATCTTTTTAATTACTTATGAAAATGTCTTGAAAATGTTTAGTTAGATTCTGTACTCACAGTTTATGTTCCCCTTGTTTCAGTCACCTTAAGCAACCTTTAGTGATATATTCTGTAGTTTCGTAATCCTTAGATCTATTAATTGTTGTAACAAATGTATGCCTACCTCCTTAGACCACAAGTATGCTGATACTAGCTGACAGTTGTAATTTTTGACGTACCGTCCAAAGTAAATGAAACCCTACATTTAGGCCACTGTTGTTTGGTAGACACCAATGCATTATCAATTTTTTTGAGTCTTCTCTTTATCAAGCAATATAGTTCTTATTTCTCTAAATTTGGTGCTCCGTATCTATTTAGAGCATTATTTATGGCTAAGGAGGGGATCTTCCTACATAGAAAGAATATCTACAACTTTGAACTATCTTGCAATTATATTACTTGTATCCTCTCTTGAGGATAATTGAACAATTCACCTGTATTTTGTGTGTTCTCATTCATACTTGATTGGTAGTACGAGATTGCGGAACAACCGGTAAATTAGGAAGAAGATGCAGACTTGAAATGTTACCAAAATTTAGTTGCATGGATGCTGCATTAGGTGTGGATCTGCCGAGTTATCCTTGACTTGGGAGTTAGGATCTCATGCTATGGGAGGCAATCAAATATGTTGGTGGTGCTTTAATTTTTCCCTAAGAGCATGGATACGGACACAAGATAGCACAAAAACATTGAATCATGAGATTCTAAAAGATTAAGATAGCAATACGGCTTTGGACACATCTAATATACATATAAATTTTCTATTCAATGCGACAATTATAGAATTTCAATTAAGTTTTTTGTTTTTGATAAGTAAGTATAATATAAAAAGCACCCAAGCGGGGAGTGTGTCCCAAATACAAAAAGGCACCCTAGGGGGCAAGAGAACCCAAAAACTCTAACTTCTCATAAATAGATATACAATTGCGACCCTCCACCCAACAAAACAAGAAAGAGATAAAAGAATCTTTGATCGCTCCTAAAGGGGACTCCACACCCTCAAAACAACGTCTATTGCGCTCCAACCAAATGCTCCACTAAAGGCAAAAGGGAGCCACCCTCTAAAAGGGCCGAGTGTGAGCACCGACCTGCACACTCCTCCAAGAAGCCAAAACATCGCGGAAAGAACACGACATCACCCACAAAACACTAAAAAGACAAAAGAGAAGATGCCAACAATCATAGGCAATCGGGCAGTACAATAGGAGGTGATCGACGGATTTCCCCTCCTTCTTGCACAAAAAACACTGATTAACCACAAAAAAGCCCATTGTCTCAAAACATCCAAAGTGAGGATACGATCCCACACCGCCGACCATATGAAAAAGCAACCTTAGGCGGGGCCTTCGATCACCAAATCGTCCTCTAAGGAAAAACCTCTTCCGCCCTTAGGGCTACAAAGGAACCGAGCCGAGCCGAGCTTTGGAATGTTCAAGTTCGGTTCATTTAATAAACGAGCCTAGAAAATGTGTTCAAGCTTCACTCATTTGATTAACGAACGGGCCCGAGCCGAATATCAAATTTAACGAGTCGAGCCCGAGCTTACTCATGAATGACTCGTTTTAGTTACAACATATATTACTCTTGCCAATAGCTGCCTGAATTAAGTTGTTGTATGTTTATTTTTAAGATATTTTCACTAGTATAATTTTTTATGAATGGTTTTTATGTTATGGCCACATAATTCCTATAATCTTTTCACAACAATTTTCATAATTTTATACAATTTGAACACTTTCTTTTGTCAAATATGAGATAATTTTACTATTTAACCTAGACGGGCCTGTTCACGAGCTTGGCGAGCCGAACTTAGTAATTTTCAAGCTCAGCTCGTTTACTAAACGAGCCTAAATATTGTGCTCAGGCTCGGTTCGTTTACAAAACGAATGAGCACGAGTCGAGCTCGAGCCTGCTCATTAACGACTCGGTTCATTTGCAGCCCTATCCTCCCTAGGCGAGAGCCACCAAAATAGGAAGAAATTGAAAAACATCGAGAAGAGTTCGGAAGCCATAACAAAGAGTCCGATCGAGAATCAACAACCTGAGAGGACAAAAGCTCTAGCAAATCGAAGACCTCCTCCAACTCCCAATCCTGAAAGTGACGCACAAAACTGATATCCCACACTAGCTTCCCGGTATTGAGGTGATAACAGTCCGCTACTGAAGCATGACGATCCCGAGCAATCCTAAAGAGCTAGGGGAAAGAAGAGGCGAGAGAACCCTCACCGCTACTGAAGCATGACGATCCCGAGAGAACCCTCAATTAAGTTTATGAGTTCTATAAAACAAAGTTACGCTAGTAAAAAGGTGATGAATTCAAATGCTAAAAAGATATATTATATACATGATATTAATCTCATATCTTGTCACTGTAGTTCTTTTTATTTTATTTTTTGGGTTTCGTAGAAGTTGAATACTTTCATGAGTCTGTATAATGTTGTTTCCAAGAATATCGTGTTAGTTTATTTATAAGTCGATGAGTGTAGGATGTGATGGTCAACTGTTTGAGATGTGCAAGTAAAGTGTCCAAAAAATAAATTTAGTTTTAAATAGTGGACACGGCCATAAAATGTGGGATATGTGTTTAGACTCCCAGAATTGTTTGTGCTTCTTATATGGTTCCTTTAGCAGTAGTGGCGCCTAATGTGGAAAAGGATGAAATCTAAATGTTTAAGGAGAGATTGCTTCAGCGAGGGAACATTCTGGTGATGCCCGTACACTTGGTAGGTGTTTCTTTCAAAGGGGAGGATTAATAAGAAGTGGAGATGTACCACACCGTTGATGAAAAGCAGAAGGAGGTTAACAAGGGAAGAACTTCATCTGAAAGGGGAGTGAGAGGTGCGAAATCTTATCACTAAGACGAACTAAGGGAAGAAAGGAAGGGGGAGGGAAAGAGGCAAATGGGGGGGAGAGGCAGGTTCCTTGACTCTTATTGCTTCTTGCTAGAGTAACTTATGAGATTATTGACTATATTGCTTCCAACAACCCTAAAAGTAATGAGAGTACGAAAAGCTTGAAACAGGAATTTCTTTTCAAAAACGTAGAATTTTTGAAGAAAATACACATTTTCACTTTGCTTAATTCTCCTATTTTGATACTCAAAGATGCAGACTTTTGTAATTGAATTCGTGAATTACTCATTGAATTTGGAATCCAAAAAATCGAGAGCGTGGATTTTTGGATTTTTTGTTCTCAAAATGCCGATTTGCATGATGAGCAATATAGTGCTACTAAATTGACTGAATTATGCGTGGCTAACATTTTGAGCTGTTTGGGATTTGAATTGCATATTTTTATTCTCAATCAAAACTAAAACTTATTTTTCTTTTTTTTTTTTGTTTTTATGCTATTTTTGAATATGGCTGAGTTCAATAAATTTCTAATATTAACAGTAAACTTTGTTTCCCATATTAAATAACACGTGCTTGAATTTGCGGAGTTGGCGATATTTGAATATTTAAAATAATTGTTGAGGACAAATATTAAGGTTTGCTTACAAGTTCACTATGAGGTGGCACGAGCAGTCCAACTTGGCTAGCCTGTTCCTTGACAAGGTGGGGAAGAAAATGAAAGTGGGCTGATACCAAGAAGGGGCACCTGGAGTTCCTTGACAAGGTGGGGAAGAAAATGAAAGTGGGCTGATACCAAGAAGGGGCACCTGGAGTTCATGGAGGGGACCTTGTTATGGTGAAGCTCGTACCCCAACAGTTCAAGTCATTCAGGTCAGTGCACAAGGGGTTGGTGTGGCACTACGAGGATCCCTTCCCTTTCGTTAAACAGGTTGAGGAAGTCTCTAGTAGAGACTTTTGTTTCTCCATACAACCTGCTTGAAAGATGGGTTATATGTTATGTGCAGGCAGCTTCTTTGAAAAGATAATCCTAACTGTTGGGACGATGGAAGTGCCGAACCACCGAGATTCAATGAAAGCCAACAAAAAAATCATATACAATCACATGATTTACATGGTTCACCCAAAATCGGATTACGTCCATGTATGAGAAACATTTTCCACTATGATTCATACAATAATACAATAGTAGAGAATTTCCAACACCGAAAAACATATACAAAACTCCCCTAAAGTTATCTTTCGTGTATCCCACGAGACTTTCCGTCGCCATCTGTGTTCACTCCACCCAACATGTAAATCTACATGTGCCCATCATCTCTATCATGAGATTACATATCTCTTAATTTCGTAAGTCTCAACCCAATTCCTTATTGGACAAGGATTTTACATGTAAACTCCAATTCCCGTGGACAAGGATTACAACTCCTTGGATAACAAGGCTTCTCTAATAAGAAATTACCTTATACAACAAAACACTAAAATAAAATTTTATTTAGAATAGGAACTTAAGACACAAATTTCAACAATCTCCACCTTGACTTAAATTTCTTGCAGTCAATCATCGCTTTTCATGACATTCATCAAGACAATTCGTTGTAGCTCTAATCTTGACAATTTTTGCAAAATTATCATTGTCTACACTTGACATTGTCTAAACACACACACGAAACTCCCCTAGAGTTTTCTTCAGTTTATCTCACGAGACTTTCTCTCGCTATCAGTGTTCACTCTGGTCAACATGTAAATCTCCCTCTACCCATCATCTCCCTCATGAGACTACTTCTCTCTCAATCTCATAAGTCACAACCCAAAACCTAGGTTTCTATTTATGAAGTTAAAACCCAGTTCCTTGTTGGACAAGGATTACAACTCCTTGGAGACAACAATTTCTCTTTAACAAGAAATTACCTTATACAAGTTGAAGGTAAACTACTAAGGAGTTATCCAAGAGCTGGGAGTTATCTAAGGGATGCTAGATTTCTGGTAGTAATGTTAATGCTTGACGTATTTATCAAGTTGAAGGTAAACTACTTGAATGATTTAACTTGCTTTTAACAAATATGGTTTCAGAGATTCAGAAAGTATATCAGACATTAAGAAGGGTGGTTCTGACTAGGTATTAGACATATTGTGTTGAGAATCTGCGACTATCTTGACCTGGTTGTTATGGTCTTTGTGAGGAACGCATAAAATTAGTTATGCTTAACAAATATGTGAGTCAAGTTTTAAGGTCTGAAAAGAAGCTAGAATGAGATATTGAATGGCCTTATTGTGTGCGGTATTCTTCACTAAGGGGAAGGTTCGGAACTTTGTGCAAGTCCCATGATTGATTCTTCTTTTCTCATATTGGTTTTAGCTCTTCCAGTTACGAGTACTTTATCAAAAATGGTCAAGCTGTTACCACAAATATTTTAGCCTCCAAACAGAAAAATTTGAAATCAGTGGATATCGAAATTTTCAGGTATCCAAAAGCATCAGTAGTTAAGTTATTAAATTTTAGGAGGAAGATTTTGTGAATTTCTGATGCTCGTTACAATTTTTCAAAGAGAACCCTCTTTTTGGTTAGATATCTGTTGTTTTTTAATTGAGTGGCCTCTTCCATGAAGAAGAATTGAGATAATACAAAAAAAAGAAAAAAGAAAAAAAAGGGTTTTGGTTTGACAATAGTTGGGGAAAATGTCCAGAATAATGGGGTTCTGGAGCAAGATTCTCATGATTTTTTTAATTTGAGAAAGAAATTTTTATTGTTAAATCTCTAATTTTGTGTCCCACAATTTTACATGCGGTATGGGATCAATATCGTTTTCAGAAATTAGGGTTTGATCCTATGTTTAATCTAAATTGTGAGTTGACAAAGCACAAGAAAACAAATGGTGCTTTTACTAGTGTAATGATACTCTTTTTCGGATGATATACTTAAGATCAATCTGAACACGGCAATTTCTTACATGAAAAGCTAAAATGTCTCCTTTTTTGCCGTCTGAAATTTGAAAAATATAAAGAAAAATAATCTTGTTAGGAATGAAATGCAGATGTAGTCCAAGGAGAAAACTCTTGTTCTTCTTATTGGCTGAAGTATAAGAAAAACCCATGTAGTCTAAGGCTCTAAACAAAACAAATTCAGAAAGGATTCTTATTTTTTGACGTAGTTGTATAACAGACTGATGGTATGATTGGCTGTTGGTTGCAGATATTGAATGAATTGTGTTTTATAGAATAGTCTAGAATGCCAATTCTGATTTTCGGAGGCATTTGTTTGTTTAATCTATTCTATAGAGCACTATATGATCAAAAGTAACATTTTCACATTAAAGGCTGTGATTTCCGTCCAACTATGTTTTAGTTTTACACATGTGGTTCCGTAACTGTTATCAATGTGTACTTTTTTCCTATGATGTATTGGAAATAATGTGCTTAAAGGAGTTGTTAGCTAATTCTATATATATATATATTTATATTAGTATACCTTGTTGCAATTGATTGTTGGGTAGAAGACGTTTTTGTCCTGTTTAGCATGGGATCCTGGTATTGAATTGTGTTTTAACTACATTTTGGAAAAGTATCTTGAACTTTAAAACAGGTGATTACTATCAAAGGGTTTTTATGGGTGTATTTGTTAACTACTACTTTGCCTTGATCTTCTTTTCCTTATCGGGAAACACCAGAATGTATGTGTTGAATTTTTCGGTTAATACGGATGGGCTATTGATCTATTAACAGCACTCCCATGATCTTTTTGTCAAATTTTGAAAGCGATTTTATAATTATATAATGAATGGGATTGTTGTTCATTTGAAGGTAGTAAGATGATGGAAAGATTTTAATTACAATGTTTCCTGAAGCTATAGAAAACCATATTAATACATTTTACTGTTGCTGCTAAGTGCAGGGACACTGCTGGGACTATGAATTAGAGGTTTGAATAAATGGAGAATGATTCTCACGTGGAAATGACATCGAAAGATACAGAGGTGCATTCCAATGAGGAAAGTGGTAATAATGATAAAGCGAATGAGCAAGAGTTCGAACATCCAGTTGTCGAGGATGATGTCGAAATTCCCAAGGTAGGGATGATTTTTGATTCAGAGGAAGAGGTTCGTAACTACTATAAGAAGTATGCGAAGCATTGGGGCTTTGGGGTGGCAAAGATAAGTACAAAGAATAGAAGTGATGGAAAGTCGAGTTACTTTTCGCTTGCATGTGCTCGGAATGGTAAAACAGCATTAAAGGCTAAAGAGTCTTTCCATTCAAGGCCTTCAACTAAGACAAATTGCAAGGCCAAAATCAATGTCATAGCTAAAGAGGATGGAAGGTTCATTATAACTCGTGTCTATCTGGATCACAATCATGCATTAAGCCCGGGAAAGATTCAACACTTGAGATGCAACAAAGTACCAGATTCTCATGTCAGAAAAAGATTGGAAATGAATGATTTATCTGGTATTGCTCAGATTAAAAGTTCTTATTCAGTTGATGAAGCTGGTGGGCAAGAAAACTTACCATCTGGTGAGAGAGACTGCAAAAACTATATTGCAAAAGCAAGACAATCGAGACTTGACGTTGGGGATGTTGACGCCCTTAGTAACTATTTTTGTCATATGCAAAAAAGGAACTCAAATTTCTTTTACGTAGTCGATATGAATGAGGAAGGGGGCTTCAAGAATGTTTTCTGGGCTGATGCTAGGTCTAGGGCCACATATGAGGCCTTCGGAGATGTTATTACTTTCGATACCACTTACTTGACAAATAAGTATGACATGCCTTTTGTTTTATTTGTTGGGGCGAATCATCATGGGCAACCTGTATTATTGGGTTGTGGCTTGCTATCTAATGAGGATACTGATACTTATATTTGGTTATTTGAATCATGGTTAAAGTGTATGTTAGGGCATGCTCCAAAATCTATCATCACAGACCAGTGCAAAGCTATTCAAGCAGCAGTTGTAAAAGTGTTTCCGAAGACTTGTCATCGATTATGCCTTTGGCATATAATGCAAAAGATTCCTATGAAGTTGGGTGGACTTCCCCAGTATAAAGCAATTAAGAGGATGTTGAAAAATGTTGTTTATGACTCGGTGAATCAAGATGATTTTGAAAGAAGTTGGATAGAATTGATTAGAGAATACAAACTTGAGAAGAATGAATGGTTGAAGTCATTGTATGGAGATCGCCAGCGTTGGATTCCGGTCTATGTGACATGTACTTTTTGGGCTGGAATGTCAACTACCCAACAGAATGAACACGTGATTGTTTTCTTTGATGAGTATATTCACTCAAAGACAACCGTGAAACAATTTGTTGACAAGTATGACAGTGCTTTAAAAAGTAAGGTTGAAGAAGAAAACAAAGCAGATTGTGCCTCTTTCTACTGTACCATTCCCACTGTTACTCTTCTCGCAATTGAGAAACAATTCCAAAATGTTTACACCAATGATATTTTCAAACATTTTCAGGCTGAGTTGAGGGGATTGATTTATTGTTATACCTTTCTTCTAAAGAGAGAAGGGTCAGTTTCAACATTCGAAGTCAGAGAGCGTAAAGCTGGAAAAGATGGTGTATCTTGGAAAGAGTTAACTTATGAGATTTTCCACAACGCGGCTGAATGTCAACTGCGATGCTCGTGCCATTTGTTCGAGTTCATAGGAATTCTATGTAAGCATGCAATCTCTGTCCTGATCCAACTAAAGATAAATGAGGTTCCATCTCATTATATAAAAGATCGTTGGCGGAAGGACATTAAGCGTGGATATACTTTTGTGAAAAGTGTGTATGATGATTTCAGCAGTAGTGAACAAAGGCAACAAAATAATAATTTGATTCCACTGTTATTTGAACTGCAAGAGATTGGAGCAAAGTCGGATGAAAAAAATGAGTTCTTAATCAAGCTGTTAAAGGAGGGAAAAGAGAAACTCCTTGCCTCCGATCCAGCTTCCCACAATGGTTGAACTGTTGCAGGTGTAAATCACATGGAGCCCGAGATTAGTTTCTAAGGTATACTTTTTTTCCAAGCTTTATATTTTTACTTTTTTTAAAATCGAAAAGCAATTAGTTATTAAAAGCTACATTGTTTCCAATTCTTTTGCATGTTCTTATACTTGCTACAAAATTCATGCTTTACAGAGGAGGTGCTTACTTTTGTACAGTGAATGCTCGGCCTCGTCAATGAATCCCTCCTGGCTAGCAAGAAAATTCATGCTTTACAGAGGAGGTGCTTACTTTTGTGCAGTGAATGCTCAGCCTCGTCAATGAATTCCTCGTGGCTAGCAAGAAAATTCATGCTTTACAGAGGAGGTGCTTACTTTTGTGCAGTGAATGCTCAGCCTCGTCAATGAATTCCTCGTGGCTAGCAAGAAAATTCATACTTTACAGAGGAGGTGCTTACTTTTGTACAGTGAATGCTCAGCCTCGTGGCTAGCGGGAAAAATAAGCAATTGTAATAAATGTAGATGTTTCTTTCGGTAAAGAGGACCCGTAAAATCTTTAGAGGTGGATTAAAAGGGGTGAGTCCTTAAAGCTGCTTGTGTTAGGCGAGATATGTTCATATTACACTCAGTCTGATGAGGCCATGGTGTAGGGATGAGCAGTTGCAGCTACTGTTTCATTGGGGTTCAAATGTGTAATTTTGAGAATATATGCTCTAACTTTGATTCGAGTGTTTGTTGAAGATGTGAGGGATTATTTGATAGTTGTAGTTTCCAGTATGTGGGTAGGGTAGGAAAAGTGGGATGAAGATGCTGATGCTGATTCTATTACTGTTGGATATATGTATTATACCCAGTGAGACATTGCTGAGAAAAAGGGGTTTTGCTGTATCTCTCTGGATAGGGTACTCTGCAAAAGTATAGCATGTTGTAAATCATATCCAATCTTTAACACATCACATTTTAATTTAATTTTAACACATTTATTCTAGATTCTAACATACCTTTTATGCGTTTGAATTGTGAAGATATGGGTCCCGTCCGAATAATATTTGTGTGCATTATTATTAATGTTTTTTCAATACTACTATGTTTAAACTTATTAATGTTTTTTCAATACTACTATGTTTAGTTTTAACTTATTTAATCGGGTTTTAACATATTTAATGTGTTAAAATATAGAATCAATTGCTGAAGTATAGAAAAAGAATTGTTGAAATTAGATATGAAGTGTGAAAATTTTAATATAATATTTTGAATTTTATTTACAGCATATCGTGCTCCGGTTGAAATTTAAATTATCCTGCCAATCACATGAATGATCAAATGATGTTAAACTATTCCCATGAATGATCCCCTATTTTCTAATTTGTAGTTTTATGTTGCAAAAAATTCTATTAAATCACATCAATCCAGATTATATGGGCACAAAAGAAAAACAAAAACAAAAAGAAAAAGAATAGGACATGTTTGATTCAGTATATAAATTACAGGGCATGTTTGATTCACTATATAAATTATGATTTTCTCTTGAATAGTTTAGACTTTAGATAATTACAAAAGAATACACCACCGAGTCTATCATTCTCTAACTCAGCTTCGATATTATAACTTTCAGATGGCTTCAATTCAACCAAAATTTCTCAATACTCCTCCAATGTGTGTTCTCTGATAAAACTATATTTTATTATTTTATTAAAACTAAACCAAAAAAGTTTTAAATTCTGGGGGATTATATTCTCTAGCTTGGATTTTTGAGGTATAGGGAAATGGGTACTCAGTGTGCACTTTAGAGCTTTTAGTGCATGGTGGACTATTTTTCCCGCTCTATGTTTATAGACTCCCCTATATTTAATCCTTACAAACTCATAAGCAATTTGAAGTTAGTATTATGTTTCCAACCTAAAAAAAGAGAATGAGGATGAGGATGTTCATTTCGGAGACAAAACTTGAAGGTACTTAAATATGACTACAAAATTACTAAATAATTAGTTAGATCAGTAAACAAAATATTGTCCAACTATAGTGAGTTTTAATAATGATAGACAAAGATTTGAAAGGCATTGCACCCAGGGACAGAGCCAGGAATTTTTGTGAATGGGGGTAAAGAGGGGTAATAAGTCTAATTTTTTCAAAATTGAATGGGGTCAAATGTCAATTTTTGTCTATATTTTCTTCAAAATACATAAATTATCACTAAAAATTACCAAAAAAAATAAAATTGAATGAGGGCAACTGCCTCCATTGGAGCCTTAGTGTTCCATGCCTAATTGCACTAACATGAAAATATGAATAAAAGAAATGTAGTAAGGAGAAGGAGAAGAGAGCTTATGTATTTTTTTGTTCGTATAACATGCACAATATATGCAGGCATATCGAGTGTGTAACATGTCAAGATTCATGCCTATCTCCATCATTCTTACCCGATGCAGCCAAGCACCGGCCTATGTGAGCCCTCGTGAGGTGGTGGCCTCCACTATTTTTTTTTTACATAACTTACCCTAAATTTTGGTATAATTAGCATTCAGCGCCCACTGAATTTTTTTAAAATAGTCTAAAGCCCCCACTAATTTTTATTATTTTTATTTTACTAATCCTCCCCTAAAATTAAAGATATTGAAATTATGCCCCCACTCACAAGATGTCTAGGTCCGTCCCTGGATGGAGCACAATAGTTTTACATCTTGCATATGCAGCACTATATTGGTAATAGAAGCATGTATGTATGATGGTGAAGGACATAAGATCTTACAGAAATAAAAGAAAGAAGACAAAGCGTTGTAGGTGTTTGATAAGAGTAGCGGGTAGAAAGAAGACAACCAACATGTGCGAACTGAATTCTTCTTTGCTGCAAATTACCTAGAGATAATGGAAATAAGCTTAAAAGGGGTGAATAAGCTTTTTATGAATTTAATGACCACTTAAATTATGATTTTTTTTAAAAATGACAACATTTGGAACTTATATTAAAAAAATGACAACATTCAAAAAGTAATTTAAGGAAAATGTCAATTTTCAAATACAATTACAAAAAAAGGAAAAACACAATTTTGGTCTATAATACCCTTAACCCACTTGTAGTCATTTCCCTTAATATCCTTATCTTGTATTTCACTAAAAAAACTCTAATAAATCAAATTTTCTGAACTGACGTAATTACCCTTTCATCTCAAACAATCCTCCATCTCACAATCATCATCTCCATCAAGTATATCATTAGGTAAAAAATACTCAAAAATGTTAATGTAAAACTTTTATTTCCTAAGGTAAAACTGTTAATGCATTCCTTAAATTTTTTTGACGCAATAGGTAAAATATTTTGTTCTAGCTAAAAGGTACAAAGTACGAGCACTTCTCAATTTACAGAAAATACACACTTCTAGAATTTCATGTAAACTTTTTGTTTCATTGAGTACAACTTTTAATTCTTACTATAAAACTTATATTTCATTAGGTAAAACTTTTGACGCAAGATGTAAAATATTTTGTTTCACCTAAAATTTATTGAGAGTAAGCACTTCTCGATTTCCAGAAAATACACGTTTTCTGAAAGTCATGTAAAACTTTTGTTTCATTAAGTAAAACTTATATTTCACTGCGTAAAACTATTAACTCAATATATGTAACTTTGTTGCTTTAATGTTATATAATCCGTTTCATCTAAAATGTATCGATAGTAAGCACTCATCAAATTTCAAAGAATTCATAGATATCATAAAAAATGTCTTGAATAACATTTAACTACATCCATATCTCAACAAAATAATATAAATTACATATCAAATTGTCATCAAATCATCATTAAGGTGAGTCGATGATATACAGACATATACACAGACACACACACATATATATATGTACATCTATGTATATATATATATACATGTATATCATCGACTCACCTGAATGATTTTCGTCACCAACTCTGAAAAATATTTTAATCTCTTTTTCACTCCCATGGATCAATACGGAATACCGACGTCTGCCATGATTTCAGCGGTTAAGGAGCAGTTCTCGGGTATGAATGTGTGAACTGATTAGAACGGTTGAAGAATGAAAATCCTAAGGGAAGAATAAATTTGTGATTAAGGTTACTAAGGAGATTTACTTATTGGAGACATAATTGTCATTATAAAAATTGAATAAGTGAAGGGTAAATAACTAAAATAATTATAAATTAGTTGAGGGTATTTTAGTCATTCAATTATCCAAACTTGTCAAAATTTTAATTATTTTTACTAAAATTTGTCCGTTTTATAATTGTTTTTGAAAAGTGACATTTTTCTTAAATTACTTTTTGAATGTTGTCCTTTTTTTTTTAATATAGACTCCAAAAATTGTCGTTTTTTAATAAACTTTTTCTAGAGTGATAATATTAATTAGAGATAAAATGAATTTTTGTTGAAAATATATTTTCAATCAAAATAATGAATATTTAATAAAAATATTTTTGTTTTAATAAATATAATTTTTTTTATCAAATATATATTTTTAATAAAAATGTTTTAATAAAAATAATAATTTTTTATTAATAATATTTTTCAAGGGAAAAATATTGTGATACTAGGGTACGATTGTTATCCAAAAATGTGAAGTCAGATTATTATTGCAAGGTACAACCAAACGCACTATTGACCTAACAAACTATTGATCGATCACCTATTCTTACCGATCGATCGGTCACACCGATCAATCGCGAGTGTGCCACCGATTGATTGCTAGTGTGTTACCCAGGTTCATTCCCTTCGCGTATAATTTTGGGTAAACTGTAACACGACTAAATACAATCAACCCAAATCACAACACAAGATAGATCAAACAAAGATTAATATAAGAACATAAATTAAACCAATAGAATGACACACATATTTTTACGTGAAAAAATCTTGAAAACGCTCCAAGGAAAAAATCACGGATACCCTCGGTATCGATGCATTATGAATCAAAGAGTTTGTATAGACTCTGTGAAGTTAGGACTTACAATAACTCTAATTTGTCGTTCCTCACTCGACGTATGAAAGTCTTGATTCACTCGCGCTCCACAAAATGTTTTGCTCCGATCTCCGTACTCAGACAGCTCTGTTCCTCACGGATCAACACACACATAGTGCAACAGATGGTGTGTAGATTTTTCAGTATCTAGGTCATCCAATTGTGCATAAATATCACACTTGTTGAAGCACAATTGGAGAACCCCAAAAACTAGAGAGAATTTAGAAGATGAATGATCAATCAATGTTTTTCTCTCTACCCTCTCTCTGCAGAAAGATCTTTTCTGTGAAAGAATTGCAGAGCTCTCAAAACTTGTCTTCTCTTCTCAATATTTTCTCATATTTATATATAGAGAAGTCTTCAATTATAGAATAAAATTCTTCAATTATAGAATAAGATTTCATGATCTCCAAGTATTTTTCTTGTCCTCCAAGTCTTGGTCTTTTTATCATGAAGTTCTCAAACTTTAACCAATATCTCTAATCTACCCAACATGGTTATTGACTAGACATGCAAAAAATAAAAACGTTCTTACAATCTCCCCCTTGACATTTCTGAGTCAAAACCATGTTTTACAAAGATATCCCCAAGAGAAACAAAATAAAATCTAGACCTATAAACACACACCGACAAACATAGACCCAGACCAATATCTTGATTTCATGACGATCTACCAATCCCTACAACCACAACACTAAGCAAACATACCGTGAAAATCAAGTGTGGAAAATAATTAATAGAAATAACTAAATACAATGATCATAAAAAAATAACAACATCAACCGGCATAATGATCGTAACAGTGTAATCTCTTAAAAAGCAATCATAACGATCATAACAGACATAGCAAGAATATCAACAATGTAACGTAATCCTCTCTCCCTGAGATCAAACTCCCCCTTAATAATTAATCTCTCCCCCTTAACACATAATCACTCCCCCTTAATATATATTCTATCCCCCTTTTTGACACCGAAATGCTAAGCAAAGAAATTTCAGTATAAACTAAAAGTGTAACCACTGGGAAATAGAGGTAGGGAAATACTCAATCTATAAACACATGGAAAAATGGAAATAGAAGACTCGAAAAACTAGGTAACAAACAAGATAGACATAGGAATCTGAAAGTTCATATCCTGATTATCAAGTGACAAATATCTCTACAATGCATAACCTAAATACTAATGCATGAATGCAAAATGTCATGAAAAAAGGAACTTGTGAGCAGGGCCGTAAAGACAATGAGTTAATCACCAACACAATCACATTCTCAATATCGACTTACCCTACACACGGTAGTGAAAGAAATCAACACAAATACCTTGTAAACACAAGAATTCATAAGTCACGCTTTACATAACATTTATATATTTAGGTGCAAGCACACAGGTAAGGTGAGAGCAAAACACACTAATTCTGATAATCTCCTCACCAACCCTGATGAAAAATAAGCTTAAAAAGCCAAGCTAGAAGTCAAATCTCTAACTTTGACCTCATTACCAAGGAAGAAGGACGTTTTTTTCTCTAATTTTTTTCTTTTGTACCCTTTCATATATTTATATATATTTTCTCTCCTTTTTACTCGAACACTCATTACTTTGTGGCAAGAGGCCTGGTTACTCGGGTTGAAAATTCGAGATAATCACTTCCGCCTTTTGACGCGAATACTCACTACTTCTTGGGCACCGAGACCCGGTTATTCAGCAGAAGTACCAGTGCTCTAAGGGGCTTAAAGAGACAATCATATAGTATGATTTTCTTTTCTTTTCTCATTCCTTTCCTTTTTTTTTCGATATCACCCCAACATTCATAAACTGGCAACATGTATTCAAAATCATAGATCAATCTAGCCTAGCTCATGAACCTACAGATCACTTCGGGTCAGGTGAGAAAGACTAACAGTCTTAACAGACATTACAATCACCTCAGACCAAAGTGAAACAAACACCCATGATTATAGATTTTTTTTAAAAAAATATTATTTAAACATATCAAGTGAACATCTCAAATTCTCAGGTCTGGCTAACACCTACAATTCTCATAAGCATAAGTAGAAAAGTAAATATGATAATAGAGTGAAAAATGACAACCCTTTGTATCCTAGCCATGCTCAATAGGTTAAAATTTATATATATATAAATAAATGTATTTTTGTCATAGTGCATGCATGAACAATCCTAATTATAATATTAAAATATGATGGATGTATGATAATAATAAAAGTAAAATTAAAATAGAAATTGATCCGTGAGGGGGACACTTTCGCAAAATTTCATTGAATCTATCCCAAGCATCATGGAATTCCTCACCAAGCAATTATTTTAAGTGGGTAATCGCCTCCTGTGCTTCATGGGTTCTACCTATTGGAAAGTATTTTTCTAAGAATTCAACTCTTAAGGTTTCTCAATTGATTTTTGTATCCCTTTCTAAAGTGGCATGCCATCTTTTAGCTTTCTTTCTCAAGGAAAAGGGAAATAATCGCACATGTAACGCACTAGGGCTTAGATTCTCAATTCTCACGGTTGAGAACATTTCTAAGAAATCATTAATACATTGATATGGGTCTTCATTCCTAAGTCCAAAGAACTTAGACAACATATTAATAACACTAGATATGATCTCATAATGTTTAACTCCATCCTCTTCTGGAAATTCAACATATGTTTCATGAGCAGTAGGTGCATAGTATCCCTTCAAGGACGTAGCTGATGCCTTTCGCGTATCGGCATTACGATCGGCCATCCTTTCTTTCTCCAACTGTCGACGACACTCTTCTTCCCTTGCTTGACGATTTAGACGGAAAGTCCGTTCGATCTCAGGATCAAAAGGTACTAACACGGTGTTGGGGTCAAAAATAGATTGTCGATCGGTCATACATTAAGCGAAAACTTTTTTTTATTTTGAAAATAAATCTAACTACTTCTAAACTAAATTAATCTAAATATCAACGGAAAATATAGCTAAAATTATGCACAAAATTAAGCTAAACTAAAACTCACAAAAGGTCCAACGACGCAATTTTCACTGCTCTGCTAAATCCCTTTATGCTTTTCAGAATATATGTCAATCATACAAAATTCCAACTTGCAGTACACTACAATAACACAATACTACAAAACTACTAAAGCAAAGAATAATGCCAAGTCCTCGGCAGCGGCGCCAAAAACTTTATGTTCACCCAGGGGTGATAAAAATAATGCTTAAGAACAACCCCTTAGGACGGCTTAGGTTTTACCTATCGCAAGCGCACAAGTCAAATTATAGTATAGAACTGGCTTGTGAAAGGGAATGTCGAACCCACAGAGACTTGATTTATTCACTTTAACAAATTTTAAAATATTGAATTATATTTGAAAAAGAGTCTTTGAATGATTTTATAAATTATAACTAAATTAACTAAAAACAGAATTTAAATTGAGAGTTTGATCAAGGGAGATAGAAAACTAGGGTTATCATCGCTCCACCACTAACCGCATAACATAGTTATCTCTTTGTTCAATTGAAAGAGGGTGATCCATAACTGTAAATCATGTCGTACAATAAATAGTTGAATACGACCCCAAAAAGGATACCATATACCGGATTCGCTACAACTCATCTCTGAACAGAGTGTAACTAGTGCATGCTAGTTATTTTAATCTAGTATACTCCTACTGCATAAAATTAAACTAAAGCATGTCAATATCACCTTGCCGAGGCATGGCCTGTGTAAACCTAGGGTTTCAAGTATTAAGCACCATTGTGTAGAAAATAATGAATTAAACATCCGAATTCTAGCCCATAGTGAATAATCATGATTGAGTAAGATAATATATTCATTTCATCTAAGACAAGAATTTAGAACAAATATAAAATCTTGTGTCAAGAATAAAAACGGCCGCACATCTATAACAATCATCACAATATGGTCACAACTTCCCCTCGTTACAATTGAAAATAAATTAAGAACTACATTACTTGACCAAGGTTTTGCTAGGAAATCATAGATATCGAGTTAGTTGATCATGGCCGAGAGAAACTACATCGTTGATGTAGAAACGCTCTCCATTCTCTTCTTTGTCGGATCTTTAGGTCTTGTATGGCTTCTCTCCTTGGAATGATATGAATCTCCATAGGCTACTTTGAAAATTATACATGCATAGAAGCTCTCCAAAATCTATAGTAGACTTAGGTATTTATAGACAATATATGAGGGAAACCCTAAGGTTACCCTTTTTCGTAATTTCACACTCAAATGAGTAAAACACTATAATCTGGTATATAATATGTGTATATCACGTATATCGAGGTGTTGAAGTCACAAAAACATCGAAGGAATATAAGTCGGGGTCAAAATTGGAATTTCAACACTTAACCACGCAAAACCCCCTACGTTTGGAGCATAGGCTATGCCTACACTTGAAGCGTAGGGCTAAAAACATGAAGCGTAGGTCAAGCGTCAAAACAACACTTTCTAGCCACTTTTAGCTACTGGAAGCGTAAGTCAAGCTTAACTTACCCTTGGAAACAACTTTTCTTGGGCATAGTGCCATTTGAACCCGCTCGACTCCCTTGTTATGATTCTTGAAGTTGTAGCTCAAAAAAAGGACGTTTCGGGAGAAACTTTTATCTTGAAAACACCTCTTTTGCTATCCTCTTTGAATAGACATAAGCATTTTTCTAGTTAATTCACCAAAGTTAACATGTTATCTTTATTAAGCTCCTGAAACACGCTTAAACACACAAACGACGTAAAAGTACCAAATAATGGAATGTAAGGACGTAACATTAGTAAGATAGGGGCTTAGAATGTACAACATTTGACACCTATCATAATCTAATTAGTGTAGGAGTTTCTACGCTTAAGCGTAGCCCCTTTTTGAGCCACAATCCATATGCTTAGTTTTAGCGCTCTCTAGCCACTTTTAGCTACTGTAAGCGTAGCAAAATTCTTGGAAATAACTTTTCTTGATAATTGCTCCGTTTGAACTCCCTCTACTCCTTTAGTATGTTTTCTGAAGTTGCGGCTCCGAAAAATGATGTTTTTACCCTCCGGGAGACACTTTTTACTTGAAAACACCTCTTTTGCTTTCTCTTTGGATATACACAAGCACTTATTTAGTTAATTCACCAAAGTTAGCTCGTTTTCTTCATTAAGCTCCTGAGACACACTTAAACACGAAAATCACATAAAAATACCAAATAATGGAATGTAAAGACATAACAATAGTAATATAGGAGCCTAAAATGGACAACATTTGACACCTATCACACCCCGAAACTTACATATTGCTAGTTCCTTAGCAATGAACTCAGGAAAACTTTTAACAACTACTTTGTGATGTTTGTTTTTATTCTAACTACTCTATACTAATCTAATATAATCTAATCCCTTTTTTTTTGTGAGGGTCGATGATTACACTTAGCACATATAATAAGCTTTTTAAACCCCTCGGTAATACCGAGTGGACGAGTTAAGTCTCATGAGGGTTAGCTATACTACCCATAATTTCTCCATTCTTCATTCTCATGCATTCATGTATTAACATACTCATTAACCAAGTCATGCTATAATGTATAAGATAACATGAATGCAAACATTCCCACTCACTACCGAACAATAACTATCTCAAGCTTATGTTATGAATTGTCCCCACTAAAGTAAGTAACTTCGTTACTCTCTACTCCCAATCTGGACAACCTTCCGTGTTTTTGTGAACATTCTACCTTGGTAGATCAATCTTTCTTCTTCTACTTCATTGATCAAACTTTGCCATTTCTATATGAAAAACTATTACTTTCCATTTCATTCCACTTTATCCATTTTTATCTTTCTAAGCTCCGGACTTTTCAACGAGGATTTTTAGTCCCAACCAACTGGTCCCGAGCTTCTTCCATGGGATTTATGCTCATTAGTTTTCTCCCATTTTTACATGAACACTCTCCTACTTTGTGGTAGGAGGCCTAATTACTCAGATCGAATAACTACTTTTTGCATTTTATTCTTCATATTTTCAAACAATTTCAGATTCATCCATTTCAACACCCCTTCTTCCCTTTATTGTGACAAAGCTAAATTTTCAATTACATAGTCAAAGATCAATTAATTTTACCGTGGTGAATGTGTGCATGTGCTTATAGGCCGAGATCGTCCTTCTCGGTTTCAATTTCACTAATTCATTCACCCATGTAAAACTACATCACTTCAGTAACTCAATCTAATCATTACTCTCATGAGCGGGAATATCGCATCACATACTACTTATGCATCATAAACACAAACTTAATCAACTTGTAATGCAAAACACTCATGCGTTAAAACAAAGAATTTCTGAAAAAAAATTAATTTTTCAATTTGTTTTAAAAAATTATCATTCGTTAACTATACCCTCTTCCCCTAACTTAAATTAAACCATGTCCTCATGGTTCACAATCATATGCATGAGAGAGAATATAGATACCCTTGAAGCGTAATTATGGACTTTCTTAATTGAGCACTTGATCCCCCCCCCCCTAAACTTGGTTTGAGCCACCTGTAAAGATTTTCAACATAGCACACATACCCAATATCATAGCAAGGGAAGACAAAATATAATCATAGCTTTCTGGAAATCATTACTCATTTATTGCACAAGGAATGAAACTTTTATTAAATAAAATAACCAAGATTTAGCCTTAAGGGCCTACAATCCCTAAAAGTTGAAAATTGCAAAGATTTGGCCTTAAAGGCCTACAATCTCTAGAAATTGAAAATTGTATCCTATCTACCTAAATAAAAATTGAAACAATTTCTAAACCTATAAACCCTAGTCCAACTACAACTCTCCTTCATTCCTTGCTTCTCATAGCCATCATTCACTTCCACTTGGAAAACCTCCCCAAGAAGCATTGATATTTGCTGCCATCTCAAGCCATTCAAAACTTGCTTCTTGATAATAGGTGGTGAATGATAAACACTTTTCATTCATTTCAGCCAATTTGTATCCCAAGTGCTCCTTAATAATCCTCGATATCAAAAACGGGTATGGGAGATAAAACTCCATCAAATCCCACCCTTTCACTTTTTCGCTCACAATTTTATGTATTAAAATCATATTGGCCAATATCAATACCGAAACTGGCACCCAATAGCCTTTAAGCATGCAATATAGTATCTTGATCATTGAATGGCCTCTCCAACTCGTCCTATGATTTTGACATACCTGAGAAGCAATCACACAATCCAAAAATAACAAGTTCGGTCTCAAAAGATAGTTGTCCACACTCGTCTCCTTTTTTCGAAATATGCACAACACAAATTTCCTTGATCATATTCGCATCCGAGAGTGTCCAACCCGATATGACTATTTTGAACTTCTTGCTCAAGTGTTCCGGACACCAAAGTGGTACATTCCATATTTTCACAATCAATTCTACATCCACCACTATAGGTTTACTCGTCTCATCTACTCGGACTTGCACCACTTCATATCCTTCCGGTCCTTCAATCCTCATTCGTTCATAGAATTGCCGAACCAACTTTGGATACACATTTAATCCGGACGGCCTCTCCAAATTTCCTAATCCTCTTTCACGTAGGAGTATCAACCCAGATGCTATCAACAGATTTTCATTCTATTACAACTTACACTTCATGATCGAACATGGTGTGGTTTTCTTGCTTAGTGTGCTTGTGGCTCCCATATTTGTGCTCTCCTCATCCGACTCCATATTCTTCCCTCTCATACCCCTAATATCCAAAGAAGCATCATCAAGGATCTCCTATGGATTAGATTCGATCTCATAATCACTATCTATCATAGGCTCACCCTCGGGATGGTAAGAAAAAGAATAAGAAATGATAGAATAAGAAAAAGAATAAGACATCTCTTTATGATTTATTGCACAAGCTCTTGTTTAATTGTGAGAATTATGGATATCAAGGGTTGTATTTATAGATGAATAAGTCAGGTCCATAAAGGAAAAGGATCTCTAAAGTTGGTAAGTGGAAACAACTCATAATCCATCTTTAACATGTATTTGAACTCCACTTCCTCCTTGAACTAGGATTTCTCTAAAAATTCCTATAACAATCCTAAAAACTCCTAAAAATTACCCTAATTAAATCCTAATACAGTATAAATGAAAAACCAGCTGAAAAACCCCTCATTCGGGCAATTATTTAATTTTTCATGGACAAGCTACGATTGGTCCCTACGCTTAAACATAAGGTATGCTTGGTTCTTTTGCAAAAAATTGTTTTTCGGTAAATTTTATTCTACAAACCCTTCATATCTATGCTCTAACATCACTATACTTTATGAACGCACACTCCCCCTAAACTTAAACACACACATGTCCTCATTGTGTGACTCCGAAGCTCAATTAAACCTTAAAAATCACATCACACTCAACGCATGCATCATCATTGTTCTTGGAATGCAGAATATGAACGATATCATTACATAAATACAAGAATTTGTAGTTTTATAACATCAAAAAGAAAAAATACACTTAGAAATTGATCGTTCAGGCAGTGAACATTCGCACTATAATAGACTAATCTGCCCGACAATTCGACTCTAGTGATAAAATAAAACTATACTAAAACTAAACTAATCTTCCTCATTAGAATGTGGTGGTGGTGGTGGATCTAGTCCCATATGAAACATCTGTGCCTCTACTATGCCACATAACACTCTCTGACCACGTCGGAGCTGTGTAGTCTCCTCTCGGCGCAGCTGCATATCGGTCACATCAATCCTATGACTGATCCTCAACCCTTCTCACAACTAGCGTATCTCATCTCTCAGCACCGCCTGCCCCGCCATCAACTCATCAAACTGTGCACAAGTGAGCATCACAGTCACACTGAAAGGTGCCTGAGGCATCTTAGCAGCCTGTACTCCCTCATCCTGAGGTGGTACAACATCATTCTGTTCCCCCTCTGGCTCAGCAGGCATAACTGGTGGTACGACTCCAACAGGAGCTACCATCGACCTCCTCTATAACACCATCTCACCAGCCAGTCTCGACTACTGGTTCCTCCAAGACCCCGCTTGGTAGACACCGGGTATATATCGGTTCACATTCACCTTCTCATCAATCTTAACCTCAACATTTTTCATCAGTCGCATAACCAATATTGGGAATCTCATTTGAAATCCACTCTGCCTGACCTTGGTCGTAGTTCGTGTATCCACATAGTGCTGGTACATGCCTTGCCATAAAATCTGAGGAATTGAGATCCAGTGGTTGAACTCAAAAGCATAATGCAACATTAGAAATAACTGTCACCGTTGAGTAATATGCCCCTGAGGAGGTATCTGTGAACGGAAAATAGTGTCTAGGAACTACAACTTTGGATGATAATCCGACTTCTTCGTGCAGTTGTTCCTGTCATCCTCATAGCTCCCCTCGATCTGCAACTAATCAATCTCCATCACTCTAGGAAATAGCTCTGGCAGAGGCGAAAACTCATTCGCCAACGCTGGTAGGCATTTATCAGGAATACCCTAGGCCTCTGCAATGCTCTGAGGTGTAATATGAGTTATTGAGGAAGTATGAGAGTCTTCATTTCACTTGTGTATGAGTTATTGAGGAAGTATGAAAGTCTTCCTTTATGTTATGGAGTGTTTGGATATGTCCCGGATTGTTTCGGAGTTTCCAGTGTTATATTGGGGCCTTGGAGCCTTTTCTTGCAATTGCTGTTTCAGGTCTACCGAGTACTCGGTGTACAGCTCGGTAGATTGTTTACTGAGTACTCGACTATTAATCTACCAAGTACTCGGTGTATAACTCGACAGATTTAACAGATTGCCTATATAAGGAAGTGTTGACCTAAAACATTTCAATTCTTCTTTTCTTCTTCTCCAAACTCAGCCTACTCTCTCCCACTTAGTTTCTCTCTCTATCTTTGCCTATATCATCTAATTAGGCTTGGATTTTTGTTACGGTTTCAACATGGAAGTTGGTCGTGGTAGTCTTGCCTTCGATTTGAGCCGTGGATTGGTAAGTGGTTTTCTCTCTTCGTGAGTTATTTTTCCAAAACCTAGTTTTGGGTTTTCTTGTCAAACCATATATCAATCTTGTTTTCATTGTGGTTTGAGTCTTGATTCATTCTTAGGAGGCTATGGCGAAGATTTTCACCAATTGGTTTATTCAATTATGGTTTCGGGTAAAAGCTAGGGTTTCATAGGCCTTGTTTGGAGGTTGTCTTGTTCTTCATTTGAGGTAGGGGAAAACATTTTTAATCTCTCGTTCTTTGATTTGTGAGTGTGCGAATTCATTTTCGGGCTTTATAACCCTAGGGATATTTTTGCTGAGTGTATACTTGAGAAATATGAATTTAGGGTTTATTGGTGTTTATATGCTATAATCCATGTTTATGTCACCCTTGAAATAGGTATATGATGTATGATAGATGAGTTATGAGTTGTGGACTTTTGAGATGAAAATATACTTGTATGTATATATATATATATGAATATGAGTATTGAAGTGTATATGCATAACTGTAAGTATGCATATAGGATTTCGGGTGTTAGTATTGTAGCCTTAATAATGTAAGTAGGTTAGATACATTGGTTAGTGAATTGAGATGTGGAACTTGAGTGTTATTCTAGTTTCCCCATTCTTGTGACTTTTGAGGGTTCTATATTGAACATTAAACTTATGCATGAAAATGAGTTAATTTGTTGATTATTGCTTTAAATGAGATAAAAGCATGTTAAATGAATGATAATGTTATTTTTGTGAATTAAAGGATAACTTGATGATTTGGTACATTATTTGTGCATAATAATGTATCCTTTTGAGATAAATGCTTTACTTGAGATAGAAGCATGTTAAATGAATGAAAAAGTTATCTTTGTGTATAAAGGGACAACTTGATGATTTGGGATCATGAATGTGCATGAGAAAGCATACTTGTTGATTTTTTCTTTAAATGATATTTAAAAGCATGTTGAATGATGAATGGCATTCGTGTTAATATTTTGGGAATGTTGTACATAAATATGATGTGATACATATTTGTGTTGGTATATGATGCATTGAGACATAGTGCATATGGTGTTCACCTTTTATATTGAGAACTCAATTGGTGTTAGGCTACACCCGGTCTTGTAACCATGGGTGATTAGTCTTGTGTCGGATCGTCGTAACAACTAGCCAGGAGGTGTCCCCCACCTACGGAACTAAAAAGCCGAAAAGGTAATATAGGGTTGGTTGCGCCTCATCGGGTGGTATGCGTCACTCTCAAAGTCGCGGATTTATCTCGTGCATTTGATCTTAGGATTGAAAGTCGCGAGCTAGTCTTGTGCAACTGATATTCCTTGTTGAAAGTGAAAGAGATAAAAATTACTTGGGAATAATTGGGGTGCACTCTACATTCCTTCGCGAGCTAGGAGTGAATGGTAGAGATTCTGGATCCGTTGACCCTTAGAGTAGGGTGTGTGGTCGTGTGTGTACCACAGGTGGTGTTGAGTCACATTGCATTTGCGTAGCATTTATGTGATTCCATTTGACATATATATCATGATATTATTCAATATGATTGAGGAGCATGTTTATTGTGAATTTTGCGATATAATTCATGTGTTATTAAAAAGCTTAAGTGAAATTGGATAATGTGAAAATATGATTTGCATCCATGTTTTAAAGTATAACGTGATATGAATGCTTATACTTGTTGATATGTACTTATATACCCTAGGGTGGTGATATGAGTTGGTTTAATGACTTTCTTGTGATAAGTAAAGTCGGTATTGGATTGTAGGGTCGATTGTGAAATGAGACCTTAGAGAAGTGGGTGATAGCTTTGTGACCTTGGTTGGTAGTGTGGTATTGATCACTTGAGGTTTTTGAACATTTGAGGGGTGTATCACACTTGATGGTTTTGGTGATCTTGGTTGGTTATGTAGTGATGGCCATTTGATACTTCTTTTGTATTTGAGGAATGTATCATTTATTATACTTTGAGGTTTGGATTTGATTAGGTGAAGTGAGGATTGATCCTAGTCACTTGTGTGGTAACGGTTCTTGATTCCATTAGAATTCTAAGAGAGAAGATATTACATGGGATTCAAGGTTTGAATGGATTGGAGGTGGTTTTGATTGAACCTAGTTAGTTTCCGAGTTTTGGCTACTAGGTCTTCTTTTTCACATCCTAAGAATAGAAGTGTTTCATGGAGTTGTCAACTTAACCACCTTGGGTGGTCGAGAGGAGTTGTTGATTGAGAGTTGAATTGAGTTCATGGTTGGGAATAGAGTTATTAGATCATTCCTTCCCAGTTTTGTTGAAGTGTTATCATTTTTGGACTTCCTTTTTCATTCCTTGGTCTCTATGGATCATGTCGGATGTTGAGTCACTCCGACTGGTGTTGTAGATGTTTCGGTGTGTTCGGGGTTAGCAAGGAGTCATCCGGTTTCGTTTTGGAGCTTCTCGGGTTCATTCCTTGACATTTTATTCTAGGGGCCACCGAGTACTCACTGATGATTCTACCGAGTACTCGGTGAGTTCGTAAGTTCGCACACTTACGCGCGAGCCTTATTTTTTGCCTAAGAGTTTTGGACATTTCTAAGGCTACCGAGTACTCTGTGTACAACTCGGTGGAAGAGCCACTGAGTACTTGAAGCTTCCACCACCGATTACTCGATGTACAACTCTGTGGCACCTGTTTATGTACTTCTTGCAGCTTCTTTCTGTTCTCTCCCTTATGCTTCACCACTTCTTCTACTATGCTTGAAGCATTGAGTAGTAGTCTTAAGGGAGGAGTTTTGTTAAGTTGAAGGATTGGCTAAGATCCATCTTTCTTGAGTGTTGGTTGCGGCGTGATGCCAAGCCACTCCTTTGTATCATCCTTTGATCTGTGGGGTTGGAAACGGACGTTGGGTTTCGTGGTTCCAACGCATCATTTTTCCTTCTTCGTCCTCGGGGCGTCATAGGAATCCTTGAGTTATGGTTGTTCGGTTAACTTAAGAGTGTATTCTCTGGGTATGTGGGTTTATTACCTTCCTTCGTTTGGAATCTCGGTTATGATGTGTGTGGCTTATTGCATACACATAGTGATGTTTCCTCGTCATGGGTGGAAGTTTCTCTATATTGACGTGATGTTTCGGTTATTCATGTGTTTAGCATTGGAGTTTCCATTCCTTGCTTGGTTTCATGGTCTTGTGCGGCCATTCTTGAGGGTAGTGTTTCCATACCCTTCGTGGTTGAGTAGTTAGCTTTCCTTCCTTCGTTTGAAGTCTCGGTTATGATGTGTGTGGCTTATTGCACATACGTAGTGATGTTTCCTCGCCATGGGTGGATGTTTCTCCATATTGACGTGATGTTCCGGTTATTCACGTGTTTAGCATTGGAATTTCCATTCCTTGTTTGGTTTCATGGTCTTGTGTAGCCATTCTTGAGGGTAGTGTTCCCATATCCTTCGTGGTTGAGTAGTTAGCTTTCCTTGTTCATAGTGAGAGTGTTAGTGATGGAATTGATCCCCTGATGGATGGTATCGTGAGATTGATGTTGTGGCATCAGTTGTGATATTGAGGTGAGTGTGGTTCGCCTTTGTGAAGAGATTGAGGTGTCATATGTGTATTGTGTACATATGCATTGACGATGATTATGTGGGTACGTAAGGACTTGAGAGTTTCCTTAGTACTGGTTATGGATGTTTCTTCTTATGGACATCGTGGCGATCTTAGTTCATTTGGATCCTATGGTTATTGTTGTGGCCCTAGAGTGATCGGCTATGTTATGCTAGGGTATTGTGTACTTGGTGTACGTTTATGTGAGTAGTGTAGACTACTAGTGTTGGATTGGCGGGTACTAGTCATAGTGTTTTCTCATGAGATTAGAACTATGTGACTTGTACTTATTTGTTGTCTTTATATATATACGTATATATATATAGGTGTGCGTTTTCCATATGATGTTATATTATGGTTTCATTATGTGCTAGTTGCCTTGATGATGCATGGTAGGGGACTAGAGGAATATTTTTAGGGGTCTCGTATTGACGTGAGTGCCATGTGGGAAGTTTGACCGACCTATGGTAGATGCATGTACATGGGTTGGTTTTCACTCAACTTGGATGGTCGGAGGATGTGACGGTGAAGATATTTTTTTCCTACGGGGCTCAATGAGCTCACCCCGGCGTTGGTTTGCTCTAGTAGTTTACACAAGTTTGCATGTGATGTTTCGACTAGGTATCAGGTTTTCTTGCAGGATAGCTCGTGGCACGGATGCTGTTGCGGGATTTGGGACGTTCGTATATAGTGTTGTTCCATTCTAGTTTCCTTTGTTTGTCCCCTGTATTGGGACCATTGTTCTTGTATTTATTGGGAGCCTGTATGTTGGTGCATCCCTTCCTTGTATTTGGTATCGTTACATCGTTGTAGAGATATATTCTTTCGGCACCTAGACGTGCCTTGTGTATCATTTGGTTTAGCCTCCGCTTGTTTGTGTAGGGAATTATTATTGTTAATAATATTTCATTCATTTTATGGTTGTTCATATTCTTAATTGGTCATTCATTTTATGGATCACGACCCCGAATTTCTCGGATATCCCGGTTCGGGAGTCTTTGAAAATTCGGGGCGTGACACCGGTGGTGCTAGTGGTGGTGAAGCGATAGGTGACTCGATGGCCGTATACATAGGCTCAGTATGTGTCACCTCGGACGAAGATGATGATGCAACCGGCAATACTAAACGTCTATGAGTCCTAGGTGGTGATCTATCCGCCAGTACCGGGTCAGACGACCTCGGTCCCGCTCGTGAAGAACTCATACCCCTCGTCCGCGATTTTGTCTTCATTCTTACAGTTGAAATTTTCAAAAATAACGAGCAAATCATTCTGGATACCAAATCAAACTCAAAATCATCACTAAATAAATCCAATATGACGTTTAAACAAACCCCCAAATCGAAAACATGCGAAAAATTTGAATTTCAACCCATTCTCTAAGTTGATAACCACAACTTTAGAGAAATGGATTAAAACATGTTTTCAACGGGATTCGTTTGTCAATACTAGTTTATAATGATTAAAAGAGTAATTAGAAACACAAACATCAAAGAAAAACTCACCTAATCGAAGGATTTGATGATTTCTCCAAAAATGGGTTTCCAAGACTCTTCGAGTTCTACATGCGAATCCGGACGATCTAAGGACGGATCTGACATAAGTTTGGCATGAATCGGTTCAAAATTGGCTTAGGGTCAGATTGGGAGTGATTTGAGAGAATTCGGTGGAGAAATGTGCGCGGGAGAAATGTTTTTCAACTTTAAGTATATATAGCCTATGCTTAAGTGTAACTCCATAGCTTCCAAAATTTTTTCCAACTTCAATCTCCATCTTTTCTCGTACATCGTTAAGCGCAACCACTCTCCACACGTTCTATACAACTCATTGAATAATTCACCACACCAATCGTGACGACGACGATGGTACGACTCGATCTTACGACTAACGAACCTACGACTCAATCCTACTAATACTGATTTAAAATACAAACTACAAAACTAGGTTCAAAAACTACTTCTCATCCCCTAGTACCAATATTTAACGTCATTGGTGCGACGTTGCCACTCCTTAATACTCAGGATCATGATCATGTGTTGGATCAGTTAAATTGATTGATTCCACAACACACTCAGCCGGCTGAATGTTGACATAATGCTTGAGCCATTAACTATTCACCACAAATTTATTTTGTCTCTGGATCATCAAGTTCTACTACTCTATGGGGGAAAACCTTCGTAATTTCATACTGTCCATCCCATCTCGACTGAAGCTTACCAGGAAACAACTTTAATCTCGAATTAAACAGCCACACCTTCTGGCTGAGCTCAAAGACATTCTTTCAAATATGCTTATCATGAAACGCTTTTGTCCGAGCTTTATAGATCCGAGAATTCTCATATGCATTGTTCCGCAACTCGTTGAGCTCAGCAAGTTGGAGTTTTCGCTAAGCATTAGATTTCTTGAAATCAAAGTTCAACCTTCGAACTGCCCAATACGCTCGATGCTCTAGCTCAATAGGGAAGTGACATGCCTTACCATAGACAAGCCGATACAGTGTCATACTTATCGGAGTCTTGTAAGCAGTCATATACGCCCACAGTGCGTCATTTAACCTCCGAGGCCAATCTTTTAAATCTACTCGCACTATTTTCTCCAAGATATTCTTTACTTCCCTATTAGAAACTTCCACTTGTCCACTTGTCTGGGGATGATAAGGTGTACCAATCTTATGATTGACGTCGTACTTCCAACATAGACCACTGAGAAAACGGTTATCAAAATGTCTTCCGCCGTCACTGATTATCACACGTGGTATACCAAATCTTGAAAAGATATTAGACTGTACAAACTCCACCACTGCTTGATGGTCAGCGTGTGTAATAGCTACAGCCTCTACTCATTTAGACACATAGTCAACCCCTACGAGTATGTACTCTTTATCGCCCGCTTTCGGAAATAGTCCCATGAAATCTATACCTGTCGGATTTGTAGAAGTTAATTAGGCTATTCTAGGCTATTCTATTTTTGTAAATGAATATGAAATAATTGTTTCAGATTTGGTAGTTTCTATTCCTAATTTTTAGCAGAGGAATTACTGATTTTGTGCGCCTTATAATTGCTTATTTTGTGGGCATTCTTCTGCTATTTATTTATGTATTTCGGTCCTTTGATAATCAAGGAGAATTATTATATTTTCTTCCCTAAAACTTCATGGTATCAGAGCCAGCGCACTCTTTCTCTTCTCCTTCAAAATGTTTTACAAGGCAGCTATGACCGGTGCCCAAAAATATCCTACCATCTTCTCAGACTCTTCCGAAACCAGTCACCCTACCTCTGTGATTTCTTCAGTTCCAGTTTCTGCAGATTTTTATTCACAGAATTCTACTTTGCAACTCACAGTCAAGAAACTCAATGGGCAGAATTACCTCTAGTGGGCTCAGTTCGTGAAACTGGTAATCGACGGCAGGGGCAAGATCGGGCACTTGACTGGCGAGGCTTCTAAGCCCTCTGTAACAAATCCTCACCTGAAAAAATGGTAGTCCGAGAACTCCCTTGTTATTGCTTGGTTCATCAATTCAATAAAGCCAACCATCGGGAAGCCACATCTATTTCTTCCTATTGCTCAAGACGTGTGGGAAGCCATTCGCGATCTTTATTCGAACCTTGAAAATCCCTCTTTAAATATTCGATTTGAAAACCCGACTTTGGAAATCCAAGCAAAATGATCGCGATGTCACCACTTATTACAATGAATTGGTGACATTATGGCAATAGCTTGATCAGTGCTATGATGATATTTAGGAGAATTCCAATGACTTTCCTCATCACAAGAAGAGAGAGGAAAATGACAGGGCCTACATGTTTTTAGTAGGCCTTAATCGGAGTTTGAATGAGATCCGAGGCCGCATTCTTGGTAGGAAACCTCTGCCTTCCATTCGGGAAGTGTTTTCTGAAGTTAGACGTTAAGAAGCAAGGAGGAAAACTATGCTACACAGAAATGAAACCTCCCCCAACCTGGAAATTGAAAGCTCGGCCCTTGTATCCAGAGGTATCGACTCTGAAAATGACGGTCGTAAAAAGCCATGGTGCGAGCATTGCAAAAAGCCATGGCATACAAAGGAGACCTGTTGGAAGCTGCATGGTAAACCAGCAAACTGGAAGCCAAAGCCCAAATGCGATGGTTGAGCCTACCAAGCCACGACTGAAGATCCTCAGGAGTCTTCTACCAATTCGGAGGCAGTCCCTTTCACCAAGGAGCAATTATAACACCTGTACAAACTATTTTAATCTCCAAAATTGTCCTTAACCCCATCTTGTTCTTTGGGTCAAAAAGGTAATTCTTTAACTACTGCGTGTTTGGGTGTCATTCCTAATTCTGTTTATTCTTGGATTGTTGATTCTGGCGCAACCGATCATATGAATGGTTGCTCCAAGTTGTTCTCATCCTATAGTCCCTGTGCAGGCAATAAAAAGGTCAAGATAGCAGACGGTTAACTCTCGGTCATTGTCGGGATAGGAACAGTCAAACTCACTCCTTTGTTAACTCTTCATGATGTGCTTCACGTTCCCAATTTGTCTTGCAATTTATTGTCCATCAGTAAAATTACCTATGATCATCAATGTCAAGCTAATTTATATTCTTCTTATTGTGAGTTTCAGGAATTGATCATGGGGAGGATGATTGGCAGTGCTAGGGAAAAGGATGGACTCTATTTTTTCGAAGATGGACCTGACTCGAGTGGATGATGTCAGCGTTCTTGTTTGAACTCTACTTTTGTTTCCAAAGATAGTGATGTTATGTTATGGCACTATAGGCTAGGCTATCCTAATTTTCAGTATTTAAAATACTTGTTTCCAAATTTATTTCGGAATAAAAGTCCATCTTCTTTAAAATGTGAAGTGTGTCAGTTTGCAAAACATCATCGTGCATCCTTTTCCCCTCAACCTTACAAACCAACCACACCATTTACAGTGATTCATAGTGATATTTGGGGCCCGTGTCGAACATCCATACTTTCTGGCAAAAAATGGTTTGTGACTTTTATAGATGATCACACAAGATTGAGTTAGGTTTATTTGATGAGAGAAAAATCTGAAGTGGAAACAATCTTCAAAAATTTTTACACCATGGTACAAACACAATTTCAAAAAACCATTCAAATTTTACGAAGTGATAACGGTCACGAGTATTTTAAAAAGTTTTGGGTCACTTTTTCCTCGAAAAAGGAATTGTTCACCAATGTTCTTGCATCGACACTTTGCAACAAAATGGTTTGGCTGAAAGAAAAAACAAACACCTATTAGAAGTAGGCCGGGCTTTATTTTTTACCAATAAGGTACCTAAATATCTTTGGGTAGAAGCAGTTCTTACTGCTACACATCTTATAAATCGGACGCCTAATAGAATTTTGAACTTTGAAACACCTTTTGACGTGTTTCATAAGTTTTATCCAACAAATAGGTTGTCTTCTTCTTTACCCTTAAAGATATTTGGTTGTACTGCATTCGTTAACATTCATAATCATAATCGTGAAAAAATTGAGCCCCGAGCCACAAAATGTGTGTTTGTTGGTTATGTTCCTACTCAAAAGGGGTATAAATGCTTTGAACCTATTTCCAAAAGAATGTTTGTAACCATGGATGTTACATTTTTTGAATTACACTCATATTTCATGCCTCATCTTCACGGGGGGAACCAAATCGAAGATTCAGCTCATGATGTTTTCCAAACTGAAGATTTTCAAAATAACTATCCTCCCACCTTGACCATTCAGCCTGAAAACTCAGAATTCTTTATACCGGAAGGAAGTGGGTTAGGTGTTTTAGATATTGAAAATACAGGTCTTCCAACTGTGACATCTCATGATGTTCATGACTCCACAACTGTTAACAAAGGGACTATAGGGTTTGAACCGTTTGACATTATCTATTCGAGACGGAGGACAACTCAAAAGAACGGGCCTTCCAATCCCTTGCACTGCCTAGAATCCGTGAACCCTCCAGGTAATGTACCTACCGAGTCTCTATAAAATGTTTAACCTACTTCATCTTCAAGTTCTGAGTCTCCTAGTCCGGAAACTAAGCCAAGTACCAATTCTGAGTCAGATGATTCAAACATTCCCATTACAATCTGAAAAAGGGTGTGCGGTCTTGTACCCAACATCCTTTATCCCATTATGTGTCATATAAAAAACTCTCACCCATTTTTCATGCTTTTACCTCACAATTGTCTTGTATGGAGATTCCTAATAGTGTGCAGGATGCTCTAAAAGTTCCTGAGTGGAAGGAGGCTATTCTCGATGAGATAAAAGCTCTTGAGAAGAACAGAGCGTGGGAGTTAGTAAATCTGCCAAGAGGGAAGACAACTGTAGGGTGCAAATGGGTGTTTACTGTCAAATATAAGCCTGATGGATCACTAGAATGATACAAAGCATGATTGGTTGCCAAGGGGTTCACTCAAACCTATGGCATTGACTACATGGAAACGTTCACTCTAGTTGGAAAGATAAATACCGTAAGAGTCCTCTTGTCACTTGCTGCTAACCTTGATTGGCCTCTACAACAGTTGGACGTTAAGAATGCATTTCTTAATGGAGGCTTGGAGGAAGAAGTGTACATGGATGCACCTCCAGGATTTGATGAAAAGTTCGGTACAAAGGTGTGTAGACTAAAGAAATCTTTATATGGGTTGAAGCAGTCGCCGAGAGCTTGGTTCAAGAAATTTACTCAGTTCATTAAAAGTCAGGGGTACACTCAAGGGCAAGCTGATCATACGATGTTCATTAGACATTCACAAGATGGAAAGATAGTCGTGTTGATTGTGTATGTGGATGATATAATTCTTACTGGAGATGATGTATTTGAGATGAACCGGTTGAAATCTTCCCTTTCCTCAACGTTCAAGATCAAGGACTTGGGATCTCTGAGATACTTTCTTGGTATGGAGGTTGCGAGATCAAAGAAGGGAATTGTTGTCTCCCAATGAAAGTATGTTCTTGATCTTCGTAAGGATACTGAGATGAGTGGTTGTAGGCTCGCAAACACTCCGATTGATCCCAATCATAAACTTGGAGATGACAAGGAAGGTGATCCAGTGAATATAGCTCGGTATCAAAAACTGGTAGGGAAATTGATCTACTTATCTCATACATGGCCATATATTGCCTTTGCTATGAGTTTGGTAAGCCAATTTATGCATTCGCCTTACAAGAAACACCTTGAAGCAGTTTATCGGATTCTCTGATATTTGAAAAGCACTCTAAGAAAATGTTTACTCTTCCAGAAGACCCCACAACAGAACATTGAGGCGTACACCGATGCAGATTGGGCAGGCTTGGTTGTTGACAGGAGATCCACATCAGGAACTGTACTTATGTTTGGGGAAACCTGGTCACATGGAAAAACAATAAACATAATATAGTTGTAAGGAGCATCGCTGAGACAGAATGCAGAGCTATGGCTAACAGAGTTTGTGAGATGTTATGGGTGAAAGAATTCTCGAAGAGCTGATGACGCCGATAAACATGCCAATGAAGCTATATTGTGACAACAAAGCCACTATCAACATTGCACATAATCTAGTACAACATGACCACATGAAGCACGTGGAAATTGACAGACACTTCATAAAAGAGAAGATTGTTTGTGGAGCTATTTGCATGCCTTTTGTCCCTACTACGCAATAAATAGCTGATATTCTCACCAAAGGACTGTTTAGGCCTAACTTTGAGATTCTTGTAAGCAAGTTGGGCATGATTGATATCTATGCACCAACTTGAGGGGGGGGGGGGGGGTGTCGGATTTGTAGGAGTTAATTAGGCTATTCTAGGATATTCTATTTTTGTAAATAAATCTGAAATAATTGTTTCAGATTTGGTAGTGATTTGGTAGTTTCCATTCCCAATTTTTAGCAGAGAAATTACTGATTTTGTGTGCCCTATAATTGTTGATTTTATGGGCATTTCTCTGCTATTTATTTATGTATTTTGGTCCTTTGATACTCAAGGAGAATTATTATATTTTCTTCCCTAAAACTTCAATACCCAATACATCAAATAACTCAATGATCAAAATCGGAGTTAGAGGCATCATATCACGTCGAGATATGGATCCCAACTTCTGACATCGCAAACACACTTTATAATATTCAAATGCATCTTTGAATATGGTTGGCCAATAAAACCCACTATACAACACCTTATGGCTTGTTTTCTGAGCTCCAAAATGCCCTCCACATTCTAGCGTGTGACAAAACTTCAAGATACTCTATCCCTCACTTTTAGGGACGCATCAGCAATATTTTTATAATTGTGGATTATCCCAGATATAAAATTTAACTTGGCTAAAGAATCGGTCTCTGTCATTCTTAGACCAACCTTTCGGAATCTGACCTGTGGCTTTATAATTAACAATATCAGCATACCACGGTATCTGCTCCACTACAGCCACACTGAACAGATGTTCATATGGGAAGGAATCCATAAAAGGAGTAGTTTCTTTTGTAGTCTCTACAATGATCCTTGATAAATGATCAACAACTACATTCTCTGAACCTTTTTTGTCCTTAATCTCCAAATCAAATTCTTGTAGCAACAAAATCCATTAAATAAGCCTGGGTTTGGGGTCTTTCTTTGTCAGCAAATGTCTCAATGTTGCATGATCTGAATACACTACCACATTGGTTCCTAATAAATAAGATCAAAATTTATCCAAGGAAAACACAACTGCTAGCAACTCCTTCTCTATTGTTGTGTAGTTAATCTGCGCATCATTCAGAGTCTTGCTAGCGTAATACACCGCATATGGTAGCTTCTCCTTTCTATGACCTAATACCGCTCCTACGGCATAGTCTGAAATGTCACACATTAGCTTAAAAGGCAGAGACCAGTCTGGTGGTCTCATGATTGGGGTTGTCAAGAGTTGTGAACAGAGCTCCTCAAAACCACAAAGACAGTCTTCATCAAAGACAAAGGTCACATCTTTAGCTAATAAGTTGCACAGTGGCCAGACGATCTTACTAAAATCTTTAATAAATCGTCTGTAAAACCCGGCATGGCCTAAGAATGATCGTATCTATTTAACAGATGTGGGATGAGGCAATTCTGAAGTTAATTCAACTTTCACCTTGTCTACCTCAATCCCTCTCTTTGATATTATGTGACCAAGTACTATACCTTCTTAAACCATAAAATGGCTTTTTTCCCAACTCAAAATCAAGTTTGTCTATTTACATCTCTTGAGCACGAGTGCCAGATGTTTTAAACAGTCCTCAAAGGTTACCCCAAAGACTGAGAAATCATCCATGATCACTTCTAAGAATTTTTCCACCATGTCAAGGAATATCAACATCATAAACCTTTGGAATTTAGCTGACGCATTACGCAAACCAAAAGGCATTCTCCTGTATGCAAGCGTACCATATGGGAAATTAAAAGTGGTCTTCTCTTTATCAACATAATCAATCGCCACTTGGTTGTAACCAAAATATCCATCTAAAAAGCAATAATAACTTTGTTCGACAAACCTCTCTAGGATTTGATAAATAAATGGCAATGGAAAATGATCCTTCCTAGTGTTAGAGTTTAGTTTTCTGTAATCAATACACACACGCCACCCAGTGGTCATGCGTTATGGAATCAACTCAGCCTTCAAGTTTGGCACAACTGTGATACCTGATTTCTTTAGTACCACCTGTGTAGGGCTCACCCATGTACTGTCAGATATGGGGTAAATGATACCCGCATCTAGCAACATCACGAACTTTTTCATCACCACTTATTTTATGTTTGGGTTCAACCTCCGTTGTATCTCTCATGATGGTTTTGCAGTCTCCTCTAAATGTATGCGATGCATACAAATCGAATGATCTATTCCTTTAAGATCAACAACACTCCATCCTATCGCTTCTTTATTTTCACTTAAGACCTCGACTAGACTCAATTCCTGTTCTTCCGTCAGCTTAGATGATATGATTACAGGAAGAGTCTTATCTGGTCATAAAAAGAAATGTTTCAGCTTATCAGGCAATTCCTTGAGTTTCAAGGTAGGAGGAGTTATCAGAGATGGAATTGGTGGTGTACTCGAGATTGAGGGAAACAACTCAATTGGCATTTTCCATGATTGGCCATATAATGTAGTCTCTATTGCAGCAATATCCTCATATTTCAACCTCATCTGCTCATCTCAGTCATCAGGTTCATTCTCCAACCTCACTTCAGTCATTAAAGACTCCAACTCATCTTTCTCAAAGATTTGTACTGCAAATTCCTCCATAATTTCATCAATCTCATCAATACAAAATCATTCTACTGACTCAGGGAGTTGATGATTAGTATCGAAAACATTCATTCGCACCTTCAGGTTTCCAAATGAGATATCCATAGCCCCAGTTCTATAATTGATACACGCATTGGCTGTGGCCAAGAATGGTTTTCCTAATATCACAGGGATATGTTTCTTTAAGTCTTGGACAGGTTCTGTATCAAGGATCATGAAATCCACTGGAAAGTAGAACTTGTCCACCTGAATAATGACATCTTCCAGAATCCCTCTCGCTTGCTTAATTGATCTATCTTCAAGTTGAAGCACTACTGAGGTAGGATTTAGCTCTCCTAATCCTAGCTACGGATAGATTGAATATGGAAGTAAGTTAACACTCGCACCTAGATCAAGAAGAGCTCTACCAATTTCCTGGTTACCAATAACACAAGGAATAGTGGGAGCACCGTGATCTTTCCTCTTAGGTGGTGTGTTACTTAATAACAATGAACTCATTTGTTCAGTCAACATGATTATCTTTGGGACCTTTGATATACTTTTTCGCTTTTGAGTACAGAGATCCTTTAAAAACTTAGCATAGGCGAGAATTTGGGCTATGATATCTAAGAGAGGCAAATTGATCTTGACTTATCGAAATGTGTCCAACATGTCAGTCTCTTTAAGCTTACCATACTTGGTTGACTCTCTAAGACGTTGAGGAAATGGCGTTGCCTCCTCATAACTTGCCCTTTCTGGCTCTTCTGGTATTGTCTGATCAATATCTTCCTCCACTTGAGGTTGATCTTTCTGAACATTTTTAGCCGCCTTACGCTTGTTCATCATGTCTTCATGTTGCTTTTCAACCCTGTCTCCACATTATTTCCACTTCTTAAAGTAGTGATGGCTTGAAGTGTCTCATGGTTATTTTCAGTGAAAGATCCAAGCTCCATCACCTGTTTATTCTTTGTATTAGCCACCGACTGGCTAGACAATCTCCCCTCCTCTCGTTTAAAGTATGTGTCAGATCATTGTCAAAGCCCGACGGTCTAAGTGGTGGGGTTTCACTTCTTTGAGGTTGAGACTGGTAATTGAAAGGTTGAATGGCTTGAGAATTAGGCTGAAAATTACGAGTCATGATTGTTGGTTCTCAGAGAAATTTGGTTGAGGATTTTCCACATTCTGAGAACGATATGAGAGATATGGATGATTTCTGTAACGCCTCGCGTTTCCTTTCTCCTTTCTAGAATTCTTTTCCAAGTGTTAACGTTTTGTTATGTCACTTATTCATGGCGTCTTGTGTAATCTTAAAACGTGTAAATTTTTCGCGTTTATGTTTTGGAATTAGCGGGACGACTTCATGGACTTTTGTTTCTGGCTTCATGATGTATTGTTCGTTGGCGACTACATGGGTTCGTGCAACATTTTCTCTTTAGAGCTTCGACAATCTTATTATGTTCCCGAACGTGTTACCCTAGTTTATTGTAGACGTTTGGTGTAACACTTATGTAAATTGTTTGTAATATTTTTATTTTGTGAATAATGAGAATAGTTATAAATGATTTCGGGAAAGAAATGACTGAAGGGTAAATGAGTATTTTCATATATAGAGCACTTAATGGAAAGTATAGAGATTTGGCTAAGTGTTGGGGTATGAGTGGCATAGTGGTAAATAAAGAGGATGACAAGGGGTAGAAGGGTAATTAAGAGGCATGATGACACTTTTGTAATTAACCCTAAGTTTGGAAAAAAATTGGTCATTTCCTCTTTTATGTGGTGTCTCACTTATGGCCATTAGATCTCATCTCTCATCTTCGTTCTCAACCCTTGGATCATAGGGCCTTGTTTGGATGGCACTTAAATACAAGAATGCATTATTCTTAGTCTTTCAATATGCAAGACTTAATGTCAACCCTTGGATCCTTTATTCATTTTCATTGCCTTATTCCTAACCCTTAGATTTTAAGGCCTTGTTTGGCAAGTGTATGAGAGTGGTGGGTATTGACTTAAGGCTTCCAATGGCAAGACTACTTTGTGGCCCTTGGATTAAGTCTTCACTTGCTAGGTTAAAGCTTGGCCATTGGATGGTGAGAGGTGTGAGTGGAGGATCTCTACAAATTGCAAGTCTTCCATATTGCAAGACTTCATCTTTTCTTCACCGTTTTCTCTTGCTCTCTCTTTTCTCCCTTTTGCTTCTTCTCCACTTATGGGTTGATTTCATCACCCTAAGTTGGGAGTTTGATGTGTCCTTCAACATGGAAGTTGATCATGGTGTTCTTGTCTTCGGTTTGAGCCAAGGATTGGTAAGTGTTATTTCCTCCTTGTGTGTTTCCTTTCAAACCCTAGTTTTGAGTTTCTTGTTGAACCACTTCATGATTCTTGTTCTACTCTTATGTTGGAGTTTGATTCATTGTTAGGAGGCTATGGTGAAGCTTTACACCGATTTGCTCCTTTGATTTCGGTGTTGGGTGAGAGCTAGGGTTTCTTGGACTTGCTTAGTGGTTTTGCTTTGTTCTTCATGGAGGTAGGGGAAAACTTCTTAACTAGCTCATCTTGTGATTATGTGGGTGTGAGTTTGATTCTAGGGTTCCTAACCTTAGTTGTAATTGCTAAGTGTATCCTTGAAAATGTGAAGTTAGGGTTTGAACATGTTTATGTAAATGAACCCTTGTGTATGGAGGACTTGGTGATGATATTGATAGGACTATATGATGCATGCTAGTTGGGTGGTTGTTCTTGAGGTTTCCAATATTAAAGTATGCTTGTTTGCTTATATATGTGTATATGTATGTGGGTATAGTTGTGTATATATGTAAGTGAAATTATACATATGTATATGTAGGTGTTAAGAATATAGCCTTGTTAGTGAGATTAGGCTAGCTCCTTTGGTGAGCACCTTTGAGGATATACTATGTGATTGGTGTAACTCGGAATCTCAACTTAGAGCGACTATCTAGTTCCCCTTTTGTGAATGATATTTAGCATTTTGGGAATTGAGGTTATGTTTACGATGTGATTTGTGGAAAACTTGCTTTAATTGAACTAAGAGCATGTTAAATGAATGGAAATGTTATCCTTGTGAATTAAATGACAACTTGATGATTTGAAACATGAATGGTGCATGAGAAAGCATCCTTGTTGATTATTGCTTTAATGAGATTTAAAAGCATGTTGAATGATTAATGGCATTAGTATTGGCATTTTGAAAATATTCTTCATAAATATGATGAGAATCATATTTGTGTTGATGCATCCGTCTTTGGATTATAAGTCGCAACTAGGTTGTGCATATGAAGTCGCAACTGGGTTGTGCATCCATTTTCGGATATCGAGTCGCAACTGGGTTGTGCATTGAGTTTCATTGGTTGAGTCATATTGCCATTATATGATTTGTGGTTGCATGTGGAGCATGATATTATTCCATGTGGATGAGGAGCATCTTTAATGTGAATTTTGAGATATAATTCATATGTTATTAAAATGATCAAGTGAAATTAGAGGATGTGAAAAATATGATTTTGCATGCATTGTTTAAAGTATAATGTGAGATAAATGCTTGTACTTGTTGATATGTGATTATATACCATAGTGTGGTGATATGAGTTGGTTTAATGACTTTCTTTTGATAAATTAAAGTCAGTAGTTGATTATAGAGTCGATTGTGTATTAATGGGTTTATGATATTGTTAGAAACCTAAGTGATGTGGTTTTGAATGTGGAATTGAGGTTTGAAGGAATCAGAAGAGATTTTGATTTGAAACTAGTTGGTTCTGTGGCAACGGCTACTAGGTTCCCTTTAGCGATGTTAAGGATATGAATGTCATTGAAGTTGTGGACATTCTTGAATGAGTTGTTATGGAGTTCATGAATTTGGATACCTAACTAGGTATGGTTGGGTTAGAGTTAGTGCCTTTGTGTATAGTCATTTGCCCTTTCCTTCGAGTTGCTTTTTAACTCCGGTTCTTCATTCATTTGCTCCATTTGAGCGTCTACAAATACACTTTGGTTTTCCATTGGTGTTTCGGTTTGTTTCCCCGAAAATGGATTTTTCTTAAGACTTGCATTTGAGTTTATTTGGTCTTTAAGTGAAAAACCCATTTCTCCTACCCTCGTGATGCCGACAAAAACTTTGAGTTTTGAAATGACTTTAAATTCATTCTATAAAATATTTTGACATTTGAAAGTTAGCGGTATACAAAACGGAGACCGGAGGCAAGATGGTTATTTTTTCGGATTTTCATGGAAGTGTCTTTGATAAAAATAAACCGAGATTAGATGATATTTTCTCATTTCTAAAGTTTTATAAATGAGTTGGAGCCTATATTGCATGTTTCCTATGGGTTTAGAGCTGTTGGGGGTAATTTTTCAGGTTCCCTGAACTAGGCAGTCGACTGGGTCAACTAAGCTATTTTTCGCAAATATTTTGGAACTTTCTGACTCACCCAATCGAATGGGTCATTGAGCCAGTCGACTGGGTCATCTGCCAGTCGATTGGGTGAACCAGCCAGTCGACTGGGTTAGCTTGTTGTGAAGCCCAGTTTTTAAACTTTCGTATTTTCTTCTTTGCACGTCGGAATTGAGTCTCGTTTGTTCCTATGGCTTGTGCTAGGTCCAAAATTTGTATTTTGACTTTAAAATAATTTATTTGAACTTGGAATGACTATTTACCCTTGGTGAAAGAGGGGTACTTTAACTTTTTGTTTATGTCGGCGTTGTCCGATGCCCTTTCGAAAATTCATATATCTCGTCTCGTGGCTTTGATTTAGGTCCCGTTTGTTTTTAGGACCTGTCCTATGTCAAAATATTTGATACGAAATTTGAAATCATTTATTTTTACTTGAAATTACTGTTTTACCCTTAGTGAAAGTGGGGTACTTTAACTTTCTGTTTGGGTCGGCGTTGTCCAATGTCATTTTCAAAAATTCATATCTCTCGCGTCGTGGCCTTGAATTTGGTTCCGTTTGTTTCTATGGGTTGACCTATGTCTAAATAGGTGGGGTAAAGTTTGAAAGTACATTTGTTTCCCTTGAAATGACCATTTTACCCTTGGGCAAACATGTGCCCTTGAAGTGGTCAGTTTGGTAGGTTGTTTAATTTATTTTACTTCCTTTTGGTATTCGGAAACCTTTATCATGTTCCTTAGGTTGAAGTGACTGTTTAAACATGTAGATGCATGCACATGGGTTGGCTCGCACTCGACTTGGACGGTCGGAGGATGTGACAATTACGATTCCCTTTCTCCTACGGGGCTTGATGAGCTCACCCCGGCGTGGTTTTCCCTGGTGGTCTACACCAATTTATAGGTGATATTGCGGCTACGGACAACATGGGGGCAATGACCTCTTTCTTTTGTTTTCTCGTTGAAGGTTTTGGATTTGTCTAGAGTGTTACAGATATTGTTGCGGGATTTGGGACAGTCATACGTAGAGTTGTTCCATTTTATTTTACTTTACTTATTCCCTGTATTGGGACTGTTGTTATACTTCTTGGGAGCCATTCTGTTGGTATATCCCTTCCTTGTATTTGGCATTGTTGTATCATTGTAGAGATGTATTTTTTCGTCGCCTCGATGTGCGTTGTGTATCATTTGGTTTAGCTTCCGCTTGGTTATGTATGGAATTATTGTTATTAATAATATTTCATTCATTTTATGGTTATTAGAATCTTAATTGGTTGCTCATTATATGGATCACAACCCGGATTCCTCGGATGTTCCGGTTTGGGAGTCTTTGGAATTTAGGGGCATGACAATTTCGCCAATTCGAATTATATGTATTAGAAAAAGGAGCATTATTCGAATTGGTCCATACTGCAATTATATCATTACCCTGATACACATTATGGGAAACTTCAGGTCCTATTGCTAAGACTTCTTTTGGGGCTGACTAACTCAGATTTATGAATTTGTCGAGTTTTTCTCCTAATGCGACTACTTGTTCTCTGACATCATCATTATTTTTATCTATGCTAAATGCTTTATCAGATCTTCTTTCAAATTCATCTCTAGAACGCATCTCAGATTCATGCTGAATGAGTTGTCACTCACGTTGTCAAACAACTTCAAGGTTTCGTCTGCTGGCCTCAGTGTAAACTGACCTCCTACTGCTGCATCAATCATATTTTTATGTGAGGCACCAAGTCCAAGATAGAAGTTACACACTATATCTTGGTCAACGAATTAGTGATGGGGACAATTTCGTAAAATTTCATTGAACATATCCCATGCATCATGGAATTGCTTAGCAATCAATTCTCTGAAGTGGGTAATTGCCTCCTGTGCTTCGTGGGTTCGACCTCTGGGATAATAATTCTCTATGAATTCAGCTTTTAGAGTCTCCCAATTGATTTTTACCTCCATTTCTAAAATGACATGCCATCTTTTAGCTTTTTGTCTTAAGGAGAAGGGAAATAAGCGCACACGTAACGCATTAGGGCTCAAATTCTCAATTCTGACTATCGAGGACATCTCTAAGAACTCATTAATATGTTGATATGGGTCCTAATTCCTGAGTCCATAAAAATTAGGCAACATATTAATGATACAAGATTTGATCTCATAGTGTTTGACTCCATCTTCTTCTGGAAATTTAGTATACGATTCATTAGCCCAGGGTGCATAATACCCCTTCAAGGACGTAGCTGGTGCCTTCTGCACATCGGCATTTCGATTGGCCATCCTTTCAAGATCCAACTATCATCGATGCTCTAATTCCCTAGCTTGATGATTTTTACGAAAATTCCTTTTGATCTCAGGATCAAAAGTACTAATGAAGTGTTGGGATCAAAAAGTGATTTCCTATCAGTCATGCACCAAATAAATTTTTTTTTGTTTGTTCTCTTTATTTTTCTATGGAAATAAAACTAAACTACTTCTAAACTATTCTAATTATTAACAGAAAGTAAAGCTAAAATTATGTGCGAAATTAAGCTAAATTAAAACACACAAGAGGCCCGACAATGCAACTTTCACTGCTCCGCTAAATCCCTTTATGCTTTTCAGATTACCTGTCAATCACACAAGAATTCCAACTTTAGATACACTACAATAATGCAATGCAACTAAACTACTAAAGATAAGAATAATGTCAAGTCCCCGGCAACGGCGCCAAAAATTTGATGCCTGTCTAGGGGAGGTAAAAATAATAGTTAAGAATAGCCCCTTACGATAACTTAAGTTTTACCTATCGCAAGCGCACAAATCATATTATAGTACAATCAACTTGAAAATGGAAATATCGATCCCACAGAGACTTGGATTATTCACTCTAGCAATTTAAAAGTATTGAATTATTTTTGAAAAAGAGTTTGTTTGATTTGAGATTGATAACTAAATTAACTAAAAACATAAAACAAATTATGATTGTGATTCAAGATATACAGAAACTAGGGTTTTCATCGCTCCACCACTAACCATGTAATATAGTCCTCTATTTGCTCAATTGCAAGAGGGCAATCCATCATTGTGAATCAGACGTACTGCAAATTATCGAATACGTCCCAAAATAGATACTATCAACCGGATTCACTACAACCTATCTTCGAATAGAGTGTAACTAGTGCATGCCATCTACTTTACTCTAATATACTCCTACAGTGTAAAATTAATCTAAAGCATGTCTATATTACCTCACCGAGGCATGGCCTGTGTAAAGCTAGGGTTTCAAGTGTTAAGCATCATTGTGTAAAAAATCACGCTATGTTTAATATAACATGATTGGTTAAGATAATATATTCATTCAATCTAAGACAAGAATTTAGAATAAATATAAAACCTTGTATCAAGAATAAGTTCGATCACTAACCTACACAATAATCAAAGTGTGGTCACAGTTTCCCCTCGTTGCAAATGAAAAATAATATAAAACTACATTACTTGGATAGTTGATCATGGTAGACGGTGACTGCATCATTGATGTAGAAATGACCTCCATGTTCTTGTTTGTCGGATCTCTAGATCTTGAATGGCTCCCCCCTTTAAAAGATGTAAATCTCCAATGAAAGTGCTCTAAAAATTCTGTAAATTGAAGCTCTCCAGATCTGTAGGATACCTTGGTGTATATAGACAAAGCCGAGGAAAATCCTAATTTGTATTAGTCGCTCCTATTCAGAGTAGGATTCCCCTTTTTGTGTGATTCCCTTCCAAACTGAGCAAAACCCTTCCATATGATGTACAATACATATAAATCACATGTATAGAGGTGTTGGAGTTGAAGTCGAGCCGAAAGAATTTAAGTTGGGCCAAACTTGTAATTTCACAAACTCCCCATGCATTACCCCCTACGCTTAAGCATAGGGGTTGCTACGCTTAAGCGTAGGTCCAAGCTACGATTAAGCATAGCCCCTTTTTGAGCCATAATCCATAAGTGTAGTTTTAACACTTTCTAGCCACTTTTAGCTACTGTAAGTGTAGGTCAAGCGTAACAAAATTCTTGGAAATCATTTTTCTTGATAATTTCTCCATTTGAACCCCTTCGACTCCTTTAGTATGTTTCCTAAAGTTGCGGCTCCGAATATGACGTTTTTGCCCTCCAGGAAACACTTTTCGGTTGAAAACATCTCTTTTTCTATCTATTTGGATAAACACAAGCACTTCTTTAGTTAATTCACCAAAGTTGGCTTATTTTCTTCATTAAGCTCCTGAGACATACTTAAACACGCAAATCGCATAAAAATACCAAATAATAGAATGTAAAGCCATAATAATAGCAAGATAGGGGCCTAAAATGGATAACATTTAGCACCTTTCAACACCACCTATTGCAAGGTGGTTGCATCGATCCGTTGAGAAACGGAGCCATCAGAGTGCGGAGATCGAAGCGAGAAGCTTCGTGGTAAACTAATCCGTTGAGAAGATGAGCCGTTAGAGTATGGAGCGGAGCGAAGGCTTCGTGGAGCGTGAGTGATTCAAGACTTTTAGACGTCGAGTGATAAGAGGCAAGTCAAAGTGATTTTATAAGTCCTAACTTCATAGAGTCTATGTACTTCTTGATTCATAGTGCATCGATACCGTAGGGTATCCATAGTTTTTACTTGGAGCTTTTTCAAGATTTTTCACGTAAAAATATTGGTGTCGTCTCTTATTTTATTTTCTGCACCTATATTCATTATTACGTGGTTTGCATTATTAAATAATTGAATTAAAATTCACTATTCCGCAATTAATATTTTAATTTGTCAATTAATTGTTAAAAAGCCTATTCACCCCCTCTAGGCTTAGTTCACCGTCTTTTATGTAATTTCAATTGGTATCAAAGCAAGGTTGGCCCTGATTTAGGTTAGCGACCTAGGATTAGATCTTGAACTTAAAAGTTGGACTTACCTCGTGAAAGAGGTTTCGTTACTAGGTCCCCTTTATTTGATGGATCAAATTACACATATTGGAAAGATAGAATGAGTGCGTTCTTGAAATCTATAGATGAGAAAGTTTGGTTTGCCATAGAAGTAGGATACTTACCATGAGACTACCAAAGAATTAAAAGAAAAATCTTCAAGTGAGTGGTCTTCTGCTGAATTTGACAGTGCTAATTGGAATTCTAAAGCTTTGCCTACAATATTAAATGTTGTAACCGAAAGTGAGTTTTGGAGAAGTTTTGGATATTCTCCAAGATACTTATGAAGGAACTGATAATATTTCAGTATTGGTATCTAATATTGATGAGGTTGAAAATGTTGCTACAATAAGTGTAACTTCTGAGGATGAAGATTCTGAGGGTGATGAAGATGTCGGGGACTCTCTTCAAGATGCTTACAATAAATTATATGACAATTCCACACATTTAAGAAAAGTCTTCTCAAAATATATAGTTAAATTTAATAGTATTGACAAGGAAAGGCAGTCCTTAAGAAAAGATTTAACCAATACTACCCTTTCCCTAAATCAACTTCAGACACAAAGAGCTCAATGGTATGAAGAATTGATTAAGTTTGAAAAAGAAAGGAAGAAGGCGTTGAAGAGTGTAGATTATCTCAATAAGGAATTAACCACTCTAAGATATGAAATAATTAAAAAATCTACGAGAATTGAGGATTTGGAAAATGAATTAAAGGATGTTAACTCAACTATCCATAAATGGTCTAATGGAACTCTTAAGGTTGATAATATGTTGAGTATAGGAAAATCTATAAGGAATAGAAAGGGGTTAGGATTCAAAGGAACAACGAGTCATTCTAGTATTGCCCCTAAAACAAATTTTGTTAAAGCTTCCCAAGTATCATCTAATTCTTCTCAAGTTAATTCTGATATAAGAAACATTCCTCTTGTTAAGAAGAATTCTAATGTTCAATCTTATGTCAGAAAATGGGTTGAGAGTAAGTCTCCCTTTACCTATAAGTATAATAAGAGTTCTAATAATGGTTTTCAAAGGTTTGTTCCTATATGTCATCACTGTGTGAAAGGTCACATTCGACCCTACTGTTCAAAGATAAAATGAAATACTTTGAAATAAAAAAGGAAACTTAGAACTCAAAAAGGACCCAATGTTCATGATCAAATTCGGGTGTTGAGTGAAGAGGTAAAGAATTTGTCTAATATGGCAAGTAGAACACCGAAAATTAGACAAGCATGTGTTAAGAAAGGTGAGCTACATTGTTTTGCTGCTAATACTGCACTTAGAGCACGCAACTCTAGTTCCTGGTGTTTCGATAGTGGATGCTCTAGGCACATGACTGGAAATAATTCATTGTTTGGTGATTTCAATAACAGTAATGTTTGAACTGCTACTTTTGGTAATGGAAAAAAATCTAAAGCTTTAGGAAAGGGCACCATTGTAGCTTCTAGTCTACCTAGATTAGAATATGTTTATTATTTTAAGGGCCTAATGGTTAATTTGCTTAGTATTAGCCAAATATGCGATAATGACCATAATGTCAATTTCACATCCGATAAATATTCTATTATTGATTCTTTTGGAAATTATGTTATGGAAGGTGTACGTACATCTGATAATCGTTATTGCATTTTCCTAAACTTTGTTATGAGAAAGGTCTAGAGTTTATATCCATAGATTCTCAGTTAACAGACATCTCTACAAAACCATTAAATTTTCAAAAGCATGTGAGTCTTAGGAAATCTAGTGATATATTCTCATTGGAATAAATGTCTTCATATGTATCATTCTAGGAATATATTGCATTATCTTTTATCCTAGAACTGATACATTAACATGCTTTGTTTATTTTGTTTATTATAATGCATTTTTATTTTGTTTATTATTATGCATGCATCATGATTTGTTACTATTAGGATTATTCATGCATGCATCATTATGACGAAAAATAACAAAACATTATAAAATAAAAAATTCTTAGCATGTTGAGCTTTGCTAAGGGTACAAAGGGTTGTCATATATCACTCAATTCTCATATTTACTTATCATATTATGCTTATGAGAATTGGAGATGTTAGACTGACCTGAGGATATGGGTTTTTCACTTGGCATGTTTAAGTATTACTTTTAAAACTCATTATATTTGGGTGCTTGTTTTACTTCGGAGATGATTGTAATGCTTACTTAGACATTTAGTCTTTCTCATCTAACCTGAAGTGATATGTAGGTTCATGAGCTAGGCTAGATTGATCGATGCTTTTGAATACCTTTTTCGTGCTCTTGAATATTGGGGTAATGTTGAAAGAAGAAAGAGAATGAAATAAAGAATATATGATTGTCTTTTTAAGTCTCCTAGAGCAATGATCCTTTTTACTAAGTAACCGGATCTCAGTGCCTCAAGAAGCATTGAGTATTCACGTAAAGAGGCGGAAGTGATTATCTCAAATTTTCAACTCGAGTAACTGGGCCTCTTGCCACAAAGTAGTGAGTGTTCGCGTAAAAATGGGAAGAAATAAAGAAATATATATGAAGTGGTGCAAAATAAAAAATGTGAGATAAAAAAAAAAAAACATTTTGTGTTCCCCTTAATTATCAATAAGGTCCGAGCTAAAGATTTGACTTCTAGCTTAGGTTTTGGACTGAAGTATCATCACGGTTAGTAAGGAGATTATTAGAATTAGTACATATTGCTTTCATCTTAGTTGTTTGCTTGTACCTTAATATTTTTTATATATACAAATGTTATGTAAAGCTTGCCTTGTGACTGTTTGTGTCTCCACGGTATGTGTGCTAGTTTTCTTCACTAACGTGTGTATAATAGCTAAGTCAAATCTGCGAATATGATATGTTAATGATTAGCTCATTGTCTCTACCGCCCTTCTCACATGTTTCTAAGAACAAAAATATTTATTTTTGTGATAAGTTGAGCATTTTGCACTCATGCATTAGTATTAAATTCATGCAACGTGGAGATTTTTATTACCCGAGAATCAGGAGATATTGTTTAGAGTTCTATGTCTAAACATAAGATTTGCGTAGATTCTATGACCTTCCCGCATTTTTTTCCCAATGTTTATACTTTTTATCTTCTCTTTCAATTTACTTGCCTATTTTTATTGTTATTTAATTTCTTATCATTTTAGTGACAAAAGGGGGAGAAGTATTTAGTAAGGGAAAAAATTATATGTTGCGTATTAATGATCATTATGCTTCATGTTGATATTATTCATGTTTTTTTTTTGAATGGTAAGATGATGTATTAAGAATAAAAAAGCTAAAGCCTTACAAAGAGCTTAGGGGCATACCCCAGATTACAATATGAAACCCAAACTTCCACCACATGAAAAAATAAGAATAACAACTTAAGTGTTTCAAAACATTGCAAAAAAGGTAACTAAGAGAACAAGTATAATGCAAGCTCTTAAGCACCCACCCATTAATCTTGAATTGAAATCCACTCAACAACATACTAAAGCAAAGATCCCAGCCATAAAAGAGTCTGCAGAGATCCATACTATCTTGCGAGAACCCCATGCAGCAACTGGAATAGATAATCAGAACCACCCAAATAAAATGGAACAGAGTAAACCAACATGAAAATAAATAAGTGACTGTAATAGCCAAAATAATACATGGCCCAACAAGGATGGGCCACAGGACTAATGGGTTGAAGACTGATGGGCCGAAGACAGATGGGCCGAAGAGATAAATGGGCCCATAGAATTCTCTAGAAGACGAGTGATCCATAAGTCAGGGAGTTGTCCTACATATGGAAAAGAGAGTCCAAAAAAGAAAAGAGTTTATCAAATCCCATGATTTAAGGGATTGATAAACTTGGGTAAATGGGCTTGACCCATTTACCAAATTGTGTATAAATACATGGCCAAAGATTGAATAAAGGATCCAATTTTTAACCCACTCATTATTGTGTATTTTTCTGCATCTACACAATTGGTGCCGTCTATGGGAAACATTATTATTGAAATCTTTTTTCAATAGCTTCTCATTCTCTACGAAAAGCTGAGATTCATACCATCAATAGCGGTGATCATACGTTCACAACAAACTGAGTTACCTCCGAACGGAGGCCAACAAGCTGAGGATCTGATTAGGCAAGCCCTAGAGGAGAGGACTGCCGAATTGGAGAAGCAGAACGCTGAATTGGTAGCAAAACTGGCCTTGCTTCAGAACCCTCGAGAAGTCCAGAACGACGAGCAGTCCAACCAGCAGAAGTGGTCTATAGGCCACCAGTCAGAAAGTGACAACCACCACGTAAAGTCCAACAATGATCGGGAGGAACACGCAGAGTCATCCCTATAGGTGCTCGGGTGGTACAATCCCGAGGAGATTCTAACCATGAAAAAATTGGAGGAAATTATGACCAGATTCCAAAGGGAGGTACTTAAGGATCTGAAGATGCAGACCCCTATCGATCTGGCCTTCGAGGCATCCATCGACACCGTGCAGACTCCATTCACGATGACGATCACCAGTGTGCCCTATCCGGAGAGGTTCAGACTACCGAAGTTCACCCTGTTCGATGACACAAAAGATCTAACGGAGCACATCTACCACATCCATACAAAGATGAATGTCTACAATGAAAATGAAGCATTACTCTACAAAGTCTTCCCCACCAGCCTAACTGAAGCAGCCCTGCTATGGTTCAGAAAGCAACCACCCTGATCTATTGGAAGCTGGCTCAGACTCTGTGAGTTATTCATTGCCTAGTACTTCAGTAATAAAAGATAAAAGAAAACCATCTCCAGTCTATTCACCATGATCCAGGAGAAAGGAGAATCCCTGAAAAGCTTTGTCTCGCGATTCAATGTCGAGATGTCCTCAATTGATAATTATGACCAACATTCAGTTGTCGAGGCCTTCAGAATGGCCCTGATCCTTGGAACCAAGTTCCATCAGTCCTTGGTCAAGAGGCCACTAGCAGACATCAGAGAACTCAATTCCAGGGAACAAGGGCATCTCCGAATATAAGATGAGTTAGCTATACACCAAAGGAGGATAACCTTTGCAAGCATAGAGGCAAGGGTAATCGAACCTTCCAGGTTAAAAGATCGGGCACCAGATCGGAAACGGCCAAGCGCTCCTCCTGCACCCTCCCCAGTCCCAGAGAAACGCCAGAGATTTGAATACAAGGTCACCTCATTAAAGGTTACCCTGGCCAAGCTGTATCAAGAGACTAAGGGTAAAGGAATCTTCCGGTCACCACCACCCATTAGACAACCGATGGACCAGAGGGACATGTCAAGACACTGTGCCTTCCATGGTGAGTATGGGCACCACGCCAATGAGTGCAGAAGCCTTAGGAGATAAGTGGAAGCCATGATAGCAAAAGGAGAGATGACCTAGTACGTTGCTAAGGAGGGCACCAGATCAGACCAAACGTCACATACACCCGTTAAGGGGGCAATGGGACAACCCGTAAGAGTTATTCACATGGTTCATGGTGGACCAAGTCAATCAGAAGTAGAGGAAGCCCGTAGATCCCAAATGCGTCAAGCCTAGAAACTGCGAAGGGTTGGGGAAGTCAACGAGTTTCGAAGCCCAAAAGAGGACACCTGGATAACTTTATCCTCTACGGATATGTGGAGCATTCAATCACCACATGACAATCCCTTGGTTATCTCCCTTATGGTCTCGAACTGCTTGATCAAGAGAGTGATGGTTGACCCAGGAAGCAGCGCCAATATTATCACCAAGTGGGCCTTTGAGAAGTTAGAGATCAACCCTCAGGAGATAGTCCCTTCCAGAAGCCCGATAGCCGGATTTGATGGTAGAAGAGTGGAACCAGTGAGAGAGATCCAACTGCCAGTAATAGCAGCAAGGCGCACACTCAGAGAAACTTTTGTGGTGGTGGATGTCAAACCTTCCTATAATCTCCTTATGGGAAGGGGTTGGATCCATTGGATGCACGGAGTTCCTTCAACCATGCATCAAGTCATGCGGTGCATCAATCCAAATGGAATTGATGTGATTGACATCAGGGGCGATCAGGTAGCAGCCAAGGAATGTTACGCTGTCACCATGAAAGGTCTGAGGAAAAGGGCTAAACTGAAACGAGAATCATGTTCTAAAGCGGTACCCGATGATCAATAGAAATTACAGGAGGAGGGTGCGGGGTCATCAATAGCAGCTGAACCTTTGCTTGAAGTTCAAATCTACCCCAATCACCCTGAAAGGTTGACTTATATTGGTTCTGGCCTCAATGCATAAGAAAAGGAGGAAATGGAGGCCTTCCTAAGCTCCAACGCTGACGTATTTGCCTGGGGCCATATGGATATGACTGGCATCGATCCATCAATAGCCCATCATTCCCTCAGTGTGGATCCCGGTGCAAAACCTATCAGACAAAATTAAAGGTAGATGGGGGCTCACGGAAACCAGATCATAGCTGAAGAGGTTGATCGACTTCTCCAAGCAGGATTCATTAAGGAGGTACAGTTTCCTTCCTAGCCGGAAAATGTTGTTGTGGTTCAGAAGAAGAACGGGAAATAGAGGGTGTGCGTAGACTTCACCGACCTGAACAGAGCATGCCCGAAGGATTGTTTCCCCTTACCAAAGATCGATCAGATGGTAGATGCCACCGTAGCATTTTTTTCTGGATGTATACTCTAGGTATAACCAAATACGAATGAACCCAGATGACGAGGAAAAGACTGCATTCATCACTGAATCAGGTACATATTGTTACACAGTTATGCCTTTCAGACTAAAAAATGCAAGTGCAACCTTTCAGAGGTTGGTCAACAAGGTTTTCTAGGGCATGATGGGATCTACCATAGAGGCCTACATTGATGACACGATGGTCAAAATAAAAGTGAAAAGTGGTCACCTGACCGATCTGCTGCAGGTGTTCGACACCCACAGAAAGTACAAGATGAAGCTCAACCCATCCAAATGTTCTTTCGAAGTGTCCTCGGGCTAATTCTTGGGACACATAGTTGATTGGTCTGGAATACAAGCTATCCTAACACAGGTCAAAGCTCTCATGGAGTCAGTAGAGCCAAGGTCCCGGAAGGAGATCCAAGTGTTAACCGAAAGAGTAGCAACCCTCAGCCGCTTCATCTCTCTATTAACTGATCAGTGCCGACCATTCTTTCAAGCTATAAAGGCAGCAAAAGGAGTGATCTGGGGGCTGGAGCAATCAGAAGCCTTGAAAAAACTCAAGAGTTACATGGCATAACCTTCTATACTGGCAACCCCAGAAGCAGACGAGCTGTTACACTTATAGCTAGCCATATTTGCGACATCTACCAGCGCTGCTCTGGTCAAGGAGGGCAAGGGGTACCAGATACCAATCTTCTACACCAGCAAAGCCCTTGCTGATGCAGAAACCCATTATTCGAAGCAAGAAAAACTGGTATTATCACTGATCAATGCAAAACGACGTCTTCGGCATTATTTCGAAGCGCATCCGATCGTAGTGCCAACTGCAACCCCGATCAGATCCATAATGGTGAAACATGAGTTATCGGGGAGAGTGTCCAAATGGGCAATAAAACTCAGGATTTTTTACATAACCTATGTCCCCTGAACTTCCATCAAAGGACAATCGATAATTGAATTTTTGTTAGAAACAGAAACTGTAAATTATCTAGAAGAAAGCGAACCTGGCTTATGGGTTGTGTTTATGGACGGATCATCAAATGTCAACGGAGCAGGGATCAGGGTAGAACTCGTGACACCAGATGGCACTAAAATTCAGCAGTCCGTTCGATTGGAATTTCCTGCCTCCAACAACGAAGCCGAGTATGAGGCCCTACTAGCAGGGATTCGGTTGGCCCATAGCCTTCAAGTGCAGAAAGCAGAAATACGGAGTGATTCCCAGTTTGTCGTGCGCAAGTTGAATTGGGAATATGAAACTCGAGAGCCTAAAATGGATGCGTACAGGAATTTGGTGTTAAAAGAGGCCGAAGAATTCCAGCAGTTAACCTTTGAACAGATCCCCAGAGGGGATAATATCATAGCAGATCATCTGGCTAACCAGGCCTCCGCAGTAGGGGAAAATATGACTCAAAAAGTACCAATAGAGTTCATCGTTTGATCAAGCTTGGAGCCCCCCGAAGACGTGATGGTCATTCCATGGGAGTTAAGCTGGATGGACCCTATAGCAGATTATTTGAGGACCGATGCATTACCTGAGTCAAAACCAGGGGCCCGAAAGATAAGAATGAAGGCAGCCATATATGCTCTATACAACGGCCAACTATACCGTAAGTCTTTCTCCGGATCATATTTGAGATGTCTCACGCCCTACGAAGCTTCTGTGGTCATGGAAGAAATTCATGCAGGATCATGTGGCAATCATTCCGGAGGGAGGTCTTTAGCCTATAAAGTTCTCACCTAGGGATACTTCTAGCCTTATTTGTCAAGGGACACTGAGGTCTACACCCGACACTGTAAAAAGTGCCAATTTTATAGAGATGCCATTCATCCACCTCCTGAGTTACTGAACCTAACAATTATCCCTCACCCCTTTGCCCGATGGAGTATGGATATTGTGGGTTCTCTCCCGCAAGCTATACGATCTACCACTCATGTTCTTCTGGCTACGGATTACTTTACCAAGTGGGTAGAAGCCGAGGCATACTATACCATCAAGAGTAGCCATGTTATAAATTTCATCTGGAGTCACATCATTTGTAGATTCGGTCTACCCTGAACTATAATGATGGATAATGGCACCAATTTGGATAACAGGAAAGTTCAAGCGTTCCTAGCAAAGCATGGGATCAATCAGAACACTTCTTCCGTTGGCTATCCACAGGGAAATGGGCAGGCTGAAAGAACAAACAAAATAATTTTTGATACACTCAGGAAAAAACTTGAAAAGGAAAAATGGGCCTGGTTGGGGAAATTTCCCGAGGTGTTATGGTCCTATCGGACTACTCCAAGGCAACCAATAGGAAAAACCCCTTTTACCATGGCTTTTGGGGATGAAGCTGTTATCCCGACCGAGTTAAGAGTACCTACTTTATGAAGTCAGGACTGGGAGGAAGATCCAAACAATTAGCACCTAGCCCATGATTTGGACCTACTGGAGGAAAGAATGGAAGTTGTCGGGATAAGGCTAGCTGCCTATCAGCAGCAAGTCAGGGCATGGTTTAATCAGAAAGTCAAGAGAAGAGAGTTTTAGGTAGGCGATATGATGCTCAGAAGAAAGATTGGAATTATTGGCAAGTTACGGGAGACATGGGAAGGACCTTATACAATAATTGAGGTTAATGGACGCGGTGCTTATCGGGTACGGAAGAACGAGATAGGCCTCATCGAGCCCAACTCTCAGAACACTTTTCGGCTGAAGAGGTATTACACTTAGGTGGTTTCTTTTTCTTGTTAAAACAATAAAATAAAACTGTGTCTCGCATATGACACATTTTACTGATTATAATAAAGCATATGTGCCCGATGTTCGGCACCTCTGCTTCATGATTCTCAAGTTCTTTTCAATAAAGATACATTCTATTTATACTCCTATTTTATACGAATGATTCATGTTCAAAAGTTTCCTAAGTGTTGAGTTCAAACCTGATTTGAACTAACTAGAGGACAAAAACAAGCCTCATGGGCCATATGCTCGAAGGCTCAATGTTTAAATTAAATTTTTTTCTAAGTACTGAGTTCAAACATGATTTGAACTAACCAGAGGACAAAAACAAGCCTCAGGGGCCATATGTCCGAAGTCTCCATGTTTTAATCAAAATGTTTCCTAGCTGTTGAGTTCAAACATGATTTGAACTAACCAGAGGACAAAAATAAGTCTCAGGGGCCATATGCCTGAAGGCTTCGTGTTCAAATAAAAAATTTCCTAAGTGTTAAGTTTGAACTTGATTTGAACTAGCCAGAGGACAAATACAATTCTCAGGGGCCAAATGCCCGAAGACTAAATATGAAAACAGGAAAATTTTACTAGGACAACAAGAACAAAATAAGCACTGAGCTAGAAAAGTTCTTTTTGATTGAAAAAAGAGAGAAAATACAGAGAACTTAAAAAACCTATTCTACTCAAGAGGATGATAGTCTTCTCCCTTCAAAATAGTAGCAAAATGCTTCTCATTTTATGAAGCTTGTGGGTCCTTGTAAGGAAGAGACACTCATGAAAGCATCAAACTCCTCAGTAGTCTTGAACTCCCGAGCTGCCAAAGGAATGTGTTCCATTTTGTGCCTTTCTCGCCATGCTCTGACCGATCGGACATCACAGATGGTAGTATACCGACTGTGCATGTCCAGACCCCCTAAACGACACACCTCTACTTTGGACTGCTCAAGAGCCAGAAGATTATCTAAGTCTACCTTTTCGGCAACTATCTTCTGGTAGGCTGCCTTCACCTCTACAAGCTCAGCGGCTAAATTTATCTTTTCAATAGCAAAAGCCCTCTTCTCCGCCTCTCCGGTCTCTAGAAGGCTTTTATGCTCAAAGACGCTCTAGCGAAGACCATCCGCCTCTTTGACCAGAGCAACCTGATGCTCGTTATTTTGCTTGAGTTGGGCCTGCATATTGGCCATTTCCCGGACATCAGACTCCACAACATTGTTGTAGGCCTGGATCCCATAAAGAAGCTACACAGAAAGAGGAAAAAAGGGCATGTTAGTGCATAAGGAAGTAAAGGTAATGAACCAAGTTATAAAAGAAAAACAAGTTACATACCTCCATGACCATTTTGGAGCTCTTCTTCAGAAGCTCATCCTGGAGATTTTTGACTGAGCAGCCCTATCGGCCGAAGTCCAAATCCCTTTCGCCATAACCCTAAGAGCTTCTGGCTGGGTGATGGTGAGTTGATTAGCGCAGACCGGAGTCCCATCGGGTAGAAGGAACTTTGGCTCCTAGGGAATAGAAGTACGGGGGGCATCCTGAGCTTAAGGAGTTTCGCTCGTCGAGGCATCAGTAGCTTGGGTCCTGGGTCTCTTATTGGTTGTTCCACCGCCTGTACCAAATCGGATCCTCGAGATTGGAGGATTTACCGGAGAAGGCTGAGGTGGAGCTACCGGACTTTGTGTTGGTGGAGGTACATGAGGCGTCGGGGGTGCTGTCGAGAGCGGCACAACGTTGACCAGATTGTCCCCTTCAGGAACTTGAGTGCGTTTGGCAGAAAGGGGTTTGATGGGCAAGTCCATCCTGTCAACAACAGCGCCCAAGTTAGAAATCATCTCCAGATTTGCCGGAGTCAGAAGGGTAGTGGCAGATCGGACATTGCTCCAGATCTTCGCCTTCAGAAGGGCTATCCGTTCTTTTATGAGAGACAGTGGAATTTCTTAATCCTCATAACCTAGAAACCTGTATGCGTATTCCCCCCGATGTAAGTCACAGTACACACAAAGACAAGAAGCCTTATGAAGGGGACGGTAGATAGGTAAACGAATGGCACCGAAGGTGTGTGGGATCAGGAATGTAAGAAAGAATGGGTAAAACCAATTACCGCTAACAACTACCATTCCCTCTTTCCACCCTATATCAGACTTTTCTGTACCAGAACATATACCCCGACCATGGAAGCGAAAGAGGTTGTATCTACCCTTACTTTCTCTGGCATTTTGGAAAAAATAACAAAGAAGTAAGTCGGCTAAACCAAAGTTAAGGTCCAAATCCCTATTGTATAATAGGAGCATGGACAGAATCCTAAGGCTGTTTGGGTTGAGTTGAAAGGGGTATAAACCTAACATGAAAAACATGTAATGGAGGAAAGGGTGAAGGGAAAATCTTAAAACCTTAAGGTGTATTGCCGATAGTAGAATGCTACCGGGTTGGAATCCCTCACTCTTGGAGAAATCTAAGTAACCTGGGTAAGGGTCCACATCGACATCCCCAAGTACATGGGTTTTTGCCCGAAGATGTTTTACATCTACTTCAAGCCGGGTTTTCTTAAAAGGGGCAACTATGAAGGGTTCAGAAGGCTTGGGGGCCGCAGAATCCTCATTTTCATGAGAACCCCTCGAAGCAGGTGTTCCCAGATTCGTTAACGAACCCGGAAGGTCGGCATTTTGGGGAACTATTTTTGGGATAGGGGAAATCACTACTGGTAGGGTCGGTGTCAGTTGCAGAGGACATAACGACCTCCTCTACTGACCTGGTATCGTCACTGTCGGGCATAGTTCTAAGAAAGGTAGAAGAGACATATAGGGGGCAGAGATGAAAATTGAAAAGAGAAGAGTATTATCCAACTTACTCAGATAGTGAAGAGGCAGGAAGATCTTCAGGTCGAAGCACATGTCTGTTCTGATCGAAGTTCTTAGGACCGACGGAAAGGATTACAGGAATAAGAGAGAGATGAGTTCTAGAGACAAAAGTTGAGAGAGAGAAGCAAAAGCGAAAAAGTTGTGAATGGAGAAATGAAATGGCTTGGGGTGGGTTTTATAGAAGGAAAAAAGCATCATTTCCCATAAAAGATATTAATGTATATAAGTATATGCAATTTTCAGTCATGGGCTATGAATTGGCCCATAAGCCCATAACCTCAGGGGCCTGTGTAATAGTCAAAATAGTACATGGCCCAACAAGGATGGGCCAAAGACTGATGGGCTGAAGACTGATAGGCTGAAGATAGATGGGCCGAAGAGATAAATAGGCTCATAGAATTCTCTAGAAGATGAATGATCCATAAGTTAGGGAGTTTTCCTACTTATGGAAAAGAGAGTCCAAAAAAGAAAAGAGTTTATCAAATCCCATGATTTAAGGGATTGATAAACTTGGGTAAATGGGCTTGACCCATTTACCAAATTATGTATAAATACATGACCAAAGATTGAATAAAGGATCCAATTTCTAACCCAATCATTATTGTGTATTTTTCTGCATCTACAGTGACCAAACAAGAATCCAGAAGATAAAGAATACTCCAGAGCCAATTATAACATCTAAAGTTGCAACCATGCATCTTGCATCGAGCATATATTAGAGCTGGAAATAAACCAGAAGATAGAAGCACCATCATGGAGAAATGAGAGAAGTTGGAAGATCCCACAAGTCAACTAAATACTAATTCTAAGAAGAAGTATCAAACCTAGAGAGAGGAAATAAAGTATACCTCATAAAGGTAATAATTCTCTTATAAAGAACCTCAATAGAATTGAATTCTTGTTGATAGATTCTCCTGCACCTTTCAACCTAAACTTCATATACACAAGCATAAAACGCAAGCTTGTTGAGTAAAGAAACCAAGGTACTGCCTTGCAAGTTAGCTAGCATCCAAGGGAAAAATAAGATTAGTGATTTTATGAGGTTGACACTTCCAATGGCAATTGAATCCACTAGTGTTATCAATCTTGTAAGCAAGCATACCAGTAAGAATCTCCATACTTAACACAAATAGGTAAGGAGAAATAGGGTCACCTTGTCTAACTCTTCTAGAACTTTTGAAGTACCCCTTGTAAGAACCATTTATGTTTACAGAAAACATAGGAGTGGAGACACAAGTCATAATCAACCCAACCAAATGAGGAGGAATATGGAAAACATGAAGAGCAGACTCTAAAAACTTCCAAGATAAGTGTCAAAAGCTTTAGTAAGATCCACTTTCAAGGCAATTATGGGATCCCCATCATCTTTGTGATAACCTTTAAGCAATTCTTGAGCTAGAAGAATGTTGTCAGTAATACTTCTCCCAGGAATAAAATCACTTTGATTAAGGCTCACACAATCCTTCAAATAATGCTTAAGCCTATTAGCTATGATTTTGGTGATACACTTGTAATGAGTAAAGCATAGGGAAATAGGCCTAAAATATGATACACTGGATACATTATCTACCTTTGGAACAAGAGTTATGATGGTAGAGTTCACCTCCCTCAAAAGATGTCCAGTGTGGAAGAAAGCCTAAATAGCTTTAATAACATCATAGCCCACAATACTCCAAGCATGCTCATAAAAAAGAGCATTAAACCCATCACTCCCAGGAGCATTGCCATCCTTCAAAGAAAACATAGTACTCCTAACTTCATCATTAGAAATTGGCAAAGAAAATCTTTGAATATGATCAAGGGATAAGGAGTTATTGACAAAAGAAGCTAAATCAAGAACTTGTTTAAACTCTCTAGCCTTCAAAAGATTCTCATACTAGCTAACAATCTCCTCAGTAACCAAATAAGGGTCATCAATTTTGATACCATTAGTTGAAGTAACAGCAAAGATAGAATTTACCTTTTTCCTACAGGTGGCCACTTTGTGAAAGTAGGAAGAGTTTTTATCTCCAAGTTGTAACCATTGCACCCGTGATCTTTGTTTAGCTTGAGACTCTTAAACTTTGGAAAGATGGAGGTATTGAGCCAAACAATCTCTCTCTTTAACTTTAAGATCAACATCATTAGGGTTAGAATCCAATTGAACTTGCAGAGAATGAAGGAACTCACAAGCAGCCACAGCCTTATTAGTGATCTCTGAATAACAACTAATATTGAACCTCTTTAATTCCTTCTTCAATAGTTTAAGCTTCTGAGTGATTTTAAACATATAAGAGACTGGAATAACAATACTCCAAACCTGTTGAACAATCAGTAAAAACTTTTGATGATGAATAAAGTGGTTGTTAAATCTGAAAGGGGTACTACTCCTCATCACATCATTATGAAGTTTAATAATCATAACATCTTGATTAAAGACTATACCAGGATCAAAAATGGCTTTTGAAGATTGAAAGACCATATTCCACTTCTCATTCACAAGAACTCTATCAATCTTTCTATAAACAATGCGATTAGACCAAGTAAACCTCAAACCTGAATGCTTCAAGTCAAGTAAAGAAGCCTCATCCAAACATTCCCCAAATTCCCTCATGCTAGCATCCCAAATGGAAAAACCTCCAAATCTATCAGTAGAAAATCTTAAAGCATTAAAGTCACTAGCAAGAAAGAGAGGAGAATTTGAATAATCATGAGCAAATTGCAATATACCCCCCTATAAGCTTCTCCTACCTATACCATCATTAACACCATAAACAAAGCCACCAAAGCACTGGATAAAACCATCAATAGTACTGATAGAGCAAAGGATAATTTGATCAGTAGAAAAAAGCTTAGTAACAACAAACTTAGCAGGATCCCAATAAACCCAAATTCTCCCATTAATCGCATGATCATAATTAGTTATAAAGTTCCAACCCCTCACCACATTCTGAAGAACTCTATAAGCTTTCACCTCTTTCACCTTGGTTTCAACCATACAAAAAAGAGAAACTTTAGACATTTTAACCAATTTGCTAACCTCAAACGGCTTTCTGGGGAATTTAGACCCCTCACATTCCAAATGCCAACAAACATGGATAAATGAAGGAAAAAAGAATGAACCACTCCTAAAGAGGAGATCAAATAGGATTACCTCTTATTCTAGTCTTCATACTAGAAGGAGGTAACTTACTCTTACTCTTCTCCACCTGTTTAACTGTTCTTGAAGAAGGAATTACATCATTAACACCAGGAACCACCCCCACTATTTGATCAGTAGCAAGGTCACAACCATGAATTATCTTATCCACTTTAGTTGTACCACCTGAGACCACATCATTACCAGAACTAATACTCACCTCAACTCTAGCATGAGAATCAATAGAAATGGAAGCATAAGGTTGAGAAATCTCCATATTATCATCTTGCACATTAGCCAAAACAATATCCTTCACAAGCTGCGCAGAACCATGACTAGTATCATCTTCAATACCTTGCAACACATCAAATTGATTAGAAGACTACAAAACTGAATCTTTACGCTCAGGAATGGTGTCCAACCCAGATTCCTTAGTAGCATCAACTGCTGTAATCTGTAATTTAGGATCATGATCTACTCCATCAATATCAAAGTCTGTTCCTACATGCTGAGCATCATTCACAACATCCTCTGAAATACCTTCAACTTGCTGCTCTATAGAAGCTATGATTTCCTTACCTTTATGACCAATAACTCTCCACTTAATAGAAACATTCACTCCTTTTTTGACTATATGGGAAGAAGTAGTAGCAATTTGAGCAATAACGTTAGGACAATTTCTATCCCAATAACCAAATATCTTACATGAAGAACACCTAGCAGGGTTCCATTGATACTCCACAACCACAGTTATAAGCTCTCTTGAAGCAAGCTTGACATCAAACTCCTTAACAAGTTCTTGATTAACATCCACTTCAACACACACACAAGTAAAATTAATACGCTCTTGTTTCTTTGTGGGAGAGTCAATATATAAAGGTTTACCCAAAGCACTAGCAATCCAGCCCAAACCCTCATCATCCCAACACTCCATAGGGACATCAATGAGTTTTGCCCACAATGGGATAGAGGTAATTGTGTCTTTATGCAAAGAAAGACCAACATGCCACATTTTTAGAATCAATAAGTTGTTAGCAAAGTGTCATGGACCATTTTCTAGAATAACATCACATTCATGCTCATTTGTAAATTTAAAGAAATAAAACCCTTTATCCATACCATAAACCTTTTGCAGGCCAGCGTTCCTCCAAATTCTTGTGGCTATCAAATTAACAACTGCATATGGAAGATTTTTGTTCAAGAAATAACCCACCAAACAAGACCTCCACTATTGAGCCCCAGCCTCAGTCACAAATGCTGGCGGAGAGACAGTAATCATGTTGTTTTCCACAATTGGAGGATGGAATGAAAACTTCTTCTTTATTGCTTCAACTGGTTTGACAACATTAGCCCAAGAAATATTCTGTGGAATAACAGACACCATAGGTGCAGAAATAGGAGCCGGCTGCAAAGCTGAAGCTTGCCCTTGACTCTTGCTATGATTACTAGCCAAAGCTTGAATCACTCCTTGAAGTTCCGTCAAATTTTTTGTTAAATCAATAGAGGCCGCCATGAAACCCTAGGGTGAATAATGGCAGAAGAAAGCAAGACGAAAGAGAAGAGAACTAGAAGAAAGCAAGAAGAGAATGAAAGTCACAGAAACCCTAACTGTGAGAGAAACCCTAGCAATAAATGAAGAGAAAAAATGAAACCTTACTAATAAATGCTTCCATGCATGAAGAGAAAGATAGAACAATAAGAAACCCTAATGGGAAACCCTAGTTCAAGGAGTCATTATCACCTCCAATCACTAACTCCCTTTTAATCGCCATCTCTAAATCTCCATATACAAGTTATTATGATTATTTAAACTTGATTATGCCTACTAGTTATTTTCCACACTTGCTTTTCACATGTATGTTTGTTTAAGTGTTGTGGTTGTATGATAGGTATAGATTTTATTTTGTTTATCGTGAGGATATATTTGTAAAGCATGGTTTTATTTCAGAATGCCAAGGTGGAGATTGTAAGAACATTCATTTATTAATGACATGATTCTAATAAAAAACCATGTTGAGAGTTGTGAGTTTTAGATTAGGTTATTAAGTGTTGAATGGTAAGAAGTTTATATTAAGTGGTGAAGATATAAAGGATATTAAGTGGAACAATGGCTGGAAGCGGCAGTGTAACGAAGAAATAGTTTCACAGTCACAGTATTTTGTATCCACCGAGTACTTGAGAATCCAAGTTCTAGTACTCGAGATTCGCGCATTGACGCAGACAGTGGCGTGAAAACAGTGGGTTTGGGGCGCTATGATGTGCTATCAAATGTTTACCGAGTACTCAGTGAAACAAGGGTCGAGTAGTCAAGGTTGTATGTTCAAGTAATCGAAGGAAAATTACCTAGTACTCAAAGTTGCCGACTGCAGAATTTTTGGAAATGTTTGTACTGGTATGTAATAGACTCCTAACCACTTTGGAAAGTGATTAAAAGCTATTATTGGTATATTAGACTATCATTAATATTAGTCTATATTTGGAAGACTTAATGGTCAAAATACAAATCCTAAAAGGAAAAGGATTCTTACAATTAATTGAAGACTCTTCTCTATTTATATGAGAAAAACCAAAGAGAAGTGTGTGGTTTTTGTGAGATCTCTGCGATACTTTGATAGATCATATTCGTCTGCAGAGAAAGAGAAAAAGAAATCGCTTGATCATTCTATTTCAAGGGTTTCTCTAGTTTTTGGTGATTATTCAATTGTGCTCCTACACGTGAGATTTTTATGCACAATTGGATGATCCGTTGTTGAAAAATTATCACACCACCTATTGCAATATAACACCCCAAAATCCATTTGACCTCCCGTACTGGAGTCTAGGATCACTGGAGCGCCACCTGGAAAATCTAACGAAAATCAGGCAGAGTTCCGTCTGTATGGGAACCCTCTAGTGGATAAGGTCCACTCCATACACCCTGTAATGCAATATATACATTCTAAATGACAGGAGAAACCATAATACACAACAAGGGACCGAGATCAACGGCACAACAGAGCTGCCACCCTTCCAATCCTCACAACATAAACATGGTCTAAAATATACCAATAGACAGTAAGGAAATACAAGCCAACCCGAAAAGATATACAGACTGCCACACTCTCGGGTGCCAAAAGAATAATACAGTCATAAAAAAGGGTAAGGTAAACTAAAACTAGCCCTAAACATGACCTAAATAATAAAATATAACAGTAAGTCCTAACATGCCAATAGCATCACAACAACTACATCCAATCCTATCCGGTCACATAAGCTAAAAATAATAAACACAAGGGGAATGATCTCACAATGCTCAGTAGGGAAACGCCCTGTCTCCGCCCCAACTGGAGAGATTAACTGGCTCTTCCCAAAACTAAAACTGGATCCCATCTAGGAACAAATATAAAATATACATCTTGTTTCAGTCCACGTACCTGTGAGATCCACAACTCGACACACTAAATACCCATCAGTCCAGCTATAATAATAGTAAGAGAATCGTAGAGCAAGTTTATATATATACAAACGTCTCAACTAACTAATATCATGAAATGATATGAGAGTGTGATGCATGTCCATATCTACCTACATTTCCAGACACGAGTCTCAGGCGTAGCTCTCTTTACTACCCTATAGTCATCCTGTACGACCAACTGCGTACGTGACTCATCTAGGATGTCCGTAACCCGGAGTCCTAGGAACAAACGGGCATTGCGTACCCCGAAATCCCTAGCATAAAGTGAAAACCAAATCTCAGGCGTAGCTCTCTCTGCTACTCTACAGTCAACCTGTATGACCAACTGTGTACGTGACTCATCTAGGATGTCCGTACCCTGGAGTCCTAGAAACAGGCAGAATCTTTGTACCCCGAAATCCTTACACCAGGATGGTCATACCCCAACGTCCGATGTTCAATGCAACCATGCTCTCTCGTCTCCCACATACTACATGTTCGTGAGATGAATATGACTTATAATAGTACCATTATGCGATCGCTAGCACCCTAGGCATACATGCATGATTTCCAAATTATTTTAATTTAATACACACATAGCATGCTCGAATAAAATCACATAGGAATGTACGCATCATCTTGTCGTCAATTTCCAGTAATACCAACTTATTACTTATATCATTTCCAAATACTATAATCAATTTAATACATACACAACATGCTCTAATAAAATCATATAAGCACTAAACAAGTCAACTTTAAATATACCTATTTAATTTTTTTATTTAATTTTTTAAAAATAATTTATTTATTTATCCAAATAATTTTATTTATTTATTTATTTTCTTTCTCTTCAATTTAAACATGTTAAACATAATTTTCTAATCTATCATAATATTTCAAACATCACAACTATAATTTCACACGTTCCCACAGTGCGTGAAATCGTAAATAAAATAACGGTTTCCCTACCTCTAGTAGCGTGCACAAAAACATCAATAGACCAACACCGCCTTCCGGACTGCAACCCTGCAAAATAGCCTTTTCGCACCGCTAGTCCGATCCGACTCCGCGACACGCCCAAACAACCACCACAATGCCTAGAATAACATACTAAAATATGGTTAAAATCTTCAAATGTTTTGATGACCAAATCGACAGAAAGATGAAAAGTCAACTCACCTTTCGAAACGCGATCTACATCAAACCGTTCAACTAAATTGTCCCAAAATCTGATATGATATACACGAGGCAATTACCCAACTACCCTCCGAATTTCACGCAAAATGAAGCACGATTCAACCCTGATCTGGAGCCGAAGCTCCTGCCGCACCTACCCCGCACACCATACTGTCGCACTACCTCTACCTTGGGACAAGCACCCCATACTTGCGCGACCAGCAGACCACCTCCGGCCTTCCTCCACTGTCGCCGTTCCTCCTCTCCAGCGACTCTCCCTTAGCCGTACCTCTTTTCTATGATAACTCTTCTCTCCTGCAGCTCCTCCCACTCTCTCTTCTCCAGTACTCTCTCTGTGTGTGTGTGTGAGACGCGCACCAGAGGAGAAGAGAAAGAATAAGTAGATCGCAGGTTTTGGGAAGAGAGGTGAGTCCCGACTGAGTTGTGTGCGTGTGTGTTTTTCGTGCGTATGTGTGTTTGGTCATATAAATATATATATATATATATATATATATATATATATATATATATATATATCATCTTATAACTATATATATATACACATTAATTTACAATAATAATAATAATAATTTCTTCAACACCAATAATTTTCTCTCCATCAACAATTATAATTAATTTTTAAAAGAAATAATAACAACAATAAAATGAATAAATGATAAAAAAAAATATACGGGACTTTACATGAAACGTGGTTGCATCGATCCATTGAGAAACGGAGTCATCAAAGTGTGGAGATCGGAGCGAGAAGCTTCATAGTAAACTGATCCGTTGAGAAACGGGGCAGTCAGAGTATGGAGCGGAGCGAAGGCTTCATGGAGCGCATGTGATTCAAGACGTTCAGACATCGAGTGATAAGAGGTAAGTTAGAGTGATTTTGTAAGTCTTAACTTCATAGAGTTTGTGTACTTCTTGATTCATAGTGCATCGATACCGGAAGGTATCCGTGGTTTTTACTTGAAGCTTTTTTTTTTTTGAATGGTAAGATAAATTTATATAAATAAAATTCCAAAGGCTACAAAATACTTAGGGGCATACCCCTAGCAAACAAAATACATATGTGGAAACCAAAAATCCACCCAAAAAAAAAGCCAAACTAAAGACATAATGCCAAGACCAAACAAAGCCAAAATTATGAATGACAGTATAACTAAGTAAATGATAATGTAAAGGGAACCATAGCCCCATAAAAAGCGACATCATTAACCACTTAGTTGGCTCTTGAGTAGAATATACTAGAAAATCACTACCAGTTTCACAACAAGAGCATACATCCCAGCTAAAGCTCAAGCTTACTTCAATGAAGCAACAACAGAGGCAAATTCCATTTTATAATGAGAGCATGGTTAGTAGAATTTGCAAGGAAATTCTGAAGGGGAAATAGCTTTAGCCGCACACTTTGAATGATCCTATGATAAATCTCTTCAATGGTACCATATTTATCATTAAAAATTCTATTATTTATTTCTCTCCAGATTTCATAAACTGATGCAGCAAAGGCAAGCTTGTGAAGCGAAACTTTAAGAGATTTTCCTTTGAGGTGAGCAATAGACCAGTTCATAAGTGAATCCCAATCATCCCCCTTCCAATTATCAAGACCATTTGAAGGGCTAACATCCAGATTCTATGAGTAAAGTTGCAGCTGAAGAAAATATGGTCTCTATCCTCCATGCATATAGAACAAAACACACAAGTTGCTGAAGAGAGAAGCCCAATTAATAGCAAGAAATACTTAGTGTTAATTCGATTCAAGTGGATGAGCCAAAGAAATAAAACATGTATTGGAATATTGTGAGTGAACCAAATAGAGTCATGCCAAGAAACTTGATTAGCTTTGAATCTAACCCAATCCCAAGCTGAATGTATAGAATAATTACCATTAGCAGCCAGCCATTTAGCATAGTCTTTTCTAGTAACCACAGGAACAAAATCAAGCTTGCCTTAAACTCTACCCACTCAAGTGAATTTAAAGTGGGGAAATGCCATCCAGAAAAACTGATGAGCCTGCTAACTGAAGCATTAAGACCAAGACCAGAGGTAAAGATCACTGAAGAGCTGAAAAAGAGACTGGTGGACCTCTAGGGTGCCAATTATCATACTAAAGAGATGTGTCCCTTCCACCACCTATAATTGACTTGATTGCAGATCTGAAGAGAGGCCTGATCTTGAGAAGCTTCTTCCAAATCCATGAACTACTTCTAGGCATGGATAGATTCCAAAAGTTTCTATGCTTGATAAGATTCAACTTGACCCAAGAAATCCATAGAGTTTGCTTATCAGGTTGAAATAGAGACCAAAGATGCTTGGATAAAGCAGCAATGTTCCATTCCTCAAGATCCTTTAAACCCAAGGTTTTCCATGTAAAATATTGGTGTCGTCTTTTGTTTTATTTTCTGCACTTATATTTATTATTCGTGATTTTCATTATTAAAGAATTGAATTAAAATTAACTATTCCACAATTAATATTTTAATTTGTCAATTAATTCTTAAAAAGCTTATTCACCCCTACCTCTAGGCTTAGTTCACCGTCTTCTAGGTAATTTCATTTCCAATATTGATGGGACGGAATTATTTTTAGAGTTGCAAGTCTTGAGAGAAGCTTTACCAAAAAAACCAAAAAGGCAATTGAGGTTTTGGAATTTATTAAAAGTTTAGGTTATTGTTTTCCAAATGCATGGATTGCATATAGAGTATTAATGACTATCCCAGTTACAGTTGCATTTGCTGAAAGAAGTTTTTCAAAGCTAAAGTTGATTAAATCTTATCTATGGTTGACAATGTCTCAAGAAAGATTGAATGGTTTGGCTATGATATCTATTGAAAAAGACATGTTGGAAAAGCTTGATTGGAGCACTTTCATTCATAATTTTGCTTCTCAAAATGCAAGACGGTCACTTTTACTTGGAAATGAAGTTGTGTTTTGAGTTTTGTGACTGAGTTGTATTCTATATTTTCTTTTGATGTAATTGGGATCGTGATTTTATAAAACACTAAGACTATTTATTTTCTTTGTGTTTCAAATTAAAATTTTGTTAGTGTTTTTTTATGGGAGCCTTAAATATACTCTCGCCTCAGGCCTCCAAATGTTTTAGCAATCTCAGGGTCGGCCCTGTATCTATGTATACATATACACCCATACACCCATATATAAATAAATAGATACATTTTCATATAAACACACACCATGTTTTCAGTTGATATTAGAGTCAGACTCATCATGGATTCAGTGTCATGTTGAGCGCTTGTTTAACTGTTCCCACCCTGGAGGAGTAGTGTCAAGGTCAGGTAGGGGAATCCACAAGGGTGCAATTAACAGTACCGTATTTAAGCTTGGGAATTAGAACAAAAAACTATAATTTTAAATGTTCTATTTGGATATTAGTGGATTTGATATTCCATTAGAATGCTAAACATTCCAAATTAGCATATTGAATTAACATTCATATAGATATATACATACATGATACACCCACACAAATACATATATCTAAATACCTCTACACGTACACATTCACACATATATATAACTAAATACCTATATATATATATCCACACACATATACACATACATACAAACACACACATATTTATACACAACCACATACATTTACATTTTACATATATACATACTCATATATGTATACACAACCACATATATTTACACATCTATATCCCATATTGTATATACATGTTCGCTCAAAAAACAATCGGCCAAAGGACTAAGCCGATTCATTTATTTTCTGTGAGATGCGGGCATGTCAAAACCGGTGACGGAGTTCAACCGGATAAAAAAAGAACGAGTCTTCGTCTCTTTTGAATAGAATGAATAGAATTAGACGATTTGTGCGAGAGAGAAATCAACTCACACGAATGGGTTATGATTGCATCAACAAAGAGAACTTTTGGTAACATCGAAGAATAACAAGAGCAATAGAAAATAATTGAAAAGTACGATTGCAAGACAAAATAAATTGCAATAATTGAAAGAAAATGACGATTGCAAAGAATTTAAATGACTGGGAATTGAAATAGTGCAAGAAACATAAATTGCAGGGAAATAAAGAAATTGAAAAAGACGATGACAAAAGAAAAGTAAATTAAACGAGAAATATAAAGATTGCTAAATGCAATGAAAATACATTATTTTTGTGTTTGGTCAGAGACCCCTAAAATAGAGGTCTTCTCATTTATTTATACTAAATTATTGAAGTGTTCCAAAAGTAATTGAGATATAATCAAATCAGTATCCTAAATAGATACAATTCCATCCTAACATATCTTTTCCTAAAATAACAAAATCAAAACGAATCCTAACTCTATTAGAAATCTTCCATAACTGGACTTCGGCTTTCTTGATCGTTACTCCATATCGGTCCACTTCGGCTTCATATCGGCCTGTTTTAGTTGATATCGGCATGCTGCCGTTGGAATCGGCCTGCTACCGTTCACTAATTTTTCCTTACTCTGTGTTGACTCATTTAGGGTGTCAGGAATGCTGTAATACCCCGTATTTAATGGATATTTATTTCCTTAATTATTTTGGATGGCATAATGGGTGTTTAAATTATTGAATGAGGCTATCTTAGTCTTTTTAAGTCTAGTAGGTTATAATGAAATTTTGTGATCTGAAGGGGGGCAAGGTTGTCATTAGTGTTTGGGCAGTTTGGTGATTTATGCATAATACAAGGATAGTTTGGACATTTCCCTAACCCTAACATCTTCTATATAAGCATCCTTAACTTCAGATCTAGCCCCCATCTCATTTCTTCTACTACTTCTTCTTCTTCATCAATTATACCCGAAATTGTGAGGGTTGAGAGGTTGAGAGCTTAGAATTGGTTTGGATCTGTACTTGTGGTGGATTCAGCTCTACATTACAGGCAAGACATATGTTCTACTCTTCCTCTTTGTACTAAAATTTCGTAGCCTTTACTTTGTGCATCTATAATCTGCTAGATAGTATTTTTCATATATGTATATGTATGTGTAAATCATGTTCATATATGACTTTTATATATTCTGTTTATACATATATGTATAGATCCGTAGGTATATATATAGATCTTGTATATAGGCATATATGTATAGATCTGTTAGAGTATATTCATATTCATGTTTATTTATGTGACTTATATATTCTATTTATACATATATGTATAGATCCGTAAGTATATATATAGATCTTGTATACATGTAGAGATTCGTGGATCTATATAGGCATATATGTATAGATCTGTTAGAGTATGTTTATATTCATGTTTATTTATGTGATGATATATATTCTGTTTATATGTATATGTATAGATCCATGATCATATGTACAGATCTTGTATATAGGTAGAGATTAGTAGTCTTATATAGACATATTTGTACAAATTTGTTAGAGTATATTTATATTCATATATATATATGATGATTTATATTCTTGTTATACATATATGTACAGATACATGATTATATGTGTAGATCTTGTATATATATAGAGATTTGTGGTGATATATTGATATATGCATGAGACTATGTTTATATCTAGCTATACGTACAAATCTGTTTTTACCATGTGTAGCTATACATGTATGGATTCGTGGTTATGTGTCTTGTTGGTATGATTCTGATGATGTGTATATGGTTGGAACTTAGTATAAATATCTGAGTACATAAATATTTTAGGTTTCAATGTTGACAAAGATTTCAAAATTGTTATTAGAAAAATATTGCATATTTATGTAATTGTTTTTCTCTATTTTCTTTGTTATCAGACTCTGGACATTGATTTATATTGTTATTATGTGTATCACGAACTATACTGGATTACGTATTTTCGACCGTATAAATGAATAGTTTCGACCGTATACCTTGGCGCTGGGGCGCTGCCCCAGACCCCGCCAGGGGGGCGCTCAGGTAATGGTCGCGCCGCCCCCCCTGGACCCCCAGGCTCGACCTTATAAATTGTTATACGTTCCCGAATAAATATTACAAGCGAATTATTAAATTCGTAAAATCCTAAGATTTAAATTAAATGACTATGTTTTGGAAATTTATAAGAAACCACAAGGAGGCTGACTATTACTGCAGTCTAACTAGTACCACGGGACATGGGTGAGTTGTCACGGCATGGGTGAGTTGTCGGGTACGTGGTTATGGTACGGCATGGATTGGATGTTGTATGGAAAAATCATATTAATGTAAGAAATTTATAAACATAATTATATTAAATGGTGGTATATTAGTGACTATAGTTATAGTTAAATATATTATTTTTTTTAATATAATTTTGGGATTAGGTGTCACTAGGAAAGGGGATGGATTTTGGTACTCTGCTTGGGATCATGTAGAGTTGTTCTTGCTCGTGGGTTTAACCCACATTTTTGTTGTTTCAGGTCCTCGGCAGTTTCACCAGCAGGGTTGAGGATTTCATATCTATCTGTCCGGTTCTATCATAGTTTCCTTCCACTCCAGGGTAGGATCCGATAAATGTCATATGTTGTATTTCTTATAAGTGTGTTTCTAGGGGTCCATGTTTATGGGATTTCCAAATTGTACTGTGTGGGACTTATTTTATTTAAGGATGTATTGGGAGTGGTCTTCTTCATGTATAAGTTGTATCCTTATTTTTGTTATTGTTGTTATTATTATATTTTTATTTTATGTCTTCTCTTCTGTGCTTATGTTATCAATTACTAACGCTCCTAGTTTTCTATGTATGGGCCTGGCCAACCTATGCATGAAAATTTGGGGCTGTCACAAATGCCCCCCAATTCCAACATCATTTTGCTCCAAAAATATGGTGTGTTGGAATTTTCTTTATGCCCAAAATGATGCCAACATTATTTCATTGTATAGACTATCTAATTTTCAAAAACGGCCACTCTCCCCAACTCCAATACAACTTCCTACATCACCCATTATATCCCAGCACATATACATACGATATATAAATATATGCACATATATAAGACAAAGGTGCTTGATTCAGTTGGGGTTCAAACTAGGAGAGAATTCCCTTCTAGACAACATGAAGTTAAACTGTTAGTGGGGAAATTTAATTTATCTCTTTTCTGTTTAGTGGAAACCAAGGTTCAGCAGTGGAATGCTATTAGAATTTATACTAATATAGCTAAAGGATGAAGTTGATTACTAATTATGATCATGCTAGTAGAGGAAGAGTTTTGGTTTGTTGGGATCCTTGCAAACTCAAGGTTGATATGCTTCAAGCTGCTAATCAGTTTATCTTTTGTTCTATTCAAAGTCTTGATGGTTCTTTCAAATGTTTGGGAGGGTTTGTGCATGCTTTTAATGATCCTATTGGCATGAGAAGGTTATGGGATTCTATGTTAACTATTTCTCAAGCTCATGTTAATGATCCTCTAGTTTTTTTGGGTGATTTCAATGCTCTAAGGCATCCTCATGATCATTTTGGTGGTGTGACTTCTTGGGACTCAGAAATGAGAGAGTTTAGTGCTTGTCTTGATGAAGCAACATTATTGGATCTCAAATTCACTAGTATCAAGTATACTTGGTCTAATGGGTCTATTTTTAGGAAGCTGGATAGGGTCCTTGTTAATGAAGTTGGAATGAGGTTTTCTTTACTTTTGAAGCTATTTTTGAGCCAAGTGGAGTATATGATCATGCCTTAATTCTTATTAAATTCCAAGAGGAGACTGTTAGAAAAGAAGCCCCTTTTAGATTCAACAATCACTTGTTATCTCATCCTGATTTCATGAATGCGGTTCAAAGGGTTTGGCAATTGTCTATTCCTGACTCCTACATGTTTAGTGTTTCTCAAAAGCTTAAGCTTTTGAAAAAGGAGCTTAAAATTTTAAATAGGAATCGTTATAATGATATATCTACTAGAGTGCAAAATGTTAGAGATAGACTTCATGATCTTCAAGAGAGGCTTGATGTTGACCCTAGCAATGAGCAAGTTAAGCTTCTTGAACAACAATGTCTTGCTTCTTATCTGGAATTATCAAGGGTTGAGGAGTCCTAGAATCAGTAAAGGTCAAGGGTTCAATGGCTTCAATTGGGTGACAAAAACACTTCTTTCTTTCATAAAGTTGCCAACTATAGAAATAGGGCTAATTATGTGCTATCTATTACTTCTTCTAGTGGTGTGAGACTTACTGAGCCTGCTCATATTAACTCTGAGATCATCTCATTTTATCAGTCTCTTTTGAATGCAAGACATGATCTTCCTATTCCTGATTTATCTCCTTATGTTCAGCCAGTTCCTACTTCTTCATTTCATGATCTTTCTAAGCCACTGTCTGCAGAGGAAGTCAGGTCTACTATCTTCTCTTTAAAGAATGGTAAAGCTCCAGGTTTTGATGGTTTTAATGCTACTTTTTGCATGTTCAATTGGGGTATTATTGGGGATGAGGTGACCAAAGCCATTCAAGATTTCTTTCATAATGGTTATCTATTAAAATAAGTGAATTCTACAGTCATTACTTTGGTGCCTAAGGTGGATTTCCCTTCCCTTGTTTCTGATTTCAGACCTATTTCATTGTACAACACATTATATAAATGCATTACTAAGATTATTGTAAATAGGGTTAAGCCTTGTTTGAAGCATTGTGAGCCCAAGAGTTTTTGCAAGGTTATCACAGAGATGATGGCATTCCTAGAGTGGCTTTGAAGGTGGATCTCACTAAGGATTTTGATACCGTCTCTTGGCAATTTCTTGAGGCTATGCTTCATGATTATCATTTCCCATATCATTTGATCAAGTTGATTATGAATTGCATTTCCACTCGAAGTTTCTGTCAACATTAATAGAGCTTATAAGGGTTACTTCTAGAGTTCTAGAGGCATAAGGCAATGTGATCCTCTTTCTCCTTATTTATTTGTCTTAGCCATGGAGATTTTGACTGTCATGCTTGCTAGAGCTACTGAAGATTGTACTGAGTTTTCCTATCATTGGAAATGTCAGCCTTTGAAGATTACTAATTTTCTATTTGCTGATGATTTATTATTATTTGCTGCTGGCGATATTGCTTCTACTGATTGTACTGGTGTTGTATTGAGAATGTTTGGTCAGATTTCTGGGCTTTTTCCCAACAGCTCTAAGAGCACTATATTCCATGTTGGAGTTCCATGTGATGTTCTTGCTCAGATTCATGCTAGATTTCAATTTCAATTGGGGGTTTTGCCTATGAAATATCTTAGTGTGCCTTTAATCACTACTAAACTTGGTCAATTTGATTATGAATCTCTTCTTCTCAAAATTTATAAAAGAATATCAAGCTGGTCAAGTAAGTTTCTATCCTTTGGGGGTAGGTTGCAGCTTGTTAAAGCTGTTCTTTTCTCTACTTAGGTTTACTGGGCATCCATTTTCATATTACCTAAATCTGTTATTCATGATCTTACTTCTATGTTGAGGAAATTTCTATGGTCAGGAAGTAAAAGGACTAAGGGAGGGTACAAAGTTGCTTGGAGGAATGTGTGTGCTCCTCTGGATGAAGGTGGTTTGGGAATCAAATATTTAGAAGAATGGAATCAAGTAGCTATGGTTAAACATATTTGGAAGCTATTAACTCCTAGCATTTCTTCTATTTGGTCTACTTGGGTTCATCACTACTTGATTAGAGGGAGGAATTTCTGGGAGATTAATGTTCCTCAAAAATGTTCTTAGACTTGGAAGAAGTTGCTCAATCTAAGACCTCTTGTTAGGCTTTCTTTCAAGTCTCTCATTGGGGATGGAAGATCAACATCTCTATGGTATGACAATTGGCATCCTCAAGGCCCACTCCACTCTTTCTTTCCTATTTCAGTCATTAGATCTTTTGGTATTGGTTATAATGCTACTATGAGCAGGTTAATTAGTGCTACTGGATGGCATTTTCCTACCCTTAGCTCTCAGTTTTGGTTGGATTTTAAGGCAGACTTTCCTCCTTGTTTCAAGCCATATCAATCTAAATGTGACAAGCTTATTTAGGCTCCCACTAATGGTGTTTTTTCTATCAGTTTTGCCTAGGATTTGCTTAGACACTCCTTCCCTAAAGTTGCTTGGAAGCCAGCTTTTTGGTTTACACATTGTATGCCTAAGCATGTTTTTCATTGTTGGATAGTTCATTTGGATAGGCTCCCCACCCTTCATTTTTTTCTTGCTATTGGAATTGTTCAACATTCTACTTGTGTGTTTTGTTCTCTTAGATAGGAGGATAGGGATCACTTATATTTCCAGTGTGGTTTCACCTCCAGGCTTTGGTCTATGATTATTCAGAAAGGGCTGCTTGAATGGCCAAATGGTTCATGGGATGATATTGTACGATGGATAACTAACAATTTAAAAGGGAAGTCTCTTTCTGCTTTGCTTAACAAGATTGCTTTTTGTGCTACTGTCTATTGCATTTGGATTGAAAGGAACACTGGGATCTATAATGGTGAGTTTAAGTCCATGGAGCAGCCTATGCACAAAGTGGTTTCTGGTGTGAGGCACACTCTTTTTCCTCTGACTAAGTTTAAAGACAATGCTAATAATCAAGCTTTGCTCAATTCATGGGATTTGCCAGCTTCTTTTATCCACTCTTAGTGATTGGTTCGGGCTTCTTTCTATTGGTCTGATGGTTGCTGCTTCTTCATGGTCTGGTGCAAATTTTATCTCTATGATTCACAAGTTCAGCATTGGTTTATTATGGGTGTTTTTAATCAAGCACATATGGAGCATGGATGTTGCACTGATTTACCTTGTTTGGTTTAGTAGTAATGTTGTCTTCTACTTCAGTGTTCAAAGTGTTTTGCTTTGGGATTTTTGTGTACTTCCTTTAGGCTTTTGCTTCCTTTGGTGGCTTTTTGGTTTTCATATAGGTTTTTGTATCTAGGGGTATGCCCCTAGTATTTTGTAGGTCTTAGGACCATGTTTCTTTTAATTCAATTTCCTTACCATTCAAATATATATATATATATATAAACATAAAAAATATTTTTTTTTATCTCAAATACAAACCCACCACCTTCAATCATCAGAAATCCAAAAATCCCCCAAATCTTTTTCTTTACGTCTTCTCCACACTCAAAGCTTTAGCCTCACCATTCGGCCATGGATTTCAAGCTCGATTGATTCCATGAAACCCCTGAACCAGAATCCTACTTTACGTTGCTCGCTCCAAAGCGATCTCCCATATGCCCCTTGATGATCGTTCGTATAGGCCAATGGTGTTTGTGTCCTTGGGCCATCTCTCACGGCCCCTTTTTCGGCATCTCTACGGGACTTCTACTCCATAGTCTAAAAACATCTCTCTTACCCCTGAATGTTCACTATCTTCTCCAGCCGATATTTCAATGACATCGGCCTCAACCTTTATACTAGACGATACCTCTAATTTTTCTTCAAAAGTTTGATTTCTCAACCTGCTTTGGAATGGCCGATTTCCTCTGATCTTCCTTGCTCCCCGAGTTTGATGTGCACATTAATGGCCGAAGTCAATCACTTAGAAAGAAAACTAATGAGGTATGTCCTATGCTTTATTAATTGAGGACCAACAATACAGTGGTCTTTTATCGAGCAAACCTAATCCTAACTTGCTAGAAATTATTTGGCATCATTGACAATGGATCAATGAACCCATACAAGACCCCAATACTAAAAATTTTAAACTCTTGCAGTGGGGAACAAATACGATCGGCCGGAATAAAATTATTATGCAAAGTTATGTTAGCCGATCTTATTGCCAGTTCCATTCAAAGAACGGCACAATACACATGAACGTTTTTTGCAGCAAGTGTTCTTGAAAGTTTATATCTTTTTATAATTTAAGTCACTTAATCATTATAGGCCAAAAATACATTGGAATCGACCACTTTAGCCTAGGCCAAATTGGAATCAACAAATGCAATTTCAGCCTCTTCAAATTAAACATCGGCCGTTGTAGTTTCAGCCACAACAAAGTTATTATCGGCCACTGTAGTAACGGCTAGATTAGTTTTGGCCAGATTATCACTACTAGTCGAAACCCTATCAATTGGTTTAGTTTCGGCCAATCCTTTCTCAGCTGCATTGATATCGACCGCCTTGGTTTAGGCTGCTACAGTTTCAGATGTCTTGGCATCAGCTAAAGTGGTTTTGGCAACTTCCTTTGTTTCTGCCAAAACTTTAATTTCAGCAACAGTGGTTTTTTTTTCAACAGACGACGGCTCATGGGAATTGTCCATCGACTGCCCCCCATGTCTTGGATGATGGACTGACCGACTAACTGGGGTACTTGCATACCTTTTCTCCATTAGATCCTTAGCCTTGTGAAGTGTCTGGATCATCTCAGAACAAACTTGTGTCATATGCCCATGATACGCTTTCTTCTCAGCATGATATGCTTGCATTTTAGCGGAAATCGCTTTCCCCTCAGCAAGATATGATTTCATTTCAACGGAAATCACTCGACGTTCGTCGGTCATTACCCTCAACTATTGTAGGATTTCACCCGCAAGTACGGCCTTTGAGTCTTGTGGTGGCATGTTCGCAATCTTTTCTCGGCTTCCTAGTGGGGTCCCACTGGGCGTGCCAAAATATGTTCGCTCCAAAAAATAATAGGCCGAAGGACTAGGCTGATTTTCTTGTTTTTCGTGTCATACGGGTGTGCTCGAATCGGTGACGGAGTTCAACCGATTCAAAAGGGAACGAGTCTTCGTCTCTTTTGAACAAAACAAATAGAATCAGACGATTTGTGCGAGAGAGAACTCAACTCACACGAATGGGTTATGATTGCCTCAACAAAGAGGACTTTCGGTAACCGAGAAGAGTAAGAAGAGGAATAGAAAAGAATTGAAAAGTGCGATTGCAAGAAAAAATTAATTACGATAATTGAAAGGAAATGAAGGTGCGATTACAAAGAATTTAAATGACTGAGAATTGAAATAGTGCAATAAACATAAATTGTAGGGAAATAAATAAATTGAAAAAGACGATGGCAAAGGAAAAGTAAATTGAACGAGAAAGATAAAGATTGTTAAACGCAATGAAAATACATGATTTTCGTGTTTGGTCGGGGACCCCTAAAACAGAGGTCTTCTCATTTATTTATAATAAATTATTGAAGTGTTCCATAAGTAATTGAGATCTAATCAAATCAGTATCTTAACTAGATACGATTCCATCCTAACATATCTTTTCATAAAATAACAAAATCAAAACGAATCATAACTCTATTAGAAATCTTCCATAACTGGACTTCGGCTTTCTTGATCGTTACTCCATATCGGCCCACTTCGGCTTCATATTGGCCCGTTTCAGTTGATATTGGCCTGTTGCCATTCACTAATTTTGCCTTGCTCTGCGTTGGGTCATTTAGGGTGTCAATAATGCCTACATTAATGTATACACACATATATATATAACCATTTTATTTAATCTCTATAAGCAAAATAGGTCTTGAAACAATTAAGAAACATGTGTTAGATCTTCTTTCTTGCGGGACCTATTAAAGCAGAGTATGTCCCGAGAATTGAGACCTTGGAAGCCCTGTTCTATGCACTTCCGTTCCAGTTCTTAGTAATGTTCTAAAGAAATAAGACTACGAGGTTGATGTCATTGAATGTGAAACTTTAATTTTACGCCAACCAAAACTTATGATTTAAAGAAAAATAGACCAAAGTCAGACTACCGAAGCTGGCCTGGTTGGGAAACTTTAATTTCACATAGCCTCTCAAAAGTAAAAATTTTATGGGTAAAATGCGTTAAACCCCCTTGAACTTTATTATCTCTTCCAATAGATCACCCAAACTTTGAAAATGACAGAAAACCCCCCATACTATGATAAAAAAAATGCAAAATAACCCTCTTAATTATTATTTTGCAATAAACCCTTAAACTATAAGAAGAAGACAAAAATGGCCACATTTTCTTCAAAATTTTTAAACGACTATAGTACCCTTATTGAATTAGTCTTAATACACTTTTGTTATTAAGAAAGATTATAAAATAATTGTTTCAAATTTGATGGCATAATCTCCATTTAAATTTGGGTAAATTAACATATGGCTTTTATAATTAATCGAAAAAATAATGCTTTTAAATTTTTATAATAAATTTGAGTATATTCTTTAAAAGGATTAAGTAATTATTCAAGACTATTTATATACATAAGATGACAAAAAAAGTTTTTGATATTAAAAAAATTATAAATTCATTATAAATATACACCATATCAGAAGAAGCTTTTTATTTAGGGTAAAAAAGTTTAAACTTAGGATAATAGATTTTTGTAATAAATTTATTATTTAAAAAATAAAATAATTACAACATATTACTTTTTTCATTATAGAAGGTATAGTTTCTCTAATATAACTAAGGGGAATGATAATTTACAAATACTTCAATAGCAAAATTCATTTTTTCTCATGTTATGTATATGAATAGTGTGGGAATAATTACTTAATTCTTTAAAAATTTATACTCAATTTTTTTTATAGAAAGAAAAAAAGAATTATTTTTTATTAATTATAAAAATCATGTATTAATTTATAAAAATTAGAATGAAAATTATGCCTTCAAATTTGCAACAATTATTATATATTCTTTGGTAATAAGTATGGTTGTTAGGATCGCGATCCTATTACGATCCTACCACTCAAAATGATCCCGATCCCATAAAAATCTTTCAAGGGGTAGGATCGTCATAGGATTGCGATCCTATATAGAGGTAGGATCTTACGATCATATGATCATATCACCCAAAACGATCACGATCACACCCAAACGATCATACTATTTGCATGTAATTTAGGGTTTTTTAGGTGAAAAAATTAATTTTTGGTTGGGCTATCCATATAAAAAGGCCCAAATTTTTTAAAAAATAAACAAAAAAATACTTTTAAAACCCAAATTCAACTCAATCTATTTCTATATTTATCTATACTATTATAAAGCACAAGGCCCTTAGAAAATTTCTATATATTATTTAATTATTTTAGAATAAAAAATATAGAATTACTTATTATTTAATATTTATTTTTATATTAATCATTGAAAAACTCTTTTGATTTTCTCATTAAATGTATATATCTATCCATAGTTAGTACTTATCTACACTCGTTATCTAATAATTGGTCTAAACTTATTTTTATATTTATTATCTCTAATCTATATCTATACTTACTTAGTTATAAAAGTGTAACGTATTTTAATTATTTCTATTTTTTTCATGTATTTTAAAATATTAAACACATAAAAAAAATAAAAATTTGGTAAAATAGTTTACAAATTTCTTATCCATGAGTGTATCATGGATAAGAAATTTGTAAACTATTTTATTCATGCACTTTTGTAATATTTTAGATACAATATATATATAAATTTTTATCTTTCTAATTATAATTCTTCCCTCACGTGCATTTTGAACGTGAGTTTTTTTAATTTGTTACCAAATTATGTATATAATTAATATCATGATTATTTATTTATGCACGTGACTACTATTCTAAAAGTGTGAGGGGTTAGGAATATTTCTATTTTTTAAATAAAAATAAAAATAATAATTAATATTCATTAATTGAGGCGTAACTTTAATTGGTATTTCAAAAGACATAAACTAAAGAAATATAGAGTACTATATGATAGGCCAAATTTATGTAATTACTTTGTTTAATGCAATAGAAAATTTAAGCATAAATATTATTTGTGTAATGCTTCATAAAATTTACTTTAAAAGTTGTAACTCATATTATATTGGTTATTTGTTGACATTAATTAATACTTTTGTGATTAATAAGAGAATGTAATTAAGCCCATATACATATAGTCTTTGTAATATTTTTAAAATCGACTTTACGATTATGATTTTTTATTATACTTGATGTTTTGAGTATATTTTTATTTTATTATAGAGATACCATTGATTAAGAAGTTAATTTAAACGTTTTTATAACAATGTGATAGAATCTTACGATCCTACTTACAATTCTACGATTCCGATCCTACAGACCCCCTAACGATTCTACCTAGGATCGCGATAATAAGAAAAGCTTATCAAGTATGTAATTCACTAAGAAAGGGCATTATAGTCATTGAAAAATTTAAAGACAATGGGGTATTTCTTATTAGGGAAAATATCACTTACCTCCCCTGAGGTTTGACCATATTGCACGCTACCCTTAATTTTCAAATATATCAGTTACCTCTCTCGAGGTTAGCTCAAGCTATCACTTTCATCCCCTCCGTCCAAAGTCAATGTCGTTCAAAGGGCTTTTTGATGACATCGCCCAAATTTATGCCCTAAATTACCCTAAATACCCCTTAAATTCATAATAAAAAATTAAAATAAATTAAAATAAAAAAATAAAAATAAATCCCCCTAATTTTTGGAACAAACCCTAGGAACCCCATTTCCAATCACAAAGTTTCTTCTCCATTATTTCCTTTTATCCCAATCAAAGAAACCCTATAAACATATATATATATATAAATCACCCCAATTTTTTGAATCAAACCCTATAACCCCATTTCAAATCACAAAGCTTCTACATGTGTGTGTATATATATATATATATATATATTTCCAGAATCCACGGGGTCGGTGGGGGTTGGATTCGCCGACGGTGAGAGAGGTTGGTGCGAAAGGGCCAAGGAGGAGGAAGAGGGTGAGCCAGAGGAAGAGAGATTGGAGGGGCTTGGGTTAGGGGCGAAGGAAAGAGAGAGGGAAAGGATGAGGGAGGGTTTGTGAAGGGTTAGTGTAGGCCCATTTTTCCATCAGGCCCATCGTACAAAGTTAACACTGGATCAGCATACCCGTTTTAAAGCCCGAATAGAAAACAAAGCCCAAATTGAAAACAAAGCCCAAGGATATAAGCCCATTTCAGGATAAAAGCCATTAAGGAAATGACCGTTTCAAATATATATAATCAAAACTGACATAAGGTTTTATTATAATAGTTTTTGATAAACATTAAACTTCAATTTAATGTAGATATTGTCTTTAATATGTATTAAAACCCATTTATGTGGGTAAGACCAGATTCATGTATAAAAGAAATAAAAAAGAAAAGGAAATGGATCCGAAATTGCTCCAATTCTGGCTGTTTCTTGAAATATTTGTTATCTTCTTGTCATTTGTCTATTTCATAGCTTCTGTTTAAGTTACAAAGGTTGAGATTCGTTCGGCATTTGCGAACGAGTTTACACTTTTTGGCGCCATCTGTGGGAATTCAATTTCTAAAACAGAAGTTATTAGATCAATGGCGGGAGAAACCACTACACAGTTAGGAGATACAACTGCAATCCTTCAACGTCTGGAGGCCCTTGAAAAAGAAAATCAGGAGTTAAGGCAAAGGTTGGATCAGTCTAAACATCCAGAATTGCCTGTAGCAGGACGCCGTAATGGCTCCGGTGTTGAAGAGGAGGACAATCAACATGAAGCAAGTTCAGCAAATCGAAAAGCAGATCATACCCGTACCCAACCAATCGCAGGTGAAGTGAATGTTAATAATCGTGCAGTTCCGCTCGATATGGTGACTCGACTTCAAAAGATGAACAAGTAAAAGATCTCAGAACACAATCACCAGCCGATCTAGCCATCGAAATGACAGCCAAAATGATTAAATCACCGTTCAGCCCCGAAATACAACAGGCGAGAAGACCAAATAAATTCCGAATGCCAAAATTCATTATATTCGATGGGACGCAGGACCCAATTGAACACCTGTTTCATGTGGAGCGGATGATGACTCTCGATATGGCTGATGATGCACTAATGTGCAAGGCTTTTTCTACAAGCCTAACAGGCCCAGCTCTGTTATGGTTTAGGCAGTTGCCCGGCAGTTCAATCGATTCTTTCCAAACGCTGATGGAAAAATTCCTGGCCTAGTATTTCGGAAACCGAAAGCAGAAGAGGACCATTTCTAATCTGTTCACGATGAGACAAATGAAAGGCGAAACGTTGAAGAATTTCCTTTCCAGATTCAATTTGGAAATGGGAATGATACCCAGTTGTGATCAACCAGCAGTAGTAGAAGCTTTCAAGGTGGCTATCGAACAAGAGACCAGCTTCCATAGATCCTTGGTGAAGTCAACGCCCCTCAACATGGGTCAGTTGAATTCACGGGCATAGGGATATCTGAGATTGGAAGAAGATGAACAAGAAAGAGGTCATCGTTCAGCATTAGTCAGTGTGGAAAGCAAGTCAAAGGAGAGGATAATCAAGAAGACAGATAATACGACCAACCAACGATCGGCTCCGTACAGGCAACAGGAGAGGACGCCAAGGTATAACATACCTGAAACTCCACTCCGAACAACTTTAGCAAAGTTGTACAACGAGAATAAGGCGAAGGGTATTTTTCACCCACCATTTTCGCTGAAAACACCATCAGAGCTGCATGACCGTTCGAGGCACTGTGCGTTCCACAATGACTTTGGTCATTTAACCAATGAGTGTAGACAATTGAGGAGGCAGGTTGAGACCTTGATAGCCAAAGGAGATTTGAAGGAGTACGTGGACAATGGACTCAAAAATTTTGATCGACCGAAGCCCAATAAAATTGTGGGTAGACAGCCGGTAAAAATTATTGACACAATCCATGGGAAGCCAGAGGAGGATGAGGAAAGCCGTTCGGTTCAACGTTCGCGAATGCGCAATGCCAACAACATCCGAAGGATTGGGGAGGTGAATGTAATTCGGAATTACCCAATTCCTACAATATCATTCACTCAGGAGGACTTAAGACGCGTACAACTACCACATGAGGATCCACTGGTAATTTCGATTATAGTGTCAAATTGTTTAGTTAAAAGGGTGTTAATTGATCCAGGTAGCATCACGAACATCCTGACCAAATCAGCTTTCGAGAAGATCGGCATCAGCACGGAGTTGATCAAACCAACTACCAGTCCACTGGCAGGCTTTGATGGAAAGAGGATTTGCCCGATCGGGATCCTAAACTTACATGTGACAACCGCAAAGCGAACTTTGATGAAAAATTTCATGTTGGTGGACATACAAACCTCCTATAATTTGATCATGGGGAGAGGTTGGATTCATCGTATACAAGGAGTTCCTTCTACTCTGCATCAGGTGATGTGGTGTGTTGATCCTTCGGGGAAAGGGTTTGTCGATATTCAAGGTGATCAAGTAGTGGCGAAGAAATACTATGTCATCGTCTTCAGAGGTTTGAAGGGCGAAATTTCCAAATGAAACATGTAGCAATTACCGAGCCTCTGTGATCAGACTGATGATGATGAGAAGACTGCAGAGGATACCATCACAGTAGATCTGATCGACGGGAGCAAAGGAAAGACCACCCGAATTGGAAGAGGACTGAATTCTGATGAAAGAAGCAACTTGATTTCTATGCTGAGATCAAATATTGATGTTTTCGCTTGGGAGCACAACGACATGCCTGGGGTCGATCCAGGAACCATGATGCACTCATTAAATGTTTACTCCGACGCTCAACCTGTACGGCAACAACCCAGAAGGATCGGAACCGAACGAGGAAAGTTTGTAGCTGAAGAGGTTAGCCGATTGCTAGATATTGGTTTTATCAGAGAGGTTCATTACCCCGTGTGGCTATCCAATGTTGTCGTTGTACAAAAGAAGAACGGGAAGTTCCGAATGCGTGTGGACTTCACCAACCTAAATAAAGCTTGTCCGAAGGACAGTTTTCCTCTACCAAAGATTGATCGCATGATCGACGCGACTACAGGGTTCGAACGTCTCACCTTCCTGGATGCTTATTCAGGATACAATCAAATCCCAATGAATCCAAAATATGAGGACAAAACGGCATTCATCACTGAACGAGGGACCTATTGTTACAAAGTCATGTCGGTCGGTCTCAAAAATGCAGGTGCGACTTATCAGCGACTGATTGATAAGATTTTCAAGACCCAGATTGGAGATACGGTGGAGGCATATATTGATGACATGGTTGTTAAAATCCAGCACAAGGATGATCATTTAAAGCACTTGGAGGATGTGTTCGCATCCCTACGATCGCACAAAATGAAGCTGAACCCGGAAAAATGCACTTTTGGTGTGTCTTCCGGACAATTCTTGGGTCACATAGTTAATAAAGATGGAATCAAAGCAATTCCAGCACAAGTTCAAGCATTTATTCAGATGAAGGCACCTGAGTCCCCAAAATAAATCCAGGTACTCACAGGAAGATTAGTAGCCCTGAGTCGGTTCATATCCAAATTATCATATATATGCAAGTCGTTATTTGACGTCCTGAAGTCTAAGAAAACGATTGTTTGGGGAGAGAAACAAGAAGCATTCGATCAGCTGAAATTCTATATGGCAAAACCACCAATCCTTATAGCACCCAAGGATCATGAGTCCTTAATTTTATATTTAGCAGTTTCTCTGAACGCAGTTAGTTCAGCGTTGGTAAGAGACGATGGGAACAAACAGTACCCAATTTATTATGCGAGCAAGACATTGCTTGACGCCGAGAGAAGATATTCGAAGACATAGAAAATCATCTTGGCATTGGTCCAGGCAAAACGAAAGCTACGACATTACTTCGAGTCCCATCCGATCAGAATCCCAACTACATTTCCGATCAAAGCAATTTTGTCAAAACCCGACTTCTCAGGACGAACGACAAAATGGTCAATAGAATTAAGTATGTTTGATATTACTTATGAGCCCCGAACGTCTCTAAAGGGTCAAGCTGTGGCGGATTTCCTCCTGGAGTATGAAGCGACCGAAGATGAGGCCTGTGATGTAAATCCAAGATGGATGCTTTATGTAGATGGATCAGTAAATAGCCTGGGGGCAGGTGTGGGGATTGAACTAATATCCCCATAAGGCACCAAGTTGCAGCAATCGATCAAATTGTCCTTTGGCAGTTCAAACAATGAGGCTGAGTACGAAGCCGTTTTGGCAGGGTTAAGGTTAGCAAAGGAGCTCCAGATCAAAGAATTAATTCTGTTAAGCGATTCTCAGTTAGTTGTAAATCAGATCACAGGAAGTTATAATACAATTGAGGAAAGGATGTTGCAGTATAAAAATGCCTTTTAGGAAGAAATGCGAAACTTTCAGGTAGTCTCTTTTAAACAAATTCCAAGGGCAGAAAATCATGGGGCTGATCATGTAGCAAATCAAGCATCTTCAGCGGGAGATGATATGGTCAGAGTAATTCCGGTGGATGAACTGTTCACCCCTTCGATCGGTAAAAAGAATGAGGTATGCGTGATTCCATACAAGCCAAGTTGGATCGATCCAATCCTTGAATATTTATTGATTGGTGTTCTACCTGAGGATCGACGGGAGGCAAAAAAAGTAAGAGCAACTTCTACTAAGTACTCAGTAATCAATGGCTATTTATACCTCCGATCGACGAGTGGGCCCTATTTGCGATGTTTGACACCATCTAAAGCACAAGAGGTGCTCAAGCAGTTGCACGATGGGACTTGTGGAAGCCATGTTGGAGGTAGATCATTATCTCATAGAGCAATAACACAAGGTTATTTCTGGCCATACATGATTCGAGACGCGGAGGAATACGCGAGAAGGTGTGACAAATGTCAAAGACACTCACATATAATCCATCAACCAACAGAGTTTCTCACAGCAATGGCCTCTCCTGTTCCGTTCGCATGATGGGGAATGGATGCGGTCGGACCGTTAACAAGGGCAGCTTCAAATCAAAAGCATGTGCTTTTGGCCACAGATTATTTCACTAAATGGGTGGAAGTGAAGGCTTATGTTAGAATCACTCACACTCAAGTGATTGATTTTATTTTGAATCGTATAATCTACAGGTTTGGAGTACCAAAGTACATAATGATGGACAACGGCACAAATATGGACAATCAATACGTTCGGGCGTTGCTAGACGAGTACGACATCAATCAGAATTTATCTTCTGTCAGCTATCCGCAAGCAAATGGACAAGCTGAGATAACAAACAGAACTATTTTTTCCGGGATAAAAAGAAAATTAGAGGGGATCGAAGGAAAAGGACGATGGTTAGATGAATTACCAAGGGTCCTCTGGAGTTACCGAACGACTCCTCACAAGCCGACCAGGATGACTCCATTCGATATGGCGTACGGAGTCGAGGCGGTAATCCCAATTGAGTTGGAGGTCCCCACAACAAGAACTCATCTATTCGATCCTGAATAGAACGAAGAAATTCTAAAAATCGAAGGTGATCTCATAGATGAAAAGAGGGAAATGGCCTTAATAAGGTTGGCAGAATATCAACAAAGGTTGATGAGGAGTTATAACAAGAAAGTGAAATCAAGATCATTTCAAGTTGGCGATCAAGTACTAAGGGTGTTGGCTAACAGATCAAACAAACTGGATCCTACATGGGATGGGCCGTACACAGTAACAGAGGTGATCGGCAAAGGTGCCTACAGATTGGCAGATCAAGATGGAAAACAAATCGAACGAGCTTAGAATGCAATACACCTAAAAAAGTATTTTCAATAAAATTTATGTTGATCTTAAATGTCGTTTAACAGTTTGTATGATAAGATACATTTCAAATCAATAAAGATATTATTCATATCTCTGTTCAAGCTATCCAAAAAGCCCAAGTGAAATAACTTGGCCAAAATATATAAGCCACTTATGCAAAAGACCATCATGAAGATGGCATCAAGTTCCTATTTTTACAAAGACGTACAAAGATACGCATCAAAAAGGTTGTGTTCAAAAGAACACTGTTCAAAAAATATTAAGCACAATGGTGTTATCCTGTTTAAAAAACATTATGCACCTCAGTGCCACCTGTTCAGAAAATATCTAGGCATCGTAGTGCCATCCTGTTCGAAAACATTAAAGCACACCTGTGCCCTTTCAAAACTTGTCCAAAAAACCCTCACCACATGAGCATCAAAAAATATATATGATGTTACAGACCTCAAAAATTGTTCAAAGAAAGAAACTTCTAATCAAGAAGGTGGAGGATTAATATCATCAGTGAGAAGCTGTTGGCTCTCCGAAGTAGGAATGAAAGGCTCAACTGGCACTTTAGTTGTAGCAGTAGGGACTGCAGTGATGGGTGTTGGACGTTCGGCCGGAAAGATCCCATGCAAAATAAATTGAGTTAGGTCTTTTTCATCTTGGGAAGAATCAGGCTCTTTATATGGGTGAACGACTCTGCAAGCAGCATCATGGGCGGTCGGATTGTCATATGTACGGGCAGATGGATCCGATGACATTTGGTCATAACAAAATCTGAACCCGTCACAGAACTTTATGTAAAAAATGTTCACATATCTCCGGTGCATGTCCATACCTCCCCTTCGGTAAATTTCTAAACCTGTTTTCAGAACAACATTGGATGTTTCAAGGTTATGGATCTACTTCTTCAGTTCGGCATTCCGATCAGATTCATTTTTATGGAGTTTCTTTAAGCTCTCCACCTCAAGCTCCAAGATTTTCTTCTGTTTTTCAGCTAATATGGCGCATTTATCAGCTCGCAGGGGTGCATCATCAATGTTCTTTCTCTTATACTCTCCCATCTCAACAGCCTTACAGAGAGGTAGAACATTAAACACAGACTGAAAAGAGAAGAAACATTAGTAAAAAAAAAAAAAAAAAAAATTATTTTGGTACCTCTAGAATAGAAACAGGAGCCCTGGCCAGAAGCTCGTTTTGATCAACATGCTGCTGAAAGAGTTCATCCTTGGGAGGCCACATTCCACAAGCAAGAGCCATCAAGGAATCAGGATCGGACATTGCCAATGATCGGCGATTCAGAACACTACCATCACTTTTCTCGAACTTGGGGATCCATTCGCCTTCAGGATCAAATGATGGAGGAAAGCAGCAGTATGGAATAGTGTAGCCACTCACAGATCTGGCCTTCTTAACAAGTTTCTCATGCTTTTCAGAGTCATTTCTTTTTGCATGTTCAGAAGGGGGGCCCAGCAACAACTTTTTCTGAGCGTTACCACTATCATCGGTGTTCGTCCTCTTCAAATGCCCTTTCATCTTCTTCGGATCTTCGGTCAGATCGACCACTTGGCTCTTTCCTTTATCAGATGTCGAGCTGACTGGGGGAGTAGATTTTTGTGCCGCAGCACGCTTGGAGGTTGTGACCGGAATCTCCATGATAGTAGCCTCTGAAGCACTGGCAACAATTAATTTCAAATTTTGGGAAGTCAAAAGTGACTTGCTGGACGGAAGAGTTGCAAATACTTTCTCGTTCAGGTATTCAACACGTTCGAATGTATACAAAACACAGGCATACGATCAACAAACAAAAAAATACGCAGATCAAAGTAAAACAGGCGAAATTTGTAAAGTACAAAAAATACACTTGCCAGGATTTTTGAATCCACACTTCAGTTTCTTACAAATACCGAAGGTCCTTGGCAGAGGATACGGGCCGGACACATCCACTCTCCAATTTCCCCCAATTTTCACCATCTTATCTTTCCACTCCTTCTCAGAAGAAGGATTGCCTTCACAAAGTTTCAAGGTTGAATGGGGGTGCATATGGTACCGACCGGGGTTTTTTCTGATCTGATTGACTTTGTAACAGAGTAGAAAATCACCCAAACCTAGGTTCAAACCTCGTTCGTGATTCAGAACGAGCATAACAGATAGAACCCTGAAGAAATTAGGGTTTACTTGCAAAGGGGTAAGTCGTAAAGAAAAAAGAATATAGTGATAGAACGGATGTAAGGGAAATCTAAGTACGGCCAAGTGATGTGCAGAGAACAAGACTTCGCCTGGTTCAACTTCCTCATAAGTTTTGAAGTCTAAATCAGAAGAATACTCAGAAATCGAAACATCATTTGGTATGTCAAACTCTATTCGACATCTATCAGCTAAAGGCAATTACGTAATTGTTTTCAGGAAAGTTTCTGGGATTTTGGTTCAATCAAATTGGGGGCAACCTCAGAGGAAGAAATAACAGGGGCGTCATCAACAACCACCTCCAGAGAAGGGGTTCGGATGCTATCACTACTCATGATATTTTTTGATTTATGAAAGAAAGATGAAGGACGAAAGAGAAAAACTAACCTCAAGAAGTTTCTTGCTGGGAATCGTCTTCAAAGGGAATGAGTCTGCTCTTGTAAATGGGCAAGAAATATTGAAGGAAACGAAGGAAATAAGGGAAGTGACAGTTACACATGGCTCTTCGAATTCCCACCCTATTTCAAAAATGAAATAGGATTGGGAATTGGGGGCAAAGTGTAGGCCCATTTTTACATCAGGCCCCTCGTACAAAGTTAACACTGGATCAGCATACCCGTTTTAAAGCCCAAATAGAAAACAAAGCTCAAGGATATAAGCCCATTTCAGGATAAAAGCCATTAAGGAAATGACCGTTTCAAATATATAGAATCAAAACAGACATAAGGTTTTATTATAACAGTTTTTGATAAACATTAAACTTCAATTTAATGTAGATATTGTATTTAATATGTATTAAAACTCATTTATGTGGGTAAGACCAGATTCATGTATAAAAGAAAGAAAAATGAAAAGGAAATGGATTCGAAATTGCTCCAATTCTGGCTGTTTCTTGAAATATTTGTTATCTTCTTGCCATTTGTCTATTTCATAGCTTCTGTTTAAGTTACAAAGGTTGAGATTCGTTCGGCATTTGCGAACGGGTTTACAGTTAGGGTTTTGGGTTATTGGGGTTGGGAGGAAAGATTGACGCGAGATTGGAAGAGCTCAAGGTCTGCTTTCTTCGTCTAGAAACTCCATTGTTGTAGAGACAGAAGAAATGGAGGACTTCATTGTTGCAGAAAGAGAAGAAATGGAGTATGTGATGGTGTTGACTAAAATGATTTTTTATATTTTATTTTTATTATTACTTCCATCTTCAACTAAAATTTAATATTATAATGGAGGGCCATTTCATAATTTTACATCTTCGTCGAACCTAACTGGAGCTTTAATTCATCCAAGGGAGGTAACTAATATATTGAAAAACTAAGGGGTAGCGTGTGTAATATTGCCAAACCTAAGAAGAGGTAAGTGATATTTTCCTTTCTTGTTATTATAATCCATTTAATAATAATCCAATTCCACTTATACTAGAAAGCATATGTTGGTTCCCAGTAGGGATGGCAGAAAAAGCTGCCCCGGCGGGGAACCGACCAAAACCGTCTCATTTTTAACCGCCCCATTTAAAAATGGGTGGTTATGGGGATTAAAATAAAAAATCAATGGTTATGGGGCGGAGGACAGTTTGAGTGGTTCCCTCATTGGGGAACCGTCCCATCCCAAACCGCATTATTAATATTTAATTATTTTATATTAAATTTACATAGTTATATATTTATTTACATCTTCTTATATTAAAACTATATTAAAATCCTATATTTTCTTATATACCCTTTCTATATATAGAGAGAGAGAGAGAGAAAAAAAACACTCTCCACTTAACTCTTCCTTACCCATTGAGTTTGTAAATTAGAGTCTATATTGATGCGTTTTTGTTTCAATTAAAAAACAGTTTGGAATTATGAAAGATGACAAAGTCTCCACTTAGCTCTCTCTCTCCACTTAACTCTCCAGATGTTTGAAATTTTGTTACTTTTTGTTATTGAGTAGACTTGTTGTTTTTGTGATGGAGTTGTAAATGATTATTATTTTATGTTGTTATAATTGGAGATTTTTATTTAAGTTGGTTTATCTAGATTTTGTTACGATAAAATTAATTGGATAATTGCTTGTTTTGTTTTTATTTTAGTAATTATTTTGATTAAATTAATTAAATAATTGGTTATTTTTTATATAGATTTTAGCAAAATATTAATGTATTTATATTTTGTTTATATTTAAGGGGAGAAAATTGGTTTAATGGGGCGATTATGGGGGATGGGGTGACGGTTTGGGGTGGTTAAGGAGGTAAGGGTGAGATTTTTAAACGGTTATGGGGCGGTTATGAGGGATGAATTGTTTTGCAATTTTGGTTATGAGAATTGATAAAACCGCCCCAAACTGCCCCATTGTCATCCCTAGTTCCCAGCTCCATCTCGCTCTCAAGAGCTCATTTCATTCCGGGGGTGTTCTTGGGAGAGAGAGTCAAGTTCAAGGGTTTTAATTCACCTTGCCTTAATTTTATCTTGTTTTAAATTTCAAATGGAAAATGATGATTTAGTAACAAAATAATTTCAATAATTTAGTGGTGAAACGTTTAATATTAAAGTAATAAAAAAGTACACTGAAAATTAACAAAGAAAACTAAGGGTCCATTTGGGAGCATGGAATTGGAGCCTCGAAATTAGAATTGGGGGCTCAAATTCCAAATCCATTGTTTGGATGTGACAAAGTACTTTGGAATTGGAATTGAAATGCAATTCCAAGGACACCAATTCTACAACTTGAATTCCACAAGGAGAAGTTGTGATTTATAATTCTACATCTTCTCCAAACCTTGACCCACTAAATACTCTTTCTCTAACAATAAATTTTTCATAACCACAAACATACATATATATATACACAAATACAAATATATATACATATGCCTATATATATACTATATATATACATATTTATATACACACGCTTATATATAAAAATATATATGGTTAACTTCATTTACACCTCCAGATGTTTGTTTTTATTTCAATTACACTCTCCTAGGTTTGAGAATCTTCATTTACACCCCTTATTTTTTCTGACACACATCATTTACACTCCCTAATGTCACTTCCAAGATAACATCATGCTGACATTTTACTTTAATACCTAAACTACTCTCAAAGTGGAGATAGGTGGTGTTTGGAAACAATGATTTTTTTTTCTTTTTATCAATTTGACCCCCTCAATTTTTAACTTTCCCAAATATTCTTTATTATTATTTTTATCAAATTGACTCCCTCTATGGATTTGATTAAAGAACCCTAACCCTATCTCTGACCAATCATAATCCATCTCATATTTTATAAACAAAAGATTAAATGTTTAATAAATGAAGGATTGATGATACTTGCAGGGTTTGATTGATTAAGTGAATAGAAAGAGTAGACAAATCACTTGAGAAATACTTGTAATAATTATTATTATTAAATGAATTTTTTTTGGTAAATGAAATGTTTTATGGCACTAAGGGTCAGGTTACACCCTCATTAATCAATTATAATCCGCGAGTCTTTTAATGGCCCGAATTTCTTACTGAGTTGGTGTCCTAGATCTTACTCATGAAGTGAGTCAAATAGCTCTCCAAGCTAAACAATCCAACTGTAATTGGAGTTTTTTTTCCTAATCTAGTGAGAGAGGCCCTGTTGGTGGATGGGGGCGTTGTTTTGTAGTCTTTTTCTTTTGCCAATAATTTGGGTATATATATATATATATATATTTGGGTAAAACAAATTATAATACGTGAAATATGTAAATATTTTTTACTCCACTACCATGTAACAGTTTTAAATTCCAACTTTAGAAAGAATAATAATAATAAATAATTCAGTGCAAGAATTGTTTTTCTGCGTCACATATCACACCTTCCAGAGAAAAAAAAAATTCATGAAATTAAGATCCGGAAAAAAATAATTGTATTAAAAAACAAATGGATACAAGAGGGGGAAGAAGGAGAAGTGGGCTTAAAAGACCATCAGATACAAGCTTATACAAATCATAGAAACCCTATCATCATCCCAAAACCCAAATCCCAAATCAGCATCATGAACCCTATCAGCTGAATGAGACACCACAACAAACAGATGGTAAATCTAAGTCAACAGGCACAAACTCAAGAAATCCTCAAGTGGTTGTGGCGGCGGGAGGGGTGGAGGAGGAAAGGTCAAGGCATTCATGTGGTTGGAGGTGAACAAAAGGTTTTCTAGGATTCCTTTTGTGGGAGAGATTTGAAAGGATTTGGGGAGAAAATAAAATAAATGATAGTGTTATATGTGTTTGGGTTGACATCTTGAAGAGAAAAGGAATGATAACAATTTTAAGTATTAAAATGACAAAACTAAGAATAACTTTATTAACTAAAGGATATAATAGTAATTTAATTATTATCCTTTCTTTTCTTTTCTCTCATTTGGGTTATCCAAACAAGAATGATATCATTTTTTTCTTCTCTTTCAAAATCTATCCAAACATAAATTTAAAAAATTGATATCTTTTCTTTTCTTTTCTTTTCCATCATAACTAATGTTATCATTTTTTTTTCTTTTCTCTCATGTCCATCTAAACGAACCCTTAGATCATATTATAAAGAAACAACAAATGTCATTTGTTTTGAAAGAAAAAAAAATGTCAATTTGAAAAACTTTTAACAAAAATATTTTGATTTTTAATTTTTAGCTCTTCCAACAAGAAGGCTCTCAAAGCAAAAAAAAATGTCGTCAAAACAACACGCGGCTGCCGCCTACTCCGTCGTGGCCGGCATCTCATTGGACACGCCCGACACTCTCGTCGTCAACTACGGCGACGTCCTCCTTGATGACCTCCAGTCCAAGGAGGTCGCCGATCGGAAATGCACCGCGATTGGCATGCTCATGGGGGAGTTGAAGGATATGAGCACGTTGATCCTCCATTGACATCTAGGGTTTGAAGCATACAGTTGAGAGAGATCTAGGGTTTGAAGAAGTATTGAGAATAACAACATGATTAAACTTAATTAAGTAGGAGAAAGCATGTGGTATATGTTTAGGGTTAAAGTGTATATGTTAAGTACTCCCTCTGTCCCAGATTATAAGTCCATTTTACTCTTTTTAGTTGTCCTAAAATAAATGTTCAAGTTACAATCACAATACAATATTTCTTCTAACATTCTCATATTACCCTTCTTATATTTTTCAAAACATGTGGGCCTACAATATACTCCTACACATCAAATAGGGCAAAGTTGGTATAAAATAACATAAAACAAACTCCCTTCAAAAGTTCATTTCCCAAATATGGATCTATAAAATGGGACAAAGGGAGTCTATGTTTGTGTTTTGTTTAAGTGGTAGTGGGGTTTGTTTGGGTATAGGGTTAAGAGTGTTTGGATATAGGGTTAGTGTTTTTTTAACATGGGGTTAGACTATTCTAGATAGACCTGTCAATGGATTGGATTTTGACCCGAATCCGATCCGATTAGCCGGATTTGGATTAGAAAAAAAATTCGATAATCTGAATACGATCCGAATCCGATAATCCGATTCCTTAACAAATTGGATTTGGATTTGCCTAATCCGATCCGATAATAACCCGATCCGTTTAATTTTATATATACACATATATATTATGTTATTAATATGTAAATATTAAATAGTACACTAAATTATGTTTCAAAATTTTTTTTCGCCTTTTCATTTTTATGTTTTTATAGTCATGTATTATAAGTATTGATTGTAAAATATATAATTTAGTGTTTAATATTCTTAAAAAATAACATAAAAATAAAAATAATTAATAATTTTTTGTAATTTTTTTTACCTAATCGGATCGGGTTATCGGATCGGATATCCGAAAATATACAAATTCGGATTTGGATCAATTAAGTGAAAATCCATCGGATTATCGGGTCAGATCGGATCGGATATATGCTAATCGGATTCGGATTGGATAAGGACAAATCCGGTCCGAATCCGACCCGTTTACAGGTCTAATTCTAGGATTAAATCGATTTAAGTAGTGTTTGGTTTAAGGGCAGTTAAGACATTTCATATTAAAATTGACCATCAAAAGCTTACTGGGGGTGTAAATGAAGATTCTCAAATATGGGGGTCTTATTGAAATAAAAACAAACTTTAGGGGGTGTAAATGAAGTTAACCCAAATATATATACGTATACATATATATGTACTCATAGACACATGTATATATACAAATATGAATATACATACACACATATATATACATAAATACATATATATACACATCCACATACATACATGTACATACACACATACACATGCATATACATACATACATACATACACGTATATATATTCATACATATATTTGTATACTTATAGCTATATATATATTTATCTATATTGTCTAATTTAATTTTGAAGTTATGATCTTTTACATTCAAATTGGGTTGGATTTGAGATTGAATTCCAAGACACATCCAAACAATATATTTGAAATTGCATTTGAGGAATTGAAATACCATGACATTCCAATTCCAATTCAATTTCAAATCCACGCAACCAAACGGATCCTAAGACTATTTTATTTAAATTATTTTCTTGTCTCAAGGTTACTGTAATCTGAAAAACTATCTTCTAAAACATAGATTTGTACGTTAGCTTTCAAAAGTACCAGAATATTTAATAGGGTAAAATGCATAAAAAGCCCCTGAACTTTTTTCCCTCCCTTTCATTTCAAATGATTATTTTACCCTTCTTCTTAAATATTTCATTCTTTAAATTATACCCATATTATTTTCTCTTAGGTAAGATATTAATAATGGTATTCACCTAAGTTGTATTAGGGTAAATACATTCTCAAATGAAAAAAAAAATATAAAGCTATAAGTTGTAATTATTTTGTAAATAATTAACTTTTTATTAAAGTTTAGTTTGACTTAAATAATAATATATTTTATTTTGATTTTAAACTTTTTTAAAATAAATAAAATTTTATTTTCATAAAATATATCTATAAAGATCTTGAAACCACTTAAATAATAGATACATTTTTTTCTAATATTATATGGATAAAGTTTGCTAATTAATGACTTAATAATCTTAAATATTTTATTTAATTTATATTTAAATTACAATTTAATAAATAACTTTTTAAAATTATGTGTTTATTTATGAATATTTGAGTGGTTAATATGATATTAAATTAATATTAATTATTTTATAATCTTTATTAATAACTAATTAACAAACGCATTAACCATAATTCAATAAAATGGCGTTTTGGTCATATATGAAAGAAAAAAAAAGACAATGGGGCATTTTGCAATAAATTGTTATAGTTTAGGGGGTTTGTTGCATAAAAAATAATTCGGGGGTTATATGCAACAATGACCATAGTTCAAGGGGGTTTTCTGCATTTAACCCTATGTAATATAAAGGGTAAATTGCTTAAAACCCCCCTCAAGTTTACTATCTTTCTCTACTATACCCCCTCAACTAATTATACCCCCCTAAACTTTCATTTTCTTGCACCATGGTCTTCCTCCCAAAACATTTTACCCTTTTACTCTCCAAACTTTTTGTATTTCCACCTTACCTTTAATCGTATCCTTACTATTATATTTCTTAATTCTTTAAATTACAAAAATATTATTTCTTTTAGTTAGAATATTAATTATGTCATTTACCTTTAATATATTTGACTAAATATACTCTCAAATGTTAGTTCTTTTTTTATAAGTTCTAATTATTTTATTTGTAAATCAATTAACTTGGTATTAAATTTTAGTTTGATTTAAATCATAAAACTCAATCTTAATTAATATATTCATAAATAAATCACAATTTATGAAAACAATATATATATTTCGAACAATATATATATATATATTGGAAAATGATATATATTTCGGAATATATATATAATTCGTCAAAAATATATATTTTCCGAATTCTTTTAAAAAATATGATTTTTTTTCGAAAAATATTTTTTTTGGGAAAAATATATATTATGTTCCAAAATATGATTTTTTCCGAAAAATAATATTTATTGAGAAAAATATATATTATGTTCCAAAATATGATTTTGAGTCATAATACCTAAACTACCATCAATAGTATAGGAGGGTTTAGTGAAATCAAACCTTCAAAAAAATTATTTTTTGAAAAAATATGTATATTTTGGAATATATATATATATATATATATATATATTGGAAAATGATATATATTTCGGAATATATATATATATATGATTCGTCAAAAGTATATATTTTTCGAATTGTTTTAAAAAATATGAATTTTTCTGAAAAATATACATTATTTTCTAAAATATAAAAAATATATATTTCGGAAAAAAATTATATTATTTTCGAAAAACAAATCATATTTTGGAAAATAATATATATTTTTCTCAAAAAATTATTTTTTGGAAAAAATTCATATTTTTTAAAACAATTCGAAAAATATATATTTTTGACGAATTATATATATATATTCCAAAATATATATCATTTTCCGATAAAACTTAATTTGATTTAAATTATAAAACTCATTATCCTAATTAATTTTTTTTTTTTTGCCAAATGAAACTTTCTTTTTATAAAAATATATTCATAAATTGTGATTTATTTATGAATATTAATTAGGATTGAGTTTTATGATTTAAATCAAACTAAAATTTAATAACAAGTTAATTGATTTACAAATAAAATAATTAAAACTTACAAAAAAAAAAATTTAACATTTGAGAGTATATTTAGTCTAATACATTAAAGGTAAATGACATAATTAATATTCTAACTAAAAGAAATAATATTTTTGTAATTTAAAGAATTAAGAAATATAATAGTAAGGATATGATTAAAGGTAAGGTGGAAATACAAAACGTTTGGAGGGTAAAAGGGTAAAATTTTTGAGGGCAAGCCCATGGTGCAACCTTTTATGAAATTTTAGGGGGTTTTAAGCTCAGGCCATGTTTGGTAGGCGGTCTTTCTGGTCTGGTCTGGTCTGGTCCGGTCCGGTCTGGTCTAATCTGATCTGAAAAAATTTGTTTGGTAAGCGGTCTGGTCTTACTATTTATTTATTATAATATTTATTTATGTATTATTTATTTATTTATTTATTATTTCTTCACTTTATAATATATTTTATTATTTATATTATTAAATTATTATTTATTAATTTATATATTAATTTATAAATATATTCTATTTATTTATTATTATTTCATTATTTAATTCATTTTATTTATAAATTATTTATTCATTTTTAATTATTTAAAAATATATTTTATTAATTTATTATTTAGTCCATTTTTTATTATTATTATATTTATTTATTATTATTGTATTCATTTTTTATTATTATTATGTTTTATTTAATTTATTATTTATATTATTAATTATTCATTTTTAATTATTTATTTATTATTATTATATTTTTTTTATTATTATTAGGTATTATTTATTTCATTTTGTTTATTATTTATTATTTATATTTTATTTTTAAAATATGTTTTATTTAATTTATTATTATTATTATTAATTTTTTATCATTATTTCTTTATTTTTAATTATTTATAAATATATTTTATTAATAAGACCAGACCAGACCACCAGGAACCACCTTTTTTTTTGTCTGAAATGAGGTCATTTTGGTCTGATTTGGTCTTACTTGGTCTAACCAAAAATTTGGGCCCAATGCTACCAAACACGGTCTGGTCCCATAAAACGCAAGACCAGACCAGACCACCTACCAAACAGGGTCTCATTTCATAGTTTAGGGGGTATAGTAGGGAAAAAGAGTAAACTTGAGGGGGGTTTTAAGCAATTTACCCTAATATAAAACACTAAAGAGCTCATGTACACATTGGTTTCGATTTTATTAACCCATTATAACAATTTATTATAGGATTATCGTCAAAAGTTTAATTACAAAGACTAATTTTTCACAGTTGCTGAAAACATTCTGAAGGCATGCATAACGTGGACAAGCTTATATCTGATGACATTTCATTTGATAGCCAGAGAAATTACTAGATGGCCCTGGACCATGTAATCTACTCCAAAGATGGGGCACGAGGGGAAAATGAGCACCGATATGAATCGTCCTACCCATAGTCTTTTCTTATTTTTTTGAAAAGATCAGCTTTGTATTATAATATTAAATCAGGCTTACAAATACTCTAAGGCCTACCCTTGGTAACACACTCCTATATGAAAACCAAATAACCACCACAAGAAGCATAAGCAATATAACCACCTAATAAACATCACCTCATGCCACAACCAAAAGAAAGCACAAATACATAAATGAACCAGCACTCCTCCACTATAACTGTCAACTAGACTAACTAACCACAAGAACACCCCACACAAGCCTGAAGCCATTGCCCTCATTAAAGAAGAATAGAAGATGGCAAACCCCAGACCTCCACAAGCTCCTGATTCTGGGTAGAAGCTGCAAAACCTGTCAAAGGAAACAAAGAGTATCTCACACTGGTTTTAATCCAATTTTGTAACTCCCCTGCTGAAGCAAACTCCTTCTGAAACACCCTCCTATTCCTCTCCATCCAAATAGCATAAATGGTAGCAGAAAACAAAACCTTATTGAGAAGAGAAGAAAGAGATTTGTCCCTGAACTTAGAACAATACCAAAGAAACAAAGAATCCCAAACCCCCACAGGCCAAACCCTCCTACCCTTCACCTGCAGAGCTAAGTATATCTGCTTAGAAAGCTGCAATTGAAGAATAAATGGTCTGTCCTTGTTCATAGCATGACAGAAGCAACATGTAGCTTGATCAACTAAGCCAATAGACAAAATGTAGGGTCTGTTTGGGGGAGCTTCTCAAACCCACCAAACGGGCTTCCAAGTCCAAAAAGCCCGTTTAACAAAATTACAGTTGTTTGGTGAAAACATTGAAACGCACTTTCATGAAAATTTGAAACTTTTAAAGCCCGTTTAATAGAAGCAAGTAATAGTTGCTTCTCAAATTCACTTCCCCTATTTTAGGAGTAGTGGATGTTAAAAAAGGTAAATTCCTATATTATCCTCATACTTATCTCTTATAACTTCTTATCCAAAAAGAGTCCTGCTTTCATTCATCAATTTTTTATTTGTAAAAATTATTGTACTATATATCAATTTTATCCCATAAAATTCATGGGCATTCTACATTATTTTCACCGTGACCTACTTTCAGCCATCACTTTCTTTGTAAAAAATATTATATTATATATTAATTTTATCCTATACAACTCATAGGCATTCCATATATTATGACTAATATTTCATTCGTTCATATCTCTAATAGTAATAAAAAATAGAAAACAAAAGAAAATAGAGAGATAAATGAAGGATGAACCAGTGTTCGATTCCACGATTCCGATGACATTGTGTTTCATAAATTAATAACCTTCGTTATTGGTTATTCTGGGTAATATTGTAAATTACTAATTTATTTAATAGTATTAATTCTTAAATGAGTTGTGAAGTATATAGGTTCACCAAACAAATTTTTATTTTGAAACGCAATTATCAAACTTACTTTTATAAAGTCATTCTTAAAAGAAAGCACTTCTCTTCTCGAGAAGCTCCCCTAAACGCTACCGTAGTCTTTTTTTATGCTCCCTTTGTTCTGTACTGGTGTCCTCTTCTCCTTCTGATATGGTTACTGTCAAGCTGCACCAGGCATCTCAGTTGAGTTCAGGCAATCAACTCTGGCAGATATTCCATTGCCCCGGATGATTTCCTCAACAACTTCATTAATGGCATTTCCTTTAGCCTACATGAGGAGAAAAAATGACAAATATATGTGGATTAACCAAGGCTTTTCAAGAGTTTGGTGAATATACATTGAGCTAAAATCTGCACTCCACTAGTTTATAAATATACTCCTTTTTGTTTTTACTTTTTTCCTCAAACAAAAATGCCAAAAGTGTCTCTAATGCTTAACCAGGAGATAGAAATTAAATAAATATTTATCTTGCTAAATTAGTATCTATTTGAACTGAATGAGAATAGGTGACCTAGTAAACCCTTGAGATTTAAAGCGGGTTAGTAAAATTTATAAAAGTTGGACTTGAACTTAGAACGTGATATTAGTTTCTCCTTTTGATTGTGTTTACGGAATTTAAAACATGTTAGGGGATATGTGAAAGTGAGGGACGTGAAAACTTAGAACGTTATTCTAGTTCCCCTTATGATTTGTAGATTATTGCTTTAATGAAATTAAAAACATGTTAAAGGGGATAAAATTGATATAATTTTGAAGTATTGCTTAAATTGAGATAAAAATATGTTAAATGAATGAAAATATTATCCTTGTGAAATTAAAGGACAACTTGATGATTTGGAATATGAATGGTGCATGAGAAAGTATCCTTGTTGATTATTGTTTTAATGTGATTTAAAATCATGTTAAATGGTTAATGGTATTCGTGTTGGTATTTTGGGAATATTTACATAAATATGATGTATTACATATTTGTGTTAAGGCATGGTTTTTATTGAGGCTCTGTATGCATATTGAGTACACTGTGTCGTGTTGAGTACATGAGTGTTAGTCTATGAGGGTCGTGTAACTATGTGTGAGTTTGACTTGTGTCGGATAGTCAAATATTTTCATAAATATGATGAGATACATATTTGTGTTGGTGCATTAGGTGTCCTCCACATACGGAACTAGTAAATCGAAAAATGGGGATATAGGGTTGGTTGTTGCCTCATCGTGGTAGTATGCGTCACTCTCGAAGTCTCGATTTGCCCATGCATTAGGTGTCTCCCACCTACGGAACTAGTCAGCTGAAAAATGGGGATATAGGATTGGTTGCTACCCCATCGTGGTGGTAAGCGATACTCTCGAAGTCTCGATTTGCCCATGCATTAGGTGTCTCCCACCTATGGAACAAATAAGCCGAAAAATAGGGATATAGGGTTGGTTGCTTCCCCATCATGGTGGAATGTGCCACTCTCGGTGTAACGCCTCGCGTTTCCTTTTTTCTTTCTAAAATTCTTTTCCAAGTGTTAACGTTTTGTGACGTCACTTATTCTTGACGTCTTCTATAATCTCGGTACGTGAAAATTTTTCATGTTTAAGTTTCGGACTTCACGGGACGACTTCGTGAACTTTCATTTCCGGCTTCATGATTTATTGTTCATTAGAGACTACGTGGGTTCGTGCAACGTTTTCTCGTTAGAGCTTCGGCAATCTTATTGGTTTCCCGAACGTGTTACTTTAGTTTATTTTAGACATTCAGGTGTAGCACATTTAACGGGTGCGTTTCGATAGGTGTAATTACGTGAATTGTTTGTTATATTTTCATTTTGTAATTAATAAAAATTATTGGAAACGATTTCGGAAAAGAAATGACTGAAGGATAAATGAGTATTTTCATATTTAAAGCACTTAATGGAAAGTGTAGAGATTTGGCTAAGTGTTCGGGTATGAATCACATAATGGTAAGTAAAGAGGATGACAATGGGTAGAAGGGTAATTAAGAGACATGATGACACTCTTGTAATTAACCATATGTTGGGAATAAATTGATCATTTCCCATTTTTAAATGGTGTATCATTTATAGCCATTGATCTCATTCTCCCATCTTTGTTCTAAAGCCTTGGATCATAGGGCTTTGTTTGGATGACACTTAAATGCAAGAATCCATTATTGTTGGTCTTTCACTTGGCAAGACTTCTTATCAACCATTGGATGGTTTATTCATTTCCATTTCCTTATTCTAAACCCTTGGATATTAAGGCCTTGTTTGGAAAGTGTATAAGAGGGGTGATTATTGGTTTCAGTCTTCCAATGACAAGACTATTTTGCGGCCCTTGGATTAAGTCTTTATTTACTAGCTTTATTATTATTCATTGGATGGTTAGAGTTATGAGTGGAGAATCTCTACAACTTTTAGGGTTAGCACACATTTAGGAAGACTTTATCTTTTCCTCTCCATTTCCTCTCTCGTTTTCCTCTTGTTTCTTATCCACTTAGGGGTTGATTTGATCACCCTAAGTTGGGAGTTTTATGTGGCCATCAACATGGAAGTTGTTCATGGTGTTCTTGTGTTTGGTTTGAGCCAATGATTGGTAAGTGTTCTTTCTTCCTTGTGTGTTTTCCATTCAAACCCTAGTTTTTGGGTTTTTGGGTTCTTGTTAAACCACTTCATGACTGTTGTTCTCCTCTTGTGTTGGAGTTTGATTCATTGTTAGGAGGTTATGGTGAAGCTTTCCATCGGATTGCTCCTTTGATTTCGGTGTTGGGTGAATGCTAGGGTTCTTGGCCTTGTTTAGTGGTTTTGCTTTGCTCTTCAAGAGGTATGAGAAAACTTCTTAACTAACTCATCTTATGATTGTGTAGGTATGAGTTTGATTCTAGGGTTCCTAAACTTATATGAAATTGCTAAGTGTATCATTGGAATTGTGAATTAGGGTTTGAACATGTTTATATGAATTAAACCTTGTGTATGGAGTACTTGTAATGATATTGAATATGATTATGAAGCATGCTAGTTATGTGAATGTTCTTGAGATTTCCTATTTCAAGTGTGCTTGTATGCCTATATATGTGTATATGTATGTGGGTATAGTTGTGTATGTGTAAGTGTAATTATACATATGAGTATGTGGGTGATATGGAAGTAGCCTTTAAAGTGAGATTAGGCTAGCTCCTTTGGTTAGTACCTTTAAGGTATGTTGGGAATTTATGTCATGTTTGAGATGTGAATTGTGATAAACTTGCTTGAATTGAACTAAGAACATGTTTAAAAGAATGGAATTATTTTCCTTGTAAATTAAAGGATAACTTGATGAATTGGAACATTATTTGTGCATGAGAATGTATCATTGGGATTTAAATATTTTAATTGAGATATAAGCATGTTAAATGAATGAAAATGTTATCATTGTGTATTAAAGGACAACTTGATGATTTGGATCATGAATGGTGCATGAGAAATCATCCTTATTGATTATTGCTTATAAATGTGAAATTGGAAGCATTGTGCTAATTAGAGTCCAATATATTGCAAATGAGAAAATCATGTATTGTGATTGAGCATGTTGTGGGCCATTGTTTATAAATGTGAAATTGTAAGCATGATGGTTTATTGAGTACAATATTTTGCAAAAGAGAAAAGCATATATATTGTAATGGAACATGATTGTTGTTGAGAACCTGGATGCATATTGAGTACATCGTGTAGTGTCAAATCATGATGTTGGTATATGTGGGTTGTATAATCATGTGTGAGTAGTCAGTCTTGTGTCGAAGTCGCAACTGGATTGTGCATCCGTCTTTGGCTTATAAGTCATAACTAGGCTATGCATCCATCTTCGGATTTTGAAGTCGCAACTGGGTTATGCATCCGTCTTCGACTTATAAGTCACAACTGGGTTGTGCATCTGTCTTCGGATTTCGAAGTCGCAACTGGGTTGTGCATTGAGTTTCATGGGTTGAGCGGGTGTACCATGAGGTGTGTTGAGTCATATTGCCATTATATGATTTATCTCTACATGTGGATCATGATATTATCCTATATGGTTGCGGAACATGTTTAATGTGAATTTCAAAATATAATTCATTTGTTATTAAAATGCTCCAGTGTAATTAAAGGATGTGGGAATATGATTTGCATGCCTTGTTTAAAGTATAATGTGAGATAAATGCTTATACTTGTTGATATATGCTTATATACCTTGTGGGGGGGGGTTGATATGAGTGGGTTTAAGGACTTTCTTGTGATAAGTAAAGTCGGTTGTGACTATTGAATTGAGATGAGTTGAAGCCTTGAGAAGGCGGGTGATGGTTTTGTGGTCTAAGTTAGCGTTGGTGTAGCAATGTGGCATCAATGGTGACTTTGATGCTTTGGTTATGATAGACAAAGTTATGAATAAACCGAGTCGATTGTATATTGATGGTCATATAATTTTGTCGGCGTTGCCTGATACCGTTTTCAAAAATGCATCTCTCTCGCCTTGTGGAATTGATTTAGATCCCGTTTGTTTCTAGGGATTGTCCCATGTCCAAATATTTGATACAAAATTTGAAATAATTTATTTTCACTTGAAATGATTGTTTTACCCTTGGTGAAAGAGGGGTACTTTAACTTTCTGTTTGGGTCGGCGTTGTCCGATGTCATTTTCAAAAATTCATATCTCCCGTGTCGTGGCCTTGAATTCGTTTCCGTTTGTTTCAATGGTTTGACATATGTCCAAACAGGTGGGGTAAAGCTTGAAAGTACATTTTTGCACTTGAAATGACCATTTTATCCTTGGGCGAACATGTGACCTTTGAGTGGTCGGTGTAATGGGTGGTTCGATCCCTTTCACTTTCTTTTGATGTTCGGCAATCTTTGTGACTTCATTGAGGTTGAAGTGATGGTTTTACCCCTGTGTTGGGTTTAAAGATGGTGGGTAGTACCATGTGAGGTGATTGGTAGTATGAGTTGATACTGATTTGAGGTTTTGAAGCTCGGTATGCTCGTGATCTAGGAAGTGTAATTGTTATCATTCTTGGAGTGTTATGAATAGGAGTGTTGCTCCCATGATTTGGTGATACGTGTTGTGTTGATTATTAGTGTTGGACTAGTGGGTACGAGTCATAGTGATCCCTGAGGTGGCCTGTACTATGTGACTTGTTTTAGTTGTATCTCTTTATATATACTATATATATATAGGTGTGCATTTATTATATATTGTTGTGTTATGGTTTCACCACGTGCTAGTTGCCCTATTTATTGATGCATGGTAGGGGACTAGGGGAATGTGTTTCCTGGGTCTCGTATTGAAGTGAGTGCCATGTGGGACATTTGACTACCTAGGATAGATACATGTACACGGGTTGGTTCGCACTCGACTTGGATATTACCAGAGGATGTGACAGTTACGATTCCTTTCTCCTACGGGGCTTGATGAGCTCACCCCGGCGTTGGTTTGCCCAGGTGGTCCACACTAGTTTACAGGTGATGTTTTGGTTACGGACTGCATGGGGTGCAACGACACATTTCCTTTATTTTCTCATTGCAGGTTTCAGATTTGTTAGGGTGTTACAGATGGCGTTACGGGATTGGGATGTCCTTATGTAAAGTTATTCCATTTTAGTTTCCTTTTCTTGTCCCCTGTATTGGGACCGTTGTTGTATTTCTTAGGAGCCAATCTGTTGGCATATCCCTTCCTTGTATTTTGTACCATTACATCGTTGTAGAGATGTATTCTTTCGACGCTTCAATGTGCCTCGTGTATCATTTGGTTTAGCTTCCGCTTGGTTATGTATGGAATTATTATTATTAATAATATTCCATTCATTTTATAGTTGTTTAGGATCTTAATTAGTCGCTCTTTGTAGGGATCATACCCTGGATTCCTCGGATGTCCTAGTTCGGGAGTCTTTGGAATTTAGGGGCGTGACACTCAGATCTTAGGGCGCTTGAAAGTGAGAAGTGTCAAAATCACTTGGGAAGAATCGATGCGGTACTCTTTCTAAGCGTGAATGCTTAGAGTATGTATTCGTTAACCTGTATTGGGCGAAATGTGTACCATGAGGATTGTGAGTCACATTGCATTTGAGTTGCTATTATGTGATTATCTCTACATGTAGATAATGATATCATTATATATGATTTTGGAGCATGTTTAATGTGGATTTTGATAAATGAATTCATTGTTATTAAAATGCTCAAATGAAAGTGGATAATGTGAAAATATGATTACATGCAGTAATTATTAAAGTATAATGAAATGTAAATGCTTATACTTGTGATTATGTATTTTTATGCCCTTGGAGTAGTGAACTCTTTAGATAGCTGAGGTTAGTGATGGACTGTAGAGTCGATTTTGAGTTGAGGCCTTAGAAAATACAGCTAATAGTTTTGTGATCGTGGTTGCTTGTGTGGTAATGACCCTTTGATGTTTCTTCCACACTTTGAGGAACGTATCATCTATCGTACTTTTGAAACTTTGAGTTGGTCAGACGAGGTTATGATTGAACCTGTCTGGTTGTTTGGCAATGGTCTCTTGATTCTGTTAGTGATTTAGAGATTTGGTATCAAATGTGAATTTGAGGTTTGAGTAAATTGAAATAGGTATTGATTGAAACTAGTTAGTTCCTAGGTAGCGGCCAGTAGTTTCCTCTTTTCATGATCTTAATGGATTAAAGCAGTTTTAATAAGTATTCAAGGTACTGTAGTTTTGCAGCCTTGTTTTTCGTGCTTAGTTCATTCTCTTAAGCATTTATTTTACTCTCCTTTGTTTACTAATATATGTTTTTGACTTATATGTTACTCCTTGAGCCACTGGTTATGGTGTTGTGTCGAATCTTTTTCTTGTGTTATCATTTGATTTTGTGGGGATGGAAACGAATGGTTGTGTTCCGTGGATCCAATGCGTTGCTCTTAAAAGTGGAGTGTGTTTATCCACTATTGGTGCGTGAATATCACCTCCAAACTTTGTCGTTCCAATGCAGACTGCTTTTGCTACGCAATGTCATTGCAAGACAAATACGCTTCTTGCGTAAAATGTTCAATATGAGGAAAGCATACGGCACAATGAATCAAAGTTGTATATTTGTTCTGAATGATCAAGTGGACCAAGACATGCATTTATAAGGAATACTGTAAATGAGCGGTTGACTGGCGATTTAAAATGGCAAGACACGAGAGGACAAGACATGGAAATTCTCTCTCCCTGCTTATTACCATGAAAACGGATAAGCTCACAGCTCAAATCATCTCTAATGATATGATGTATTTGCATGTTGACTTTTCACTCCAAAAGATGATGAGGACATTCCCCACGTAAGGTAAATGGAAGGAAAATAACTCTAATGCAAAAATAGGAAATGAGTTCAAACTAAAAGGCTAAATTATTTGGTAGAATTCTAAGCAACAAAAATCTTCAGTTAGGACAATTGCTTACAAGAATAATTGATGGCTACGGTGGTAGAAATGTGCATGGTATATTGTTAGAGTTTAAACCTGTTAGATATACTCTAGTGGCTAAACTTTGTCAAAAGTGGAATTAGATCTTCGGTGAAGATGGCCCCAAAGTAGTCTTGGTTGGACAATTAGAGTTGTCTTATATAGATTTGGTTTGAACTTGTCTATGTTTGATGCAGTTCATGAGTTTAGAGCTTTTTTAGCAAAGTAGTTGGTTCAATAATATGGTGTGGTTTGCTAGGGCTGCAACAGTTATCCCCTTGGGGAGGTCCTTGCCATCATCTTTGGTTGGGGTTCTGTTGTAGTTTCTGTTACTTCTAATGTATTCTTATGGATTAAAGTGAAAAATAAATGAAGAAGTGTGTATGCTAAGTACAATGAATATTCATTCTATAAAATGCGTAATGCTGTTCTTTACATAACGACTTCCTTACCTTAACCCCAATGGCGATCGCTGTTTTCAACCTGACCAGTTCACCTAACCTTAAAGAACCCCCTTTCTTATCTTTCACAAAGATTAGGGGGACCTTCCTTGAAGAGGCCATGCTAGGAAGATGCTTTGTCAGCCACCGAGGGTTGCAATCAGAAGCTAATAGTATGGCCTACACATCCTCAAAACAAGAACCATCACGTCAATCACATAATTGCAATCTTTATATGTTAAGGATTAATCGAGTATTCACACCAAAGGAAAATGGAATAACTAAGATTTTCCCACTAATTCAAGTCAACTGAGAAAAAAGTAGAATAAACGTTCCTATAATGCATCCATCAAAACTCACCATTAGCGTGAACCTAGTGTCATTTCATTTTTGCAGTCAAAAATTAATTGAGTATTCATATCAAAGGAAAACAGAATAACTGAGATCGTGTCTCACTAATTCAAGTTAGCTAAGAAAAAAGTATCGAATATAAAAGTTGCTCGTAAGGACCTAAAACATATTCCTTGACCAGCAGTTCAGCTAATTAGAGGCTGGGGTGGGTAGCAGGTGATCTTTGGAGTGGATGCCAAGGTTTTCAATGAGTCAGTGACTGCTACTAGGCCTAGCCCAACTCACATTCTCTTGGTGATTCAAGACATTAGGAGTTGGGCTTGTAATAGAGAGGACTGGCTGTTTTTAATTGTTTGTATGGATGGACATAATGTCGTTGTTTTCTTGCCTTGGAACAGAAAGTAAACGTATTACCTTAAATGCTTTTATTAAGGCCTCATAATTAAGGTGTGGTGCTATTCTCATAATTCCCTTATAGCTGCAAGTGAGTCAAAATCTATAGCAAAGAACAATAAATTCTCTGAAGTAGTTAATTTGATAAAATACTGATTTTAAGACCTAAATAAATGCACTCAAGTAGTCTCAAGGTAGGCATTCCTTCAAGTTGAATTGTATTCCTAAGTAAAAATGTTTTATTTCCCACCAAGGAAGGGTTGCCATACCTATATCATCGGCGGTTGGCCAGAGTGATATCTCCTGTAACCCCTAAATGAAGAGGTGCAGTCCTGGTTATAATAAACATCATCTTACATATAAAACAAAAAAGATGGTTATTGGATAAGGAAGTTGAATAGCTGGGTTTTATATTGTTTATTTAGTTATCTAAAATTAAGAAAATGCTGGATACATATTTTTTTTTTACTAAAATGATGCCAAAGAGATCACAAACTGACTACTTATATACTAACATAGTGTACATGTAGAAAAAGTACACAATAATTGATCCTTTTTATTTAGTGAATAGGGTGTATATATACACAACTAGATGGGCTTAGGCCCATCTCCCAAGCCAATCACGATCCTATCTTTTGTGGGATTGTGAATATATCTTTCCATGCTCATCTCTACCCCTTATTTACGGATTTGATTTCAAATTGGTTTCTTGTCACTCACTCATTCTAGAAGGTACCATGGGCTTAGCCCATCAAACCTCGCCTAGGCCACAACTTTTCCCTATTACACAGGCCCCTGAGGTTTATGGGCCTGTTTATAATTTTACAGGCCCATAACCGAATATATATACATACATGCATATTGCTTTGTTTAAGAATTGGCGGCTAGAAGTGATGTTGTGGCTGAGAATTAATTGCTGAGTAGGTGGACAATCATTCGAATTTCAAATGGAAGGCCCATGATCTCTTAATCCTCGTGCCTGGGTGCTGAAATGATGGCGCACATCCTTCGGAATTCGTGCGTGACTCTTGGTCTGCTTTTGATCCTTTATAAAGCCAAGGCTTGTCATTTCGCACTTACACTTTCAAGTTTCATTTCTTGCAAATACTTCTCTCAAGACACTCTCTCCAATTTTTGCTTCGCCGGACTCTGCATTTTTCGTGTCGGAGAACGTTATCGAAGTAACTTTCAATCTCTACCGAAGACTTCTCTCGTCTCGCCCTTTCTTTCGTGTAAGTTTTAGCACTATTTACTTCTTCTTTCTATCTCCTCCACCACCCTCTATCTCTTCTACCTTTCTGTAGTAATGTCTGAGAGAGATGATACTAGGTCTGTGAGTGAGGTCGTTCTATCCTCTGGAACCAACACCGAGACCCCTACTAGCAGCCCCTCCTCTAAATGCTTCTGTTAACCCTGATCTCCCCAGTTCTTCAGTAAACCCTGAATTGCTTGGTGAGGAGGATTCTTCTGATGATGAGGGTCCTGTAGACCCATCCGTTCCTACTCCCTTCGTCGTCGCTCTTCTTAAGGAAAAATCTAGAACTGTAGTAGACGTCAAACGTCTTCGGGTTGATGCTGGCATTCCCGATGACGTATTCCTGGCCTCCTACCCAAAGTGATGGAATTGAACCAGGTAGTATCCTCCTGTCAGTGGTCCACCTTAAGATTTTAAAATTCCCACTTCACCCTTTCTTTCATTATGTTCTCTTTATGTTAGGGTTGAGCCCACTTCAACTTAACCCGAACTGTTTCAAAGTCCTTGCCATGCTCCTTTTGTACAACAGGGATTTCGATCTTGATCTAGGTTTAGTTGATCTACTCCTTTGCTACTTCTTCCAGAAGGCCAAAGAGAGCAAGGGTAGATACAATCTTTTCCCCTTCCAAGGTCGGGGCATATGCTCTGACAAAGGCTGGAAGGAGAGGATGGTGGTAGTCAGTGGCAACTGGTAATATCCATTCTCTCTAACATACCCTATCCCTAAGGTTTTTGGTCCTATCCGCCTTCCCACCTTCCATCCCCTTCATAAAGCCACATGCTTCTCTGTATTATGTGACTTGCATCGAGGGGAGTATGTGCTTAGGTTTCTAGGTTACCAGGACAGGGAGATGGCCCCAGGCCCCATAAGAGAACGTTTTGAACTCCTGAAGACCAAGATCTGGAGCAATGTCAAATCTACCTCCGTGTTTTTTACCACAGAAAACCTGGAGATGATATCTAACTTGGGCGTTGTTGCTGACATGATGGAGATCCCTTTGAAGCCCATGACTCGCCGGAGAACCCCACAGACCAATGAGCTTACCCCGACGGTTATCCCTCCCATAGTCGTGGCACCACTAGCACCACCTTCGGATCCTTGGACTTCGGGTTCACCTCCCCCACCTCCTCAAGCACCTGCAACAGGGGCAGCACTTCTCTCACCAGACCCCGTTCTGCTACAGGGGGTGGTGGAGCCAATAAGAGGGTCAGGACAAACAACGCTACTGAAACCTCTATTGTGGACCCTTCATTGGGTCAGGATACTTCCAGCTCTGTCATTCCTTGGGAACCGAAGTTCATTCTTCCAGATGGTACCCCCGTCTACGCTAAGCATCTTACCATCTGTCAGCCTGAGGCTCTGCGGGTGATGGCCAAAGGCGTGTGGACCCCCACTGACAAGGCAGCCCACGCTAAGATCACAAGGACCTAGCTCCTCCAGAAGGGCTAAAAAATTTCCATGGAGGTAAGTTACCGTCTCGCATATTTAGTGGCTTTTCGTAACTTTGTTTTTCTTTATTTCTGAAGTTGGTGTTGTGTTTCTTCAGGCAACTCTTGTACGCCATCCAGTCCTACAACCATATTTTGGAGGTTGATGTCAGAGAGATGAACAGACTACAGAACCTCCATCAACAGTCGAATGACCACCGGGTCACTTTAGCGAAAAAGGCTGACGGTCTTCGGTAGAGCTTGTCAGATCAGAGCCTTCTGCTGGAGACTGGGGAGGCTGAAAGGAGGGCCATAGCTGCTGAACTGGGGGAACTGAAGGCCGCTTACCAGAAGATTGTTGCTGAGAAGGCAGAGGCAAACCATCTTCTAGCTTTGGAGCAATCCAAAGTAGAAATGTGTCGTCTGGGGGGCTTGGACATGCATCAACGTTATATAGCTATCTGTGATGTTCGGTCAGCTCTTGTATTGCGGACTAGGGATGAGCAGGAGCACATTCCGCTGTCAGAACAGGAGTTTAAGTCCCCAACCGAGATGGATGAGCATCTGGGGGTCGTTTACCCCTACAAGGATCCGGCTCCCTCTGAAAACGAGAGTTATTTTGCTGCTTTCTTGAAGGGGGAAGATCCGGTGCCCCTGGCTCCTCCACCACCTCCTCAAGCGAACATAATGGATGACCTTAGCCTTGCTTTCAGGGGTCAAGGTGATAGGACTTAGATTTTACTTCCTTTTTTTCTGTACTGCCCAATTTGGGGTCACATCTGTATTCCCCTTTTTTTTATAATTTAATGAAAATTTCAATTTTTGCAGCTTAAGTTCCGTTGAATGTTTCTTTTATTTTTATCTTGTGACTTTGGGCATTTAAGCCTCCAGTTTCGTCAATGTTTCCGGGTTCGCTCAAAGTAGATTAGATCCAAACTTAGGAAAATCATGTGTTTCTCGTAAGACTTCGGGCCTTAGGCCCCCGAGTTTTGTAGATAGATACCTCTGGTTAAATCAAGCTAAGTTTGAACTCAACACTTAAGAATTTTCCCATTTATTGAGAGTCTTCGAGTATCTGACCCTTGAGACTCATAGATATCCTCTGGTTAGCTCAAGTTAAGTTTGAACTCAACACTTAGAAATTTTTTCCATTTATTGAAAGTCTTTGGGTATCTGACCCTTGAGACTCATAGATATCATCTAGTTAGTTCAAGGTATTGGAACCATGTTGAATTAACACTTCGTAAAATTTCTTGTTTGTTTGGATCACCATTGCATATACCGAAATGAAACATTGTGAGAAAAGAAAGATCATTTTATTAATGTTGCATAGGTGCCATATAATGGGCACAAATGCTTTTATTGTGACATTATTATTGTCTAAACATAACTAAGGATAATACCTCTTCAGACGATAGGCATTCTGGGAGTTAGGTTCAATGCAGCATGTCTCGTTCTTTCGTACCCGATAGGCCCTGCGTCCGATGACCTCGATGACCGTGTACGGTCCCTCCCATGTCTCCCGTAGTTTTTCAACACTTCTGATCTTTATTCTGAGCACCATATCACCAATCTGGAACCCCCTTCTTTTTAACTTTTTGGTTGAAACGACTTCTAAGCAGCTGCTGGTAGGCGGCGAGTCTTATGTCCGTTGCTTATCTTCTTTCCTCAAGTAAGTCCAGATCATGGGTCAGGTGTTAATTATTTGGTCCCTCTTCCCATGCCTGACTTCTTAGTGTCGTCACTCTTATCTCGGTTGGGATAACTGCTTCAGCCCCATAGGCCATGGCGAATGGGGTTTCCCCCGTTGGCTGTCTTGAGGTGGTTCGGTATGACCACAATACTTCCGACAACTTCTCCAACCAGGCCCCCTTAGCTTCATCAAGCTTCCTCCTGAGGGTATCGAAAATTGTCTTGTTCGTCCTTTCTGCTTGTCCATTGCCTTGTGGATAGCCAACTGAAAAAGTATTTTGATTTATTCCGTGCTCTTTTAAGAATGCCCAAACCTTCTTATTATCCAGGTTACTGCCGTTGTCCATCATTATCGTTCGGGGCAAGCCGAACCTACAGATGATATGGCTCCAGATGAACTTGATGACATAGCTGCTCTTAATAGTAGAGTATGCCTCGGCTTCTACCCATTTGGTGAAGTAGTCCGTAGCTAATAAGACATGAGTTGTGGATCGGATGGCTTATGGAAGCAGGCCAACGACATCCATCCCCCATCGGGCGAATGGATGTAGGATAATTGTAGGGTTAAGCAACTCCGGAGGTGGATGAATAGCATCTCCATGGAACTAACATTTCTTACATCTTCAGGCGTATACCTCAGCATCTCTAGACAAGTAAAGCCAAAAATACCCCTGAGTAAGGACTTTGTGGGCTAGTGATCTTCCTCCAGAGTGATTGCCGCAGGATCCGACAAGTATTTCCTCCATAACCACAGAAGCCTCCGAAGGTGTGAGACACCTTAGGTAAGGCCCGGAAAAAGACTTCCAATACAACTGGCCATTGTAGAGAGCATATCTCACAGCTTTCATTCTGATCTTCCTGGCTTCTGGCTTTAACTCGGGCAAGGCACTCGTTCTTAGGTAAGCAATTATGGGATCCATCCAGCTGGGCTCCCATGGAATGATCATCACTTGCTCAGGGGGTTCAAGGCTTGATCTGGTGATAAAGTCAATTGGTACCACTCGTGTCATACTTTCTCCTGCAGCGGAGGCTTGATTGGCCAATTGATAGGCATTCGCATTATCACCCCTCGGGATCTGTTCAAAAGCCACCTGCTGGAATCCTTCGGCCTCCTTCATCACTAATTCCTTGTACGCTTCCATTTTTGACTCTCGGGTTTCATACTCTCCATTTATTTGCCTGATGACAAGCTGAGAGTCATTTCTCACTTCTGCTCTCTGCACTTGCAGGCTTCGGGCAAGACAGATACCAGCCAGAAGGGCTTCATATTCAACTTCATTATTAGAGGCTGGGAACTCCAAACAGATACACTATTGGAGTCTGGTACCATCGAATGTCACCGATCCCTGCTTCGCTGATGTTTGATGACCCGTCCATAAAGACTATCCACAAGTCGACTTCCTCCTCTTCCAAAGAGTCTGCAAGTTTGGTCCCCAATAAAAAATCAGCTATTGTTTGATCTTTAATGGCAGTTCGGGGGACATAAGTTATGTCGTAAATTCGCAGTTCAACTGCCCATTTGGATACCCTTCCTGAAAGTTTGGGCTTTGCCATGATTGATCTGATCGGAGTAGTGGTAGGTACTACGATCGGGTATGCTTCAAAGTAGTGCCGAAGATGGCGTTTCGCATTGACCAATGATAACACCAATTTTTCATGTCTGCTGTAACGGGTTTCAGCTTCGGCTAAGGCTTTGCTGGTGTAGAAGACCAGCATCTGACACCCCTTGCCCTCCTTGACCAGAGCGGCGCTGGTGGATGTTGTGGAGACTGCTAAGTATAAGTGCAAAGGCTCTTCTGCTTCCGGTGTTGCCAATATAGGAGGCCTCGTCATGTAATCTTTAAGACTTTTCAAGGCTTCTGACTGCTTAGGTCCCCAGACTACGCCTTTTCCTGCCTTTATGGATTGGAAGAAAGGTTTGCATCGGTCGGTCAGGCAAGAGACGAAACGGCTTAGAGCTGCCACCCTTCCAGTCAGTATTTGAACCTCCTTCTGGGACTTGGGTTTTTCCATTTCGATGAGAGCTCTGACTTGTGCCGGACTTGCTTGGATTCCTGTCCGGTCCACAATATGCCCCAGGAATTGTCCGGAAGATACGCCAAAAGAACACTTGGATGGATTAAGCTTCATATCGTACTTTTTAAGGGTGCTGAACACCTGCTGCAAGTTTGCCAAGTGATCTCCCTTCGCCTTGCTTTTGACCACCGTATCATCGATATACGCCTCTATGGTAGTCCCCAGCATGCCCTGGAAAACTCTGTTAACCAACATCTAAAAGGTTGCACCTGCATTCTTTAGTCCGAAAGGCATATTTGTATAACAATAAGTATCTGATTAAGTGATGAAGGACGTATTCTCCTCATCCGAAGGATTCATGCGTATCTGGTTATAGCCGGAGTAAGCGTCAAGGAAGCTCAGGAGTTCAAACCCGGCGGTGGCGTCAACCATCTGATCAATCTTTGGCAACGGGAAGCAGTCTTTCGGGCATGGTTTATTCAGATTAGTAAAGTCCACGCAAACACTCCATTTCCCGTTCTTCTTCTGGACTACCACCACATTGGCCAGCCAAGAAGGGTATTGTACTTCCTTGATGAATCCAGCTTGGAGGAGCCGATCCACCTCTTTTGCTATGATCTAGTTTCGGTGGGCTCCCATGCGTCACTGCTTCTGTCTGACGGGTTTTACGTTGGGATCCACGTTGAGGGAGTGTTAGGCTATTACAGGATCAATACCTGGCATGTCTAGGTGGCTCCATGCGAAAACATCAGCGTTGGATCGCAGGAGGGCTTTTAGCTCGTTCCTTTCTCAATCGGCAAGGCCTAAACCGATATAGGTTGTCTTTTCGGGTTGGTTGGGAATGACCGATACCTCCACCATGGGTTCCGTTGCTATGGGGGACCCCATTCCCCCATCCTGTAATTGATATTAGTCGTCGGAGGCTGCTTTGACTTTTGAGGCCCATTCTAATTCTGCTATTTTCTTAAACCCTTTCAAAGTAACTGCATAGCATTCTTTGGCTGCTACCTGATCTCCTTGGATGTCTATCATATCAACACCGTTCGGGTCAACACATCACATTACCTGATGTAGGGTGGAAGGGACTCCATCCATACGATGGATCCAACCCCTACCTATGAGTAAATTGTATGAGGGTTTGACGTCCACCACCACAAAGGTTTCCCTGAGTGTGCGCCTTGCCGCTGTGACTAGTAGTTGGACTTCTCCTACTGGTTCCACCCTTATACCATCGAATCCGCTATAGGACTTCTTGAGGGAACTATCCCCTGAGGGTCGATCTCCAATTTCTCAAAGGCCCACTTGGTGATGATGTTGGCGCTGCTCCCCTGATCAATCCTCACCCTCTTTATTAGGCAGTTGGAAACCATGAGGGAAATTACTAGGGGATCGTCGTATGGTGATTGTATCCTCCGTAGGTCCGCTGAGGAGAAGGTAATTCGGGCATCTTTATTCGGGCTCCGAAATTCGCTGATCTCCCTAGCCCGTTGTAGTTTCTGGGCTTGACGCGTCTGGGACCTACGGATCTCCTCAACTTCTGATTTACTCTGCCCTCTGTGAACCATATGAATGACTCTGACAGGTTGGCTAGCCGATCCTTTAGCCAAAGTAAGTGAGGTTTGGTCCGACCGGGCACCCTCTTTGGCAACGTAGTTAGCAAACTCTCCCTTCGGGATCATTACCTCCACCTGTGTTATGAGACTTCTACATTTGGTGGCATGGTGTCCATATTCGCCATGGAAAGCACAGTCCCTGGACATGTCCTTCTGGTCCATCGACTGTCTGATGGGAGGTGGTGATGGGAAGATCCCCTTACATTTAGTCTCTTGGTATAGTTTTGCCAAACTAACTTTTAAGGGAGTAATTTTGTCCTCGAACCTCTGGCGTTTATCGGAGGTCTGGGCGGGTGCAACAGTGGTACTTGGACGCTTTCAGTCAGGAGCCTGATCTTTGGCCTTTGCTTTAAATGCCTTTGCCTTGACACTTACGAAGGCTGCTCTTCTTTGGCGTATGGCTAGCTCCTCCTCTATCCGGAGGTGTCCTTGTGCCATGGAATTGAGTTCTCCGATATTTGTTGGCAGCCTTTTTACTAAGGACTGATAGAACTTAGTCCCGGGGATGAGTGCCATCTTGAAGGCCTCAACGGCTGAATGCTGATCACAGTTGTCGATGGAATACATCTCGACATTAAACCTTGAAACAAAGCTCTTCAGAGACTCGCCTTTCTCCTGGATCATAGTGAACAAACTGGAGATTATCTTCTTTTGTCTCTTAGTGTTTGTTTGGTAGACGGTGTGGAGTTGGTTTTTGGTTTTGGTTTGGTTGGAGTAGGGTTGGTTGGAGTTGGTGTGGTTTTATTTTGGTTCCAAACCATGTTTGGTGCGGATGGTTTTGGTGTGAGAAAAAGTGATGCTGAAAAACAAAACAATGTTTGGTAGAGTTGGTATGAGTTGAAATTCTGAATATTAATATATTAATAAATATTAATATTAATATATTAAAATATATTAATATATGAGTTTCACATTTTATTTATTAATAAATATTAATATATATTAATTTTATTTATTAATATATATTAATATTAATATATGGGTTTCACATTTTATTTATTAATAAATATTAATATTAATATATTAAAATATATTAATATATTAATATTATAATATTAAAATATATTAATATTAATATTTTTTAATATATTAATATTATAATATATTTAATTTTTCGAAATATTTAATTTTTCATAAATATTTAATTTTTCAGAATATTTCATTTTTCGAAATTTATTAATATCAAAAATGAATTTGCTACAGTGTTGGTACGAAAACCAAAACCATGAACCATCAAAAATGATGGTTCCAAATTTTGGCTCATTCCTTCACAAAAATTGCACCATGGAATTGCTACAATGTCTACTCCAAATTTCCACACCATTTGCCAAACATGGAGTGGAGCAAAATTTTCAAACCAAACCCAAAATTTTGACTCCACTCCATTTGCCAAACATGCACTTATTGCTGAAATACTGAGCAATAAACAGCTCGCACAGTTTTAGCCAACTTCCAATGGATCGGGGTAGTTACTTTTGGAACCAGAGTAGGGTGGCCTCGGTCAAGCTGGTCGGGAAGACCTTACAGAGCAAGGCTTCATTTTCGTTGTAGATGTTCATCTTTGTATGGACGTGGTAAATGTGCTCGGTCGAGTCTTTTATGGCGTCGAACAAAACGAACTTTGGTAGTCTGAACCTCTCTGAACCTCTCCGGGTAGGGCACACTAGTTATCGCCAATGTGAACGATGTTTGCACCGCATCTATGGATGCCTCGGTAGCCAAATCATTGGGGGTTTGGGCTTTCAGGTCATTGAGCACTTCTCTCTGGAATCTGACCATGATCTCTTCCAACTTTTTCATGGTTAGGGTTTTGTCGGGATTATGTACTCCGATCACTTGCAGGGATAACTCCGCATGATCCTCCTGGTGATGGTTGGATATCGTCGGGTGACCATGCTTCTCAATCTAGTGGCATGCTGATTGGTCTAGATGGTTTGATGAATCACCGTGATGACTCGTCTGCGAGTTCTGCTGACCCGCATGAGGGATCGGCGCAATGGGTGGCAACAGAGCTAGTTTCGCCACTAGTTCAGCATTATGTCTTCTAACTCGGCATTTCTTTCCTCCAGGGCTCGTCGGATTAGATCCTCGGTTTGAGAGGGTTGGCCTCCTGCCGGGGGCAAGTCGGACTAATGGGATCGGGTGATAACCGCCATAAACAATGTTAGCCTAAGCTAGTAGAAAGTGGGAAGCTTTAATTACTTTCAAGATTGTGTTTTCCACAGACGGCGTCAATTGTGTAGATGTAGAAAAAGAACACAATAATTGACCCTTTTTATTTAGTGAATAGGGTGTATATATACACAACTAGATGGGCTTAGGCCCATCTCCCAAGCCAATCACGATCCCATCTTTTGTGGGATTGTGAATATATCTTTCCATGCTCATCTCTACCCCTTATTTAGGGATTTGATTTCAAATTGGTTTCTTGTCACTCACTCATTCTAGAAGGTACCATGGGCTTAGCCCATCAAACCTCGCCGTGGCCCATGTTAACTGGGCCACAACTTTTCCCTATTACACTTAGTAAAGAAGGAAAAGCCCAAGCAACAACAAAAGCTCATATCCCCCAAAAGTTCCTTACATGAGAACTAGAGAAAAACTCTTAACCATGAATAAAATCAGAGTTTGAGAATACTCTTATGCCCATGCACTGGAAACTCCACTCCTTATAATACAGGCGTACTTCTCTCTATCCAAAGTCCAAACACCAAAGTAAGGCAAGAGAGGCTGTTTTCAAAAACATACATAGCACTTACATGTTCACACCAATCTCCATCAACCTCTAACAAAGTCCAAGGCAATAATCAAGTTACAGAAAACATAAAAAAGAAAAACTAGAGGTTGACTAAGTGGACATCCTATAAGAGAATCACCAGACCAAGAAATAATTCACTGAATGCTTTATTTATCAACAAATGCAACAAGAATCAGGAAAGGGGAACAACTATTGATGGTACACAAGGTCTAAAAATCAACTCTAATTAGTGTATTTTTCAACTCATGTCATTCTGAATTCTTACAAGAGAGTTGATGTTGATCTTTAAATGATAAGTGACAGCTTTAGCAACACATAGATTACATGAATATTTAGCAACTGCTTATGCATTCTTGCAACAAGGATTTTATGGTTAATTATAGTGGGCACCGTGCCTGAGATGGATAATTGCCCTCAAAATTAGCTTGTCCAAAGCAAATGAAAGAATTGTACCCCTTAAAAATAATAGTGACCAAGTAACTAGGAATTTGATAAATGATAGATAATTAACCTGAAGCTGAACTGGTAAAGCTTCAGAATCTCTGCTGTTTATAAGAGGCTGTTGAGTAGAGTCCCCACTCACAGCAATTGGAGGCATTCGTTCAAGCACGCGTGTGACATCATTGACCCCAATTGAAAACTGTTGCTAATATAAGCAAAACCCCACAAGTAATTAAACATCACATACATAACCATAAACAAAACAAACTCCATCAGATAGACCAGGTGTGACATATACTTGCATTAAGTTCAAAGAATGAAAAGAAAAACCTTGAGCCATATTTTATCAGGCAAACTTCTGTCCACATGTCTTGCTGACTCTATTTCCCTGTTCCACAAGAATATAATCACACACTCTTATTAGTTTGTGAGTGTATTTGTAGCCCGAAACCAGAGTGTGGACTATTACCTCTTGATTGATTTAAGGAGACGAGCAAGGCTTTCTCCCTCATAGCAACTACATATATACACACACACATACCCACATAAAAAAGAAGGTTAACCTATGATCAAAACACATCTGAGGTAGAAGCCAATATTATAATTGTTGTTTTTGTAAAAAGAATCTTACATTAGTTCTTGAGAGGCAAGAATGGGGAACTTTGTTGTATCGCTGGAGTTCTTTGGAGTTTTATTTCGGCCGCGCATGTTCTATTTTCATGCATTCAGTAAGTCTATCAATAAATTTTTCCACTGCAGTTGTTTCAGTGCACATATCTTTAGGTCTAAAATCCTTGCAGTGCAAAAAAAGAACTAAAAAAGAAAAGAGATTTCAAATTCTCTCATTCAGAATCCATAACGTCATTATATAAGAAAAGATTACAAAAACAAAAATGAAAAATCTTGGGCCATCAATTTCGGACATAACAGAAGGCAAAAGCATTGCAAGTTGACAAGGTACTGATAAATTGTTCCCATCGTCCAACAATTAATAACCTAATACCAGCATAATGATCAAAGAGCTGCACCAGAAGCCCCCCAAAACATTACTTATGATGATAATGTAATTAAACAAGCAAAAATCCTCAATAATACAGGATCAATGGACCAATAGAGCTGACACATGACCATTTACTTGCAAGAATATGTTCTTGTCTTGGCCATTTTATCAGAACAAAAGCATACAACCAGTGTCAAATTTCAAAACTAAGACAACATGGTTTGGAGAGAACTCCTGAGATATAACAGCAGGAACTAGTTCAAGTCCAAATTTGTACCATGACTTGCAATATTGGTTACAATTAGATGTGGCCTGCGGAAGTTGGGTCGAACAAGAAATTCTTTTTCCCCAAGCATAAGATGAAATGTTTTAAAAAGAAAAAGAGTGCACTTCCATGATATGCTTGATATAATTTAATCTCATCCCAAAAGGTAAACAAGGCTTTTGACAATAAGGGTTCAATCACAGTAGTTCAATCATATTTCCGTTTGTAGCTAATCATGTCATACCACAGACATACCATATTAAATACCAAATCAAAATGTGAATCAAAAAGTGAAAGTTGATCATGAAGGAAATTGTTGACACAAAAGACTATTAAGTGTTTTTTTCCATCAGTTGGCACTACAAAATTGCAGTGAATCAATTATGATTTTAAATTTCCATCATAGTAGATCATATCAATTTGCATCACCTAAACTTTGCAAAAAGAGAATACATCATCACCTAATTGACCAAACACTCACTCACCTCTGTATATAAGTTTACTGATGAAATTTGAGGTATCAATACTCACGGAGCAGGTTAAGTTCATTCATCGAATTCTAACAACATACAAAGAAACAAAAATCTGGGGGGGGGGGGGGGGGGGAGTCACTGTGTAGCCCAGAAGAGAATTGGTAAAGAAAGGGAGAAATTATGAGAAAAGTATCTACCCATTTTCATATATATATAAGGAGTGGCTGTGATTGAATTTCATGTCTGGGTAAGCTTCTAACTGAATGCATGTTCTTAATGAATCTTTATACACAAATAGTGGATGAATTCAAGTATTATGCTTTTAAGCTCTATCTAAGTAAAGCATCATACAGCAGCAATACATAATGGATATAGCTGGTAGAAGCGATAGGACACAGCTGAGTCAAAAGTCCAAACCCTAATTGTAAAAATTGCAAAATTTTAATTACAGAATCTGTGAAAGTGAGAGGAACTTACAGAGAATTGAGGGCTTTGTTTGGTGATTCGGAAATATTGAATTATATTTTCTCGTATCTATATATATATATATATATATATATACATAAAGAGAGGGCGTTTGTGTGTGAGGGGCAGTAGGTTTTGCACATACTGAAGAGAAATATGGCAGATGGTAATTGGTCGGTTTTGGAAGGGAACGGGTTTGGCTGTTAATGGTTCCGTTACCATTAACACTCTAACCCGTGACGGGGGTTTTAATCGATAGGACCATTGTTATCACGTTAAACGGATTCTATCGGTTCAGCATCAGTACTTATTAAAATATAAATTTAATTTTTAGCTATTAATAATATTCAATTTGTGTACTTTTTAACTAGGGGTGGACAAAAATACGGTGAATTTGAAAATTCAATCCGGTCTGAATATATTAGATCGGTTTAATATATATAAACAGTAACGATCCAATCAGTTATTGTTTATATATATTTTAGTATATTTATAATAATATATTATCTTAAACTAAATTATAATATCTTATATCACTAATATAATATTTTAAATTAAATCATAATATATTTATTTTACTCTAAATAATTGTCTATTTATATCTATAATCTTATAAACATGTAAGATTTTTTTTATTATTTCTATATGTTTATTTGCTACAAAAAGATAAATATATTAATTGAGATATAAAATTTCAAGAACTACATTCAAATAAGTATCATTAAAATGCATTATTACAATATATGCATCTTCTTCAAGCAATTAATTATAATTAAAGTATTTTGAAACCTTACAAATTAAGAGAGAGATAGGAGATAGATGTACGCCCAAATTTATATTTTTTAAAATAAATTATATTCAAATGACTATAATTAAAATGTACCATTAACATTTTATTATTTAAAAACCTATATCTTCTTTAAAAAAGAAAGTATAATTGAATTAGACAACAACTATAAAGAGAGATAGATGTACACCCAAATTATAAAAATATTTTAATTTAATGCTTAAATATCTATATAACTTAGTTTAACTAGAATGCATTATATTTATTTAATTAAAATATTTGTTATAATAAATATTAGAATAATAATAGATAGAACTTGATCTATTGAATTAAAAAAAAATACTATGATTATTACTAAAAAAAGTACTTCATATTGTGAATTATTCATCATTTAACATAACAATATAAGTCATATTTCACGCCACATTAGCACATGTTATTAGCTAGTTTGTATTATTCTAAAAGTGTGAATCCCTTCTATTATTTTTATACATTTTTCAAAATATTAAGTTTTAAAAAAAATTATTTCTTCATTCAATGTTTGGTTGGTTATTCTTTTAGTATTCTTATATAATATTTCTTTATGATAAATACTAGAAAAAAAAATTGTCATTCAATGTTTGTTTAGTTATCTTTTAGTATTCTTATAACATGTAACACCCCGTATTATTTTCTTTTTTCCTGAAATTCTTTCCGATTTATTTTTTGTTGTGACGTCACTTGTTTATGACGTCTTGGTTATTCTTGATATTTCGCATGTAAATTTTTCGCGTTTACATTTAAAATCGACTGGAGGACTTTACGATTTCTACTTAACGACTTCGTAGATTTTCTTATTGTCGACTACACGGTTTAATTCCGACGTATGACATTCAATGTTTCAGTGTTAGGTTGTATAGCACTGATTATTTATTTAAGGTTGCATTGGTTATTTGGCGTCCCATGGATTTTTGGGGTCGCGTGATTTCGTTTAGGAGTTGTTTAGAATGAAAATTAATTAGTGGTGGGCTTGTGTTGTAATTTAGGGAATAATTGTCACAATTATTTAATTTGGTCACATTATAAGGTCACATGGACCCATTAGAATTAAGTTGCCCAAAATTAAATTAAATTATATATGATATATATGTATGTATGTATCTGTGTATAGAGGAGAAAGAGAGCCGACCATTGTACCTCGCATCATCTTCTCTTACATGACTTCATCCTCCTCTCACAACTTTAACCACCAGCTTCTCCTTCATCATTGACTAAGAGAGAATGCAGAGGTCGGTTGGAGGGGTAACGAAGTTCGTGCAGTAGTCACGTGACCTGGGGGTAGTTTGCGACCTGGGCTCTGGAGGTCGCTGGATATGGAAAGCGGCGACGGCGTAGAGTGACAGTGTGGTGCTAAGTCACGCGATAGCAGGTGGTGCAACTGTAGCAACCGTGTGTGGCGTTGACGTGCGACATGGCCATTTTGGCTAGTTTTTGCGAGGGTAATTTGGTCGGCTTCCCGAGCTCCGATGACTACGATTTTCGGAGGGTAGCTTCGTCTCGGTGCTAGGTACGACATAGTAAAATTTCAAATTTGTAGGTTGAGCGGTTTGCCGGAAAATCGCGATTATAAGTACGAATTTTTGTTTGAGTTATGTTAGATTTGTCCAAATTTATTAACCTATTACTAATGGACTCGTATATATTGTATAGGTCGTCGAGGCGGACGTTTCGGTATATTTGAAATTTTAATCGAATGACTTTGGTCGGCGGGGCCCATATTCGGGCGTCGCACAGTTCACAGTGGGCCCCATTTAGGGCGTGAACATGTTGGGACAAATTTAAGCATGCATCTTGGACGACGTTTTGGTGTGTCCGGTGCAGTTGCAGACGTGACGGTTTAGCTTGCAGCACATATTTTGAGGTGGGAAAAATATTCTCACTTTCGTACCATTGATGTGGTTTGGGTGTGCGAACCCGCTACTATTTTATTTTAAATATATATATTTATGAATATAAATGTCTATATACGGGTTAGAAGTGAAACAGGAGATAGAAATTAAATAAATATTTTTCTTGCTAAATTAGTATCTATTTGAACTGAATGAAAATAGGTGGCCTACTAAACCCTTGAGATTTAAAGCGGGTTAGTAAAATTTGTAAAAGTTGGACTTGAACTTAGAACGTGATATTAGTTTCTCCTTTTGATTGTGTTTACGGAATTTAAAACATGTTAGGAGATATGTGAAAGTGAGGGACGTGAAAACTTAGAACGTTATTCTAGTTCCCCTTATGATTTGTAGATTATTGCTTTAATGAAATTAAAAACATGTTAAAGGGGATAAAATTGATATGATTTTGAAGTATTGCTTAAATTGAGATAAAAATATGTTAAATGAATGAAAATATTATCCTTGTGAAATTAAAGGACAACTTGATGATTTGGAATATAAATGGTGCATGAGAAAGTATCCTTGTTGATTATTGTTTTAATGTGATTTAAAATCATGTTAAATGGTTAATGGTATTCGTGTTGGTATTTTGGGAATATTTACATAAATATGATGTATTACATATTTGTGTTAAGGCATGGTTTTTATTGAGGCTCTGTATGCATATTGAGTACACTGTGTCGTGTTGAGTACATGAGTGTTAGTCTATGAGGGTCGTGTAACTATGTGTGAGTTTGACTTGTGTCGGATAGTCAAATATTTTCATAAATATGATGAGATACATATTTGTGTTGGTGCATTAGGTGTCCTCCACATACGGAACTAGTAAACCGAAAAATGGGGATATAGGATTGGTTGTTGCCTCATCGTGGTAGTATGCGTCACTCTCGAAGTCTCGATTTACCCATGCATTAGGTGTCTCCCACCTACGGAACTAGTCAGCTGAAAAATGGGGATATAGGGTTGGTTGTTGCCCCATCGTGGTGGTATGCGACACTCTCGAAGTCTCGATTTGCCCATGCATTAGGTGTCTCCCACCTATGGAACAAATAAGCCGAAAAATAGGGATATAGGGTTGGTTGCTTCCCCATCATGGTGGAATGTGCCACTCTCGGTGTAACGTCTCGCGTTTCCTTTTTTCTTTCTAAAATTCTTTTTCAGGTGTTAACGTTTTGTGACGTCACTTATTCTTGACGTCTTTTGTAATCTCGGTACGTGTAAATTTTTCACGTTTGAGTTTCGGACTTAGCGAGACGACTTCGTGAACTTTCATTTCCGGCTTCATGATTATTGTTCATTGGAGACTACGTGGATTCGTGCAACGTTTTCTCGTTAGAGCTTCGGAAATCTTATTGCTTTCCCGAACGTGTTACTTTAGTTTATTTTAGACATTTAGGTGTAGCATATTTAACGGGTGCGTTTCGATAGGTGTAATTACGTGAATTGTTTGTTATATTTTCATTTTGTAATTAATAAAAATTGTTGGAAACGATTTCGGAAAAGAAATGACCGAAGGATAAATGAGTATTTTCATATTTAGAGCACTTAATGGAAAGTGTAGAGATTTGGCTAAGTGTTCGGGTATGAATCACATAATGGTAAGTAAAGAGGATGACAAGGGGTAGAAGGGTAATTAAGAGACATGATGACACTCTTGTAATTAACCATATGTTGGGAATAAATTGATCATTTCCCATTTTTAAATGGTGTCTCATTTATAGTCATTAATCTCATTCTCCCATCTTTGTTCTAAAGCCTTGGATCATAGGGCCTTGTTTGGATGACACTTAAATGCAAGAATCCATTATTATTGGTCTTTCACTTGGCAAGATTTCTTATCAACCATTGGATGGTTTATTCATTTCCATTTCCTTATTCTAAACCCTTGGATATTAAGGCCTTGTTTGGAAAGTGTATAAGAGGGGTGATTATTGGTTTAACTCTTCCAATGACAAGTCTATTTTGCGGCCCTTGGATTAAGTCTTTATTTACTAGCTTTATTATTATTCATTGGATGGTGAGAGTTATGAGTAGAGAATCTCTACAACTCTTAGGGTTAGCACACATTTAGGAAGACTTTATCTTTTCCTCTCCATTTCCTCTCTCGTTTTCCTCTTGTTTCTTATCCACTTAGGGGTTGATTTGATCACCCTAAGTTGGGAGTTTTATGTGGCCATCAACATGGAAGTTGTTCATGGTGTTCTTGTGTTTGGTTTGAGCCAATGATTGGTAAGTGTTCTTTCTTCCTTGTGTGTTTTCCATTCAAACCTTAGTTTTTGGGTTTTTGGGTTCTTGTTAAACCACTTCATGACTGTTGTTCTCCTCTTGTGTTGGAGTTTAATTCATTGTTAGGAGGTTATGGTGAAGCTTTCCATCGGATTGCTCCTTTGATTTCGGTGTTGGGTGAATGCTAGGGTTCTTGGCCTTGTTTAGTGGTTTTGTTTTGCTCTTCAAGAGGTATGAGAAAACTTCTTAACTAGCTCATCTTATGATTGTGTGGGTATGAGTTTGATTTTAGGGTTCCTAAACTTAGATGAAATTGCTAAGTGTATCATTGGAATTGTGAATTAGGGTTTGAACATGTTTATATAAATTAAACCTTGTGTATGGAGTACTTGTAATGATATTGAATATGATTATGAAGCATGCTAGTTATGTGGATGTTCTTGAGATTTCCTATTTCAAGTGTGCTTGTATGCCTATATATGTGTATATGTATGTGGGTATAGTTGTGTATATGTGTAAGTATAATTATACATAAGAGTATGTGGGTGATGGAAGTAGCCTTTATAGTGAGATTAGGCTAGCTCCTTTGGTTAGTACCTTTGAGGTATGTTGGGAATTTATGTCATGTTTGAGATGTGAATTGTGATAAACTTGCTTGAATTGAACTAATAACATGTTTAAAAGAATGGAATTATTTTCCTTGTAAATTAAAGGATAACTTGATGAATTGGAACATTATTTGTGCATGAGAATGTATCATTGGAATTTAAATATTTTAATTGAGATATAAGCATGTTAAATGAATGAAAATGTTATCATTGTGTATTAAAGGACAACTTGATGATTTGGATCATGAATAGTGCATGAGAAATCATCCTTATTGATTATTGCTTATAAATGTGAAATTGGAAGCATTGTGCTAATTGGAGTCCAATATATTGCAAATGAGAAAATCATGTATTGTGATTGAGCATGTTGTGGGCCATTGTTTATAAATGTGAAATTGTAAGCATGATGGTTTATTGAGTACAATATTTTGCAAAAGAGAAAAACATATATATTGTAATGGAACATGATTGTTGTTGAGAACCTGGATGCATATTGAGTACATCGTGTAGTGTCAAATCATGATGTTGGTATATGTGGGTTGTATAATCATGTGTGAGTAGTCTTGTGTCGAAGTCGCAACTGGATTGTGTATCCGTCTTTGGCTTATAAGTCATAACTAGGCTATGCATCCATCTTCGGATTTTGAAGTCGCAACTGGGTTATGCATCCGTCTTCGACTTATAAGTCACAACTGGGTTGTGCATCCGTCTTCGGATTTCGAAGTCGCAACTGGGTTGTGCATTGAGTTTCATGGGTTGAGCGGGTGTACCATGAGGTGTGTTGAGTCATATTGCCATTATATGATTTATCTCTACATGTGGATCATGGTATTATCCTATATGGTTGCGGAGCATATTTAATATGAGTGGGTTTAAGGACTTTCTTGTGATAAGTAAAGTCGGTTATGACTATTGAGTTGAGATGAGTTGAAGCCTTCAGAAGGCGGGTGATGGTTTTGTGGTCTAAGTTAGCGTTGGTGTAGCAATGTGGCATCAATGGTGACTTTGATGCTTTGGTTATGATAGACGAAGTTATGAATAAACCGAGTCGATTGTATATTGATGGTCATATAATTTTGTCGGCGTTGCCTGATACCGTTTTCAAAAATGCATCTCTCTCGCCTTGTGGATTTGATTTAGATCCCGTTTGTTTCTAGGGACTGTCCCATGTCCAAATATTTGATACAAAATTTGAAATAATTTATTTTCACTTGAAATGATTGTTTTACCCTTGGTGAAAGAGGGGTACTTTAACTTTCTGTTTGGGTCGGCGTTGTCCGATGTCATTTTCAAAAATTCATATCTCCCGCGTCGTGGCCTTGAATTCGTTTTCGTTTGTTTCAATGGTTTGACATATGTCCAAACAGGTAGGGTAAAGCTTGAAAGTACATTTTTGCACTTGAAATGACCATTTTATCCTTGGGCGAACATGTGACCTTTGAGTGGTCGGTGTAATGGGTGGTTCGATCCCTTTCACTTTCTTTTGATGTTCGGCAATCTTTGTGACTTCATTGAGGTTGAAGTGATGGTTTTACCCCTGTGTTGGGTTTAAAGATGGTGGGTAGTACCATGTGAGGTGATTGGTATTATGAGTTGATACTGATTTGAGGTTTTGGAGCTCGGTATGCTCGTGATCTAGGAAGTGTAATTGTTATCATTCTTGGAGTGTTATGAATAGGAGTGTTGCTCCCATGATTTGGTGATACGTGTTGTGTTGATTATTAGTGTTGGACTGGTGGGTATGAGTCATAGTGATCCCTGAGGTGGCCTGTACTATGTGACTTGTTTTAGTTATATCTCTTTATATATACATATATATATATATATAGGTGTGCATTTATTATATGTTGTTGTGTTATGGTTTCACTACGTGCTAGTTGCCCTATTTATTGATGCATGGTAGGGGACTAGGGGAATGTGATTCCTGGGTCTCGTATTGAAGTGAGTGCCATGTGGGACATTTGACTACCTAGGATAGATGCATGTACACGGGTTGGTTCGCACTCGACTTGGATAACCAGAGGATATGACAGTTACGATTCCTTTCTCCTACGGGGCATGATGAGCTCACCTCGGCATTGGTTTGCCCAGGTGGTCAACACTAGTTTGCAGGTGATGTTTTGGTTACGGACTGCATGGGGTGCAACGACACATTTCCTTTATTTTCTCATTGCAGGTTTCAGATTTGTTAGGGTGTTACAGATGGCGTTGCGGGATTGGGATGTCCTTATGTAAAGTTATTCCATTTTAGTTTCCTTTTCTTGTCCCCTGTATTGGGACCGTTGTTGTATTTCTTAGGAGCCAATCTGTTGGCATATCCCTTCCTTGTATTTTGTACCATTACATCATTGTAGAGATGTATTCTTTCGACGCTTAAATGTGCCTCGTGTATCATTTGGTTTAGCTTCCGCTTGGTTATGTATGGAATTATTATTATTAATAATATTCCATTCATTTTATGGTTGTTTAGGATCTTAATTAGTCGCTCTTTGTAGGGATCATACCCTGGATTCCTCGGATGTCCTAGTTCGGGAGTCTTTGGAATTTAGGGGCATGACAGTCGGATCTTAGGGCGCTTGAAAGTGAGAAGTGTCAAAATTACTAGGGTAGAATCGATGCGGTACTCTTTCTAAGCGTGAATGCTTAGAGTATGTATTCGTTAACCTGTATTGGGTGAAATGTGTACCATGAGGATTGTGAGTCACATTGCATTTGAGTTGCTATTATGTGATTATCTCTACATGTAGATAATGATATCATTATATATGATTTTGGAGCATGTTTAATGTGGATTTTGATAAATGAATTCATTGTTATTAAAATGCTCAAATGAAAGTGGATAATGTGAAAATATGATTACATGCAGTAATTATTAAAGTATAATGAAATGTAAATGCTTATACTTGTGATTATGTATTTTTATGCCCTTGGAGTAGTGAACTCTTTAGATAGCTGAGGTTAGTGATGGACTGTAGAGTCGATTTTGAGTTGAGGCCTTAGAAAATACAGCTAATAGTTTTGTGATCGTGGTTTCTTGTGTGGTAATGACCCTTTGATGTTTCTTACACACTTTGAGGAACGTATCATCTATCGTACTTTTGAAACTTTGAGTTAGTCAGACGAGGTTATGATTGAACCTGTCTGGTTGTTTGGCAATGGTCTCTTGATTCTGTTAGTGATTTAGAGATTTGGTATCAAATGTGAATTTGAGGTTTGAGTAAATTGAAATAGGTATTGATTGAAACTAGTTAGTTCCTAGGTAGCGGCCAGTAGTTTCCTCTTTTCATGATCTTAATGGATTAAAGCAGTTTTAATAAGTATTCAAGGTACTGTAGTTTTGCAGCCTTGTTTTTCGTGCTTAGTTCATTCTCTTAAGCATTTATTTTACTCTCCTTTGTTTACTAATATATGTTTTTGACTTATATGTTACTCCTTGAGCCACTGGTTATGGTGTTGTGTCGAATCTTTTTCTTGTGTTATCATTTGATTTTGTGGGGATGGAAACGAATGGTTGTGTTCCGTGGATCCAATGCGTTGCTCTTCATTCTTTGTCATCTTTCAATGTGGGGACGATATAATGAAATTCTAAGGAAGTGTCCGCACCATAATATCCCGAAACATGAATTGGTGTTTAGGTTTTATGATGGACTTAATGATTCATGTAGACAATTAGTAGAGTTGGCATGCGGAGGAACATTTTCTCTTAAAATGGTAGATGAACTTTGGAAGTTGTTTGAGGATTTGAGTGAAGAATCCTATCAAAATGCGTCAATGACTAGAGTTCCTAGGATAATTCTTAATAAGCCGAATAGGTCTGAGGAATTATACGTAGACGTAAAAGTTGACGAGTTGGGCCAAAGGCTTGACGAATTCTTGAATTTCTCTAACTCCTCCCCAAAAGAAGTTTATCATGAATATTTTGATTCTTTCCATTTTGCTGACAACTGTCCAATGGTGTACCAAAACACTAGGGTAATACCAGAAGAATCCAATACTACCTTTATTAATGTGGCCAATAACCCCTATACTAATTCATACAACCCAGATTTATACTTGTCTACATCTAACTATATTCTTTATCTATTTTTCCACTCTATTCTAACAAACTTTGGGGGAGAGAGAATAATTTTAATATACTACATATTATTTTATAAGTTTCATGCTTTCTTTTAAATATATATTTTTAATAATATATATATATATAAATCATTTGACTAATTTATAAAATAAATAAATAAATAAAATAAGTCATCGATTATTTTTCTTTTATGCAAATTTCAATTTATTGTAGGCCTATGGCCACGTTATCTTTAATTCCTGTCATTAATAAAAATTCAATTCCCTTATATTTATTGTTTCTTTTCAATGATTATACTATGATATTGGTTTTAGTCATTATTAAACTACAGATTATGGAAAACACCAAGTTTGGGCGAGGTTTTCTCTACATTATGAAATCTTGCTCCAACAAGTGGTAATATTGTTCTATCCCTATGTTTTAATGTTTATTAGAACCATGAGGATATGGTTTAATTCAATTTGGGGGGGGGGGGGGGGGGGTGGAATAATGTAGATATAAAGTGTAAGGGAATTAAGAAAATATTGATCGACCTATGGTGCGATCGATCGGATGATTTTTTTGTTATATATATATATATATAAATATATAATATATATAGCTTGATATATAACTAATTCCTAATATCCATAAAATAAAATAAAAATTAGACATATATATAATTATATGTAAAATAAATATTTACTATATTATTTCAAATACTATATTTTCATCTATCTTTATTTAAGCATATTCTTGATTAAACTTGTGAATTAGTTAGGAATATGAGAATATTCTAGAAAGTAGATATATATGATATTTTATACTTATCTGAATAATGATTAAATTAGAAAGGTGAAAAGATGTGGTTCTCCATAGGTGAGCGAACTGGTGAAATTGAAACAAGAAAAAACAATCTTTGACCTATAAACACATTGGCATGATCTCTATAGATTCATTTATGAGCCTATAAAGTATTATCTCTTAAAAAAAAAAATAGAAGAAGAGAAAAAGAAAAAAATGTATAAGTACGTAAACATTCTCCCTCTTAAACAATACTCACTCAAATATGAAAGAGTGGAGAATTGCGTATTGTAAAAAAAATAGAGTGAAAAAAACAAATAGTAGAAGAAAGTCTTCTCCAAGAAAAGAAAGGAAAAAATATATATATATGAGAGGAAAAAGCAAAAAGAGAGAGGAAAACCCTCTCCAAAAAGAAAAAAATACATAAGGGATATACTATAAATGAGAATAAATGTGTTATAGAGAAAGTTCACAAGACACGGAAGATTGTTGGCTCTAGGAGTAGAAATTAACTAAGTTTAACCACTAGTGGGGACCATTCTCAGCACCAATATGATTTGATTATTGTTTTGTATGAGTTGGATTTATTTACATGCATTTATTTTATGGATTATATCATCTCCTGATTAATGAACATAGTCATTAATATGTGAAAATAAATATTATAAAGAAGTTATGGGTAGTCTATTTAACCCTCACGAGACTTCACTCGTCCACTAGGATTTTTCCTAGGGGTTTAAAAGACTTATTACACCGTACACGTGCTAAGTGTAATCGTTTTTCCCTCATGAAAGAAAGTGATTAGTTTAAATTGTTTAAATAAATTAGAATAGTTAACTTTTCATGATGTTTTCTTTTGCTTTATTGCTAAGGGACTAACAATATTCAAGTTTGGGGGTGTGATGAGACTAGAATAATTGGTATTCTGGGCGTTAATAAACCCTTAGTTAGTCTCTTTATTTTAATAATAAGATATTCTTATTTGAGTTGCGTGTTTAAGCATGTTTCATGGGTCTTAACGCAAATTTGAATTAATTTCAGGTTTTTAGCAAATGCGCTTGATCCGGAATGTTACTCAGAGGATAAATGCACTAAATTTAGAGCAAGGTACAAGTCAGCAAAACAGAGTACAAGTGGTTGAAGCACCAAATCGCAGATTAAATAAATATTGAAAATTAGGGATTACCTGTCACGCCCCAAATTTCCATACTCCTAAACGGAGCCTAAGAAATCCAAGGGTGACGCAAACCGTACTCTAAACCCGAAAGATAAATGCGGAAAACGAAATGGAAATCCAAACCAATCCTTCAACCTAACAATATCATTCCCCTATACCCTTAATCAATGCCATAAGCATTGTAGGGGAAGTGGTGAAGCATAGGGGAGAGAACGGAAACAAAATCAAAAGGTGCGCACAAATCAGGATCCACCGAGTTGTTGTTATGCACACATTCTAGATTTTTTATGAAAATGGAAGTTTCAAAATGCAAAAATTCGAGATTTTGCGATCTGGCTCCGTTTTTCACACCGTCGGTCTCGAAAAATCATAAATATTGGAAAAGTGAGTTTTTCGTTGGCGGAACCCAAAAATAGTCACCAAGACCTCGGGAAATGCGTAAAACGTAAACTTAGTATAAAAGTGATTTTCGTAAGTTTCGTAAAATCTTCCATCTAGCCCCCGGTCTCCGTTTCAACTACTATCGGTTTTTAAAAGTCACAATTTTTAAGAAAATGGGTTTATTTAAAGCCATTTCTAAAACAAGAAAGTTTGTTGGGGTTACAGGGGTAGGCAAAAATAGGTTTTTTCATTCAAACCGAAATGGTTTGTTTGAAAACCTAGAAAAACGTCATTTTCGGCCGGACACCTAATAGCCACATTCAATAACCACCATTCACATCACAACTCAAGATGAAAAATTTCATACATTTAATAATTAAAACGCACCAAGGCAAAACAAGACATAGGTTTCATAACATGAAATAGTCTTTACATTCCGGCACCGAAGTGTACCAAAAGAACCTAATCCCCGCGTATAGTGTTCCAAGGGATGTACAACGATAATAACTCCTCGGCTAACATGTTAGCCAGGTAAAAAAGAAATTAGTTTAACACATTTGATTTACATGGACAAAATGAGCATATAGATACATGTTTGTCAACCTAATGCCCAACAAAAACAAGTATGGTCCGCCACCTATACACAAAAGGGCGAACAAAGTGCCACACATCCACAGAGAGACTAGCAACTCTCCCAACGGAATTGTCACCTAAAAAATATATAAGTCATGGGGTGAACTCACTATCCCAGTAGAGGAAGCGTCATCGCCTCAATCTCGGTAGTCCAAGTGGTTCAACCCAACCAAGGTTCATGCCACTAACCCTAGGTCGGTTTCTTGTTCCACATGACTCACGCCAATCCAGAACCCCATCGAACCAAACAAATAATTCCCCCAACATGCTCACATTATAATTCTTCACAATTATAACATGCTTCAATCATCAAAATCACAATCACATCTATATAGTAGTTTAGATGCAATGCGACCAACACACCCATGGTACGCACACGAACACACACCCTACTCTAAGGGTCAACGAGATCATTCTCTAATCCTTCACTTTATGCTCATAAGGGAAGGTAGATTTATCGTACTGATTTTTCCCAAGTGCTTTTGACACTTCACACTTTTAACAAGGAAGACTGTCAACATGACGCGGTCGTGACATAGGATTTGGAACAAATCATCCCCCTACCTTCTCAGTTTCTCGGAAGACTAGTTCCATAGGAGCGAGAAGCACCCCCCGGCTAGTTGTTACGACGATCCAAAACACGACAACTCACACTTGTTTACACAACTCGTATAAACCAACACCCATGTCTTTGACACTACATGGTCCACAAAATGCATCAAGGTTTTCACTCACAACCATATTCCATCACAATACATGTTTATCTTAATTTGCATTATATTGTATCCCACTTATTATAATGCTTACAATTTCACATTTATAAGCCATAGTTCTCAATATGCTTCATCACAATACATGCTCAATTCATAATGCAATATATTGTGCTCAATTTATCACAATGCTTACAATCCCACATCAATAAGCAAGAAAACACCACAAGCATTTATATCACAAAATCATGCTTTCAAGGGCCTAATTCATCGTCTAAGTTGTCAAGACACAACTCATATATATATATATATATATATATATATATATATATATATATATATACGGCATAAATACACATAGACGCACACACTATCGTACAAAGACGAAAACAGTTCATTTTTCCCTTAACTCAATTCCAAGCAAACTACACAATATTGCCCAAAAGAGGTCCAAGCCAATACAAACTCAAGTGCTCAATAGGATAGCTCCAAACACTAGCAATATACCATATGAATAACACAATTACTATGGTGTCATAAGAAACTAAATTTAAACAAAAGTGGCTCCAACCACAAGAATCAACCAAACCCTAATGATAACTAATTAGGGTTTCATGGAGAAATGAAATCTTAAGAGTACAAGTTAGGGAACTCAACACTAGCTTCTCCATAAGATGATTTCAAGAGCTACTACCAATGGAACTCACTTGGTAGTTTGAAAGAAACCCTAACCTTCTATAACATGAACAAGAGAAGGCTATAATCAATACCCATACAAAAAAATTCATGAACATGAAATCTTGGGTTCTTAGTAAAAAAACTCTATAATGGGTAGAAGACTTACCAAGTGATTCAAGAACATCACCAAGAGTTATCCCCAACAAGCAAGGAGAAGAAAAGATAGCAAAAGTTTGTGAGAGAATGAAAGTCTTGCAAAGTGGCTAACCCTAAGAGTTGTAGAGATTCTCCACTCACCATCCTCACCATCCAAGGGTTGAGAATAATGCAAGAAAAATGAATAGATGATCCAAGGGTTGACAAGAAGTCTTGCCAAGTGAAAGAGCAAGAATAATGCATTATTGCATTTAAGTGCCAACCAAACAAGGCCCTATGATCCAAGGGTTGAGAACAAAGATGGGAGAAGGAGATCAATGGTTAAAATTTAGACACCACATAAAAGTGTAAAATGACAACTTTCTTATGAACTTAGGGTTCATTACAAGAGTGTCATCAATGCCTCTTAATTACCCTTCCACCCCTTATCATCCTCTCTAATTACCAACATGCCACTCATACCCCAACACTTAGCTAAATCTCTATACTGTCCACTAAGTGCTCTAAATATGAAAATACCAATTTACCCTTAAGTTATTTCTCTCCTGAAATCGTTTTCAATAATTTTCATTACTCTTAAAATGAAAATACAACATGCAATTTATAATTTTTAATATCACATAAAACATGTAAGTCATGCTAAGCAAATAAACACATTAAGCACATAATCACATAAGCACTTAAGTGTTAATAAAATTTTAAATTAGCACGTAAAAATTCCGGATACTACACCACCGATCGATCGGTGGACTCCTCAATCGATCGGTCGCAACTGACTTTTGGATTTGTGCGAAGTTATATTACAGAATTCTGACTTCATGTATAAGTATATTAAGGGGTAGATTCATCCATTCACTGCTGGTACTTGGTCCTCACACCAAGTCTTCTTGGAGTGCAAGCAAAGAACATGCCATATCTGCATCAACTTTTGTCTATAAATATATGAAGACTTTATGAAGAAAGATATATCTTTCATTATAGAATAAATCATTCAATAAAAAGGCTCTCTCTTTGAGAGAGGTTCTCTTCCTCAAGAACTCAAGAACCCTCTAACATCCTCGGCAACATCGACATCCATAAAAATCAAGACTTGAGATGGATCCGGCTCATACTTGCGAAGCATAGAGACATGAAAAACATTATGAACCCTTGACAATTCTGGTGGCAACGCTACACGATATGCTACCTCCCCTACACAGTCAATAATCTCAAAAGGTCCAATAAATCATGGGGAAATCTTACCACTCTTCCCGAATCGCATCAAACCCTTCTGAGGTAAGACCTTAATAAACACATGATCACCAACCTCAAAGAACAAAGGACACATGCCAATCCGCATAGCTCTTCTGTCGGCTCTGTGCTGTAACCAAATGTTGTCGTGCAATCCTAATCTTCTCGGTTGCCTCATGAACTATATTGGGTCCCAAAAGCGTAACATCACCAACCTCAGCCCAACAAGTCGGTGAACGACACGGTCTACCATACAACACCTCAAAAGGTGCCATCTAAATATTGGACTGATAACTATTGTTGTACGCGAATTTTGCCAAATGAAGATGATCCTCCCAACTACCTCTAAAATCAATAGCATAAACACGAAGCATATCCTCGAGAATCTGAATGGTACGCTCTGACTGACTGTCTGTCTGAGGATAAAAAGTAGTACTAAACCGTAACTGAGTATCCAAGACTTTCTGAAAAGCCTCCCAAAACCGTGATGTGAATCGCGGATCTCGATCCGAAACAATAGTCACCGTAACCCTGTGAAGTCTGACAATCTCCTTCACGTACAGCCTACTAAGAACCTCTATATTATCCGTCTCATGGATAGGTAGAAAATGTGTAGTCTTTTTCAATTGATTAACGATCACCCACACCGCATCCTTCTGATTCCTCATCTTTGGTAATCCTGTCACAAAGTCCATGCAAATATGCTCCCATTTCTACTCAGGAATAGGTAACGGATTCAGCAACCCGGCAAGTCCTCGGTGCTCAACCTTCATAGATATTCTAACCATTATCGTACGTGGGGTCTATCAGATCGATAGATTCCACACATCCTATCTCGGGGTTAAATTCTACGCATCTCTTGAGTCGTTGACCATTTACCTTAAATATTTTAATTTTCTTTGGATCCTCTACTTCCACCACTCCATACGGGAAAACAGTAATTACGTTATACGATTTGTCCCATCTTGAGCATAGTTTTCTAGGAAATAATTTTAAACGAGTATTGAATAACCATACTTTATGGCCAGGTTCTAAGGATTTTCTTCGAATGTTTTTATCATGAAATGCTTCCATTCGTGCTTTGTATATTCGTGCATTTTCATACGCATCATTACGAATTTCTTCTAGTTCATTCAATTGAATTTTCCGCTTAGAGCCTGCTTCTTTTAGATCAAAATTTAATCTTTTAATAGCCCAGTATGCCTTGTGTTCTAATTCAACATGGAGATGACAAGCTTTTTTGTAGACTAGTCGATATGGTGTAGTTCCTATTGGTGTTTTACAGGCCATCCTATATGCCCATAGTGCATCGTTTAATCTTGTTGACCAGTCTTTTCTATCAGTTCTTATTGTCTTTTCTAAGATTCACTTGATTTTCCTATTTGATACCTCAACTTGACCACTTGTTTAGGGATGGTATGACATACCTACTTTGTGTGTAATGGAATATTTAAGGCATAAAATTTTCATGTAACGATTACAAAAATGTTTTCCATTATCACTGATTATTGCGCGTGGTATACCGAATCGTGATAAAATATTAGATTGCAGAAATTGAATAACAGTTTCATGGTCAGCTTTGGCTGATCTACTGCTTCTATCCATTTCGAAATGTAATCCACCCCAACAAGTATATATAAATTATTATTTGACATTGGAAATGGTCCCATAAAGTCTATCCCCCAGACATCAAATACATCAATTTTTAGAATCAGGGATAGAGGCATCATATCTCTCCAAGAAATTGAACCTAAGAAATTGAACCTAATCATTGACATCTGTCACAAGCCTAACAATAATTGTAGGAATCTTTGAATAAGAAGGGCCAGTAAAATCCATTTTGTAATATTTTAGTTGTTGTCTTTTTTGCTCCAAAATGTCCTCCACATGCTAATGTGTGACCGAATTTTAAGATACTTTGTGTCTCATTCTCAGGAACGCACCTCCTAATTATTTGATCAGAACAATATTTGAATAATTTTGGATCTTCCCAAATATAGTTTTTGATTTGACTAAAGAATCGATCCTTTTCTTGTTTAGACCATCCTGGTGGTATTTTGTGCGTAGCCAAGTAGTTGACTATATCAGCATACCATGGTAAATTATTAATTGTGTTAAGGTTTGCATACTGTATTGATAATCTCTGTCTCAGATTGTGTTGGTTGCTCTTCTTATTCTATTATTAGTGAGTCTATTGTCATAGAAATTGATAGTTTATTTGAGGTGATAGGTAACGACTCTGTTGGTTTCTGCCATGGTTCTCCGTATAGTGCTTTTTCTATCACTGTTATGTCGTCAAGATTAGATTGTAATTGGTTATCCCAATCCATTTTTGTGAACTCCTCGTTTCATCAAGCAGTTTATCCTTCCTATCCGTAATATGATCTTCTGTTATTTGATTAAGACTAAAACAATCATCAATGGTTGGACATTGACTATCATTCTCAAACATATTTAATTTTACTTTTAGATTTTTGAAAGATATATCCATAGCCCTGATGTGGTGCCAGGTGTGCAAAAATATGTGGTTAGAAATAACACCTTAACGACTCTAGGTTTTACCCTACGCAAGCACATGTATATTTTGTAGAATAGCAAATCGGCTTGAGTAAGGGATATGGATCCCATAGAGACTGAGATTGTTCACTTTAATAATTTAGAAACACCGAATTATATTTTCTGAAAGCTTATTTGTTTGGGTGGTCGAAAGATCAAATTATCTATTTTAACTAAATTAACTAGGAAGCAAGTAAATTGGTTGTGATTTAGATAAGAGAGAAAACTAGGGTTTTCATCACTCCACCACTAACTGCATAATATAGATCATTACTATTTCAACTATACGAGGACGATCCATAACTGTGAATCAGGTCGTATCCCAGATAGCAAAATACGACCCCAAACAGGAGTACCATCAACCGGATCGCGACAACCCGTCTCACGATTGACCTAACTAGTACATGCCAATTATATTACTCTAATGTACTCCTAATGCATGAAAATAAACTAAATCATGTCTATATTAAATCGCCAAGGCACGACCTATGTCAACCTTGGGTTTCAAGTTTCATTACCACTATTGTGTAGAAAATTATGATTAAACATCCGAGTTCCAACCCATATTGAATAATCATAATTGTGTAAAATAATATATTTATTCCATCTAAGACAAGAATTTAGAACAAACATAGAATTTTATATTGCAAATCAGTACGGTCTCTTAACTATTACAATTATCACAATATGGTCATAGTTTCCCCTCGTTTACAGTTAAAACCAATAAAAGAACTACATTACTTGGCTAGGGTTTTACTAAAAAACTGTAGATACCGAGTTAGTTCGCTATGGTAGAAGGTGACTGCATCGTTGATGTAGAAATGTTCTCCATAATCTTCTTCTTCGGATCTCTAGATTTGAATATGGCTCTCCACAACAGCATGTCTGAACGAATGAACCTCTTGAATGAACATCTCACAGAACTCTCCAACTCAACAGTATATCAGCACTAGAATTTCATATCTCACGTCTGATGTATGGTCTTGTATATATAGACAATGGAATAAAGAGACCCTTTTTAGTCTTTTCACTTTCAAAACACATCAAAACCCTAAATATAAGTGCATATACTTGTATACAGAGGTCTGGAGTCGAGGGCATGTCTTCCAATTAAGCCCGGGGAGAAATAGGAAAAATCACGTAGAAATCCTCAAAGTTGTCGCAGTTACGCTTGGAGGCTACGCTTCAAACGTAGGTCCAAGCGTAGATTTTGTAATTCTAGCCACTTTTTGGTACTAGAAGCGTAGGATTTTTATGGAAAACCACTTTTCTCCATGAATGCGCTAGAATGTCCATCTCGAACCCGCAATATTTTTTGTTGAAGATGTCGGCTTCTGAAAATGCCATTTTTGCCTTCCGGGAGCTATTTTTGTCTCGGACAACGTCTTTGACTCTCCTCTTGGATATAAAGAACACACTTTTCAGTTAATTCACCGAAGTTAGCTCCATTTCTTCATTAAGCTCCTGAAACATGCCTTAACATGCAGACAACATAAAAATACCAAATAATGGAATGAAAGAACGTAACAATAGTGAATTAAGGGGTCAAAATAACTAATATTTGACACCTATCACACCCCCGAACTTACATATTGCTAGTCCCTTAGAATAAACTCATGAAACTTTTCTTGTGATGATCTTTTTATTCTATTTAATCTAACTTCTCTAACCTAATCCCTTGCTTTCGTGAGGGTCGATGATTACACTTAGCACGTGTAACAACCCTTTTAAACCCTTAGATTATCCCTAGTGGACGAGTGAAGTATCGTGAAGGTTTCCAGTGATGGTATTTACAAACATATCAGTTCTCTATAGTCACGCATTCATGAATTCACACACAAATTTAATTAAGTCATGATACAATGCAAAAGACAATATGGATGCAAATACTCCCACTCATTATCGAATAACAATTATATCAAGCTTCTTGTCATTAATGGTCCCCACAAAAGTGAATGACATCGCTACTTTTTACTCTAAATCTAGACAACCTTCCGTGATTTTGTGAGCATTTAACTTATGATATTTCAGTTTCTTTTCTCCTACTTCATTGATCAAACTTTGCCATTTTTCATAAAAACGTAACTTTTCAACTTTCCACTTTTCATCCCTTTTTGTATTTCCAAGTTTCTGGACTTTCCAGCGAGGATTTTTAGTCCCAACCAACTGGGCCCGATCTTCTTCCATGGGATTTATGCTCATTAGTTTTCTCCCCTTTTGACGTGAACAGTGATATTGGTGATACCAAGACCCGATTACTTAGATCGAAGAACTACTTTTTGCAATTTATTTTCTCAATTTTTTTTTTCATTTCAACCAAAACATCTCCCCATCTCCCCTTTTATTACAACAAAATTATTTTTCAACTACATAGTCAAAAATCAACCTATTTCTCATAGTGAATGTGTGTTTGTACTTATAGATCAAGGTCGTCTTTCTTAATTTCAATTTCACTTATTCACTCACCCATGTAAAACCACATCACTTCACTAACTCATTCTAATCATTACTCTCATAAATGGGAATATCACATCACATACCACTCATGCATCGTATACGTAAACTTGATCAAACTGTAATGCAAAACACTCATATGTGAAAACAAAAAAATCTGTTCCAAAATTTTTTTTTTTGATTTTTTTTTATTCCTTATAGTACTATACCCTCACCCCTAAACTTAAATAAGACCATATCCTCATGGTCAAAAATAAAATAGGAGAACAGATATAGTTACCCTTGAAGCTCAATTATGGATTCCAAAGCAAAGAATGAATCCCCTCCCCTAAACTTGATTTGGATCACCTGTAGATATAATCAACAAAGCACAAATACCAAATCATAGCAAAGGAAAATAAATTTCATCATAAATATCCAGAAATCGACACATGTTTTCAAGGAATCAAAGATTCTTTTTTTTTTTTTCAAAAATAATAAAAGAAAAATAAAAATTAATTTGGCATTAAGGGCCTACAATCCTAAAATAAAAAAAAATAAAAGAGACAAAAATGTCGCTTTAAGGGTCTACCGTCCCTACAAATAAAATAACCTAAAAATCCTAATCCACATCTTCTTTCCCTTTTTCCAAAGAACGTGCTATTTTTCCCATTGTAATATGGTATTGTGACGTCTTTTCCATTCTATCAAAATCCTCCTTTGGATACTTCATGATAAACATCCCACGCTCTTCATTCATCTCCTCTATACAACCCCCAAGCTGCATCTCCATGATTTTGGATAATAAAAAGGGATATGGAAGTTAATACTCTATCTCTCTCCACCCTTTTACTTTTCCGCTCACAATCTCCTGTATCCAAATCATAACCTCAAATATTATAGCAGGGACTAACACCTAGTATCCCTTTAGCATACCAAAGAGTATCTTAATCATCGACCTTCCTCGCCAACTTGTCTGATGATTCTGATGTGCTTGTGCAGCAATCACACTATCCAAGTAAATCAAATCTGGTTTCAACCAAAAATTCTCCATACCCTTATTTCCCTTCTTTGGCACATGCATAACACATAATTCCTTAATCATCTCCTCATCCGTGTATGACCATTCTTTCGGTGGTAGCAAAAATTCTTCTTTCAAGTGATCCGGACATCTTAATAGGATGTTCCAAGCTTGTGCAATCAATTTCCTAGTCACCTTTATCGGCTCACTCCATTCTGACACTTTAGCCCATGCTACCTCATATCCTGGTGGTCCATCAACTATCAATCTCTCATTAAATAATTTAACCAACCTAGGATAAACCTTCTGTCTAGCTGGGTACTGTAAACGACTCAATCCTATTTTGCGTAGGATTGCCTCTCCAAAAATCGTTAATGGATTCATGAGCTCATTTGGAATGAAATCTAACTCATACTATAATCGACATAACATGATGGCCTCAGCATGTTTCTTTTTCTTTTTCGGCTCTAAACCTCCATAGATGTGCTTTTCTCAATTTGCTCCATCTCCCTTCCTCGATTGTCTTCAATAGCTGATTGCTCGTCATTCTCAAGTAACTCCTCTGGATCAGAATAAGGGTCATACTCACTCCCCTTATAATCTCCCATAAGAGAAATAGAAGACGGAACAAAATATGATAATGAACTAGACATCTTTATGGCTTTCTGACACAAGCCCTAGTTTGAAAGTTTAGAGAATTATGTGACTCAAGATGAATGATGTAGAATTAGAAAAGAAAAAGGTTTTAAAACCCTTAATTGACTAGGAAAGGGGAAACAATTACTAATCCAACTCCAACTTATACTCGCAATCCGTCTCCTTGTCATATTAGGATTACTCTAAAAATTATACAAAAATTGTACACAAAATCCTAAAAATATCTTAAACAAATCCTAATACAAGTATAAGTATAAACCAGGCCAAAACATCCCGAAAACATGTCAAAATTTCAAAATTCCCTCACTGAACCCTACGCTTTTAGCGTAGGCTTAGGCCTGAATTTTTTTTTTTCAAATCACAGTTCTCCGATTAAACCACTGCACATATACCCCCAAACTTGAACACACAAATGTCCTCACAATGCGAGATAAAATTTTGAAAAAAATTTAAGCTATCCGCATACGCAAAATAATCGTGAAATTCCGGGGATATATCAAATAATTCGATTGAATCATCAAAACTGCAATTTTATAAACTACAAAAATATCAAAAACATTTAGAAGATAATCGTTCAAGCGGTCACATCAGCCCTATATGAAACTATCCGCTCGACAATTTATCTCTAATGTGAAATAAAAATAAAAATATAACAAAAACCTAACTAAAACTAAACTAAGACTCATCATCAGAGGGCGGTGGTGTAGGTGGAATCGGTACACCCACATGCTAACACATATAGTCAAATCTATGAAATAACCGCTTCTGATCCCTCTATCGGCGCACTGTCTCTTGCTGCCGTGCCTATCTCTCTTCTGCCAAACTTTGCTCTATCCCCTACATCCGTGCTATAATAGCGTCAAACTGAGCCTGAGACAAAGTAACAGTACCACCCGCAAGTGCCTATGGCATCACGACCTCCTCAGTAGTAGCTAACATCTATGACATCTCAGCCTCGTGAGCCATACCAGCATCATCCTCTGCTATGTCGGCATAAGCTTGGTTTGTATCATCAGCCTGAGCCTGCGCATCTGGTGCCTATACTACACCAAACACTGGTCAACGTCACATAATATCATCTGCATGCACCAATGTCCGAACATTAGTCCATATCCCTCTGTCGTACGGAGTACCATCCCTATATCTATTGTGCTCAGCCGTATCTATCTTGATCTCGACATCCATCATAATCTTCATCACTAGGCACGGGAATCGAATATGAAATCTACGCAGCTTAACCTTGGACACCTTACGCAGATGAATATAGTGCATGTATAGGCCTCCCCACAAAATCTGTGGAATAGAAATCCACATCTCGAACTCAAATGCGTAGTGGAGAACTGGGAATGGTGCATAACACATAGTAATGTGGCTGTGTGGCAGAATCTGAGATCGAACTATCACATCCCAGAACCATAGCATAGGATGATAATCCATCTTCTTTGTGCAGTTTTGATGCTCATCGGCTCACTGCCCGGCAGTCTGTAGTACAACCAAATCAGAAATAGACCGTAGTGCTTTAGGCATAAGGGGAAACTCAGCAGCCAAATTGGGCGGACACTCGTTTGGAATACCCCATGCCTCAGCAATAGTTTAGGGGGGTAATCTTTATCTCTGTACCACGGACCACAGTCAATACTGTCTTCCCCTTGCTGAAGTGGCACATGTGCATCTAAAACTCCTGAATCATATCCTCGCATATGTGCAGGGTAGCAGGGGCTAGAATAGCCAAAAGATGTCGGGCCCTCAATCGGCCGATCGTTCAGGCTGACACTAGCTATAAATCCTCAAATATCCTCAACAGGTATGTCCTTTCCTACTGATAGCCCTTCCGGAAAGCCCGGTCTAGTAAATGCTCAACTGATGCTGTCTGGGGTACTGGTAAAAATGTGGTTAAAACTCTGGGATCACCCTGTACTGGTAACTCCGACACCCTCTCATCATCCTTATCATCCCCATCGCCCTCATCAGCGTCATTCCCTTGCTGAACATGATCATCCTCTATATCTTCATCCATCTGATCGGCCTGCTGCTCCAACATATGTAGCGGTGATGGTGCTTGCAGAATAACTAGCTCAACCACCAAACAACCATGTTGTAATAAGATGTCACGCCCCTGTGTCGAGCTCTCCGGCTCATTTACCTCAAAAGATGAGGAATATGAGGATGCCGAATCGACATACTGTGGCCTTCTAGCGTGCGTGCTATGGTGACGAATAGGTGATGGTGTAGGTGACGATGACCTCGACCTCTGTCGTACTGGTGGATCAGCCGCAATGGCAGCCTGAGCCATTCGCCTCGCCGATATCTTGGTCTATGCCATGCCTACAATAGGGAATTTTTGAAAAGTAAGCAATAACGAACCGGACACCGAATCAAACTCAAACTATAAATATATCCAATACAACGATTAAACAAGTTGTAATCCCAAAAATTCAATATTTAATCCGATTTTGAAGTTGAAAAACTCAACTTTTAGAAAACGGATCAAAACTTGATTTTAATCGGGCTCGTTCATCAATACTAGTTTATAATAGTTAAATAAATCATATGAAATCAAAATAATGGAACAAATATCAACGAATCGAGAGAAACGATGGATTTCCGAAAATTGAATTTCGGTGACTTTTTGAGTTCTTCACGCGAATCCGGTCGAATCACCAACTATTCTGACGATCCGTTGGCAATGAATGATGAGGAATTGAATGGGTAAATAGTAGGATCAAAGCTCTCAAAAAATGGTGGAGAATTGAGAGAGAAAATAGAGTTTTAATGAAATGAAAGAGGAAACACTATCGCGACCTTTTTATAACAGGCCTACACAGCTACGCTTGAAGCGTAGTCCCCTGGCCCAAATTTTGAATTTTTCTCTCTTCTTCATTGTCTCATTCCGTCTTCAACTCCATACTTCTTAAATGATTCCTAGCCCCCATGTACACTCCATACTTAAATGATGATGGCCTTGCAACTCGATTTTACGGGCTCGATCTTAAATGCCGAAATAAGTAAATTACCGTCTACAGATACAAACTAGGCATCAAAGCTACTCTTCTCTACCTAGTACCAATGTTTAATGTCATTGGTACGACGTTGTCACTGCTCAATACTCCGGATCAAGTTTATCCAGCTTGGGTGGTGGTTAAGTCAAATCGATCGTTTCTACCACACACTCAACTGGTCAAACCTCTATATAATGCTTCAATCTCTGCCCATTCATGATAAACGTCTTTCCAGTGTCAGGATCATCGAGCTCCATTGCTCCATGGGGGAAAACCTTCGTAATCTTGTATGGCCCATCCCATCTTGATTGAATCTTACCAGGAAATAACTTGAGTCTCGAATTAAACAGCCAAACCTTTTGGTCGGGCTCAAAAACTTTCTTTCTAATGTGCTTATCATGGAATGCTTTTGTTCGAGCCTTATAAATCCAAGAATTTTCATATGCATCATTTCTCAACTCCTCAAGCTCTCGCAGTTGGAGTTTTCGTTGCGCACCGACTTTCTTTAAATCAAAATTCAATCTTCGAACAACCCAATATGCTCGGTGTTCCAGCTCTATAGGGAGATGACACGCTTTGCCATACACAAGACGATATGGCAACATACCAATTGGTCTCTTAAACGCAGTTATGTACACCCAAAGTGCATCATTTAGCCTTCGCGGCCAATCCTTCAAATCCAGACGCACCGTTTTCTCCAAAATATTTTTAATCTCCCTATTAGAAACCTTCACTTGACCTTGTGATTAGGGGTGATATGGCATACCAATTCTATGAGTGACAACGTACTTCTCGCATAGAGCGGAAAAACATTGGTTGTCAAAATGGCTACCACCATCACTAATCAGAACTCTCGGGATACCAAATCGTGAGAAAATGTTTAATTTTACAAATTCTTCCACCACATCAAGATCAACATGTTTGGTGGCTATTGCTTCTACCCATTTCGAAACATAATCAACCCCCACAAGTATATACTCCTTCTTATCTACTTTTGGAAACGGTCCCAAGAAATCAATACCCCACACATCAAACAATTCTACAATCAGAACTGGGGTTAAAGGCATCATGTCTCTTCGAGATATGGATCCAAGCTTTTGACATTGTAGACACACTTTGCAAAATTCGACTGCATCCTTGAATATGGACGGCCAGTAAAATCCACTCTGCAACACCTTTTGGGTTATCTTTTGAGCTCCGAAATGCCCTCTACACTCTAGCGTATGACAAAAGGTAAGTATGCTTTGCACCTCACTTTCAGCGACACATTTCCTGATAATCTGATCAGAGCAATACTTGTACAAATGCGGATTATCCCAGATATAGAATTTAACTTGGCTGAAGAATCGATCTTTCTCATTCTTAGACCATCCTTTTGGAATTCGACCTGTGGCTTTATAATTGACAATGTCAGCATACTACGGTATTTGTTCCATCATAGCCATACTGAATAGATGTTCACCCGAGAAAGAATACTTAAGAGGAATAATTTTCTTTGTGGACTCGACACTAATCCTTGACAAATGATCCGCAATAACATTTTCTGAACCCTTCTTATCTTTGATTTCGAGGTCGAATTCTTGCAATAACAAAATCCACCAAATCAGTCGGGGCTTAGAATCTTTCTTTGTCAGTAAATGCCTTAGAGTGGCATGATCCGAGTAAATGACAACCTTGGTGCCTAATAATTATGGTCGGAATTTATCCAAGGCGAAGACAACTACCAGCAACTCCTTCTTGGTAGTAATGTAGTTCATCTGAGCTTCATTCAGAGTTCTATTGGCATAGTAAATAGCATATGGAAACTTTTCTTTTCTCTAACCTAACACAACAACTATAGCGTAGTCAGATGCATCACACATGAGCTCAAAAGGTAGAGACTAGTCTGGCGGATGAATAATTGGGGTTGATGATAGTTGAGTACGTAACTCCTCAAAGGCACGAAAACACTCTTCGTAAAAAATGAAAGTAGCATCCTAGCCAACAAGTTGCATAGCGGCCAGACAATTTTGCTGAAATCTTTGATTAACCTTCGGTAAAACCCGACATGGCCTAGAAAAGAGCGTATCTTCTTAACAGATGTGGGAGGAGGCAGTTTTGAAATTAACTCCACTTTTACTTTATCGACCTCTATCCCTCGCTTTGATACAATATGGCCCAGTACTATCCCCTCTTGAACCATGAAATGTCTCTTTTCCCAACTTAGGATCAGATTCGTCTCCTTGCATCTTTTAAGTACCATTTCTAGATGTCTTAAACAGTCTTCAAAGGTTTCCCCAAAAACTGAAAAATCATCCATGAACACTTCAAGAAATTTCTCTACCATGTCAGAGAATATAGACATCATACACCGTTGGAATGTTGCTGGCGCATTACATAAACTAAACGACATCCGTCTATAAGCAAACATGCCATACGGACAAGTAAATGTGGTTTTCTCCTGATCAACAGGGTCAATTGCCACCTGATTGAAGCCAGAATACCCATCCATAAAAACAATAATAGCTCTGCCCGGCTAATCTCTCCAGGATTTGATCAATGAATGGTAGTGAAAAATGATCTTTCCTGGTATTCAGATTGAGCTTTCTGTAATTAATACACACACGCCATCCCGTAGTCGTGCATTATGGAATTAGCTCACCTATTAAGTTTGGCACCACTATGATGCCTGACTTCTTCGGCACCATATGAGTTGGACTTACCCATGTGCTATCAGAAATGGGATAAATAATACCCACATGTAATAATTTTACCACTTCTTTCATCACCACCTCTTTCATATTGGGATTCAGCCTTCGCTGCATCTCTCTTGATGGCTTTGCATCCTCCTCAAGGTGTATGCGATACATACAAATGGAAGGGTCTATGCCTTTAAAATCAGCAACACTCCATCCTATTGCCTATTTATTCTCACTTAGAACCTTGACTAGACTCAATTCCTGTTTCTCTGTCAATTTTGAAGATATAATTACAGGAAGAGTCTCATCGGATCCCAAGAAAACATACTTCAGCTTTTTAGGCAATTCCTTGAGTTCCAAGGCAGGAGGAGTAGTTAGAGATGGAATTGGTGGAATATTTAAAACTATTGGAAGTGGTTCAACCGGCTCCCGCCATGGTTGAGTGTATAGTGTAGTCTCCATTGCATCCAACTTTTCTTTCTGCAGCTTCAAATATGCCTCCCAATCAACAACTTCCTCATTTGGACTTTCTCTAGTCATAAATGACTCCAGCTCGTCTCCTTCCAAGATTTGAGTTTCAAAATCTAATATAATATCATCTAGTTCATCGCACTCACTAATATGAAAACATTCCCTAGATTCAGGCAAGTGGTGACTTCCTTCGAACACATTCATCCTGACCTTCATATTGCCAAATGTCAAATCCATGGCTCCGCTTCTACAATTGATGCATGCATTTTCTGTAGCTAAGAATGGTCTTCCCAATATTATTGGAATGTGCTTCTTCGCATCAGGGACAAGTTCTGTATCCAGGACTACAAAGTCAATCGAAAAATAAAACTTGCCCACTTACACAATGACATCTTCAAGCACTCCTTTTGCCTATTTGACTAATCGATCAATGAATTGCAGTACAACCGATGTGGGAATGAGCTCACCCAACCCTAGCTGTTGGTAGACTGAATAAGGAAGTAAGTTAATACTTGCACCTAGATTAAGAAGAGCTCTACCAATTTCCTAGTCACCAATGACATATGGAATAGTGGGAGCACCGTGATCTTTCCTCTTAGGGGAAGTATTGCTTAAAAGCAATGAACTCACTTGCTCAGTTAAAAGTATTTTCGTTGGATTCTTTCCCTTGCTTTTTCGCTTCTGGGTGCAAAGATCCTTGAAAAACTTAGCATAAGATGGTATTTGGGCGATTACATCTAAGAGAGGTAAATTGATCTTGATTTGTCGAAATGTATCTAACATATCAGATTCTTTCATTTTTCCGTACTTTATCGGCTCTCTAAGACATTGAGGAAATGGTGCTGCTTTCTCATAATGCGCTATTTCTGTCTCTTCAAGTACTGTCTCACATTGTCCTCCATCGATGTATGGTCTTTCTGCGTTCTTTTAGCCTCTTTCCTTGCAGCTTCCTTCCTCTTCTCTTGTCCTGCTTCCCTTTTTCTCTGCAACCTTTCTTCATGCTCTGCCTCAACTCAATTCTCCACTTCCTTCCCACTTCTCAGAGTCATGATTACTTGAACCGACTTATGAGGATTATTAGCAAAAGATCCAAGCTCCAATGCTTGTTGTGGCTTACGATTGACTATTGGCTGACTTGGCAATTTTCCTAGCTCTCTCACATTCCTCTCATTAGCCATTTAGCCCATCTGTATGTGTAGTTATACGAAAAATTGAGTATGAATGCCTATCTTGTTATGAATGTCCATTATGACCTGCTCTAGCCGACTAGTCTGGAAACCGGGTGGAGGAGTTTAGCTTCTTGGTGGCTGGGGTTGGTAGTTATAGGGTTGAACAACCGATTGTTATTGAATGGCTGAAGCTCTTGTGAATTATTAAATGGTTGTAGAGCTTATGAATGATTGGAAGGCTTGGTTGTTATTGAATGGTTGGAGGGCTTGGAAATTATTAGATGTTCTTGGTTGGTAGTTGGATTGAGAATTTCTAGCCATGATTGTCGGCTGGGAGTCAAATGATTGATGACTCTGTTGAAACCTCGGTTGTTAGCCATATGATTGCTGTCTTTCAGTATACCTCTACTGTTGGCTGTATGACTGCTGTCTTTCTGTGAACCTTGGCTATTAATTGTTTGATTGCCCTTGTTGGAATTTTGGTGGTGGATTTTCCACATTGGTAGATTTGTAAGACAAGAGTGGGTGATTTCTGGCATTAGAGGTGTATGAATTGGTGAAAGGAGCATTATTGGAATAGTTCCACGATGCGTTGGCATCAAGAGCCATTATCTCCTGACACTTAATTTGAGAATACTTAGCTTCAACTTCATATGTCTCTCTAGGAGGGGAATGATTTCGCTGAAGGTATTTATCAATTCTTTCCAATCGCTCTCCAAATAATGCCATGGTATCTCTTACACATCATCATGATCGACAACATAAGATTTTTTGGATCTCCTATCCTGTTGTCCACCTTTAGACCTCAACTCAGATTGGTATTGGATTGTGTTTTCACTGATATTATCAAATATATCCAAAAGTTCTTTAGTTGGCTTTAAAGTAAACTGACACTGCGTGGCTGCATCTACCAAGGTCTTATGAGTTTCACTAAGTCCCATGTAGAAATTTTTAGTAATACAGAATTTCATTATATCTTTCCCATGCATCATGAAAATGTTCGCGAGGCAGTTGCCTAAAGCTTTTGATTGCATCGTGTGCTTCTGAGGTTTTTCCTATTGGATAGTGTTTTTCTATGAATTCTCTCTTAAGGGCTTCCCAATCAATTTTTATTTTTCTAGCTAATTTGATATACCATCTCTTAGCTCTCTCTTTCAATGACCAAGGGAATAATCTCACTCGCAAGTCATTTTTGGGCAAATTGTAAAACCTAACAGTAGAGGCTACCTCCAGAAAATCATTTATGTGTTGATATGGGTCCTCTATCCGAAGGCCTAAAAATTTTGGAAGCATATTGATCATGCTTGTCTTGATCTCGAAGTGCTTTGCTCATTCTTCTTCTGGAAAATCTACATAGGAGTCATACGCATCAGGTGCGTAATATCCTTTCAATGATGTCTCTGGTGCCCTCGGCAGGCCGGGTCTATGGTCGCCCATTGTTTCTTTTTGCTGATGATGACGCTCTTCAATAGATCGACGTAAATGACGAAGAGTCTTTTTGATCTTAGGATCATACTCGACTAACATAACACTTAAATTAGAAGGGGTCGGTCTATCGGTCATACGCTACTTAAACAATTATTTATTTATTTTAATTTTTTAAATTTTCTGGAATAAAATCTAATCTAACTTAACTACTTCTAAATTACAGAAATTAAAGCAAGATTTAATATGCAAAAATCTAGGTAACTAAAACTCACAAAAGTTCCAGACGCAACTTTAGAAGTTCCGATCCTCCCATTCACGCTTTGCAGAGTACTTGTCAATCACACAAAAATCTCACTTTAGCTACAGTTATAATAACGCAATGAAAATAAATTACTAAAGCTATTGAACAATGCTTAGTCCCCGGCAACGGCGCCAAAAAACTTGATGTGGCATCAGGTGTGCAAAAATATGTGGTTAAAAATAATACCTTAACCACTCGAGGTTATACCCTACACAAGCGCAGGTATCAATTGTAGAATAGCAAAGTGGCTTGAGTAAGGGATATGGATCCCATAGAGACTAAGATTGTTCACTTTAATAATTTAGAAACATCAAATTATATTTTCTGAAAGCTTGTTTGTTTGGGTGGTCGAAAGATCAAATTATCTATTTTAACTAAATTAACTAGGAAGCAAGTAAATTGGTTGTGATTTAAATGAGAGAGAAAACTAGGGTTTTCATCACTCCACCACTAATCGCATAATATAGAATTTAGAACAAACATAGAATTTTATATTGCAAATCAGTACGGTCTCTTAACTATTACAATTATCACAGTATGGTCATAGTTTCCCCTCGTTTACAGTTAAAAACAATAAAAGAACTACATTACTTGGCTAGGGTTTTACTAAAAAACTGTAGATACCGAGTTAGTTCGCCATGGTAGAAGGTGACTACATCGTTGATGTAGAAATGTTCTCCATAATCTTCTTCTTCGGATCTGTAGATTTGAATATGGCTCTCCACAACAGCATGTCTGAATGAATGAACCTCTTGAATGAACATCTCACAGAACTCTCCAACTCAACAGTATATCAGCACTAGAATATCATATCTCAAGTCTGATGTATGGTCTTGTATATATAGACAATGGAATAAATAGACCCTTTTTAGTCTTTTCACCCTTAAAACACATCAAAACCCAAAATACTAGTGGATATACATGTATATAGAGGTCTGGAGTCGTGGGCACGTCTTCCAATTAAGCCCGGGGTGAAATAGGAAAAATCACGCAGAAATCCTCAAAGTTGCCGCACTTACGCTTGGAGGCTACGCTTCAAGCGTAGGTCCCAAGCGTATGTCAAAGGGTAGATTTTGTAATTCTAGCCACTTTTTGGTATTGGAAGCGTTTGCACAAGCGTAGGATTTTTATGGAAAACCAGTTTTCTCCATGAATGCGCCAGATCGTCCGTCTCGATCCCACGATACTTTTTACTGAAGATGACAGCTTCTGAAAATGCCGTTTTTGCCCTCCGGGAGCCATTTTTATCTCGGACCGCCTCTTTGACTCTACTCTTGGATAGAAAGAACACACTCTTCAGTTAATTCACCAAAGTTAGCTATATTTCTTCATTAAGCTCTTGAAACATGGCTTAACATGCAGACAACATAAAAATACCAAGTAATGGAATGAAAGAACGTAATAGTAGTGAGTTAAGGGGTCAAAATGAGTAATATTTGACACCTATCAAGCCCCCGTTCTACAAGTTATGCAAGTGTTAGCTGTTGCTAAGAATGGTCATCCTAAGATTACGGGTATATGTTTCTTTGGACTATGGACAGGTTTTGTATCTAAGATTATGAAACCGACAGGAAAGTTGAATTTGCATACTTAAACTATTACATCCTCAACTATCCCTCTTGGTCGTTTGATTGATCTATCAGCTCATTGAAGTACAATCAACATAGGGTTTAGTTATCCTAATCCCAGTTGTTGGTAAACTGAATAAGGTAATAAATTGACACTAGTACCCAGATCAAGGAGAGCTCGCCTTATTTCTTGGTCTCCAATTATGCATGATATTGTTGGCGCTCCTAGATCTTTATATTTAGATGGTATTTGAGATATGGCATCTAACAAAGGAAAATTGATCTTTACTTGTTTGAATACATCTAAGATTTCATTCATTTTCTTGCCTTGTTTGCTATAATAGTTTACACCACGGAGACGTTGAGGAAATGGTGTTTTTGGTTCGTAATCCTTCTTCGTAATTTTCTCAGGTGTTTCATTGACTGGTCCTTCTATTGTTGGATGCGATGTTTCTTTAGAGATGTTTTCCAAGACTTTTTCACATTCTAATTTTTCCTTTACATTGTTATCCATTATCCTACCACTCCGTAAGATTGTAATTGTTTGCACAGTTTCATGAGTCGGTTCTTGTAGGGTTCTTAACTCAATTATATGTTGTCCTTTAGGATTGACCACTGGTTGACTTGGTAATTTACCTTATTCTCTTTTGTTAAACGTATTTTCTATTTGATCCATTTGTGTTTCTAATTTTGAAATCGCTTGAGAATGTGTATGTAACAATTGAGTATTAGCTTCAAGACTTCCAAGGACAGCTAAAACTTTATCTTCAAAACTACTTGATCTTTGTGGTTTATTAGTGTTTTGGAATTGATTTTGAAATTGAGGTTTGATTCGATTGGAATGATCAAAATCCTTATCTATTATTTTGGAAATTTTGAGTGTTATTGAATTGTCTTGGAACTTGATTGAAATTTTGAGTATTATTATTGAATTATCTTGGAACTTGATTGAAATTTTGAGTTTGGACAGGATTCTCGACGTTTTGAGATCGATATGATAATAGAGGATGATTACACCAGCCTTGATTGAAAGAATTTGAGTAAGGATTATTATTGGTAAAGGTTGTGTTAACATCACATGGTGTTAGATATTCTTGAAACATTAGTGGACATCCACTAGCTAGGTGAGAGGGATCAGAATAAATCGAACAAACTTCTATAGGAATATTTTAAGTGTTATTCAAAAATTTGTCTAATTTTCTACTTATCTCGGCTACTTGAGTCGTCATGTCATCAATTCTATCTATCTCTTTAGCGGTTTCCATCCTTCTAGGATTATTAAACATTGATCTAGCCCTAGATTTTGACTCATTTTGTTGTGAATTTTTACTCAGTCTTCTGAATATTTTTCAAACGTTTTTGGCTGGTTCTAATGTAAACATTCCTCCACATGCGACATCTATACGATGTTGTTGTATTTATCCTAGGCCATGATAAAAATTACGCACTAAGTCATATTTTGTAAATTTATGATAGGGACATTTATCCAAGAGTTCTTTAAATCGTTCCCAAATTTCATGGAATTCTTCTCTAGGAATTTGGACAAAGTTCATTATGGTTGCTTGAGCTTCGTGTGTCTTTCCCATTAGGTAAAATTTAAGTAAGAATTCTTTTTTCAGAGTTTCCCAATAAGTCTTCACCCTTGATAGGTGCTCAATATTAGTCATTTTTTGCCCCTATCTTGCGTTTGTTATGTCTTTACTTTCCGTTACTCAGTATTTTTATCCTATTTGTGTGTGTAATCATGTTTCAGGAGCTTAATGAAGAAACATGGCTAATCTCAGTGAATTAATTAAGTTCGTGTTCATTTCTATCTCGAGAAAGGAATCAAGAGTTGTGTCAGAGCAAAGAAGAGCTACCGGAGGGCAAAATGGTCATTTCCTGATATCGTTTTCTCACCAAAGGGCAAAAATGTCATTTCCAAATATTATTACTTCAACCAAAAACATCGGGAGTCAAAGGCGACCAGTCTAGCTCAAATATAAAAAAATGGGTTTTTACAGCAAAAGATGCATCATACCCTACGTTGGCAGAGGGAAAAAGAGGTAGACTGGATCTTAGCTATGCTTTGGTTTGTGATCTAGAGAGGGGCCCTACGCCCAAGCATAGGTCAGGTCAGGGGCATAGGTCCAACCTTGTGGCCACGTGATCCCTTTACGTGCAAAAGTTGTTTTGGAATTTTTTAGTTTTGTACCTGCTTTGATATTTTAAGTGATCGGTGATTCTAGACCTCTACATACAGGCTTATACACATATTTAGATAACATTTTAGAGGCATTATTCATGTATTATGAAATTACAGAAAAGGGAAACCATTATGGTTTCTCTCACTTGTCTAAAAATATGAGAGGGTTAGGTTTAGAGAGGTGTTCTGACTTTCACACACGTTTCTTGAGTTGGTGGCTGATTTTATTGCTTCCATAGAAGAGAATCACCATTGAAGACCTAGAGATCCGGAGACGAATATTATGGAGAGCGTTTCTACACTGACAACGCAGTCTCTCTCCTCCATGATCATCTAACTGGGTATCTAGGGTTTTCTCGTAAAACCGTAGCCAAGTAATGTAGTTCTATTTTTATATTCAATTGTAGAGAGGGGAAACTGTGACTATACTGTGATGATTATGTTAGATAAGAGATCGGTTTTTATTCTTGATACAAGTTTATATATTTATTCTGATTCTTGTCTTAGACTAAATGAAAGTATTTATCTTATTGAATAATGGTTATTCAATATGGGCTGGAACTCGGATGCTTAACACATGATTTTCTACAAAATGATGGTTATAAAACTTGAAACCCTAGGTTGACACAGGCCATGCCCTGAAAAATTGATATAGACATGCTTTAGTTTATTTTCAGGCTTTAATTTACTTTTTTTCATTTACTTTCTGTTAGTAGTTGGCATACACTAATAAGTTTAGTCTTGAGATGGGTTATCGCGATCCGGTTGAGAGTAATCCTTTTTGGGGTCAACTGCTAGCGCGGTGCGACCTGATTCACAATCAATGGATCCCCTTTATGCAATTGACATATAATCTAAACTATATTATGCATTTAGTGGTGGAGTGAGGAAACTCTAGTTTTCTCTCTCTAAATTACAACCATTATTTATTAATTCCTTATGTTTTATTTTTATTAGCATTAGATAATTCACAAAACAAACTCTTTTCAGAAAAATATAATTCAGTATTTTTAGACTATTGAAGTGAACAAACCTCGTCTCTGTGGGATCGATATTCCCCTACTTAAGCAAAATTGTTTACAACTTATCTGTGCGCTTGCAGAAGGGTAAAACATAGTGTCGTTAATGTGTTGTTTTTAATCACATATTTTGCACACACCTGACGTCTACTAAGTTTTTGGTGCCGTTGTCGGGTACTTGGCATTGTTCAATAGCTTTAGTAGTTTATTTGCATTGCATTATTATAGATTAAAGCTAAAGTTGAAATTTTTTTGTGTGATTTTCAGGTACAATTGAAGAGCGTGAAAGGAAAAGACAAAGTTGCTGAAGTTGCGTTTAAACCCTTTGTGAGTTTCAATTTTGCTTGGTTTTTGCGTTTAATTTTTAGCTTTGCTTTTTGTTCATAGTTTAGATAAGTTTGGAAGTAGTTTAGTTAATTTATTTTATTTCAGGAAAAAAAAATTTCAATTTTTTTTTTTGTGAGCTCAGTGTATGACCGATAGATTGACCCGTTCTAATCCAAGTACATCGTTAGTTGTTTGCGACCCTGAGATCGAAAGAATTTTAAGTCATTTACGTCGAGATATTGAAGAGTGTCGTCGTCGGATAGAAGAAAGCGCGATGGGTGACCAAAGAGTGAATCAACAGAGGGCACCAGAGATGTCCCTGAAAGCGAATTACGCACCAGAGGCGTATGATTCCTATGCTGATTTCCCAAAAGAGAAGGCGCGAAGCACTTCGAGATTAAGTCAAGCGCTATCAATATGCTTTCATAATTTTCTGGCCTTAGGATAGAGGACCCATACCAGCATATAAATGATTTCTTAGAGGTTGCATCTACAGTGAGGTTTGAGGGTTTGACTAAAAATGATTTGCGAGTGCGTATATTTTCTTGGTCGTTGAGAGACAAAGCTAAAAGATGGTGCATCAAATTAGCTAAGGCGATTAAAATTGATTGGAAAGACCTTCAGAGAGAATTTATAGAAAAACATTATCCCATAGGAGAGACCTTAGAAGCACAAGATGCAATAAAAAGTTTTAGAGAATTGCATCGTGAGCAGTTTCATGATGCTTGGGAAAGATATAGTGAAATCTTGTATAAGTGTCCCCACCATAGGTTCACTGAACATGATGTGGCTAAGAATTTTTATATGGGACTTGGAGATAAACATAGGAATTTGATAGATGCGGCAAAACAAGGCCAATTTATCTTGAAGCCAACAAAAGAACTCTTAGACTTGTTTGATAGTATTAGTGAGAATGCAATTCAATGTGAATTTGAGTTAAAGTCTAAAGGTGAACTAGATAGAAGATCAAAAAAAGATTTTGAGGTTAATCATGATGAAGGTAAAGATCCAGTGGCATTAGTAGAGGAGAAATTAAAGAGATTTGAAAAGCTTCTTACCTAAATTAATCATTCCCCTAGAAGAGAAGTGTCAGAGGTAGAAGTCAATTATTCTCACAATGAGTGTCAAAATGGTGAATTCGTTGCTACCAATGCTAATGTAGCATGGAACTACCCAAACAATGCTCCTTTCACCAATTCATACACATCAAATGTCCAAAATTATCCATGTCTGTCATCTCAATCGTTAAATGTGGAATCAAGGTTCCCTCTGGAATAACAATTATATAATCCACAGCCAAGGGTCTAAAAGAGTCAACAATCATACCAATCTCCAACAACAGTCATGGATCAAAATTATCAGTCAAATTACCAACCCAGACAGACATTCAATAATTCTCAGGCTCTCCATCCATTCAATAATAATCAAGTTGTCCATCCATATAACTACCAGACCCATCCTCAAGAAAACCAAATACAAGAATTCAACACAAATCAAGCTTACCCTCCATATCCTTAAAATCATCTCCAACATTAAAATTCAACTCAAAATTCACCACAAAGACCACCTGGCTTTGAAGAAAAGGTGATGAGTGATCTAAGGGAGCTTAAAAATCAATCTAATAATCATTCTCAATTCATTACTCAAATGGGAGCCCAAATGGTACAACTAACGAATGCTATGGATGGGATTAAAAGAATGTGACCTATTCAGCCAATGGATGACCCAAAGCAATAACAAGCACTGGGGCATGGATCCTTTGTTGAGACTCGTCATGAGACAATTCAAGCAATTACAGTTTTGAGCAGTGGAAGAGAAGTGGATAGTAAAGCTAAGGAGCAGTTTGAGGAGAGAGCGAACAAGCGAAATGCGGCTGAAGAGGTTCAAAGAGATCTACCTCAAGAGGAGGAAGAATTGGATAGGGCAGAATATGAGGAAGTAGAACCTTACCCTTAACGTCTCTGAGAGTCGATTTCGTATAAAGAGCATAAGGAGAAGGACATATTGGATCCATGTCGGCAAGTCGAGATCAATAAATCTCTTTTAGACATTGTTGACCAAATTCCACCGTATGCTAAATTTTTGAAGGATCTCTGTACTCAAAAGCATAAAAACATAACTAAGGTCCCAAAAAATATTTTGTTGACTGAACAAGTGAGTTCGATCTTACTGAGTGATACTCCACCTAAGAGGAAATATGTCGGTGCTCCCATTATTTCTTTGTTATTGGTGACCAGAAGATTGGTAGAGCTCTTCTTGATCTGGGTGCGAGTGTTAATTTATTCCCTTACTCGATCTATCAACAGCTAGGGTTGGGAGATCTCAATACTACCTCGGTGGTAATTCACTTGGCAGACAGATCAACTAAACAACCGAGAGGAATTTTGGAGGATGTCATAGTATAAGTGGGTAAGTTCTACTATCCTATAGATTTTGTAGTATTAGACATGGAACCTGGCCATAGATCGAGGAAACATATCCCTGTTATCTTAGGAAGACCATTTTTGGCTACGGCGAATGCATACGTTGATTACAGAACATGGGTTATCGACATATCTTTTGGGCATTTAAACATGAGGATGAATGTCTTTGATACCAACCACCAACTACTTGAACCAGCTAAGTGTTTTAACATAGAGGGGATGGTTGAAGAAGTTGTACCTCAGAGTAGTGTAAGAGATGATTTGGAGATTGTGATGAAAAGGTCGGAGGTGAATTTTGAAAATGGAGAGGACCAACAGCGATCTAGTTGGAAAGATATTGTTGCATTGGAAGCTACATTGTATTCACCGTCAGAGAGAGCATCAAGAGAGTCGCTTGGACCTCAACTTATTCCTCCACAGAAGTTGGTGCCTGAAAGTAAGCTCAAGTGCGCGGACTTTCGCACTTTACCGAGTACTTGGTGAAGGTTCTGCCAAGTACTCAGTAGTTCTTCACCTTCACTTTTTGCACTTCCACTTCTTTGCTCCGTTTCTCTTCTCATCTTCATTCTTCTTCAGTCTTATTCTATCCTTGACTTGTTTTTGGTCCCTCATAGGTCTTTGATCCTTGATTTCGGCTCATGAACAATCTTGAGTCACGAATCCAGTTAATTCACCGGATTAAACTCGTTTTATATAGCATCGCTTGAAATATCTTAAAACACGAAAACTGTATAAAAGCACCAATATAATAATAATTATAGACATAACAATGTATAATTATGAGCCTTAAATATATAATATTTGGCTCTGATCAAACCTCATCGTCGGACAATAAACTCGCCAAAACGAAATTGATACATCACTACCCCATAAACAATAGGAAGAAGTGAAAGAATTGCTTCATTGCTGAAGAAGTAGAAACGCTCGCCCTTAGGTGTGCACACTGACACACGACCTCTAAAGTAGTCAATATGCGCACGGAAGGTAGATAACCAATCCATGCCCAAAATGACGTCAAAGCTCGTCATGTCTAGGAGAATGAAGTCGAATTTTAACGATCGCCTAGCAATCGCAATCTCGCATCCACGACATACTCTAGAAAGATACATGATACCACCAACCGGTGTGTTAACACATAAAGGTACACGACACTATAAGAAATCTGGTTTTTTTGGGATAGTCCAAACTGTTGCAAAAAATTAGAAAACTGTCACTAATGCTCTCCTCAAACCGTCACTAAAAATAGCGTCGCAAAAGATTATTAGCGATGGTTGAAGGTAACCGTCACAAAAAAGTAAGGGTATTAGCGATCGCTAAAAAAAGGGGTATCAGCGATGGTATAACTGTCGCTAAAAATAAGGTTATTAGCGACAGTTCAAAACCATGCCTAAAACCATATAAACTGTTACTAAAAGTCCATTTTTTTTTATTTTTGGTTTCTCTGTTATTATGCTGTTTAATTAGTTTTTTTTCCATTTTTTTGCTAATTTATATTTTTTTCCAAATTTATAACAAAGTTTTAAAATTGCTTAATTACATAAAAATTCAATAACCACATCAATACATATCACCATTAATCATGAAAAAAATTCAAGGACATTAAAAGAAAATGAATTGATTTATATATAAAAAAATAATAAAGTACGTGTAGCAACATCTAAAATAGAACAAAACAAAATTACAGAAGAAAAGAATGCAATCCCCCAAGTTTGCTTGCCTTGAAAACGAGGATGCTGCTGTGTTTGCACACAAGAAGAATGCCTTGCTTGCAGCTGTTGTTAGCTTTTATTTCCATGGTTGTTTAGCATTTTATTTTTTATCTTTTAATGCACGAAGAGAATTTGCATAATTCTGCACTCTTTTCACCTTCAGTATCATGAAGAAAACAAATTAAACTTCAGTCCAATATAGAAAATTCAATCAGTCCAATAAATAATGCAATGAATCATTAGTATGCAAATGACAATTCAATCACTTTAGCTAAGTAATGCAAATAGACAATTTCATCAGTCTACTAAGTAGTGCAAAGAAGTAATAATTGAAATTTGATATATCTACTAAGTAATGATTCAATGTTAGGAAGTTGAAAAACATTTGCAAAGCGCACCGGGATAGAATGTCAAGTGTTGGTAACTGACTAAGAACCTAGAAATAATATTTAAGATTGTTGGTAAAAAGATGAGCATTTCACATGAAATCTAGTCATTCAAAAATCTGACAACAATTCAAAATCATTCGAGACTTACCTCAATAACCTTGTTTTGTTTCGAGTCAAGAACTTGTTCAACGACATTTACAAGGCAAATAAGTAAACAAACAAATCTAATTACCAAGTTCAAAATCTAAGGCCTTTCAAAAACACCTTGATGCTATTTATAAGTCAAGTCACACTAGCTTGATATCTTATACTGACTAATATTACAGTAATAAATTAGTACACCAAACAAATTTTTAAGGTTTCAATTACTGTCTATACCAAACAAAGCATTAAGGTTTAAATTAGTCACAAGTTAACTTTGGTTCCATAGCAACCTCAAAATATGTTTGAACCATGGTATAATCACATCAACATTAGCAAACTTAGAGAAATGTATCTAAATCTAGTTAATGAGATACTAAAAAACAAGCAAAACCATCAAAAGGTGGTTTGTGCACTAGTGCAAACTTTGCTAGACTTCTCTAAATACACAACTGAAACCACACAAGCATATAATCAGCCAAAATATATGCAAAGCTACAACAACACAACCAACCAAAAGAGCAACACTGGTGCAATGTAAACTCAACTACACCAACACAAAAGTATTGAAAACCATCACTTGTAAAGTGAAGCTTAGGCAATGTTTGGAGCCAGAAAATTCAAATCAGATCAGTCTCTTGTAGGCTTTGGAGATCCACAGTTTCCCAATATTAGCTCCTATTAACAGAACTGAAAAAAAGGACACACCACTCTCACAATTTACGGATAAAATTTAAAATGTACTAAATACCATTTACATTAATCATGTATATGATATATATAGGGTCACTTGTCTCAAACTAGTCCCACCAAGCAAAAGTGAATTAGTTATCTATTACAAAGAGATTTACAGTTTAAATTTCAATTTAACATCACTTGTTATATCATTTCACCAACCAGTAAAAAATTCCAAGAGTTAAGAACGCTTCTAGTTTGGGATTCCAATATACCGAAAAATAACAAGAGAACCTTTAAGTGGCAGAGATTTTTAATTCAGTAGAAAGCCCCAATTTCTTTTTATTTTTTTGGAAATATAAAGCCCCAATTTTTTTCTCTTTTGGAAATAGAAAGCCCCAAATTTGTTATATGAAAACTAACAAAACCCTAAATATTTTCAATTAGGGGGTAATTTCAATTAATCAATACTATAATATAAACTTCTGCACAAAAAAAAAATGAAAACAAGTAGGAGTAGAAACACCACATAGATCTGATATTGTAAGTGTGTATTTTTGCTCACATCAAAAGATACATTTATTGAGGCTCCAATGGCCCAATATATAGCTCAAGCTCATAGATTCCTTCCCTCTTTTGTAGGGTCATGCCCCTAATTATATGGAGTCATGACCCAATTTATTGGTAACCAGCCACTACCTATTGTTAGTGGTTGTTACATTCTATCTTATAGGAAGTGGTATAGTGCTGATGAGCTCACCCTATTACATGGGCTTTAAATCATGGGCCAATCAATCATTCGTATGTACATGGGCCTAGCTAATCTTGGACTTTACAAACGGGCTTGGACCTGTCAATTTTTACTATTTACACTAGCCCCATTCGGATCTGGCATACGGGTTCGTGGGCTTGACCCAAATTTTATTGAAATGATTGATTACAGCTGTACTTGATGATGTTAGCCTCAATATTGCAAAGAGGTATGTGGTCTTTGAATTTTGAAAAAGCGGCTGCCTGTTCCTCTTTCTCCGTGTTTGAGCCATTGGGAATCGGCGTGCCTCATCAACCATTTAATGATGGCGGTTGGTATGTCAGTGTGTATATAAGCCCTCTTTTGGCTTCATTTTTATTCTTACTTTCTGATTTCTTGACTGTAGCTTTAAGCAATCGTCCTTAACTCTTCGTCGTTCTTTGCATTTCGGTTGCCGGAGCTCTTTAACCTTCTCGATGGGATATTCTGTGTAAGTGGCTTGATTTTTCATCATGTCTGGTAGTAACACCTCAACTTCGACCGAGGGGATAATTCCTCGGGAATATGGAGGATCTGATGTTCCGAGTCCTCCTTCTGTAAACCCCTCTTCTTCATCTTCGCCTTCATCTTCCTCCCCTTTATTGAGTCGTCCGAATCCATATAGCCTAGGAATTTCTTTGCCTGGCCTCCATGAGGGACTTTCTGCTTCTGGAATGCATGAAGGGGTAGTTACTTCTGCTATTCTACCTACTGTTCCTGTCCCTTCTGTAGAGGTAGATGCATCCGAAGTCCCTCCTGTGGGGGTCTCCATTGGATCTGCCCCATTTAGGGCCGAACCCCTTGAAGCCCATAAGAGGAAGGCTGTAAATATCAAGAGTTTGAGGATAGATTGCAAGATCCCTAAGGAGGTGATCTTGGAGGAGTACAACCCTTCTTACGATTTTAGGATAGGAGATGGAGTGGGTCCAAATGAGGTGCTGATGTCTGCTCTTCAGATCAAAGCGCTTCGGTTCCCTCTTCATCCTTTGTTTCACTTTATTTTCTTTACCCTAGGAATTGCCCCTCTTCAGGTTGACCCAAATTTCATAAGGATAATTTCTATGCTGATATTGATAAATAGAGATAAGAATTTGAGATTGGGTATGGCGGATCAGCTGCTATGCTATAAGATTGTGGATCTGAAGGATTATGAGGGGATATACAATTTTTACCCTTTCAAGGGTCGGTCTATCTGCAACGGAACAGAAAAGACAGAGAAATACTAGAAAGAAAAGATGGTTCTGGTAAAAGGGACATGGTTCTACCCTCACTCTCGGAAATGGCCGATCCCTAGAGTTTTTGGGCGTCTTACCCTCCTTCCATTTTCTTTTTTGCATAAAGAGACATGCCTCTGCTTTGGGTGTGATCAACTTAGAGCGGACATTGTATATAGGTTTTTAGGTTTTGACGATAGGGAGATAGTGGCTCGAGATATAGAAGCTCGTTTTGCTTTGCTAAAGTCTAAAGTCTGGTCAGATCGTAAAACGTGCACTGACCTGCTTACTCTTGCCAATTTGCAGGGTATATCAAGGTTGGGCGCTAGCTTCAGGATAATGATGAATCCGATCAAGCCTATAATTAAGGATGATGATGATGGGGTGGAAGATGTAGCTGCACCATCTATGGGGAATGAACAAGTGGCCCCAAATTCTGAACCTCAAGCTGTGACAGTTGTAGTGGTAGGTGATGCATCTAGGTCTGCACTTGTGTAAACCACCATCCCTGACTTACTCCATTCTTCTTCTGCCCGAACCAGACCCACGATCGAAGACAGACCCGCAAAAAAGGAGGAAGAATAAGGGTAAGGATAAGAGCCCAGTTTCCTCTGATCAGGATGCTCCCAGTATTACTTCAATGGGTGCAATGATGGCCCGGGCTAAGGACCTCTAGACGCCTAAGGAGATTGAGGCCCAAAGAGAAGCTAATCCAGATGACATTGTTGGTAGGACTCCTGGCCTTATAATGGGGGTAAGTGTTTGCTCGACTTTAAATTGTGTTCTTTTCTTTATTATGTCTACTGATCCACTTTACCTTAAAAAAATTTCTCCAAGCTCTCTTCAATGCAAATTCCTTGTGCTTGATTCATGAGGCTAATGTTAAGGAGATCAACCGCCTCAAGACTGATCTGGCCGAGAAGGATGAAAGGGAAAAAGAACTGAAGGCTCAACTGGGTGAGCTTCCTTTTAAGGTTGCTGAGCTGGAGGGTGAACTCGCTCAGACAAAGGAGTTGAATGCTAAACTTTCCAGTGAGAAGGATAAGGTTGCCTCTGACCATGAAGCCCTTCAGCATCAGTTCGGCATCTCTCAGTCTGCTCTGGAGATGTGCAAGAAAGGTGGAACTGATATACACGAACACTATGCAAGGCTGAATCGGATAGTGGCTGGGGAATTATGGTGAAAAAGTTTTAACGCTGGTGTGAAAGATCCGACAAAAAGGCAGTTCAAGGATCCCGATGCCATGGATGCTTTCTTAAGGGTCAAAAAGCCTTAGTCGTGCTCAAAATCTCTTCACTGAATTTATCAAGGGATACCTGCTTGCTGACCCCCTTAACCCTTCTGTGGAATTCTTCCCTCTGACCTAACACGTCGACTCATTCGGGAAGGACTTCAGCGGTCCAAGCCATACTTAGGCACTTTCTATTTTTATTTTTTACCTAATATTGTAATCTTTCTATTATGCCCTTCGGGCGATTTTGTAATATTGAAAGGATAGTAACTGTTTTAACTACTTATACCTCCATCCATATTTTTCGTTTTATGAATCTGGCTATTTACCTTTGTCATCTCATCATCCATTTTGTTTCTCTAATAGTATGAATCAGGCTATTTGCCTATGTCATTTCAACACTTAGGAAATATTTTTCATTTTTGTTCTTCCGGCAGTGTGAATCAGGCTATTAGCCTCGGTTATTTCATCACTTAGGAAATATTTTTCATTTTTATTCCTCTGGCAGTGTTAATTAGGCTATTAGTCTCAATCATTTCAACATTTAAGAAATATTTTTCATTGTTGTTCCTCTGGCAGTGTGAATCAGGCTATTAGCCTTTGTCATTTCAACACTTTAGGAAATATTTTTCATTTTTGTTCCTCTGGCAGTGTGAATCAGGCTATTAGCTTCAGTTATTTCATCACTTAGGAAATATTTTTCATTTTATTCCTCTGGCAATGCGAGTTAGGCTATTGGCCTCTGTCATTTCAACAGTTTAGGAAATATTTTTTTATTTTAATTTTTGTTCCTTTGGCAGTGTGAATCAGGCTATTTTGACTCATTACAAGATATAGGACGATGATATTTTATTATGATGAGGAAATTACAAAAATAGCAACATCTGACTCAGCCAGAATAACAGACTTGGAAATTTAAAATACATAAATAAAGCTAGGCTCGAATACCTCAGCCATTTATTTTATTCAGAAAATGAGATGAGCTTGTTAAGGATAGTACCTCTTCAATCATGAGGCATTCTATGAATTGGGTTCCATATGGCCATCATTATGCCTGAGTTGGTAAGCCCCACGTCCTATGACTTTTATGACTGTGTATGGTCCTTCCCAATTCTCCCTGAGTTTGCCGAATAATCCGATCTTCTTTCTCAGAACCATATTGCCCACATGGAATTCACGCCTTCTGACTTTCTTGTTGAAGGCCTTTCTGACCCTCTGATGGTAGGCTGCCAGTCTGATAGTGGCTTGATCTTGTTTTTCTTTAAGCAAATCCAGCCCATTAACAAGTTGTTGGTTGTTCAATTCCTCTTGATACAGCTCCGTTATCGCAGTTGGTACCACTTGCTCTGTTGGAATGACCGCCTCTGTTCCATAAGCCATCGAGAATGGTGTTTCCCCTGTGGGGAGTCTTGATGTTGTCCTGTAGGACCAGAGTACCTCTGGAAGTTTATCTGGCCACGCGCCCTTAAGATCTTCCAGCTTCTTCTTCAGGGTATTAAATATTGTTCTATTGGATCTTTCAGCCTGCCAACTTCCTTGAGGGTATGCAACTGATGATGTATTTAGCTAAATTCCATATTCATTGCAGAACTGCCTGGTCCACTTATTATCCAGATTCGTTCCGTTATCAATTACTATTACCTTTGGCACCCCGAATCTGTAGACGATGTTTGTCCATATGAACTTGATTACGTGTCTGTGAGTGATGGTGAAATAGGACTCCGCCTCGACCCATTTTGTGAAATAATCAGTTGCTATTAGAGCTTGATTTACTGATCTGAGGGCCATTGGGAGTGGCCCTACCCCATCGATCCCCCATTGCACAAATGGATGTGGACTGAAAATGGGATTCAATAACTCTAGTGGTGGGTGGATGTTATCTCCATGGAATTGACATTTTTTGCACCTTCTGACATAAGTTTCAGTATCTTGAGAGAGATAAGACCAGAAATACCCCTGACTTAGGACTTTATGGGCTAGCGCTCGTCCTCCGGAGTGATTTTTGCACGATCCCTCATGTATTTCTTTCATTATTGTTGATGCTTCCGAAGGTGTAAGGCACCGAAGGTATGGACCACTAAAGGATCTTTTGTAAAGCTGCCCATGCAGCAAGGCGTACCTCGCTGATTTCATGCGAATTTTATGAGCTTCTGCTTTATCGTCTAGAAGGATGCCATTCCTCAGATATTCTACTATAGGGTCCATCCAACTTGGCTCCCAAGGTATTATGCACACGGTATCTGGCTGCTGAATGCTAGGGACATCAATGTAGTCGATCGGGGCAACTCTGGTCAGATTTTGATCATTGACGAATGCCATATTAGCCAGTCGATCTGCATTTTCATTTTCTTTCCTGGGGATCTGGTTGAGGGTGTACTGCTCTAATCTGTCTAGCTTAATTTAAGCCAGCTTCCTATAAGGTTGCAACTTCTCCCCCATGTCATACTCGCCTTGAACTTGCTTGACCACTAGCTGTGAGTCGCTAAATATCCGGAGTCATCGGATACAGAGGCTCTGAGCTAGTCGTAGTCCTGCTAAGAGCGCTTCGTACTCAGCTTCATTGTTGGTAACAAGAAACTCCTGACGGATTGATTGCTGGATATGGGTTCCGTCCGGTGTTATAATTTCTAGTCCTATTCCTGACCCCGTTGATCCAACCGAGCCATCTACAAAGAGTGTCCACTCGGGTTCATCTGACTCGATCAAAGTTGACTTAGGTTCTGCTTTGAGCAGAAAGTCAGCTAAAACTTGACCCTTAACGGCTTTTCTTGGTACATATGTAATGTCGAATGTTCCAAGGTCCAGGGCCCATCTGGTGATTCTTCCAGTCAGATTCGGCTTGGTCATAATGGCTCTTATGGGTAGGGTGTTTGGCACCACAATTGGATGGGTCTCAAAATAATGCCTCAAGCGTCTCTTTGCATTGATCGGTGAAAGAACGACTCGTTCCACCATAGTATATCTGGTTTCGGCATCATATAAAGACTTGTTGCTGAGGAAGACTGGCGTCTGGCATTTTTTGTCATCCTTCACCAATATCGCACTGGTCGAAGCTGCTGATACTGTAAGGTAGAGATATAATAGCTCTCTAGGGCTCGGTGAGGTGAGGATTGGTGGATTCTGGAGAGATTGCTTCAATTTTTGAAGAGCTTCGGCCTGTTCTGGCCCCCATATGTTTCCTTTTCCTCCTCTGATTGCTTGAAAGAATGGCTTGCATCTATTTGTCAATCGGGATACAAATCTGCTCAGCGCAGCTACTCTTCCTATTAGGATCTAGACCTCTTTTTGTGTCTTTGGCTCTTCACAGCTTATCAGAGCCTTGACTTGTGAGGGGCTGGCTTCAATTCCTGTTCGATTGACGATATGGCCAAGGAATTTCCCGGATGAGACTCCAAACGAACATTTGGCAGGGTTGAGCTTCATCCCATATTTCCTGAGTGCACCGAACACTTTTTTGAGATGCCGGAGGTGGTCATCTTTCCTTCTGCTTTTTACCACTATGTCATCTATGTAGGCTTCAACCGTGATCCCCATCTGACTTTTGAATATTCTTTTGACAAGCCTCTGATAAGTGGCACCTGTATTTTTAAGTCCAAAGGGCATTACTTTATAGCAATACGTACCTTCTTCAGTAATAAAGGATGTTTTCTCCTCATCAGCCTAGTTCATCAAGATTTGATTATAGTCGAAGTATGCGTCAAGGAGTGAGAGTCTCTCATATCCTGATGTGGCATCAACCATATGATCTATCATCGGTAGAGGAAAACAATGTTTCGGGCAGGCTTTGTTTAAGTTGGTGAAGTCCACGCAGACCCTCCATTTCCCATTCTTCTTTCTGACCACCACCACATTTGATAGCCATGATGGATACTTGACTTCCCTTATGAATCCAGCTTCCAGCAACTTTCCCACCTCCTCAGATATGATTTGGTTCCTTTCTACACCGAACCTCCTCTACTTCTGCCTCACCGGTCTGATCTCTGGATCCATGTTTAAGTTATGCTAAGTGACTGTGGGATCTATGCCTGACATATCAAGATGAGACCAGGTGAATATGTCTAAATTTAATTGGAAGAAATGGATCAGTTTGCTCTTTTCTTCTTTCTAGAGGTATGAACCAATGAATGTGATTGGTGTGGTCCGTCTGACTGACGTTCACCTCTTCTAAGGGCTCTGTAGTTCTCTGAGTTTCCTGACCCTTGACGGAAGGGTTTGATTGTAATTGTTATGTCTCGTTGTTTAGGGGTCTTTCTGACGCTTCCATGACTTGCTTATTTTTAGGATTCAGATTCTTCAGAGTTACAGAGTAGCATTCCTTTGCTGCTACTTGGTCTCTAGGGATATCTGTCATATCTACCCCATTCGGATCACGACACCGCATAACCTGATGGAGAGTTGAAGAAACTCCCTGTATCCGATGGATCCAGCCTCATCCCATAAATAGATTGTATGATGGCTTGACGTCCACCACTATAAAACTTTCTTTCAGGGTTCGACGTGAAGCTGATACTGATAACTGGACTACTCTTATTGGCTCCACACGTCGTCCATCAAAACCTGCCAGAGGTATCTGAGCCGGGCATAGCTGCGATACATCAGTCCTGATTTTTTTGAAAGCCCATTTGGTCATGATGTTGGTGCTACTGCCTGGATCTATCATCACACGCTTGATCAAACAGTTAGCCACTAGAAGAGTAATTACTAGAGGGTCTTCGTAGGGTGTCTGAACATTCTGCATGTCGGCCTCTGAAAATGTAATTCTTGATTCTTCTTGTTTGATGGTTGTTTGACAAATTTCACCAATACGCCTGAGTTTATGTGTTTGTTGCAGTTTTGACCTTCGGCTTCCCTTGGACTCAATGTCTTCTTTTCCCCCTTGGGCCATGTGGATGACCCTCATTGGTTGTCCTGTTGCAGGGTTGTTCTGTGGTGTTCGGTTTGATCTATCTGGCCTTGGCTGATCCTTCATTAAGTAGTCTGCAAGTTCCCCTTTGGCAATCATTGCCTCAACTTGCCTTCGATGGTTCCTGCAATCATTTGTATGATGCCCACACTCACTGTGGATGGCACAATGTTTAGTCATATCCCTCAGCTCCATCGGTTGTCTGATCGGTGGAGGAGGTCTGAAGATCCCTTTGCTCTTATTTTGTTGAAAGAGTTTTCCCAGGCTGGTCTTAAGCGGAGTCGCTCTTTCTTCTATTCGCTGATGTTTGTCAGGCAATCTGGAGGATGAGGTTGGCTGGGATGGTCCGGATCGTTGAGACTTCTGATCCTTCATTCTTTCTTTGGATTTTGCCTCCACAGTTAGTAGGAAGACCCTTATTTTCTTGTCTTCTTCTTCTTCTTCTATTCTGAGGTATCCTTGCGCTCCGGAATTGAGTTCGCCAATATTTCCAGGTGGGCATTCACAAACGAAGAGTGAAATTTTATGCCAGGGATGACCGCCAAACGAAATGCCTCTACTGTTGATAATTGGTTGCAGTCATCAATAGAGGACATCTCCACATTGAATCTGGATAAAAATCTCTTGAGGCTCTCTCCCTTCTCTTGTGTCATGGTGAAAAGACTTGATATCCTCTTCCTCTGTCTTCGGTTACTGAAGTACTGAGCAATGAAATGCCTGAACCATAAAAGTGGTGCATCTGTCAAACTTGTTGAAAATACCTTACACGGAAGTGCTTGGTTTCTCCTATATACGGTCATCTTAGTTTGCACTTGGTAGATATAGTCGAGTGGATCTTTCGTACCATCGTAGAGTATGAAGATTGGTAACACGAACTTCTTTGGGATTTCAGTTATCTCAATCTCTTCTATAAACAGGGACTGGGTCATGTCTGTTGTTGCATGGATAGCCAGATCATCTGGGGTCTACATCTTTAAATCCTTCATCATATCTCTCTGGATCATGGCAGCCATTTCATATAGGTCATTTAGGGTCGGGACATGCGTCGTCGGGACCTCCCTCATTATAGGATGGGACGATTCTTCTTCTTCCCTTAGCACTTTATCTGTTCGAGTGGCCGATGCGTCTTGCCCATGATGAGAATTGGAAGGCTCTGGTCCGTCATTCCTGTGCCACCCGATGGATTAACTCGGCATTTTGCTATTCAAGGGCGGCGTTTCTCTGCGTTACAACTTCCAATCTCCTCATTACCTCTTCGAACCAAACTTCATTGTTTGTGGATCGAGTAGATACCATGGTTATTTTCCGAATAAGAATGAAAGAGTTCTAAAGGTGGAAACAAATAAAAATAATTTCGTTCCCACAGACATTGCCAAATGTAAGTGTGTATTTTTGCTCACATCAAAAGATACCTTTATTGAGGCTCCAATGGCCCAATATATAGCTCAAGTTCATGGATTTCTTCCCTCTTTTGTAGGGTCATGCCCCTAATTATATGGAGTCATGACCCACTTTGTTGGTAACCACCCACTACCTATTGTTAGTGGGTTGTTACATCCTATCTTATAGGAAGTGGTATAGTACTGATGGGCTTACCCTATTACATGGGCTTTAAATCATGGGCCAATCAATCATTCGTATGTACATGGGCCTATCCAATCTTGGGCTTTACATATGGGCTTGGACCTGTCAATTTTTACTATTTATAAATACAGAATTATAGGAAATAATTCTGTATTTATAAATAGTAAAAATTGACAGGTCATAATGTGACAAAACCTAATAATGTAACTATCATAATTGTAAGAGAGATTAGAAGATGAAAGGTCACCTAGTTATAGGGAAAGCCCCGAAACAAGTAAAGCAGCGAGAATCAACATCAAATACCACGTTGTTGTCCGAATAACAACACATAGGCCTTGACCTAGACCTAAGAAACACAAGCCCGAACCTTTTCTATGATAATCTCGACGCGGGTATCGCGAGGTGTTGGGGATTCATCGCTAGAACAAGAGTTGTTTGTATTTGGCTATGGATAAGTAGTATTTGACGATTTATTTGAGCTTTGGAAAGGGACGGAGGATGGAGGAAAAAAAACGATGAAGAAGAAGAAAAAAAATATCAAACACCTAGGGTTGGGCCATCCAACTATTTTTGACTAAGCTTTGATGAATATCGATTTTTAATATATGATGGAATTGCATCATGAATTTATCAAGCGAAGATCAGGCATTGAGGGTTCGTTTGATCAATGGGTGAATGTATGGGTAGGGTAACCTTTGAGTCTAAGAGATTTGATGAAAAAACCTGAGTGGTGTAGACTAGATGCTGATAAAATGACTTAGTATTACATTTTTATGGAATTTATAATAAAAAATATTATCTTATGCTTGCTACTATAGTAGCGCCAAACACGTTTAATCAAAAATTTGGAAACTTTGGAGCAAAATCCACCCACGCTGCCAATAAATAATGGTTTCTAGCACCGTACAAGAAAATGGTGCCTAAAAGTAAGGCTTTAGTGATGGTTTTCAAGACCATCACTAATAAACCGTGCCTAAAAGTTGATTTTCTTGTAGTGCGAAGATATGAAACACGTATACCCAAAGCAAATGCATAAGTAGAAGCAATAAAAGAATGCAAAACTCTAGAATGAATAAGAACATGAGCCCAACAACCGCACATAGGAAATGTACCTCTCACAATAGAAGGTCCTGCTACACTATCAGCTGTTGTGATCGCATAAGCACGGCCCTGAGAACGTTGAATAGGAGATGCCAAAATTATGGCCTGAGAACCCAGAGCTGCTGGAGCTGGCTGCTACGGTGCTTTATACCCAAATTGACCCAATGGTTGTGTAGCCCTAGACTGCTGCCTAGTCCCACTCGTAGGAGTGCCACTACTCAACTAAGGACAATCCTTGCGAAAATGACCTTGCTGTCAGCATTGAAAGCAACCTCGATAGCGCGCTGAACTACTACTTCATGTCTGGCAATGAGACTGCAAAATGGCCTCGTATGCCCCGTCTGCCCACATTGAAAGCACACCACACCATGGAGAGTAGAACCTGAAGATGCTCTAGAAGAAGGTGCAGACTGTCCCTGATGCTGCTGCTGTGGTTGTTATTGTATAACTGGAGCTGAAGTGCCCTCATGCTATCTCTTCTTGTTCCCAAAACCCGAAGAAAAAGAACCTCTGAAGCTCTTGTCTCTAGCCTCACAAGCTAAGGGACCCTCTCTTGCATCCTCCTCCGCAAGCAATGCCTTTGTAATGGCCTCGCGATACGTTGGCATAGTAAGCACCGAAATCTTCAACTTGAGATTGCCCCTCAAGCCCCTCACAAAACATCGACCTTTTACCTCATTATCCACCACCATCTCTGGTGCGAATTGAGACAAGCTAGTATACTGAACTCATACTCAGTCACTGACAAATCACCTTGAACCAACTCATTGAATCGGTCCCTCATGCTTATCCTAACAAGTGGTGGAAAGTACCGATCCATGAAACACGTGTAAAAATTCACCCATGTGATAGTCCTAATGTCCCTCGTGTTGATGATAGACTTCCACCAACCCTTTGCATCACCCGTAAGTCGAAACGATGCAATCATAACCCATACATCATCCTCAACCACCTTCAATATATTAAAGCCATTGGTGATCTACTGCAACCAATCGTCAGCCACTAATGGATTAGGACCGCCCATAAAGGTAGTTATGTCTAACATTAAGAAATCCCGGAGAGCTTTTTAAGCACGTGAGCCCTCATCCTCAACATTATGCCTTTGAGGAACCTGTACCAGAGTCGTTGCCAAAGCACGCACAAATTGGTCACCACTCATAAAAGGTGTAGCCGGTACACACTCCCCAACATCAGGAGGTTCGGCCACATTCTCATCCACAACCGGAGGTACTTGACCCAAAGCATCACCCTCTTGAGGTAATTTCGGTTCCCCTCTAACAACACGCGGTCAACCTCTACGTGGCGGCATGTTTTCTAAATTACAACAACCAAACGTGTAAGGCAACAGTACAATCATAATATGCCAAACAAACCACAAAGCCATGCCGACACACGCATAAGTCAATGAAGTACAAGATAAGAGAACTAACTCATACGCCAATAACAAGTAGGTGATAGGTGTCAAATATTAGACATTTTTACCCCGTAACTTACTATTGTTACGTTCTTTCATTCCACTATTTAATACTTTTATTAAGTTTACGTGTTAAGGCATGTTTCATGGAGAGCGTTTCTACATCAACTATGCAGTCACCGTCTTCCATGACTAACTAACTCGGTATCTAGGGTTTTCTAGCAAAACCCTAGCCAAGTAATGTAGTTATTTCATTATTTTTGAAATTACTTAGACAATAGTGAAAACAACCTAGAGGGGGGGTGAATAGGCTTTTTGTCGATTTTGTGATGAATTAAAATTATTTAGCGGAAATTCAATTTTAATTAGTCACAAACCCTAATTCTCAATTCAGTTTTCAAAAACACATCAATCAAGCAAATATGAATATAAGTGCAGAAAATAAAGCAAGAGACAACACTGAGAATTATACGTGAAAAAACCAAGGAAACGTTCCAAGGAAAAAACCACGGGTACACTCAGGTAATGATGAACTATGAATCAACAATTACAGACTCTATGAGAGTTTTAGACTTATAATCACTCATGATATGCCTTCCTCTACTCGCAGTTTGAAATCCTTGAATCACTCGTACTTCACGAAGCACGCTTGCTCTGCCAGACACTATGAGAGACTCACAAATCAAGTCTGATTTGCCTTTCTCTACTCGGGGTCTAAAATCCTCGAATCGCTCTGTACTCGAATGGATCAAAGCAACCTCGTTGCAATAAACAGTGTGTGAATTTTTCAGCAACTATACCATTCAATCGTGTATAGAAATTTTCGATGTAGCAGCACAATTGAATACGTCCAAAAACAAGAGAGAACTTGTATATCTCTAATCACACAATGATATTTTCTCTCTATATATCTATATCTCTATAGACGAATATGAATGATGGAATACTGTATAGATCTCTCAAAGACGTAGCTTCCTCTCTTGTAGAACCTTGGTATTTATAGACCAAGTAATAGAAAACCCTAACCTTGCCCTCTTATGTAATTTCAAAATACCTTGATAAATCCTTTAAAATCTTATGTAAATTTGTGTATATGCCTATACATAGAGATCTGAAGTCGTCGATCACTTAAAAACTTGAAGTAGGGACTAAACTGGAAAACTCCAAAAGCACCCCGAAACAAATCATGCATCACAAGTGATCACGTGACCAAGCATTGGGACCTACGCTTGGGTGTAGGAACTATGCTTGGGACCTACGCTTGGGCGTAGGTCTAGGGCGTAGGGTCCATTCCCAGCTCTAAAAACCAAAGCCTAAGTTAGAGCCATTCTGCCTCTTTTTGCCTCTGACAACGTAGGTATGTTGCATCTTTTGCAGTTTTTTCATATTTGAGCTTGACTGGTCATCTCGAACTCTTGATGCTTTTGAATAAATTCATAAAGTCTGGAAATGACATTTTTTTCCCTCTGGTGAAGTGACGATGTCTAGAAATGACGATTTTGCCCTCCGGTAGCTTTTTTTGCTTTGACACACTCCTTGACTTCTTTCTCGAGATAGAAACGAACATCCTAACAACTCTATTGCAAATACACAAAACTCTCAACATGACAATTCACTCAATATGGTTATTGTCTAGAACATGCCAAACACAAATAACACTTTAAGAATAAACTCCCCCTTGCTAAATAAATATAAACCAACATAATGATCATCAGAAAATCATAACAACAATGCACATATAATGATCATCATCCCCCCTATGAATAAACTCCCCCTTGCTAAATGTTTATCCCTCTGAATGAATCAAACAATCTTAACCAAACAATCTCAATCTCTCCCCCTAACTTAATATTTCTCCCCCTTTTTGTCACTGAAATGTCAAACGAAAAGAGTATATGTCATAGCAACAATGTAGAGAAATGCAAGGAAGTACTCAATGAAAAACACCAAGATATAAAACCCTTATCAGATCATATCCAAATTCTCAGGGAACGGACATCTCTACTATGCATGACCCTACTACTAATGTATAATGTCATGAATAAAAATAAAACTAAATATTTTTGTTTTTAGAAATCTATGAGCAAGGCAGTAGAGACAACAAGTAAATCATTTATACACCATATCCTCAGATTTAACTCGACCATTATACACATGGTATAGAAGAAAATCACCACACATACCTTGTAAACTCAAGAAAACACAAGTCAAGTTTTACAAATATATATATATGAAAATTCTCATATGCAAACACTAAGATAAGATGAAAATAATACATACTAAAGCTGATAATCTCCCCACCAACCATGATGATAATTCAATCCAAACCATAAAGGAAAAACTAAAAGATACTTTTTTTTTTGTCACACAATTTCCTCTTTCTCATCTTTTCAAATTTTTCACCATATCTCCTTTTGTCTTTCCAAGCTCTGGACTTTCCAGTGAGGATTTTTAGTCCTGACCAACTGGGCCCGAGCTTCTTCCATGGAATTTATGCTCATTAGTCTTCTCCCCTTTTTACGCGAACACTCAATGCTTAATTACTGAGGCAAGATGACCGGTTACTCAGATTGAAGAACTATTTTTTGTATTTTTAATATTTTAAACATCTTATTTTTTTCCAATATCACCACATTATTCATACACATTCAAAAAATATTTCATGCATAGACTAATCTAGGATAGGTCATGAACCTTCATACCACTTCGGGTTAAATAAAAAAAATTAACAGATTCAACAAGCATTATAATCATCACCGAAACAACTAACACCTGAGATTAAAGTTTTGTAACATAAAATAATCATGCCAAATGATCATCCAAAAATCTTAGTTCAGTCTGATACCTCACATATGCATAATGAGACAAGTAAATATGTAAATAGAGTAAAATATGACAACTTTTGTACTCTGTCCAAGCTCAACTGTCTGAAAAAAAATTTATTTTATGATTTTCTAAAATAAAATGCATGCATGAACAAAAATAATACAAATGCATGATTACTTATCAGTTCTAGGAAAATAATGCAATGTGTTCCTAGAATGATAGATAAGAAGATATCTATTCTAAAGAAAGCATACTAATAGATTTCTTAAGACTAACATGCTTTTGAAAATCTAATGGTTTCGTAAAGATATTTGCCAATTGAGAATCTGTGGATATGAACTCTAGAGACACTATACCATCTTCAACAAGATCACGAAAGAAATTATGTCGAATATCTATATGCTTTGTCCTAAAATGTTGAACAGGATTTTTAGAAATATTTATTGCACTCGTGTTATCACAGAACACAGTCATCGTGCCTTGAGAAAAACCATAATCCTGCAACATTTGACGCATCCACAAAACCTGAGTACAACAATTACCAAATGTTATATACTCAGCCTCAGCAGTGGAAAAAGAAACACAATTTTGTTTTTTACTATGCCAAGCAACTAAGCGATTTCCAACATAAAAACATCCTCCACTGGTACTTTTTCTATCATCAACATTACCGGCCCAATCAACATCAGAAAAGGATGCGATATCAGAATTAGTACCCGATGGATACCACAGTCCGTAATTCACTGTCCCTTTAACATACATGATAATCCTTTTTCACAACAGTAATATGAGACTCTTTAGGACTTGCCTGGTAACGTGCACACAAACCAACACTAAAAGTTATGTCAGGTCAACTGGCAGTCAAATACAACAAACTCCTAATCATACTCCTATAAAGTGTAGGATCGACATCTTTGCCTTTTGTATCTAAGCTAAGTTTAACACTTGTACTCATAGGAGTAGGAGCATCCTTAGCATTTTCCAAACCAAACTTCTTCACCAATTCTAAGGCATAACGAGTTTGAGAAACAAAAATCTCATCATTTAATTGCCTAACTTGAAGCCCTAGAAAGAAGTTCAATTCACCAATCATGCTCATCTCAAATTCATGTTTCATTTTATTTCCAAAATAATGAGCAAACTTATCAGAAGTGGATCCAAACACAATATCATCAACATAGATTTGAGCAACAACTGTATCACTCTTAATTTTATGAATAAATAGTGTTTTGTCCAGTCCCCCTTGAGTAAAACCTGTTCCCAACAGGTAATCAGTCAACCTTTCATGCCAAGCTCTAAGAGCTTGCTTTAGATCATACAACGCCTTTTTCAGCTTGTAAACATGACCCGAACAATAAGGATCTTCAAATCCTTTGGGCTGCTCCACATATACTTCCTCATGAATAACACCATTTAAAAATGCACTCTTCACATCCATTTGAGACAACTTCAATTCAAGATGACAAGCAATAGCAAACAAAATCCGAATAGGTTCAAGCCTAGCCATTGGAGCAAAAGTCTCAACAAAATCAATACCCTCTATATGAGTATATCCTTGAGCAACAAGCCTAGCCTTATTCCTAACCACTGTACCATTTTCATCTTTTTATTCTTGAAAATCCACTTGGTACCAATCATATTTATCTCTTTTGATCGAGGCACAAGATACTATACACCATTCTTAACAAACTGCTGAAGTTCTTCTTGCATAACATTTATCCACTCACTATCTTCAAGAGCTTCTTTGACTTTTTTAGGTTCCAAAGAAGATGTATAACATGCATACGAAACCTCATTCCTAGCCTTTCTCGGTGTCACCATCATCTGATCAACAGATCCTATAACATTATCGAAAGGATGGTATAACTTTACCCTTGCAGATGTTTCCTTAGACGGTGTAGACTGAACATCTCCAATTGAATCATGTGATTTTACAGGACTTGAAGTATCATCACTAACCACATTGTTCTTTTTTTCAACCTCAGAAGAATTATTATCCAATATAAGAATAGCTCACCATCTTCCTCCTCAGCAAATGTTGGGGACTCATCAATACATGAGTCATCAACTACTACATTAGCAGATTCCATCATCGTTTGAGTTCTAAGGTTAAAATCCCTATATGCTCGACTAGTCAATGAATAATCCAAAATATTCCTTCATCACTCTAAGAATATAACATTTTGCTCCAAAAACTTTGAAATACTTTACATTTGGTTTCTTGCCATTATACAGTTCATAATGAGTGTTTAAGGTGTCAGGCCTAAGATAAACTTTGTTCGAGGTGTAACACGATGTGTTCACCGCTTCGGCCAAAAAATACCTAGAAACATTCCTACCCTGTAGCATAACATTGGTAATTTCCTGAATAACCTTATTCTTCCTCTCAACTACTCCATTTTGTTGAGGAGTTTTAGGTGCTGAAAATTCATGTTTACCTTGAAACCCCCAAGAGAGCTTTTAGAGATGTTTGATAACATCAGTGAAAATGCCCTTCAATATGAATCTGATCTGAGGTCTAAAGGTGAACTAGATTGAAGATCAGAAAAAGCATTTGAGGTAAATCTTGATATGAAAAATCCAGTGGCATTGATAGAGGAGAGGTTAGAGCGATTTGAAAAACTTCTTACCTAAAGAAGTCATTCTCCCAAAAGAGAAGTTTACGAGGTGAACCAAATTATTCTCAAAATGAGTGTGAGGACGTAATAGCCGCTGATGTTAATGCAGCATGGAATTACTCCAATAATGCCCCGTTCTCTATCTCATACTCTCTAAATAATAGAAATCATCCATTCCTGTCCTATAAGTCCACTAATGTGGAGAATCATCCAGAAAAAGTTCAACAAGGACAGTAGTCCAATTCTTAATCCGATTTTCAACCAAGGCACCAATTTACCTCGCAACTAAGGTTCCAACAGAGCCAACAATCATTCCAATCTCAACCAACTATACTGGCTCGCAATTCTCAATCAAATTTCCAACCCAGATAACCACCTAATAATTATCTGGCACTTCAGTCATTCAATAACAGCCAGGCTATCCAACCATTCCAATATCAGCTTCAGCCTCAAAGAAACCAAGATCCACCACCCGGTTTCCAAAATAATAGGATAAAGCAGACCTTGGTGGACCTCCAAAATCAGATGGGTGTTCATACTCAGGCACTGACCCAAATCACCATGCAGTTAGGACAAATGGAAGATTAGAGAAATAATAGAGAGCCAGGTCAGTTGCTAGTCAGCCTATCGTTAACCCAAAGATTTAGCAAGTGTAAGAGCTTAAATCGTTTGCCAATGATAATCATGAGTCAGTTCAAGCAATTACGACTCTAAGAAGTGGAAGGGTAGTGGAGAGTAGAGTGGAGGAAGAATATGAGGAGAGGCTGTGTAGAAGAAAAGAAGTTGAGCAAGCTCAAAGGAAGGAAGCGGAAAAACCACAGCAGAAAGAGGTTGAGAGCAGAGAGGCTAAAGTTCAGAAAGATAAACTGCTAGTAGATAAGAGTGTCGACGAGACATTACTTGATGAGCCAGACAGGGCAAACTATGAGGAGGCACTACCATTTCCTCAACATCTTAGAGAACCGGCTAAGTATGGGAAGATGAAAGAATCTGATATATTGGATACAATCCGACAAGTCAATATTAATCTGCCGTTCTTAGACATGATTGCCCAAATCCCACCTTATGGTAAATTTTTCAAGGATCTCTATACGCAGAAGAGGAAAAGCAGAGTGAAGAATCCAAAAAAAATACTCTTGACTGAGCAAGTGAGGTCACTGTTGTTAAGCAATACTCCACCAAAGAGGAAAGATCCCGGTGCACCCACTATTTCTTGTGGTATTGGTGACTAGAAAATTGGTAGAACCCTTCTTGATCTAGGTGTAAGTATTAACTTGCTTCCTTATTCAGTCTATAAATAGCTAGAGTTGGGAGAGCTCAGTCCCACAGAGGTTGTACTGCAGTTTGCCGATCGATCTGTTAAGCAGGTGAAAGGAATTTTGGAAGACGTCACAGTTCAAGTGGGCAAGTTTTACTTTCTAGTTGATTTTGTAATCCTGGAGACGAAACCTGTCCCGGACTTGAAAAAACACATCCCGGTGATCTTAGGCAGATCATTTCTGGCCACGGAAAATACGTGCATAAATTGCCAAACTGGAGCCATGGATATGACCTTTAGGAACATGAAAGTCAGGATGAATGTATTTGAGGGAAGCCATCAATTACCTGAGTCTATGGATTGTTTCTAGATAGATGAGTGCGACAAGTTAGATGATATTATATGTGATTTTGTGACTCAAATTCTAAAGAAAGATGAGCTTGAAGAATTTCTAGCGAATGAATTGCCAAATGAAGAAATCGAAGATTGGGATACGTATATGGAATAGCAGAACAAGGAGTTTGATAAAATTGAGACTATTTTATACGCACAACCTTGCAAGCAAGAGCCAGTGGAACCACTCCCAATAGTCTCAAGTACTCCCCCAGTTCCATCACTTACAACTCTGTCTGTTTTAGAACTAAAAGAGTTGCTAGAGAAGCTGAAATATGTTTTCTTGGGACCCGACGAAACTCTTCCTGTAATTATTTCATCAAAGTTGACAGCAGAATAGGAATCGAGTCTGATTGAGGTCTTGACCAAGTATAAAGATGCGATTGGGTGGAGTGTAGCTGATTTGAAAGGGATTGATCCATCAATTTCCATGCATCGTATTTATTTGGAAGATGAGGCGAAACCGTCAAGGGAGATGCAACGAAGATTGAATCCGAACATGATTGAGGTAGTAAGAAAGGAAGTAGTAAAGTTGCTGGATGTGGGAATCATCAACCTGATCTCTGATAGTAAGTGGGTAAGCCCAACTCAAGTGGTTCCGAAGAAGTCGGGAATCACAGTGGTGCCCAATGAAAAGGGTGAGCTAATTTCTCAACGCACGACTATGGAGTGGCGTGTGTGTATCGAATACAAAAAGCTCAACTCTAACACCAGGAATGATCATTTTCCAATACCATTCATCGATCAAATCCTGGAAAGATTAGCCGGACAAAGCTACTACTATTTTTTGAATGAATATTCCAGCTATAATCAAGTGGCAATTGATCATGCAGATAAAAAAAAACCACTTTCACTTGTCCATATGGCACATTCGCATACAGACAGATGCCTTTTGGTTTATGTAATGCGCCAACAACATTTCAGAGGTGTATGATGTCTATCTTCTCTGATATGGTATAAAAATTTCTAGAAGTGTTCATGGATGACTTCTTAGTCTTTGGGGCAACCTTTGAAGACTGTTTGAGGCATTTAGCACTAGTACTTGAAAGGTGTAAAGAGACCAATTTAATTCTTAGTTGGGATAAAAAACATTTTATGGTTCAAGATAGAATAGTACTTGGCCACATTATATCAAAACAGGGGATTGAGGTTGATAAAGCAAAATTCAAGTTGATTTCAAAATTACCTCCTCCCACATCTGTGAAACAGATACGCTCTTTTCTGGGCCATGCCGGGTTTTATAGATGGTTTATCAAATATTTTAGCAAAATTGCCCGGCCATTATGTAATTTACTGGCTAAGGATGTATTCTTTGTCTTTGATGAATAATGTCTTCATGCCTTTGAGGAATTGCGTGCTAAACTCTCATTTGCCCCAATTATCTGTCCACCAGACTGGTTTCTACCGTTCGAGCTGATGTGTGATGCTTCAGATTATGCAGTTGGAGCGATACTAGGGCAGAGAAAAGACAAGTTGCCATATGTGATTTACTATGCCAGTAGAACTCTGAACGAATCTCAGATGAATTACACAACTACTGAGAAGAAGTTGCTGGCAGTGGTGTTCACCTTGGACAAATTTAGGTCATATTTGTTGGGAACGAAAGTGGTCGTGTACTCAGATCATGTCGCACTAAGGCATTTACTAACCAAGAAAGACTCCAAGCTCAGACTGATTCGATGGATTCTGTTGCTACAAGAATTTGATTTGGAGATCAAAGATAAGAAGGGTACGGAGAATGTTGTAGCTGATCATTTGTCAAGAATTGTCGTTGAGTCCACAAAGGATGACACTCCTCTTAAGGATGAGTTCCCGGATGAACATCTATTCAGGATGGCTGTTATGGAATAGATACCGTGGTATGTAGATATTGTCAACTATAAAGCCACTGGTAGAATTCCTAATGGATGGTCTAAGCATGAGAATGATCGTTTCTTTAGCCAAGTAAAATTTTATAACTGGGACAATCCACGACTGTACAAATATTACCCGGATCAGATAATTCGTAAATGTGTTCCAGAAAGTGAAGTTCAAGGCATACTGACATTCTGTTATACACTAGAGTGTGGAGGACATTTTAGTGCTCAAAATACAGCTCACAAAGTCCTATAAAGCGGTTTTTATTGGCCCACCATATTCAAGGATGCGTTCGAGTTTTAAAAATCTTGTATGAGATATCAGAAGTTGGGATCCATATCTTGACGACACATGATGCCACTAAATCTTATTTTGGTGGTTGAGTTATTTGACATCTAGAACATTGACTTCATGGGATCGTTTCCAAAAGTCGGAGATAAGCAGTACATATTCGTGGGAGTTGATTACATTTCTAAATGGGTAAAGGTTGTTGCCACATCGCATGTGAATCACATTGTGGTTGAGAAGTTTGTTAAATCAAATATCTTTTCTAGATTTGGTATGCCACGAGTGTTGATCAGTGATGCCGCAGCCACTTCGACAACCAATTTCTTCCGGCCTTGTGCAAGAAGTATGGTGTCACTCATAGAATTGGAACGTCATATCACCCACAGACGAGTGGTCAAGTAGAGGTTTCGAATAGGGAGATCAAGAACATTATTGAAAAGACGGTGGATCCTGATTTGAATAATTGGCCGAGAATGCTAAATGATGCACTGTGGGCATACATGACCGCTTATAAGACACCCATTGGTATGTCACCATACAGATTGGTCTATGGTAAGGCGTGTCATCTCCCTATGGAAATCAAGCATAGAGCATACTGGGCGATCAGAAGATTGAATTTTGATATTAAAAGATCGGGTCCTCAGAGGAAACTCCAACTCACAGAGCTTGAGGAGTTGAGGAACAACGCATAAGATAATTCTAGAATATATAAAGCCCAAACCAAAGCATTCCATGACAGAAATATCAAAAAGAAAAGCTTTGAGGTAGGTCAAAAAGTGTGGTTGTTCAATTCAAGACTCAAACTATTTCCCGGTAAGCTCCAGTCAATATGGGACGGGCCATACAGAATTACTAAGGTTTACCCCCATGGAGCGGTGGAACTTGACGACCCTGATAATAGAAAGCGATTTGTTGTGAATGGTCAGCTTTTGAAGCATTATATCGAAGCTGAGTCGACAGAGAGTGTTGTGGAGACAGTTGATTTAACAGAACCGGCACCAAAGCTGGATAATTTTAATCATGAGTACTGAGAGGCGACAACGTCGAGCCAATGATGTTAAACATTGGTACTAAGTGATAAAGGGTAGCTTTTGATCTTAGTTTGTAGTTGTATAATAGTAGTTTAATTTGGTTTTTGTAAAATTTTAAGATCGAGTCCGAAATAGTCATCAACATTCGGAGGGGTATTTTCGTCCACAAAGCGCCAAATTTCGACGAATTGAAGTCAATCAAGTCAACAGGTGTGTATAGGAGAGGTTCAAGTGTTCGAGAATCGAGAATGCGGTAAAAATAGCCGAAGACAAAATTTCAGCCGTGGGGGTGTAGGTCACGGGACTGTATATATATAGTCCCGTGGCTTTTCATTTCAAATTTAACTTTTCTCCCTCTCCTCTCCACATAATCGACTCCCGTTTGTTCCTAAAGCCAAATATCAATATTTATTATCATTCCCAAGCGGCGGATCATTATATTAGTTTGCGGTGTGTACGGATTCACGTGAAGAACTCGGAAAGTCTCCGGAATCCAATTTGGGGGAATTTTCCGTTTCTCGCGATTCGGTAAGTTTTAATCCATTATTTTGGTTTTGATTACTTAATATAACTATTCTAAACTAATATTGATGAACGAGACCGATTGAAATCGTGTTTTAATCCGTTTTCAAAAAGTTGGGTTTCCAGTTTCAGATACAGGTTGAATATCAAATTTTTGAGATGAGGTCTTGTTTAATCATCATATTAGAATACTTTAGATATAGTTTTGAGTTTGATTCGGTGTCCAGACCGTTTTCACTCATTTTATAAAAAATTTGAATTCTGTAGGAATGGCTTGCGTAAAAGGAGGGAGGAAGGCGGCTGAGGGAGCATCTACGTCGGGGACAGCAGTACAGAGAGAAAAATCATGGTCACTACCCCTAGAGAGTACACGGCTTGTACACCATAGTACCCGGGCACCGAGACCGATGTATGTTGCGCCGAATTCTTCAAATGAAGAGGCTAAGAGGCCGATTGCATCGACGGAGGCCATTGAGTTAGATTTGAGATATGGCCGAATGATAGTTCCACCTACTACACCGAGGGCACCATCACGAACCCGGGCATAGTCTCCTGTCCCTGAGCCATCACCACAACCATATGAGTCAAAGACATCCGATGAGCAAACTACCGAGAGTGGTAATAGTGAGGATGGGTAGGCAGAGAATGAAGCTAAGTTGGAGGATGCTGAGCACGACGAGGTGCCATATCCTAAGCCGGCAGTTGATAGTGATGAGGGTGACCTTGTTTCTTACAGATGGAAGCATTCCACGATTTCCAAGGAAACGTTGATGACCTAGGCTTTGAAGAAGGGATTCCGACAAGAGAGCACTTTTGCTACTGTGCCACTTGAGCAGATAGAGCCAGTTCCACATTGGACCATAGGCGTACTGAGGGAGCGCAGATTATTACCCATCCTAGCCTTAGCTACACCACACATTTGCTTAATGGGACCAAGAAGTCCAACTATCATCCAATGTTGTGGCTCTGGGATGTGATAGTCTGGTCCAATGTGTTACCACATAGCCATCAGAGCATGTGCTACACACCATTTCCAATGCTGCACTATGCTTTTGAGTTTGGTCACTTGTACTTTATTCCACATGCCCTTTAGCAGACTTTATTCTAGCATTATATTCACTAGCGCCGGGAGAACAAGGTCGGGACTGCCAAGTTCCAGATGGTACTTCCCTGCCTTGTGATGAAGTTGATATTTGATCAGGGATTACAGATGGATGCAGAGGATAATTTTGCACCACTAGTTGCGTATGGAAAAAGAGCGTGGATCAAGAAGGGTCCAGCAACATATGCTCGTTGGCGTAGATTCGGAGGAGTGTTATTGCCAGTTGCACATGAGGATGATGCCAAGCAGGCTATTCCGGATGACATACCTGAGGTGGAGGTGCCACAGGTTGAGGAGGCTGCTATAAGAGATGGAGCGCCATAGGCCCCAGGTGGGGGTGCTTTTATGATAACTCAGGTTCAATACGACCAGTTGATTGCACGTATTGAGGGATTAGAGCACTCATTTATAGAGGAGAGGCAGGCTCGACAACGTGAGCCCCATGAGATGTTGGATCGGTGGGATATTATGATCCAACATATGGAAGTGACAGTTCCACCCCCACAGCCACCTCCGAATAATGCTATATAATTGTAGTTTAGTTTTGTTTATTTTGTTTTGTTTTTAGGATTTTCTTATTTTAGCCGTCCACAGTAGAGATTAATCGTAGAGCGGAGAGTCCGTGTTCGATCTTTTGTGACCGCTTGAACAATCATCTCTAACTATTTATGATATTTTTGCTTTTGTATAAAATGACAGTTTTTGACCGCTTTTACTGATATGCGTGCCTTACTATATTTATTACATTGAGTATGTGTGATTTTATTTTTGCACTATGAGGACATGTGTGCGTTTAAGTTTGGGGGTGCATTGGTTATTGGAAAGCGTGTCATTATTATAAAAATATATATATATATATATATTTAATCCTACCCTACGCCCAAACGTAGGGTAGTTCGTGGGTAGGCCAGAAAATTTGAAATATTTGTCCCTTTTTGGGATGTTTTGGCCTGATTTGTACTTATACTTTGTATTTAGATTTGTTTAAGATATTTTTAGGAATTTGAGTAGATTTTTTAGAGAAACTCTAATCTGACTAGGAGACTGCAAATAGAATTTGGATTAGTTATTGCTTCCCCTTTCCTAGTCAATTAAGGGTTTTAAATCTTTTTTCTCTTCTTAAGGGTCCATTCCACTCTCATTTTCTCTTAGTCTTTTTTTTTGTCTTACTTTTCTATGCCCGGAAGATATTCTGATTTCTAAAGGTAAGAAGCACATGGGTGACATAAAACTATTCAGAACCAAATGTAACTATATTATCCTTAGATGTATATTTAGACCCGTAAAGATCACACATGTTGAATTTGTGAATTTGCTTTTCATGCATGAAATAATAAGATGTATATTCTCTCTTATTTTGTTTTTTCTTTTCAAGTTTAATTGTCTATTTTAAAATTTTCAGGTTTGATTTGGTTGTTCCAGAACTTTTTGTTGGAGGTAAGGAATTAATAACAAAAGATCTCATTCATTATATTTATTTTTAATTTATTTTTCATTTCTTCTACTCTATTTTTCCTTGTACATGACATAGAGTTATATAATCATTAGTAAAGATAAGAAGCACGGCTAAAGTAAGCAGAAATTCAAAAATTATATTGAATGATTTGGTTGTTCCAAAATATATAATTATGAGGGAAGATAAGAATCACATTGTCACATGAAACTATTTCAAAATAGTATGCAAGTTTATTATTATTGGAAGCATGTTTGTTTTGATGTAAGGAACATATATGTTTAATTTGCTTATCATTCGTATATTCTCTATTTCTATCCTTCCTTTTTCCTTTCCGAGTTTAACTTTTTTTATTTCATTTTTTTAGGTTTCATTTGGGTGTTCCATGATCTTATTTGGAGGTAAGGGATGACATATAAAATAATAAAAGTTTATTCTTTATTTATTTATTTATTTCATATAATGTTAATTTTATCTTTGATTTATTATCTTTTATTGTTCTTTCTATATGACATAGAGTTATATTAATGTACGTCAAATTCGATTTCCAGGAATTTGTTATGATTACTAAGAATTGATTAGGATTTTTATGAAAATTCTCAATTTATCAAAGAGTTGACTTTATTTTATTTTAGTTTTAAGAAAACAATTAAAATTTGACTTTGCTTTCTACTTCTCCTACATTATGTGAAATAGTTAAAAATAAAAAAAATATATATAAAATTATATTTACTTATGTTTTCTTTTCATATACTTAATATTTTCATCAAAGATTATTCTTCATGTGCATAGCACGTGCTTTATCCTAGAGTGAAGGATTTGGAATATTTCCAAATATTTTCCAATATAAAAATAAAAAAATTAATCTATACTATTAATTGAAGTGTAACTCTAATAGACATTTGAAAAGACAAAAGATCAAAAGTCACATCTCATTTTGTCTTGATTAATATTATACACCAACTAATACTTTCAATCGAATTAATATCATATATATATATATATATATATATTCTTTGTATACGTTTTGTAACTCTCATAGTCATAGATCAAAAGTTGTATCTCATAATGTATTGATTAATTTTATGCATTAATCAATAATTTCAATGTAATTAACACCACATATATATATGTAAGAACATTTTTGAGTATTGTTTATTAATGGCATGTTCTAGACAATAACCATGTTGAGTGTTAGATAGGTTGTATTGGTTTCAATGACATCTACAAGTTTCGACAAAAGGAAAAATCAAGCATTGAAGTAGTGAAGAATACAAGTGTAGTGCAAAAGTGAGCTATTGAGGAAAAATGTCTCCCGGAGGGCGAAAATGGCATTTTTTGAAGCCGTCACTTCAGGCAAAAAGTATCGTGGAGTCGAGATGGTCATTTTGGCGCAGTTGCAGAGAAAAGTGATTTTCAAAAAAATTCCAACACCTAAGCCTACGGCTTCAGAAGCAAAAATTGGCTAGAAAGTGAAGTTCTACGCTTAAAGCGTAGTTGCGGCAGGAAATTTTATGTTCTGTTGCAATGTTGATTATGTCCTTCTATGATGCATCGAAGATTCTTATACCTTGGTATACGTGCAATATACATAATATACATCAGAGATTAGGGTTTGCTGAGATGGATGTGAAATTACTAAAAAGGGCGAACTTAGGGTTTGTTTCATCATTCTCTATAAATACCAAGGTTTATAATAGAGGAGGCTATAGTTTGTGAGAGATCTCTGCAGTTTTCTATCGTTCATATTCTTCTACAACGATATACAAAGAGAGAAAATTATTGAGTCATCATATATATTTGAGTTCTCTCTTGTTATTGGGATTTTCCAATTGTGCTTCTACATCGAAGATGTTTATGCACAAATGGATGAGTTGTTGTTGAAAAATCATCACATCATCTATTGTAACGTGGTTGCGTTGATCCGTTGAAGAACGGAGTCGTCTGAGTGCGAAGATCGGAGCAGGAGGCTTTGTGGTTATTTGATATATTAAGAAACAGAGCCATCAGAGTACGGAGCAGAGCGAGAGCTTCGTGGAGCGCGAGTGAATCTAGACTTTCAGACGTCGAGTGAAAAAAATATATATTACATTGGTTATAAGTACTATTTTCATAGAGTCTGTACAAATTCTCTGATTCATAGTGCATCGATACCCGAGTGTATCCGTGGTTTTACTTGAAGTCTTTCTAAGGTATTCCACGTAAAAATATCGTGTGTCTCTATTGCTTTATTTTCTGCCCTTATATTTATCTTTGCATGATTTATCTTGATAGAGAATTGGTTTAAAATTAAATTTTCCGCAATTAATATTAATTTGTCAATAAATCCACAAAAATCCTATCACCCCCCTTTGGGCTATTTTCATTGATCGTTTAGGTAATTTCAATTGGTATCAGAGCGTGGTTGTCCTGTTTTTTGGTTAACTACCTAGGGTTAGATCTTGAACTTAGACGATGGACGTACCTTGTGAAGGAGGTTCCGTATCTAGGTCCTCGTGGTTTGATGCCTCTAATTACACATACTGGAAAGCGAGAATGAAAACATTTTTTAAATCGCTAGATGAGAGAGCTTGGCTTACCATTGAGGTAGGATACTCACCACCCACTGTAAAGATGTTGTTACTAATGAATCTATGGTAAAACTGTTGAGTGAGTGGACCACTGCTGAAACTGCGAGTGAATTTAAGAGAATTTCCACATGTGAGATTGCCAAAGAAGCTTGGGATATTCCCCAAGTATCTCATGAGGGAACTTGAAAAGTTAAGCAATCTAAACTCCAAATTCTAAATTCACAATTTGAACAGCTTAGGATGGAGGAGGATGAAGTTTTTAGTGACTTTGAGACTAGGTTAACTGATATAATAACAAGTTGTCACAATCTAGGAGAGCCTATTCCAGAGACTACCATAGTGAAGAAAGTTATTAGGTATTTACCGGAACGTTTTCGGTCCAAGGTTACTGTCATATTTGAAATCATAAGTTTCAAATAAATTAAACTTGAAGAGTTGGCAGGGAATTAAAAATCTGATGAGATGGATATGTGTACTCAATTCTCTAAGAAGTCGAGTGGTATAGAAGAGAAGAGTTGTAACACCCCGTGTTATAATCCCTTTTTTCTAAAATTATTTACGATTTAATTTTGATTGTGACGCCACTTATTCATGACATCTTGGTTATTCTTGGTATTTCACGTGTAAATTTTTTACGTTTACCATTCGGACTTAGTAGGATGGCGTTTACGTGAGTTCTTATTGTCGACTACGCGATTTCGTTTCGACATTTAACGTTTGGTACTTCGACTGGGTGGCGACACATTTTATTCATTCGACGTTTAAGGTTCCGATCCGAGTTTTGGTAGGATCGGACTTGTTGGGTACCTTAATGGTAGGGATGTATACCCGGATTATCTATTTCAGGTTATATTATTTATTTGGCATCCCGTGAACTTTACGGGTTTGCGTGATTTTGGTTGAGGAGTTTCGGTATTTTTTTAGGATTAGTTATGCTTATATATATTATTATTTGTAATATATATGCATATATGGGTATTTAATAAATGTGTAATTGCATTTATAGGTAATTATTTATATATAATTATTGAATATTATATGAGTGGTGTGTATTGACGATAACGAGTTGCTTCATCTCTCTTACGCGATGCACCAGACACGACCTGGTTCTCCTTCTCCTTCACGATGAGCCAACTACAATTTCTTTTCTTCTCTTCAACTGATCGATTGAGAGGGAGACGAAGATGGAGAGAGAAAGAGATGGAGGTCTAAACGGAGAGGAAGTCACGCACAAAGGTGTGACTTGGTTAAGGCTGGAGTGTCGCCAGACTTAGGGGGCGACAACAGCGGCGTCGCGAGCTCGTGGCGGCACCGGACTGGAGAGGTGGTCGACGCACAGTAGCGTCGCTGGAGGTGGAGTGCGGTAGGGTAGTTCGTGTATGGTGGAAAGGGTCATTTCAGCTTGAAACTTCGGCCAATTGTTTGGCTGCCTTCCCGAGCTCTATTGGGGCTGATTTTTGGATGGTAGTTGCGCCTCGGTATCATGTATGACTTGTAACAATTTTAGATTTTTTGGTTGAGTGGTTCGCCGGAAAATCGCGATTATAGGTATGAATTTTCATTTAGGTTATATTAGATTTGTCCAAATTTATTAACCTATTGCTAATGGGCTTTATATATATCGTATAGACATTTTGGTATATTCAAAATTTTATTCGAACGACTTTGGTCGGCGAGCCCCATATTCGGACGCTGACACTGGTCACGGTGGGTTCCATTTAGGCCAGAATTATTTTGGGGGCAGAATTGAGCCCGTGTCCTAGGCGACGAGTCAGAGTATTCGATTCGGCTGTGGACGTGATGGTTTAACGCATAGCGTGAGTTTTCAGGTGGAAACAATATTCTCACTACTGTATCATTTGTTATGGTTTGGGTGTGCGAACCCTGTACTAGATTCTATATTATTTTAGAAATATATATATATTTTTGTGAATATAAAATGTCTATAGAATAGATAGAACCAAAGTAGGAGATATATATAATGAGAATAGGTATGTCACGCCCCTATATTCCAAACACTCCCGAACCGGGATATCTGAGGAATCCGGGGTATGATCCATACAAAGAGCGACCAATTAAGATCCTAAACAACCATAAAATGAATGGAATATTATTAATAACAATAATTCCATACATAACCAAGCGGAAGCTAAACCAAATGATACATGAGGCACATTAAAGCGCCGAAAGAATATATCTCTACAATGATGCGATGGTCTCAAATACAAGGAAGGGATATGCCAACTGTCGCAATCTGAATTTACAAAGACTCCCGAACCGGAACATCCGAAGAATCGGGGGTCTTGATCCATAAAATGAGTGACAAACTAAGAATATCAATACCATAAACCAAATGGAATATTATTAACAATAATAATTCCATACACAACAAAGCGGAAGCTAAACCAAATGATACACAAGGCATGTCTAGGTGCCGAAAGAATACATCTCTACAAAAATGTAATGAGTACAAGAAAGGGATAGGCCAATAGACTGACTCCCATGAAATACAAGAACAACGGTTCCAATACAGGGGACAAGCAAAAGACACTAAACCGGAACAATACTACAACAAACGTCCTAAAACCCGCAACAGTATCCATGCCATGAGCCATCCAACAACAAAACCTGATACCTAGCCGAAGCATCACCTACAAACTGGTGTAAACCATGCCAGGTGAGCTAACAAAGTTGCAAGTTTGGCTCTCGTGCAACCGCCTTCCTTGTTGAAGTGATAGAGAGAAAAATCACTTGGGAAGAGTCGGTGTGGTTCTTTACATTATTTGAGGAGCTTGTATCCTCAAAAGTAAATGACCAAAGTATGTATCCGTTAACCTGAGTTGGGGGGCGTGTGTATCATGGGGTGTGTTAAGTCGTGGTGCATTTAGACTATCATATGTGTGATTATGATTTCGGTTTTGAAGCATGTTATGTTTGAATGACTATAATGATTTCGGTTTTGCTTGTTGGATTCGAAAGGATTCCAGATTGGCGTGATAGCCATGTGGAACAAAAGACCGAACTAGGAGTAGTTGCATGTACCATGGATGGGTTGTACCACTAGGACTACCAAAATTGAGGCGATGACGCTTCCTCTACTGGGCTAGTGAGCTCACCCCACGACTTATATATTTTTCAGGTGGTGATCCCTTTCTGGGAAGTCAGTAGTCTTTCGGTAAAGATACGGTGTAGATTTTGCCCTTTTATGCATAAGGAGGCGAAATACCTATTTTATAGAGTAGTATCCACATGTATAAACATGTTACTCTTGTTATAAAACTTGAAAACAAATGCTAGATACTTATCTTTTACTGGCTAGCATGTTATCCGAGTAGCTTGCATGATGTACATCTCTTGGAACGCTATACATGGGGATTATATTTTCTTGGTGCACTTTGGTGCTGAAAATGTAAGACTAGTTTGTGTTATGAAAACTATGTCCTATTTTGCCTTGGTGCGGTTTAACTATTAAATGTATAAATTCTTTTATGTCGAGTGTGATGTGAATGATACTTATTGAATGTGGTTATTAGGTGTCCGGCCAAAAATAACGTTTTTCTAGGTTTCCAAAGAAACCCTTTCGTTTTGAATGAAAAAACCCGTTTTTGCCTACCCCCGTAACCCTAGTAAAGTTTCTTGTTTTAGAAATGGATTTAATTAAATTTATTTTCTTCAAGATTTCAACTTTTAGAAACCGATAGTAGTTAAAACGGAGACCGGGGTCAAGACAAAAGATTTTACGAAAAGTTGAAAAAATCACTTTTATGCTAAGTTTACGTTTTACGCGTTTCCCGAGGTATCGGCGACTATTTTTGGGTTCCGCCAATGAAAAACTCACTTTTCCAATATTTATGATTTTTTTGAACTGACGGCGCGAAAAACGAAGCCATATTGCAAAATATGAGATTTTGCATGTTTTGAAAACTTGTTGAAAAACCAGTGGCATTAGCACCCAACACTTCCATTTGAAAAAATTCAAGTTTTTTCAAAATTTGATTTTTTTTTTTAGTTTAAGGCATGGCAGCTAACACCATGTCGTGTAAGCTTGCTGTGTGCGCACGGTGCGCTGTAGCGCGCGGCATGGCCTGTTGCAGCGGCATGCGACGTCCAATCTTAAAAAATCCTTACTTTCCTCCTCGCACGTCGGAATGCACTTCCGTTTGTTTCTATGGGTTGTCCTATGTCAAAATTATTGAGATAAAATTTGAAATGACCAGTTTAACCCTGAAGTGACTATTTTACCCTTGGTGAAAGAGGGGTACTTCAACTTTTTGTTTTGGGTCGGTGTTGTCCGACAACATTTTCAAAACTTTATATCTCTTTCCTCGTGACTTCAAATTAGGTTCCGTTTGTATTTGGACATAGGTCAAACCATTGAAAGTAACGGAACCGAATTCAAGGCCACGACGCGCGAGATATGAATATTTTAAAATGGCATCGGATAATGCCGACCGAAACAGAAAGTTAAAGTACCCTTCTTTCACCAAGGGTAAAACAGTAATTTTAAGTGAAAATAAATGATTTCAAATTTTGTATCAAATATTTGGATATAGGACAGTCCCTAGAAATAAATGGGATCTAAATCAATGCCACAAGGCTAGAGATATCCATTTTTGAAAACGGTATCGGACAACACCGAGTATCAAATGTACTCAATATGCCTTCAGGTTCTCAACAACAATTATGTTCCATTACAATATATATGTTTTTCTCTTTTGCAAAATATTGTACTCAATTAACCATCATGCTTACAATTTAACATTTATAAACAATGGTCCACAACATGCTCAATCACAATACATGTTTTTCTCATTAACAATTTATTGGACTCCAATTAGCACAATGCTTACAATTTCACATTTATAAGCAATAATCAATATTGATGCTTTCTCATGTACCATTCATGATCCAAATCATCAAGTTGTCCTTTAATACACAATGATAACATTTTCATTCATTTAACATGTTTATATCTCAATTAAAGGATTTAAATCCCAATGATACATTCTCATGCACAAGTAATGTTCCAATTCATTAAGTTATCCTTTAATTCACAAGAAAAACAATTCCATTCTTTTAAACATGCTCTTAGTTCAATTCAAGCAAGTTTATCACAATTCATATCTCAAACATGACATGAATTCCCAACATACCTTAAAGGTACTAACCAAAGGAGCTAGCCTAATCTCACTACAAAGGCTACTTTCAGATCACCCACATACTCATATGTATTATTACACTTACACATATACACAACTATACTCACATACATATACACATATATAGGCATACAAGCACACTTGAATATGGGAAATTTCAAGAACAACCACATAACTAGTATGCTTCATAATCCTAATCAATATCATTACAAGTACTACATACACAATGTTTAATTCATATAAACATGTTCAAACCCTAATTCACAATTCCAAGGATACACTTAGAAATTTCATCTAAGTTTATGAACCCTAGAATCAAACTCATACCCACACAATCATAAGATGAGCTAGTTAAGAAGTTTTCCCCTACCTCTTGAAGAGCAAAGCAAAACCACTAAGCAAGGCCAAGAACCTTAGCTTTCACCCAACACCAAAATTAAAGGAGCAATCAGGTCAAAAACTTCACCATAACCTCCTAACAATGAATCAAACTCCAACACAAGAGGAGAGCAAGATTCATGAAGTGGTTTAACAAGAACCCCAAAACTAGGGTTTGAATGGATAACACACAAGAAAGGAAGAACACTTACCAATCCTTAGCTTAAACCAAAGACAAAAACACCATGAACAACTTTCATGTTGATGGCCACATCAAACTCCCAATTTAGGGTGATCAAATCAACCCCTAAGTGGAGAAGAAGCAAGAGGAAAAAGAGAAGAGAAAATGGAGAGAAAAAGAAGAAGTCTTCCCATATGTGTGCTAACCCTAAAAGTTGTAGAGATTCTCCACTCACAACTCTCACCATCCAATGGCCAATAATAAAGCTAGCAAATAAAGACTTAATCCAAGGGCCACAAAATAGTATTACTAATAATCACCCATTTTATACACTTGCCAAACAAGGCCTTAAAATGAATAAACCATCCAAGGGTTGATAAGAAATCTTGTTAAGTGAAAGACCAACAATAATGAATTCTTGCATTTAAGTGTCATCCAAACAAGTCCCTATGATCCAAGGGTTTAGAACAAAGATGGGAAAATTAGATCAATGGCTATAAATGAGACACCACTTGAAAATGGGAAATGACCAATTTATTCCCAACATAGGGTTAATTACAAGAGTGTCTTTGTGCCTCTTAATTACCCTTCTACCCCTTGTCATCCTATCTATTTACCACTATGTCATTCATAACCCAACACTTAGTAAAATCTCTACACTTTCTACTAAGTGCTCTAAATATGAAAATACTGATTTACCCTTCGTTAATTTCTTTCTCGAAATCGTTTACAATAATTTTCATTAATTACAAAATGAAAATATAACAAACAATTCACGTAATTACACTTATCAAAATGCCCCCATTAAATATGCTACACCGGAACATCTAAAACAAACTCACGTAACACGTTCAGGAAAGTAATAAGATTGTCGAAGCTCCAACGAGAAAACGTTGCACGAACCCACGTAGTCTCCAATGAACAATAAATCACGAAGCCAGAAACGAAAGTTCACGAAGTTGTCCCGCTATGTCCGAAACTTGAACTCGAACAATTTACACGTACCAAGATTACACATGATATCAAGAATAAGTGACGTCATAAAATGTTAACACTTGGAAAAAAATTTCAAAAACGAGAAAGGAAACGCGGGGCGTTACAAGGTGGCCTAGTAACCCCTTGAGATTTAAAACGGGTTAGTGAAATTTATAAAGTTGGGACTTGAACTTAGAATGTGATATTAGTTTCCCCTATTGCTTGTGTTTTATGGATTTTAAAACATGTTAGGGGATATGTGAAAATGAGGGATGTGAACCTAGAACGTTATTCTAGTTCCCCTATCTATGTGGATTATTGTTTAATAAAATTGAAAGCATGTAAAAAGATATGTGATTATATGTTTGTGGATATTTGCTTTAATGAGTTTAAAAGAATGTTAAGGGCTATGAAATTGATACCTTTGTGGATTATTGCTTATATGTGTGTAATTATGAGCATGTAATGATTTGGGCATAATATATTGCATAATGACATAAATGCATGTATTATGATGTGACATGGTTTTTATTGAGGCCTTGTATGTATATTGAGTACACTGTGTCATGTAGAGTGCATGGGTGTTGGTCTATACGGGTCGTGTAACCATGTGTGAGTTTTACTTATGTCGGATAGTCGAATGTTTTCATCAATATGATGAGATACATATTTGTGTTGGATTTGTTTTGAATCATCGTAACAACTGGCCAGGGGTGTTTCTCGCTCCACGGAACTAATCTTTCAAGAACAAAGACAGTAGGGAGAGGACTTGTTCCAAATCCTATGTTCACGACTGTGTTCGTGGTGACAATCTTCCTTGTTAAAAGTGTGAAGTGTCAAAAGTACTTGGGAAAAATTGGTACGATAAATCTATTTTTCCTTATGAGCATAAAGGGAATGGTTAGAGAATGATCCTGTTGACCCTTAGAGTGGGGTCTGTGGTTGTGTGTGTACCACAAGGTGGTATTGAGTCACATTGCATTTATGTGATTACGTTATACATGTAGATCATAATATTATTATATATCATTTTGGAGCATGTTGAATGTGGATTTTGAGATTTAATTCACATGTTATTAAAATGCTTAACTGAAATTGGATACGTGAAAATATGATTTAAATGCAATAATTATTAAAGTATAATGAAATGTAAATTCTTATACTTGTGGTTATGTACTTTTATGGCCTTGTAGGGTTAAGTATATTAGTTTAGTGACCTCTTTTGATAGTTGAGGTTAGTAATGGATTATAGAGACGATTGTGAGTTGAGGCCTTTGAGAAGGCAGGTGATAGTCTTATGGTCTTGGTTAGTTACGTAGTACTGACAAAATAGATGTTTCTTTCACACTTAGATAAATGTATCAATTATCGTACTTTCGAGGTTATGAGTTGGTTAGACGAGGTTATGATTGAACCTATCTGGTTGCATGGCAATAGTCTCTTGAATCTGTTAGTAATCTAGAGAGTTAGTATCAAATGTGAATTTGAGGTTTGAATGAATCGTAATAGGTATTGATTGAAACTAGTTAGTTCCGTGATATCAGCCACTAATTTTCCCTTGTTATGATCTTAAGTGGTCTAAGTGATTTTATTAAGTACTTGAGGTACTATAGTTTTGCATCTTTGTTTCTCATGCTTAGTTTATTCTCCTAAGCATTTCTTTTACGGTCCTGTGTATACTAGTATATGCTTTTGGCTTGTGTATCACTCTTTGAGCCATCGGTTACGGCGTAGTACCGAACCTCTTCCTCATGCTGTCATTTGATTTAGTGGAGTTGGAAACGAAGGGTTGTGTTCTGTGAGTTCAATGCATTGCTCTTACTTCATTGTGCTCTTGGACATTATAGGAATCCTTGGAATTGTAGTCAGTCTTATCAGACTGTCTTTCAAAAATGATATTTTTCAAGTTTGGAAAACAAACTCATTCGTATTTAAAGGAAAAACCCATTTTTCTCTTAAAAAGTGATCTTAGGATCTTCTTTAAAATATTTTTAACTTCTAAAAGTTGGTGATGGCGACTGACGGAGACCGGGGGTAAGACGGTCATTTGTATTGTGTAGATTCTTAAAAGAAAACCTACTTTACTCATTTCTCAAGATTCTGAGATTCTGAGGTTTCTTTCTCAAGATTTTAATCTACAATGTTTTGAAAGTTGTCTTCTTGTTTCACCTTTACTTCTAAGTCTCGGGTATGAGGCTTGTTGTTTAGTGCACACATGTAGTGTTGCCTTTCCTCTTTTTTTGGTTTCTTTGTCCGGGTGTTTTCCTTAAACATTTGTGGTGTTTTTAACCTTGACATTGTTATCTCGGTTATCCGTTGCTTTAGCATTGGGACCTCTTTTCCCTTGCGTTGTTTCTTGACCTTATGTGGTTGTTCATGTAGTCTCCATGATTTAATTGATTAGCTTTCCTTATTCATAGTGCGAGTGTTGGTGGTTTATTGATCATATTGGAGATAGTATTATGAGATTCATATGGTGATATGATTGAAGTGATTCAGTCCTTGAGATGTTGATTGCCTCTAGGAATGAGATGATGGCTTTATATATATATATATTATATATGTACTGATTATGATTATGTTAGTACGCAAGGACATCAGTGTTTTCCCTCTTATGTTCTCGAGGAGTGGGTTGTGAGCTTTCCTTGATACTAGTTGTGAATTTTTCTTCTTTTGGATATTAGAGGTGATTGTGATTCTATCTTTTTAGATTCTCTTATTAGCGTTGAGAACATTTGGTGATTAGTCAGTTTGGACTGGGGTACTGTGTACCTGGCATACATTTGTGAGAGTAGTGTAGACTACTAGAGTTGGTATTTGGAGTACGAGTCTTAGTTGTATTTTGTGAGACTCATGTTGTGTACTTATATATATATGTATATATTTCCTATATACTTACATACGGTAGTATATGAGTGTGTGCCTTATGATTCGTGGCCGGGATTGGTAGTGTACTATATATCTTGCTGGATGGTATAGCTTTACCTAAACAGTCAGAGGATGTGGTAGTTAGGATTTTGTTTTTCCCACTGAGCTTCTTTGCTCACGGGTGTTTTATGCCTCTACTATTCCAAGCCAGTTTGCAAGAAATGTTTTGGCTACGAACAACATGCGATGCAACAACACCTTTTTTTTTGTTTTCCTCATTGTAAGTTTTGGATTTGCGCAGGGTGACGCAGTTACGGTTGCAGCGCGGTTGGTTTGGGGATGATCGTTAGCTACTATTTTCTCATTATTAGCTTCTTTATCCCTGTTTTATGGGATTTCCATGCATTTCTCTTGGGAGCCAGTCTATTAGAATATTCCTTATCGGTGTATCTTTTATTCCATGTATTTATTATTTTGGGGTGCCATTGTATTTCTTCGGCACTGCCATGTGAGTTTCTGTATTCTTATTCGAGTATTGTTGCTCAGTTGATTATGGATTGTTGTGTACAGGTAACGGAGGTTTCTTTCCACTATCTCAACCCTAGTAAACTTATCAAATGTTGGGTTGTGTGCCATTGTGGTTATTGTACCTGTTATTGGCAGGTTTTCTGTTGAGTTGTGTTTCCGGGATGTTCCATTTATAGACGGATTCCGTTATTGTATTTCTACCATTCAATTGGGTATGTAATATATAATTTTTATCGGTATTCCATATGTTTTAATCGTTATTGATCTTTTTAGTTGGTCGCCCATTTTATGGATCACACCCCGGAGTCCTTGGATGTCCTGGTTCGGGGTCTTAGGATTTTAAGGGCCTGACAAGAGCATAGCTTTTAGAACCACTAAAGAGGATCCTAGTGAGTCTGATGAGGAGGGTGAGAGTAGACCAAGTTAGTTTTCAATGATAATGAAGCAGTTTCATAAGTTTTTAAAATCTTCACATGATCAAGAATTGATCAAAGAACAAAAATTTTGAGATAAATCACATGATTCTAAAAATAGAAAAGTCCAAAATTGGAATGACAAGGTTGACCTTAAAAAGAAGAAACCTCAATGTTTTGAGTGTCAATGGTTTGGTCACATAGCAGCTGAGTGTGTCAATAAGAAGAAAAAAATAAAAGGTCTAGCTATTACTTGGAGTGATGGATCAAATGATGATGGTGATTCTACTGAGTAATGTCTGAGGATAATGATTCTGAGGATAATGAAGATCGTGGGAACTCATATGAAGATGCATACAATAAACATTATGAAAAGTCTGTACATGTTAGCAAAGTTTACTCAAAATTTATGGTTCAATTTAAAAATGTTGATAAGGAGAGATAATCCTTAAGAGAAGAGTTGACCAAGTCTAAACAAGAAAGGACTCAAGTTTTGAAGAGGTGATGTGACGTCAGGTGTGTACAAATATGTGGTTAAAAATGACACCTTAACGACGATATGTTTTACCCTACGCAATAGTGCATATCAATTGTAAAACATCAACGGCTTGAGTAAGGGATATCGATCCCATAAAGACTAAGATTGTTCACTTTAGCAATTCAAAAACACTAAATTATATTTTCTGAAAATGGTTTGTTTTGGTGGTCAAAGACCAAATTATCTATTTTAACAAAAATTTATCTAAAAAACAAAGTAAATTTGTTGTGATTCAGATGAGAGAGAAAACTAGGGTTTTCATCGCTCCACCACTAACCGCATAATATAGTTCATCAATGAAACAATTGTAAGAGGACGATCCATAACTATGAATCAAGTCATACCTCAAATAGCTAAATACGACCCCAAAAAGAAGTACCATCAACCGGATTGCGACAACCAATCTCATAACTGACCTAACTAGTGCATGCCAATTATATTACTCTAATATACTCCTAATGCATGAAAATAAACTAAAGCATGTCTATATTAAATTGCCAAGGCATGGTCTGTGTGAACCTAGGGTTTCAAGTTTCATTACCACCATTGTGTAGAAAATCATAATTAAGCATCCAAGTTCCAGCCCATAGTGAATAATCATAATTATGTAAAATAATACATTCATTCCATCTAAGACAAGAATTTAGAACAGATATATAATTTTATATTACAAATCAGTACGGTCTCTTAACTACTACAATCATCATAGTATGGTCAATAGTTTCCCCTCGTTACAATTGAAAACAATGGAAGAACTACATTACTTGGCTAGGGTTTTGCTAGAAAACCCTAGATACAGAATTAGTTGGCTATTGTGGAAGGTGACTGCATCGGTGATGTAGAAATGATCTCCATAGTCTTCTTCTCCGGATATCTAGGTTTGAATACGGCTCTCAACAGCAGCAAGTCTGAATGAATGAACCTCTCTGAATGAATGTGAACCTCCAAAACTCACGACTGAACAACCTTTAATGAACTCCATATGATCGTGTATATATAGGCAATGGTATAGAGAGGTCATTTTCAGTCTTTTCACCCTTCACCTCCCGCAAATCCTAACTTCTGATATATATAGGTGTATATACATGTATATAGAGGTCTGGAGTCACAGGCACATCTTCAAATCGAACCGGGGGTAAACAGGAAAAAACCATCAAAACTCACAAAAACTTGTCGCAGATATGCTTCAAGCGTAGGTCCAAGCATACCTCCAAGCGTAAAAATGTGTTTTCCAGCCACTTTTTTAAACTGAAAGCGTAGGCACAAGCGTAGGTATTTTATGGGAAATCACTTTTCTCCGTGCATTCACAAAAACAACTACCTTGAACCCACGATACTTTTTTGCTGAAGATGACGGCTTATAGAAATGCTATTTTCGCCCTCCGAGAGCCATTTTTGTCTCGAACTACCTCTTTGACTCTCCTCTTTTAATAGAAAGAACATGCACTTCAGTTAATTCACCGAAGTTAGCTCCATTTCTTCGTTAAGCTCTTGAAACATGTTTTAACACACAAACAACATAAAAATACCAAATAATGAAATGAAAGGACGTAACAATATTGAGTTAAGGGGTTAAAATGTTTAATATTTGACACCTATCAAGAGGGTAGTTGGTCTCAATGAGGAATTAAACACTCTAAATTTGGAATTGAGTTCGAAATCTACAAGAATTGAGGGTTTGGAAAAAGATTTGAAGGATGCTAACTCAACTATTCATAAATGGTCTAGTGGGACTCTTAAGCTAAATCATATGTTGAGTGTGGAAAAATCTGCAAGAAATAAAAAAGGGTTGGGGTTCAAGGGAACAATGAGTGATTCTAACATCATTTCCAAAACAACCTTTGTTAAGGCTTCCCAAGTAGCATCTAGTTCTTCTCAAGGTAACTCTGATAGGAATCTGAATGTTTAATCTTATGTCAGAAAACCTATTGAGAGTAAGCCTCCCCTTACCTCTAGAGTCAATAAGGGTTCGAATAATGGTTATCAAAGGTTTATTCCAGTCTGTCATCACTTTGGAGTGAGAGGTTACATTCGACCCAAATGTTCAAAGTTAAGAGGAGAGACAGAGTGGAAGCATAGAACTCAAAAAAAACCTAAAGTTGAAGATCAAATTTGGGTGTTGAGTGAAGAGGTGAAGAGATTGTTTAGGTTAGCAAAGAGAGCACCGAAAATTAAACAAGTGTGGGTTAGAAAAGATGAATTACATTATTTGGTTGCTCATACTGCATGTCTAGCACATGGCTCTAATTCTAAGAAAGGTCTTGAGTATATATCTACAGATTCTCAGTCAACAGCATCTCTACAAAACCATTAGATTTTCAAAAGCATGTGCATCTTAGAAAAATCTAGTGGTTTGTTATCATTAGGATAGATGTCTTCATATGTATCATTCTAGGAATATCTTGCATTATTTTTTATCTTAGAATTGATACATTATCATGCATTTTGTATTATTTGCATGTTTATTTATTTTATTTTATTTTTATATGTATGCATCATAATTTGCGACTAATAGGATTGATCATGCATGCATTATTATGACAAAAATGATAAAAATTTTAAAATAAAATTGTTAGCATGTTGAGTTTGGCTTAGGATACAAATGGTTATCATATTTCACTCTATTCTCATAATTACTTTTCTTATTATGCTTATGGGAATTGAAGTTGTTAGTCTGACCTAAGGTTATGAATTATTCATTTGACATGTTTAAGTATTATTTTTGGAACTCATCAACTTTGGGTGTTTGTTTTACTTCAGAGATGATTGTAATACTTGTTGAAACTTTTAGTCTTTCTCATCTAATCTGAAGTGATATGTAGGTTCATGAGTTATGCTAGATTGATTTATGCTTTTAAAAACCTTTTACGTGCTTCTGAATGTTGTGGTGATGTTGAAAAGAGGAAAAAATGAGATGTTTAAAATATAGAAATGCAAAAAGTAGTTATTCGATATGAGTAACTGGGCCTCTTGCCTTAGTAAGGATTAAGTGTTCACGTAAAAAGGGGAGAAGACTAATGAGCATAAATCCTATGGAAGAAGCTCGGACCCAGTTAGTCGGGACTAAAAATCCTCGCTGGAAAGTCCGGAGCTTAGAGAGATAAAAAAGGATATGGTGAAAAACTTGAAAAGATTATATGTGTTTTATTTATTTAGCAATAAGGTCTGAACTAAAGATTTGACTTCTAGTTTGAGTTTTGAGCTGAAGTATCATCACGGTTAGTGAGGAGATTATTAGAATTAATACATATTGCTTTCATCTTAGTTGTTTGCCTGCACCTGAATATTTTTTATATATGCAAATGCTATGTAAAGCTTGTCTTGTGACTACTTATAACTTGAAGGTATATGTGATGATTTTCTTCACTATTATGTGTATAATAACTAAGTCAAATATGCGAATATGATGTGTTAATGATTAGCTCATTGTCTCTACTAGGCTCACATGTTTCTAAGAACAAAAATATTTTTTGTGTTTCATTTTGCATTCATGCATTAGTCTTAAGTTCATGCATTGTAGAGATTTATGTTACTCAAGAATCTATGTATAATCTTATAGAGTATTTTATCTTTGTATTTAGTGCTCGGCTTAGATTCTCTAGAGTCTCCTTTGTTATCTTTTCCCTATGTTTTCATCTTGAGGTTTTCTCTTATTTCTCACATGTGCTTTGTTTCTTTTTATTGTTCCTTGTTATTTCAGTGACAAAAAGGGGGAGAAGTGTTGAGTAAGGGGAGAAGGAATGTGTATTTTATGATCATTACGCTTACTTGTATATTGTGTGTGTTTTATGATTATCATGATTACTTGGATATTGTGTTTTTCTTATGATCATTTTATATCTGTTTTCCACCCTTGCGTTTAATGAATTGTTAAGTGTTGTGATTACAGGATTGGTAGACCGTCATGAAAGCAACATGACAGTTTATATCTATGTTTGTCGGTGTTTGTTCATAGGTATAGATGTTATGTTGTTATTTGTGAGACTATATTATAAAACATGGTTTTGTCTTAGAAATGCCAAGGGGGAGATTGTAAGAATATTTTTTAGTATTGTTTATTTATGGCATGTTTTAAACAATAACCATGTTAAGTGTTAGATATGTTGTTTTGGCTTCAATGACATCTACAAGTTTCGACAAAGGAAAAATCAAGTATTGAAATAGTGAAGAATACAAGTGTAGTGCAAAAGTGAGCTATTGAGGAAAACTGTCTCCCGGATGTCGAAAACGGCATTTTCTGAAGCTGTCACTTCAATCAAAAAGTATTGTGGAGTAAAAATGGTCATTTTGGTGCAGTTGTGGAGAAAAGTGATTTTCACAAAAATGCCTACGCTTTCAGGAGCAAAAAGTGGCAAGAAAGTGAAGTTCTATGCTTAAAGCGTAGGTATACGGCAGGAAATTTTATGTTCTGATGCAATGTCGATTCTGTCCTTCTATGATGTGTTGAAGATTCTTACACCTTGATATACGTGCAATACACATAATATACATTAAAGATTAGGGTTTTGCTGAGATGGATGTGAAATTACTAAAAAGGGCGAAGGTTTGCTTCATCATTATCTATAAATACAAAGGTCTACAATAGAGGAGGCTACGGTTTGTGAGAGATCTATGCAATTTTCTATCGTTCATATTATTCTACATAGATATACATAGAGAGAGAAAATCATTAAGTGATCATATATATTTGAGTTCTCTCTTGTTATTGGAATTTTTCAATTGTGCTTCTTCACCGAAGATCTTTATGCCCAATTGGATGAGTTGTTGCTGAAAAATCATCACACCGTCTATTGTAACGTGGTTGCATTGATTTGTTGAAGAACGGAGCCGTCTGAGTGCAGAGATCGGAACAGGAAGCTTCGTGGTTATTTGATCTGTTGAGAAACAAAGTCGTCAGAGTACAGAGTAGAACGGGAGCTTCGTGGAGCGCGAGTGAATCTAGACTTTCAGACGTCGAGTGAAGAACAACAAATTACATTAGTTGTAAGTATTATTTTCATAGAGTCTATACAAATTCTATGATTCATAGTGCATCGATACCCGAGTGTATACGTGGTTTGGAGTCTTTCCAAGGTTTTCCACGTAAAAATATTGTGTGTCTCTATTGCTTTATTTTCCGCACTTAGATTTATCCTTGCATGATTTATCTTGATATAGAATTGGATTAAAATTGATATTTCCGCAATTAATATTAATTTTTCAATAAATCCACAAAAAGCCTATTCACCCCCCCCCCCCCCCCCCTCTAGGCTATTTTCATTGATCGTCTAGGTAATTTCAATATATATATTCTTTGTATAGGTTTTTTCAATTATTTTATACTTATCAAAATATCTATAGATATATGTATTAATGTTTTCTCAATTTGTCTTATTTAATGATTGAATTAATTATAAAAACGTCTCAATTAAGATTAGGAATTTAACCTTTGGTATTTTCTATGATAGTTATACAAGTTTAAATATTGCAAATACACGCACGCACATTAACCTGGAAACAAGAAACGTATAGTAATAAAAAAATATGGTTGTTAGTATTCTCAACTCCCAAATGAGAAATATTTAATGAATCCTTCAAATTTATATACATTCATCTACACCCTATATTTATAAAATATAGTTGACTATCCAAACAACATTAGTAATTCCTACAAGAGAAATCTGAAAAAAAACAACAATGCATGAAGATTATTCATGTAGTTGGTATGTTGCTCTATTATTTTCTTTTCATTTGGTATTGCATTTGTTTATACTTTATCCTACTTTATTTATACATTTAAAAGATTTTATAATTTTATGCAAATCACATAAATTGTTTTGGTAGTTTAGATATATAAGTTTGCTATCCAAACAACATAAGTAATTCATACTGGAGAAATCAGACAAAAGTAATAATACATGATGATTGTTCATGTAGTTTATGTTGCTCAATTATTTTCATTTGATTTGATATTGTATAATTATTTATAACTTTATTTATAGATTTAAAAACTTTACTAATTTTATGCAATTCCCAAAAATTAGAATCATCCTCTCACGGGCATAACACGTGCTTTAGACGAGTTGATATATATATTCGAATATATTCTGCCTCTCACGGGCATAACACGTGCTTTAGACGAGTTGATATATATATTCGAATATATTTTGTCTTATGTGTATATATAGAACCGTTTCATACATATAATATATATATACATATACACTATTCACTGATTAGTATATAAAATAGGGTAAATTACAAATACACCCCCTCTTGTTTAGATTTATTACAGTTTGAGCCCCTCCAGTTCGGATAATTACACTTTCACCCCCTCTAGGTCATTTCCGACCACCGAGAATAGTAAATGACATATCTACCCATGTCCTTTTATTTATATTTTATAATTAAAATAATTAATTTTTAAACTTAAAAACATGAAATACAAAATGACCAGTATAGCCTTGTACACCTAACCCTAAATTGAATCAGTTTGCTCATTCTCAACCCTTACACCACTTTAAGACAGCTCCGGCAAATCTATTCCCAAATCATCCGCCACAACCTTTCCCACACCAGTCAGGTTACAACCCAGTTGATTTCTTCATGTTCTCTGCTCAAATCACTCTATTATGCTTTGTTGATCTTTTGCTACTTCTCTAATCCTAAGTTTCCGTCGTTCTAAGTCTTCTCAAATCACTCTATTCGTTCTCAAGTCTGCGTCGGCATTGGTTGAACTGGAGATGGGTAGAGTTGTTCACGGTCAGATTTTGAAAATGGGTGTGGAATTTGACTCATTTATGAGAGTATCGTTGGTTGATATGTATGTGAAAGTTGATTCATTGGGTTTTGCTTTGCAAGTGTTTGATGAAAGTCCTGAGAGAAACAAGCTTGAGAGTGTGCTATTATGGAATGTGGTTATTAATAGGTGTTATAAAGCAGGGGACATGGAGAAAGCGATGGAGCTATTTGAGGCGATGCCAGAGAGGAATACTGGGTCTTGGAGTAGTTTGATGAATGGGTGTATGAGAAACGGAGAAGTGGGTCGAGCAATGGAGCTTTTTGAACATCTGCTGGAGAAAAATGTGGTGTCTTGGACCACAATGGTTACTGGGTTTTCATAAAATGGAGACCATAAAAAGGCATTGTGGATGTTTTTCAGGATGCTGGAGGAGGGTGTGACACTGTTGTTTCTGTTCTTTCTGCTTGTGCAAAAATTGGAGCCCGACAAGCAAAAGAGGCTGGAAGAAACACCCTGGAATACAGTTGAAGAAAGACCACCCTGCTGCTCCTTCTTTCATTGCAAATATCAATACACTAGTACACATATAGGGGGGAAAGGTAAGGGTATTTATGGGAAACTAAGAAACAAAAAATGAGGGTAAAATAGTAATATCATTGCTTCAAGGATAATATAGTCATTTACCATTCAAAACAGTGCTGACATCATCCTTCAACGGCGTTGACTTTGCCGGAATATTGTCAGAGGGGGCAAAATGATACAGAAACACAAACTATAGGGGGTGAAAGTGTAATTATCCGAACTGGAGGGGCTCAAACTGTAATAAATCCAAACAAAAGGGGGTGTATCTGTAATTTACCCTATAAAATATATACTGGTTTGTTAGGAGACCGTGACTTATTTTTCTGAATCAAACTACTCGATTTAAAAGTTGAAGTAGTAGACTGTGATTTATTTATGGTTATAAATATATTTTTGTTACTTTGTTTGGATATATTTATATATTTACAAGTATGGGTATATATTTGGATGCAATTTTATTTACGTGATACGATAACTAGATAGATTCTCTGTTTTGTACGAGAGTGTGTTAAAATATCATTTACAACTGTCAAATTTTTATATGATAGGAATTTGATCATGACAAGAATTTATTGAAGATTAATTGTCTTTATCCAATAATTTTTTCTTTATTTAGATATTATCAATTGTGAAAAGTATTCGTAATTGAGAATATTTGCATATATTTGCACCTCGTATGATTTGAAAACGGTTAATATGCTAAAAATAAAAACTAGATTTTTATGAATGCTATGATCTTCATGATATTATTATTGTCACATTCCTATGTATACACACACGTATAATAACAGTGTTCGTAGTATAATTAAACACTACATTTTATTGACAGTGACGCTATGTTAAAACTCTGTATGTGGTTGCCATGCAATAAGTGTGTTTTAACTGAGACGTATATTGTGTAATTTCATTCAAGTATTACAATTAGTGTTGTTACAAACACAATTGTAAACAGAACTAGTTTTTATTTGTTGCATGATAAAACTTTTGTTATTGTTGTTTCGTATAGTTTCATGTGATATACAATTTGTGTATATAACATTAAATATGTTCTATATTGTACTCTGGTTTATATATATATAAATATTATAATCCGGAAATAGTATATATATATTTATTCGGTTATATATTCTTTTATATAAACTACTAATATAATTTTTATATATAAGTTTATATAATTTGATATATAAGTGGTTTATGGTGATAAGGAAATTCATAACAGAGCGGTTTCATGACTGCATTAAAGATGGTAGAATTCCGTCATAAACCCGAAGCCAAAAATATGGTCATTTAGACCCTAGCGGTTTCTTTAGTACCTACTATTACTTTGGGAAAAATAGAATTTTGATTCTGAAAAGTTGAACTTCTATTTGTGTAACAGAAATGGCTACTAGTAATCCTCCTACTGTAACTGTGCCTCATGGGGAGAAGCCTGAAAATTTTAATAGTTCAGACTTCAAGCGTTGGCAACAAAATATGCTATTCTATCTCACCACTTTTTATTTGGTAAAGTTTCTGATGGAAGAAGTTCCAACAGTGACTGAGGGTGAAACTGATAAAAATAAGTTGGTTGTAGTGGATGCTTGGAAGCATTCTAATTTCCTATGCAAAAATTATATCTTCAATGGATTGGATAACACACTATACAATGTGTATAGTGTTGTGAAGACTACAAAGGAATTATGGGAGTCTTTGGATAAGAAGTATAAAACCGATGATGCTGGCACGAAGAAATTCATTGTCGGAAAATTCTTGGATTTTAAAATAGTGGATTCAAAGACAATGCTCAGCCAAGTTCAAGAACTTCAAGTGCTTCTTCATGATATTCATGCTGAGGGTATGTCTCTTAGTGAGTCATTTCAAGTGCCGACTATTGTTGAAAAACTACCATCAGTTTGGAAGGATTTTAAGAATTATCTAAAGCATAAGCAGGAGATGAAACTTGAAGAGTTGATAGTTCGCTTATGAATTGAAGAGGACAATCATAAGTCCGAAAAGAAAAATGATGCATCGCATCCTACGGAATCAAAGGCCAACATAGTGGAGGAAGGATCAAAAACTAAAAAGAGAAAGTTTAGTGGAAAAGGTCCAAGTTAAGGATCTAAGAAGTTTAATGGCAAATGCTTCAATTGTGAAAAGCCAGGACATCGGTCCAAGGATTGTTGAAATCCAAGGAACTTCAAGAGGCCTAATGATCAAGTGAATATAACTGTGGCAAATTATCTATCAAATGATATCGGAAATATAGACCTTTCTACATGACATTCGCAAGAACTTAGTATATGGATCTCTGTTAAGCAAGAATGGTTTTTAAGTTAGTTTTTGTTTCTAATAAGTTTGTACACACTAAAAAGAGGTGTATGTAGGAAACGATTATTTGTGTGATGGGCTTTTGAAGCTCAATATTGTACCCAAAGTTAATAAGATTAATGAAACCACAGTTTCCTATGCTTGAGTTTTATTGATATGTGCCATGATCAGGACATGTTAATTCTTATACTATACGTAGATTAATTAGCATTAATGAATTGCCTAAATGTAGTATTGATTCTAATCATAAATGTGAGAATTGTGTAGAATCAAAGTTAACAAGAACATCATTTCAAAGAGTTGAAAGATGTACTGAACTCTAGAATTAATTCACAATGATATTTGTGATTTAAAGTTTTTTCAAACTAGATGAGGTAAAAGTATTTTATTACTTTTATAAATGATTGCACAAGATACTATTATGTATATTTACTAAGAAGCAAAGATGAGGCAATTATGTTTTAAACATAATAAAAATGAAGTTATGAGTCAACTTAGCAGAAAGATAAAAGCTTTAAAAAGTGATAGCAATGATACTAATTTTAGGAGTACCACAACTTCTGGCGGGAAGCTATACTTTACGCTAATTACATTCTTAACAAAGTGCCTTATAAGGAAACCAATAAAACCCCGTATGAATTATGGACATGTCATAAGCCTTCCTATAAATACTTAAAAGTGTTAGGGTGCATAGCAAAAGTGGAAGTTCCTAAACCTAATAAGGTAAAGATATGACTAAAAACCATTGATTGTGTATTCATTGGTTGTGATCATAACAGTGGTGTATATCGATTTCTTGTTAATGAATCGGAGATTCCTGATCTGCATGTTAATACGATTATTGAATCAAGAAATGCTTCATTCTTTAAGAATATATTTTCATATAATATGGCATCAGAATCAATCTCAAGAAAGATGTCTATTGATGCTACAACTAATGATAGCCAAGTTAATATAGAAAAAGGGTCTATAGAAAATAAACTTAGACGTAGAAAAAAGGGCAAGGACCTTAACGTCATTTGGGCCAGATTTCATTACTAATCTGTTAGAGTGTAGCATCCAGTATTTTTACGTGTTAATTTAAAATTTTATTAACACTTAAGTGCTTATGTGATTATGTGCTTAATGTGTTTATTTGCTTACCATGACTTACATGTTTTATGTGATATTAAAAATTTTAAGGTGCATGTTGTATTTTAATTTTGAGAGTAATGAAAATTGTTGAAAACGATTTCGAGAAAGAAATGACTGAAGGGTAAATGAGTAATTTCATATTATGAGCATTTAATGAAAAGTTTAAAGTTTTGGCTAAGTGTTGGGGCATGAGTGGCATTTTGGTAAATAGAGAGGATGACAATGGGTGGAAGGGTAATTAAGAAGCATGATGACACTCTTGTAATTAACCCTAAGTTGAGAAGAAATTAGTCATTTTATACTTTTATGTGTTGTCTAAATTCTAGCCATTGATCTTCTTCTCCCATCTTTTCTCTTAACCCTTGGATCATATGCCTTTGTTTTGTTGGCACTTAAATGCAAGAATGCATTATTCATAGTCTTTCACTTGCCAAGACTTCATGTTAACCCTTAGATCATCTATTCATTTTGCTTACTTTATTCTCAACCATAGGATGATGAGAGTTGTGAGTGGAGAATCTCTACAATTCTTAGGTTCACCCACATTGCAAGACTTTCATTCTCTCACAAGACTTGTTATCTTTCTCTCCTTGCTTGTTGGGGATAGCTCTTGGTGGTGTTCTTGAACCATTATGTGAGTCTTCTAATCATTCTAATGTTTTGTTGCTAAGAACCCTAGCTTTCATGTTCATGAATTTCTTTGTGTTGATATTGATTATAGCCTTCTTTTGTTCATGTTATAGAAGGTTAGATTTTCTTTCAAACTACCAAGTGAGTTCCACTGGTAGTAGCTCTTGAAATCATCTCGTGGAGAAGGTAGTGGTGAGTTCCCAAACTTGTACTATTAAGATTTCATTGCTCCATGGAAAACTAAATTAGTTATCATTAGGGTTTGAATTAATTCTTGTGGTTGGAGCCACCTTTGAGTAAATTTTGGTTTCTTGTGACACCATAGTAATTGAGTTGTTCATATGGTGTGTTGCTAGTGTTCGAAGTTATTCTATTGAGCACTTGAGTTGGTAGAGTGGCTTGGACCTCTAGTGGACCTTCTTGTGTAGTTTGCTTGAAATTGAGGTAGGGAAAAAATAAATTGTTTTCGTCTTTGTACGAGGGTGTGTGTGTCTATGTGTATATCTGTCGTATATATATATATGAGTTTAGTCTTGACAACTTAGACGATAATTTAGGCCCTTGAAAGCATGAACTTGTGATATAAATGCTTATTGTGTTTTATGGCTTATAAATGTGAAAATTGTAAGCATTGTGATTAATTGAGGACAATATGTTGTCTAATGAAATGAGCATGTACTGTGATGGAGCATGTTGATAATTATTGCTTATAAATATAAAATGTTAAGCATTGTGATAAGATGGATCCAATATAATGCAAATTGAGATAAACATGTATTGTGATGGCATATGGTTGTGATTGAAAAGGTTGATGCATTTTGGGTACACCATGTAGTGTCAAAAACATGGGTGTTGGTTTATACGGGTCGTGTAAACATGTGTGGGTAGTCTTGTGTCGAATCGTCGCAACAACTGGCCCAAAAAGGTGACACCCACCTACGGAACTAATAATCCGGAAAATGGGGATATAGGGTTGGTTGCTTCCACATCATGGTGGAATGTGCCACTTTCGGATCTAAGGGCACGGGAGTTGCAAACGGGGCTCCCATGCGGTACTCTTTCTCATTGTAAATGGGTAGAGTGCGTATTCGTTAACCTGTATTAAGCGAAGTGTGTAATATGAGATGTGTTGAGTCATATTGCATTTGAACTATCATATATGCGTGATTATGATATTAATATTAAAACATTTTATAATTGTGAATAATTATGATGTGACCATGTTGGGGGACTTGTTTGTTAGGTTCGATGGGGTTCCGGATTGGCATGAGAGTCATGTGAAAGAACAGACCGACCTAGGATTAGTAGCATGAGCCTTGGGTGGGTGGTACCACTCGGACTACCGAGATTGAGGTGATGACGTTTCCTCTACTGAGCTAGTGAGCTCCCCCACGACTTATATATTTTTCAAGTGATGATTCCGTTGGGAGAGTTTCGTAGCCTCTCCGTGGATTGTAGCATCATGTCTGCCCTTTTGTGCATGGGTAGCGGATCATACTTACTTTTGGTTGGGCGTTAACTTGAAAATCAGGTATCTATAAGTTTATTATGTTCATGTTAATGAAATATGTTAAACTACTTTCTTTTGTTTGGCTAGTATGTTAGCCGAGTAGTGGTTATTGATGTACGTCCCTTGGAGCGCGATGCGCGGGGATTATATTCTTTTGGGTACACTTCGGTGCCGGATTGCGTAACTATATATTTTGTGTAAACTATAACATGTTTCGCCTTAGAGCGCTAAAATGTAGATTTGAGTCCTTTTATTTTGATTTGTGAAGTGGATAGTTGGTATTAATTGTGGTAATTAGGAATTTGGCCGAAAAATGCAGTTTTCTAAGTTTTCAAACAAACCATTTTCGTTTTGAATGGAAAGACCCGTTTTCGCCCACCCCCGTAACCCCGGGAAATTTTATTGTTTTAGATATGGTCTTAAACTCATTTTTTTTAAAGATTTCGACTTTTAGAAACCGGCGGTATTTAAAACGGAGACCGGGGGCAAGATGGAAAATTTTACGAGATTTTAAAGAATCACTTTTGTTCAAAGTTTACATTTTGTGCGTTTCCCAAGGTTCGGTAACTATTTTTGTGTTCCGCCAATGAAAAACTCACTTTTCAAATATTTTTGATTTTTAGGTACCGACGGCACGAAAAATGGAGCCGTATTGCAAAATATCACATTTTGCATATTTCAGGATTTTTGAAATTTTCAGTGCAGGGCTATTTGAGCGGCATCCGACATCCGATTTTCAAAAATATTTTTCTCTCACTTCGCAACTCCGAATTGAGCTCCGTTTTTTCCTATGGCTTGTGCTAAGTACAAACTACGTATTTGAACTTTGAAATGACTAATTTTCCCCTGAAAATAACAATTTTACCCTTGGTGAAAGTGGGATACTTCAACTTCCTTTTTTGGTCGACGTTGTCCAATATTGTTTTCCAAAATTCATCTCTCATCTCGTGGCTTTGATTTAGGTTCCGTTTGTTCCCAAGGCTTTTCCTAGGTCCAAAAGTTGTAGTTGTACTTGAAAATTACCATTTTACCCATGAATTGATCACTTTACCCTTGGGTAAACATGGTGTGTTGGAATGATCCGTTTAGAGTGCCGTTTGAGTCGTTTCATTTCCTTTTCGATCCCGAGTGATCTTTTTGACCTCTTTGGGATGTGAAATGACTATTTTAGCCTTGAACGGGTATTTGAAGTCCATATGAGATTTTATTTTATTTCTTTTCATTTACGCATTCACCCCCTTAATTCTTAGGCTCGGGTTTCGGAGTCCTATAAAATTTGGGTCATCACAATTTAGTATTAGAGCATGTTCTTTCTTTATGGGACGATGAGCGAGGTTCATTATCACTTTTCACTTATTGATTTTTCATACTTGTTATTGGCTTATGAGTTATTTCTCGTCATTTGTGCATCGTTGACTTATACGTGTGTCAGCATGGCTTTGTGGTTTTGTTTGGCATACTATGATTGTAATTTTGCTTTACATGTTTATTTGTTGTAATGTAGAGAGCATGTCGCCACGTAGAGGTCGACCACGTGTCGTTAGAGGGGAACCGGAATTGCCTCCGGTTGTGGGCGAGAATGTGCCCGAACCTCCCGATGTTGGAAAATGTGTACCGGCGGCACCTTTTATGGATAGCGATCAGTTTGTACGTGCTTTAGCGGCGGCTATGGCATAGGTTCCTCAGAGGCAGAATGTTGAGGAAGAGGGCTTGTGTGCTTAAAAAGCTCTCCAAGATTTCTTGAGGTTGGACATACCTACCTTTGTGGGTGGTTTGGATCCATTAGTGGCCAACGATTGGTTAGAGCAGATCACCAACGGATTTAATATATTAAAGGTGGTTGAGGATGATGTATGGGTCATGATTGCATCGTTTCGACTTGCGGGTGATGCAAAGGTTTGGTGGAAGTCTATCATCAACACAAGGGACATTCAGACTATCACATGGTTGGAATTTTACACGTGTTTCTTGGATCGGTATTTTCCACCACTTGCTAGGAGGAGTATGAGGGATCAGTTCAATGAGTTGGTTCAGGGTGATTTGACAATGATCGAGTTAGAGCTTCAGTATACCAGCTTGTCTTGATTCTCACTAGAGATGGTGGTGGATGTTGAGGTAAAAGGCTGACATTTTGTAAGGGGCTTGAGGGGCAATCTCAAGTCGAAGATTTTTGTGCTTACCATGCCTACGTATCCTAAGGCCGTTACAAAGGCATTACTTGTTGAGAATGATGTAAGAGAGGGCCGACAAGCTCATGAGGCTATAGACAAGAGCTTCGAAGGTTCTTCTTCTTTGGGCTTTAGGAACAAGAAGAGGCAGCATGATAGCACTTCAGCTCCGGTTGTATAGCAGCAACAACCACAACAACAGCGTCAGAGACAGCCTGCTCCTTCTAGAGCATCTTCAGGTTTTACTCACCAAGATATTGTTTGCTATCAATATCGTCGGTCAGGACATAGAAGGCCTGAGTGTCCGTATCTTTAGTAGGGGAAAAGTAGTGGTTCGGTGTGTAGTAAGGCTTGTTTTCAGTGTGGGAAGATGGGGCACATTGCTAGGAACTGTCATCAAGGATAAAGTGGTGGCACTCCTACTAGTGGGGCTAGGTAGCAGTCTAGGGCTACACATCCAGTAGGCTAGTCTGGTATAGAGCACTACAGCAACCCGTACCAGTAGCTCTGGGTTCTCAAGCCATGACTTCAATATCTACTATCCAGCAGGCACCACATTTTCAGGGCCGTGCTTATGCACTCACAGCACAGATAGTGTAGCAGGACCTTCTATAGTGAGAGGTATATTTCCTGTGTGCGGTTGTTGGGCTCATTTTCTTATTGATTCTAGAGCTTTGCATTCTTTTATTGCTTCTACTTATGCATTTGTTTTGGGTATACCTGTTTCATATCTTTGGGTACCTTTGTGGGTAGACATACTGGTTGGTGGTAGCGTGTATCTGTCTAGAGTGTGTCATGGATGCGAGATTGTGATTGTTGGGCGATCGTTAAGATTCGACTTCATTCTCCTAGACATGATGAGCTTTGACGTCATCTTGGGCATGGATTGGTTATCTACCTTCCATGTGAAAATTGACTTCTTTAGAGGTCGCGTGTCGGTGTGTACGCCTAAGGGTGAGCATTTCCACTTCTTTGGCAATCGAAGCGACTCTTTCACTGTAGCATCCGGTATTTTTATGTGCTAATTTAAAACTTTATTAACACTTAAGTGTTTATGTGATTATGTGCTTAATATGTTTATTTGCTTAGCATGACTTACATGTTTTATGTGATATTAAAAATTGTAAGTTACATGCTGTATTTTCATTTTGAGAATAATGAAAATTATTGAAAATGATTTCGGGAAAGAAATGACCGAAGGGTAAATGAGTAATTTCAAATTATGAGTACTTAGTGGAAAGTGTAGAGATTAAGCAAAGTGTTAGGGCATGAGTGGCATGTTGGTAATTAGAATGGATGGCAAGGGGTGGAAGGGTAATTAAGAGGCATGATGACACTCTTGTAATTAACCCTAAGTTGGGAAGAAAGTTGTCATTTTACACTTTTAAGTGGTGTCTAAATTCTAGCCATTGATCATCTTCTCCCATATTTGTTATCAACCCTTGGATCATAGGGCCTTATTTGGTTGACACTTAAATGCAATAATGCATTATTCTTGATCTTTCACTTGCCAAGACTTCTTGTCAACCCTGGGATCATCTATTCATTTTTCTTGCATTATTCTCCACCCTTGAATGGTGAGAATGGTGAGTGGAGAATCTCTACAAACCTTATGGTTAGGCCACTTTGCAAGACTTCAATCCTCTCACAAACTCTTGTTATCTCTTCCTCTTCTTGCTTGTTGGGGATAGTTCTTAGTGGTGTTCTTCAACCACTTTGGTAAGTCTTCTAATTCACTCTAGAGTTTTATTGCAAGAACCCTAGTTTTCATGTTATGAATTCTTTGAGTTGGTATGGATTTTGCCCTCATTCTATTCATGTTTATGGAAGGTTGATTTGGCTTTCATCTACCAAGTGAGATCCATTAGTAGTAGCTCTTGAAATCATCTTGTGAAAAAGGTAGTGGTGAGTTTCCTATCTGCTACTCTTAAGAGTTCATTTCTCCATGAAACCCTAAAATAGTTATCATTAGGGTTTGGTTGATTCTTGTGGTTCGAGCCACTTTTAAGTAAATTTCGGTTATTGTTGACACCATAGTAATCTTGTGATTCATTAATGGTGTATTGCTAGTTGGAAGCTATTCTATTGAACACTTGGAGTGGTAGCTTGAGTTGGACCTCTTTTGGGCATTCTTAAGTAGGCTTGCTTGGAATTGAGGTAGGGGAAAAATAAATTATTTTCGTCTTTGTACGAGGGTGAATATATGCCGTAAATATATATGCGAGTTGGGTCTTGATAACTTAGACGATGATTTAGGTCCTTGAAAGCATGATCTTATGATAAAAATGCTTGTTGTGTTTTATGGCCTATAAATGTGAAATTGTAAGCATTGTGATGAATTGATTACAATATATTGCCTAATGAAAAGAGCATGTATTGTGATGGAGCATTTTGATAATTATTGCATATAAATGTGAAATTGTAAGCATTGTGATAAGTTGGATCCAATATAATGCAAATTGAGATAAACATGTATTGTGATGGCATATGGTTGTGATTGAGAACCTTCATGCATTTAGGTTACACCAGGTAGTGTCAAAACATGGGTGTTGGTTTATACGGGTTGTGTAAATGTGTGTAAGTAGTCTTGTGTCGAATCAACACAATAACTAGCCAGGGGGTGTTCCCAACCTACTGAACTAGTGTGTCCGAGAATTGGGTATAGGGTGAGTCGTCTCTTGCATTCGATATACGAATCTTTAGTCATGGGTCATCTTGTGCAACCGCTCTTCCTTGTTGAAAGTGAAAAGTGTCAAAATCACTTGGGAAACATTGGTGCGGTACTCTTTCTCATTGTAAATGGGTGGAGTGTGTATATGTTAACCTGTATTGGATGAAGTGTGTAATATGAGGTGTGTTGAGTCATATCGCACTTGAACTATCATATATGTGTGCTTATGATATTGATGTTGAACCATGATATAATTGTAAATAATTATCATGTGAGCATGTTGGGGGAATTATTTGTTGGGTTCGATGGGGTTCCGGATTGCGTGAGAGCTATGTGGAACAAAAGACCGACATAGGGTTAGTGGCATAAACCTTGGTTGGGTTGTACCACTCGGATTACCGAGATTGAGGTGATGACTCTTCCTCTACTAGGCTAGTGAGCTCACCCCATGACTTAAATATTTTTTAGGTGGTGATCCATTTTCGGGAGGTTCTTAGTCTCTCGGTAGAGATACGGTGTTGATTTCGCTCATTGTGTGCTTATTTTGTTAAGTGTACAAACAACTAAACTTATTTCTTTTGCCGCTAGCACGTTAGCTGAGTAATTTGCAATGATGTATGTCCCCTATACGCAGTGACTTTATTCTTTCGGTACACTTCGGTGCCGAAAATGTAAACTATTTCATTTTGTGGAAAACTTAGACATGTATCACCTTAGGACATTTAAATATTAATCTACAAATGCTACCATTTAGTGTTATGTAGTGGATTTTTAAATATTGAAGTGATTTTTAGGAGTTTGGCCAAAAACGGCATTTTTCTAAGTTTTCAAACAAACCCTTTCGTTTTCAATGGAAAAACCCGTTTCCTCCTACCCCCGTAACCCCGACTAAAACTTTATATTTTGAAATGATTTTGATTTGTTTGAAATGAATTTGAGATTTTAAAGTCGGTGGTCTACTAAAAAACGGAGATCGGGGGCAAAACGGATATCTTTTACGAAAATTCAAGAAAGAGATTTTAACAAAAATAATTGTTTCTCTCTAGTTTTTGAGTTCTGGAAATATTATTATCATCCTAAAAGCTCCCTAGTAGTATTGAGGCTATCCTCCATGTTCCATAGGAGTTCAATGTGGTTTAGAGTCATTTTTTGCAACTTTTCAAAACCTTGTAGTCGAATGGGCCTTAAAAATTCAATTTCCGCACATTTTTTGTTTAGCCTCGACCTTGGGCATTTGACTACCTGTTTGGGGCAGTATATTGGAGGCCTTATGGCAGTTGACTGCGTGTTTCTTACAGTCGACTGCAGCTCGCACACATTTCAACCACTGTTCACTATTTCGGTCATATCTTGAGCTACATGTATCAGATTGAGGGGTTATTTAGCTTTTTAGAAATCTGACTTCAAGCTCTTGTGTTTAGGAATTTGAATCGCTTAATTTGAGTCATTTTTTAGTGTGTAATGGTCATTTGAAGTTGACGGTATATTTTGGATGTTACACGTAGCAATGCCGATTTTCAAAATGTTGTGGTTTCCACCTCACATCTTCGAATTTTATTCCGTTTGTTCCTATGACTTGTTCTAGGTCCCAAATTTGTAATTATACTTTGGAATTATTATTTTACCCTTGTAATAATCATTGTTTCAATTTCGAGTGATCGTATTGACATATTTTAGGAATGTAATGATGTTTTTAACCCTTTATGGGTGTTTAACGACTATAGGTCATTTGTTTTCATTTCTTTTCACTTTCGCATTCTCCCCTTTATCTCTTAGGCTTGGGTTTCGGAGTCCTAGGAAATTTGAGGCATGACATCCATTTTTTCCTATTGTTTATGGGGTAGTGATGTATCTAGTTTCCTTTTAGCGAGTTTATTTTCCAACAATGAGGTTCGTGGTCATGTCGAGGTACCTCATGTAGTGGGAGAGTATTGGGATGTTTTCCCGATGACTTGACTTCTTTGCCTCTAATTCGTGAAGTGGAGTTTGCTATTGATCTTGTACCGGGTACCGATGCTATTTCTTTCGCACCGTATCAAATGACACCGATAGAATTAGAGGAATTATAGAAGCAAATTAATGATCTCAAGGCGAAGGGTTTTATTTGGCCTAGTGGTTCAGATTGGGGTGCTCCGGTTCTTTTCGCTAATAAAAATGATGGTTCAATACGGTTATGCATCGATTATCGTAGGTTGAATCGGATGACAATCAAGAAGAAATATCCATTGCCACAGATTGATGACTTGTTCGATCAACTCAAGGGATCTAAGTTCTTCTCCAAGATAGACTTGAGGTCTGGTTATCATCAGTTACGGGTCAGGGATGTGGATATTCTGAAGATCGCTTTTCGCACTCGTTATGGGCACTTCAAGTTTCTAGTGATGCCTTTCGGTTTGACTAATGCACCGGCAACATTCATGGGTCTCATAAATCGTATCTTTCACGAGTTCTTAGGTAGATTTGTTATAGTGTTCATTGATGACATTTTAGTTTACTCTACTACAGAAAGTGAGCATGAGGTTCATCTTAGGACCGTTCTTCAAATCCTAAGAGAGCACCGATTGTATGCCAAGTATGATAAATGTGAGTTTTGGCTTCAAGAAGTTAGATTTTTGGGGCATGTTATTTTTGGAGGCGGCATTTCAATTGATCCTTCGAAAATTAAGGTGGTGTTGAGTTTAAGAGGTCGACTAATGTTTTTGAGGTTCATAGTTTTCTTGGCTTAGCGGGTTACTATCGGCCATTTGTGAAGGATTTTTCTCGTTTGGCGGTTCCTATGACTCATCTCACGCAAAAGGGTATCAAGTTTGTGTGGGATGACAAGTGTGAAGAGGCATTAATTGAGTTGAAGAGACGATTGACTATGGCTCCGGTGTTGATTATTCCCTAGCGCGGTGTAGGTTATGTGATCTATTGTGATGCTTCTCGCGAGGTACTGGGATGTGTACTTATATAGTCCGAGAGAGTTATGGCTTATGGGTCTCGACAGTTGAAGACTCATGAGTGGAATTATCCTACGCATGATTTAGAGCTTGCAGTGGTTCTTTTTGCACTTAAGGGATGGCGACACTACTTATATGGGGAAAGATTTGAGGTCTTCTCTGATCATAAGATTTTACAGTATATCTTTATGCAGCAGGACTTGAATTTGCGATAGCGTCGATGGGTCGAGTACATGGAGGACTACGACTTTGCACTCTTGTATCACCTAGGGAAAACTAATGTAGTGGCGGATGCATTGAGCCGCAAGTCACAGGCATCGTTAGCTAGCATCTTTATTCATGAGTGGCAGATGATAGAGGACATTACAGATATGGGTATTCAGTTCCATGATAATGGGGAGTCTCTAGTGACATTATTTACTATGGTGGCACAACTTTCACTTGTGAGTCGTGTGATTGAGGCTCAGGGACAGGATGATAGCATTGCTTCAGTTCGCACTCGCATTGCTAGTGGTGAGGTTGTTGATGATTAGGTTTTTCACTCCGACGGAGGTTATCATTTCAGGGGTTTACTTTATGTACTATAGACTTTTCGTGAGGAGGTTTTATGAGAGTTTCATAGTTCCAGGCTTGTTGTTTACCCGAGTGGCACGAAGAAGTATCATAATCTTCAGCGTCATTATTGGTGGCAATGGATGAAGAAATCAATCACGAATTTCATGAGTCGTTGTCTTACTTATCAGTAGGTTAAGCTTGAGCACCGAGGACCTACCGACTTGTTGAATCCATTACCTATTCCTATGTGGAAATGGGAGCATATTTGCATGGAATTTTTGCAAAGGTTACCAAAGACAAAGAATCAAAAGGATGCAGTGTGGGTGATCGTTGATCGATTGACGAAGACTTCACATTTTCTACCTATCCGTGAGATGGATAATGTAGAGGTTCTTAGTAGGTTGTACGTGAAAGAGATTGTCAAACTTCATGGGGTTCCGGTTACTATTGTTTTAGATCGGGATCCGTAATTCACCTCACGGTTTTGGGAGGATTTTCAGAAAGTCTTGGATACGCAGTTACGGTTTAGTACCTCTTTCTTTCCTCAGACGGACAGTCAGTCAGAGTATACCATTCAAATTCTTAAGGACATGTTTCGTGCTTGTATTATTGATTTCAGAGGTAGTTGGGAGGATCATCTTCATTTGGTGGATTTCTAGTACAACAATAGTTATCAGTCGAGTATTCAGATGGCATCTTTTGAGGCATTGTACGGTAGACCGTATCGTTCACCAACTTGTTGGACCGAGGTTGGTGATGTTGCATTTTTGGGAACAGATATGGTTCATGAGGCAACTGAGAAGATTAGGACTGCTCAACAATATTTGGTTACATCACAGAGCTAACAGAAGAGCTATGCGGATCGGCGTAGGCGTCTTATGTTCTTTGAGGTCGGTGATCATGTGTTTCTAAAGGTCTCACCTCAGAAGGGCTTGATGCGATTCGAGAAAAGTGGCAAACTTTCCCCACGATTTATTGGACCTTTTGAGATTCTTGACCGTGTCGGTGAGGTAGCGTATCATATAGTGTTGCCACCGGAATTGTCAAGGGTTCATAATGTCTTTCATGTCTCTATGATTCGCAAGTATGAGCCTGATCCGTCTCATGTCTTGAGTTGGGTGGATATCGTTGTTGCCGAGGATGTGTCCTACGAGAAATGACCTATGAGGATCTTAGATGCAAGAGACCAGGTTTTGTGAGGCAAAACCATTCCATTAGTTAAGGTCTTACGGCACCATCGCGAAGTCGAGGATGCGACTTGGGAGCGTGAACATGAAGTTCAGGAAAAATACCTGGAATTGTTTTCTACTATAAGTATGTCTTGATTTCGAGGACGAAATCTCCTAAGGTGTGGAGGTTGTAGCGTCTGGTATTTTTATGTGCTAATTTAAAATTTTATTAAAACTTAAGTGCTAATGTGATTATGTGCTTAATGTGTTTATTTGTTTAGCATGACTTACATGTTTTATATGATATTAAAAATTATAAGTTGTGAGTTGTATTTTAATTTTTAGAATAATGAAATTTGTTGAAAATGATTTCGGAAAAAAAATGACCGAAGGGTAAATGAGTAATTTGATATTATGAGAATTTAGTGGAAAGTGTAGAGATTTGGCTAAATGTTGGGGCATGAGTGGTATTTTGATAAATAGAGAGTATGACAAGGGGTGGAAGGGTAATTAAGAGGCATGATGGTACACTTATAATTAACCCTAAGTTGAGAAGTAATTGGTCGTTTTACACTTTTATGTGTTGTCTAAATTCTAGCCATTGATCTTCTTCTCCCTTATTTGTTCTCAACCCTTGGATCATATGGCCTTGCTTGGTTGGTACTTAAATGCAAGAATGCATTATTCATAGTATTTCACTTGGCAAGACTTCATGTTAACCCTTCGATTATCTATTCATTTTCCTTGTTTTATTCTCAACCATTGAATGATGAGAGTTGTGAGTAGAGAATCTATATAACTCTTAGGTTTAGCCACTTTGCAACACTTTCATTCTCTCACAAACACTTGCTCTCTTTCTCTCCTTGCTTGTTGGGGATAGCTCTTGGTGGTGTTCTTGAACCATTTGGTAGGTCTTTTAATCATTCTAGGGTTTTGTTGCTAAGAACCCTAGCTTTCATGTTCATGAATTTCTTTGTGTGGATATTGATTATAGCCTTCTTTTGTTCATGTTATAGAAGGTTAGGTTTTATTTCAATCTACCAAGTGAGTTCCATTGGTAGTAGTTCTTGAAATCATCTTGTGCAGAAGCTAGTGGTGAGTTCCCTAACTTGTACTCTAAAGATTTCATTGCTCCATGGAACCCTAAATTAGTTATCATTAGGGTTTGAATTGATTCTTGTGCTTCGAGCCACCTTTGAGTAAATTTTGGTTTATTGTAAACACCAAAGTAATTGTGTTGTTCATATGGTGTGTTTCTAGTGTTGGAGGCTATTCTATTGAGCACTTGAGTTGGTAGAGTGGGTTGGACCTCTAGTGGGCATTCTTGTGTAGCTTGCTTGGAATTGAGGTAGGGGAAAAATAAATTATTTTCGTCTTTGTACGAGGGTGTGTTTGTCTATGTATATATATGTCGTATATATATATATATATATATATATATATATATATATATATATGAGTTGAATCTTGACAACTTAGACGATTATTTAGGCCCTTGAAAGCATGAACTTGTGATATAAATGCTTGTGTTTTATGGCTTATAAAAGTGAAAATTGTAAGCATTGTGATCAATTGAGGACAATATGTTGCCTAATGAAATGAGCATGTATTGTGATGGAGCATGTTAATAATTACTGCTTATAAATCTAAAATGTTAAGGATTGTGATAAATTGGATCCAATATACTACAAATTGAGATAAGAATGTATTATGATGGCATATAGTTGTGATTTAAAATCTTGATACATTTTGGGCACACCATGTAGTGCCAAAAACATGGGTGTTGGTTTATACGGGTCGTGTAAACATGTGTGGGTAGTATTGTGTCAAATTGTTGCAACAACTGGCCAGGAAAGGTGACTCCCACCAACGAAACTAATAAAATGGAAAATGGGGATATAGGGTTGGTTGTTTCCCCATCATAGTAGAATGTGTTACTCACGGATCTTAGGGCGCAGGAGTTACAAGCAGGGTTCCCATGCAACCGCCTTCCTTGATGAAAGTGAGAAGTGTCATAATCACTTGGGAAGATTCGGTGCAGTACTCTTTCTCATTGTAAATGGGTATAGTGTGTATTCGTTAACTTGTATTAAGCGAAGTGTGTAATATGAGATGTGTTGAGTCATATTGCATTTGAACTATCATATATGCTTGATTATGATATTAATATTGAAGCATGTTATAATTGTGACTAATTATGATGTGAGCATGTTGGAGGATTTGTTTGATGGGTTCGGTGGGGTTCCGGATTGGCATGAGAGCCATATGGAATAACAGACCGACCTAGGATTAATAGCATGATCCTTGGGTGGGTGGTACCACTCGCACTACCGAGATTGAGGCAATGACACATCCTCTACTGGGCTAGTAATCTTACCCCACGACTTATATATTTTTCAAGTGATGATACCGTTGGGAGAGTTTCGTAGTCTCTCCATGGATTGTGGCATCATGTCCGCCCTTTTGTGCATGGGTGGCGGATCATACTTACTTTTGGTTGGGCGTTAACTTGAAAAACAGGTATCTATATGTTATTATGTTCATGTTAATGAAATATGTTAAACTACTTTCTTTTGTCCGGCTAGTATGTTAGCCGAGTAGTGGTTATTGATGTACATCCCTTGGAGCGCTATGCGCGGGGATTATATTCTTTTGGATGCACTTCGGTGTCGGATTGTGGAACTATGTATTTTGTGTAAACTATAACATGTTTCGCCTTAGAGTGCTAGAATGTAGATTTAAATCCTTTTATTTGGATTTGTGAAGTGGATAGTTGCTATTAAATGTGGTTATTAAGCATTTGGCTGAAAACGGCATTTTTCTAAGTTTTCGAACAAACCCTTTTCGTTTTGAATAGAAAAACCCATTTTTGCCCACCCCCGGTAACCGCGAAAATTTTTCTTGCTTTAGAGATTGTCTTAAACTCATTTTCTTTAAAGATTTCAAGACCGGCAGTAGTTAAAATTGAGACCGGGGGCAAAACGGAAAATTTACGAGATTTTAAAGAATCACTTTTGTTCAAAGTTTGCATTTTGCACATTTCCCGAGGTTTCAGTAACTATTTTTGACTTCCGCCAATGAAAACTCACTTTTCAAATATTTGTGATTTTTTGGGACCGACGGCGCAAAAAATGGAGCCGTATTGCAAAATCTCGTGTTTTGCATATTTGAACTTTCTAAGGAAAAGCTAAAATCAACCAGTAGCTCAGCCTCCCAACACTTATAAAAAATTTCAGGATTTTTTAAATTTTCAGTTCAGGACTGTTTGAGCGGCATCCGACATCTGATTTTCAAAAATATTTTTCTTTCACTTCGTAAGTCCGAATTGAGCCCCATTTTTTCTTATGGCTTGTCCTAAGTACAAACTACGTATTTGAACTTTGAAATGACCAATTTTCCCTGAAATTACTATTTTACACTTGGTGAAGCGTGGGTACTTCAACTTTCTATTTTGGTCGGCGTTGTCCAATATCGTTTTCCAAAATTCATATCTTTCGCCTCGTGGCTTTAATTTAGGTTCCGTTTGTTCCTAAAGCTTGTGCTAGGTCCAAAATTTTTAGCTGTACTTGAAAATTACCATTTTACCCCTGAATTGACCACTTTACCCTTAGGTAAACATGGGGTGTTGGAATGATCCGTTTAGAGTGTCGTTTCAGTCGTTTCATTTCCCTTTCAATCCTGAGTGATATTTTTCACCTATTTGGGACGTGAAATGATTATTTTACCCTTGAACGGGTATTTGACGTCTATTTGAGATTTTATTTTATTTCCTTTCACTTCCGCATTCACCCCCTTAGCTTTTAGGCTCGGGTTTCGGAGTCCTAGGAAATTTGGGGCGTGACATGGAGAATGATTCTCAAAATTTTAAAGAGGCCATATTTTCTCTTGAAGCATTCTATGGAAATAAGTTGTCAATGGTAATTTTGAATTCTAAAATTCACACCTGGGAGTAATATGTTTATGTCTCATGGAAAATATTACCCAATAAATTCGACAATATTTGTTTATGTAGGGCTAATGTGTAACATATTAGTTACAAATAAAGTTACCAATATTGATTCATATTGAAATCATAGGCGAGAAGCCTAAGTGATTGGTAACTTCACAGTTGATATTGAGCCTTAGCGTAAGGATTACACAACTAATGAATGTTGGTGCAAAGTTAGCATAATATTCATGCTATAGATTACGAAGTTGGCAAAGAAATTGATTGGCTGAAATTATGAGGAAATATAAGGTTGTGGATATTCATAAATAATTTAGAAACTTCATAAACAACACAAAAACAATTTTCTCTCATGTTATATATATAATGTTGAGTAATTACTTAAACATTTAACTTTTATTTAGTTTTTATGAAAACATCCTAGACACATTATTTAATTAATTAATTATGAAAACTAAATGTAATTTTATGCAAATTTGAAAAGAGATCAGGTCATCAAATTTGTATCAGTTGTTTCGTAATCTATGATAATAAAAAAAAATTCATCAAGGATAATTGAATAAGAAAAGGCATTGTGGTGTTTTTTTTCTTTTAAAACATTGGGGAATTTTGCAACCAAATGTGATAGTTTAGGAGGTTTGTTAAACAAATTATCATTGAGGGGATTATTAGCATATTTGACCATAATTTAGGTGGATTTGTTGCACTTTATAATTAAAGGGACAAATAAATTTCCATTGGATCGAGTGAATAACAGTTGGCACCTTCTTGGCCACTTTTTACCCTTTTTTCTTATTTTTATACACCAAAACTTCTTTGAACTTTTTTCCTCTCTAGTAGTCTTGCACTTTTTGCAGCAGTGCACCAAAAATTTAAATGAGAGGAATGGGGTAAAATAAGGGGGCTTCTTTGGCTAGAATCTAAATTCCCTCCATTGATTCTCTAACCAGAGGGGTTCAAGTGCGGATCTAACGGCTTAGATCACGCCACATCATTATATGGGTCCCAGCTGGTCAAAGAAAATGAGAAGTCAACAAAGTAATAACACATATATACACAGCTGGGATCGCACTTGAACCCCTCCAGTGAGAGAATAAATGGAAGGGATTCGAGATCTTTTGGCTAAGGTTAAGTAGGCCCATCCTCATTCCCACTCAAAATCACATCTCTCTAGCCTCTGAACCCCCTATCCCTGCTACCATTGATACCACTGATGATGTTACTACTACCGAGCCTGTTTGGACTCTTGTTGACAATGGAAAAAAGAAGGTCACCTCTGATGGCTCTTCCCCTCAGCCAGTTGGAGTGGGTAGTTATGAGAATCTATTAGCCCCCTCTATGGTTTTGGATTGTTCTCCCCTTTGACAAGGGTAAAGTTGTTTGCATCACCACTTCTAAGAGTCCCCTTAAAGGAGTTGAAAAGTGTCAGCTTATTGAGAATCATGATACCAATAATAGCATTTGCTCTGGAATGTCTGACTCTACCTCCATGTCTATTAGCTATTCAAGCTCCCCTATTCAAGTTATGTCACACAATTAGATTGTTGTAATTGGCAACAGGAAAAAGAAAAAGAAGAAGAAGAAGAATGATGGTGGTTTTAGTGCTCCCATTCTTGGATTTACAGGGGTTCTTGCCCACACACTTTCCCAATAATTTTTGTTGCATGGAACATCAGGGGTTTAAATTCCCCTGCCAAACAGATTGAAATTAAAAAGCTCATCCTTGAGCATCATCTTCAATTTATTGCTATTTTGGAAACTAAGCTCCCTGATTCCAACGTTGATCAGATTCTAAATTTTATTATCCCAAATTGGGCATCTATTAACAACTTCAACATTGCTTCTTTAGGTAGAATTTGGATTTTCTTTAACCCTTTGAGTATCAAAATCCAAAAATTCTATGAGAATGCCCAAGCTATTCACACCAGTGTTACTGACATTGTCACTCACCATCAATTTGTTGTCTATGCTTTCAATAGGGCATGTCAAAAGGAGTCCCTATGGCATGATTTGTGTTCTAGAACAACCATTATGGATCATGAACCTTGGATTATTTTTTGGATATTTTAACATCATTTCTCACCCCAATGAGAATTTTAGAGGATCTAGAACATAGAATGCAGGTATTCAATGCTTTAGATCTTGTCTTCACCAGAGTGAGCTATCTGATCTAAGATATAGTGAGATTTTATTTACTTGGAATAATAAGAACAGTGTAAATGACAATATCTCAAGAAAACTTGATAGAGTCATGGTTAATGACGAGTGGACAACATGTTTTCCCTTCTCTGATTGTGTGTTTCTACCTCAAGGGATTTCTGATCATGCTCCTATGGTGGTGAAGTGTGGTAACCCCAAACCAAAAAAACTGATTACTTTTAAGTTTTTTAATTTTCTTGCTGACCATTGTGATTTTTTTAGAACTGTTCAAGAAGTGTGGCAGCAGGATCTTCATGGGACTTTGATGCACCGGTGGTTAGGAAGTTGAAAATGTTGAATCCTAGATTAAAATTGTTCAATACTAAGGTGTTTAGTGACATTTCTGTTAAAACCTTTCAAGCTAAGGAGGCTTTAGAGGAATGTTAGAGCAGGCTTGATTTGCAACCTGATTGTGATACTCTTATGATGGAGGAGAAAGAGCTCATCTAGAAGTATTCAGATTTTTCTAAAGTTGAAGATATTTTCTATGTTCAGAAATCAAAGTTGAATTGGCTTAAAGAATGGGATCAAAACACCAGATTTTTCATGAAGAGTTTTAATAGCAAATGTAACAGGAAAAAGTTAACCAACCTCTCTCTAGACAATGGTGATACCATAAGCTCCATCCCTGACATTAAGAAAGAAGTTGTTGAGTACATTGAAAAGCTTCTTGGATGCAAATATTCCAACTTCACTGATAAGGAGTTTCTTAAAGAGGTGTATTCAAAAGCTGTTCCTATTGAGCTGATGCAATCTCTTCCTGTTATCCCCACTTTAGAGTACATTCAAAGGTATTTTTTTGGCTTCAATAACTTTAAATCTCTTGGGCCTGATGGGTTCAATGCCTACTTTTCAATGGTAATGATGTGGCTAAGGTTGTTCAAGAATTCTTTGTGAATGGTAAATTGCTCAAGGAAATCAACTCTACTAGTCTTGCTCTTGTGCCTAAATGCCCAAACCCTTCATCTTTGAATGAATTTAGACCTATTGCTTGTTTCAATATCATTTACAAAGTTATTTCAATGCTTATCTCTTTCAAGCTCCAACCTTTGCTTCCTCAATCATTGAAAAATAGGAAACAACCTTTGTTAAGGATAGGAGGATTGGTGATAGGTTTTTTCTTGCCCAAGAGCTCCTTAAAGGGTACCACTTGGATTCTAAAACATGTGCTCTTAAGGTTGACCTCCACAAGGCCTTTGATTCTGTGAATTGTGATTTTCTTCTTGAAACCCTTTGCCTTCTCAATTTTCCTCCTTTGTTTATAGGGTGGATCAAAGCTTGTGTCTGCAGCCCCTCCTTCTCCATTTCTATTAATGGAGAGTTTGTTGGGTACTTTAGAGGTGCCCAAGGTCTTAGACAAGGTGACCCTTTATCAACACTCCTCTTTGTCTTGATCATGGATGTGCGCTCTTCTATTGTTCATCATTTCATTCAATTTAACCCTAATTTTATTTACCACTGGAGATGTCATAGTAACAAGATCTCTCACTTGCGTTTTGCTGATGACCTCATGATGTTTTGTCATGGGGATCCATAGTCTTTGAATGTGTTGCTTCTAAGCTTGCAAAAAATTGCTCTTATTTCTGGTTTGAAGCCTAATAAGTCTAAAAGTCACATTTTTTTATCTAAAATTGATAATGATGTCTTTACCAGCATGAGGCTAACCAGTGGCTTTGAGTTGGGAAAGTTTCCTTTCAGGTACTTAGGGTTGCCATTATCTTCTACCAAACCCTCTTCAACTTATTTCAAAGATCTTGTTGAGAAGATCACCAACATAATTGCTAGTTGGACCTCAAAGCTGCTCTCTTTTGCTGGGAGGATTCAATTAATCAAAGCCATTCTCATCAGTGTGCACCTCTATTGGAGCTATCATATTTTGCCAATTCATGTTGTCAAAGACATTGGTTATGTGCTCAGAAAATTCATGTGGACTAGGAAGGAGCTGAAAGGAACTGGGGGCTAATGTAGGCTCTACGAAGGAAGCTATGGGTGGATCTATTGCAGATCAAACTTCTAAGGTTTCTTCTCAGCAACCTCAACTGAATGCTAGTCAGGCTACTAAATCCACTTGGGCCAATGTGGTGCATCCTATTGATGCTCTGAGAAGGAAGCTTTCTTATCATCCTCCAACAGTTGAGAATAATAGGATCATTGTTTCTCCTCCGGCATTAGTAACGGAGGTTGGTGCTAAAAATGGAAGTCGTGCTTGGTGGGGTACTTTTTAGACAAGAAACTTCCTTTCAATGTAGTAAACTCTATAGCTACACGTCTATGGAGTAATGTTGGGCTTCAAAAGGTTTATGGCATGGATAAAGGATTCTATTTCTTTAAGTTTGCTTCTGAGCAAGATTGTTATTCAATACTTGAAAATGGGCCATGGCATTTTACCAGCAATTTCTTAATTCTTAAGAAGTGGCATGTGGGTCTTTCTTTGCATAAAGACATGGTCTCTTCTATTCCGTTATGGGCAAAATTATTTGATGTTCCCATGGAGTGTTGGGATGAGGATGGTCTAGGTTGGTTAGCAAGTGCTTTGGGCAAACCTTTATATATTGACCAACCAACTGAAAATCAAGAGCGTATCAACTTCGCTCGAGTTTGTGTTGAGATTAATGCAACCCAAGAATTGGTTAAGGATTTTGATGTTAAGTTAGCCTCGGGGGAGCTTGTTACTGTGCATGTTGATTATCAATGGTTCCCTGCAAGGTGCTTTTCTTGTAATATTTTTGGTCATTAGGATAGGGCACGCCCTAAGATGATTTCTCAGGCTACAATAGCTAACACTTTGCAAAAGAAAAATGATAAAGCTATAACTTCTGAGTGGAGAATTGTTGGTAAGAAGGGAAAAACTACTGAATCTGAGGCAACGGAGTCTGAAGCTGGTTCATCTGAGAAATTAATTGCTAAGGCTGCAGAGGCAGATTTGGTCACTATTCCAGAAGGGAATTCTAGTTCTGAGCAGAATGTTGATGCTGATATGGCTGATAGGGTTTTTATGTTGGACTCAATTCCTGAAGGTGATGCTGTTTTAGGTGTGCACTCTGAGAATAAATTTGATAATTTGCAAAATCTTGATTCAGATAATATAGTGGAACAGACTGTTGGGGAAAGCTCAGTTCAAGATGAAATTTCTATGTTGCCTTTAGTGCCTATTTCTACCTCAGCTACGGCACCATCTTCTGGTAATGTTTTGAACACTAATGAAAAGGAGGGAAATGTGGCTGCAAGTGTTTCTAAAGAATTCATATTAAATGGTAATGTTTCAAACATAAATGGTACTGAGAACAATGGGGTTGCTTGTGTTTCTAATGAAGGCTTGCCAACCATTAGTGAATCTGAGGGACATATGGGTGTGGCTATTGCCAAATCTAGTAGGATTGTGGATAAGAAAGCTAAGAGTACTGTCCAATGTCTCAAGACTCGAAGAAGTGCTAATAGTTCTCCTAAAGGGGGAGCTGGGCTTTGATTTTAGTTCTCTGAGTTTCTTGCTTATCCAGTTTTCTCATATTTTGTGGAATTTGGAATGTGAGGGGTCTAAATACCCCTGAAAGGTAAAGAGAAGTTAGGAGGATAGTAAAAAATTCTAATATTTCTTTATTTGGCATTATTGAATCTAGAGTTAAGCAAGAAAATGCTTCTAGAGTTTTGAATTCCATGCTAGCTGGTTGGAACTGTATTCACAATTATGCTCATGCTCAGAATGGCAGGATTTGGGTATGCTGGGATGCATCTAAACTCAAAGTTTTTTCTTTATTTCAGTCATCTCAGCTCATTCTTTGTTCCATAAAGAGTCTTGATGGACATATTGATTGCTTGGGAGGTTTTGCTTATGGCCTAAATGAGGTGATTGGTAGAAGACAACTTTGGAGGGACATTCTTGCTCAAGCAACTCAGTTTTCTCAACTACCTATGTTCATTGCAGGAGACTTCAATGCTCTGAGGTCCTTTCATGAAAGATTTGGGGGTACAACTGTTTGGGATTCTTCAATGAGAGAATTTGGTGATTGTATTCAACAAGTTTCATTGATGGATCTCAAGTATACAGGTATTCAATACACTTGGTCTAATAATACCAACTTTCAAAAATTGGACAGGATACTTATAAATGAGACTTGGAATAATTGGTTTCCTCAATCTGAAGCTTTTTTTGAGCCTTGCATAACCTCTGATCATGCATTAATGCTTCTGAAGCTTGATGCTATGTTTCATCAAAGGGTTACTCCATTTCATTTTAATAACCATTTGATTTTTCACCCTGATTTCATGAACACTGTTAGCCAGGTTTGGTCTACAAGAGTTTCTGGTTCACTTATGTTTCAAGTTGTCCATAAATTGAAACTTTTGAAGAATGAGTTGAAAACTCTCAATAGAAGACACTACTCAAATCATTCTGATCAAACTAAAGCTTCTAGAGAGAAGCTTCAAACTTTGGAAAGAATGGTTGATTTGGATCCAGGAAATGCTAAATTGAAGCATCAAGAACAAGAGTGTTTGGCTGATTATGTGCACCTCTCTCATGCTGAAGAATCCATTTACAAACAACAGTCTAGAGTGCAGTGGTTGAGTTTGGGAGATAAAAATACAACCTATTTCCATAAGGTTGCTAAAGCTAGGAGGAAATCTAATAGTATCTTCACTCTACATTCTAGTGATGGTGTGAGACTTGATCGACCTACTCAGATTCAAGATGAAATTGTCCACTACTATAAGGAGCTGCTTGGTCCATGTCCTAATAGTGATGCTTGTATTCCAGATTTGAGCCCCTTCATCCATCATCCCCTTACAACTGATCTTATTGTTTCTATCTTAAGGCCATTTACAAATGAATAGATCAAGGCCTCTATGTTTTCCCATAAAGATGGTAAGGCCCCAGGAAGTGATGGATATAATGCACTATTTTTTAAACATACATGGCCTACTATGAACTTTCAAGCTTGGCTGGATTTCAAAAGGAATTTCCCTTCCAATTTTCTTCCAAATGTTTCTGTCAATGATAGGATTTTATGGCTTCATTCCAGCAATAAATTCACTATCAATTCAGCTTGGGACCTTGTCAGATATAAGGTTGAGGAGGTGGAGTGGGCTGGGATCATTTGGTTTTCTCAAAGAATACCAAAGCACTCTTTTCTTTTGTGGTGAGTTCATCTTAACAGAATTAACATTCTTTATTTTTTGCTCTCCATTGGCCTAGTTCAAGATGCTTCTTGTGTTTTCTGTAGGCTGCAAATGGAGGATAGGGATCATCTTTTCTTCAGATGTTGTTTTACTAGAAGGCTTTGGAATATGGTAGTGCAAAAGGGTTTTCTTCCTTGGCCAGATGATTGGGACACAATCATGCAATAGGTTATCCACTCTTTGAAGGGCAAAACCTTGGTGACCATTTTGAACAAACTTGTTTTTTCAGCTGTAGTATATGAAGTTTGGCTTGAAAGGAATAGAAGAATTTTTAAAAATGAGTTATGCACTATTGAGGCCTTGCTTGCTAAGATTATTCAAGTGGTTAGGCTGTGTTTCTTCTCTATTTCAAACATAAGGGAGTCTCCATCTTGTGCAGCTCTGGTCCAGGAATGGCAGCTACCTCTTTCTATTTTCAATCATGAAGCAGTTTCAATACATAGCAGACATAATTAGAGGTTTTGGTTTACAAAGGCATGGTTCTGGGATTCTGTCTAGAAGTGCTTCTGGCTTGATTTGGGATTGGCGTTTCATAGTTGCTGGACTTGCTTTTATTATGTTTCTTTTTCTACTTCTTGTTGTCTATGTGGGCAATATACATTCTGGTGTTGCGTGGATGCAAACTGGTTTGGAAATCTGGAGTACATCTATTACAACAGTTTTGTTTAGGCTTAGTGGTCTCCATTGCTTTCAAATGCAGGATATAGGTTGGCATGTTTTAGCTAGAAACTATCCCTTTTGGTTTAATCTTCATTGTTTGAGACACTTAGGTTGTATCTCTCTATTTTTCATTTGGTGGAAGTGGGGCTTTCACATTATTTACTGGGGTATGCCCTTTTGATTTTGTAAGGCTTTTAGCCTCCTCTTTTTAATATATCTTTCTTACCATTCAAAAAAAAAAAAAAAGGAGTTTGGAGGTGTTGGCATTCCAAATTTGCTTCTTCTCAACAAAGTTGCTACTCTCAAACACATCTGGAATTTGTTTCATGACAAAGTTCAATCTATATGGTATGATTAGGTGCACTCTACTATCTTCAAAGGTAAGAGCTTCTGGACTGTTAATGCCTCTCCTCTTAGCTCAAGAAATTGGAGGGGAAATTTAAAGCTTAGAGGGCTCGCTAGGACCCGTATTAAGCACCATGTGGTTAATGGCAAGAGCATCTCTTTATGGTATGACTTTTGAATGCCAAATGGGTCACTTTGTGACTTTTCTGAGGATCAACTTGTCTCTCACTCATGGTGGCATGGAAACCCTAAAATGAGTAAAGTTATTAGGAGGAATTGCTGGAGGGTTCCCCCTTCTCTTGCTTGTCTCTGTCCTCATGGCTATTTCTCTTCTCTCCCTCCCCTCTATCATGGTGACAATGATTGGGTTGTTTGGATCATGTCCCCTAAGGGATGTTTTAACTTCAAACACACTTTTTATGCTTTAACCCCTCCTTCTTTTGTTTCTCCTTGATATCATTCAGTGTGGTTTGGCTGTCATATCCCTAGGCATGCCTTTATCACTTGGATTGCTATTTCCAAGCGACTCAACACAATGGATAGACCGGCAACCCCTGCTAATGGATCTGTGATTTGCCCTCTGTGTGATGCTGATGATGAGTCCTTTTTTTCAAGTGCAGATATTCTACAAGAATCTGATGTTGGATCCAACATAGGTGTGGTGTTTACTTAGGGGATTTTTCCTTCATGACTGTTGTGGAGTGCTTGTCTTCTATGTGGAGTAAAGGTTCCAGCAACATCAATGCATTGGTGAATAGATTGTGTTTTGCAGCTGCTATCTACTTTCTTTGGAGGGAAAGAAATGCCAGGGTTTTTGGTGGTAGAGGAATGACTTATTGCTGCTTGAGGAAGAGCATTGAAAATTGCATCAAACTCAGACTACTCACTTGTAAATTCAAGGATGAACCCAAGGCTAGAGAGGTTGCTAATGCATGGCACTTGCCTGATTCTGTCTTTGATAGTACTTTGATGGATGTGGTTGCTTGATCTTAGTCATGGTGGTGCTAGGGGTTTTGTGTGCTCTTGGCAGTTTCTAGGCTGTTTGTCTTGTCTCCTTCTTTGATGGAAATGGCTGTGTTGCCATGGCATTGCTTTTTTCCTGCTAAAGCTCTTTTCTTGCTTTAGTGCTTTCTTTCTTGTATTCTTGGCAGAGCCCTTTGTGCTTTGTTTTGTTTCCTTTAATAAATTTTGAATTACCCAAAAAAAAAGTGAGGATGGGGTGGTATTGGACCTTCTAGTTTTTTTTTTTTGAATGGTAAGATAATATTAAAAAGAATGAGGCCAAAGCCTTGCATGAAGCTCAGGGGCATACCCCATATTACAATATGAAATCCAAACTTCCACCATATGAAAAAATAAGAAATACAACTCATGTGCCTTAAAACTACAAAGAAAAATAGTAAGGCACATAACAAAGTGAACAAACATAGAAGAAAAGTCATGAAGCTCAGGCTTAGAACTCTTGAAGTTGTACCAAAAAGAAATCTGAACCAAGGACCATCCATACTGCATAAGATGCATATAAGAGTACCAAACTCCCGCCTTCAAACCATGGAAAAGAAGAGAAGCTCCAATCTGCAATATACTCCAAAACCAGCAACCAAAATCCATCCAAATTATTATCCATCCAGCAACCATGGACCTTCTAGTTTATATGAATTATTATCTTCTAAATTAAAAGTTTTCATCTTAAATGAAAGACAATGGAATATTTGATCCACTATGGTTATTAAACAGGCATTTCCTAAATCTGTGTTTTCCTACTAGGTAGATGTTTTAAAAGGCACTTCGTTGTGTCTCTTTTGTAATATTTTAGTTGGAACTTTATTTTCTTTTTTTTTTATCAGCACATTCTAATAGTTAATTGTTAAATACATGAAACAAAGTAGTTTATGAATTTTGGCTTTAATTATTTCATATGATCCAAGCCAAAACTAATAGGAATCCATATTCAAAACTCCATCTTCAACCTCTATTCCCAGCCCCAACCTAGGCTATAACTACTGTTAATAAAGATTCCGCGGAACCGATAATATATTTGCATTGGTGATTAACAAATTAGTTTATGAATTTTCTTTAGTTCATTATTATTATTATTATATTTATATTGAAAGTATGCTTGTGATATGATTTCATTCTAAACCAGTTACAAATTTGCGGAGTTTTCATTTATCTATAGTTAAGATTTTTGACCAGTTAAACATATTATGGTATTTAGTAATATTTTTGTAATAAAAATATATTTTGCTGCAAATCTTTTAAATCCATGGCACGTATAATTTTCCTAGTTTCCACAAATGCAAATAGTTTTCGCTCTCAAATACTCTCAGTATCACAATACCGTTTGTCCCCAAGAGTCATGCATTCACAGAAGTCAGATCAGACCATGCCTTTGGCACCAACTTGGTCACGAACATCTCATATCATATGTAGCGAAGCCATTAAGTCTTGATTGCTGTATTTATTATGGGGTGGGTCTCTGTCAATAGCTGCAACTAAAAATTTATATGAAATAAAGGCCAATACTAAGGCAAACTAAAAAGGTAAAACTTTAATATACAATTTACAGCCAATTCATCATCCAATTTAAAACTAATAGATTTTCAAGAATCCATAACTCAATTTGATACACTGCGTATATATACATGCAATATTCCAGACAATATAGAAAACATGCCAAGGCAGAACAGAGAAATATATGATATAGCGGTTGAGGAAAACCATACAGCAATCTTCACATGCTTCAAATTCTAAATCCCGTAAATGATGTGGTCGAATTTCTCAACCCAAATTCAAACCGTATCTGAATCGTTGTTCAAGTGAATGCATATTAAGAGCCCTTCCACCATTTGATTTATACCTTTTGATGAGAACGAGAAGAACGAGCTTGTCATAAACACACCAAGGAAAACTGGCCCTGTTTGGTAGGTGGTCTGGTCCCAGGTGGTCTGGTCTGGTCTTACGTTTTATGGGACCAGATTGTGTTTGGTAGCATTGGTCCCAAATTTTTGGTTAGACCAAGTAAGACCAAATCAAACCAAAATGGCCTCATTTCAGACAAAAAAAAAAAGTGGTTCCTGGTGGTCCGGTCTGGTCTTATTAATAAAATATAATTATAAATAATAAAAAATTAATAATAATAATAATAAATTAAATAAAACATATTTTAAAAATAAAATATAAATAATAAATAATAAACAAAATAAAATAAATAATACATAATAATAATAAATAAATGAATAAATAATAAAATATATTTATAAATAATTAAAAATGAATAATTAATAATATAGATAATAAATTAAATAAAACATACTAATAATAAAAAATGAATACAATAATAATAAAAAAATGGACTAAATAATAAATAATAATAATAAATTACATAAAACATATTTAAAAATATAATAAAAATAATAAATAATAAACAAAATGAAATAAATAATAATAATAAATAAATAGAATAAAAAATAATAAATAGATATAATAATAAATAATAAGTAAATATAATAATGAATAAATACTTCATAATAATAATAAATTAATATTAAATTAATAAAATATATTTTTAAATAACTAAAAATGAATAAATAATTAATAAAAAATGAATTAAATAATGAAATAATTATAAATAAATAGAATATATTTATAAATTAATAAATAATAATTTAATAATATAAATAATTTTATAATAAAATATATTATAAAGTGAAGAAATAATAAATAAAGAAATAAATAATACATAAATAAATATTATAATAAATAATAAATAAATAGTAAGATCAGACCGCTTACCAAACAGACTTTTTCAAATAAGATTAGACCAGACCAAACCGGACCGGACCAGAAAGACCGCCTACCAAACATGGCCTAAGGAAATGATCCCGATCCATTCCCTCGTTATAGCAGCCCCAATAAGTAGGATGATACGTGACAAAGTACCAAGCTGATGCTTTTGCATATGCATCATCATCAGACTCTCTTCCTTTCTTGCTGAACCAGGTTCTCGCTTCCTTTCTCAAGGACCTAACAGCTAAACCAACTGCTTCCGCATCTTTTCTCCTGTCAAATGATTTTGACATTTTCATGATACTGCCACTGAGTATTTCAGCCTCGGTCTTAATGCCATAATAATCCATTAGATTCACCAACTTGTAATCATACTCGCTTTTGTAATTAAAAGCATCTTCGATGTAATCCTCAAAACCATCTATTTCCATGTCAGGATCAAAAGACCTCCTTGCAACTTCCCTGGTGAAGGACTTCATAGAGCATTTGTGTGGCGCAATGTTTTTTACCTCTCGAAAAAGCTTTCCAATCACATGTTGCAATTCATAGGTGGTCTTGTAAGGCTTTTCCATAAAATCTGGATATTCTTTGACACGTAGATGAGATGGTATCTCAGCTGGCACGCCAGTCTTTGGGAAGTCAACTGCAATAGAAAATAGCTTTGCAAGCTCTATACAAGGCCTGCTCATTGCTTTGTCATGCTCTCTATCTGCAAAGACTGTATGAGCATTGGCAATGATTCCTAAGCTGTCATTGACGATATAGTTGGTGAAATACTCCAGGACTTCCTGTAATGCAGAAAGAAAATGTGTGTGAGAGAGATAGAGAGCAAGAGAGATTCTGGGAGAAAAGATGGAACATTGGAGAGAGCAATCAGTAACATAAATTATATCAACCAACTAAAAAGTGAACATTCGAAGTAAGTTATCAACATTTCAAGGAATTTATAAGGAGTGTCCAACCTACAACTTTTTTTTTTTTTATTAATAAAAAACTTATAGAGGAAGGCGTTCAAAAGGGGAGCGTGTCCCATGAACAAAGAGAAAGAAATCTAAGACCCAAGGGAGCCCAAAACATCCAACTTTTCCACTACAGATGTCTAACCTACAACTTGTCAACTAATGCTAAGCATTTGTTATTATGTGTGCACATGACCTTTCACACAGTGTCGGTTATTCAGATTAGAAACATAGCATAAATAAACACCACATTAACATATGACAAAACCAGAAACATGACGGTATGCAGAAAAATTAATAGAAGTAAAGATACCCATGTTGTCTGAGACAAAAGTAAACCAAGAGAGTTATATAAGATAATTTCTAGAAACTGGCTACACATGTGAGTTTCTTTTATTATTCCCAGAAGAGTAATATATAAATACATATATATATATATATTTAATTTGCATAAGCTTATTCAGTAGAATATAAATTCCAGACTCCGGAGATTCAACTCTTATGGGCATGGACTATAGGAGGGGAAAATATTCCCTTTAAATATTTTCTTATTACTTTAATAGCAGGGTATTGTTGTATTACTGGTTCTTTGCGTAACAGTAACTTGGAGTGATTTTGGTTCAATGTTTGTGAAGTTTTAAGTCCCAATTTTTGGAGTGAAAAGTCTCTAAATAGGGAATTATGTTTGTTTTTGGAGTCAAATTTTGTTGGAACTAATTTGATTTGAAGATAATTGACTCCTGAGATCATCTGCCAGTAGGATCTATTGCAGCAAAAGGTTTAGGAAATCTGGGTTAAGAGTGAAGTGATTAAAAAATAAAAAGGTAGTTGTGAATATAACTTAAATGTTCGGCTACATAAGATTAAAGAATAACAAAGTATTTGAGGAACCACTCCTAGAAATGCTTACATATTGCCCTTAGAATTTGAGTTTAAATTATATAATCACATCAAGAGTTTTGATAGAAGCACAGAAAACTCTATATTAGTTTCTATCTAGGCAGCATGGATACTTCCCTAAAGGCGCCGTGTCAGTAGCAAACACGTGTCCAGTACCTAATTTTTTTATTAATTATTTATTTTCATATACAACCAGGATACTCCTGGAAACGCAAGATACATTTTGAATACTCTTTGGATAAGTCATAGCTCATATCATAACAATATGAAGATCGTGTTGAAAATGACCAAATGAAGTACAGTAATCGTCAAATCTCAATACTCGCTCCATAGAAAGAGAGAGAGAGAGATTGAGATATATATAGAGAGAGGGGAGGGGGGGACAAGCGTTGGGGGGTTCCAACTTACATTCTCTCTCTTTATTAGATTCCTTGTAGTGTGGCTCAGAGGATTAAGAGGATCCAGCGGCAATTTCTGTGGGGAGGTTGCAGGGAGAGGCCCTCTATTCACCTGGTGCGTTGGGAGGTTGTTTGTCGCCCCTTGCAGGAGGGGGGCTTAGGCACTCATCGGCTGGTTCCGTTCAACAAAGCCCTTTTGGGGAAGTGGTTCTGGCGTTTCTGGAGGAAAGGACCCGCTTACGGAGGAGGGTGATTTCTTGTCACTATGGCGATGATTGGGTTGGTTGGTGTTCGTGGCCGGTCAGGATTTGCAGGGTTATGGGTGAATGGAAGGATATTTGGAGAGGATGGGATTCCTCTGCCCCCTTCACTCGCTTCGGTACTGGTAGGGGCCTATCTGTTAGTTTTTGGTTTGATCTCTGGTGCGGGGAGGGCACTTTAGCCTCCTCTTTCCCTCAACTCTACGGCATTGCTCGGGATCGTCATGCCTCTGTAGCCAACTGTTATCGTCTTAACATCGGAAGGCTTGTGTGAGATGTTCAGTTCGTGCACCAGTTTCAGGATTGGGAGCTGGAGGAGGTTTTTGGCCTTCTAGATTTTCTGTATTCTCAGACGGTTACCGGCCTTGGTTCGGACTCTTTGGTGTGGTGCCCCACTGCCAATGGGAGTTTTACGGCTTCATCTTTCATTAGGGGTTTAGTGCCCAGAATTGGCCTGGCTTTCCCTTTGAAGGCATTCTAGTGCTCTAGATCTCCCTTAAAGGTTGCTTTCTTTGCTTGATCGACTGTTTGGGGTAAAATCCTAACCTTGGATAATCTTAGGAGGTGGAACTTCATTGTCGTCAATCGGTGTGTTTTGTGGAAGGTTGATGGCGAATCAGCTGACCACCTTCTTTTGCATTGTCCGGTTGCCTATGACTGTTGGTGCATGCTTTTTGGCCCTTTTGGCGCCTCATGGGTTATGCCAACGTCGGTTAGGGAGCTCCTTGAGGGTTGGAGTGGTTGTGCTTTGGGGTCTCATGTTCGCACATTTTGGAGGGTGACTCCTCTTTGTCTTTGGTGGTGTTTATTGTTGGAGCGCAACAGACGTTGCTTTGAGGGGGTTGAGGTCGCAATTTGTGCCATCAAAGATCTTTTTATTTCTAATTTGTTTTATTGGGTGGAAGGTAGATATTGTAAATCGATAAATGAAAAGATAGAGTTTTTGGGCTCCATTAGCTCTTAAGGCCCCTCTTTTGTTTGATGGGATGCACTTCCCGTTTGAGTGTTTTTTATACATTTTCTTACTTATCAAAAAAAAAAAAAAATTATTGTGAAATCAAATCTTGTGTTATACATACTTTTTTCTAGACTTAGACACATTTTTATTATTACTTATCAGAGTAGATTGATAATACTTATTTTAATATATAAATTTATTATTTAGACTTGTTGTAACCCACCCAACTTTTTTTTTCTTTTTTGAAAAGTATCCCACCGAACTCGTGTCATGTGTTTGTGTTTTTTCCAGATGCATTGAATTTCTTGTCCGTATCTTACTATATCAGCACCCTGAATCTGAATCAGTAATACAATAGTTTCTATAAAATCAAAAGGATTCATGACGCCTTAAAGGATGTTAAGCTTTCCAATATCCATAATCTAAAATCACCAATAATCAGTGGAACAGCATTGGTACAATTGAAACATGCCATCTATTCTACCAATATAACAAAGGGAGTGTACAGGTCTTGCTAGTCTTCTAGCAAACGTATAAAAATTATCGGTAGTTTAAAAAAATTAAAAATGATAACTATGAAATCACTGCCTTAAATAAATCCATTGTGCGATTATCATACAGACAGTGAAGCATATAAGCTAAAAAATAGACGAATATTGATACCGGTTCTTACATTGTAACCTCAAAAAAGAAAAATCACGGGGCCTAGTCCTAATAGATTAAATCAACTATTAGGAATTCAGAAACCCTAGAAACCCTAGTTATCTATTGACGGTTACTAATCAACCAAACTCTCCACTCAATTCTTCAATCACAATGTTTGGTCCATCAACATATATAGCTACTCATGTAATCTGCTTCTTCTCACGTAATTAAGACTTAACAGATTAACCCACAGGACAAACATTTGATGAAAAAGACAGACATTGCTAGCTCAAAAACTGCCTCAAATGTAAGAGAGAGAAAATAGTTATACCTCAATTGTCAGGTCATGATCTAACTCTATACTTGGTATTGGGGTATAATCCATAGGTTCGATTTGCTTAGGTGGAATCATATCAGGATCCCAACAGACAAAGTAAATGTCGCCGTCCAAATCACTCCCGGAGCATTCATTTGGATGAGGTCTGTTGCCAAATGAAAGGTACAAATAACTATCTACTGTAACCATTGGAGAAGCAAGAAGAAATCAAATTAAAATAACTACTAGTCACTAAAAAGTTTCACAAAACAATTACAATTAATTTAAAATGTCCAAATTACAAACATCGAAGATATTACATTTGAGCCTCTTAGATTAAATACTTCATAAGCTTAGAAAAGAATCTGCCCATCATTCACACAAAAATAAATAAAGAAAAAAAATCTGCAACGAAACAACGAGGGACAGAAGATTAAACTCAGATCGTCAAGTTAAGGACAACGAAACAATGAGGCAAAACTTCACAAGAGTTTGTGCATGCATCAAGAAACAAAATGATAAGGCCCTTCTTGGATTGTATTTTGGATAATAGTTTCCAAAAGCGTTTTCAGAGAATTAAGAACAAAAATTAATTTTTAGTTTTCTGAATTTGAAAATTCGCTTGATTGAAAAAATTACAAAACAGTTTTGAAAAACAAAAATGAAAAATCTGCTTGGTTGTTACCAAATTGAATTTGGTGATTTTAAAATTGTTCTCTCCTTGTACAAAAGCTTAACAAAAGAAAAAATTATTACAAAAATTAGATACAACCAAACATTGTTTCTTTGAGATACAAAATGGTCTCCAAATGCCAAAATCCGGATACAACCAAATAACCATCACAAATTTAAGAATTTGTTTGCATAGATCATAAATTAAACAACCAAAATTTTTAATCAACAAGCTATATATATACATATAACCATTTACAAATATTCTACCAATTAAATCACAAACCTCGAACTAAGACATAATTGCATATGGTTCCCCTAACGTTTCAATAATGTCATTAACCTCCCTTCATATCGTCAGAATATTGGTCTTGCAAGAAATAATAGTGAAATAACGTATATAACCTCTTCTCTTTAGAGATATTTAGAGAATCTTCTAGAGGATGGTGAATTTATTACCTTGCCCTCAAATATAATGGCTGGAATTATGTATACCAGCTGTCATTTCATATGGGCCTTTGTAGAGAGAGAATGAGTAATTTTAAAAGAGAGAGAAAGTCGTACAAACAACCACTCAAATGGGTTTATATATAATACATACAAGGGCAATTTGGTAAAAGAAGTTGGGATATTCTAGTAATTTTGAATGCAAAATTAAGGGTTCAAATGGGATAGCAAGGGCAAAATAGGGAGTTTGGTCCATAATATGCCTTTATTGACCAATATAGTAAATTTTCGGCGTTGACTTTGAACAAAAGGGGTTAAATTTTACAATGGATGTGCAATTAAGGGAGGTTTCTGATATTATTGAAACGTTAAGGGAACCGCGTGCAATTATGCCATGGTTCAGGGAAGGTTTGTGTAATTATCCATAATATATTCAATTCATTAACTCTTTCCCCAAATCTTTCTCTCTCTTCCTCTTTTCTCTTCTTTTCCTCTCCATCTTTATTCTTGTTTGATTTTCTGTTAATTACATTACAACAAGTAGCACCACCTCCGGAATCGGCAACGGCAAGTTACTGGTTTTCGGCAACGGCGAGTTCTCTCTTTCTCAACCTTGATTTGTTTGCCAGATCAGATTTTTGCCGAAAAATAGAGTAAGCTTCTAGAGAGAGAGAGAGAGAGAGAAAGATATAGAGAGAATATCGTTGGATGTTTATCTGATTTTCTTGCTGTTGATTGACATACATCTGGACTCTGTGGAGGAGGAGGATGAGGAGGAGGAGGAGGAGGAGAAGGAGATGCAGAAGCACAAGGAGTGAGGTCTATATATTGTTATAAATGATCTAAGGTTTGCATCTTCATTTAAGTGGCCGAGTGTTCTCCGTGTTTCCACTTCCACTCCCAAAACAGAGAAAACAATCTTTTGGTGTTCTCTGAATTCTTCAACTCTTGTATCTCAAATTTGTATAAACTATTCTCCAAAAACACTTCCAAGTGAATTTTAACTTCAGTTTTCAATTTTTTCTCTCTCAAAAAACAGAAAATTGCTTTTTGAGACAAAAAACAAGCAAGACTTGAACAGCTTCCATTGTAGCCTCGGTGTACTTCGTACTTTCAAGGTATGTTGGCTGCAAATACTACGTTTCTTTTTCATCCTCATCCAAAGCCTGCCTTGTTGGTGCTGGTAATAAGAACTACTTCAGGTTTATAGTGCTGCTACGTATCAGATGTCGTACGGTAATCTACGCTGTAGAAAAATCCATTATAAAGAACATATATGCATACCTACGTCCATATATGCTTCTTTCACTACATGGCTAATGCTAAGAGAAGACCTAATTAGTCGAGCCTGGATACAACAGGTCTACGTTTCTGCTAGTAGCGAGAGTGATATGGCTTCGTAAACTTTTTTTTTCTTTAATATAAGTGAGGATTTTATAACAAGAAAGGGATTCAAGCGGGGAACACATCCCATATATAAGGAAAGGAGAAAAGACCTATAGCCCAAGAGCGCCCAAAAAATTGGCTTCGTAGACTTCATAAACATGGAATTCTAATTCTTGGTCTTACTCCACTATACATTTGACAACACTAGATCTATACATATTGCTAATAATCCTATGTCTTGTCAAGAGACCAAGCGTATAGAAGTTGACTGACATTTTTATTCAACACCATCCTATGCAGCCTTTTCATGTTTCCTCTAAGAACCAGCTTGAGGATTTCGTCACTAAAGCCTTACCTTGTACACGTCATGAATTTCTAAAGACCAAAATGCTACATGGTTGGACTCCACATCAAATTTGTGTGGAACTAAATAATGATGAATAATTGTGTCTTACGATTAGGATATGTATCGTAAAATCGACTTACATACAAGATGGATGGCATAATTATAGGGTAGATTAGCTGACTTTCTTATACATAGTTTACAGCAATTACTTTTTCTTCACTGAAGCGTTTTTGCTAGGAAAAACGCATATTATAACATGAAATGAGAACGAAGACTGGATATCTCTACTAAATCAGAGTTCCTATGCTACCTCTGTTTTCTAAAGTTTTCAAATCTTAGGATCTTGATTAAAGACCAATAATCAAAAGACAGTACACAGACATATCGCTCATGTGAAAAAGTGTGCATAAAGTTTTGAAGAAAATGAATCTAGGTAGTTTTTCTCCAATTTTTGACTTTCTAAAAGAAGCTTACCAATTCTTTTATCAAAACTTATAGGCCTAGCTAGAATAAGTACAATATGATTTTTTTATGTCAAAGTGCCCCTTTTTCTTCCATAATTAGTACCTTGAATTTTTTTGAACACGTATCTCAGAGATCAAGTAGATGCTGGGACGTTAACATGATAATAATCATTATTATTTGAATGGGGACAAGTTGGAAGTACACAAACACAAAGTTGTACTGGTCCAGGCACAAAACTGTAACCATGTATGTCAAAAAAATAGACCAATGCAACTGGTTTTTGCAACAACGCAAGGCAGTATCAAGTGAGCCCAATTAATGCCAACTCTCCACCAGGCAAAATCTCATTGTGTTGATTCCTACAAAACCAGTGGCCTCATAAAGGGTAAGTCCTTGTCAATGGTGCTCCTGGATGCTTTTTTACCAGCTCAAATGGATGAGATAAGATTGTTTTGCCCCTTCTTTTTATCATGGTAATGGATGTACTGAGCGAGATGCTTGCAAACAATGGGAAGGGGCCATATGTCACATACCGAGTACAAAGGTTCGGAATTATTCTTTAGGAGCTGAGGAAGATCAGCTGGATATCTCTTCCGAATTCTAATATGTTTTGAGACAATGTCAGGATTGAAGGTTAAGATGACAAAACTCTAAAATTAACCCTAGAATAATGGAAACTGCTATAAGGATATGTGTGCGACAAGCGTCGGGACATACACTTCTAGGATCCATGTATGAGACATTATTTCTATTAATACATGTTAAGGGAGACCAAAGCAACTAGTCAATATAACCACAAGAGATAAATATCACCCACCCAATATGATGATTCAAAATAAGAAGATGTGTTTAAATTTTGGTAACATATAATCAAATCTCTCTCCTTTTTCTGAATAAAAAAGAGTCATAAAAATTTCATATTCAGCCAAGAATTTTAACATATAAAAACTATACAGCTAGATCTATATCAGCCTAGAATAGGTAGACAACCACATAGAAATTCTCATCTTCATCATCAAAACAGAATTTAGCGAACCAGTGAAACAATATTTATGCAACTGACCCTTGGAAAAGGATTCATTGATATGTATAGCACTTCATGATTCAAAATTTCAAGAGACAGATACATGAAAACTTTACCTCATTCCCTTTTGTGGAAAAACCACACAATCCACCATATGCTTCAAAGCTGGTACATTTATAGCCTTTAAGACACGAACATCACCAGGGTGCAAGCATGGATTTTTAGCAACCACCACCTTTCCTTCAACAACATAATTACGCTGGTTAGAATCACTCTCATCGAACATACAAGTGGAGTTTTCATAGAGATGCCTTCGTCCAGATCCAGAAAATTGCAGAAAAACCTGCCCATATTCTAGAGTTCTGGTCTCATCTAGACATCCCATCATTGATCTTCCATTTGGAACAAATACCCTTGTTTTTGTCCGCAGTTCCAGCAATTTTGATGCCCGAAATATTTGCAGCATCATCGAGAGAAATGGTTCAGAATCAGGCTTATAACCACACATAAGCATTTCCTTTAGAATGTTAGTGCTCTCTCCTGGAGACATCAACTCCAGTGCTTCCTGCGCCTTTAAGGGATCTGTTAAGACAGCATCCAGTTGATCGACAGCTTCTCTTTGCTTCTTTTCAAAAACACGATCATTAACCCCAAGGGTAGACAACAGAGTGATTAGTTGGCGATTCAAGAAACAAGGCTGATACTTGCTCCACGACAAAACATCCAGCTTTGTGTTTTCTAAATCATACTTTGACATGCTTCGTCTCAAGGACAATTTCATTGATGATGTTGGATCAACAGCCACAACACCTTTATACCCACCATATCGGATCTGGAATGCAGATGGAGTATTTTTTAGGCCACATTTGATACCAACTCTCCGAGCAAAATCATAAGAAACTTTCCCTATTCCGTCAGAGAAAACATATTCTATTCTACCTCTCGAAAGCTTCACATCTGGAATAACTTCAATTTCATCCAAACCAACAATCAAAGTTTCAGTCGAAGAACCAAAAGATTGCCCAAGTCTGGCAGCATATTTTGCCACATTTCTGATCCGATGAAAATCACCCATCCATTCTCTTATATTAGCAGCAGTAAGACCAGGTCTTGAAGCAAACATCCACATAGAATTTTCCCTCAACTGACTGGATGAAAAGGCAAGAAAATCGAACTTCTTATTGCCAACGACTATGCCATCTCTAAGAATTGACAGTATCCTTTCATATATGGCAGTTCTTCTTCCATTATTGGCTGAGGTTATACGGGCAGATAAATCTGTAGAACGAAGTTTATCCAGCCCTTCATCCATAAAAGAAACCCTAAGAAAATTATCAATATTTTCGGAATAATTCCGTAGAACACGATTAGACATATTGACCTCTGGACCACAGAAATACACCTTACATGGAGTTACTTGAACCCTGCGAACATATACCAATCCAGATTCCAATGTAATAGCAGGTGGTTTAGGAAGTTGCTTGGACTTGAGGTATTTTCCATATTGCTCATTGAGCCACCTTACAGGTTCGTAGCAACATTCCTTTAAATTATACAGCTTCTCCAGGGCATGTTCTATATATTGAATATTTGTTCTCCGTGGATCAACCAACCAGAAGAATCGGATATCAACTGAAGGCCCCGGAAGACATCCATTCTGAACTAAGGAACATACCTTAAACAGTATGTTAAATGGCAACTCAATGCCTTGGGGAGGACAAATGATGGGGACAAGATCCAAACTGTGAGAAAAAGAAAATCCATTCTCTAAGATGAAGAGGCTTTCATTTTCTTTATAATAAGCAAAATTTTCTCTGAAGTTTGGAAGTTCGCAATTATAAGAAAGCTCCAAACATAAAGCAGAAGATTGCCCGATACAACATGATGGAGTAAAATCAGTTGCCCTGACCCATTGGTCATCCGGAATTTCCTTAAAATAGCTGAAAACAGACTCTTCAACTTTCTCATAAATCAGAGCAGCACCAAACAACTAGCAAGCAGAAAGGAGAAAAACATAAAGATGCTCATGATTATAAACAATAATAACATGAAACAACAGACACGGACTGAACCAATGGTGCCACTTCAGACAATAATAAAAATAACATGAAACTACAGAAAGACATAGAAATTATAAAAGAAACCATAATCATATCAAAATGTGAGTCAGTACACATATTTAAAACGGCATCTGATTATTTCGTATGCAAATTAAAATTATTTTTTGCCGGAGTATGTGCCCAACATTTCAATTTTTATATTGCATTTCTTTATTTATAAAGTATTTATTAATATTTTTAAATCAATTATTCATGCATTGGGAATTTATAATTGCATGAGATGCTTCATTGTCCACAAGTTGCATATAGGTGACTGTTAGAGTTTATTATTTTATTTTAATCATTAAGGACACTATTGTACTTTTATCTATATAATAATAAATAGGTGAGGTGTGGGGTAACCCTAACTATCCAACTCTCACTTTTCACTAGCGTTCTCTTTCTTCTTCTTCTTCTTCTTCTTCTACAACAAACCCTAGATTCTACAACTTCAACTAGGTATCAGAGCCAAATCAAGACCAATATTTATTCAAGTCCAATTGCCCATCAACAATGGAAGTTACAGTCAGAAACCTGACGCTGACATCAGTCTGACGTCATGCTGATGTCGTTTCTGACGCATCAGATTCTGGTCCAGAATCGTCACAGCATGCTCGCCTTATTTTTCTGCTAATTATGACGGGTACTATGATGTGTTTTGATGCTATTTGAAGGGTGTTTTTATTTTCTTGAAAGAATTTTGAATCTCAGCCTCATACCCAAACGTTTTAGCAACTGTTGTTGCTGTTTTTTCGTTGTTATCAGCCCAATACCTGGTGTTTTGTTGCTGCTGTTTGGGAATTTTTTTGTTGCTGTTTGCAAACCTTTTTTTTCGTTGTTATCAGCCCAATACCTGGTGTTTTTTGCTGCTGTTTGGGAACCTGTTTTGTGTTGTTTGAGAATTTCTTTTGTTGCTGGTGTTTTTTTTGTTGAAATCTATTTTAAGGGTTGTCATTTGAACCTTAGAAAAGAAGCTTGGGTGTTTGTGAGTTCATTCTGGATCTATAATCTGTTCGGTTTTAGTTTGACTTGTTAAAGTACTCATGGCTGTGGCTGAGCCACAACCTACTAAGGATGATGACATGCCTAAGTCAATTACCTCACAAAAATTGAATGGGGTTAATTATCTTGCTTGGGCTCATGTTGTTCAAGTGTTTCTACGTGGGCGAAGGAATTAAAGTACTTGACTGAAAATCCTCCTTCCAATGAGAAAAAATTCGAAGATTGGGCTTGTGAGGATAGTATTGTTATGGGATGGTTATGGCATAGTATGGAACCCGAGATTGCTAATACTGTTGCTTTTTGTGATTCCTCTAAGAAGATTTGGGACTCGATTGTTGAGTCGTTTTCGCACTAGAGTAATATTTCCCGAGTTTATGAGTTGTATGAGAAGATTTTCGCTACTAAGCAGTCTCGAAAACCATTGTCGGAATATTATAGTACTCTAAAAAATTTGTGGAATCAGTTACTTCAACATCGACCATTTACTACAGATCTAGAGCAGTAAAAGCGGTATTGAGAAGAGTTGATGATTGCTTCATTACTATTCGGTTTAGACACAGATCTTCGTGGCTTCAAAGATCAAATTCTTGCTAGTGAAAAGTTACCTATAGCCGCTGCTTATTCTCGTGAGATCATCCTTGGGACAAAGCTCCACTGTACCTCCTGTAGAGTCTTCTGTTTCGGTCTCTAGCACTAGAGGTGTGGTAGTTTCCGTGGGGGTTCTCGTGGTTCCCCATGGCGGTCATGGTTTCCGTGGTAGTGGACGTTCTAATGGACGTGGTGATAGAAAGTGTGATCATTGTGGTGGTACAAATCACACTGAGCCTTATTGTTGGGTGAAATATGGCAAGCCAAAGCATGCACATCAGGTTATAGTTGGTAATACCCCACAACCGCTACAGTCTCATACTATAACTGGACATGTGACTTCTGATTCTAGTTCACGTGATACACTCACTACTCAGTTTACGGAGCTCCTTCAGACATTGCAATCTGCTCTTCCATCCACATCAACTACAACCTTGGCCAATTTATGTAATATTGCATGTGTGGCTCAATCTTCTCCATATTGGATCATTGATTCTGGAGCTAGCTCTCATATTCTAGTATATCATCTCTCTTTTCTGATATCCAATCTATTAAAAATCATATAGTTTTAGCTGATGGTTTTTCACGTGTTGTTTGTGGGAAAGGTGTCCTTCACCAACCAACTCGTTATCATTACCTTCTAGCTTTTATGTTCCAGATTTTCCTTCAATCTACTTTATGTGAGCTAACTGACAAAGGCGTTGAATTGTTGTATAACTTTTTTTCCTAATTCTTGTGTTTTACGGGACCTCGGGACGAAGAAGATGATTGGTTCGGGGCATGAGAAGGATGGGTTGTATTACTTGGATCACGGTGAACCTCATTATACCTCGTCATCAGCTTTGAGTGAAACGGTCTCTCCTCTTCAATGGCATTTCCGTTTGGGTCATCCATCTTTATCAACTCTCCGTGTGGGGTAACTCTAGCTATCCAATTCTCACTTTTGCACTCACGTTCTCTTTCTTCTTCTTCTTCTACAACAAACCCTAGACTCTAAAACTTCAACTATGACTAAAGTGCGCGAATGATATTTACACACAGGAGATATAGGCGTACGGGCTTAATGCACCTTGGCATTGTTCGCAATCAGTTATAAAAGTTGGGCACTTTTATTTATAAAATTATAACACATTGACCTTTGTAAGATAGGATGAGTTGTCTCGACCATTGGGGTAGTTGATTCCAACACTGTGTGTTAGTGCGCTTGGAGTATATTATTGAACAAGATCACCATAAGATTACACCGTTAAAATTACTCTTCGGATTTTAGTGTAATTGTTATGTACTAACTGCATTAAGCTATAAATCCTGAGAGATTCAATGGACTCAAGTTTCGGTGGTGGTCACTTTGACTTGGCAAAGTGTGAGCAAGGCCGGCCTTGAGATTCCTAAAATTCGTTGAGGCCCTAGGCAAGGTCATATGTGAGACCTTTATATATAAGGCTTCACAGGGTTTAAAACTACAAGTGCAAAAAAATTTCATTAATAAAAATACATTACATTTATTAATATTGAAAACATAATTCATCTTGGTGTTCTTATGAAAAATTGTTGCACTTGTACGAGTACTACAGACAATGTGAGCACTAGGTGTAGTAGCGAAACGTGTGTCAGTGCGACACAACGACAACAATCTTTTCAGCATAATCAAAATAAATAGTTGGATTGTATAAGGCTTTGGTTTTATTAGGTTTAAAATTTGATTTTTTTTTTTTTTTTTGTGGGGGGAATTCAATAGTACTGAGTGAAGAGTAAAATTTTAGGGCACTAAATTGTGGAATTGAATTAGATTAGGAAACAAATTAATTTTTTTGGGGCCTACAGAGGTACTATTTTTTAAAAATAAAATAAAAAAAGTTGGGCCCCCCGAGCCGGAGGCCCTAGGCGGCCGACTATCCCAAGGCCGACCTTGAGTGTGAGACCTTAAAAGGTCATTATCACAGAACTTGTATGGCTAATATTTGAACTGCGTGACAACTAATCCAGTCTCTTTATAAAAGAGAGAATATCCCCTTGATGCAATTTAGTGGCCACGAATTTTTAGTATATGTGTAGAAATTTTTTTTTTTATTTTGTATTAAGAAACATTTATTTTGGAAAATATTTTGTAAGAGAATTTAGTTTAGTGATCATAAGGATTAAATTGGGTACTCGAAGAATGTAAGCTATAAATAAGCTTTAGGTGGGACAGTATATATTTTCACAAGGCTACTTATGGATATTTGATAGTGGAGGGGATTTGTGTAATCATTTAGTAAAGCTAAAGAATACGCACTAATAATATGCAAAACAAGGCACAAATGAGGGTGAAAAAGATTCATGGAACAAGTTACACTGAAATATTAGCAAAGGATGGTGACATGTTGGATGGAAAATTTAATTTCAACAAATTGAATGAGGAATATCATAAAGAAGTGGAAAGTAATGAATGTACTGAATGAATAAAAAACAAAATCAGCAAAAAAGAAGTAGAGGACATACTTTAAAATGATTGGGAAAATTAAAGTAGGTAGACTGGATAACATTCCTATTGAGGCGCGGAGAGCAATAGGAAACATATAAATGAATGCAACTATTCAACAATTTCTAAAAGGACGAAAATTGCCAAATGAGTGGACAATAATACCTATTTAAAAGAACAAAGATGAGATACAACGTTGCAATAACTACCAAGTCACTAAATTAAGGAGTCATAATATGAAACTCCTACAAATGATGAGTAAGCAAGGATTTAGTAACTAATCCAGTGTGCCCAATATCAAATTGTATCTATGACAGGTAGATTACCAATGGAAGCTCTTTAGTAAGTCAAAGAATGTAGAACTAAGCAAAAAGATTTAGAATCCTAGAAAAAGCTCATGATAGGATGTTGAGAGATTAATTCGATGGGCTCCATTAAAAAAATAAATTAAAAAAAAAAAAAAAAAACCCCACTCTCTCTAACATTCCTATTGAAGAGGGGAGAGCAGTAGGAAACAATTAAATTAGATGGCAATTATTCAACAAATCCTAAAAGGACCAAGAATGTAAAATGAGTGGACAATAATACCTATCTACAAAAACAAAGACGATATACAACATTGCAGTGACTACTAAGTAATTAAATTAAGGAGTCAAAGACAGGAAACTATCAGAAAGGATGACTACGCAAAGATGAAGTAATGAATCTATGCTAGGAAGATTTACAATGAAATCTATTTACTTGGGAAAGACTATAAGTCAAAGGATGTAGGACTAAGCAAAAAGATTTACATATGATCTTTATAAACCGAGAGTAAGGTTTAGGATAGGTTGCTGAGAGATATAATTTGGTGGGGTGTATAGAAAACGAATCTCCCTAAATATGAAAAAGATTAGTCAAGATATGTATCAAAAAAAAAAAAAAAAACTAGAGTTCACGTAATAAAGGGTGACACTGGAGATTTTTCTTTAAATGCAAGCAGATGAACTGAGAAATTGGCCATTCACATAATAATTAAGAAATAATAATATGTTATTCATCCTAATTTGTCTTTTAATAGGAATATCATAATTGATTTTCTAACAACCAAGACTAAAAAAATAAATAAGAGAATTTAACATTGATTGAAATTTAAGTGAGCAAACCTGCACGAGGAGAAACTTTGGTTGACCACGTGGACGATGTAGCTCAATCTGCCAGATATTTTCATAGGATAGTTCAACCTTGTAACTGACAGATAGACTGGTTAAGAAGAAGTACATTTTTCTCAGTCCAAACCCGAATTTCACTCTTGACACTTTGCGTTTGAGGGGTGTCTATGCGGTTAACCGGTGTTTCCTATGCAAACTGGATGCGGAATCTATTGATCATCTCCTTCTTCATTGCCCTGTGACTTATGATTGTTGGTGCCTTATTCTTGGTCTGTTTGGGGTCCCCTGGGTGATGCCGGGGTCGGTTCGTGAGGTGCTATCTATTTGGCGTGTGGTTCGGGTGAAGTCTCAGGCCCGGCTTTTCTGGAGGACCGCTTCCCTTTGCCTTTGGTGGATCATTTGCTTAGAACGGAATTGCCGTTGCTTTGAAGGAAATGAATCTACTATCGAGGCTATCAAGGATCGCATCATTTCTTCTCTGTTTTGTTGGGTTGAGGGCCGTTCTTGTATGTCTATTGTTGAGAAAGCAGACTTTTTGGCTTCTCTTGGCCCTTAGTGGCTTCTTGTAATTGGGATGCGCTCCCCGGTTGAGTGCTTTTTAATTCATTTCTTACTTATCAAAAAAAAAAAAAAAAAAACCCGAATTTCACAGAAACATTTGCAGTTTTCCAGAGCACTGAAAACATATCCCTAGATATCTGACATCCAAAATGCAGGGTTACAGATTCCATCTCATTCACATAAGTCCTTGGTCTTCCTATTATATTAGACTCTATTTTCCATGCCTTTAAATAAGATGACCCATACCATAGGCATTTAGTAGCCAAGGAGATGATATGCTAAGCATCTTTGCTGGTAGCGAATTGGACTTTAGCACATGCTCTTCCTTTCTTACACTCCCAAACCTCGATAGCATATACTGTTCCTCTACCTGTATGCCCCTCCAAAAAAACCTTTACCTTTTCTGCAGGCTCACGATGAGGGAATCCATATACGTTAATCGTCTTATCCATTCTGTCCCAGTAATTTATCTGCAGTTTCATTACCATTTTTTTTTTTTTCAGAAAGCGTTTCATTATCAAATACTCAATCAGCAATTGCAGATCTTGGATGGCTAAAGTCTGACAATCAGTAAACAATATTGCAGTAGGATACCAATAGCCAAAAACGAACAAAGCTAGGGAAAAAAGAAAACCAAGAATGTTTGAAGCCAGAAAGTTTCAACTATGAAGAGAACACTGAAGTTTAAACTTGCAATGATGGAGCTTTCCGGAGTCTTAACCAATAAAACAGTGAGTATTGGTCATAAATTATTGCGACAGCCCACTGTGTTGACCATTCCTTTCTGCCGATCTGTTGAGGTAGGAATATCTACACTTTAGGCATGTCAACCTCCGCATCCCAATAAGCATTTATTCTTTCTTGAATAATGCATGTCAACATCCCCGAAGACAGTTATAACGTTCTCCTTTCTTATAATGATTGGAAACAAACAAAAGATATAAAAAGCAATACATTACAATGTCTGAGTTGTTACTAAGTCCTTCCACGGGAAAAAGATGCAAAGAAAATGATTGACAAACACCAAAAGATCAACAGCATGACCAGGAGTCATGAAGCATTGGTACAGACATGGTAATACAACAGAAGACGGACATGTTCACAGGGAAGATCTTATAACAGTAGACACAGATTTGGCAAGTAAACAGCAATGCGGTGTATACTTTATATTTGTTATTGGATATAACAAATCAATACTGAATGTTTGTAACATGAAGTTTGTAGCTTATAATGAATAATTTATTTTATATAACCAAAATATTACTCTATATTTGTATTCTAAAGTTCATAACTCATTAATAGTAAAATTATAATCATTTTTTTCAGATCCAAAGAGGTATAATAACTCCTTACTCATATGTATAGAAAACAAAATCACCTTTATATTAGCTTCTTTATGCCGTTAGATAGATCACGGGGATAAGAGTTCAGTTAACTTTCTATTCTGCCAACTTCTACTTCTGCTATGTGTCCAAAAAGTATCGGCCATGGGTCCAAAATAAGAAGTTTTATTCTAAATCTGGACGTGTTTAATAGTCATTAGTCACGCGTCAAGAGTGTCAGATAAGTGTTTGTGTCAAACACAAATGCAGCTACTTCATGGGAGTGTCATGCAGTGGAGCCTCAATCGATTCCGTTATGCCTTTGCCGACTCATTTGTGAAAGCAATAAAACAGAAAAAAGCATTAAAAGTGCAGATATTGGGCATGAGTTCCAGGTATGCGCTACCATGTTATACATATCTTTTATCATAAGGACATCAGAAGAAGACTTCTAGAACATTATTTCTATATGTGATAATTGTAGATAACAGATAAAAGTAGAATAAATGAACAAAGCAGAGCAAAACAGTGGCTGAATACGCTAAAAGCCTGCTAGATCTATTATGCGAAATTCGCTTGTGAATGTTCATAAAAAGATATAATTGTTTTACGCTGTGTGAAAACGATGAGCGCCTTCACATTGGCAGGTTGCAACTGTTGTAACCAACAATCCCCAAGTTAAAGAAATGGGCAACCACACAGGGTGGTCAAAAAATAATATCAAGGTAATTGGTAGCCTTATACTAGATGTAGTGATCTGGCATTATTTCACAAATCAGTAGCCTTATACTAGCTATAGTGATTTGGCATTATTTCACAAATTAGGTGCATAGAATTCCATCTCTAAGTTATCATGCTTGAGAGCCATCAAAAGAGGGTATTCGGGTTAGGACGACTAATATCAGTTGGGGAAAATACTAATTGCAACCAACAATCCCAAAAATTAACAACAAAATTAAATAAAAAAAACTACAGTCCAGGGATTCATATATTTTTCTTAGTATTCCAAGTAAAATTTTATGTCTGGAGTGAATAATTAATTATATAGTTAAAAGCAGACCACATCAACAACTTCCCTTCGTATCTTTCTCACCCTTGTCCCTTCATTCAAGAATTGCTAATGATAAGAAAAGAAAGGAAGAGCGAACAAAAAAATAAAAATAAAAGTATTAATTTTTGTTTTGTCCCATTTTTTGAGCAGACAAACAGGTGCAATCAAGGTATACAGGAAAATGAAGAACAAAACAATCAAAAATTTGAGGCAAGTAAATAATGCAAGTCAATGAAAGAATCTCACCGATCAAAGCGAAGAGGCCTCAACTGCTACTACTCTCACACAAGCAGCGAAGACAAGTTCAAAAAGTAGTTCAGATAATATGTAAGCGTATGTATGTATATATATATATACATACAAAGAGACAGAGAAAGAAGGACAGTTCGATCGTCAATGGCTAGTCAATGTGTGTCTCCATTGTTGTCTGTTTTTGCTTTAACGTGAATCCCTAGTCAATTCCTCACTCTTAGTGCAGAAGAAACATCACTCTCTCTTTAACTTTATAAACATTTATAAATAGGAAAAGAAATTATAAATAGGAAAAGTGAATTCCTCACTCTTAGTGCAGAAGAAACATCACTCTCTCTTTAACTTTATAAATAGGAAAAGAAAAGGAAAACCAAAGTGGTGATGATACCATGCTTCGCATTTCGCAAGATAAACTAATATTCGCTGACGTATACTGCTTATGTTGCCTTACTCTAATCGTCCAATTACATCAATTCCACGTTAGCTCTCAAAACCTTCTTTCTCTGTACTACAACCTTTCTCCTCTTTATTGGAACATAATTAAGTATATTATTTAATATTTATATATTAATAACATAGTATTATATGTGTATATATTTATTTAATCGAATTGAATTACTTAAATTCATATTCAATTTATTAGCAAAATTGGACTATCAGATTCGTATTATCGAAATTTTTTATTAATCCATATCTGACTAATCAAATCGAATTCAGATCAAAATCCGATCTATTGACATGTCTAGTGGAATATCTTGTAGGGTTTTAGTGCCTAGGTGTCATTCCTAGTCAGCAAGTTGGACCCCTGTCACACCCATTCCGTACAATGATAGAGTGTCGTAGATATGAATAGTGAACCCTAATTTCATCCAAATTTCAATTCCAAGTTACTTTTAAGATTCAAATTCCAAATTAATTACATCACTATTGTTCCTCCCAAATAATAAATGCAAGTTGAATAAAATAAATAAAAAAGAATGAGGAACCAGATCAGATTGGTTCAAGGTACCAATCCATAGAAGTAACGCAGATTCATTGAGGAAAGGTGTTTTGATTTCTTCCTCTTTCGTTATTTATTATCTTCAGTTTATTTGATTTCTTTATCTTTCCCTATTTTTTCCTCTTTCTTTATTTATTGTCTTTAATTTTTCCATTCACCAATTCCACTTGAGTAGCAACACCCTGATTTCATGGACAACGGATGACAGCTTCGCAATATGGAATGCTACTATTGCGATAGAGTTCAAGAATTTCAATTTTGGGGAAGTATCATGATCATCCAATAAGAAGGTTTTATTTTGATATTCTATACAAAATCCCATAACATAATAAGTCTAGGTGGCCGAATTCTGTTCCAGAAATCTTTTATCCAACAATTTTTTCCAAGCACGACAATTTTTTCAGCTTTTTAGGCAACTCAAAATTTATTTGAGATTCTCTACATTTCTTTTTTTGCTATCGTTTTTTTATTAGATTATGTCTTTGTCTTGGTGTTTCTATTACCAATTTTTCATTGTGTGATTGGTTGGTGATTGTGGGTTTTTCTTTTTTTTTGTGAAATTTTTAATTGCTAATGTAAGAGATTTATGATATTTTTAATATTATAAATGAACTTCGATTTTAATTTCATACTATGAAATGTTTTGATAACACTTATAAACTACTTAAATTTGAATAGATTCAATACTTATTCAATTAAATGCATTTGATACAAAAATTGAATATCACTTAAAGCAATAAGTGCCACTGAAAATGAGAAAAAGTTTAAATGTCCGACCACCACTTAACACTGAAGTTTGAAGACTGAAAATTTACAAAAAATATCATAAAATATAAATTTTTTTTTTAAACATCATTAAAACCTTCATGTTACGTTTGGTACGTATGAATAGAATGGAATGCAAGTGAAAATGGAATAATCATTATCATTCTATTATTTGATTGTAAATATGAAACACATTAGGAATACAATGAGATTGAATTTTTTTTTCCAAAAATACTCTCTTAGTAATAAATATATAATCAAACAAAATAATATTATTTTTATAAAAAAAAAATGGTGAAAGGTAATGAGAATAGTAGTGACGGACAATAATGGTGGCGGTGGTGGTGGTGGAGAGATGGTGGTAGTCAGAGACGGACCTAGAGTTTCATCTGAGTGGGGGCAAAGTTATAATATTCCAAATTTACAGGTAGGTAAAGTAAAAAGCAAAAACAATAGTGGGGACTCTAGAGGTTTTTCACAAAGATTCAGTGGGGGCAAAAGTAGAAATAAGTGAATTTTAAGGATAAATAAGGTAAAATAAAAAAGTTCAGTGGGGCCCACCGCCCCACTTGTCCCATATAGGTCTGTGCTAGGTGGTGGTGGTTTGTTTTTTTTAAATGTGAGAAGGTTGTTTTAGTAATTTAATATCTTAAAAGTATTACTAAAGGAATGGAATGAAATTTAATTTCAAGGAATGGATTTTCATTCCTTGAGAATGGTCATTCTCATTCATTATGTTGTACCAAACAAAGGAATATAATGAAATCACATTTCGTTCCATTTCATTCCTTCGTACCAAACATGACAGTGCTTAAAATTCAAATCTTAAAAATTTTAGTACTTAATCTTTAGTTTTATCAAATAACACCTCACATGGATGTATATATAAACTTTGGTTTCTTTATATTGAAAAGAGGAGACACTTTGTGTGGTGATAAATTAAGGCTGACAAACATTACACAAACCCGCCAACCCGCCCGCAAAATACGAGTTAATGGGCGAGTGATTTTTAGTACGGGTTACTAACGGGTTGGGTTATTCACCGTGTCAAATTTAGCGGCTTGTTAACGGGTCCATTGAGGGTACGTCTGTCAACCCTCATGTCTATGCCGCAAAGCTGTGGCGGGTCTGGCGATGGGTAGTTCCAGTTCCATACCCAAGCCATGGAAGAAATAAGACTTAGGCAGTTTTCGGCGCCGCCATATAAGAAATAAAACTAGGGTTTATGAATGGATGAAAGGAGAAAGATATGTTAGTTTTGGGTTCCACCTTTTACTTTCCTTTCACAAACTCTCACAACAATCACACCTCATCCACCCACTACATGAGAATAACTGTGTGTCCCCACCTTTTTTACTGTGGGACCCAATATTGTAAACTTGTAAACTGGTATGTTATGAAGCACAGATAGTTCGTCTAGAGTCGTCGTACCCGTATCGGACAAGCCAAAATTACGTGTCCAACATGCCAAAAACATGTCTTAATTTTTTATTTAATTGGACACTTCGTGGGCACACGATAGATACGTAGTGGATCGGTTGATCTCATGAAAGATAGAGGACTTATGGAGCCAGTAATTTGGTGGGTCACTTATGGAACTTCAAGACCCCTAATTCAATATTTGGAATTGAAGATACTTGGACATCCTTATTCCTCTTCATCTTGTGAAAGAAATTATAGCACATATTTAATTATCTATTATTTGAAGAGGAACAAGATAACACCACAAAGAGCCAAAGATTTAGTATTTGTACATTTCGATCTTCGCCTTCTATCAAGAAAATATACAAAATATAATAAGGGAAAGATTAAGATGTGGGATGTTAGAAGAGATGCATTTGATTGCTAAGACGGTAGTGGAATGAAGAATTTTGAACAAGTTAGACATTTTCTTTAACTTAATTCTTTATTTTTGTTTGTAAGTTTATTTGGTTTTCATTGTTTAAGTGATAACTAAAGCCTTTCTACTCTCATAAAAATAAGACAAATGCAAAATTGTGTTACATCAACTATTTCCTTTCATGTATAGATATTGGAACAATGATACAAGTTTTCTCTTGAATTCTAACAGTATAGAGTTGCACCCTGAAAATGAATTTTGCCTAATGTTATTGAGGGTCGTATTATAAGTTGAGTTGATACAAAAAATTTGATTTGTCTCTACCAAATAAGAAAAAATTATTTTCCATAAAATCAGGATGTGCAGGTAGAAATTCATTGAGAAAGATGAAACTGGGAAGAGCTTTACAACCATATGATATTCATATTGAGGCTAAAAATTGTAAAATTTGTAAAACAATTATGTTAACAAAATTACTCGAATTTATAAATTGTTATCAACAAGGCGAAAAAGGTATTGTAGCACACTAGTATGTCTATATAGAAGTAAAAGGATTATATATAACTATGTAAATTATCATACTATTAAATTAATGAGTTGTACGATGAAATCCTGGGAGACTGAATAAGATTTGAAGTAGAAGTATAAGAACTTATCTACTTAAGGAGGAGGTTTATGGAACAGGTAGTGAGAAGAAAAAGAATTTTACAAGGAACTTTTAACTCATAAGAATGATTTTGTGCCTAAGATATCATAGTGTTGATGGTTTTGTATGCCCTGTCATAGCAATTTTTGTTACAGATTATAATTGCCAATTACTTCTTTCATGATCTCAATAAATTAAATATTTTATATTTATAATTGGTGAATTCTATGTATTGGATGATTCGGCATTTGAATCAAGATTGTTCACTTGACTATGTATGTATTTTGTATTTACATGTAGGGTTCATGTATGGAATATACAAAATCAAGTATTACATTGTCATAAATTATTCATTTACGGTGATAAAGGATGGACTCTTTATTAATGAAGAAATGAACTAGATCATGGATAAGTCGAGCTTATTGTGAGAGTCATTGGAACAATTCTTCATTATCAATGTCATGTGGAATAACTCTTGAGCATGAGAGAGATATAAACTCTTCTATTAATTAATAGTTGCTTTAATTTATTCGGTAGACCCTAGGGTCTAATACCCGGTACTTTGGGTAATTATTAATTAGTAGCTTGAGAATATATTCTCAATAGTTGTATTAATGCTGAAACATTTATTTTGATTTGATTATTCTGATCATGAGAAAAATTCGGAGGCCTCCGTGTATTTTCTGATAAAATTATTTTTTTATATATTTATTTATTAAATATATTATTTCATAAATGATTTATGTGATCAAAGGATAATCAAAGATTCAAACTAAATGTATTAATTAAGCGATCAGATTGATTGAATTTATTAATCCGATAGTTAATTAAGCATAGAGGGATTATTACGTAAATTGACTTAGTGTTTGACGATTTTTGGATTGGAGTTCAACTATTTTTATTTAATGGAATTAAAAATAGTTAATGGGTTAATTGAATTGGGTCAATAGAGATTAACCAAGTCAATTAGTAATCCATTGGAGCTAAAAGGTATATGGGCTCAATGGATCCTCACCCCTAGCCCAACAGTGATTATAAAAGCTAAAATTAAAAACTGAAAGGAAAATAATATGATATGGATATACATCGGCATTTAAAATTTGAATTCATAATTTAAGTTTTGAAACTGCGATATTACATATGATACGGTTATATCATATTTAGGTAATAATTGTATATATACATACAATCACGTATGTGGGAAGCAGAGTACAAGTGGTTGAAGCATAAATTCGCAGAATAAATAAATATCAAAATTCAAGAACCGCCGATAGATCAATGGAACCTACGATCGATCGGTAGCAGCCGACATTGGATATGTGCGAACTTATACTGCAGAATTCTGAATTTGGGTACAAGTATATTGAGGGGCAGAATCGTCCATTCATCACTCATACTTGGTCCCCACACCAAGTCTTCTTGGAGTGCAAGCAAAGACATACCATATCTGCACCAATTTTTGTCTATAAATATGTGAAGACTTTATGAAGAAAAGAAATATTCCATTCTCCTACAGAAATATACAAAAGAATATACAGAGTCTCCCTCTCTCCTCTCCCCAATAACTTAAGAACCAACCAACCAATCATGAAGAGGATTTCTACATCAGTGATGTAGTCTTCTCCCTCCATGAGCGGCTAGTCGGTATCTAGGATTTCCAACAAAACCCTAATCGAGTAATGTAGAACTTTAATTTATTTTATTGTAAAGAGGGGAAGCTAAAGAGCACTTATATGATGATTATATAGTAAGAGACCGAACGAATTACCTAAATAAGATTTCTTCTTAATTTTCTTCTTAAGCTGAGATTGAATTAATAATTGATCTTGAACAACTGTGTTTTATCATTAGGAGCAAGAATCTCCGAAGATTTAATAATGGTTTCTACATAATGGTTCTTAATTAGGCATGATAAAGTCTTAGGTTTACACAGTCCATGTCAAGAGAAGATGATTGTTACCATGTTTTTAATTTCAGGTTTTAGGAGTAGTTGTAATATAGATGCATGCAACAGTCATACTAATCGAAGATGGATTGTAGCGAATCGGACCGATTGCATCACTTTGGGGATTAAGCAACTGCTTGTAGCGTTACTAATCTGATTCATATAAGCTATATCTCCCTCTTGCAATAATAAGATTAAAGGACTATTTTACAAGACGAGTGGTGGAGTTGGATCAAAACCCTATACTTGTTTATCTTGAGTGAAAACCAAATCAATTATCTTTTTATTTTATTTTATGTTTAGTAGTTTTATTAAACAAACCAATAAAACACTTTTTATAAATATAATTCAATTTGCTACTTTATAATTATTTGAAATACGACTTTGATCTCTGTGGTTCGATACCCTCTTAACCCAACTATACTATATACTACTCGCGTACTTGCGACTGAGAGGTTAAAACTAGATCATGTTAATTCCTTATTTTAAACACTTTTATTTTCATACGACTGGAACCGATCACAAGTTTTTAGCGCTACTGTCAGGGAATAAACGGATATTTTAGATTGTTATATTGACGTTCTTTGAATTATTGTATCAATTTTAGTTTTTATTTTTAATTTTTTCTTACAGAATCAACACACTGCCGAAACTGCGAATTTTCAAAAAATTCACGAACTCCAGTATCCGATCAAGCGGCAGCATCATTGATTGATCGGTAAGCATCATCTATCATTTAGTAAGTTCTCTAATCGATCGATAAATATTTTGATTGTTCGGGCTGACTGGTGATCGATCGGAAAAGCTTCTGTTCGTGCGAAAACAAAACTAAATAGAAAGCATACAGTTTATGCACAATATTTACATAGTATTAGAAAAAAAATATTGATTTAAATAACTTAATTGTCACGCCCCGAATTTCCTTACTCCTCAACGGAGCCTAAGAAACCCAAGGGTGACGTAAACCGTACATTAAACACGAAAGGATAAATGTGGAAGACGAAATGTGGATCTAAACCAATCCTTCAACCTAACAAATCTCATCCCCAAAGACTACTAATCAATGCTCCAATCATAGTAAGAGAAGTGGTGAAACATAAAGGAGATAACGGAAACAAGTTGGGAAGAGGTGCACAAAACAGATTCCACCGAGTACTCGGTATCCCTTCCACCGAGTACTCGATGGGCTTACAAAGGCACAAATGTTGCTGGAAATTTAGAGGCTTTTGTGGAAGTTCGCACCACTTGCGCATTAACTGAGTACTCAGTAGAATCAACTTCGAGTACTCAGTGGCCTCCAGTTTGAAAAGTCATTTTAAATATCTCGGAATGTTCTGTAAATTCTCCGTTTTTCCCCCGGTCTCCGTTTATGATTTCTCGGGTTTTCAAAGCCAATTTCACACCGAGATAGATTCTAAAACCATTTCTAAAACATGAGATTTATTTCGAAATCACGTGGGTAGGCGAAAACGGGTTTTTGCTTCAAGATTTAACAGGGTTCACTCATGAACCGTGAAAAACACCGTTTCTAGAAAATCATTAATTAAAATCAACAATCTCATTTCAACTTTAAAATGGTCACAACGAAAGAACTTCATGGATTTCATTATTTAAAATATCCAAGGCAAAACATAACACTATTTTCATTGAAATTGAAATAGTTTTACATGACGGCATCGAAATGCACCTAAAGAATAAAGTCCCCACGCATAGCGCTCCAAGGGACATACATTAATGTAAACTACTCGGCTAACATGCTAGCCGGTAAAAGAATAAGCTTAGTTGTTGTAATACTTAACAAAATAAGCGCATGTATACAATCATCAAGTATGCTCTACAAAATAAGTACTCCGCCTCCACATGTGCAAAAGGGAAAAATCAACATCGTATCTCTATCGAGAGACTACGGGCCTCCCGAAAAGGGATCATCACCTGAAAAATTTATATGTCGTGGGGTGAGCTCACTAGCCTAGTAGAGGAAGCGTCATCACCTCAATCTCGGTAATCCGAGTGGTACGACCCACCCAAGGTTCATGCTACTAATCTTAGGTCAATCTATTGCCCCACATGGCTCTCATGCCAATCCGGGACCCCATCGAACCCAACAAACAATTTTCCCAACATGCTCACGTCATAGTTATTCACAATTATGACATATTATCAGCATAAATATCACAATTCCATATATGAAAATTTAAATACAATGTGACTCAACCTATTTATGGTACACACTTTGCCCGATACGGTTAACGGATACTCACTCTACCACCCGCTTTGAGGATACCTGACTCATGAAGGAAGGTAGGGTACCACACCAATTCTTCCCAAGTGATTTTTGACACTTTCACTTTCAACAAAAAAGATTGGTTGCATGGGAGCTCCACTCGTAACTCCCACACCTCAAGATCCGAAGATCACATGCATGGATAAACTGAGGCTTTGAGAGTGGCACATTCCACCACGATGGGGAAATAACCAACCCTATATCACATTTTTGGACTTACTAGTTTCGTAGGTGGGGGACACCTCCTGGCCAATTGTTGTGACGATCTGACACGAAACTAGTCACACATGTTTACACGACCCGTATAGTACAACACCCATGTTTTTGACACTAGACGGTGTACTCAATATGCATTACGGTTTTCAATAACAACCATGCTCCATCACAATACATGATTATCTCATTATGCAATATATTGTATTCCATTTAACCATGTTCCATCATAATACATGTTTTATCTCATAATGCAATATATTATGCTCAACTTATCAATATGCTCATAATATCACATTTATAAACAATAAACCACCATAAACATTTATATCACACAATCATGCTTTCAAAGGCCTAGTGCATCGTTTAAGTTATCAAGACTCAACTCGCATATATATATATATATATATATACACATAGATGTACACAACCTCGTACAAAAATTAAAAAAACTCATTTTTCCCCTACCTCAATCCAAGCAAGCTAATCTCAAGGTTGCAAAAAGAGGTTCAAGCAAGCTACTTTCAAGAGTCCAAGGAAGGCTTCCAATAGAATCGAGAGTTGGTTCACAATTCCTCCACAATTCTATTCAATACACCATTTAATGAAAACAAATATTAAAATGGTGTCACAATAAGCTTAATGATCAAAAGTGGCTCCAACCACAAGAATCAAATTAAACCCTAATGATAACTAATTTAGGGTTTCATGAAAAATGAATTCATATGAGTATAAGATAGTAAACTCACCACTTGTGAAATCAAGAGCTACTACAAATAGACTCACTTGGTAGTTGGAAGCAAAACTAAACCTTCCATAAACATAAATAAAAGGAAGAGAAAAATCAATACCAACACAAGGAACTCATGAACATGAAAGCTAGAGTTCTTGCAACAAAACCCTAGAATGGAAGAGAAGACTTACCAAAAGTAGTCCAAGAACACTACACCAAGAGACCACCACAAGAACTCATCACCCACCAAGCATGAAGAGAAAGGAGAGAGCAATATCTTGTGTTGAGAATATGAAAGTCTTGCAAAGTGAAGAAGACCTAAGAAATGTAGAGATTCTTCACTCACATTTCTCACAATCCAAGGGTTGAGAATAAAACAAAGAAAATGAATAAATGATCCAAGGGTGGAAGTGAAGTCTTGCAAATGAAAGACCAAGAATAATGCATTCTTGCATTTGTGTGTCATCCAAACAAGGCCCTATGATCCAAGGGTTGAGAATAGAGGTAGAAGAATACTCAAGATCAATGGTTGAGAATGAGACAACACTTCAAAGTGTGAAAAGACCAAATCCTTCTCAACTTAGGATTAATTACAAGAGTGTCATCGTGACCCTCAATTACCCTTTTAACCCATGTCTTCCTCTCAGTTTACTACCATGCCACTCATACACCAACACTTAGTCATTTCTCTACAATTTCCACTAAGTCCTCTTGATATGAAAATACCAATTTACAGTTTGGTCATTTATTTCTCATATTCATTTTCAACACTTATCATTATTCTCAAAATAAAAATACAACATGTAACTAAGAAATTTAATCTCAATTAAATCATGCAAGTCATGCTAAGCACAAAAACATATTAAGTACATAATCACATAAGCACTTAATTATTAACAAAAAATTTTAATTAGCACGTAAAAATACTGGACGTTACATTTATTAAATCAAAAATATCATAATAGTAAATATATATATATATAATTTGCAATTTTCGTGTAAACTGTTAGAAAGTCCGATTTTAGTAAAAGATTACCAATTTTTTAGTGTAAAAGGGCCAATAAACAACACTCACTATTATAGTGAACCCAGATGAATTTAGGCTGTAACACATCATTTAGGACCTCAAAACCAAGATTTTGACTGTTAGAAGGAATCAGATAATATTTCGAGTGGAGAGAATCTTCCGATAGGAGACATGATTGATCATAATAATTTATACAATTCGGCGAGTGTTCCATATTATAATTCATACAATCCGGATTGGAGAAATCATCCCAATTTCCAATACCAACAATCAAGTATAGGAAATTCAGACTAAAGCTTTAATGAGGATCAACGATATTTTGATCACGGATTAGGTTATCGATCGTATAGTCAAGATTATTATCCTCAAACATCTAATCAATTCTAATTTGAAGACTCAAATGCATATTCATGTCCGGAGCCATTGTCTTTTGATGATGAATTCTTAGCAACTTTGAGAAGAATCAGAGAAACCACCCGTCCGGAGTTATTGTCTTCTGATGAAAAATTGTTAGCATCTTTGAGCAAAATCGAAGTAACTCCTTGAAATTGTGATGAGATTACATACAATAGAGACACTTCATACTTTCCGAACACTGAAATTTCTAAACCAATTTTGAATAGAAGTAAACAACCATTCAGTACTCAGGATTTTCAGTACAATAATACCCAATTACGTCAACCCTCCTGTTAGAAAAAAGGATGTTTTGATAATATGATAATGAGAAGAATATAGCAAAGACAATAAAGATGAATAATGGAGAAGAAATAATATTATTGAAGTGTATTATAAAGTATATCAATTACAATTGAGATGACTCTTATATATAAGAGAGAATGTGTGGTGAACAAGTAAACTTGGTGTAGGGGACAAGTCAATATAATCTAGGTAAGACTAATACTAAACGGCCTAGGATTACATGGGTTAAGCTAGATAGATGGGCCTAAGCCTGATATATTCAAACACCCCCCCCCCCCCCCTCAAACTCAAGTTGGGGAGTTAACAAACCAACATGAGTTTGGAAACCAATTTTTGAAATCGTCCTGGCAGATGAACTTTGGTGAAAAATATCAGCAGGTTGATCTTGATTCTGATTCTATTTCTATTTCTGAGTGCGATTGGCTATGCGGAAGCGATGATTCCTGATGAGAGCGACTGATTTTGAGTCTAATTCTTGAATGAAGAATTTTAAATCACTAAAACAGAGAAGATGATATAGAATTGAAGGTTCGGTCGATCAAGTAAGAGATGATGATCGATCGAAAATAGATGAAGATCAATCGAGAAAAGATTGATTGATCGAAATGATTAGATTTTCCCTCTGAGAGGAGAAAATATGATAGAGAGAACTGAACCAGTGAAGTGGTTGGTTCTTTAGATGAGAATACCCTAAACAAACGGGTATAGATGAGATAATGAGAGTACCCTAAACAAACGGGTAAAGATGAGATGATGAGAGTACCCTAAACAAACAGGTACGGATGAGAGTACCTTAAAAAAATGGATACATATGAGAGTAACCTAAACAAACGGGTACGGATGTCCAAACAGATGAGATGAAAAAAATATCCAAAATGGGTTAGATTCCCTAAACAGATGAGATGAAAATACCAAAAAAATGGATGAAATTCCCTAAACGGATGAGTTGAGAAATTCCAAAATGGATAAAATGAAAACATACTAACTATAAGAATTAGCATAGTGAGTACCCTAAAAAGGGTAGAGAATCGAATGAGATGAGATAATAAGATGCTAGCTATAAGAATCAGCATAGCAAGTACTCTAAAAAGGTAGAGAAACAAGTCAAAAAGAGTCGAAAAGATCAGTAATGAAAAGTTTGAAGTCAAATTTTGAAAAACCGACTATGCGGTTGCGTCCGGAGTGGTCCTATTAGCTGAAATCAACTATTTGTTTGCTAAAATCGGAGTTAAAATGAGTCTGGAATGCACAAAAGATTAAATAAGGGCAAAACTATAATTTTGCAAGAATCTAATGACGTGGCACAATCTGCCAATGACACATGATAGCTTCTGGTGGAGACACGTGTCGGCTTCTAGTGGAGACACGTTCCAACTTCTGGTAGCGACTCATGCCAGGTTTTGGTAGCGACATGTGGCAGTGTTGATAAGTTAAATTATCGCCAAAATCTCTCCAAAATATCGTATCACCAAAATCTCCTCAAATTATTGCCAAAATATCGTCAAAATCTCATGAAAATATCATCAAAATATCGCGTGAGACGCATTACGTGCATGAGGCACGTGAAGCCCATGCGCACTAGAGGTTGAAGGCACGTGGAGCGTGTGAGACCGAAGGCTCTAACTCGCTGCTCGTCTGGAGGCGCGTGTAGTGGATTTTGGCCCTATTTTCAACGGCCATGGCTTCATCTAAAGATGGGTCGTCTATTGGTGCTGTCGGATTTTGATTCTGACGAATTTTGAACATCGTAAAAATCCGTGTCGGTGGCGAAAAAGAGTTTTTCTCGGCGATGGCAAATGACAATGATGAGCAGACAATGATGATGAGCGACCAGCGGTGACAAATTGGTCAAATTCTGAGAAAAAACAAGATGGTGTAGTGTATGGTTGTTGAAGAAGATTCATTGAAAAGAAAGAAGAATCAAATTAGGGTTTGGTTTAGAAAAGAATAGAGATTGAGAGTTTAGGATTTTTAATTGAAGATCGCTGCTAGGGATCGAAGACGGGGTGCCATCCCCAACAGAGACGATGCTAAGCGGAAGGAACTACCAAGAATCGATTAGCTCTGATACCATGTTAGAAGAAAATATGCTTTGATAATATGATAATAAGAATAATATAATAAAGACAATAAAGATGAATAATGGAGAAGAAATAATATTATTGAAGTGTATTATAAAGTATATCAATTTTAATAAAGATGACTTCTATATATATGAGAGAATGTGTGGTGAACAAGTAAACTTGGTATAGGGGACAAGTCAATATAATCTAGGTAATACTAAAACTAAACGGGCTAGGATTACATGAGCTAAGCTAGATAGATGGGCTTAAGCCTGATACATTCTAACACCTCCAACCAAAATCCACTTTTGTTTCAAAATCAAAATCTGTTGCCTAGACCAACTGGTGTGGAGGATGAACTGATGAGTTCCTTTTGAGAGTTTAAAGAAATTGTCCAATTGAATTCTCAAGCGTATCTAGCTTAAAAACCCAAATGAGGCAATTAGCTGATAATTCCAATGGGAGAAGGGAGGAATTGCCCAGTCAAGTGGTAGATAATTTTAAAGATAAGGAGAATGGGTATAGTGAAACAGAGGAAAGCTTTGAAACCGAGAGCGACATTTCACAGGGCGAGTGTGTGCAAACAATTCCTTTACTACAAGAGACAAAAGAGACCCCATATGAACCTGAAGCGATTTTTACCCAATGTCTCGATAAGCCGCGTCTTGAAGATAAGCAAAAAGGGGATGAGTACTATGTAATTGATAGGATTGAAAAAGTGATGAAGGATCCATTGCTTTATTCGCTGACAACAGAATCATTGGACATAAGTACTAAACATGGGATGAATGGAGAACATGATAAATGAGAGAAATTATATGTCGATTATTATGTGGTTGATATCTTGCTCATTATTGAATGTTCATAGTGGACACCGTGGAATGATTTACTTCCCACACTTGTTCCACCATGTGGTAGAAGTGTCGAAGAGAGCAAGGGTGTTGGATTTCCCTTTTGCGAAGCGGTCGTGCCAAAGACGTTAAACATTGGTCTTAGGCTGTGAAAGTTAGTTTCTAGCCTCGATTTGTAGAATAATAGGTCATTTAATTTCTGCAATTTCAATTCATAGGATTGTAGGCCCTTAAGGCCAAATCATTGTTTGTCTTAAAAACAACAACATATATATACAATAATAAATATATACATTTATATATATTATAAGTTAACATAAATATACTTTTATAAATAATTTAATTTATTTTTAAAACATATTTTTACCTTTCTTGTAGATAAGTTTGGGGGAAAGATAATATATTTTTAATATTTTATTTCTTTTCAAAATTTTAACTTTATTGTATAAAAATATATATATTTAAAAAGAGAAATAATAATAAAATTAAAAAATAAATAAAATATAGAATAAATATAATTGAGCCACTGATTCATCGGTAGTCTGACGATCGATCGATAGGTTGTTATATTAATGATTGTTTTTATTATTTTCAAAAATATACTGGTTTTTTCCTTTTCAAACCATTCTGGTCAAAATCCTGGTCCAAGTTTCGAAAATTCTTCATATAACAGGTCTGGCAGAGATTGATATTTTCCCTTTTGAGTTTTTCAATGATTATAATATTATTTTATATTATGTATTTTGTTTCTATTCAAGTTATAAAATTTCTTTTATAATTCTTTCCTAGTATTAGAAAGCTTTTGATTTTTCTTATAAATATACCATTTTTGGTCTTTGATTCTTCATCTCTCAAAGAAACCCTAGAAATACTATTCATATACACCATGGGATTGATATTTCCTCTTCTAAAAATTCATCATTCTTTTCGCTTCACAAAATTCAAATACGAATGTGTATGCTTTCATGATGCATATATTGAGCCCGTTGTTGAGCATTGTGCAAAGATGTTTCGAGACAGGCAATTCGATGCAATTTTTGCTCCTGTTAGTCAGCTTATTTTTCCTCCTTTAGTATATGAGTTCTATCATAATTGAGAGTTTGAAGATCGCAGTAGAACTAGAATGATGATCACCACAGTCAAACCAAATTGTGTTATCAAGATATCACCTTTCTATATTGCCCAAGCTTGGAAGTTGCCTCTCATCCCAACAGGTGCAGAAAAACCTTTCCCTTCACCGTCTCATTCATTCTCAACTAGGGTTAGAGATATATGTGATGGGTTTAGAGTCAAGCCTAAAGCTCTTATTATACCACGGGTTAAAATTGCTACTTGTTATTGGATGACCATTAAAATGTTGGGTCGTCAACTTTGTCCACAGATGCCTAAAGATAAGTTTGACTTTACACTTGTAAAGATAATTTATTGTCTTTGAAATAATTATTGGATCTCTTTTCCCGACATTATTTTTTATAGTATTGTGACACATTGGAGTGTTATTGTTAAAGGATTGACAGTAGGGTATCTGAAACTGCCATATCATTGTCTGATTGGTGCATTAATTCATAATCAATTTGGTGAACAAGTTGTTTCTACTATGGAACCTAGTATCTAGTATCCCAAAGAATATGATTCATGGAAATTTCTCGATGACTATAAATGCAAATATATGAACCAATGGGGTGAACATATGTCCACGTTTCATGAGAAAGGAAGTGGTTAGGGCTTGGAAAATTATATTTTAAAAGGGGTGGAATAGTTTGGTATTTGATTTTTAAGTTTCTGTCATTGCACTTTTCAAGTTCTAGAACTAGATTATTTATCTATTTATTTATCTTTCTTTCATGTAATTTTGATTTCATTGTAGGCCTATGGTCGAGTTATCTTAAATTTATGCAATTAATAAAATTTCATTCCCTCATCTTTATTATCTCTATTTTTTATTATTTTACTATGATCTTGGTCTTGGCCTTGACTAGACTGCAGATTATGGCATACACCAAGTTTGGGGGAGGTTTCCATTGCATTCTGAAATCTTGCTCCATAAAGTGGTATTATTGTTCTATCCCTATGTTTTAATGTTTATTAGAACCATGAGGACATGGTTTGATTCAATTTGGGGGGGGGGGGGGGGGGGGGGGTAGAATATGGGACACAAAATATGAGGGAATTTAAAAATTTTATGAAAAAAAAAGAGGAAAAAGTTGCAGTTTTGGCTACTAGTTGCTACTGAATTCGTGCAGAGTAGCTAGCGATCGATCGACTGACATAAAAAATTAAAATTTTTTGTTTTATTCTGAAAAAAGAGAATATATATATATAATAAAACATACACATATATATATACAAATATACATATATATATAAAATAAATAATACACTAACTAGTCTTATAAATATTATTATAATATTTAATTTTTTCTATCTTTATTTAAACATGTTTATGATTAAACTTGTGAGTTTAATAGGAAAATGAGACTAGTCTGTAAATTAGATGTATGTGATATTTTATGTTTATCTAAATAAAGATTAAGTTAGGAAAGTGAAGAGATGTGGTTCTCCATAGGTGAGTAAACTGGTGAAATTGAAACTGGAAAAAACAATCTTGCCTTATAAGCACATGCACATGTAGGGCTGCAAACGAGCCAAGCCGAGTCGAGCTTTGGGGTGTTCGGGCCCAGCTCGTTTGATTTTTAACTCTGCTCGGGCTCGTCACGAGCCCTAAAATTTGTGATCGGGCTCGACTCGTTTATTTTTTAGCTTGGCTCGGGCTCGGCTCGTTTAAAAAATATTTTTTATAGTTTTTAAAATTTGTTCAAACTCGTTAAGCTTGTTCGTTCAAGCTCGTTAGGCTCATTATGTAAATTATGAAATCTAAAATCCACCATATTAATACATTTAATTCAAATCATATTTAAAATTAAAAAAAATGTAAATAAATAACAATCAACATCTAAACTCCAAAATATATAACATCAAAGTGAACAAATCAATAAACTATTGCATTACAAAAAAATAAAGTTTTTAAGACTTATATGTATTCCCATTGCCAGAATCATAGATAATGCTCACATGAGATACATCTTTCCATTTTGATAACATTTTCCCAACTATAGAACCAAAAAATATCAGAATCCCAAAAATCAGATCATTCATTTCGAAACACTCTGAACCCCAAAACATCATATGACAGCTCCTAATAATCTGAACCAAAATAACTCCCAACCTATATTAAACAAAATATCCAGAAAAATATAGGTTAGGATATAGTTGTATTAAATACAATAATCTTATGTAAATCAAAGATTAAGGGATTGTTTGGTTGAGGGGTAGGTCTGGTCTGGTTTATGGTTTGAAGATCAGACCATGTTTGGCCTACTTGGTTTTTGATTTTTTAAAACCAACCCATCTAAAATAAAGTTAGTCCATCTCTCACTCAAAATTAAAAAATAAAAAATAAAATAAAAAATTCGTAAAAATTATATTAAATTCAAAACAAAATATAAAATTCAATATATATATATATATATATAATTCGTAAAAAATATATAAAATTAAAAACAAACATATAAATTTCGAAATAATATATAAAATTTGGAAAAATATATAAAATTTGAAAAGTATATGTAAAATTAGTAAATAATATATAAAATTCAAAATAAATATATAAACTTCAAAAAATATATAAAATTTGTAAAATATATATAAAATTCATAAACAAATATATAAAATTAAAAATATATATATAAAATTAAGAAAACATATAAAATTTGAATAAATATATAAAATTCGAAAAAAATATATAAAATTCGAAAAAAGCATATAACATTTGTAAAACCTATATCAAATTCGAACAAATCATATAAAATTCGAAACAAATATATAAAATTGGAAACAAAACAAATAAAATTCGTGAAAAATATATAAAAGTTTTAAAATATATATAAAACAAAAAAAAACATATAAAATTCGAAGCAAATATAAAAAATTCGTAAAAAATATATAAAATTAAACAAATATATGAATATATATAATCCTTTGGCACACCACAATAGTATATTTATACAAGATTATCCAAAAGAAAAAAATGAGTAGGAAAATCATAATCAAGAGAACCAATGAGAGTTGAGCAATACAATCCTAGAAAGTGTTTTTCCACTATATTTGATTTATGTGTTCCTGATATTTTATTTGATTGGTAATATGGTATTCTCAAATTTTATATATATTTTTTGAATTTTATATATATAATATTTGACTTTTATATATTGTTTACGAATTTTATATGTTTTTTCGAATTTTATATATTCTTTACAAATTTAAATAGTTTTTCGAATTTTATATATATATTTTTACAACTTTTATATATATATTTTCAAAATTTATATATTTTTTACAAATTTTAAATATTTTTTCAAAATTTATATTACTTTTGAATTTTATATATATTTTTACAAATTTTATATATATTTTCAAATTTTATATGTTTATTTTTAATTTTATATTTATTTTTATGAATTTACATATTTTTTCAAATTTTATATATATTTTCAATTTGATATATATTTTTACGAATTTTATATGTTTTTTCAAATTTTATATATTTTTTACAAATTTTAAATATTGTTTTGAATTTTATATGTTTTTTTAATTTTAAATATTTGTTTAATTTTAAATATTTTTTTGAATTATATATATATATTTTTTACGAATTATATATATTTCAAATGTTATATAATGTTTTCAAATTTTATATATTTTTTCAAATTTGAACTTGAATCAGACGAATACGTCCCAAAAAGGATATTATCCACCGGATTCGCTACAACTCATCTCTGGAGAGAGTGTGACTAGGACATGCCATTTATTTTATTTTAATCTATTCCTACATCATAAAATTAAACTAAAGCACGTCTATATCACCTCGCCAAGACATGACCTGTATAAACTTAGGGTTTCAAGTGTTAAGCACCATTGTGTAGAAAATCATGCTATGTTTAATGTAAAATGATTGGTTGAAATAATGCATTCATTCAATCTAAGACAAGAGTTAGAATAAATATAAAATCCCGTGTTACGAATAACTACGGTCACAGATCTACACAATCATCACAGTGTGGTTACAATTTCCCCTCGTTACAATTGAAACAAATAAATAAACTACATTACTTGGCTAGGGTTTTGCTAGAAAACACTAGATACCGGTTTAGTTGTTCATGGCAGTGGGTGACTGCATCGTTGATGTAGAAACGACCTCCATGATCTTATTCTCCGGATCTCTAGGTTTTGAATGACTCCTTCTATTTGAATAATATATATCTCCAAAGAAAGTGCTCTGGAAATTATGTAAATTTGAAGCTCCATAGGTTTGGTCCAAACCTTGGTATTTATAAAACTGATTGAGAAGAGTCCTGCTTAGATTAAACTTGTCCTACTTGGAGTAAGAGTCTTCTTTAATGTGTTTCTCCTCATTTCTGAGTCAAAACCCTTTAATATGATGTAGATACACCTTATACACGTTCTTTGGAAGTGTTGGAGTCGAACACAGAGACGTCCCAAGTCAAAAGGATCAATTGGAGTCAAACTGAGATTTTTGGACAAATCTGCAGTTTTCAGCTTTTTCACGTAGATACGTCTCCCTCTTTTGATCATAACTGGAACTACACAACTTGGATTGAAGCATACTTTATCTTGTTGGAAAAATAACTTCAAGCTCTTGTGTTTAGGATCAAAAATCACTTCATTTGGACCTATTTTAATTGAGATATGGTAGTCTAAAGTTAGCTAAAAGTTTGGACCTACTATTGGCCCCTATGCTTAAGCAGGGTTACTAAGCTTAGCTATGCTTAAGCGTAGCTTAGTCATAGGCCAAAAGTCTTGAGCGTAGCTTTATCGTAGTTTTTGATGTTTCTAGCCACTTTTAGCTACTGTATGCATAGCAAAATTCTTGGAAACTACTTTTCTTAATTATTACTTTGTTAGAACCCCCTCGACTCCGTTGGTATCTTTCCTGAAATTGCGATTCCAAAAAATGAATTTTTTGCCCTCTGGGAGACACTTTTTGCTTGAAAACATCTCTTTTGCTCTCTTCTTTGATAGACACAAGCGCATCCTTGGTTAATTCACCAAAGTTAGTTCGTTTCTTCATTAAGCTCCTGAAACATGCTTTAACACGCAAATCGCAGAAAAACACCAAGTAATGGAATGATAAGAGTTAACAATACCGAGTTAGGGACCTAAAACGGACAACATTTAACACCTATCACACCCCCAAACTTATATATTTCTTGTCCCTTAGCAATGAACTCAGGAAAACTTTGAAACTACCTCGTGATGATTATTTTTATTCTAACTACTCTACACTAATCCCTTGCTTTAGTGAGGGTTGACCATTACACTTAGCACATGTAACAAGTCTTTTAAACCCCTCGGCAACTCTGAGTGGACGAGTTAAGTCTAGTGAGGGTTAGTTATACTACCCACAACTTCTCTATTCTTCATTCTCATGCATTCATGCATTTACACACATTAATTAAGTTATGCTACAATGTATAAGATAACACGGATACAAATATTCCCACTCACTACCAAATAACAACTATCTTGAGCTAATGTTGAGAATGGTCCCCACTAAAGTAAATAACTTTGTTAATCTCTACTCCTAATTCGGACAACCTTTTGTGTTTTTGTGAACATTCTCCTATGGTAGATTAATCTTTCTTCTTCTACTTCATTGATCAAACTTTGCCATTTTATATGTAAAACTCACTATTTCCATCTTTTCCACTTTTTCCCTTTTTATCTTTCTAAGCTTCGGACTTTTCAATGAGGATTTTTAGTCCCAACCAACTGGGCCTGAGCTTCTTCCTTGGGATTTATGCTCATTAGTTTTCTCCCATTTTGACGCGAACACTCCTACTTTATGGTAATAAGCCCGATTATTCAGATCAAAGAACTACTTTTTGCATATTATTACTTTTTTTGAAAAAATTTCAAAATTTTTTAGATTTCCTCCATACTACTCCCCTTTTATAGTGGCAAAGCTAATTTTTCAACTACATAGTCAAAGATCAATTAATTGTCCCATAATGAATATGTGCATGTGCTTATAGGTCAAGATCGTCCTTCTCAGTTTCAATTTCACTAATTCATTCATCCATGTAAAATCACATCACTTGACTAACCCAATCTAATCATTACTCTCATGAGCGGGAATATTGCATCACTTACTACTCATACATCATAAACACAAACTTCATCAACTTGTAATGCAAAATACTCATGCGTAAAAACAAAGGATTTCTCAAAAACAATGCTTTCAAAATATATATTTTCAATCATTCCTTATATTAACTATACATTCTCCCCAAACTTAAATTAAACCATGTCCTCATGGTTCATAATCATACTCATGAGAAAGAATATAGTTACCCTTGAAGATCGATTTCGGAATTTCTCTTTATGCCCGTTCTCCTCCCCCCCCCCCCCCCCCCCCCCCCCCCCCCCCAAACTTGTATCGAGCTATCTGTAGAAATATTCAACAAAGCATAAATACCCAATATCATAGCAAGGGAAGAAGAAATACAATGATCGCTTTTTGAAAATCTTTACTCAGTATAGCACAGGGAATGAATTTTTTTTTTTTTGAATATAAACAATGATTTGGCCTTAAAGGCCTACAATCCTACGAATTGAAAATTGTGACTACTCTTTGAAATTGAAAACACTATCCTATTCTACAAACTGAGGTTAGAAACTAACTTTCACAACCTAGGAACAATGTTTAACATCGTCGGCGCGATGTGGCCACTTGTTCCTAACCGTATCATACACCTGATCCACCAATGTTAAACGTCGTCGGCGCGACGTGGCCACTTCCTCCTAACCCGTATCATACACCTGATCTACTAAACTGACAGATGCCATAAATCCCGATCCCGGATCAATGTCCTCATAAATCTTTAGTCGCTGACCACACATCTTGAACCTCTCATTTACAAAACCTACCTCTTAGTGGGTATAAACTGATTTAACTCTAAATGGTCTGTCCCATCTTAATCGGATTTTACATGGAAATAATTTCAGTTTTGAATAACACCGCCGTCCCTTCTAGCCAAGCTCAAAGGACTTAAGACAAACGTGATTAACATGATGCATTTTTATCCGAGCTGTGTAAATTCGAACATCTTTATACGCACAATTCTGTATCCCCTCACACACAGTTCTTAATCGCGGATCTTCCCCGGCATATAAATTTTTTACCATGTTTATACTCAACACTCGCTCATCTGGAAAGGGATCCTTAAGAGGGTTATCATCCTTGGTAGACTCTATGATCGTTCGGGGTACATGATCAGCTCTAGCAGCCCTCATACCCTTTTTATCCTTCAGCACACTATCCTCTTAATCCTTCATTAAACCATACAACACAATCTCAAGAAATGTATTTTCAGGCACCAATTCCTATGGAAGTATAAATGAAAGTTCAGGAGACTCTCTTGATGCTCTCTCTGGCTGCGAGTACAACGTAACTTCTAATGCAGCGATAAATTCCAAATTAGATCGTTGTTGGTCCTCCCAGTTTTCAAACTTTGCCTCTGACCTTTTCAACACAACCTCCAAATTATCTCTTGCATTACTCTGAGGTACAACTTATTCAACCAACTCATCAATATTTTTTATGTTAAAACACTCAACTTGTTCAGGTAGTTGATGGTTGATATAAAAAACATCCATCCTCATCTTTAGGTTCCCAAAAGATAGATCCATAGCCCCTGTTCTGCAATTAACGTACACATTTGCCGTAGCAAAAAATGGTCTTCCTAAGATAACAGGGATATGTCTCCTTGATCTACGTTCAGGTTCCATGTCTAGTACCAAAAAGTCTACAGGATAGTAGAACTTACCCACTTGAGCAATGGCATCCTCCAAAATTTCTCTCGGTTGTTTAGTTGATCTTCCTACCAATTAAAGCACCACCGAGGTAGGATTGAGCTCTCCCAACCCTAGTTGTTGATAGACTGAGTAAGGTAATAAATTAAAACTCGCACTAAGGTCAAGAAGAGCTCTACCAATCTTTTGGTCACCAATGACACAAGAAATAATAGGAGTACATGGATCTTTCCTCTTAGGTAGAGTATCACTTAGTAAGATTGAGCTCACTTATTCAGTCAACAAAATATTCTTTGGGACCTTAGTTCTACTTTTCCTTTTCTGCGTATAGAGGTCTTTAAAATATTTAACATAGGGTGGAATTTGGACGATAATGTCTAAGAGAGGTATATTGATCTTGACTTGTCGGAATGTCTCCAACATGCATGTCTCCTTATGCTGGCCATACTTGGTTGACTCTCTAAGACGTTAAGGAAAAGACGCTACCTTCTCATACTTTGCCCTATCCGGCTCTTCTGGTAATGTTTGGTCTTCTTTTTCATCCAAACAATAATGATTAAGTATGGCCCCTTACGATGACAAGGTTTTACCTATCGCAAGCGCACGAATCGTATTGTAGCATAAATTGGCTTAAGAAAAGGAATATTGATCCCACAGAGACTTGAATTATTCACTCTAGCAATCTAAAAATATTGAATTATGTTTGAAATTTTTTTGATTTATTTTGTTTGAGATCTATAACTAAATTAATTAAAAACAGAATTTAAATTATGATTGTGATCAAGGTAGAGAAAAACTAGGGTTTTCATGCGCCACCATTATCCGCGTAATATAATTATCTACTTGCTCAATTGCAAGAGGGTGATCCATCACCATGAATCAGATCGTACCGTAAATAGATGAATACGTCCCAAAAAGGATACTATCTACCAGATTCGCTACAACCCATCTCCGGACAGAGTGTGACTAGTACATGTCATCTACTTTACTTTAATCTACGCATATAACATAAAATTAAACTAAAGTATGTGTATATCACCTCACCGAGGCATGACTTGTGTAAACCTAGGGTTTCAAGTGTTAAGTACCATTCTATAGAAAATTATGCTATGTTTAATATAACATGATTGATTGAGATAATGCATTCATTCAATCTAAGACAATAATTAGAATAAATATAAAATCTTGTGTCACGAATTACTAAGGTTACATATCTACACAATCATCACAATGTGGTCACAGTTTTCCCTCGTTATAATTAAAACAAATAAATAAACTACATTACTTGGCTAAGGTTTTGCTAGAAAATTCTAGATACTTGTTTAGTTGTTCATAGCGGTGGGTGACTACATCGTTGATGTAGAAACGGCCTCCATAATCTTCTTCTCCGGATCTCTCCGTCTAGAATGACTCATTCTCTTTGAATAATATAAATCTCCATAGAAATTGCTCTATAAATTATGTAAATTTGAAACTCCTTAGGTCTGGTCCAGACTTTGGTATTTATAGAAGTGATTGAGAAGAGTCCTGCTTGGATTAGACTTGTCCTACTTAGAGTAGGAGTCCTCTTTAATGTGTTTCTCCTCAATTCTGAGTCAAACCCCATTAATCTGATGTAGATATACCTTATGCACGCTCTTTGGAAGTGTTTGGAGTCAAATACAAAGTCACCCCAAGTTAAAAGGATCAATTCGGGTCAAACTGGTATTTTTGGCCGAATCTACAGTTTTCAGCTTTTTCTTGCAAACACGTCTCATTTGTTTTTATCATAACTGGATCTACACAACTTGGATTGAGGCTTACTTTATTGTTTTGGAAAGATGACTTCAAGCTCTTTTGTTTAGGTTCAAAAATCACTCCATTTGGACCTATTTTGTCTGAGATATAGTCGTCTGAAGTTGGCTGAAAGTTTGGACCTACGATTGGCCCCTACACATAAGTGTAGTTATTACTACTCTTAAGCGTAGCTTAGTCGTAGGCCAAAAGTCTTTAGCGTAGTTTGAGCGTAGTTTTTTATGTTTATTGCCAATTTTAGCTACTGTAAGCATAACTCAAGTGTAGCAAAATTCTTCGAAACCACTTTTCTTGATTATTGTTTCATTAGAACCCTCTCAACTATGTTGGTATGTTTCGCGAAGTTGCGGCTCCGAAAAATGACATTTTTGCCATTTCGGGGACATTTTTTGCTTGAAAACATCTTTTTTGCTCTCTTCTTGGATAGACACAAGCACATCCTTGGTTAATTCACCAAAGTTAGCTCATTTCTTCACAAGCACATCCTAAAATGGACAACATTTGGCACCTATCAACATGCTTCCAATTGTTTTTTAAAACTGTGTTTTCCCAACAATGGTATCTGAGCAGGTTATTGTTTTTGTATAAAGGCTTTATCACAAACATCCATGGATCTAAATTCACTGTTATTGTTATTATATGCATGATGTTATTTGTATTGGTATAACAATTATGATTGATGTATTTGTTAATGTTTTGGGAACTCCATGGATGAGACCTTAGGCTTTTGGTTTGTAAAGGCATAAGCTTATGTGTTTGGTATCATCTGAAAGTATTACTATTATTGTGTATTAAAACTCTTAGAATTGGGTGATCCTCCTCATGAGCCCAGACATAAGAGTTGTGCAACGAAGTTTTTCCAGGTTTCCCATTAGTAAGTGAAAGAAGGAAAAAATAGAGGAATATATGTATATATATATAGTGAGGATTTGAACCTATCCCCTTTTATAAATTTGTAGGTTGTGCCACTGTTCCATACATATTTATATATAGTGGGCCCTTATTATAATAATGTATATACAGTACAACCTGGTAGCGATCTCCCAGTGTGGGGAGTTCGTTGGGTTTCACGTTGGAATGGTTACAGTGTGAATGAGGTGATTATATATATATATATATATATGTGGTCCCCAAATATATGGCAGATAGGAGCGAAATGTTGCACATTATAGGCCCCTAACTTGGTATTGTTAAGTCTTATCATCACATTACTTGGTATTTTTATCTGGTTTGTGTGTCTAAGCATGTTTTAGGAGCTTACCAAGGAAAATGAGCTAATTTTGGTGAATTAACTGAAGTCGCGTTTATTACCCATTAAAAGGAAAGGAAAACGAGGAAAAATAGAGTTTTGAACCAAAATGATGCTTTCCAAAGGGGAAAGATGGGCATGGAATGTCTTTATATATTGATGTGTGCCACAGGAACAAACGTCGTCCAAAAATACGAAGAATTGCAAAAAGTAGGAATTTCATATTTCGGGCCAAATTTAGGCGTATACAACTAGGGCTGCAAACGAACCGAACCGAGCTTTTCAATGTTTAAGGTCTCTTCATTTATTAAACGAGCCTATAAAATGAGTTCAATCTTGGCTTATTTTTTTAACGACGAGTCCAAACCGAACATTAGATTTAACGAATTGAGCCCGAGCGTGCTCACGAACGACTCGTTTCAGTTGCAATATAAATTACTCTTGTCAATAGCTGTCTGGATTGAGTTGTTGCATGTCTGTTTTTAACATATTTTCATTAATATAATTTTTTACGAATGATTTTTATGTTATGGCCGCATAATTCCTATAATCTTTTCACAATAATCTTCATAATTTATTCAATTTGAACACTTTCTTTTGTCAAATATGAGATAATTTTACTATTTAACTTAGACGAGCCTATTCACGAGCATGGCGAGCCAAGCTTGGTAATGTTCAAGCTCGGCTCGTTTACTAAACGAGCCTAAATATTAGGCTTAGACACGGTTCGTTTACTAAATGAACGAGCACGAGCCGAGCTCTTAACGAGCCTGCTCACGAACAACTCGGTTCATTTGTAGCCCTATATACAACAAGAAAAAAGTGTCTAGAAATTTGATTTTTGCACAAAGGCTGCGCAAAGCAGACGCATATACTGAGCGCATATGCGCACTAGACCGGGGGCATATGCGCAACCATCTGCGCCAGACACAACAAATTCCTGGTTCGAATGGAACTTAGACTCTCTCGACTTGTTTCACACTCTAACACCTCCAAGCACATGTATTAGGGATATTTACATCATATTTAGGTGGTTTAACTCAGATTTATAGAAGAACATATAAAAGAGGACTCCAGGTCAAAGCAGGACAGTTCCAACACAATAGGGACTCTTCTCAACTTCTTCAATAAATAATAAGTTCTGGAGTAAAATTAAAGGAGACTCCCAATATATTATTTTTAGAGCTCTCATAGAATATATTGTTGGAAATTTTCATCATCCAAATGAGGGAGTCATTCAAGACCTAGAGATCCGGAGAAGAAGACCATGGAGGGCGATTCTACATCAACGATGCAGATCTCTTCAACCATGAGCAACTAAATCGGGTAGATAGGGTTTTCCAACAAAACCCTACCAAGTAATTTATATTTATTTATTTGTTTCATTTATAAAAAGGGGAAACTGAAGAACACACACGTGATGATTGTGTAGATGAGAGACCGTAGTTATTTAATATAAAATATTATATATTTATTCTACTCTTGTCTCAGAATGAATGAATGTTTTATCTTAATCAATCATGTTTATTCAATATGAGCTAGAACTCGGATGCTTAAATCATGATTTTTTACACAATGATCTCCACACATGAAATCCTAAGTTTACACAGGTCATGTTTAGGAGACGTGATATAGACATGCTTTAGTTTAATTTCATCTTGTAGAAGTAGAGTAGAGTAAAGTAGTTTGAATGCACTAATAACACTCAGTTCGAAGATGGGTTGTAGCGAATCCGATTGATTGTATTTCTTTGGGGATTAAAATTGATTATTTGCAGTTCTAATTTGATTCAGATGTGATGTATCGTGTCACACCCCAAATTTCCTAGGACTCCGAAACCCGAGCCTAAGAGCTAAGGGAGTGAATGCGAAAGTAAAAAGAAACGAAAAATAGATCATTTAGTCGTCAAATACCCGTACAAGGGAAAAATAGTCATTTTACATCTCAAAGATTTCAAAAAGATCACGCGGATTCGAAAAGAAGGTAAAACGAAACAATCGGCACCTTGAACGAATCATTTTAACACCCCATGATCACCCAAGGGTAAAAAGGTCATTTCAGGGGATAAATAGTAATTTCAAAGTGTAACTACAAAGTTTGGACCTAGAACAAGCTGTAGAAACAAACGGAACAAAAATAGTAAACCAGGGTCGAAACAGGGTTGGACCACCTAGTCGACTGGAATAGATAAAGACTTCGAAATTTTTTACGGAAAACCAGCTTGATTGCCCAGTCGACTGCCCCTGGAGACTAAACAAATGACCCCCAAACAACTTCAAACCCTTAGGGATCATGAAACAAAGTTCTTAACTCGTTTAGAAAAATTTAGAAATGGGAAAAAATCATCTATACTCAGTTTATTTTTATCAAAGACACTTCCTTGAAAATCTGTAAAAAATAACCGTCTTGCCTCCGATCTTTGTTCTAACTACCGCCAGTTTCTAAAAGTCAAAATCTTTATAAAAATGAGTTTACAATCATTTCTAAAACAAGGAAATTTACTAGGGTTACAGGGGTGGGCAAAAGCGGGTTTTTCCATTCATAACGAAAATGATTTGTTTGAAGACCTAAAAAAATGTCATTTTCAGCCAACTTCCTAATAACCACATTCAATAGCAATAATCCACTTCACAACTCAAAATGAAAGGATTCAAAGGCTACATTCAAACGCCCTAAGGCAAAACATGTCATAGTTTGAACAAAATACATAGTTTTACATTTCCGGAATCGAAGTGCACCAAAATAAAAGAATGCCCGCGCATAACGCTCCGAGGGATATACATCAAAGGTAAACTACCCAGCTAACATGCTAACCGACAAAAGATAAGTATTTATTCATTCATTTACATGTTTACAAAAGAGAAGCATGTGTATACATGTATATCACACTAATGCTTTACAAAATTAATACGGTCCACCACCCATACACAAAGGGTGGACAAAGTGCCACACATCCACAGAGAGACTACAGAACTCTCCCAATGGAATCATCACTTGAAAAATATATAAATTCATGGGGTGAGGAAGTGTCATCGCCTCAATCTCGGTAGTCCGAGTAGTACAACCCCCCCAAGGTTCATGTTATTAATCTTAGGTAGGTCTCTTGCCCCACATGGCTCTCACACCAATCCAAGACCCCATCGAACCAACAAATAATTTCCCAACATGCTCACATCATAGTTATTCACAAATATGGCGTACTATCAACAAAGATATCACAATTACATATTTGACAATTTAAATGCAATGTGACTCAACCCACTCATGGTACACGCCCGATACGGTTAACATACCAATTCTTCCCAAGTGATTTTTGACACTTTCACTTTTAACAAGGAAGAGCGGTTGCATGAGATGACCCATGACGAAAGATCCGAAGATTCAATGCACGAGGCGACCCGCAACTTTGAGGATGGAACAACCCAACCTATATCACATTTTCAGACTTACTAGTTCAGTAGGTGGGAAACACCACCTAGCTAGTTGTTCTGACGATCCGACACAAGACTACTCACACAAGGTTACTAAACCCACATAGACCAATACCCATATATTTGACACTACATGGAGTACTCAAAATGCATCCGGAATTTCAATAACAACCATGCTTCATCACAATACATGCATGTCTCATTATGCATTATATTGTACCCAACTTATCATCATGCTTACAATTTCACACTTATAAGAAATAGTTCACAATATTCTCCATCATAATACATGCTTATCTCATTATGCAATATATTGTACTCAATTTATCATAATGCTTACAATTTCACAGTTATAAGCAATAAATCACAACAAGCATTAATATTACACAATCATGCTCTTCAAGGGCCTAGTTCGTCGTCTAAGACTCAACTCGCATATATATAAATATATACGGTATATATACACATAGACGCACACATCCTCGTACAAAAACTAAAACAACTTATTTTTCCCCTACCTCAATCCAAGCAAGCTAACACAAGGCCAAAAGAGGTCCAAGCCAAGCTACCAATTCAAGTGCTTAAAAGGATAACTTTCAACTAGAAACACACCATTCAATGAACAACAAGATTATAATGGTGTCACAATAAACCGAAATCATTCAAAAGTGGCTCCAACCACAAGAATCAACCAAACCCTAATGATTGCTAAACTAGGGTTTCATGAATAAAGGAAATCATATGAGTAGAAGATTGTGAACTCACCCCCAGCTTCTTCACAAGATGAAATTAAGAACCACTACAAGTGAAACCCTACTTGATGGTCGGAAAGAAGCTCAACCTTCCACAAAGATGAACAATTGAAAGAGAATAATCAATACAAGTATAAGTAACTTGAAAGTTAGGGTTCTTGTAAACCAAACCATATAGTGGAAGAGAAACTTACCCAAGAGTAGCTTAAGAACACCACCTTAAACCACACTAAACAAAGAGAGAAGGAATGAGCAAGAGATTGTGTTGAGAGGTTACAAGTCTTGAAAAAAAAAAAGACCTAAAAAATGTAGAGATTCGCCACTCAAATTTCTCACAATCCAAGGGTTGAGAATAAGGCAAAGAAAATGATAAATGATCCAAGGGTGGAAATGAAGTCTTGCAAATGAAAGACCAAGAATAATGCATTCATGCATTTGTGTGTCATCCAAACAAGACCCTATGATCCAAGGGTTGAGAATAGATATGGAAGAAGACTCAAGATCAATGATTGAGAATGAGACAACACTTAAAAGTGTGAAAAGACCAAATCATTCTCAACTTAGAATTAATTACAAGAGTGCAATCATGCCTCTCAATTACCCTTTTTACCCCATATCTTCGTCTCTATTTACTATCATACCACTCATACCCCAACACTTAGCTAAATCTCTACAATTTTCACTAAGTGCTCATAATATGAAAATACAAATTTACCCTTTGGTCATTTATTTTCCGAAATCGTTTTCAACAATTTTCATTATTCTCAAAATAAAAATACAACATGCAACTTACAAATTTAATCTCACATAAAACATGTAAGTAATGCAAAACACATAAACACATAATCACATAAACACTTAATCTTAATAAATTTTTAATTAGAACGTAAAAATACCGGACGCTACATATCGTCCGTCTACAATTGAATGAGTAAATAACTACAGTATGAGGTTAGCGGTGGAGCTATGAAAAACCCTAGACTTTCTCTACCTTGAATCACAACTTAGTTTTAATTCCTGTTTTCAGTTAGTTTAATTAGAAGATAGATTTCAAACCAACAAACAATTTTCTCAAAATCCTTAATTTAGTATTGTTAGAATACTAAGGTGAATAAATACAAGTTTTTGTGGGATTCGACATTCCCGTTCTCAATCCATATAGTATAATACGATTCATGCGCTTGTTGTTAGGAGCCGAATGTTACACATTCTAGGCGATTAATTCGGTATTGTTAGTTTCTATATCGTACTACCTTGATATTTTTATGTAATTTGTATGTTTAAGCATGTTTCAGGTTCAGTACATGTAAAGCGAGCTAAATCTGATGAATTAACTGAAGTACTGGCTCATAACCATTCAAGACCCAAGGCCAAGGTAAAATGAGGTGCAAAAATAGACTAAAAGGAAGTTAAAAAGATAAAACAAGTGCAGTGGAGGCAAGCGGAAGCAACCAAGATGCATGAGGCGAATTTCAAACAAGAATAAAAGTATTTTCTATTTTAGGATTAATCCTACGGTTTTGGGATCGATCCCACCTTCAGGCGCTGGAATTGACGAGAGTTACTCTGGGATAGATCCTTAGAATATGGGATCAATCCCAGGTCATGAATTAGGTGGATTTTTGTGGGTCTGGTTTGATGTATTACACACTCTAGAACGTGTTGGGATATATTTTAAATATATTCTAATTAATATTGAAGATTTTTTAGTCTATTTACAAGGATTTGACATCAATCAAAGAGTTCAACTTCAACAAGACTCTACATCTATAAATACAAGTTTTATATCAGATTTGAGGGCTCTCTCTGGGTCGCCTCTTTTCTCTATAACAAAATTAGTGCGTAAAAGCCATATCAAGAGAGCGACAGAAGGAAGAGCAACAAGAGAAAAAAAGATATAAGAGAACACCGTAAAATCTATGGAGTCGAGTTCATCATCAACAATACTAACACCGACACCCATGGGCACCTAAACAGTAACTAGGGTTTCTAACAAAACCCTAGACCAAGTAATGTAACCTACTATTTATTTATTTATATTGTGAAAGGAGAAGCTAAAGAACACTCCTGTGATGGTTATGTAGACGAGAGATTTATACTCCATGTTTATATAAGAACTTATATTATTCTATTCTAGATTGAATTTATGTTAATTCTTGCATAACTACACTTAACTGCTACGAGCTAGAACTCCGAAAGTTAGGTTGCTAGTTATCTATATAACGGTGCTTAAAACATGAAACTTTAGTTTGGACAATTCATGCTAAGGGAATATGAAACAGACATGTCTTTAATTTAATGCATAGTAGGAGTAGTGTAGGGTAATTGCATGTCTGAATCATATTTGTTCTAAAGATGAATTGTTACTGAACTCGGTTGAATGTAATCTTTGTTGGGGACTAGATACTTGCTTATAGCAGCACTAGTCTAATTCGTAGGATTTGTCTTTCCCTTTTATAGTAGAATGAATAACATGTTTATATTACAAGGCTAGTGGTGGCGTTAGATACACCCTAGACTTTCTTTCTATTGAATTTTCTCAATTTATCTTAATTATTTTATTTAGTTTAGTTGTTAATTTAATTAGTTTAAAATAAAAATCAAAATCAAACTATCTTTACAGCTCAAGAATATTATTTTGTTAGAATTTAGAGTATGACTTAGTCTTTGTAGGATCGATAAACATTGTCTCAAGTTATATTATATTACGAACTGACTCGTACGCTTGCGATAGGCAAAACAAGGTCGTATTTAGGGTCTATTTTTAATCATATTTTTAGCCGACCTACTGAGCCGATCACTTCTGGTCGGTAAAACTAGGTCACTGTAAGGGTCCATTATTAATCCTTATCTTAACCCGACATATTGCCGCACCAAGTTTTTGGCGTCGTTGCCGGGGACTTGGCAATATTTTATACTTTAGTAGTATAGTAGAATGAGTTTTTGTATTATAGCTAAAGTTAAAATTTTGTGTTTTTGACAGGTACACTGAAAAGCACAAAAGGAAACCAGAGAGCGGTGAAGATTGCTTTACTGGACTGATTATGAGTTTTAGTGTAGTTTGATTTTACGTATAATTTTAGCTTTATTTTCTCGCTTTAGTTAAAATAGTTTAGTAGAAGTTAGTTTCAATTTAAAAAATAAAAAATTGGCTTTGTGTATGAGTGGTTTGCGATCGCTAACAAACAATCTAGTTCCATTTGATCCAGAAATTGAAAGAACATTTCGCATAAATATAAAGGCTAATAAATTAAACAATCTTAGAAAAAAATTAGACTTCATTGAGATGGATGATGCTGACGCATAAGCTCGACAAGTCCCAGGATCTTCCTTGAAAGATTATTATGCACCCCATAAGTTCGAATCATATGTTGAACTTCTTAATAAGGTTGTAGTGACACATTATGAAATCAAAACAAGTATTCTTAACATGCTACCCAAGTTCCATTGACTTAAGAATGAGGATCCATATCAGCATGTTAATGAATTCATTGAAATAAGCTCCATGACCAAAATTGAGAATCTGAACACCAACTTGTTGTGTGTGCGTCTATTTTCCTATTCTTTGAAAGAAAAAGCTAAATAATAGTACACCAATTTGGATAGGGCGGTGAAGATTAGTTGGGATAAACTTAAATTTGAGTTTTTGTTAAAATATTTCTCGATAGGTAAAACCCATGAAGTGAAACATGCAATTACATATTTTAGAGAATTATCAGGTGAACAATTTCATGATGCATGGGAAAGATTCAATGAAGTTTTGAGGAAGTGTCCCCATCATAGGTTTACAAATGATGATTTTGTGCATAATTTATATCTAGGATTGAATGAGAAGCATAAAAATTTGATAGATGCAGCAGTAGGAGGTCAGTTTACACTAAAACTAGTATATGAACTTTGGAAACTGTTTGACTTGGTGAGTGAGAATTCGCTTCAACATGAATCTGAAATGTGAGCTCTAATCCTTAAGAAATTAGAAGATCTATATGAAATCGATAGGGATGATGATGTGAAAGCGCAAGTAGCAACATTAGGTCAGAAATGCGATAAATTCATAATTCTAACCCAAGCAGCTCCGAGGGAAGTCTTATCAATAGGACCTAACTCCTCTAACCTATAATATCAAGGAAATGGGGTGGTTTCCATAGATGTGAATGCAACCTACACTAACCTGAACAATAATCCTTATTCTAATACATATAATCCGGGTTGGCATAATCATTCAAACTTATAATACCGATCCCAGAATGTTGGGAATCCAACTAAAAGTTTCAATTCAAATCAACTATCATTCAATAGTCACAACTTTCAGTCCAATAGTCAAGCATATCGTCCTTATACCCAAAATCAGCCCCCATATCGGAATCAAAATCCACCACCTAGACCCCCTGGTTTTGAGGATGAGATGATGAGCGCCATGAAGGAGTTTAAGAATAAATCTAGTAATTTTCAGGCGTCTATCCAATTGTTGAACTCGCATTCCCAATCCATTGCTAAGTTAGTGATCGATTTCATTGAGTCGGTAAAAATAATGATTAAGAATAAGACCTAGATATGATCCAGTTTTACCTATCGTAAGTGCACGAATCGTATTATAGTACAGTATACTTAGGATAGGGTTATTGAATCCACATGACTAAGTCGTATTCTAAACTCTAGCAGAGTAATACTCTTGAATTGTTAAGATACTTTGATTTCGATTTTGATTATTAACTAATAAACAACTAAACTAAATAAAACAAGTAAAGATAGATTTGAGATAGAAATGGTAGAGATAGATTCTAGGGTATTTCTAACTCCACCACTAACCGCATAATATAGACTTATATTCATTCAACTGTAAAAGGGTGATCCATCATATGTGAATCAGATATAGGGCTGCAACAGGCAAACCTTAATCCCAAAATAGAAACAATTCATCCGACTCGGCTACAACCCATCTTCAGAATGAGAGTGACTTGTACATGCATGCTACTTTACTCTAAACTACTCCTATAATGCAATAAAATAAACTAAAGCATATCAGTATCACATCTACTAAGCATGGTCTGTCCAAACCTAGATTTCATGCTAATTGACCACCATTGTATAGAAAACCATAATTTAAACATCAGAGTTCTAGCCCTTATGAGAAAACATGGTTGAATAACATAAAATATTCATTCAATCTAGGATAAGAAGAGAACAAATATAGAATCTTATATAAAATTATAATTTGTTCATGCTAGGGTTTTGTTAAAAACCCTATATAACGCTTTAGTCGTTTGTGATTGAAGAGATCCTCATTGTTGATGTAGAACTCCTCTTCATGTTTCTTCTCTTGGCCTTCTATCTGGAATAATATTCTGTTGAGAGCTTCCAAGACAACCTTTAATGCTGAACTTAACCCTTTATTTATAGAGGAAAACATCCTAGTTGTATCGGGATTGCTTCATCTTCAAGTAAATCTTTTCCTTGTGTGAATTGGTGAGAAAGGAAGTGAAATTTGACCATAATATGCCTAAAATACGTCCCAAGGTGTCTTGGAGTGCAAAACAAGTCAAACGGGGCCGAAATGAGGTGTATCTATGAAGTTGAAGTCGGTCATTCTCAAGTACTAGAGAAATATCTCGAGTTCTCGTAACCCCTAAATGAGTTTCGTCCATGCTACACTGTTTTGATCATATCTTGAGCTACGGGTGAAGTTTTTGCATAATTCAAAATGTGTTGGAAAGATGACTTCATGAGGATGAGTTTAGGTTTTCGAATAACTCAATTTGGAGTTATTTTGACTAGGTTATGGTGGTTTGAATATGCTCAAATCTTTCGGTAAGTTAAGTGCTCAAGAACTCGGTAGTAAGCTCGAGTTCTCGATAATTGCATAATCTCAAGAACTTGGTGACTGGCGCTAGATGGCGTGGGGTGGTGTTGAAAACTCTCTGGATGATAGAGCCTTCTGGAAAATGGCATTACTGAGTTCTCGGTAGTGGACTTTTAATCTCGACCAACTAAGCTCGAGCTTTTAACTTTGGATATTTTTATGGTCATTAGTCTTCTCCCCTTTTAGCGCGAACACTCACTACTTTATGGTAAGAGGCCTGGTTACTCAGGTTGAAGAACTAAGGACTGACCTAGGTTAGATGGATTCACATGGGCACTCGTGCTTACCCCCCCCCCCCCCCCCCCCCTCCCCACCATCAGTTGCAGGTTCCAGACAGATGTAGGACATCGTGCGGAGCGGCAACAACCCAGGTGGATTTGGATGTCTCCGTTTTGTGGTGGTCCTTTTTACTTATTGTATCTCCTATCCTATTTTTAGAGATTTTCATTGAGCCAGCCTGTTACCCCTTCCATTCATTATATTATTGTATTATTTTGACACCGACATGTGCCTTTATGTATCATTGTTATTGTACTGCCAGTTATTCGCATATCTATTGAAATTGTTGTCCATATTATTATTTTCCCTATTGTTTCCATTATTATTGTGATTCTAGTGGTTGCTCGCACTGATATCATACCTCGGAATTCGCTAATTCAACGGTTCGGGGATCTTAGGAATTTGGGGCGTGACAAATGATATAGAAATTTCCTCCATGATTGGGTTTATCGTTCTTATAGGTTCTTAAATTGTAGAGTGAGAAAGTCTTCTTTGAGAGAATATTCTCCAAGAGTTGGAGAATATTTCAGAAATATGTTGAATGGGTTGGTGATCTGATGATTTCTCTCACGTAGCTTCTCATATTTATAGATAAAAGTAGCTTTAATTATGGCATTAACTTTCTTGGTCTCCAAGTTTACTTTGTGTGAGGACCACTCAATATCTGAATTGACCATCATGTCCTTGTATTTTATTGCATAAGGGGATAAGAAATCAAATTTGCAGAACGGATTTTGATGTGTTTCGACGCCACCACCGATTGATCGGTGGTTTACACTGACTGATTGGATGGCTTATCCCGATCAATTGGTAGAGAGCCCCAATCGATCGACATACCCTAACTCCGAATTTCAGGGTTTTACCATATTCGTCTTGTGTTCAGTTGTATTCTTCCTTGAACTAACTTGTACCTTAGTCTAGATTGAGTGGTTTCATGCTTCAGAATAGTGGGCTGAATTGGGATTTTGGTTAATTCTCCGGAATTAGCACGTATTTACATTAACGTCCCTGAAACATGCTTAAACACGCAACACTGATAAAAATACCTAGATAGTCGAATATAAGGACTAACAATAGGTTATTACGAGCCTAGAATGTCCAACATTTGGCTCCCATCAAGCCCCCCAAACTTAGATATTACTAGTCCCTTAGCAATAAATGAAATGAAAGAACTCAATGTAAGACGAAAACTTTCCTATTCTAACTACTCTAAACTATTCCTTTTCTTTCGTGAGGGTTTTACGATTACACTTAGCATATTTAAAAATCCTTTTTTAAACCCCTAGGATGTTCCCAGTGGACGAGTGAAATCTCGTGAGGATTAAATAGACTACCCACAACTTCTTTATATTCTTTATTTGCACATATCCATAAATATTCTTATTCATCAATCAAGCGATGATATAATTCATACAATATATGGACACAAATAAATTCCACTCATTTATAAACAACAATTATCTCAGATAAGTGTCAAAAGTGGTATCCACTAAGTATTTAGACCAACTAATTTCTACTCCCAAATCAGACAATTTTCCGTGTTTTGTGAACTTTCTCTATAGCACATTCATTTATGTGTTCAGTATATACTTCTCTAATTTTTCCTTTCTTTCTCTTTTTTTCCATCATTTTTTCCCCTTTTGACGTGAACACTCGTCGCATTGTGGCGAGAGGCCCAGTTAATTAGGTCAAAGAGAGATTATTAATTTTCTTTCTTTTTTTTTCGTATGCCACCTGATGCGGTCAAACTAGGATTTTAAACAGTGATTAAGAATGGACCCTTACAGTGACCTAGTTTTGCCTTTCGCAAGTTCACAAATTGTATAATAGTATATTTTGACTTGAGAAAGGTTGTCGAAACCAATGGACTAAGTCGTACTCTAAATTATAGAGAAGTAATACTCTTGAATTGCTATGACAATATGATTTATTGTTTGTGATCTATTAACTAAATTTACTACACTAATGACAGAAAAGTAAGATAGTTATGATTCAAGGTCGAAAAAAAATTAGGGTTTTCATACTCCATCACTAACTGCATAATGTAGCTATCTACTTGATCGCTTGTAAAAGGGCGATCTGATGTCTGCCGAACGGGGTTTAAAATAATGATTAAGAACGAATCCTTACGATGACTAGGTTTTACCTATCGCAAGTACATGAATCGTATTGTAGTACAAATTGGCTTAAGAAAGGGAATATCGATCCCATAGAGACTTGGATTATTCACTCTAGCAATTTAAAAGTATTGAATTATAGTAGAAAAATGTTTGTTTGATTTGTTTAAGATCTATAAATAAATTAACTAAAAATAAAATGCAAATTATGATTGTGATTCAAGGTAGAAAAAAACTAGGGTTTTCATGCTCCACCACTAACCGCATAATATGGTTATCTACTTGCTCAATTGCAAGAGGGCGATTCATCGCTGTGAATCAGACGTATCGCAAAGAGTCGAATACGTCCCGAAAAGAATACTATCCACCGGATTCGATACAACCATCTCCGAACGGAGTGTGACTAGTACATGCCATCTATTTTACTCTAATACTCCTACTGCATAAAATTAAACTAAAGCATGTCTATATCACCTCGTTAATGCGTAGCCTGTGTAAATCTAGGGTTTCAAGTGTTAAACATCATTGTGTAGAAAATCATGATATGTTTATAATAACATGATTGGGTGAGATAATGCATTCATTCAATCTAATATAAGAATTAGAATAAATACACGAATAACTACGATATATGTTCTGCACAATCATCATGATGTGGTCACAGTTTCCCCTAAATACAATTGAAACAAATAAAGAACTACATTACTTAGCTAAGGTTTTGCTATAAAACCCTAGATACCGAATTAGTTGCTCATGGCGGTAGGTGACTGCATCGTTGATGTAGAAACGGCCTCCATGATCTTCTTTTCCAGATCTCTAGGTCTTGAATGACTCCCTTCTTTGAATGATATGAATCTCTAGAGGAAGTGCTCTAAAAATTATGGAATTAGAAGCTCCCCAGATATGAATCAGACCTTGGTATTTATAGACAAAGTTGAAGGAAATCCTAGTTGCATTAGACTTGTCCCATTTGGAGTATGATTCCCCTTTTATGTGCCTTTTCTTAAAAACTGAGTCAAACCCATGAATCTGATGTATAATATATCTAAAACACGTGTATAAAAGTGTTGGAGTCAAAGTCAAGTCAACGAAAGTTGAGTCAGACCAGGATTTGAAGTTGAGAAGCTTTCTTACGCTTGGCCCATACACTTAAGCGTAGCTCCCAGCTACGCTTAAGCGTAGGTAAGTCGTAGGCCAAAATCCACAAGCGTAGCTTGAGCATAGTTTTGAGTATTTTTGGCCACTTTTCGCTATTGTAAGCGTAGCAAAATTCATGGAAACCACTTTTCTTATTTATTTCTCCGTTAAAACCCCCTCGACTCATTTGGTATGTTTCCCAAAGTAACGGCTAAAAAAAATGACATTTTTGCTTGAAAACACCTCTTTTGCTCTATCTTTAGATAGACACAAACACTTCCTTGGTTAATTCACAAAAGTTAGCTAATTTTCTTCATTAAGCTCCTGAAACACACTTAGACACACAAACCACATAAAAATACCAAGTAATGGAATGTTAAGACATAACAATAGCGAATTAGGGGCCTAAAATGGACAACATATGGCACCTATCACGATCCATCACATGTGAATCAGATTAGCGTTACAAATAGTCGACCCTTAATCCCCAAAAATATAATGTCAACCGCATTCGCTACAACCCATCTCCGGATAGAGTGTGATTAGTGTTGTAAACTACTTTACCCTAATTTACTCCTACAACAACAAAATAAACTAAAGCATGTTTATATTACCTTGCTGAGGCATGACCTGTGTAAACCTAGGGTTTCGAGTTTTAAGAACCATTGTGTAGAAAATAGTAATTTATGCATCTGTGTTCCATCCCATATTGAATAAATACGATTGATTGAGATAAAACATTCATTCGTTCTAAGACAATAATGGAATAAAAATAGAATCTCTTATATTGAATAATTACGGTCTCTCATCTACACAATCATCACATGTGTGATCTTCAGTTTTCCCTCGATACAATTGAACCAAATAAATGAACTACATTACATGGCTAGGGTTTAGTTAGAAAAATCCTAGATACCCAATTAGTTGCTCATGGTGGAAGAGATCTGCATCGTTGATGTAGAATTGCCCTCTATGGTCTTATGTTCTGGATCTCTAGGTCTTGAATGACTCCCTTTTTCAAAAGATGTAAATCTCCAGAGAGAGTTGTGATACCCCGTAATTTTCAGGCATAGGTTGGCCAGGTCTATACCGAAAACTATGATGCATCAACATTCTATAATAAACAAGCACGGAATCAAAAGACATAACGAATAAATAATTGAGTCTCAAAAGTTTAATTTTCTTGAATAAATAAATTAAGAAATCCAAATCCCCAAAAAAGGGTACAACTCGGGAATCCATATCTATGGACCCCTAACCATAAATGAATAACAAGAGTTTGAAAAATATTTTAGAATTGAGTCCCTACACTGAAATAAAGTGAAAAGCTGAACCACTTGAAAATGAGTGACCAAATGAGATGAGTCCTCAACCCTGTGGCGGAAATTGCTGAGGACCTGAAATGATAACAACGGTGAGTCAAGCCCACGAGCAAGTAGACTCTACATGATCCCAAACAGAGTACCAATAATCCTTTCATCTAACCCAACCAAAAATAAGAGTAAAACTATAATACTTTTTTTTTATTATTATTTTAAGCATAAATCCTAAATAACTACCATCCTGGAAATAGGCAAAACATTTAAAGTACAACATAATAAAATCACAAAACAATAGGCAAACCAAATAAAGTGCAATTATAATTAAATTACAAAACAATAGGAAAAACAAAAAAGTGCAATCATAATTAAATCAAAAAACAAAAGGCAATTTAATCATGTTTAACCATAACCACATACACGATAACTTTTCTTGCCGTCACTAGTTAACCACGGTACAGATGAGACTGCGTTAATACTCTGCCCATGGTAGTTCCACATTCCATAATAAAATAAATAATAAATACTATTTATTTCGTGTGAGCGAGGTAATAAAACTATAACAGTAGCAGTTTTATTATTTGGCAATGTCAGTGGTTCACTTAGCCACCAAAATTGGCTTGCAACGGAATCAATAATGACAAACTTTATTATGCCCGCGTAACCACGGATATATTAGCTAACACTAATTGCTTGCCTTCACAGAAAACATTCTTTACGATTATGCAGATGCATATTATGCACAATAATGGACTAAATTATCTGAAGTTATATATATATATATATATAAAAGATAAATGCACATGTGACCAAGCTATACTATTTATCAACTAGCCCAAGCCATATATCCTTTCCTAGGTGCACAAGTGTTAATACCCCTGAAATCTCTAATAGCAATAAAGCTATATATATATAGGCCTGCGTAAGATATTTATGTGACTCCAGATCCGTTTGGAAAGTGGTTTTGTCTGATTTTGTTTTCTCTATTTGGTCGAGTTTTGTTTTGTCTGGTCTTGTCTGGTCTTGTCTTGAATCAAAAACTTTGTTTGGTAAGCGGTCTGATTTTTTGGTCTGGTCTGAGAAAACAAAAACTTTATATATATTAGTTTATATATTATTTTATGTATATAACTTTATATATTATTAAATATATAATATATTATTTATATTTAATAATATATTTAAAAATATTATATATATATTTAATAAAATTATTTTATATATATTATTATAAAATAATAATATATATTATTCTACATATTATTAATATTTTTATTTTTTAATTTTATATATCTTTATATATATATCATTTTTTAATTTATATATTATTATATATATATTTAATATATATATATAATAATATTATTATATATATATTATTATAAAAATAATAATATATATTATTTGATATATTATTTATGTATATATATTATTTCTTAATTTTATATATATATTTTTATATATATATTATTTTTGAATTTATATATCTTTAATAATATTATTTTATATATATATTTAATTATATTATTTTATATATATTATTATAAAATAATAATATATATTATTCTATATATTATTTTGAATTTTATATATTATTTTATATATATATTATTTTTGAATTTATATATTATTTTTATATATATATTTAATATATATAATTTTAATAATATTATTCTATATATATTATTATAAAATAAAAAATATATATTATTCTATATATATTAATATATATTATTTTTTAATTTTATATATTATTTTTTATATATATATTATTTTTATATATATTTAATAATATTATTTTATATATATTATTTTAAATTAAAAATATATATTATTTTTGAATTTTATATATTATTTTTTATATATATTATTTTTGAATTTTATATATTATTTTATTTATATATTATTTTTATATATATTTCATATATATATATTTAATAATATTATTTCATATATATCATTTTTTAATTTTTAGTACATGAATTATATATATATATATAGGAGAGAGAGAAAAAAAAGTCAAAAATTGTGAGCTAAGACCAAGAAAGACCAACTTTTTTTTGGTCTTGGTTTTACTTCATTTTGAACCAAATCTAAGACCAAAATTTTAAGTTGTTTTGGTTTTGAATTTAAAAACAAAGTCCACCAAACAAATTTGATCTCTGAAAATAAAAACAAATCAAGACAAAACCAGCAAAAATTAGTTATCAAACACGGCCTAAACATATTATCAAAGTCTATCAAAGTCCACAAGTCATGCTAAGTATATATATATATATATATATATATATTCAATTCTCATTCACATCAGTACACACTCTTGTATTACGTGTCCATGGCCTCTATAACTCACTAACCCATGAGACCCATATTAGTGCCGAGCGACATGTACTGACCATTGTCCATACCCAGTTGCTCGAAAATTTATACACCTTATGTGTAGACGAATCCAACTAAAAACCATTCAAAGGTATATATACATATTAACCAACTTTTCTATAAATATATATATATATTGAATATCACCTCCGAATTTACCCAAATATTTTGAGACAGACAAGAATCTGAGTGCAGTATAAAATCATACAAAACTAAGGTAAATTTGTGTTAGGATTATGGGTTCAAAAGGGAAGAGAAGAACATTATACTTGTCTGGTCATAAAGCTAAATAACGTATGAACTTCTTACTTCCTCTCCTCTTCTACGCCTCTTCCTACTATTCCTCTTTTGATCGTCTGATAGAATAGGCAGTAAGAATTGTATTAGGGTTTTCTTTTTATTATATAAATATATATAATCCTTCAAATGAGCCCAAAAATATATAATAGCTCATTATTACTTATATAGTAGTCCATTGGCTAATAAACCCAACTAACTGATTTATATTAAATTAAATTTATTTAATTAATTAAATTAAATTAAATTAATTAATTAAATTAAATTAAATTAATTAATTAAATTAAATATATCCAATTTAAATAAATAAAATGATGGGGTATTACATTCTCCCCCCTAGTAAAGGAATTCTATTTCTGGAATTCACCACATACCTGAATTAAATAGTTCTGGATACTTTTTACGAATTTCATCCCCCCTTTCCCAAGTGGACTCTGTCTCATTGTGATGGCTTCACTGAACACGCACAAGAGGAATGATCTTCTTACGAAGTACATGCTCCTTTCGATCGATAATGCGGTAAGGTTGCTCCACATAACTCACATCCGGCTCCAACTCGATCTCTCTCACATCAATATGCTGATACACATCCTCATCTCGTAAGAATTTTTGCAACATTGAAACATGGAATACATTATGAGCCTTGTGCATATGATTTGGCAGTGCTAAACGGTACGCCACCGGTCCAATCCTGTCAGTAATGATAAAAGGATCCACAAAACGAGGTGACAATTTCCCTTTCTTTCCGAACCGCATTACTCCCTTCGTGGGAGACACCTTGAGTAAAACTTGATCCCCCACTCTAAACTCCAAAGCTCGAATCCGCCGATCAACATAACTCTTCTGCCTACTCTGGGCAATCCTCAAATGGTCCTGAATAAGAGGAATCTTTTCTAAGGTGTCCTTGATGAACTCAAGACCAAATAATCTGCTATCTCCAACCTCAAGCCAACACACCGGAGATCTACAGGGTCGACCGTATAATGCCTCAAATGGTGTCATCCCAATAGTCTTTTGATAATTGTTGTTATAGGCAAACTCTGAAAGTGGCAAATAAAACTCCCAATTGCCCTTGAAATCAAGGACACAAGCTCGAAGCATGTCCTCCAAAATCTGGTTAACCCTCTCAGTCTGACCACCTGTATGTGGATGATAAATTGTACTAAGCTGCAACTTTGTACCCAAAGTCTGCTGAAAGCTCGCCCAAAACCCAAATACAAAGTTCGCATCTCTATCCGATATAATAGACAATGGAATCCCGTGAAGCTTTACTATCTCTGCAATGTAAAGCTTCGCCAACTGCTCTGAAGTGTAATATGAGCAAACAGGTAGAAAATGGGCAAACTTTGTAAGTCTATTAACTATCACCAAAATGGAGTTATGGTTCCGATGTGAGGTAGGTAACCCCTTAATGAAATCCATAAATGCTCTCCCATTTCCACTCAGGCACTGGAAGTGGTTACGATGCTCCTGGTAGTTTCTAGTGAACGATTTTAACCATCTGGAAAGTACTACACTTGGAGACAAAAATGGCTATGTCTTTCTTCATACCAGCCCACCAAAATTGGCGTTTCATGTCCTAGTGCATATTATCCCCTCCGGGATGCACTGTAAATTGAGTGTTATGAGTCTCTCTCATCACATCTCTCCTCAAGTCATTGATAGGAGGAACAACTAATCGACCCTTGTACCTCAAACCTCTATCTGTGCCAACTAAGTAGAATGGAATCTCCCCTGATGCCAACTCTATAACTCTATCCATACACTTTTGGTATGCCTGTTAGACCTCAATCATTTTTCGAATGATAACAGATGTCACCACTACACATGCCACAAAAGTGTCAGCTAACTCATCAACTAACCTCAGTGCATTCCACTCAGTCTCGAACAAGGCTAAAAAACTAGCATAAGGTTGAAGACTAAGGGCATCTGCCACTACATTAGCCTTCCCTGGATGATACTGAATGGAGAAGTGATAGTCCTTCACAAATTCCAGCCATCTGCGCTGCCTCATATTCAACTCCCTCTACGTAAAGAGATATTGCAAACTCTTGTGATCACTGAATAATTTGAAAGTCTCACCCAAGAGGTAGTGTCTCCAAATCCTCAACGTAAAAACAAAAGCTTTCAACTCCAAATCATGGGTAGGGTATTTAAGCTCATGTGGCTTAAGCTTACGTGAACCATAATATACTGGTCTTTCTTCCTGCATCAATACACAACCCAGACCTTGCAATTTTGCATTGGTGAAGACAAGATACTCAATCCCACTCTGTGGAGTGGCTAGAACAGGTGCAGATGTCAACTTAGTCTTCAGTTCATCAAAAGCTATCTAACAGTGATCGTCCCAAACAAATGGCACACCCTTTCTAGTCAAGTTAGTGAGCGGACCGACGATCTTAGAGAAACTCTGAATGAATCTACGATAATAACCTGCCAATCCCAGAAAACTACGGACCTCTAAAGGTGAGGTAGGTTGTCCCCACTCCAGAACCGCTGAGACCTATGCTAGGTTCACTGCTATCCCCTTCTCTAACACTACATGGCCCAAACATTTTACCTCTCTCTACCATAAAGCACACTTCTCAAACTTTTCATACAACTGGTGCTCTCTAAGGGTCTATAACACCGTCTGTAGATGTCTGACACGTTCCTCCTCAGACCAAGAATAGACCAAGATGTCATCTATGAACATAATGAAAAATTGATCTAAAAATGGTCTGAATATTCTGTTCATCAGATCCATAAAGATAACTGGAGTGTTGGTGTAATACCCCGTATTTTTATTCTTTATATATATTGGGTTAATTTAATTTAATTAATTAATTATAAGTTAATTAAATGGGCTATAATATATTTTTGAGTTAATTAGTTGGGCTTATTAGCTAATGGGCTATATTATATTTTTGGGCCCATCGGAAGAATTAAATATATATATATATATATATTATATATATATTTATATAACTAAAATAAACCCTAAGTTAGGGATACGTTTCTGTCAGACTAGTCGAGGGAGAGATAGCAGAATCGCGAGTCGCGTAGAAGAGAGAGGAGAGAGAGCATCGACCAGCCTACAATCCGTGCGTGATTTAGCCTAACGATCAGGCAAGTATAATGTTCTTCTCTTCCCATTTGAACCCATAATCTTAGCATCTATGAACATGAATCTGTGTTTTCTGTATTATTGTATATTACCCCAAATTATTTTTGTGCTATAATATCTATGGATGGGTAAATAACTTTCAAGTTTTCCATATTATTATTAGCGTATTCTAGTCGTTCTAATTAAATACTTAACATGTTTATATAATTGTGGGGTGAATAATATATGTGGGTTCGTGTATCTGCGTAGATATATATATATATATATATTGTTGGTATAGACGATTTAGTGATCAATACGTGGTACCCACACAATTTTTGTTTCATGAATTTGAGACCACTGTTAGTTAATTACAAGTTATATTAGGTGGTGTATGCAGAGATGGAGATTAATATGGAAGAGGAAGCAATAGTTGTTTCTTGTGACTTTAAATCTCATGTCTTCATATATATATATATATATATATATATATATATATCGGTATGCTTATGTAGATGGTCAAACTTTGCTAGTTATGATTGTAATTTAATACTTGTGATAATTGTTAACTGTGTATATATATACATATATGGGTTTGTTTATGTAAATAGTATAACTTTGATGGCTGGGTTCGTAATTTAAGATTTGCAATATTTGATATCAATCGCTATATGCATATGGGTATATGATTATATAAATAGTAGAAATTTAGTAGTTAGAATTGGAATATAGTATTTTATAATGATTGAAAAGTGATCTTTATCTGTGCATGCATACGCGTGTGTTTATATATATGGTTGTGAGAATATGACCTGTTGAAGACAAATAACATGGTGGGTCATGGGTAGTACCTTTTTGACGGTTATAACTACAATTCAATGAGTAGTATTTGGAAGCCATGGATTGGTAGATGAATTTTTGTCATAAATAAAATTTAATTACCATTTTGTGGCAGATTAATTAAGAAAATAAATTGCTTTAGAAATCTAGTTTTTTTTTAGATTATTGTTGAACACCAGGTTCGACATATTAATGAATTTAGAAAATTTAGTGGAAAATAATTGATAAATTCTTTAATATGTGACATAATTGGAAATCAATATATATATATATATATATATATATATATATATATATTTTGTTTTCTCTTTCTGAAATTGTGGAATGGAAGGAACCACGATGGGCTGACTATTAACGCAGTCTCATCTGTACCATGACATGGAGTTCGGGTACGTGGTTATGGTTCGGCATGGGTTAATTGCCTATGGACTTGTAGTTTAGTTATTGTATTATTTTATTTGTTTTGCCTATTGATTTGTGATTTTTTTTTTTGGTTGCGCTTTATTTTTTTTATTTTTGTTTATTAAATTATTATTTAATTATGATTGTACCTTATTTATTATGCCTATGTTCTGGAGGATATATATATATATTTAAGTGTGGTACTTATAGGAATTATAATATTACTCTTATATTTATAATGGGTAGATGATGGGATTATTGGTACTCTGTTTGGGATTATGTAGAGTCTACTCTGCTCGTGGGTCTGACCCACCGTTGTTGTTTCAGGTTCTCAGCAGTTTCAGCGACAGGGTTGAGGTCTCTTATCATTCATTCGCAAGTTCTTCCATTGTGACTTTAGTTCAATGTAGGGACTCAATTTAGTTAGATATTTTTTTGACTCTTGTTTTGTTTTTCTTCATTAAGGTTTAGGGGTCCATAGATATGGATTCCCGAGTTGTACCCTATAGGGTTTTTGATTTCTGAATTTGTTTATCCATGAGAATTAAACTTTTGACACTCTGTTATTCATTAAATATGTCTTTTGCTTATGTGTTCATTTATTATTGGGTGTTGATGCGCCCTAGTTTTCGGTATAGGCCTGGCCAACCTATGCTTGAAAATTAGGGGGTGTCACAATTGGTATCAGAGCACTCCGGGTTCAAGTGTCCTAGGGATGTTTTCGCTAGATTTTCCGCGTTGCGTATTCTGATATTTATAGAGCCTAAATTTAGGATTCGTTGTACTCTTTTCAGTTCGTTGTTGTGGTATTAACGACTCGTATTACCATTAGTTTAGTATGCCGCCTCGTAGGAGAAGGAATGCGAATCAGGGTCAGGGCAATACTCAGGATGGCAATGCTGAACTTCCTCCTAATCTCGCAGATATCATTGCTCAAGCTGTTGTTGCAGGGGTGGCAACCGCTCTTCAAAATCAGCAGCCTCATCCTCAGCAGGCTCCCGTTGTTGAGCAGGCAGTACAGCCTGTTACATGGGAGAAAGTTCGGAATACTTTCACGAAAGGTCATCCACCAGAGTTTTCAGGGTCCACCGATGTAAAAGTATCTCACCAGTGGCGGAAGGATATTGAGCGTCATCTCCGTATGGTTGAGTGTACAGAGGTCCAGAAGCAGATGCTTGCTACTTTCAAGTTAGTTGGTGATGCTTTGCAATGGTGGGAGTCAGTTACCACCTCAGAGGAGAGGGCCACATTGACCTATGCTCAGTTCCAGGCTCGCTTTAACGAGAAATATTTCCCTTTTGCAGTAAGGGCAGCTAAGAAAATAGAATTTCTTGATTTACAGCAGGGAGATAAGACTGTTGCGGAGTATGAGCAGGAGTTCACTAGTTTATCATTGTTTGCACCCGATGAGGTCAACACAGAGGAGAAAAAGAAGAATTGCTTTGTACACGGTTTGATGTGGCGCATTCGGCAGGTGATTGTGGGTAATCCAGCTTACACCACGTATGCTCAAGTGGTAGATGCAGCACTACAACATTGTCAGATCAAGAGGGACTACCAGAAATCTAAGGGGGAGAAGCGCAGTGATAAGGACTCCACCAGTCAGGTAGTGGATAAGGGAAATGGTCAGAATGGCAGGCACAGTGATAGGGGCAGATTCCAGGGGTATCAGCCTTGGAAAAGACAGAAGGGTAACAATGATACTAGTAAGGAGATGTCTTCTCATCAGGGGCAACATGGTGGAACACCTCAGATTGGACAGGGTCAGCAACAAGGAAACTACCAGAGGAGATTTCCGGGTCCTTTCAAAGGACATTGTTATGGTTGTGGGGAGTATGTTATGGTTGTGGGGAGTATGGGCACTCTGCTAAGAGATGTCCTAAGGTTACTCAAGGTCAGCACAACCAGCAGGGTCAGATTGGTCAGCAGGGGCAGAGACAGCCACCACCATTACCGATACCACATATTCCACGTATTCAGGGCCTGGCGTACACAGCTTTACCAGCACCCCCACCACCACAGGGGAAGCCACAACAGCAGTTGCATTATGGCAGGGTGTACAACATCATGCCTTATGATCCTCGGGCACCTCAGGCTATTGAGGGTATGTTTCCTATTTATGGTAGACTCAGTCGAGTTCTTTTTGATACTGGTGCATCACATTCTTTTGTGTCTCGGTCATTTGTCTCTTTATCTGGATTATTAACTCAGTCTTGTAATCGACCCCTCAGTATTTCCACGCTAGTAGGTGTTGATGCGATTTTAGGGGAGAGTTGTTGACAGGTCCCTATTGATATTGGCAGGCTTAGATTTCTAGCTGATTTGTTAGTACTTGATATGCACTCTTATGATGTGATACTTGGGATGGACTGGTTATCTCACTACCATGCTCAGTTGGACTGTCATGGTAAGACAATAGTCTTTGCGATACCGGGTCAGGAGATGTACTTGATTGCTATGCCTCGTCCACATGGAGGGTCTAGTACACATTTATTTTATATTGATACAGAGACCGAGGAGGAGATCACTGTATCCATGGATAATATCCCCGTAGTGCGTGATTTTTAGGATGTGTTTCAGGAGATTCCAGGGTTACCACCGAGTCGTGATATTGACTTTGTTATTGACTTAGCTCCAGGCACCAGGCCTATTGCTAAGGCACCATATAGGATGGCACCGATGGAGATGCGGGAGTTGAAGGAACAAATTCAGCAGCTTCTTAGCCAGGGTTTCATTCGCAGGAGTACTTCACCCTGGGGAGCACCGGTGTTGTTTGTAAAGAAGAAGGATGGTTCTCTTCGTCTTTGTATCGATTACAGGGAGTTGAATAAAGTCACAATTCGCAACAAGTATCCATTGCCAAGGATTGATGATTTATTTGATCAGTTGAGGGGAGCCACCTACTTCTCGAAAATAGATTTGAGGTCTGGTTATCATCAACTTCGTGTTAGGGAGCAGGATGTACCCAAGACAACATTTCTCACTAGATATGGGTCGTATGAGTTCCGTGTTATGCCTTTCGGGTTGACCAACGCTCCAGCTGTCTTTATGGATATGATGAATAGAGTATTCAGGCCATTTTTAGATCAATTTGTTATTGTATTTATTGATGACATATTGGTCTACTCTCGGTCTGAGGAGGAGCATGCCAGACATCTACAGACAGTGCTACAAACCCTTAAAGAACACCAGTTGTATGCAAAGTTTAAGAAATGTGCATTCTGGCAGAGAGAGGTGAAGTTTTTGGGGCATGTGGTGTCAGAGAAGGGATTGCAGTGGACCCAGCGAAGGTCTCAGCGGTTCTGGAGTGGGGACAACCTACCTCACCTTCAGAAGTCCGTAGTTTTCTGGGATTAACAGGTTATTATCATAGATTCATTCAGGGTTTCTCTAAGATCGCCGGTCCGCTCACCAACTTGACTAGAAAGGGTGTGCCATTTGTTTGGGATGATCACTGTCAAACATCTTTTAATGAACTGAAGACTAAGTTGACTTCTACACCTGTTCTGGCTACTCCACAGAGTGGGGTTGAGTATCTTGTCTACACCGATGCATCGTTACAGGGTCTGGGTTGTGTATTGATGCAAGAGGAGAGACCAGTATCTTATGGTTCACGTAAGCTCAAGCCACATGAGCTTAATTACCCTACCCATAATTTGGAGTTGGCAGCCGTGGTTTTTGCATTGAGGATCTGGAGACATTACCTCTTAGGTGAGGCTTTCAGATTATTCAGTGATCACAAAAGTTTGCAGTACCTATTTACGCAGAGGGAATTGAATATGAGGCAGCGCAGATGGCTGGAATTTGTGAAGGACTATCATTTTTCCATTCAGTATCATCCAGGGAAGGCTAATGTAGTGGATGACGCCCTCAGTCGTCGACCCTATGCTAGTCTTTCAGCCTTGTTCGAGACTGAGTGGAATACGTTGAGGTCAGTTGATGAGTTAGCTGACGCTTTTGCGGCATGTGTTATGGTGACACCTGTCATCATTCGAAGGGTGATTGAGGCTCAACAGGCAGACCAGCAGTGTATAGATAAAGTTGCAGAGTTGGCATCAGGAGAGATTCCCTTTTACTCAGTTGGTTCAGATGGGGGGTTGAGGTACAAGAGTCGATTAGTTGTTCCTCCTATCGATGACTTGAGGAGAGATATGATGAGAGAGGCTCATAACTCTCCATTTGCAGTTCATCCTGGAGGGGATAAGATGTACCAGGATATGAAACGCCAATTTTGGTGGGCTGGCATGGAAAGAGACATAGCTGTTTTTGTCTCCAAGTGTAGTACTTGCCAAATGGTTAAAATCGATCACCAGAAACCACCAGGAGCATTGCAGCCACTTCCAGTGCCTGAGTGGAAATGGGAGAGCATTTCTATGGATTTCATTGAGGGGTTACCTACCTCACATCGGAACCATAACTCCATTTGGGTGATAGTTGATAGACTTACAAAGTCTGCCCATTTTCTACCTGTTCGCTCTGATTACACTTCGGAGCAGTTGGCAAAGCTTTACATTGCAGAGATAGTGAAGCTTCATGGGATTCCATTGTCTATTATATCGGATAGAGATCCGAACTTTGTATCTGGGTTTTGGGCGAGCTTTCAGCAGGCTTTGGGTACAGAGTTGCACCTTAGTACAACTTATCATCCACAGACAGATGGTCAAACTGAGAGGGTTAACCAGATTTTGGAAGATATGCTTCGAGCTTGTGTCCTTGATTTCATGGGCAATTGGGAATTCTATTTGCCACTTTCAGAGTTTGCCTATAACAATAGTTATCAAAAGACTATTGGTATGGCACCATTTGAGGCATTGTACGGTCGACCCTGTAGATCTCCGGTGTGTTGGCTGGAGGCCGGAGAGAACAGATTATTTGGTCCTGAGTTCATCAAGGACACCTCAGAAAAGATTCCTCTTATTCGGGACCGTATGAGGACTGCCCAGAGTAGGCATAAGAGTTATGCTGATCGGCGGACTCGAGCTTTGGAGTTCAGAGTTGGGGATCAGGTTTTACTAAAGGTGTCACCCATGAAGGGAATAATGCGGTTCGGAAAGAAGGGGAAATTATCACCTCGTTTTGTGGGTCCTTTTATGATTACTGACAGGATTGGACCGGTGGCGTACCGTTTAGCACTGCCAGATTATATGCACAGGGTTCATAATGTATTCCATGTTTCTATGTTGCTGAAATTCTTACGTGATGAGGATACGTATCAGCATATTGATGTGGGAGAGATTGAGTTAGAGCCGGATGTGACTTATATAGAGCAACCTTATCGCATTATCGATCGGAAGGAGCATGTACTTCGAAAGAAGATCATTTCTCTTGTGCGTGTTCAGTGGAGCCATCACAATGAGGCAGAGTCCACTTGGGAAAAAGAGGATGAAATTCGTGCAAAGTATCCAGAGCTATTTCGTTCAGGTATGTAGTGAATTCCGAGGACGGAATTCCTTTATTAGGGGGGGAGAATGTAATACCCCGTATTTTTATTCTTTATATATATTGGGTTAATTTAATTTAATTAATTAATTATAAGTTAATTAAATGGGCTATAATATATTTTTGAGTTAATTAGTTGAGCTTATTAGCTAATGGGCTATATTATATTTTTGGGCCCATCGGAAGAATTAAATATATATATATATATATATTATATATATATTTATATAACTAAAATAAACCCTAAGTTAGGGATACGTTTCTGTCAGACTAGTCGAGGGAGAGATAGCAGAATCGCGAGTCGCGTAGAAGAGAGAGGAGAGAGAGCATCGACCAGCCTACAATCCGTGCGTGATTTAGCCTAACGATCAGGCAAGTAGAATGTTCTTCTCTTCCCCTTTGAACCCATAATCTTAGCATCTATGAACATGAATCTGTGTTTTCTGTATTATTGTATATTACCCCAAATTATTTTTGTGCTATAATATCTATGGATGGGTAAATAACTTTCAAGTTTTCCATATTATTATTAGCGTATTCTAGTCGTTCTAATTAAATACTTAACATGTTTATATAATTGTGGGGTGAATAATATATGTGGGTTCGTGTATCTGCGTAGATATATATATATATATATATATATTGTTGGTATAGACGATTTAGTGATCAATACGTGGTACCCACACAATTTTTGTTTCATGAATTTGAGACCACTGTTAGTTAATTACAAGTTATATTAGGTGGTGTATGCAGAGATGGAGATTAATATGGAAGAGGAAGCAGTAGTTGTTTCTTGTGACATTAAATCTCATGTCTTCATATATACATATATATATATATATATATATATCGGTATGCTTATGTAGATGGTCAAACTTTGCTAGTTATGATTGTAATTTAATACTTGTGATAATTGTTAACTGTGTATATATATACATATATGGGTTTGTTTATGTAAATAGTATAACTTTGATGGCTGGGTTCGTAATTTAAGATTTGCAATATTTGATATCAATGGCTATATGCATATGGGTATATGATTATATAAATAGTAGAAATTTAGTAGTTAGAATTGGAATATAGTATTTTATAATGATTGAAAAGTGATCTTTATCTGTGCATGCATACGCGTGTGTTTATATATATGGTTGTGAGAATATGACCTGTTTAAGACAAATAACATGGTGGGTCATGGGTAATACCTTTTTGACGGTTATAACTACAATTCAATGAGTAGTATTTGGAAGCCATGGATTGGTAGATGAATTTTTGTCATAAATAAAATTTAATTACCATTTTGTGGCAGATTAATTAAGAAAATAAATTGCTTTAGAAATCTAGTTTTTTTTTAGATTATTGTTGAACACCAGGTTCGACATATTAATGAATTTAGAAAATTTAGTGGAAAATAATTGATAAATTCTTTAATATGTGACATAATTGGAAATCAATATATATATATATATATATATATATATATATATATATATATTTTGTTTTCTCTTTCTGAAATTGTGGAATGGAAGGAACCACGATGGGCTGACTATTAACGCAGTCTCATCTGTACCATGACATGGAGTTCGGGTACGTGGTTATGGTTCGGCATGGGTTAATTGCCTATGGACTTGTAGTTTAGTTATTGTATTATTTTATTTGCTTTGCCTATTGATTTGTGATTTTTTTTTTTGGTTGCGCTTTATTTTTTTTATTTTTGTTTATTAACTTATTATTTAATTATGATTGTACCTTATTTATTATGCCTATGTTCTGGAGGATATATATATATTTAAGTGTGGTACTTATAGGAATTATAATATTACTCTTATATTTATAATGGGTAGATGATGGGATTATTGGTACTCTGTTTGGGATTATGTAGAGTCTACTCTGCTCGTGGGTCTGACCCACCGTTGTTGTTTCAGGTTCTCAGCAGTTTCAGCGACAGGGTTGAGGTCTCTTATCATTCATTCGCAAGTTCTTCCATTGTGACTTTAGTTCAATGTAGGGACTCAATTTAGTTAGATATTTTTTTGACTCTTGTTTTGTTTTTCTTCATTAAGGTTTAGGGGTCCATAGATATGGATTCCCGAGTTGTACCCTTTAGGGTTTTTGATTTTTGAATTTGTTTATCCATGAGAATTAAACTTTTGACACTCTGTTATTCATTAAATATGTCTTTTGCTTCTGTGTTCATTTATTATCGGGTGTTGATGCGCCCTAGTTTTCGGTATAGGCCTGGCCAACCTATGCTTGAAAATTAGGGGGTGTCACAGTTGGTCAATCTTAAAGGCACAACACGGAACTCATATGACCCGTATCTAGTGGGAAACGTTGTCTTGGGTACATCCTGCTCACTAACACGAAGCTGATGATAACCGAACCTCAAATCTACCTTCGAGAAATAGGTGGCTCCCCTCAACTGATCAAATAAATCATCAATCCTAGGCAACGGATACTTGTTACAGACCGTGAACTTATTCAACTCCCTGTAATCAATACAAAGGTGAATAAAACCATCCTTATTTTTCACAAACATCACTGGTTCTCCCTAGAGTGAAATACTCCTGCGAATAAAACCCTGACTAAGAAGTTGCTGAATCTGATCCTTCAACTCCCGCATCTCCATTGGTGTCATCCTATATGGTTCCTTAGTAATAGGCCTAGTGCTTGGAGCTAAGTCAATAACAAACTCACTATCACGACTCGGTGGAAAACCTTGTATCTCTTTAAACACATCCTGAAAATTACGCACTACGGGAATACTATCTATAGATACAATGATCTCCTCCTTGGTCTCTGTATTAATATAAAATAAATGCGTACTAGACCCTCCCTATAATGAGGCATAACAATCAAGTACATCTCTTGACCCAGTACCGCAAAGACTATCGTTTTACCATGATAGTCCAATTGAGCATGGTAGTGAAATAACTAGTCCATCTCAAGTATCACATCATAAGAATGTATATCAAGAACTAACAAATCAGCTAGAAATCTAAGCCTACCAATATCAATAGGGACATGTCCACAACTCTCCCGTAAAATTGCATCAACACCTAAGGGCATAGAAATACTGAAGGGTCGACTACTCGGCTGAGTCAATAATCCAGATAAAGCAATAAACGACTGCGACACAAAAGAATGTGATGCACCAGTATCAAAAAGAACTCGACCAAGTCTACCATGAATAGGAAACATACCCTCAATAGCCTGAGGTGCCCGAGAATCATAAGGAATAACGTTGTACATCCTATCATAATGCAACTATTGTTGTGGCTACCCCTGTGGTGGTGGGGGTGTTGGTAAAGCTAGGTACATCGGGTCCTGAGTACGTGGAATCTGTGGTGTTGGCAATGGTGATGGTTGCCTCTGCCCCTAGTGACCAGTCTGACCCTGCTAGCCCTGCTGACCCTGAGTAGCCTTGGGACACCTCTTAGCAGAGTGCCCATACTCCCAACACCCATAGCAATGTCCTTTGAAAGGACCTAAAAATCTCCTCTGGTAGTTTCCTTGTTGCTAACCCTGTTTGGCCCGAGGTGCTCCACCCTAATGTCCTTGATGAGAAGACATCTCATTACTAGCATTTGTGTTACCCTTATGCTTCTTCCAAGGCTGATACCCCTGGAATCTACCCCTTTCACTGTGTCTACCACTCTGACCATTTCCCTTCTCCACTGTTTGATTAGTGGAGTCCTTGTCATTGCGCTTCTCCCCCTTGGATTTATTATGGTCCCTCATGAGCTAACAATGTTGTAATATTGCATCCACCACCTGAGCATAAATGGTGTAAGATGGACTACCCACTATCACTTACTGAATGGGCCATGACAACCCGTGCACAAAACAATTCTTCTTTTTCTCCTCTGTGTTCACCTCCTTAGGTGCAAACAATGATAAGCTGGTGAACTCTTGCTCATACTCTGCAATAGTCCTATATCTCTACTGCAAATCAAGAAACTCCCTTTTCTTAGCTGCTCTCACTGCGAATGGAAAGTACTTCTCATCAAAACGAGCTTGGAACTGAGCATAAGTCAATGTGGCCCTCTCCTCTGAAGTGGTAATTGACTCCCATCACTACAAAGCATCACCAACCAACTTGAAAGTGGCAAGTATCTGCTTCTGGACCTCTTTACACTCAACCGTACGGAGATGACGCTCAATATCCTTCCGCTACTAGTGAGATACTTTCACATCAGTAGACCCTGAAAACTCTGGTGGATGTCCCTTAGTGAAAGTGTTCCGAATCTTCTTCCATGTGACAGGTTGTACTGCTTACTCAACAACGGAAGCCTACGGAGGGGGCCAGGGATGAAACTGTTGATTCTGAAAAGCAATCGTCACCCCTGCAGCAACAACCTGAGCAATGATGGCTGCGAGATTAGGAGGAAGTTCATTATTTCCATCCTGAGCATTGCCTTGACCCTAATTCACATTCCTTCTCCTACGAGGCGACATACTGAAACAACAATAATACGAGTCATTAATACCACAACAACGAAGTTAAAAGAGTACCACGAATCCTAAATTTAGGCTCTATAAATATCAGAATACGCACCGTGACGAAAACATCCTTAGGACACTTGAACCTAGAGTGTTCTAATACCAACCGTGATACCCCTTAATTTTCATACATAGGTTGACCAAGCCTACACCGAAAACTATGACGCATCAACACTCAATAATAAATAAGCACGGAATAAAAAGACATAATGAATAAATAATTGAGTCTCAAAAGTTTAATTTTCTTGAATAAATAAATTAAGAAATCCAAATCCCCCAAAAAGGGTACAACTCGGGAATCCATATCTATGGACCCCTAACCATAAATGAATAACAAGAGTCTGAAAATATTTTAGAATTGAGTCCCTACACTGAAATAAAGTGAAAATCTGAATCACTTGAAAAAGAGTGACCAAATGAGATGAGTCTTCAACCCTGTGGCGGAAACTGCCGAGGACTTGAAATGATAAGTACAGTGGGTTAGGCCCACGAACAAGTAGACTCTACATAATCTCAAACAGAGTATCAATAATCCTTTCATCTAACCCAACGAAAAATAAGATTAAGACTATAATAATTTTTTATTTATTATTATTTGAAGCACAAATCCTAAATAACTACTATCCTGGAAATAGGAAAAATAATTAAAGTACAACATAATTAAATCACAAAAAAATAAGCAAAACAAATAAAGTGCAACCATAATTAAATCACAAAACAATAGACAATTTAACCATGTACCCGACAACTTTTCTTGTCGTGACTAGTTAACCATTGTACAAATGAGATTGTGTTAATACTCAGCCTATCGTGGTTCCTCTGTTTCATAATAAAATTAAATTAAAATAAAATAAATAATAAATACTATTTATTTCGTGTGCAAGGTAATAAAACTATAACAGTGGCAGTTTTATTATTTGGCAATGTCAGTGGTTCACTTAGGCACCAAAATTGGCTTGGAACGGAATCAATAATGACAAACTTTATTATGCTCACGTAACCACGGATATATTAGCTAGCATTAATTGTTTGCCTTCACAGAAAACATTCTTTACAATTATGCAGATACATATCTATGCACAAGAATGGACTAAATTCTCTGAAGTTATATATATATATATATAGGATAGATGCACATGTCACCAAGCTATAATATTGATTAACTAGCCCGAGCCATATATCCTTACCTAGGTGCACAGATTAGCCCCTGAAATCTCTAATAACAATAAAGCTATATATATAGGCCTGCGTATGATATTTATGTGACTCCAGGCAATAAACATATTATCAAAGTCTATCAAAGTCCACAAGTCATGCTAAGTATATATATCTATATATATATATCTATATATATATTCAATTCTCATTCATATCAGTACACAATCTTGTATTACATGTCCATAGCCTCCATAACTCACTAACCCATGATACCCATATTCCATATACCCATATTCGTGCCGAGCGACACGTACTGACCATTGTCCATACCCAGTTGCTCCAAAATTTATACACCTTATGTGTAGACGAATCCAACAAAAAATCATTCAAAGCTATATACTAATATACATATTAGCCAACTATTCTATAAATATATATATATTGAATATCCCCTCTGAATTTACCCAAGTATTTTGAGACAGACAAGAATCTGAGTGCGATATAAAATCATACAAAACTAAGGTACATAGATGTTAGCATTATGTGTTCAAAGGGGAAAAGAAGAACATTCTACTTACCTGATCGTAAAGCTAAATAACATATGAACTTCTTACTTCCTTTCATCTTCCACGCCTCTTTCTACTGTCCCTTTATTGATCGTCTGATAGAATAGATAGTAAGAATTGTATTAGGATTTTCTTTTTATTATATAAATTGATGTTATGATTATGGGTTCAAAGAGGAAGAGAATAACATTCTACTTGTCTGGTCGTAAAGTTAAATAACGTATGAACTTCTTATTTCCTCTCCTCTTCTACGCCTCTTCCTACTATTTCTCTATTGATTGTCTGATATAATAGGCAGAAGAATTGTATTAGGGTTTTTTTTTATTATATAAATATATATAATCCTTCCAATGGGCCCAAAAATATATAATAACCCATTATTACTTATATAGTAGTCCATTGGCTAATAAACCCAACTAACTAACTTATAATTAATTAATTAATTTAATTAAATATATCAAATTTAAATAAATAAAATAACGGGGTATTACATTCTCCCCCCTAGTAAAGGAATTTCGTCCCCGAAATTCACCATATACCTGAACTAAATAGCTCTGGATACTTTGTACGAATTTCATCATCCTTTTCCTAAGTGGACTCTGCCTCATTGTGATGGCTTCACTGAACACGCACAAGAGTAAATATGATGTAAACGTGCTTGGAAGTATTGGAGTTGAAAACAAGTCGAAAGAGTTAAAAGTCCCATTCAAACTGAAATTGCATTAGACTTCAAGCTCTTGAGTTTAGACTCAAGAATCACTCGATTGGAAGTTGTTTTGACCAAGTTATGGCCATTTGAAGTTGGTTGTTCAAATTCTGAAATTTGCAGGGCCTGGCGCTTATGGAGGGGCTTAAACGTCATGCTAATCCCCAATTGGTGCTAATGAGGGCGCTTAAGTGCCGCCATAAGCGTTAGGCCAAACACCCTTAATCGCTAAAATCCACTTTCCATGCTTGTTTTGCTTGTTGTAAGCGCCTGTTTGTGGTCCGAAATTTAAACCTTCGATATTTTGTAATTCTTTGTATTTTTGGACGATGTTCGATCTTGTGGCCCATACATTGATATATAAGACATATTTCATGCCCATTTTGCCCTTCAAAACGCGTATTTGGCTCGAAAACTCCACTTTTCTTCTCTTTTCGAATGGTCACAAACACAACCTTGGTTAATTCACCAAAGTTAGCTTGTTTTCTTCGTTAATATCCTGAAACACACTTAAACATGCAAACCGTATAAAAATACCAAGTAATGTGATGATAAAACTTAACAATATCAAGTTAGGGCCCTAGAATAGACAACATTCGGAACCATCATGATGATTATCTACTCTAACTATTGTACATTAATCCCTTGTTTTCGTGAGGGTCGAAGATTACACTTAGCATGTGTAACAAGTCTTTTAAATCCCTAGGCAACACCTAGTGGACGAGTGAAGTCTCGTGAGGGTTAGCTATACTACCCACAACTTTTTCATTTTTCATTCTCATGCGTTCATGTATTCATGAACTCATCAATTAAGTCATGCTATGATACAAAAGATAGTATAGACACAAGTATTCTCACTCACTACCGAATAACAATCATCTCAAGTCAATGTCAAGAATGGTCACCACTACGTTAATTTCTACTCCCAATTTGGATAACCTTCCGTGTTTAAGTGAACTCTACATATGGCAAACTAGTCTACTTTTCATATCTCCTATTTATTTACTCCTTTTGCTATGTTTTTCAAATTTTTTTTTTCCTTTCATGAACTTTCTAGTGGATTTTAGTAGACTTTAGGCCAATGACTCCCAAGCTAGAAAACTTTAGGGCACTAGGTGATAAAACACTCATCAGGCTTAATAATCTAAACCATCTAGGCTCGACTTTCAAATAATTTTCACTATTCAACTTTTTTTTTCATTTTTCTTATAATTTTTTTCCTCTTTGTTTTCCATATTATTCAAATATTTTCCGACTCAATACTTAAATATCAACTAATTTAACCATAGGGATCGTGTGCATGTGCTTATAGGTCAAAGTCGTCATTCTCAGTTTCGATTTCACAAACTCGTTCACCTATGTAAAACCACATCTCTTCATCAACTCAATATAATTATTATTCTCATGAGCGGGAATATCGCATCACATATTACTCATAAACCATAGACACATACTTAATTAACTTGTAATGCAAAACACATGCATGAAAACAAAGAATTTTCCTAAAAACTTTCAAGTTTTTCATTCATTCCTTATCAGAACTATACATTCCCCCCAAACTTAAATGAAATCATGTCATCATGGTCTTCATCACACACATAAGAAAAGAATATAGCTACCCTTGAAGCGTAATTCCGAAACTCTTTGCGCTTGATTTCTCCCCCAAACTTGAATCGTGGTACCTACAAAAATATGCAACAAAGCACAAATACCCAATATCATAGCAAGGGAAAATAAAAAACTCAGTTAAAATTCCAATAATTAGTACTGTAACGCCCCGCGTTCTCCTTTCACTTTTCTGGAATTCTTTTCCAAGTGTTAACGTTTTGTGACGTCACTTATTCATGACGTCTTGTGTATTCTTGGTACGAGTAAATTTTTCGCGTTTAAGTTTTGGACTTAGCAGGACGACTTCGTGGTATTTCGTTTCCGGTTTTGTGGATTTAAGTGTCACCAACGACTACGAGGGTTCGTGCAATGTTTTCTCGTTGGAGCTTCGACAATCGTGTTGCGTTCTCGAAAGTTCTAACCTAGTTTAGTGTAGACGCTCAGTATAGAACTTATATGAAATTCTTGTTATATTTTCGTGTTGTAACTAACGAAAATTATTAGAAACGATTTCGGGAAAGAAATGACGTAGGGGTATATGAGTAATTTCATATTTGGAGCAATTAGTGAAAATTGTAGAGAATTGGCTAAGTGTTGGTGTATGAATGGCATAGTTGTAATTAGAGAGGATGACAAGGGGTAGAAGGGTAATTAAGAGGCTTGATGGCACTCTTGTAATTAACCCCAACTTTGGCATATTTTGGTCATTTCCACATTTTATGTGTTGTCTCACTCCTAGCCCTTGATCTCATTCTCCCATCTTTGTTTTAGACCCTTAGATCATAAGGCCTTGTTTGGTTGGCACTTAAATGGAATAGTCCATTATTGTTGGTCTTCCACTTGGCAAGACTTTTTGTCAACCATTGGATGATTAATTATTTCCCATCTTCATTCTAAGCCCTTGGATGATAAGGCCTTGTTTGGCAAATTAATGGGTTTGTGATTTGTGTAATAAGTCTTTCACTTGGAAAGACTTATTCCTAGCCCTTGGATTCATTTCCTTTTTCCCATCTTTATTATGGACCCTTGGATGGTGAGTGGTGTGAGTGGAGAATCTCTACATATGGCAAGTCTTCCACTTTGCAAGACTTCATCTTCTTCTTCTCCATTTTCTCTCATTTTCTTCCTCTTTGTTCTTCTCCACTTATGGGTGGAATTCATCACCCTAAGTTGGGATTTTGGTGTGGTCATCAACATAGAAGAGGTTCATGATGTCCTTCTCTTTAGTTTAAGCTAAAGATGGGTAAGTGTTCTTCCTCCCTTGTGTGTTTCCATTTCAAACCTAGTTAGGGTTTCTTGTTATAACCACTAAATGCTTCTTGCTCTCTTCTTGTGTTGGAGCTTGATTCATGGTTAGGAGTTCATGGTGAAGCTTTCCACCGGTTTACTCCATGGATTTCGGTTTGGGAAGAGCTAGGGTTTCATGGGCTTTGCTTGGTATCTATTGTGGTTTGCTCTTCAAGAGGTAGGGGGAAAACTTCCTAACTAGCCATCTTGTGATTGTGTAGTGGCGTAAAATTGATTATAGGATTCCTAGCAAAAAAAAATGAATTTGCTAAGTATATCCTTGGAAATATGAAGTTAGGGTTATAGCATGTTATGTGACTTAACCTTTGTGTATAGAATATTTTTGATGATATTGAATAGGGTTATGAAGCATGCTAGCTATGTGGTTAAACTTGATATTTCTTCTATGCAAGTGTGCTAGTATGCCTATATATATGTGTATGTATGTGGGTATAGCTATGTATATGTGTAAGTGTAGTTATGCATATGAGTATATGGGTGTTAGGAAGGTAGCCTTAGAATGAGATTAGGTTAGTTCCCTTGGATAGTACCTTGGAGGTATTTTGGATTTCATGTCATGTTGAGATGTGATATGTGAAGACTTGCTAAATTAAACTAAGAGCATGTTTAAATGAATGACTTGTATACTTGTGAATTGAAGTATAATGATATGAAGTCGCAACCGGGTTGTGCATTGAAGTCGCAACTGGGTTGTGCATTTAAGTCGCAACCGTGTTGTGCATATGAAGTCGCAATTGGGTTGTGCATTTAAGCCGCAACCGTGTTGTGCATATGAAGTCGCAACTGGGTTGTGCATCCGTCTTTGGCTTATAAGTCGCAACTGGGCTGTGCATCCATTTCGGATTTCGTATTGGAAGTCGCAACCGGGTTGTGCATATGAAGTCGCAACCGGGTTGTGCATTGTGTTTCATGGGGTTTGTGCCATGAGGTTTATGAGTCACATTGCATTGTATAGCATTATTCGATTTCATATTGACATGTATATGTGATGTTATTCCATATGATTGAAGAGCATGTTTAATATGAATTTTGTGATATAATTCATTTGTTATTAAAATGCTCAAGTAGAATTGAAGGATGTGAAATGTAAATTCCATGCCTTGTTTAAAGTATAATATGAGATCAATAATTATACTTGTTGCTATGTGCTTTTATACCCTAAGAGAGGGTGGTAGTTATGAGTTGGGTTAAGGGCTTTCTGGTGATAAGTAAAAGTCGGCATAGGTTGTGATATTGGTTGATGATGTATAATGACCTTATGACCTTGTTAGAAACCTAGGTGATGTGGTTTCGAATATGGAATTGAGATTTGAAAGAATCGGAAAGGGGTTCTTGATTTGAACTAGTTGGTTCCGTGGCAACGACTACTAGGTTCCTTTAGCGGTCTTAAGGAATGGAATGTCGTCGGAGTTGTAGTCATTCCCGGTTAAGTCGTAATAAGGTTGTGAATTTGAATGTGGAGCGAAGTGTGGTTGGGTTAGAGTTAGTGCCTTGTGTATAGTCACTTGCCCTTTCCTTCAAGTTGCTTTCGAACTTCGGCTCTCCATTCATTTGCTTCAATTGAGCGTCTCTAAGATCACTTGGTTTTTCCGTTGGTTTCGGTTGTTCCCGAAAATGGATTTTTCATAAGACTTGTGTTTCAGTCTATTCGGTCTTTGAGTGAAAAACCCGTTTTCGCCTACCCCCGTGATTCCGACAAAAACTTTGAGTTTTGAAATGGTTTTTAAATCAAGAAATAAATGATTTTGACTTTTGAAAGTCGGTGGTGTCCAAAACGGATACCGGGGGCAAGACGGATAACTTTACGAACTTTAAATGAGTATTTTTGTTCAAAGTTCATGTTGTGTTAGGATGACTTGAATCATAGCTTAAATGTGCATCAATCAAATATAGGTTGGAGAAATATTTTTAGTTGAGAATTCAATCACTTTTTGGGTCATTTTTGAAGCTTCGTATTGAAGCAGTCGACTGCCGAAGAGCTGGCAGCCGACTTCCGGAAATATGGCATTGCAGCTTCTTTTTCCTTTAGCTTCGTCTTAGGGCAGTCGACTCTCGCCATTGGAGAGTCGACTCTCGCCATTGGGAAGTCGACTCTCATACACGGGAAGTCTACTCTCAGATATTCAACCTTGTTTCGACCGTTTTCGGAAATTCATTTCTCTCACCTCGCACCTTCGATTTAGGTCCCGTTTGTTTCTATGGGCTGTCCTATGTCCAAATTATCGGTATACAATTTTAAATGACCATTTTAACCATGAAATGACTATTTTACCCTTGGTGAAAGAGGGGTACCTCAACTTTAGTTTAGTGTCGGTGTTGTCTGACACCACTTTCGAAAATTCATATCTCTTTCTTCGTGACTTCAAATTTGGTTCCGTTTGTTCGCATTGCTTGCGCTAGGTCCAAAGTTTGTAGTCGTAGTTAGAAATTACTATTTCACCCTTGATTTGACCATTTTACCCTTTGGCGAGCATGTGACCTTCGAGTGGTCGGTGTGATGGGTTATTCAATCCATTTCACTTCCTTTTGTTGTTGGGAAATATTTGTGACTTACCTTAGGTTTATATGAATGTTTTACCCCTGTGTTGGGTTTATGGATGTCATTAGTGACATGTGAAGTGATTGATAGTATGATTCTATAACGATTGAGGCTATGGAGTTCGGTGTGCTTGTGGCCTAGGAATTGTAAGTGTTATCATTCCTAGAGTGTTATGAATAGGAGGGTTACTTCCATGAGTTGGTGATAGTGTTGAGGTCATAGTGTTGTGTTGATTGTCAGTGTGGGACTAACTGGTACGAGTCGTAGTGATCTATGAAGGGGGTCTGTACTACGTATCTGGTATTGGTTGTATATCTTTGTATGTATATATATATATATACGTGCATATATATATATATAGGTGTGAGTTATTCCATGTTGTTGTGATATAGTTTCACTATATGTTATTGGCCGATTTGTTGATGCATGGTAGGGGACTAGTGGGATGTATTCCGGGGTCTCGTCTTGGCGTGATTTCCATGTGGGACATTTGACTGACCTAGGGTAGATGCATGTACACGGGTTGGTTTTCACTCGACTTGAACGGTCGTAGGATGTAACGGTTATGTTTTCTTTCTCCTACGGGGCTCAATGAGCTCACCCCGGCAGCGGTATGCCTGGTGGTTTACACCACCAGTTTGCAGGAAATGGTTCGGTTATGGACAACGTGGAGTGCAGGATGGCTCGTGGCACTGATGCTATTGCGGGGTTTGGGACGCTATATATATATAGAGTTGATCCTTTTGTTTCATTTTCTTGTTCCCTGTATTGGGAGCATTGATGTTGTACCTCTTGGGAGCCAGTCTGTTGGCCAATCCCTTCCTTGTATTCAGTATTGTTACATCGTTGTAGAGATGTATTCTTTCGGCACTTAGACGTGCCTTGTGTATCATTTGGTTTAGCTTCCGCTTTGTTGTGTATGGAATTATTATTGATAATAAGATTCCATTCGATTTATGGTTGTTTAGTATCTTAAATTGTCGCTCATTTTATGAATCACGACCCGAATTCCTCGGATGTCCCGGTTCGGGAGTCTTTGGAAATTTGGGGCGTGACAAGTACCCATCATGTTACAAGGAATGAGTTATTTGTTTTTTTTTCTTTTTTATGAAAGAATTTTGATTTGGCATTAAGGGTCTATAATCTTACAAATTGAAATTACAAGAAATTAAATGACATCCTATTCTACAAACCGAGACTAGAAACTAACTTTTACAAACCAATGTTTAACGTATTTGGCAAGACAGCTCCGCAAAGGGCTATCCAATACCCTTCCTCTCCGCCACACTTCCCTTAATCGTAGGACAAAATGTAGGAAGTGATTCTCTAAATGCTCTCACCTGTGGACAATTAGTACTACCTATGACATCGAATAGTGAATAATAATCATCATACAACGAATCCTCCTTCAACACTTTAGATAATGTTCCCTCCACTAATTCATCAATCTCCACTATAATGAACCATTCATCACTTTCTTGTCTACCAAAGTGAGATGGCTTATTGAGATATTTGGGAAATGGTGCTCTAGGTTCATATGTTATCTCAATTAGCTCTTGTAGTGGGAGAATAAATTGCTCATACTATTTTGGTGAATTTTCTTTTGAAGCTTTATGTTCCTCATCCTCATCCATAATCCTTCTCTCCATTTGATTATCAACTTCTTCAAAGTCTATTGGCCTTGGAGGTGGGTTTAGACTAGGATGCATGAATTAAGTGTGACTTGGTGGTTGAGGACAAAATTGGACTTCTAATTGAGTGTTGAAAGTTTATGGATTTATAGGGAAGTTTGGTTTTTTATTTGGATTCGCCCTACCCAATTCGTGGTATGGAAAATTGGGATAATTACTCCAATCTGGATTATATGTTTTAGAATATGGATTATTGGCTGGATCAGTGAGGGTAGTATTGAAATCCTCTAATATTACCTCATTACTTTGGTACACCATTGGAAAGTTGTCGGCAAAATGGGAGGAATCGGAATATATGGGATAAACTTCTTTAGGTGAAGAGAAAGATAAATTTTGTTAGGAATTCCCACTCAAATCTTCAAACAACTTCCAAAGTTCATCTATCGGTCTATGATAAAATGTTCCTCCACATACAACATATACCAATTTTCTACAAGACACATCAAACCCTTTGTAAAAATTATACACCTATTCAGGTTTTGAGATTTTATGGTGCGGACACTTCCTCAAAATTACATTGTATCGTTCCCACGCTTCATGGAATTACTCTCCCACATTTTGTGAGAAAGTGAATATAGTCTCCCGCATCTCCAAGGTTTTCCATAATGGAATGAATCTATGCACAAACTCTCGTTGAATTGCCTCCGAACTCGTTTTGACCTCTGGCTTTAAATTCCAAAACCATGTCTTTGCCTTATCTTTCAAAAAGAGGGAGAAAATGCGTAAACGAAGTCTTTCCTCTCTCAATCCTTCTGTTTTAGTGGTCAAACAAAATTCTATAAATAATTCGAGATGTTGATACGGGTTATCATCTTTGTATCCATGAAATTTTGGTAACCAACGAATTTTGTCTATGTTGATCTCAAACGATCTACTGTAACACCCGGCAATTCAATCTCAAATGGGGACGTGTAACATGATGGAGCCTAACAACTATAACCAACGAATTATGTTCATGTTTCAAGGGATTAATCTATATCTGCTCAATTTTTGAATCCAAAGGAAGAGCCTCTTTTGACGGTGAACGGCGACCAAATATACAAAAACTAAAAACCTAAAAATAAACATACACTTAAAAAACTAAATTATAATACACGATTTAACCAATTTATATGCAGCAGATTGTTTTTTCAATGTAGAGACTGTGCAAAAATTCAAAATATACTAAAACTCACAAATGGTTCAACAAAACAATCGTCATCGTTCCTCTGGTTCTCCTTTCACTTATTTCATTGTAATTCACAAAAACACACAATCCAAATTTAGATATAGTACAATACAAATAAAATATTCAAGTATATTAAATTACTAAAATTCAAAATATCCGTTAGTCCCAGGCAACGGTGCCAAAAACATGATGCAGTCAAACTAGGGTTTAAAATAGTGATTAAGAATGGACCCTTACAATGACCTACTTTTACCTCTCGCAAGTGCACGAATCGTATAATAGTATAGTTTGGCTTGAGAAAGGTTATCGAACCCAAAAGACTAAGTCGTACTCTAAATTGTAGCAAAGTAATACTCTTGAATTGCTATGACAGTATGATTTGTTGTTTGTGATCTATTAACTAAATTTACTACATTAATGACAGGAAAGTAAGATAGTTATGATTCATGGTAGAGAAAAACTTGGGTTTTCATACCCCACCACTAACCACATAATGTAGCTATCTACTTGATTGCTTTTAAGAGGGTGATCCATCACATGTGAATCAGATTAGCGTTGCAAATAGTCAACCCTTAATCCCCAAAATGATACCGTCAACCAGATTCACTACAACCTATCTCCGGACAAAGTGTGATTTGTGCATGCAAACTACTTTACTCTAATATACTCCTACAACAAGAAATTAAACTAAAGCATGTCTATATCACCTCGCCGAGGCATGGCCTGTGTAAACCTAGGGTTTCGAGTTTTAAAAACCATTGTGTAGAAAATATTAATTTAAGCATCTGAGTTTCAACCCCTATTGAATAAACACGATTGATTGAGATAAAACATTCATTCATTTTAAGACAAGAGTGGAATAAACATAGAATCTCTTATATTAAATAACTACAGTCTCTCATCTACACAATCATCACATGTGTGGTCTTCAGTTTCCCCTCGTTACAATTGAAATAAATGAATGAACTATATTACTTGGCTAGGGTTTTGTTAGGAAAACCTTAGATATCGAATTAGTTGTTCATGGTGGAAGAGATCTACATCGTTGATGTAGAATCGCCCTCCATGGTATTCTGCTCCGGATCTCTAGGTCTTTGATGGATCTCTTCTTCAAAAGATGTAAATCTCCAGAGATAGTGCTTTTAAAATTATGTATTTGGAGTCCCCTAGATCTGGTCCAAATCTAGGTATTTATAGAAGAGGTTAAAAAGAGTCCTAATTGCATTAGACTTGTCCCACTTGGAGTATGATTCCTCTTTTATGTGTTTCTTTTCAAATCTGAGCAAACCTCTTCAATCTGATGTAAATATGCCTAATACACATGCTTGGAAGTGTTGGAGTTGAAAACAAGTCGAAAGAGTTAAAATCCCATTCAAACCAAAATTCTGTAAAAAATCTGCAGAACGTGTCTCACTCTTTTGGTCATAACTCGAGTTATGTAACTCAGATTGAGACGTTTATTTTTTTGTTGGAAATCTGATTTCAAGCTCTTGTGTTTAGACTCAAGAAGTACTCAATTTGAAGTTATTTTGAACAAGTTATGACCATTTGAATTTGGATGTTCAAATTCTGAAATCTGCAGGGCCTGGCGCATATGTCGAGGCTTAAGCGCCAGGTCAATCCCCAATTGGCGCTAATGGCGGCGCATAGTGCCAGGCCATGCACTCTTAATCGCCTAAATCCACTTTCCAGGCCTGTTTTGCTTACTGTAAGCTCCCGTTTCTGGTCCGAAACTTGAATTTTATTTTACAATTCTTTATATTTTTGGACGTCGTTCGATCCTGTGGGTCATACATTGATATATAAGACATATTTCATGCCCATTTTGCCATTCGGAACGCGTCTTTGGCTCGAAAACTCCACTTTCCTTCTCTTTTCGAATGGTCACAAACACAACCTTGATTAATTTACCAAAGTTAGCTTATTTTCTTCGTTAAGCTCCTAAAACACACTTAGACATGCAAACCGGATAAAAATACCAAGTAATGTGATGATAAGACTTAACAATATCATGTTAGGGGCCTAGAATGAAAAATATTCGGCACCTATCACCACCCTCTACCCTTTTGACGCGAGTGCTCCTACTTTGTGGTAAGATACCCGATTACTCAGGTGGAGCGTGTTTTTTCAGTTCAACATTATTTTTCCTTCTTTTTTTTAGAGCATATACTTAAATAGTCATAAATAAAACTATAGAGATCATGGGCATGTGCTTATAGGTTAAAATCGTCTTTTCTGATTTCAATTTTAACGGTCCATTCAACTATGGAGAACCAGATCTTTTCACTGCTTTAATTTAATCATTATTCGTATGAGCAAAAAATACTACATAACAAATAATTCACAAATTATAATTATGTACAATTATATACTCAATCAACTCATAATTCTATTCATGTATATGCTTAAATAAATAATTTTTTTTTTAATTCCCTAGATTTCGATCGATCGGTCAGGAGCTCCAATCGATTGGAAATTCAGGTTTCCGAAAATTCTGGATACTGTTCCAAAATAAAATTTTAAATTTTCCATATTTTCAATTTTGTTTCTTTTCTTTTCTGATGTGAAATTTGGAACAACCCAAAAGATAGATTGAAACCAAATCAAATTTAACTCCCAAGTATATGAATCGAGTGTAGTAGTGGTATGTATTACAAGATCGTTCCCATAAGGATTGATTAGGACAACTTAGTTCCAAAAATTATTATTTAACTAATTCAACAAAAGATTAATGATTTTAGTAACACTAATATAAATAGAATAATACAAAAAGAATATCAGGGCTTTGATTTCACCACTAATCATCACAAATCCGATTTCCAATTGTAAACTCATTAAATATACAATTAATTTCCACGCATCTAAATACTAATTATTATTAAGTTCATAGATGGTCTATCTTTGTTAGGGCATATGTTCAATTCAATATTTATCATCTTGGCTAGAAATAATAAATAAATCATTGAAGGAATATATAAATCACAACTATTTATCTGTGGTCAGGCATAAACACTTATAATTTATTATCTTCTTCTTAAATCACCAAGTATATTACATGTTCATAGTCAGACACAAGTAACCTATATGCTATGAGTGAAATACATTTAATTTTAGTCTCGGTTAAAAACATAAAATCGAAAGCATTAACATACATGTAATAATAATAAGAAGAAATCATTAACCAAAACATTCAATAATGTTTACAATTGAAAACCATAAAGTTGCACATGACTATGGTTTCCTCTCGGCCTTGGCCGAGGGAATTAGCTACATATAAAAAATAAAATAAGAACGACCAAATCCGAAATTATAAGTGGAAGACATCTTGGATATCTCCGTTGATCGCACCAGTCTTCCCCTTCTATTCCTTGGCCGTCGATGATCCTTTTATGCATCCACATATGTCCTATTTATAGAGGTCCTCTAGGTTTTCTGGTAGGAAAGTAAATAAGAGAATAAAAATTTCCATATTTCTTTTCCTAATTGATGATATCTTGCAGCCCACTTTTGACCAATTTGAGAAGTTAATTGGAATATTTTCGTGAGATACATTGTTATTGGAAATCAAGTCTTCTTTCTACAGCCGCTAATTTCACCTCATTCTGATATTGCTTTCACAACTTATGATTTAATTACCAAAACTGGTCCTGATTTTCACGCAATAAAAGGTGGCAGATTGTGGAATGCAATTTTCACCCTCTAAACAACAGAATTAGGGTTTCTATTTGAAATACCAATATTCTTCAAATAGAATCAGCTTTCCAGAAATATTGGGCTTGAATAAATTCAATAAACGAGCTAAAATATATGGCTCAAACACTAAAATATAGTCTAAACAGATTTTGGGCTTGTTTAGATGGATTTAACCAGAAATCACCAATAATCTAAAAAAACATAAAAAAACACAAATATTAATTAAAATAAGTTAAAATAAATGACTAACAAATATATTTTTAGAAGTTAATTGTGTACGAATTATGCACTTATCAAATACCCCAAAACTTATATTTTGCTAGTCCTCGAGCAAAACAGGATAAAAAACCGAACTATACCACTTTCGCAGGAACTCTCGATTGCATTTAGCATATGGAACAAGTCTTTAAATTCCTAGGTTACCCCTAGTGGACGAGTTATAGTCTAGTGAAGGTTTCCAGTGATGATACCAAAAAACATCCGAAAAACAAGTTTCAAAGCAATATACAACAACAATCACATATGTGAATACCAAATTGTCATCAACTTGATATTTTTGACTCATTAATTTACTTGAGATTTCAAACCCATATTCACAGTCTAAATTAAATTTGAGTCAAGTCTAGTTCACTTATCAAAAATTAGTTAAAGACCTAAATTGTCCATCCTTGTTGTAAAGTGAATCAACTAAATACTAATTTAGAATTGGTCAAAACCTCATGACATAACTTTAAAATCTCAAAAATCACCAGCTTTCCAAAATAAGAACAATTTTACATTGGTATCTCAATTGATTACTCTTTTCTTTGACGATGGTGGAAGGAAGGTATCCAATGAAGCTTTTTGACTTACTTCCACAAGGAATTGTTTACCTAAGAGGAGCTTAATTTACTCCCAACCTCAAGCTAACCCTTTGGAGTATTTTTATTATTTTGTTTCTTTTTTTTTTTAGACATACTTCCACATGGAATTGTTTACCCAAGATGAGCTTAATTGACTCCCATCCTCAAGCCAATCCTATGGAGTATTTTTTATTTTTTTCAAATTATTTTTTCCTCATTGGTATCTTTTTCATTTCAAATTTTGTTTTCCACCACGGGAGTCTTGATTGAATCTCATTTTGGTATACCGATTCTTCCTAAGACAATAAAACGACACTAAATTTCATACCTTTCCTAAAAAAAATGTAAGCTGACAGTACTCGTGAAATGTTTTTCAAGGTTTAACTATGAGGGTCATCAACTAAATAACAATAAATATAAAAGACTAAGGACTTAATTTCATTATGACTGGATTAATTGTTTTAGTCTCAAATACAACAAGGATTTTCAAATCTCCACAAAACTGATGACAATTCAATACTCAATGATATAGAAATACATCATATTGCAAAGGCTCTGAAACGTTTTTTAAAAAATATGAAGATATATACATATACCTATGTGATGAAAAAATGCCCTTACCCCCAAACTTAGAACAAATATTGTCCTCAATATTTAAAAGTAAATTCACAAGGGCAAGATTAAGAATTACCTTGGATGGCGATTGTAACGCCCCGTGTCTCCTTTCTCATTTCTGAAATTCTTTTTCACGTGTTAACATTTTGTGACGTCACTTATTCATGACGTCTTGTGCAATATTGGTACGTGTTGATTTTTCGCATTTATGTTTTGGACTTAGCGAGACGACTTCGTGGACTTTTGTTTCTGACTTCGTGGATTTGTGTTTCGTTGGCGACTACGTAGGTTTATCGTAATGTTTTCTTGTTGATGCTTCACCGATTATGTTTTGTGCTCGAACATGTTACTCTAGTTTATTGTAGACGTTTTGGTGTAGCACTTATGTGTTTATGTTTATTTTTAAAACTTTTGAGAGTGAGGGGTATTCTTGGTATTTCACTGGTGGGTGAGTTGGTAAGGAAGTATGAGAATCTTCCTATGTGTTCTGGAGTGTTTGGATGTGTCCCGGATTATTTTGGAGTTTTCTGGTGTCATATTGGGGCTTTGGAGCCTTTTCCTACACTTTGTTGTTTCAGGGGTACTGAGTACTCGGTAACTGTTTCACCTAGTACTCGACCACTGTTCAACCGAGTACTCAATGTATAACTTGGTAGAGTCCACAGATTGTTTATATAAGTGAGTGTTGACCTAAAAATATTTCATTTATCTTCCTCTTCTTCTCCAAACTAGCCTCTCTCTCTCTCTCCCACTTAGTTTTCTTTCAATATTTGCCCTATTTCATCTATTTGGGCTTGGATTTTGATGATGGTTTCAACACAAAAGTTGGTCGTGGTATTGTTGGCTTCAATTTGAGCCATGGATTGGTAAATGTTTTCTCCTCTTTGTGAGTTTTTTTTCCTAAAACCCTAGTTTTGGGTTTTCTTGACAAACCATCTATTGATTCTTGTTTTCCTTGTGGATTAAGTCTTGATTCATTTTTAGGAGGCTATGGCAAAGCTTTTCACCGATTGGTTTTTTTAATTTCGATTTTGGGTGAAAGCTAGGGTTTCTTTGGCCTTGTTTGGTGGTTTGGCTTGCTCTTCATTTGAGGTAGGGAAAACATCTTTAATCTATCATTCTTTGGTTCGTGGGTGTACGATTTTGTTTTAGGGCTTTCTAACCCTAGATGTATATTTGCTAAGTTGTATGCTTGAAAATATGAATTTAGGGTTTGTATGTATTTATGTGCTATAATCCATGTTTATGTCATACTTGAGCTAGGTATATGATGTATGCTAGATGGGGTATGATTCTTGGACTTTTGAAATTGAAGTATGTTTATATGACTATATAAATATGTATAGGAGTATTGAAGTATATATGTATAAGTGTAAGTATACATATACGAGTATGGATGTTAGTATTGTAGCCTTGATAGCGTAAGTAGGCTAGCTACCTTGGTTGGTGAGTTGGGATTTGGATGTAGATGATTTGTGGCGTGTTGGATTATAAACTTAGAGCGTTATTCTAGTTCCCCCATTCTTGTGAATTTGGAAGTTATTATCTTGAAAGTTGAACTTGTGTATGAAAATGATTTAATGTGTATTATTTCTTTAATTGAGATAAAAGCATGTTAAATGAATGAGAATGTTGTCCTTATGAATTAAAGGACAATTTGATGATTTGGAACATGAGTGGTGCATGATAAAACATCCTTGTTGATTATTGCTTTAATGAGATTTAAAATCATGTTGTGAACTATTGCTTAAAAGTGTGAAATTGCAAGCATGATGGTTTTATTGAGTACAATATATTGCAAAAGAGAAAAGCATATATTGTGATGGAACATGATTTTTATTGAGAACCTTGAGGGATATTGAGTACATCGTGTAGTGTCAAAATCATGGTGTTGGTGTATGCGGGTTGTGTAATCATGTGTGGGTAGTCTTGTGTCGGATCGTCGCAACAACTAGCCAGGAGGTGTTTCACCCCTACGGAACTAGTAAGTCTGAAAATGTGATAATAGTTTGGGAGTCATAAGAGAGGCTTATATTCTTGACCTTTGTGGTCTTGGGGCATAGAGTTGCAAGCTGGGCTTTCGTGCAACCGCTCTTCCTTGTTGAAAGTGTGAAATGTCAAAAGCACTTGAGAAGGAACGGTGTGGGACTCTACATTACTTGATGAGTTTGTATCCTCAAAAGTAAATGGCCAGAGTATGGTATTCGTTAACTTGTGTTGGGCGAATAGGGTGTACCATGAGGTATATGAGTCACATTGCATATGATTTGATATTATGTGATTATCTCTACATGTGGATCATGATATTATTTCAAAGTGGTTAAGGAACATGTTTAATGTGGATTTCGATATTTAATTCATATGTTATTAAAATGCTCAATTGAAATTGGATAATGTGAAAATATGATTTGCATGCCTTGTTTTAAAGTATAATGTGAGAAAAGTGCTTATACTTGTTTATATGTGCTTATATACCTCAGGGTGGTGATATGAGTTGGTTTGATGGCTTTCTTGTGATAAGTAAACTCGACATTGGACTATGGAGTTGAATGTGAATTGTAACCTTTGAGAAGGTGGGTGGTAGTTTTGTGATCTTGGTTGGTTACGTAGTGATGGCCATTTGATATTTCTTTTGCACTTGAGGAATGCGTTGTTTATCATAATTTGAGTTTTGAGTTTCATTAGGTGAGTTGATGATTAATCCTAGTCACTTGTGTTGTAACGGTTTCTTGATCCCGTTAGTAATCTAAGGGAATTAATGGTACGTGTGAATTGAGGTTTGAATGGATCGGAAGAGGTTGTGATTAAACTAGTTAGTTCCGTGGTATCGACTATTAGGTTTCCTTTTCATATCCTAAGAATAGGAGTGTTCTCAGAGTTGTTAACTTAACTGCCTTAGGTGGTTGCGATGAGTTTGTTGATGTGAGAGTTGTATTGAGTTCACGGTTGGGGATGGAGTTGTTTGATAGTTCCTTCCCTTTTTTGTGGTTTGTTGTCATTTTCGGTTTCCCTTATTCATTCTTCGTTCTCCATAATTCATGTCGGATGTTGAGTCACTCTGCATGGTGTTGCAGATGTTTTGGAGCTTTTCGGGTTCATTCCTTGACTTTTTATTCTAGGGGCCAACGAGTACTCAGTGATGATTCTACCGAGTACTCGGTGAGAGGTGCACTTGCGCAAAAGTTCCATTTATTCCAGAGAGTTTGGTTTTTCACAACTCGGTGGAGGGTCATCGAGTACTCGACCACCTACAACTCGGTGGTATTTGTTTTGTGTACTTCTTTCAATTTCTTTCCATTCTTTCCCTTGTCTTTCACCACTTATTCTCCTATGCTTGGGACATTGATTTGTGGTCTTTAAGGATGAGTTTTGTTAGTTTGAAGGATCGGCTTAGATCCACTTTGTTGGCTTTGAAATTTACTTTCGGCAAACAATTCCAAAATTGATGATAACAAACCATTGAAGAGTGTTTGATACTAATGAATTATCGAGTTTATATTTTCAGCAAAAGACAGGTGAACGACTCAGAAATCAAACTCGAAAAGGAAACTACTCGAAAAACAAGCTCGGAAAGAAAGCTTGATTTAAAGCAAAAAGCTGTGAAAGAAATTGAAGCGCAAATGGAAAATCAATTTATTCAACGGCATAAGCGAAAGTCGAAGACTCAAGACTCGGGGTAGATAGGTCGGGGAGCGATCACTGTAACAAGGTAATTTTATGTGTCGATTTTATCGTATAAGCTCAAGTATAAAATGAACCGAACTCAAATGGAATGGAAAACGCTTTACCAAACTTAAATGGAAAGAAAAATATTTTTATTAAATATTTTTCATGTTGTAGTCGACTAGAATAGACCTGTGTATTTTCTAGTAGTCGACTAGAACAATCAGTAGCTATTGGTTTTTCATCCACATCAAAAGAGTCGACTGAATGACCATTGAGTCGACTAGACTACAAGAAGTAGTCGACTAGAACTCATTCTAGTCGACTAGATTAACCATTGTAGTCGACTAGAACTCAATCTAGTCGACTAGATGAAGCAATGTAGTCGACTCAAATGCAAAGGAGTCGACTAGTTCATCCTTAAAATCTGCAGATTTTTCAGAAAACATTTCCCCTGTTTTGTGGATTGTTTGTAATGGTGTTCAAACGGCTCTTGTCTTTCAATTACAATATTCACTCTTCAAAACCCTAATACAATGCTATATATAGAATGAGATGTGTATTGTGAAGACTAAGAGATTGAAATACAAAGAGAAAGAAAGCTAGCAAAAATTCTGCAGAAATTTTCTCTACAAAAGCCATTGAAACCAAGCTTTGAAAATCTGATTTTCTTCAAATTTCTTTGAAAATCAAAACCTCTAGTATCTCTTCTTATTCTCCAAATATCATTCATTGATTATATCCTTTGAGAATACATTTCTAGAGCTATTGTAAAATCACCAAAAACACTTGAGCTTATATTGATTTATCTTCCATAAAAACCTTTGGGTTTTGAGTGTTTTTGTTCTTGAGTGATTTTATTGATTACATAGGAATTTGTAATCTCGGACAAGTGAAGTCCACCAATTGTTCAAGAGAGGGTTGTTCTCTTGATTGAGAGACAAGCTCGAGAGGCTTGTATTGTAAAGGTTTGCCATTCCACCTGTGAAGGAAGGGCCATAGTGAAAGGATCGGGAAAAGTCTCAAGAAGGGGTTCTTGAGCCGATGAGTAGGAGTTACCGAACCTCGAAAAAATCACGGTGTCAATCTCTCTATCTCTTTCTCTTTACTTGATTTATTTGCATGCTATAATTGCTTAAATATCTTGTATGCTATCTTGTCTTGAAATTAATAGTTAGAAAAGTTTAAATTGAATCATCCACTTGATTTTTGAGAAATTGATTTTTGTTTAAAGTGTATTCAAATTTCGAAAAGAATTAGAATTATTTTTGAACACCCTATTCACCCCCCCCCCCCCCCCCCTCTAGGGTTAATTAGTGACTAACACACTTTTCTTGAGTGTTGGTTGCGGCATAATGCTGAGCCACTCATTTGCATCATCGTTTGAACCGCGGGGATGGAAATGGACGTTGGGTTCCGTGGTTCCAATGTGCCACTTTTCCTTCTTCATCCTCGTGGGCATCATAGGAATCCTTGAGTTGTGGTTGTTTAGTTGACTTGAGAGTGTATTCTCTCGGTAGGTATGTCGCATACCTTATTTCATTCCGAGTTTCAGTTATGATGTGTGTCGCTTAGTGTACATACATAGTGATGTTTTTTTCATCACAGGTGGATGTTCCTCCATATTGACGTGATGTTTCGGTTATTCATGTGTTTAACATTGGAGTTTCCATTCCTTGCTTGGTTTCATGGCTTTAAGTGGCCATTCTTGAGGGTAGTGTCCACGTACCTTTCGTGATTGAGCAGTTAGCTTTCCTCATCCTTAGTGAGGGCATTAGTGATGGAATTGTACTTCTTGTGGATAGAGCCATGAGATTGAGGTGGTGGCATGAGTAGTGATATTGATGTGAGTGTGGGTTACCTCTGTGAGGAGGTTCATGTGTCATATGTGTAATGTGTATATATGCATTGACGATGGTTATATAGGTACGTAAGGACTTGAGAATTTTCCTTGGTACTGGTTATGGATGTTCCTTCTTATGGGCATCGTGGTGATCTTAGTTTCCATGGATCCTCTAGTTATTGTTGGAGCAACTAGAGTGATTGACTATGTTACACTAGGGTATTGTGTACTTGGAGTATGTTTATGTGAGTAGTGTAGACTACTAGTGTTGGATTGGTAGGTACGAGTCATAGTGTTCTCTCGTGAGGTTAGAACTACGTGCCTTGTACTTATTTTGTTATCTCATCTCTATGTATATATATATATATATATATATATATATATATATAGGTGTGCGTTTACCATATGAGGTTATGTTATGGTTTCATTATGTGCTAGTTGCCCTTTTTATGATGCATGGTAGGGGACTACAATGATGTATTTTAGGGGTCACTACAAGAAATCTGGTTTTTTGGGACAGTCCAAACTGTCGTAAAAAATTAGAAAACCGTCGCTAATGCTCTCCTCAAACCGTCACTAAAAATAACATCGCAAAAGGTTATTAGCGACAATTGAAGGTAATCGTCGTAAAAAACTAGGGGTATTAGCGATAGTATGACCGTCAATAAAAAATTGGAGTATTAGCGACGGTTTTACCGACACTAAAAATAAGTTTATTAGCGACAGTTCATAACTGTGCTTAAAAGCATATAAATTGTCGGTAAAAGCCTTTTTTATTTTTGATTTTTCAGGTATTATGTTGTTTAATTAGTATTTTTTTCATTTCTTTGCTAATATATATTATTTTCCAAATTTATAACAAAGTTTTAAAGTAGCATAATTACATAAAAATTCAATAACCACATAAATACATATCACTATTAATCATAAAAAAAATTGAAGGACATTTCTCTTAAAAGAAAATGAATTGCTTTAAATATAAAAATAATAAAATATTTGTAGCAACATCTAAAATAGAACAAAACAAAATTACAGAATAAAATAATGCAATCCCCCGAGTAAGACCGTCTTGAGAGCGGCATGCTGCTGTGTTTGCAAATGCGAATGCACACAAGAAGAATGCCTTGCTTGCCCTGTTGAATTGGTGAATGTAATAAACCATTTGAAAGCCTCTATTTTTATGCTATTTTTTATGCTCCACTCTTTTCACCTTCAGTATCATGAAGAAAAGAAATTAAATTTCATTCAATCCAATATAGAAAATTCAATCAGTCCAATAAATAATGCAATGAAGCATTAGTAAGTAATGCAACCGGACTACTCACTAATGCAAATAGACAATTCAATCAGTTTAGCTATGCAATGAAGTGGTAATTGATAGTTCAATCAATTTAGCTAAGTAATGCAAATAGAAAATTTCATCAGTCTACTGCAAGGAGTAATAATTGAAATTTGATATATCTACTAAGGGCTTGTTTGGAAACACTCCCGCTCCTGCTTTCAAACGGGTTTGGAAACTGAAGCGTAGCGAATCAAGTTTTTTCTGAAGCGGAAGCATGTTTGGTGCTGATGATTATGATATGAGAAAAATGAAAGCTGAAGCATGCAGAACATGTTTGGTGGAACTGCTGATTTCCTAAAATGTGAAAGCAAAACATGTTTGGTGAATTCAAATGATTTGAGATTCTGTTTTTTTTTTTTTTTGGATTTTAGATTGAATATAAGAAATTAATAAGTTCTACAATTAAAAAAAATAAAAATTGTATTGCACAAGGCCTCTCATTTGGATATTGTAAATAAATTTTTTATTTTTTGTAAACTATAATTTTGGATAAAAATAATTATATTTTTGTAAACTATAAAATTTTTTGTAGATAAATTCTAAATTATAATATTGTATTGCACAAGACCTTTGGTTATAATATTTTATTTTGGGTAAAGTGCATAAAACCCTCCTCAACTATTGCCCCATAAGCACAAAACCCCCCCTCAACTACAAAAGGGGCAAAAAAAATCCCTCAACTATCCTAATTGGGTGCAATTTACCCCATCCCTATTTCAAAATTACAATTTTACTTTTAAAAAAAATAATTTATTTTAAGAGATAATTAATATATATAAAATTCAAAAAACAATACATTAAATTTTGAAAAAAAATTAAAATTCGAAACAAATATATAAAATTCAAAAAATATATATATGTAAAATTCAAAAACAATATGTTAAATTCCGAAAAAAATTAAAATATGAAACAAATATGTAAAATTTGAAATATATATATATAATTCAAAAAATATATATTAAATTTCAAAAAAAAATTAAAATTCAAAATTTATATATAATTTTCAATTTTTATATATTTTTTGAAATTTAAATATTATTTTCGAATTTTATTTTTTGAAATATATATATTTTGAATTTTATATTTTTTTTTCGAATTTTATATAATTTTCAAAATTTATATATATATTTCAAAATTTATATACTTTTTTCGAATTTTATATATTTTTTAAAAATTTATATATATATTTCGAATTTTATATATTTTTCGAAATTTAAAATATTTTTTTGAAATTTTATATATTTATTTCTAATTTTATATATATTTCAAAATTTATATATTTTTTTCGAAATTTATTTTTTGAAATATATGTATTTTGAATTTTATATTTTTTTTCGAATTTTATATATTTTTTTCAAACTTTATATATTTTTCGAAATTAAAAATAATTTTTTGGAATTTTATATATTTTTTTCTAATTTTATATATATTTTCGGAATTAATTTTTTTAAAAAATTTTTATACACCTTGAAGCAAACCTAACATGTTACAAAGAATTTGTGAGCAATTGGGAGAATTTGGGAGCAACTTATAATGGGCCCCACTAAAAATAGTGATGGGAGCAAGTGGAAGCAAGGTGAGTCTTTCTTCCAAATTTGAGTTTTTGTTCCAGCCTGCTTCCAGATTTTGGAAGCGGGAGCAACCAACCAAACAACCCTGCTATGTGAACAGTAATAAAAACAGGAGCAAAAACAGGAAGCGGGAGCGTTACCAAACAGCCCTAAGTAATGATTCAATGTTAGGAAGTTGAAAAGCATTTGCAAAGCGCACCATGATGTACTCTATGAGGCCTTTAGCAGAACTAATAATGACAACACAAAGACGTCTTGATCCCTTAGACATCCAGGATACCTTCCCTTGTTTGCAATTGAACCAACAAACCAATTAATCCATAAATACCAAGTTTCAGTTTATTTTATATGTGAATCAGATTGATTACAGTAATGAAATGTAGCATAATGAATTTCTATTTCTTGAACCCTATTGGGTACTTTTCTCTTAGACAACAATAAGAATGATTGTGTAAACAAATTGATTCTTGCAACACACATAACAGGATAGAATGTCAAGTGTTGGTAACTGACTAAGAACCTAGAAATAATATTTAAGATTGTTGGTATAAGATGAGCAGTTCACAAAAAATCCAGACATTAAAAAATCTGACAACAATTAACGAACAACAATTCAGAATCATTGGAAACTTACCTCAATAACCTTGTTTCTTAGTTCTGTTGATTCAATAACTTGTTCAATGACATTTACAAGGAAAATAAGCAAACAAACAAATCTAATTACCAAGTTCAAAATCTAAAGCCTTTCAAAACAAAACCTTAACGTTTTTCACAATTCAAGCCACACTAGACTGATATCTTATACTGATTAATATTATAGTAATAAATTAGTCTATACCAAACAAATCATTAAGGTTTAAATTAGTCCCAAGTTAACTTTGTTTCCATAACAACCCCAAAAGATGTTTGAACCATGGTATAATCACATCAACATTAGCAAAAATAGAGAAGAATATCCACAATTAAATGCCCCCAAAAATTCATGTTTGATTTAAAAAATAGAAGAATCAACACTAACAATTAGCAATGGTAAGGTACTCTTAATTGAAAACCATAAGTCTAACATGCCTCACAAAAACAATCAATAAAGCTCCCACTTTTATAATTACAATCAATAAATCCTTAACTTTTATAATTACTAACTTAACCTATTCTAAACATTTGGTAAAACAAAGGAGAAAAAACAAAGCACGAACCATTTGGCAACTTTAATTAACAAATAATTACAATAATGAGGTTCATAACTGGCAATCTATTTCAATTCTTTTTGGGATTTTCAGCCTCAATTTTTCATATTCACTTACTAAAAAGCAAATCCCTCATTTTATTCAAAAAAAATTGAGAACAAAAACCAACTGGAAGAAAATCATTTAGTCCTATAACTTCCCAATGGAGAAACTAAACACAAATATGAAAAACCAGATATTGTTCTTTGAACCCACAAACATATAAACATACGGATTTATAGAAATAAGGCATGAATAGCATTCAAATTAAAAACCCTAATTTATAGAAATCTTCAATTTATATCACGATAGAGAAATTGTAAAGAAAGAGAAATGGGAAAGGACCTTTAAGTGACATTTATATGAGAAAACGCAAAGGAGTGGTTATTTCCGGTGAGGGGCTTGGAAGTTTCCATTTTGTTGTCCTCTTTCCGACGAAAACAGCCTTTTGACTCTCTACACCATCACAACTCCATCGATTATCACCGACGAACAAGTAATGATCATTATCCTTCAGTGAGGGACGATCCTTGGAGTTTGATGGCAAAGGGATAGGGTAAAGCCATCCTATGGTGTTTGGGGACAAAGGAGATGATGCCAACAGTTAAATGTTTTAGGGTTATATACATGGGCTTTATTACAAAACATGACCGAACAACAACGTTTTCTTAATTTATTGTAATTTTGTATTTTTTAAAAAAGAAAAAAGTGTGATAATGTGTGTCTTGAAAATGGAAGGCCCTCGATTTACCGCCAATAATTTTAGAGTTATTAGAGACGCAATACAATATAGCGTCACTGAAGCATGGCTTTTAAGCACGGTATTTAGAGTAGATCGTCATTGAAGGCCATTATTTAGAGTAGATGTCATTGAAGGCCATTTTTCTTGTAGTGGGTCTCGTATTGGCATGACACTCATGAGAAACGATTGTCTAATTTAGAATAAGTGTATGTACACGGGTTGGTTCGCATTATATTTGGATGATCGAAAGATGTGACATATGGGCATTGTGGTGATCTTAGTTTCCTTGGATCCTCTAGTTATTGTTGGGGCAACTAGAGTGATTGACTATGTTACACTAGGGTATTGTGTATTTGGAGTATGTTTATATGAGTAGTGTAGACTACTAATGTTGGATTGGTAGGTATGAGTCATAGTGTTCTCTCGTGAGGTTAGAACTACGTGCCTTGTACTTATTTTGTTGTCTCATATCTATGTATTTATACGTATATATATATATATATATGTATAGGTGTGCGTTTACCATATGAGGTTATGTTATTGTCTCGTATTGGCATGAATGTCATGAGGGACGATTGACTGACCTAGAATAGATGCATGTACACGGGTTGGTTCACACTAGACTTGGACGGTCGGAGGATGTGACAATTATGATTTCCTTTTTCCTACGGGGCTTCGATGAGCTTACCCCGGCGTTGTCCCACACCAGTTTACAAGGATGTTTTTGTTACCTTGACATATCCCTTCCTTGTATTTGGTATCGTTGCATCGTTGTAGAAATGTATTCTTTCGGCGCGTCGATGTGCCTTGTGTATCATTTGGTTTTAGCTTCCATTTGGTTTTGTATGGAATTATTGTTATTAATAATATTCCATTCGTTTTATTGTTATTTATGATCTTAGTTGGTTGCTCTTTGTATGGATTACACCCCGGATTTCTCGGATGTCCCGGTTCGGGAGTCTTTGGAATTTAGGAGAGTGACAACGATATAGTTTCCCAATTTCTAGCAAGAACAAGGAAACTATGGATCACAAGAGTATATTCTGAACAAGTATGCAATCCCCAAACTAAGATTATAAGCACCCAAGAAAAATTTCATCAAAATTTTTGATTTTTGATTTTTGATTTTTTGATTTTTTTTAATTTTTTTTTTTGTGATAATTAATTCAAGGGCAATGTTATTGTTTTATTTCTAATATTTTAGAGAATTACAAGGAATAGCCATAATAATTCTCTCCTAATTAGAGTTCATACTCCCTTCCAAAGTAAACCAAAAGATGACCAGTTAGGTGGGGTCCCAGATAGGTGGAGAGGTACTAAGCCTGCTTAATGATGGTACGTCTACACAACCTTAAGCAACATAGTAGCTATTTGACAGAACCTTTCTAGGCATTGTAAAGTTGGAAGGTGCTCATTGGAGTTACAAATAGTTAGCTTTTTACAAGAGGGTCCTATGAGCTAAATGAAAACCCTAGGGCCGACGTCTACTTGATTTTAGATTATAAAATTTAGGCTAGGGTTTGACAAATGAGATTTTTAACCCAGGTGGGCAAGGAATTGGTGATGAAATCCAATCCTTATCTTGTTGGGGGTTAGTGCCCTTACTAAATTTTTATGCAAAATGCTAAATTAAAATGTACAAATAAAACAAGTAAGAAGAATAAAAATAAATACAAAGGAGTGAGTGTGTGAACTTTCTTCTAGTTTTTTTCTCAAAAATAATAATACTAACAATAATAAAATAAATTGAAATGAAGAAGTGTGATCCTACAATTATTTCTAAGTTATTATATTCTAAAGTTTGCATGTGAAAGAGAGTATCTAAAAAAACAAATCATACGTTATTCTAACCTAAAAAAATAATAATAAATAAATAAATAGTACTAAAAAAAAACAAGAGTAAGAACCACTTACCTGGATTACAAAATTATGCAATAGCCCATATGTATATATATTTTTGTGCCCTCTTGTTTTTGCTCCTTCAACCCTTTTTTTTATTTTCTCAAAAGAAACACAAAAACAAGAAGAAAAAAATAATTAAGATGAATAAAAAAAATAAAAATAAAACTAAAAATAAAATAAAATAATAAAAATAAAAATAACCTAAACTAAGAATTATGATAAATAATAATCTTCAAATCTAATTGCACCAAATAGAATCCCCTTCTATGTTATGTATGATAAAAAATAATTATTCTATCCCCCAAAATTTAAATTCAACCATGTCCTCATAGTTATAAAAATAAATAAAGATAGAACAGTGTTATCCAGTTTTCGAACAAATTTCAGAATTGATTGCTTAAGTATTGCATAATTCCCTCAAACTTGAATCTTGCAATATGTAATTAAGGCAAAAGCCCAAGACCAAGATCATAGTATGGTAGGAAATTATTTAGCAATAAAAAATTTCCAAAATATATGCAAAAATACTACAATACTGAGAATGAAATTTTATTAATAAATTTTGCATCAAAATTGGCAAGGGCCTACAATTTCTTGGAATAAAAATTAGAGAATTAAAATAATTACCTATCTCTAGTATTTAAAATAACATGAAAGTAACTGATGGAGCATCATAAGTGCTTTATTGGAATGAAATAAAGTTAAAGTAAACCTAGTCCATTCCCTATTACTAATAATTTTCCAAACCCACTTTTTACCCCCCATGTCATTGTACCTCATCCCCTCATCCAATTCTTCTCCAAACAACCTCGAAGAAATAGTATCTAGCAAAAGCTTCATTCAATATCCCCTAATTCACTTTCTAGTACTTTACTTATCAAAAAGGAGAACGGAAGTTTCCCATATGAAACTTATAAAGCAATTCAATTATACTTCGAGAAAGAAGCAAACCTTCTTAATTAGGGCAAACTTGATTAACAAGAATTGAATCCAACGCCCAATAATTCATATCAAGGTGATGTTTATTCATTACCTCAACTCAAACTGGAAATTCATAGCCATTACAAAGCTCACTTACCATGTAAACAAGGGATAGTAGAGGGCTAGGTGGAAGAGGATAGTCATCTTGTAGAACTTCTGGCACCTCATGTGGCATCCCCCATTCCCTAGCAATAATGCTTGGAGTAATGGTAATTGGGTCAAAATTATATTCCGTCCACAAAAAAAGACCAACCCCATCATAAGTGTCAACCAAAGTCATATGACGATAAAAATCATGCACTACTTCAGGGTACACCAATTAAGAAGGAGCACGAAGTAAACTACCTAAACCACGATTGCGAAGAAATAGAAAAGCGTGATTGAATAGTGAATGGTTTAGCCTAGGAGCAAGTAAAGTGGCTTCATAACCTAAATCATGAAGATCAATGATATCAAGACCCAAATGATTGAGTGTAACATATTCTGGAGAGCCCTCTTCTTGTGGCTCCACATTGGAAAGAACAATATCTTGTTCATTGCTTACGGACATAACATGTTCAATCAATGCATTGTTAACCGAAGGATCCCAAGAAGAAGATGATGATGATGAAGAAGAAGAAGACAAAGTCAAGACAAGAACCATTGTTGTGGTTGAATGTCTAGGGTTTGCAGAGATATGGAAAAGTGAAGACTATACTAGTGTATTTATAGGAGTAAATATTTCTAGAGTGAAAATACCAAAAATTAAAGGTTTGTCTTGCAAATTAAGAAAAACTTAAAAAGACAGAAAAATTATAAAATAGTATTGTCTCCTTAACTCCAACAAACCTGAAATAGTAAAGTAGAACTGTATCCTATTCTGTGGAATCCTAACATTTCGTGCCTTTGTAAAAATATAGAATATATTTATAAAAATATGGCTAAAATTTGTACTTTGAACTGGATAATTGTTTTCCAAAAATAAAATTCCGATCGATTAGGCCAAAGCTTCGATGATCGGCCATACCCCCGATTGATCAATCGAGCTGACTAAAATATTTTTGTTGATTTGATTTTTTTTTTTACTTTATGTATAAAGATATATATATATATATATATGTTTTGTTTTCCAAAAATAACCCATCCCCCAAACTTATTTGAAAGGAAACATTTTTTTATAATATAATATATATATATATATATTAAAATTACTATATATGTATATGTATATTTATATTTTTATAATATATGTATATATATTTATTATTATTATATATCTCTTTAATTTTTATTTTATTATAGCTTTATGAATATAACAGAAAATAAAATAACAAAATGACAAAAGAACTATATTATATATATAATTTTTTTATAGATAATGATTTTTTTAAATACAAAACATGAGAATGTATATCATTTCTAGTTTACTAAAAAGAAAATACTCCCTCCGTCCCTATTTAGTTATCCACATTTAACTTTTCAATAATTTTTTTGATATTTTGTGTTACTTATTTTACCATTTGATAATGTAATATAATTGTAATTTTTAGTGAGGCTGATCCCTTTTGAAGTTAATGAAGAGAGATAATTTAGAAAAATATATGATAATATTGTATTGAGATTCAAAACTGAACAACTAATTTGAAATAAATCAAGTATGCAAAGTGGACAACTAAATTGGGAATGAGGGAGTACATCAAAAATGGAAAACATGAGAAAAATGACAGAATGTCTACACTAATGCTCACGCTCACGCTCGTGCTCCCGGGACTTATATATGACTCCGGTGAGTCCTGAGAAATTACCGGATCCCTATCGTGCCACGCTGACTCGAGTAATCCCCTAATCAACCTAACCTCAACCCTAAGGTCTGTCATCTGAGCTCTAAATGTGTCCCACTCTGCACAGGGGATCGCAACCATCTCTGCTCCTGCAGGTGGGTCCATCGCAGGTCCTACTCCTCCAGTTATAGGTGCAACTGCCTCTCTTTCTCCTCCTTCAACAACAGATCCATCACGAGGCACGCCGAGCGGAAGATGTCTCCCTGCCTTCTTCTAGTCACTCTTCTGGTATACCTTACTTACCGCCACTAGCGGGTCATCATCTGTCGGCACCACCCCTGCATCCAGCACTAACTGTGTCACCAGTGCTGGGAAAAGAATGGTATAGCTCGCCGCCTCTACTGCTGATAAGTGAGTCATCTGTTGCATAGTGTCATGCAACTGAGAAAAATGATATGCAAGATCGAAATCTAGTAACTGCGATCGAATGCATATAGCGCCAGGTTGAAAAACCCATGCCTCAGTTTGGTGCCCTTGAGGGTGCACCTGTGCATGTAGCACAGTCTAAACAAACCACACATGCTCTGGCCAGTCGCACTTGGTTGACCATGTAGCACGGTGTCAACATCACTCTCCCACCATCTGAACCAACGTCGGTGGTGGCTCAGGCATATCAGCATATGTCTCGCTGATCTAGAGGACAATCTTGATGCAGGGGGATCCGAGTCAGACGATGTCGAACTGTCAGATTGCTCATTGATGGCGCTGAATTACCTGGAGCGGGAGGATCAACGCAAGGATATCAAGAAATCGTGATCTAGCCTAATTAGGGCGGTTTCCGTGCACGTGTCGTTTTTTTGGCCATAATTCTAGCTACAAGTGTCTGATTCGCGCCCGTGACCCCAATTCGGAAAGCTAATTTCTGCACGCACGTCGTGGCCACCGAGCTACGCTCGGTGCACCTCGTTTATAGCCCTACATCTGCTGTTTTCCTTGTCGAATCTCTATTTTTAGTTAATTTTTGCTATTTATGGTAATCTTCTATTTGTCGATTGCGGTGAAGGAGAGGGGCGTCTCTTGCGGCTAGTCTCACCGTGCGCCACATTCTTGGAGCAAACCATTGCAAACCAAGAATGGATATGAAATCAGATCGAAAAGAGAGAAATAAAAACTGGCGGGAAAGGTGAATAGGTTCTTCACCGATGGATCGGTGATGAGTGCCGATCGATCAAAGGTTCAGATGTGTGAACAAACAGTCAATCAATTGGTCGAATAAGGAATATATAGGCGTATATATGTATATATGTGAAAAAATGGAGAAGGTTTTAAGAGAATGATAATCGAGAGAGTTTGAGAGTTTGAATGTGGAATGAAAATGAAAAGTTTAGTAGGATTGTTATAGAAAGAATGCGAGAAAGGTTGTGGTTGACGAAATTAATGGCGGATCCCTGTTCAGGGGTCTGTTATTTGAAAAACAGTCATATTGTATCCTGATCGATCGGAGATTAACTTCGATTGATCGGTACCCCTAAAATATAGAATTTTCCTAAATTTGAATCTCGATCGATATCGATCGATCAGTAGTACCCTAAAAAAAAATTCAAATAGAATGAATACTAAAACAAAATGTTCTATTTATCATAAAATAGTCAAAATATATTATTTATTATTATTATTATTATTATTTATAAAATACTTTTAAAATAATAACAATAGTATGAAAATAAGTCCTAAAATTACACTCAGTCGTGAGAATACAAACTCTCTAAACCGAGACCATTGTTTAATGTTGATGGCACGACATCGTGTCGTGCTTAATCAGAATCGTATGTAGGATCTATCGTATTGATAGATTCCACCATACCAACATTAGTATCACGCTCTTAATAATGTTTGAGTCGCTGACAGTTGACCTTGAAGCAATTCCCATCTTTCGGATCTTCTAATTCCACAGCTCCGTGAGGATAGACAGATATAAGAATGTACGGTCCGTCCCACCTTGACCAGAGTTTTCCAGGGAATAACCTCAGTTTTGAATTAAAAAGCCAAACTTTCTGACCAGGCTCAAAGGTCTTAAGACGAATATGTTTGTCATGAAATACTTTTGTTCGAGACTTATAAATCCGAGCATTCTCATACGCATTATTACGTATATCCTCCAACTCATTAATTTGGAGTTTTCTAATGACACCGGGTTGTTTAAGGTCAAAATTCAATCTTTTTATCGTCCAATGCGCCTTATTTTCTAATTCAATATGGAGGTGACACACTTTCCCATACACCAATCTATAAGGTGTAGTTCCAATTGGTGTCTTAGACGCAGTTCTATATACCCACAGTGCATCATTTAGTCATGATGCCCAATCCTTTCTATCAAGACGCATTATTTTCTCATGACTTTGCTTAATTTCCTTATTCAAAATCTCCGTTTGACTATTAGTTTGGGGATGATAAGGTGTACCTACCTTATGAGTAACAGAATACTTTTGACATAAACTAGCGAGATACTTATTACAAAAGTGTTTTCCACCGTCACTAATTATAGCTCGTGGTATACCAAATCAGGACAAGACATTAGACTGTAGAAAACTAATGATCGCTTAATGATTAGCTTTTTTAGTTGCTACAACTTCTACCCATTTTGACACATAATCTACCCCAACTAAGATGTATTAAAAATCTTTTGATTTTTTTTTAATGGTAAGAAAGATATATTAATAAAGGGAGGCTAAAGCCTTACAAAATCAAAGGGGCATACCCCAAATTACAATGTGAGAGCCAGACTTCCACCAAATGAAGAAAAAGCTTTAAGAATTGGGGATAACGACATCATATCTCGTCGAGAAATCGCACCTAAGCGTTGGCATCTATCACATCTTTTGCAATACTCATATGCATATTTAAAAAGTGAAGGCCAATAAAAAAAACCACCTTGCAACACTTTAGTTGTTGTCTTTTTAGCTCCAAAATGCCTTCCACATGCTAGAGTATGACAGAATCTTAAAATGCTTTTGACTTCGCTCTCGGGAGCACATCTCCTAATTATTTGGTAAGGACAATACTTATATAATAACAAATTTGCTCAAATATAGTGTTTAGCTTGCAAAAGGAATCGATCTCTTTCTTGTTCGAACCATCCCTTAGGAATTCTACAAGTGATTAAATAATTAACTATATCAACATACTATGGTATTGTATCAATCACATCTACTCGAAACAATTGTTCGTCTGGGAGTGAATCTTTCAGAGGAGTTTTATCAGTGTTTGACTCAACTATTATTCTAGACAAATGATCGGCTACTACATTCTCCATACCCTTTTTATCTTTAATTTATATATCAAACTCTTGTAACAAGAGAATCAAACGAATTAATCGGGGTTTGGAGTCTTTCTTAAGAGAAAAGATAATTTAAGCGCAACATGATCCGAATAAACTATCACCTTGGTTCCTAATAGATAAGATCTAAACTTGTCCAAGGGTAGACAACAACAAGTAATTCTTTTTCAGTAGTAGTATAATTCATCTGAGCATCGGAGAAAGTTCCACCGGCATAGTAAATAGTGTGTGGTAATTTATCTTTTCTTTGGCCTAATACCACTCCAATGGCATAGTATGATGTATAAAAAATTAGCTTAAAAGGTATAGACCAGTCAAGAGGCTGCATAATCGGTGCAGTTGACAGAAGGATTCGCAGTTTCTTAAAAATTTTAAGACACTCTTCATTAAAGACAAAAGGTGCGTATTTTGCTAGTAAACTACATAACGGCCGTGCTATTTTACTCAAGTCTTTAATAAAATGGCGATAAAATCCAACATGGCCTAGGAATGATCGAATTTGTCAAACAGAAGTCAGGGGAGGTAAGTTAGAAATTTTCTCCACTTTAGCCTTATCCACCTAAATTTCCCTATTTGATTATAATATGACCTAGGACAATCCCTTATTGAATCATAAAATGGCTCTTTTCCCAACTTAAAATGAGATTAGTCTTTTTTCATCTTTTTAATACAAATGCTAAATTTGTTAGAAAATATTCAAAGGTCTCTCCGAAAACGAAAAAGACGTCCATAAAGACTTCTAGGAAATTGATGTGCATCTAAGGGTGATAAAAGTAATGGTTAAAAGCAGACACTTACTGTATCCTTATCTTGAACTGGTTCTTGACTAGTTTTCTACTTCTTTGTTCATTCCTCGAATTGCTCCTCAGCTTTATTATCGATCCCTCTACCATTCCTCAGTGTAGTTACGACTTTAACAGTCTCAATAGATAGTTCACCTACAGGGGCTAACTCAATCATGTGCTCCCCTTTCGGGTTAACTATAGGATGACTTGGCAACTTTCCCTCTTATCTCTTATTCATTAAATTCGTTAGTTACCCTATTTGGGTTTCTAGTTTAGAGATGGACTGGGAATGTGTGTGCAATAGCTGTGTAGTTGCTTTAAATTCTTGTAACACACTTCTGATCTCTTGTTCAAAACCAGGTGGTCTCATGGGTGGAGCAACATTCATGTTCTTATACTAAAGCTGATTTATATTCTGATTGTAGGGACGAAATTGATTTCCTGATTGAAAATTAGATTGTATAATATTTGGACTAGAATTTTGATTAGGGTTTTGATTGTATGTTAAAGCGTTTTGAGGTTTGTATGAGAGATTCAAATGGTTTTGCCAACCCGGATTATAAGTGTTTAAAAATAGATTATTATTCAGATTGGTGAACGCAACATTCACTTCTTTAGTGGGTATTTCGGATCCTTCTTTCGGTACAGGTACTGTAGGGTTAGAACATGCACTATTCATAAATTTATCAAGCTTCTGACTCAGCTCTTCAACTTTCGAGGATACCTCGAACATTTGACTTACTTTAAACACAATGTCCATCTTCTTAGGGTTAGTGAGAATTGTTCGAGGTGCTCTAGTGTCAAACATATTTTGACATGAATCTTCACTGAGATCCTTAAAATGTTTCCATAGAAATTCTACAGGTTTTTGTGTGAATCTTCCTCCACAGTCCACATCGACTGTGTTTTTGTGACCCTCTCCTAAGCTTTGAAAAAAAATACGTATCAACACGTGAGTTGGAAAACCATGGTGAGGGCATTTTCATAAACTTTTGTTAAATCTTTCCTAAACTTCATAGAATTGTTCACCAGGGAGTTGATAAAATATCAAGACAGCTCTTCGGGTCTCGTAGGGTTTTCCTACGGGGAAAAATTTATATAAAACCTCCTTTTGAAGCTTTTTCCAATTTTACCTAACATCCGTTAGTTCTGTACTATACCATATTTTAGCTTTATCTTTTAATGAATGTGAAAATAATCTTGCTCAAAAAGCATCATCAGTGTATCCTTTAATTCGTACGGTAGAACATACCTCGAGAAACTTGTCTATGTGTTGATGAGGGTCCTTATGGGCATTTCTATGAAATTTAGATAACATATTAATTATGGTAGGTTTAATTTCATATTGTTCTGCCTTATCACCAGGTAACGGGATTTCAGAAGGTGATGCATACTCCTGAGGAGTATAAAAATCCTTTAAATTTATAAGTGGTGGCACTAATTGATCATCATCCATATTTTCTATTTCTAATATATTAGTTATAAAATTCTTTTTACTAACTTTTATATTTTCTCTACACGTTCATTAAATTTTGGGATTTAATGGAACAAGTGGTGTATCAATTGAACGGCGCCCAAGCATAAGCAAGAAATAATAATGATTTTAAATAATCAAAATAAAATTGAAATGATAAAAGAAAAAAAATTATTATGATTTTTTTTATATATATATATATTTAATTTATTTAATAATTTAAAATTCAGATAAATAAATTGTTTTGTTTTTATTTTTTTTATTATTTTTATTTCAGAAATAACCGATCAATCGGTGTAAGCTCTGATTGGTCACAGTTTCGATAGATCGGGAAAATACGCGATTGATCGGTGCTAAGTTCCGATTGATCGGGAATCACTGCGAACAGTTCAGTTTTCCCGAAACGTTTTTGTCATTAACATTTTTCAATTTCCTATACACAGACGATCAAAAATTTAAAAAGATAAAAAATTATGCAATATTACGAAACTTGGTGTAAGCTTACACAGATCCTAATAAAATTGTTCACCACTTTTCTTGGTCTTTGTGCTTGTTCACAACCTGCTACACCACACAATTGAATTTATTCTAACAATTTAATAATACCAAATCACAAAAATCTAAAATATTCGTTTAGTCCCCGACAATGACGCCAAAAACTTATGATTGGTCCAAATCGTGTGAAAATAAAAATGTTAAATATGATAAATTATCACGATCTAGTTTTACCTCTCAATCGCAAGTACGTGAGTAACATATAGTATAGTTGGGTAGAGAAGGATATTGAACCACATAGACTAAAGTTGTATTTTAGATTTTAGCAAAATAGTAAATTAAATTGTATTATGAAATTGGTTTGGTTAGTTAGTGATTATCAACTAATACACTTAAATTAGTAATGAAGCAAGAATTAAATAGTTGTTTTGTGAGAGTCAAGGGTTTACCAACTCCACCACTAGCCTCATAATATAGAGTTTAATTATTCAATCGCAAGAGGGAGATACATCACATGTGAATTAGATCAGTGATAGTACAAGCAGTTGCCTAATCCCCAAATAGATGAATCGGTCAGATTCACTACAACCCATTTTCGATTAAAGTATGATTAGTGTATGCATCTATTCTAAAACTACTCCTATTGCATTAAATTAAAAGCATTACTTAAAAGCATGCCTATATCATCTTCTTTTAGCACGAATTGTGTAAATCAAAGACTTTATCATGCCCATGAAGAATTATTATGTAGAAACCATTATTTAGTCTTTAGAGTTCAAGCTCTTAGTGAGAAAACATGGTTGATTAAAATTAATCATCAATTCAATCTAAGGTAAGAAGAGAATCAATGAAGAATTTTATTTAAAGAATTAAATTCGTTCACTAACTACATAATCGTCACATGAGTGTTCTTTAGTTTCCCCTCTTTGCAACTAAAATAATTAAAGTTCTACATTACTCGGTTAGGGTTTCGTTATGGTTGGAGAACACTGCATTGATGATGTAGAGATCGCCTCCACGATTGGGTTTATTTGCCACACCCCTAAAATCCTAAGACTTCCAAACTGGGACATCCAAGGACTCCGGGGTGTGATCCAGACATATAGCGACCAACTAAGATTATCTATAACAATAAAATGAATGGAATAGTATTAATAAAAATAAAATTCCAAACACAAATGAGGAAAATCTAAAATCAATTGATACACAAGGCATATCGAGGTATCGAAAGAATACATCTCGACAACGATGCAACCATACCAAATATAAGGAATGGATACACCAACAGACTGACTCCCAAGAAATACAATAATAGTCCCAATATAAGGGGATGAGAAAAAGGAAAGCTAAAGGGAACAACACAATGCGTAAACGTCCCAGTCCCGCAATCGCATCCGCGCCACAAGCCATCCTATGAGAAGAACCCAATACCTGCAACTGGGGGTTGGGGAAAAGGGAAAGGGATGAGATCACTAGCTCAACAGGAGAAACCCTATGATAAGTGCACAAAATAGAGTAACTTATTTAGCATAATGTCCTAATATGTATATATTTTTATTTCATGAAGGGGTTGATTTACAAAAGAAAAGAAAAAAAAAAGCAAGAAGGATGAAAATGAAGAAAAAGAAAGAATTGGAGGGGGAGAATGTAATAAATGCATATATATATATGTGTGTGTAAGTGTACGTGTGTATGTGTGTAAAAGAAAGAAAGAAAACGTTGAAAAAAATATATATATGAGAGAGTTGGTGAGTTGGTGGGCCAATGTAAGAATTAAATGAGAGAGAGAGAGACGGTTGGTGACAAGGTGGTTGGAGAGGAATTGATGACTGAAGGTGGTTGGAACTGCATTAAATGGCTCATATTGTCTATATATATCTTCACAATTCAGTCGAATAAAGGGGTTGAGGAGTGAGAGTTTAGAATACTTTTCTACCATTTTCATATTTTGTGTAATTTTTGCTCTATCAATGGAATTTTATTCTATTACCTTGTTTCAATTTTTTATCAACATGCTAGCTTAGAACTCTTCTCAAGGGGGTGATGAAGCCACCATGGATAAGATATAAATAATTTTTATTCTATTTCGTATTGTTTAATTCTGGTCCCGAGAGTATTCATTTTATGAATCTCAATGAACAAAAACCTTACAATAGAGGTTGGACACTAAAAAATAGAAGGAGGATTTTCCGTGATTACCAATTAATGGAAATACGGGGAATGCCTACTACTATTTACATTTTATTTAAACCAAAAAATTAGAGGGAGGATTCTTCGTGATTACCAATTAATGGAAATACGGAGAATGCCTACGAATATCTATGTTTATGTTTAATAGGTTGGAGGAGAATTTGCAATAGAAATATATAATCTTATTTGTATAGACCCGGGTGGTGGATTCTTTTCCCTTGAAATTTTTTCCACCATCTGATAATTTTATCTAGTTATTTTAGTTTACTATATAAAAAAAATTCAAGAGTTGTTTTTAAGTGATTTCTTTTTATCTTGAAAAGTAAAGTTTTGGATCCTTGTCTCAAAACGAGTTCCAAGTTGAGAGTGGTTCGACCCTACTTATTGTTATACTATTTTAAGTAAAGTATTAGTAGGTATAAATTCTTGTTGATCGGGGTGTGGTGAAACAACGACACAATATCATCAAATCTCAACCCGTCAAATGGCGCCGTTGCCGCTTCAACACTAAGAATTCGGAATCAAAGATCCTCCACTCTAATTCTTCGGGAACCCACCCGACCTTTCTATCCCTCCCTTTCTTTATTATTATTTTTTTTTTCTTCTCCATTTTGTGACATTCTGTTAGTTTAAAAAAAAAAAAAAGTAGTGTGGGAGCTGGTGACCGAGTCACTTTCTCCTTTTGTCATAAAGTTTAAAAAAAAAAAAAAACAAATTTCAAAGCCGCCCTCACTTTTTCACCATTTTCTTTTCCTTTCATTATTGTGGGCCCATTTAACAAAAAGAAAAAAAAAATTTAAACAAAAATAAAAACATAAGGTCCCAGCCGCTCACTTGTGAATTGTGTGCAATTTTCTCATAACATAGAGTATAGCTTAGACTTTGGAATTGTGTGCAATTTTCTAATCACATAGAGTAGCTTAGGCTTTTGAATGTGTGAAATTTTCTTTCCCTTTTATTTTTTTTGTGGGCCTGTTTAAAAAAAAAACATTTAAATAAATACAATAAAATACAATCCGAAGCACTCAAGTAAACATTTTGAAAATTACTTTTGCTTCCCTACTCATTTTCAAAATAATCAAACCCACCCATAAAAGAAAAATAAAAAAACAAATAAAAAAAAATAAGAAAAAAACAAAAAATTGAAAAATTGAAAATAGATTAGTTTAATTATTATTATTTTTATTCACTCAATTTTATTTTCATTTTTTTTATTTCCTTACTTGTTTATTTTTGTTTTTTTTATTTTGCAGGAGTTCTTGTACCGGTTCGTTAGCTAGGTTCCATTTTTCTAACATTCTTGTTATTTTTTATTTTATTTTTTTCCCCTTAGATTAGATGAACTTTGCATGCAACCTTTAGGGTAGAATAACATTAGACGTTACCCTAGGCTCCCGTTATTTGTATTTAGTTTATTTTCATATAAATATAGGTATTAAAAAAAAAAAAGATTTTTTTTTTTTGTATATTTCTTTCTTATTTTGTTTTATTCTTCTATTGCTTGTGCATATTTTAATTAGCATTTTGCATAAGATACTTAAGGGCAAAAATTCCCACAAGATACGGTCGGGATTTCATCACCCGTCTCCGTGGCCCACAAATCACAAAAATTCCTTGCATTTGTTAAACCATGAGCCGTATTTGATTAAAATTCATTAGAAATCAGCCAATTTAGTGTTACGAGCTCATAAGCCCTCTAGGAAGGAAGCGGTTGGTAGTCACTCCAGTGAGTCATTATCAAATTGATAAACGGTAGGAAATTCTGTCTAGGAGTGTGGTTGACGCGCCATTAAGCAGGCCACGTGTCTCGCCACACTTTCTTGGGAACTACTCCGTTGTTAGTTTGATGATTCTTAATTGGTAATCTATTGACTTAATCTGGAATAGAGTAGGAGCTGTCTAATTAGGAGAGAATTAATTTGGACATCATCCTATTAATTCTCTACAATATTAGATTTAAAAATTCACCACCTTTGAATTTAAGCTCAAGATAACAAAGCCAAAAATTTTGTGTGATTTGTCCCTCATCTAGCCCTTTTAGGTTTCTTTTTGTTTATGCCCCAGTGGTTGCGAGTTAACAAGCGTCTAGTTAGGTTTCCTAGTGATCTGTCACTCATTGATTTAGAAGAAAAATCAATTCCCTTGTTAAATCTGTCAACCACAAATAATTCATCAATGGCTGCACCAAGAAGTCTTAATGACTATTTTGCCCCAATCACAGCCAACCCACCCAATTACATAGTTCTACTTGAGAATGAGGCACCCCAGTTTGAGATTAGACCCGCCACAATCAATATGTTGCCAAAATTCCATGGACTCGAAAGTGAACAACCCTATATCCATTTAGGGAAGTTCTTGACAATATGCAACACATTCAAAAATCAAAATTTGAATGAAGAGGGTGTCAAACTGCGTCTTTTTCCCCTATCTTTAGAAGATAAAACTGCTTCATGGCTAAACTCCATTCCACCCAACTCCATTCGATCATGGGATGAACTTGCAAGGAAATTCATGAGTAAATTTTATCCCATGCAAAAGACCGAATCAATGAGAGATGCCATTAGTACTTTTAGAGGGAAAATTGAAGAACAATTCCACTAAACTTGTGACCGATTTCATGACTTGCTCCTCAAATGCCCACATCATGGCTTTGATAAAGCACAGTTAGTCCATTTCTTTTATAAGGGACTTTCACCTATGAACCGAACCATTATTGAGTCAATGCACCAAGGAAAGTTTAATGCCCAAACCCTTGACCAAGCCTATTTATTTTTGGAGGAACTAGCTGAAAATGCCCAAAATTGGAATTGGAACCAAAGTGAGAATGATTTTTCTAGAAATGATCAAATGAATAGAAAACCTGGTTTTTATGAGATCAAACCTGAAAATGAGTTAAAGTCTGTGATGCAAAATCTTGCTAATGGAGTGAAAGACTTAAACAAAAAGTTTGATGCATTTGCCCTAATCTCTACCCCTGCACAATGCAATGTTTGTTCTGGTTTATCTCATCCCACAGAGGAATGTCCGGTCTATTGTACATCTGAACCTTCGGATGCGCAAGTTTGTGCTTTCAATACCTTTAGGAGACCATTGCCTAACACATTTAGCCAAAGTTACCATCCTGATACTAGAAACCACCCTAATTTTTCATGGAGGCAAAATTTACCTCCACAAAACTTAGGTGGTCCGTCCGGTTTTCAAGGTAACTCCATTAGGCCACCTCCACCTCAAGGACAAATAATTCCTCAAAATCAATTTCCAAGGAATAACCAGTTCAATCCAAGCCGAGATTTAGCTGTTGATCTCATGAACAACTATGTTGCTCTTGTCCCACCGGTCCATAGTACTTCCAATTATGAGGACACTTTGAAAATGCTTGCCCTTAATCTTGATCAATCCAATAAGCATTCCAATCAGAGATTCCAAAAGTTAGAAAATAATTTTGATCTCTTGACTCAAAATCAACTGCAATTTCAGCAGTCTCTCCAAAAGCAGTTGAACCAACTCACTGCAGCTCTGTCTGAAAGACAAAGGGGTACATTACCGAGTCAACCCGAAATCAATCCAAAAGGCAAAGGCGTTAATCACATAGGGACCACTTCCAATTCTGACCACTCAAATGACCATGTAAATTATATCACTACCTTGAGGTCAGGAAAGAAAATTGATATTAAGGTTGAGCCACCCATTAGTCATGAAAATGACCAATCCAAATCTCTTCTCCCCAATTCCCCAAAATCCAAAAAGGATCAAGGTCCTAAGATTGATGAGGTCATTCTTAAGCCGGTTGTTCCACGTGCACGTTTTCCCTCTAGACTAGTCAACAATAAGAAGGATTCTCAATACAGTGAAATCTTAGAGATTTTTCAAAATCTCTAGATTAACATTCCATTTCTCACTACTATTAAGCAAATTCCTTCTTATGCAAAATTCATTAAAGCCTTAGTCAAGAGGAAAACCAATATTCCTAAGGAAGCCTTCATGGCCCAACATTGTTCCTCTTTCCTACAAAACCAAGCTGTGGTTAAACACAAAGACCTTGGAAGCCCCACTATCACTTGTAGGATAGGAGAAAATTTTGAAGGTTAGGCTTTATTGGATCTTGGTGCCAGTGTCAATGTGCTACCGTATTCAGGCTACTTGGATTTAGGATTGACTGATTTGAAGAAAACTGACGTTAGAATTCAGTTAGTTGACCGATCCATAAAAATTCCAAGGGGTATCATTGAGGATGTGATATTCAAAGTTAATGATTTTTATTACCCCGTAGACTTCATTGTGCTAGACACTCAGCCAACTCAAGGGAAACAAATTCCAATAATTTTAGGTCGACCATTTTTAGCCACAGCCAATGCTTTGATCAATTGTAGAAATGGTAGCATGACTTTGACCTTTGGGAACATGGAAGTGGAAGTCAATGTGTTTAATTTGATGAAACAACCCATTGAATCAGAATTTGTTGAACAAGTTTGTCTTATTGATTCATTGACCACCCACACCTTTAACCACTTTTATCCTGAGGATCCACTTCAGTAGTGTTTAGCCCATTTTGGTGATAGTTTTGATGAGGCTAATTATATTAGCCAAATCAATGATTTGCTAAACTCTGCCCCACCTTTTGAAGCCCCCAAGTATAAATTCAAAATTGAATCATTATCCTTACCGGTTACCACTAAATCTGAACATGCAAAGAAACCACCTAAGATAGAATTAAAGCCTTTACCCGAGACTTTAAAATATTCATATCTTGGTGAATCTGAGACTTTTCCAGTGGTAATATCTTCTGAGTTAACTGAGCAATAAGAGTCCCAATTACTCGAGGTTCTTAAGACAAATAGGGAAGCCATAGCATGGTCCATTGATGATATCAAAGGCATTAGTCCTCTAGTGGTGCAACATCGCATTCACTTAGAAGATAATGCGAAAACCTGTAGGCAACCTCAAAGGAGACTTAACCCCAATATGAAGGAAGTTGTCCGCGGAGAAGTTATCAAACTTCTTGATGCTGATATCATCTACCCGATTTCTGATAGTCAGTGGGTGAGCCCAATCCAGGTCATTCCAAAAAAGTCTGGCATCACTGTTGTGTCCAATGCCCACAATGAGCTAGTTCCTACTCGCATTCAAACTGGATGGCGAGTTTGCATAGACTACAGGAAACTGAATAGTGTGACAAGAAAAGACCATTTCCCACTACCCTTCATTGACCAAATGTTAGAGAGATTAGCTGGTCAGGCCTTCTATTGCTTTTTAGATGGCTATTCTGGTTACAATCAAATCCCTGTCCACCCAGATGACCAAGACAAGACAACTTTCACCTGTCCATTCGGTACATTCGCTTATCATCGTATGCCATTTGGCTTGTGTAATGCCCCAGCTACATTTCAGCGGTGTATGATGAGTATATTTAGTGACATGGTTGAAAAGTTTTTAGAAATCTTCATGGATGACTTATCTGTCTTTGGATCATCATTTGAGCAATGTTTGGACCATCTTTCTCTCGTACTTCAATGTTGTCGTGACACTAACTTGGTACTTAATTGGAAAAAGTGTCATTTCATGGTTACAAAGGGAATTATCCTAGGTCATAATATCTCTAGTGCAGGAATTGAGGTCGACAAAGCAAAAATTGATCTAATATCCAATCTACCTATCCCTAAATCTGTTCGAGATATTAGAGCATTCCTAGGTCATGCCGGTTTCTACAGGCGCTTCATCAAAGATTTTAGTAAAATAACTAGACCTTTGACCCATATTTTAGCTAAAGATGCACAATTTGAGTTTACTGATGCCTGTAAGTCCGCCTTTAAGCACTTAAAGTCCACACTCACTACTGCACCTATCATTCACTCACCTGATTGGACCTTGCCTTTTGAAATTATGTGTGATGCGTCTGATTATGCAGTAGGTGCTATTTTAGTCCAGAAAGTGGATAGAGCACGACATGTCATATACTATGCTAGCAAAACCTTAAATGATGCCCAAATCAACTACTCAACCACTGAGAAAGAGTTGCTAGCAGTCGTGTTCTCCTTTGAGAAGTTTAGATCTTATTTGATTGGATCTAAGGTCATCATCTATACAGATCATGCAGCGTTAAGACATCTTTTATCCAAATCTGATGCAAAACCTCGGTTGATACGCTGGATCTTACTCCTTCAAGAGTTTGACCTTGAGATTCGAGATAAGAAAGGTTCTGAGAATGTAGTCGCTGATCATTTGTCCTGTCTAGTTATTGACTCCACTAGTGGCTCCATTCCAATCTCTGATTATTTTCCTGATGAGCAATTATTTGAGATATCTCATGCGCCATGGTATGCCGATATTGTCAATTATATTGTGACAAGTCAAATTCCTTCCAACTGGTCCAAGCAAGAGAAAGATAAATTTTTGGCCAAGGCTAAGGAATATTTTTGGGATGACCCTTACTTGTTTAAATATTGTCCAGATCATATCATTTGTAGGTGTGTTCCTGAGGTAGACAAAGAGTCTGTCATTTCCTTCTGTCATGACCAGGCCTGCGGTGGCCATTTCAGTTCAAAACGAACTGCTGCAAAAATCTTGCAATCAGGATTCTATTGGCCAACCCTTTTCAAAGACACCCACACATACTGTCTAGCTTGTCATAGATGTCAATTGCTCGATAAGATTACCAAAAGAAATGAATGGCCTCAACAATCAATTCTCGTCGTTGAAATCTTTGATGTCTGGGGTATTGATTTCATGGGACCATTTCCATCCTCGTTTGGAAATCTCTACATCCTTTTAGCAGTTGATTATGTGTCAAAATGGGTAGAAGCTTTAGCTACCAAAACAACTGACCATAGAGTTGTGGTGCAATTTTTCAAAGACCAGGTTTTGCCTCGATTTGGAACACCTCGAGCCCTAATCAGTGACAATGGTTCACATTTTTGCAACAAAGTCTTTGGAAACCTGTTGTCCAAATATGGAATCAACCATAAAGTGGCCCTATCATATCATCCTCAAACCAATGGTCAAGCTGAGGTATCCAATAGGGAGATTAAGCAGATTTTAGAGAAAACTGTTAACCCCACAAGGAAGGACTGGATTCTTCGCCTCCAGGATGCGTTATGGGCATACCGAACTGCTTATAAGACCCCTATAGGAATGTCTCCATATCGATTGGTCTATGACAAAGCCTGTCACTTGCCTGTTGAACTCGAACACCGTGCTTATTGGGCTATCAACGCCATGAACTTTGACTATGATAAAGCCGGTCAACGTAGGACCCTTCAACTTGATGAGTTAGAAGAAATTAGAAATGATGCCTATGAGAGTTCAAGACTTTATAAAGCTAAGACTAAAATGGAACATGACAAACACATTCTAAAAAAGGAGTTTTTCATAGGACAAAAGGTTCTTTTGTATAACTCCCGTCTTCAATTATTTCCTGGGAAGTTAAAGTCACGTTGGTCAAGCCCGTATTATGTCCATCACATTTCTAGTCATGGTGCCATTGAGTTACAAGACCCTAAGACTGGACAGTTGTTTAAAGTCAATGCTCATCGCCTCAAGCCTTTCCTAGAACTTGAAGCTTCTGAAACTGAGGAAATTCTCCTCATTGATCCGATTTATTCGGACTGATCCATTTAGGGGTGCACCTCCCTTACGTCTGGCTGATGACGTTAAACTTAGCGCTCCTGGGAGGCAACCCAGTCTGTTGTGTAAATATTTTCTAAAAACAAATTTCTTTCTCACTCTATTTGGGTATGTTTCGATTTTGTTTGGGGGTAAAGTTTGTCATAATATTTCCAATCACTTGACTTTTCTTTTGGCCAGGATCTTTGCAGGGACTATTCTCCTTACCTCCACCTCAATTGCGGTAATTTGTTCCAATTTGTCTCTTAGATCTATTTTTACACACTAAGGACAATGTTATTTTTGTTTGGGGGTGGATATCTATTTAATAAAATAGAGTTTCAAAAAAAAAAAAATTTGAAAAATTGATTTTTTTTTTTTGTTTTTATGCATAAGTGTTTTGCATTATAAGTTGATTAAGTTTGTGTTTATGATGTATTAGTAGTATGTGATGCGATATTCCCGCTCATGAGAGTAATGATTAGATTGAGTTAGTGAAGTGATGTAGTTTTACATAAGTAAATGAATTAGTGAAATTGAAACCGAAAAGGACAACTTTGACCTATAAGCACATGCACACATTCACTATGGGAAAAACAATTGATCTTTGACTATGTAGTTGAAAAATTAGCTTTGATGCTATAAAAGGGAAGATAAAATGGAGAAAATTTAAAAATTTATTTTGAAAGAAATGCAAAAAGTAGTTCTTTGATCTGAGTAACCGGGTCTTGGTATCACCAATATCACTGCTCGCGTAAAAAGGGGAGAAAACTAATGAGCATAAATCCTATGGAAGAAGCTCGGGCCCAGTTGGTCGGGACTAAAAATCCTCGCTGGAAAGTCCAAAGTTTAGAAAGATAAAAAAAAATGGATAGAAGTGGAATGATGGAAATAATGAATTTTTACGAAAAATGGCAAAGTTTGATCAATAAAGTAGAAAAAGAGAGATTGACATACCATTGTAGAATGTTCACAAAAAAACACGGAAGGTTGTCTAGATTGGGAGTAGAGAGTAACAAAGTTATTTACTTTAGTGGGGACCGTTCATATCATTAACTTGAGATAGTTATTGTTCGGTAGTGAGTGGGAGTATTTGCATTCATATTATCTTATATATTGTATCATGGCTTAATTAATGAGTGTGTGAATGCATGAATGCGTGAAAATGAAGACTAAAGAAGTTTGTGGGTATCTTCACTGTAAACCCTCACGAGGCTATTACTCGTCCACTAGGGTAACCTAGGGGTTTAAGGCCTTATTGCATATGGTAAAGGCAATCGAATGTAGCCTGCGAAAGTGGCACATCATTAGTTAAACTTCAATAATGTATCAATTTTTTTGTGAACTTATCTATTTTTTTTTTCCTTATTTGCTAGAGGACTAGCAAAAGCTTGTTTGAGGGTAATTTGATAAGTGCACAAAATAGAGTAATTTATTTAGCATAATGTCCTAATATGTATATATTTTTATTTCATGCAGGGGTTGATTTACAAAAGAAAAGAAAAAAAAAAGCAAGAAGGATGAAAATGAAGAAAAAGAAATAATTTGAGGGGGAGAATGTAATAAATGCATATATATATATATGTGTGTGTAAGTGTACGTGTGTATGTGTAAAATAAAGAAAGAAAAAGTTGGAAAAAAAAATATATGAGAGAGTTGGTGAGTTGATGGGCCAATGTAAGAATTAAATGAGAGAGAGGGAGACGGTTGGTGACAAGGTGGTTGGAGAGGAATTGATGACTGAAGGTGGTTGGATCTGCATTTAATGGCTCCTATTGTCTATATATATCTTCACAATTCAGTCGACTAAAGGGGTTGAGGAGTGAGAGTTTAGAATACTTTTGTACCATTTTCATATTTTGTGTAATGTTTGCTCTATCAATGGAATTTTATTCTATTACCTTGTTTCAATTTTTTATCAACATGCTAGCTTAGAACTCTTCTCAAGGGGGTGATGAAGCCACCATGGGTAAGATATAAATAATTTTTATTCTATTTTGTATTGTTTAATTCTCATCCCGAGAGTATTCATTTTATGAATCTCAATGAACAAAGACCTTACAATAGAGGTTGGACACTAAAAAATAGAAGGAAGATTTTCCGTGATTACCAATTAATGGAAATACGGGGAATGCCTACTACTATTTATATTTGATTTAAACCAAAACATTAGAGGGAGGATTCTTCGTGATTACCAATTAATGGAAATACGGAGAATGCCTACGAATATCTATGTTTATGTTTAATAGGTTGGAGGAGAATTTGCAATAGAAATATATAATCTTATTTGTATAGACCCGAGTGGTGGATTCTTTTCCCTTGAGATTTTTTCCACCATTTGATAATTTTATCTAGTTATTTTAGTTTACTATAAAAAAAATTCAAGAGTTGTTTTTAAGTGATTTCTTTTTATCTTGAAAAGTAAAGTTTTAGATCATTGTGTAAAAACGAGTTCCAGGTTGAGAGTGGTTCGACCCTACTTATTGTTATACTATTTTAAGTAAAGTATTAGTAGGTATAAATTCTTGTTGATCGGGGTGTGGTGAAACAACGACACAATATCATCAAATCTCAACTCGTCACCCTAAACTGCCACATCCCCGACCGTCCAAGTAGTGCTAACCAACCTGTGTACATGCATTTATACTAGGTCTGTCAATCGTCCAACATGGCACTCACGCCAATACAAGACCCCCAAAACACATCCCTCTAGTCCCCTACAATGCATCAACAAATAGGGCAACTAGCACGTAGTGGAACCATACCACAATAACACATGGTAAATGCACACCTATATATATATATATATATATATATATATGGACAGACAACCAATACAAGCCTCGTAGTACAGACCATCTCAGGAATCACTATGAGTCGTACCCGCCAGTTCAATATTGACAATCAACACAACACTTATCACCAAATCACGGGAGAAACACTCCTATTCATAAAACCCCAGGAAGGATAACAATCACACTTTCTAGATCACGAGCATACTAATCTCCAAATCACCATATCACTACTAATAAGTCCATAGAGAGAGACACCCGCTCTCGCATCAATGTTACTAATCATCCCACTATCACTCCCCACCATCTGTAGACCCAATACAGGGGTATAATAGTCATTCCAACCTAAGGGAAGTCACTAATGTCATCAAAAATTAAAAGGGGAGTGAAAAGAATTAAACGACACATCAAACTGACCACCTCAAGGTCACTTAGTCGCCCAAGGGTAAAATGGTCATTTCAAGGGAAAAAATGACATTCCGAAATGTAACCCACATGTTTGGACACAGGTCAACCCGTAGAAACAAACGGGACCTAAATCAATGTAATGAGACGAGAGATATGAATTTTTGAAAACGGGATCCAATAACGCCGACCAAAACAAAACCTTGAAACGCCTCATTTCCATGAATAGGGATGGCAGTGGGGACCCGCCCCGCCCCGCCCTGTTTAGCCCGGGTATGGGGACCCGATTACATAAATGGGGCGGGGATGGGGCAAAAAAAAAAAATCCCCGTCGGGTTCGGGGGCGGGTTCGGGGGTACCCCCGCCCCGCCCCGAACCCGCCCCGGTTATATATTATATATATATTATAATATATATGTAAAATATATATATATATATGTTTAAGATATAATTTTTTATATAAAAAGGTAAAAAATATATATATATAATATATTTTTTTTACAAAGAAATAACATATATTATAATATTTTTTTATATATAAAAATTTCATACCGGGGCACGGGGCGGGGCGGGGGCGGGGGGGTTCGGGGCGGGGCGGGGCAAATTTTTATTTTTTTTTCCGGGGGCGGGGCGGGTTCGGGGGGACTAAATGGGGGCGGGTTCGGGGATGGGGATGGGGATCCCCGACCCGACCCGCCCCATTGCCATCCCTATCCATGAAGGTTAAAACAGTCACTTCAGGGGTAAAAAATGAAAATTCAATTCTCTCTCAACAATTTGGACATAGGAGAAGACATAAAAATAAACGGGGCCTAAATCGAAGCAATGAGGCGAGAGATATGAATTTTTTGAAAACGGTGTCGGGCAATTTCGACCAAAACAGAAAGCTGAAGTACTATACTTTCAGCAAGGCTAAAATAGTCATTTCAAGTGCAAATATATGATTTCAAATTTTGTATCAAATAATTGGACATAAGGCAAGCCATATAAACAAACATAACCTAATTCGAAGTTACGAGGCGGAAACTACGCATTTTTGAAACCACACTCATGGCTTTGCTACTGCAGCCCCTAATGTAGTCGACTACAGTTTCAGTGCAAATGGAATGTAGTTAACTACAAAATCTAGCAACTAAACTTCAAAAATGTGTAGTTTTGGAAAAAGTGGAAATATGCCGATTTTGCATACGGACTCCGTTTTTCGCGCTGTCGGTCTCGAAAAATCACAAATATTTGAAAAGTGAGTTTTTCATTTGCATACTTCAAAAATAGTCACCGAAACCTCAGGAAACGTGAAAAATACAAACTTTGAATAAAAATGATTCTTTAAAATTTCATAAAACTATCCGTCTTGCCTCCTGTCTCTATTTTGTACACCGCCGACTTCCAAAGGTCTAAATCTTTTACAAAATGAATTTAAAACCATTTCAAAACTCAAAATTTTAGTCGGGGTCACGGGGGTGAGCGAAAACGGGTTTTTCACTTAAAAATTGAATGGATTCAAAAACACGTCTTGTGAAAAATCCGTTTTCGGAAAAGCAAACCGAAAAACCAACGGGAATACCAAAGCGAATATATAGATGCTCAATGGAGTAAGGAAATAAAGAATCGAAAGTAAATGGCACCTCAAAGGAAAAGAAAAGTGGCTATACACAACGACACTAACCCTAATCCAACCACACTTAGCTAAACATCCAAACCCATAAACTCTATAACGACTTAATCAAGAATGACCACAACTTTGATGACATTCCAATCCTTAAGATCTAGTGAACGTTGTCACAGAACCTAGTGAACGTTGTCACAGAACCAACTAGTTTCAATCTAAACCTCGCCCAATTATTTCAAACTTCAATTTCATATTTAAAACCACATCACTTAGGTTTCTAACAAGATTATATGGCCATCAACCCACAATCAAATAACCTCGTCTATCATAACCAAGACCTCAATATCACGATTGATGCTACGTTCCTACACCAATACTAGTGCTCAACGGAAAACACTACGCTAAGCTCACATATCCATATTGAGGATAAAGGCATAAGTACAATAATTTATCAACATTCTACAATCTAACCAAAGCAAGTGTGTACATAATCACAACTATAAGAGCTCAAATTTCATTATACTTAAAGGGAAATCATTTAAATCATATGCTCATATTATCCAATTTCATTTGAGCATTTTAATAATATGTGAATTAAAATATCAAGATTCACATTAAACATGCTCCACTACCACATTGAAGAACATCATGATTCACATGTAGAGATAAATCACATAACGGCAACTCAAATGCAATGTTACTCAACACACCTCATGTTACACACTTTGCCCGATACGATTAACGGATACACACTCTACCCATTCACAATGAAAAAGTGTACCGCATCGATTCTTCCCAAGTGATTTTTGACACTTTCACTTTCAACAAGGAAGAGCGGTTACATGAGACAAACCCGCGACTTAGGATTTGAAGATTGAATGCACGGACAAATCGAGACTTTGAGAGTGGCGCATTCCACCACAATGGGGCACTACCAACCCTATATCACAATTTTCGGACTTACTAGTTCCGTAGGTAGGGGACACCTCTTGGCCAGTTGCTGCGACGATTTGACACAAGACTACTCACACATGATTATATAACCCGCATCGACCAATACCCATGTACTTGACACTACACAATGTACTCAAAATGCATCCGGGATTTCAATAACAACCATGCTCCATCATTATACATGCTTATCTCATTATGCATTATATTGTATCCAACTTATCATCATGCTTACAATTTCACACTTATAAGCAATAATCCGCAACAAGCATTAATATCACACAATCATGCTTCATCACAATACATGCTTATCTCATTGTGCATTATATTGTACTCAATTTATCATCATACTTACAACTTCACACTTATAAGCAATAATCCACAACAAGCATTAATATCACGCAATCATGCTTTTCAAGGGCGTAGTTCATCGTCTAAGTTGTCAAGACTCAACTCGCATATATACACATAGACGCACACACCCTCATACTAAAACTAAAACAACTTCAAAATCAACAAGAGTGAGAGAACTAGAATAACGCTCTAAGTTCATGATCTCACCTCACGAAATTTATCTACATCCACATTCCAACTTACTAACCAAGGTAGCAAGCCTAATCACACTATCATGGCTACTCGACTAGTACCTATAAACACATATGTATACCTACACTTATACATATACGCAACCATACCCATATATATATATACACATATAGGCATACAAGCATACTTTTTATATCCAACTCTCAAGAACTATAATTTAACTAGCATACATCATAGTTCTATCCACATAATCATCAAGTATGCTATAAACAATGGTTATATCACATAATCTCCTACAAGTCCTAACTTCACATTTTCAAGTACACACTTTAACATACACATCTAGAGTTAGGAACCCTAGACTAAAATTCGCACACCCACACACTCAAGGATGAGAAAGAATAGAAGTTTCCCCTACCTCAAGTATAGAACAAAGCAAGCCACAAAGTGAGCTCCATGAAACCTTAGCTTCCACCCAACACGAAAATCAAATAAACCAATTGGTGAAAAGCTTCACCATAGTCTCCTAACAATGAGTTAAGACTCAAAACAAGATGAAACCAAGAATCAAAGGTGGTTCATCATGAAAACCCAAAACTAGGGTTTGAAGTAGAAACTCACAAAGAGGGAAGAACACTTACCAATCTTTGACTTAAATCAAAGAGGAGGACACCATGAACAACTTTCATGTTGAAGGAAACATCAAACTCTAAGCTTAAGGTGATGAAATCAAACCAAAAAGTGGAGGAGAGCAAAGGGAAAGACTTGAGATAAAAATGGAGAAGTCTTGCAAATGAAAGGCTTTAAGGTGTAGAGATTTTCCACTCACCAACACCTTACATCTAAGGGTTGAGGTTAAAGCTAGTAAAGGTAGAAAGAGATCCAAGGGTGCACATTAAGTCTTGGAAATGGAAGACTAAATACACCACACACAAAACCCATTAATTTTCCAAACAAGGCCTTAACACCTAAGGGTTGAGATTAAAGATGGGAGGGAATATCTAATGGCCAAGAATGTGACAACACATTAAAGTGAGCAAAGACCAAAAACCCTACAACTTATGATCAATTACAAGAGTGCCATTAAATTATCTTTCCCATTTAACCAAAGTCTTTCACTCTATTTACCTCTATACCACTCATGTGTTATTTCAATACTTAGCCAAATTTCTAGGATTTTCAACTATCTCCCCACTAGTGAAAATACCATTATACCCTTAGGTCATTATGTTCTCGAAATCATTTTTTAACTATTCTCAATATTTACAAAATGAAAATACAATAAGAAATTCATATATTTACACCGATCAAGAAGCACCCATTAAATATGCTAAGAACAACAAGCATATAATCACATAAGTGCCACACCGCGCGTCGAAAATCAAATAAGGTAGCATGTTAGGGAACGCAACACGATTGTCGAAGCTCCAATGAGAAAACGTTACAACGAACCCACAGAGTCGCCAATGAACAATAATTCACGAAGTCGGAAATGAAATTCCACGAAGTCATCCCGTTAAGTCCAAAATATAAATGCGAAAAATTTACACGTACCAAGATTACACAAGACGTCATGAATAAATAACCTCACAAATCGTTGACACATGGAAAATAATTTCAGAAAGGAGAAAGGAAACGCGGGGCATTACATTATCGTTCTTCTAGGTTCTTGAATTGTAAAGAGAGAAAGTCTTATTTGAGAGAATATTCTCTAAGAGTTGGAGAATATTTCAATGGAATTCTGAAAGGGTTGGTGATCTAATGATTTCTCTCACGTAGCTTCTCATACTTATAGACAAAAATAGTTTCAATTATGGCATTGACTTTCTTGGTCTCCAAGTTTACTTTGTGTGAGGACCACTCAATGTCTGAATTAACCTTCATGTCCTTGTATTTTCTTGCATTAGGGGACAAGAAATCAAATCTGTAGAGCACGGGTTTTGAGGTGTTTCTCTGCCATCACTGATTGATCGGTGGTTTACACCAACTGATCGGATGGTTTCTCCCGATTAATTGATAAAGAGCCTCAATCGATCGGCAGACCCTAAATCCAAATTTTAGGGTTTTGCCATCTTCGTGCTGTGTTCGCTTGTACTCTTCCTTAAATTGACTTGTACTGTAACACCCCGTGTTATTATCCTTTTTACTGAAATTATCTTTGATTTAATTTCGGTAATGACGTCACTTGTTCTTGACGTATTGTTTGTTCTTGGTATTTGATACCTGTAAATTTTTCGCGTTTAGTTTTAAAGTCGACTGGACGACACTACGCGAATTCTTATTATCGACTATGTGGTATCGATTCGACGTTTAATGATTAGTGTTTCGATTGGATGACGACGCATTTTAATTGGTCGGGCTTGTTTAAGTGTTCCGACATTTGGGTTTCTACCCCGATGTATTTAATTAGGCTTCCCGTTATTAATTCGGGCTTGGGAGATTATGTTCGGATGTTCCCGATAATTATTGGGGTTTATTATATATATATAATTTATATAGAAATGGGGGTTATTTTGCGATTTTGGAGAAATGAAGGGTTAGTTTTGCAATTAGGTCATATATATATATGTATATATATACACAGACCTGCATCTTCTCCTTCACGCCATCACAGACCTCTGCTACACTCTCCTTCGCACGACTGAAGCAGCTCTTCTCTATTCACCATGGTCGACCGATTGAGAGAGAGAGAGAGAGAGAGGGCCGGTTCGTGGAGAGAGAGTCGGCTGAGGGAGCGAAGCGTTTCAGGAAAGGGACGACTGGCGGTCGGCGCCCTGGAGCAGCTGCGGCGACTGGACTGGGCGGAGGCGGCGGCGACCGTGGCTGCCAGCGGCGTGCACGGAGTAGCAGGTAGCTACGGCTGGTTCGCGTAGCAGCAGCGCGCAACAGTGGCGAGTCCGGCTGGGCTTCGACCAATTTTTTGGCGACCTTCCGGTGATCGGTTTGAGCCGATTTTCGGTGAGTAGTTTCGTACCTACGTAGTATTCGTCATATATTAATTTCGTGAATTTACGATGAACGATTTGCCCGGAAATCGCATTTATAGGTTATAGATTTCGTTTGGGGTATTTTAGATTTAACCCAATTAATTAACCGATTATTAATGGGCTTCATATATATCGTATAGGTTGTCGAGACGGACATTTCGATATATTCGAAATAGTTTTTGGACGATTTTGGTCGGCGAGCTTCATATTCGGGCGCCGGTACTGTGCTGTTTCGGGCTGTTCGGTAACGTATAAATTAGGTGGGAAACTTTATTTCTCACTCCACATTATTGAAGTAGTTTTGGGTGTGCAAACCCTTATTTAATTTATTATAGATATATTAAATCGTTAATTTAAATATCTATAATTCGTTTAGAATCGGAATTGGACTTAGGAATTAATTTAAGAAAATTAATTAAATTATTTCCTACGAGATTAAATATATTCCTAATTGAATTGAATAGGAATAGACGACTTAGAAATTCCTTTGAGAATTAAATGAGCTAGAAGATTTGTAAACGTTGGACGTGAGAGACTTAGACGCTATTCTAGGTCCCCTTTTTGTTACGTGGATTATTTGTTTAGATTATTTTAAAAAGACATGTTAATTGAAATTGAAATATTTTCTAAGGAATTAAAGAAAATATATTTTGAAAACATGAAATGTATATGAAACTGTTTTCATATGATTTAATTGCTTTATTGTATTTTAAAGCATGAAAAGAGATTTTGAGATTTATATTACCATGTGGGTATTTTTATAAATATGATGTATTACATATTTATGATTGAGATATGATTTGATTGTACACCATGTCGTGTGAGCACATGGGTGTTGGTGCATGTAGTGCACGGTTTCACCATTGGCAGAGAGAGTTCATTTGGTGTGGTCTACTTCCTTTGTGCGTGGGGCACGAGTAGACGTTTGTGTCGGATCATCACAACAACTGGCCAGGAGGTATCACGCCTACGGAACTAAAAAGCCGGCAAATGTGAGTTAGGAGTCCAGGTAGAGGCTCATGTTCTTGACTCAAGGGTAGTCATGGCGTACGAAGTTGCATGTTGGGCTCTCGTACAACCGTCTTCCCTGTTGAAGTGATAGAGAGAAAAATCACTTGGGAAAGGTCGGTGTGGTAACTCTACACTATGATGAGTGGACAGAGTTTGTATCCGTTACCCTTGGGAAGGGTGTGTTGTGTGTGAGTATCACGGGGAGTGTTGAGTCACATTACACTGCTTATTATTTATGTGATCTCGTTTAACATGTATATGTGCTATATTACATGTGTTGTTGGGGCATGCTATTTATGAATATTGTAAATTAAATTCATATTTTATAAATGCTCAGTTGAAAGTAATTAATGTGGAAGAAAATGATAATATGCCATTATAAATAAGTATAAATGAAACGAATATATTTATACTTGTTGTTGTATACCTTAGTACCCTTGGGGGAGGTTATGCGTGTTGGCATAGTGATTCATGTGGCTAGCGGAGGCTAGTGGTGGACCGTAGGCTTGACTTGAGTTGAGGCCTTAGAGATTGTGGTTAGTAGCCTTAGAGATTGTGGTTAGCAGCCTTGTGATTGTGGTTAGTAGCCCTGTGATTGTGGTTACTAGTTTGGTGATCGTGGTTAGTTGTGTGAACTCTTTTGAAGATGTGAGGTTAGGGATGATTTTTGTATCAATTGATAATTGAGGCCTTAGAAAAGGTGAGTGATGAGTTGTGTGAGATTTTGATTGATGCGAAGGGGTTATGATTAGGGATTTATTTAGTACTCGAGGTACCGTAGCTTGACAGTCTCGGTTCTTGTGCTTAGTTCATTCCCCTAAGCATTCCTTGTACGGTGTTTTGTACACTAGTACGTGGTCGTTGACTTGTATGTCATTCCTAGATTCCTTGGTTACGGCGTGGTGCCGAACCTCTTCCTCGTGGTATCATTTGATTTGGTGGAGTTGGAAACGGATGGTGGTCTTTCGTGAGTCCAACGTGTTGTTCTTCCTTTATTGTCCTTTTGGGCATTATAGGAATCCGTGGAGTTGTTCATTCTTATGTGGCTGTCATTTCGAAAACGGTGCTTTCTAAGTTTTGAAAGTAAACTTTTGTATTTAAAAGGAAAAACCCGTTTTCTCCTACCCCCGAATAAACGAACAGTTTTAATACTTATAAAATGATCTTGAGATCTTCTTTAAAAAGATTTTCAACTTTTAAAAGCCGGTGATGGCAACTGACGGAGACCGGGGGCAAGACGGTCATTTTTACTGTGTGATTTCTAAAAAGAAAACTATTTTATCACTTGTCTAGAGATTCTGAGATTTTGAGACTTCTTTCTCAAAATCTCGACTTGTAGTATTTGAAATGTGGTTTCTTGTTTCACCTTTTCTTCGGATCGTTCTAAGTCTCGGTTAGGAGGCTTGGTGTTGTTCAGTGCACACTTATAGTGTTGCCTTTCCTTTTCTTTGGGTTGTTGATGTCACCATCTAGGTGATTGAGGTTTTTCACTTGTTAGGGGCATGGATGCCGAATGAAATGGTTTGAGTTTTAAAAACCTTTTTCTTAAAAACTATGGAAATCCTTGGGATTCCTCTTTTATTTACTTTCATACTCGGCCATTCGCTTTTGGTTCCCTTGTCCACTTGTGGTGTTCCTTTCTGGTTCATTCGTGATGTTCTTTCCTTGTTTGGGTATTCTAAACCTTGACATTGTGTCTCGGTTATCTGTTGGTGTAGCATTGGGACTCCTTTTCCCTTGCTTGGGTTCTTGACTCTTACGTGGTTTTTCATATCCTTAGTGAGAGCGTTGGTGATTAATTGACATTGTTGGAGATAGCAATTGAGGTTTGTTATATATATATATATGTATATATATATATATATTGGTGATAGTATTATGAGGTTAATGTGATGATGTGACTTATGGTATCGAGGAATAGATGTGATTGAGGTGATCTAGTTCCTGAGAGGTAGATTCCTCTAGGAGTGGGATGAGATTTGTTATATATATATATTGTATAAATATATATATATATATTGATGATGGTTGTGTTAGTACGCAAGGACGTGGGTGTTTTCCTTCCTGTGTTATCGGGGTGTAGGATTTGAGCCTTCCTTGGTACTATTGGTGGATTTTGTTTCCTGTGGATATTAGAGGTGAGTGTGTTTCCCTCTGTTGGATTTGGTGGTTAGCGTGGTGAGCATTGATGATTGTTAGATTTGACTTGGGTTGTTGTGTACCTAGTGTACATTGGTGAGAGTAGTGTAGACTACTGGTGTTGGGTACTTGGAGTACGAGTTTTAGAGACTCATGTTGTGTATTTATATATATATACGTGTAGATATATATATATATTCCCTATATACTTATGTATACTCGTTTACGATGGTATATGAGCGTGTTGACTTGGATTTGCGTGGATGGGACTAGTTGGGCTATTTATATCTTATTAGACGGTTTAGCTTTACCTAAACTATCAGAGGATGTGGTAGTTAGGATATCTTTTCCCACTGAGCTTATTTGCTCACGGAGGGAATTTCATTTGCCCCCCTGGTATTCCACGCCAGGTTGCAGGAATTATACGGCTATGGGCAGGATGCGGTGCAACGGCAGTTTTCCTTGGTTTTCTTGTTACAGGTTTTGGAGTTGCGTTGGGTGATGCGGTTACGGTTGCAGCACGACTGGGTTTGGGGACGATAGGTATCCGCTTTCAGTTTCTCTACCCATTGTTATGGGATTGTTATGTATTTTCTTTTGGGAGCCAGTCTGTTGGCATATCCCTGTTGATGTATCTTTTATTTCCTGTAATTATTCTTTCAGGATGTATTGTATCTATTCCGCACAGTTAGGTGCTCTTCTGTATTTTTATTCGAGCATTTGTGGCTCTGTTGATGTTAGAGGGTTTGGAGGGGTTTTGGTTCCTTTCCACTACCTCGGCCCTATTAGGATTGATGAATGTGGGGCTTGGAAGCCATTGTGATTATTGAATTGCTATTGGCAGGTTCTTGTGTTGTGGTTGTTATCCGGATGTTCCATTTACAAATGGAACTCTGCCGGATTTTCGTTAGATTCCGCTGCTTTGTTTATTATCCATTTGGGTATTAAATATACCATTTCTACCATTAACCCATGTGTTTTCTTGGTTAATGATGTCTTAGTTGGTCATTTGTATTAAGGATCACATCCTGGATTCCTCGGATGTCCCTGTTCGGGAGTCTTAGGAATTTAGGAGCGTGTCAGTTGGTATTGGAGGATGCTAGTGAGTTTCTAGCATTCTACTTGACATGGAGTATATTTTTATTGTTATTCCATGTGTCTCTTTGTTGTTGTTGACTCTAGTAGTCATTTGACTAGCGTCATCCCTTGGAGATTCGCTGATTCTCTAGATTTGAGTTTCGGGAATCTTAGGGGCGTGACAGCATGGTATCTGGGCATTCATTGCAACCCTTTGTGGGTGTTTGATGACCTTCAGTCATTGGTTTTCATTTGTTTTTCGTTTCTTTTTACTTCCGCAATCACTCCCTTAGCTCTTAGGCTCGGGTTTCGGAGTCCTAGGAATTTGGGGCGTGACATGTACCTCGGTCTAGATTGAGTGGTTTCATGCTTCAGAATAGTAGGCTGAATCCGGATTTTGTTTAATTCTCCAGAATTAACACGTATTTACATTAGCGTCTCTGAAATATGCTTAAACACAAAACACGGATAGAAATACCAAGATAGTAGAATATAAGTACTGACAATTGGTTATTAAGAGCCTAGAATGTTCAACGTTCGGCTCCCATCATTGGAAAATAAGGAATTTTACCTGGGGACTCTATTTTCAACACCTCATGTTCCGAACATTCATTTATACTCTATAAACAGTTATAAGACTTTCGGAATGCAAAAAGGATCACCGTAGCTCTGGGTGAGAGAAAAATGTCATTTAAGGCCCTAAACCGAAAAAAAATAAGTTTTGAAACTTTGAGAAAGTTGGTGATTTGATTAAAAGGGACCTAAACCATATCATATACATCAAACTTATAGTACATAGTTTTGTCCAAAAGGTAAATCTTGCCTCCATTTGGTGTCATTTAGTCCAAAATACAACAAGTACACAAATAAAGCAAACTGACACTGTAGCGCTCCAAAACAATACATCAACTCACTCTGGCTAACATACTAGCCTCCAAAAGAATAAATACATGCCAATATAGTGTGTCTCAAAATTAGATATAACATGCATACAGCCAAATGAGATATATAATATGTCACTAAATGTGCAAAAATAACAGATTTTTCTTCAAAGAGCCATCACACTATCTAAGGTCCTCTCGGGGCATGAACATCACCTAAAAAGTTTTAAAGTAATGGGGTGAGCTACACTAGCTCAGTAGAGAAAGCATCACCGCTTCAATCTCGACCGTCTGAGTGGTACAACGCAACCTAATAGTGTATGCTACTAACTCTAGATCGGTCTGTTGTCTCACATGGCTGTCACGCTAATCCGGGACCCCCACATACCCACAAGTAAGTCCCCAACATTATCAACATATACATAATCATAAAAAATCGCAATATAAGATAACAATAAAAATCAACGATATAATAAAATGAAATGCAATGCCGATGCCAATGCAAGCCCTAGCCACTAAAGGTAACCTATCAAGTGTCGCTATAGTCAACAACATAAGGATCACACACAGTCATGAAAGAAAATCGAGTTTGGACCAAGTCTTCCCTAATCATCTTTGATTCCGGATTACTAGGCCGCGGATAGCTAGAATATCCCATGGCCAGTTGTTGTGATAATCCGAACGGTTCACTCACATAGGGGTTATGAATGAGGCATGAAAATAACACCAATTACATATATACACAGGGTGTCTCTACAATGTCAAGTATGCCTCAAGGTGAACCAATTACCCAATATGTCAACATGAATTCAAATTCACAAGTTATAGTCATACTTTTCATCATTCAAGCAATAATTCCCAACATAGCAATATCAAGCAGTACCAATCATGGAATTCAAGCAACATATCTATATATATATAACAAAGGGGACCTAAAGCATGTTTCTTGGTTATGACTCACTCAAGCATGTAAACAAAGTTACACACTTTGATGCACGCACCACGTCACCAAGAAAAGAAATGGATAGTGATAGGTGTCAAATATTAGACATTTTGATCCTTTAACTCACTATTGTTATGACCTTTCATTCCATTATTTGGTATTTTTATACTGTTTGCGTGTTAAAGCATGTTTCAGGAGCTTAACAAAGAAATATATCTAACTTCGGTGAATTAACTGAAGTGCATGTTCTTTCTATTAAAAAAGAAGAGTTAAAGAGGCATTTCGAGACAAAAATGGCTCCCGGAGGGCAAAAATAGTATTTTCAGAACTCGTCATCTTCAGCAAAAAATATCGTGGGTTCAAGCGATCGTTTCGGTGCATTCACGGAGAAAAGTGATTTTGAAGAAAACACCTACGCTTTCAGTTTCAAAAAGTGGCTGGAAATCATATTTTTACGCTTGAACCTACGGTTGAAGGTATGCTTACGCTTGAAACGTAGGCCAGTTACGCTTGAAGCGTATTTGCGACAAGATTTTGTGATTTTTGATGGTTTTTGCCTGTTCCACCCCCGGTTCAATTCAAAGATGTGCCCGTGACTCCAGACCTCTGTATACATATATATACACCTATATATATCAGAAGTTAGGGTTTACATGAGTTAGAGAGTGAAAAGAATTAAATGGACATCTCTACAACATTGCCTATATATACACGATCATATATCAGAAAGAAGGTAGTTGATTTTGGTGGGTTCATTAGTTCTCACGTTCATATTCTGACTTGCTGATGTTGAGAGCCATATCCAAACCTAGAGATTTAGATAAGAAGACCATGGAGATTGTTTCCATATTAGCGATGCAGTCACCTTCCACCATGGCTACCTAACTCGGTATGTAGGGTTTTCTAGCAAAACCCTAGCCAAGTAGTGTAGTTCTTTCATTGTTTTCAATTGTAACGAAGGGAAACTGTTGACCATACTGTGATGATTATAGTAGTTAAGAGACCGTACTGATTTGTAATATAAAATTATTTGTTTGCTCTAAATTCTTGTCTTAGATGGAATGAATGTATTATTTAGCACAACTATGATTATTCACTATGGGCTGGAACTCGGATGCTTAATTATGGTTTTCTACACAATGGTGATATTGAAACTTGAAACCTAATAGGTGCTCAAAAGTATCCATTTTAAGCCTATATTTCACTGTTGTTATGTCTTTTTATTTCATTATTTGGTATTTTTATTGTGTTTATGTGTTTAAGTATGTTTCAGGAGCTTAATGAAGAAATAAAGCTAACTTTTTGGGACTTCTTTCTATCCAATTTTTAGATTCATATCATTCAAATGGAGGAGCCATTCAATACCTAGAGATCTGGAGAAGAAGACCATGGAGGGTGTTTCTACATCAACGATGCAGTCACCTTTTACCATGAGCAACTAATACGACCTGATTCATAGTTTATGGATCGCCCTCTTGCAATTGTTACATTGATAGAACTATATTATGCGGTTAGTGGTTGAGCGATGAACACCCTAGTTTTCTCTCAGCTTATAGGTTAAATTTGGCTATTAGCTATAAGGAATGATTTTGAAAAAACAAAATTTTTGAAAGAAATTTTTTGTTTTCACGCATGAGTATTTTGCATTACAAGTTGATTAACTTTGTGTATATGATGCATGAATAGTATGTGATGTGATATTCCCATTCATGAGAGTAACTATTAGATTGAGTTAGTGAAGTGATGTGGTTTTATATGGATGAGTGAAATTGAAATCAAGAAGGACGACTTTGACCTATAAGCACAAACACACATTCACTATGGGAAATAAGTTGATCTTTGACTATGTAGTTGAAAAAATAATTTTGCCACAATAAAATGGGAGAATGGGAGATGTTATGGTTAAAATGGATAAAATTGAAAAAATTATTTTGAGAAAATAAAATGAAAAAAGTAGTTCTTTGATTTGAGTAACCAGACTTTGGTATCACCAATATCACTGTTCGTGTTTAAAGGAAAGAAAACTAATGAGTATAAATCCCATGGAAGAAGCTCGGGCCCAGTTGGTCGGGACTAAAAATCCTGGCAGGAAAGTCCGGAGACTTAGAAACACTAAAAGGGATAAAATTGGAAAGATGAGTTTTTACGAAAAATGGCAAAATTTGATCAATGAAGTAGAAAAAGAGAAATTGAAATATCATAATAGAATGTTCAGAAAAATACAGAAGGTTGTCTGGATTGAGATTGGAAAGTAGCGAAATCATTCACTTTAGTGAGGACCATTCATGACACTAAGCTCGAGATAGTTATTGTTCGGTAGTGAGTGAGAGTATTTGCATCCATATTATCTTTTACATTGTATTATGACTTGATTGATGAGTGTGTGAATTCATGAATGCGTAATTAAAAATTATGGAGAAGTTGTGGATAATATAACTAACCCTCACGAGACTTCACTCGTCCACTAGGGGAAACCTAGGGGTTTAAAAGGCATGTTACACATGCTAAGTGTAATCGTTGACCCTCACAAAAGCAAGGGATTAAGTTAGATTAGTTAGAGTAGATAGATTAAAAATCATCACAAAAAGTTTCCATGAGTTCATTGCTAAGGAACTGCCAATATGTAAGTTTGGCAGTGTGATAGGTATTCAAAAGTATCCATTTTACGCCCATATCTTACTGTTGTTATGTCTTTTCATTCCATTATTTCGTATTTTTATTGCGTTTGTGTGTTTAAGCATGTTTCAGGAGCTTAATGAATAAATATAGCTATCTTTGGGGAATTAACCAAATACACATTCGTTTTTATCCAAGAGGAGAGTTTAAGAGGTGTTTTCGAGACAAAAATGGCTCCCGGGGAGCAAAAACGGCATTTTCCGAAGCCGTCATGTAAAACAAAAAGTCTCGTGGAGTCAAGATGGTCATTTTAGCATAGTTTGGAGAAAAGTGGTTTCATGAAGAATCTATGCTTAAGCCTATGCTTTCAGAAGCAAAAAATGGCTAGAAAACACATTTTTATGCTTGATCCTACGTTTCAAGCGTAATGAACAATGTTTTCAGCACAAACTTTCAGTCAACTTCGGGAGCTTATATCTTTGTCAAGAAAGGTTGATATGAGGTAATTATTGATCCTATAATCAAGATCTTGAAGTCAGTGTTTCAACGATATATTACACGCCTCCATCCAATGTGTGTAGCTCTATATATGATCAAAAGAGTGAGAGGTGTCTTGCAGAAAAAGCTGGAAATTTAAGATTCGGGCCAATATCCTATTTTGACCCGGATTGATCGGTTTTAACCCAGCTGAATTTAAGTTCGACCCCAACACCTCTATACATGTAATATACATATTTCATACATCAGATATTAGGGTTTTGCTTCGTTGTGTGTGAAATTATGAAAAAGGGTAATCTTATTATCCAAGTTAAGGCTTCCCTCACGTTTGCCTATATATACCAAGGTTTGCAGATCTAAGGGACTTCTCTCCTCATAATTTTGAGACTTCTTTCTACCCAATTTTCAGATTCATATAATTCAAACGGAGGAGTCATTCAAGAGCTAGAGATCCGGAGAAGAAGACCATGGAGATCGTTTCTACATCAACGATGCAGTCACCTTTTACCATGAGAAACTAATTCGGTATCTAGGGTTTTCTTGCAAAACTTTAGCCAAGTAATGTATTTATTATTTATTTTCATTTGTAACGAGGGGAAACTATGACCATACTGTGATGATTGTAGTAGATGAGAGACCGTTTTTATTCTTGATAAAAGTTTATATATTTGTTCTTATTCTTGTCTTAAACTGAATGAATATATTTATCTTACACAATCATGGCTATTCACTATAGGCTGGAACTCGGATGCTTAACTTATGATTTTCTACACAACGGTGGTAATAAAACTTGAAACCATAGGTTGACACAGGCCATGCCTTGGTGATTTAATATAGACATGTTTTAGTTTATTTTCACGCATTAAGAGTATATTAGAGTAATTTAATTTGGATGTACTAGTTAGGTCAGTCATGAGATGAGTTGTCGTAATTTGGTTGATGGTAATCCTTTTTGGGGTCGTATTTAGCTATATGCGGTACGACCTGATTCACAGTTTGTGGATCGCCCTCTTGCAATTGTTACATTGATAAAACTATATTATGCGGTTAGTGGTTGAGCGATGAACATCCTAGTTTTCTCTCGGCTTATAGGTCAAAGTTGACTATTGGCTATAAGGAATGATTTTGAAAAAACAAAATTTGAAAATTTGAAATTTTTGAAAGAAATTCTTTGTTTTCACGCATGAGTGTTTTGCATTACAAGTTGATTAACTTTTTGTATATGATGCATGAGTAGTATGTGATGTGATATTCCAATTCATGAGAGTAATGATTAGATCGAGTTAGTGAAGTGATGTGGTTTTACATGGATGAGTGAATGAGTTAAATTGAAATCAAGAAGGACGACTTTGACATATAAGCATAAGCACACATTCACTATGGGAAATAAGTTGATATTTGACCGTGTAGTTGAAAAAATAATTTTGCCACAATTAAAGGGGAGAAGGGGAGATGTTATGGTTGAAATGGAGAAAATTGAAAAAATTATTTTGAGAAAATAAAATTCAAAAAGGAGTTCTTCTATCTGAGTAACCAGGCCCTGGTATCACCAATATCACTGTTCGTGTTTAGAGGGAAGAAAAATAATGAGCATAAATCCCATGGAAGAAGTTCGGACCCAGTTGGTCGGGACTAAAAATCCTGGTTGGAACGTCCAGAGACTAAGAAAGACAAAATAGGATAAAATTGGAAAGATGGAAAGATGAGTTTTTACGAAAAATGGCAAACTTTGATCAATGAAGTAGGAAATAGAGAAATTGAAATATCATAGTAGAATGTTCACAAAAACACAAAAGGTTGTCTGGATTGAGATTAGAAAGTGGTGAAATCATTCACTTTAGTGAGGACCATTCATGACACAAAGCTTCAGATAGTTTTTGTTCGGTAGTGAGTGGGAGTATTTGCATCCGTATTATCTTTTGCATTGTATCATGACTTGATTGATGAGTGTGTGAATTCATGAATGCGTAATTAACAATAATGGAAAATTTATGGGTAATATAGCTAACCCTCACGAGACTTCACTCGTCCACTAGGGGAAACCTAGGGGTTTAAAAGGCTTATTTCACATGCTAAGTGTAATCGTCGACCCTCACGAAAGTAAGGGATTAGGTTAGATTAGTTTGGGTAGATAGATTAAAAATCATCACAAGAAAGTTTCATTGAGTTCATTGCTAAGGAACTCCCAATATGTAAGTTTGGGGGTGTGATAGGTGCTCAAAAGTATCCATTTTACCCCCATATCTTACTGTTGTTATGTCTTTTCATTCCATTATTTCGTATTTTTATTGCGTTTGTGTGTTTAAGCAATTTTAAGGTGCTTAATGAAGAAATAGAGCTAACTTTGGTGAATTAACCAACTACACATTCGTTTCTATCCAAGAGAAGAGTCAAAGAGGTGTTTCCGAGACAAAAATGGCTCCCAGGGGCAAAAATGGCATTTTCCGAAGCCGTCGCGTAAAGCAAAAAGTCTCGTGAAATCAAGATGATCATTTTGGCATAGTTGCGGAGAAAAGTGGTTTCATGAAGAATCTACGTTTAAGCCTATGCTTTCAGAAGCAAAAAGTGGCTAGAAAATACATTTTTACACTTGATCCTACGTTTCAAGCGTAATGAACAGTGTTTTCAACACAAACTTTTAGTCAACTTCGGGAGCTTATATCTCTGTGAAACAAGGTTCTAATGAGGTGATTCTTAAGCCTATAATCAAGAACTTGAAGTCAATGTTCCAACGATATATTACATCACTCTAGCCAATGTGTGTAGCTCCAGATATGATCAAAAGAGTGAGAGGTGTCTTGCAGAAAAAACTGGAAATTTGAGATTCGGACCAAAATCCTATTTTGACTCGGATTGATCCGTTTTGACTCGGATGAATTTAAGTTCGACCCCAACACCTCTATACATGTAATATACATATATCATACATCAGATATTAGGGTTTTGCTTTGTTGTGTGAGAAATTATGAAAAAGGGTAATCTTATTCTCCAAGTTAGGGTTTCCCTCACCTTTGCCTATATATATCTAGGTCTGGTACATATCTAAGGGACTTCTCTCCTTATAATTTTTTGACTTCTTTCTACCTAATTTTCATATTCATATCATTCAAAGGGATGAGCCATTCAAAACCTAGAGATTTGGAGAAGAAGACCATGAAGGGCATTTCTACATCAACGATGCAGTCACCTTCTACAATGAGAAACTAATTCGGTATCTAGGGTTTTATAGAAAAAATATAGCCGAGTAATGTAGTTCTTATTTGTTTTCAATTGTAACTTGAGGAAAGTGTGACCATACTATGATGATTGTAGTAGATAAGAAACCGTTTTTATTCTTGATACAAGTTTATATATTTATTTTGATTCTTGTCTTGGACTGAATGAGTAAATTTATCTTACACAATCATGGTTATTCACTATAGGCTAGAACTCGGATGCTTAACTTATGATTTTCTACACAACGGTGGTAATAAAACTTGAAACCCTAGTTTGACACAGGCAATGCCTTGGCGATTTAATCTAGACATGTTTTAGTTTATTTTCATGCATTAAGAGTAGATTAGAGTAATTTAATTTGGATGTACTAGTTAGGTGAGTCATGAGATGAGTTGTCTCAATCTGGTTGATGGTAATCCTTTTTGGGGTCGTATTTAGCTATTTGCGGTACGACCTGATTCACAGTTTATGGATCGTCCTCTTGCAACTGTTACATTGATAGAACTATATTATACGGTTAGTGGTTGAGCGATGAACACCCTAGTTTTCTCTCGGCTTATAGGTCAAAGTTGGCTGTTGGCTATAGGGAATGATTTTGAAAAATCAAAATTTGAAAAATTGAAATTTTTGAAAGGAATTCTTTGTTTTCATGCATGAGTGTTTTGCATTACAAGTTGATTAAGTTTGTGTATATGATGCATGATTAGTATGTGATGTGATATTCCCATTCATGAGAGTAATGATTAGATTGAGTTAGTGAAGTGATGTGGTTTTACATGTATGAGTGAATGAGTGAAATTGAATTCAAGAAGGACAACTTTGACCTATAAAATGCAAAAGGTAGTTCTTCGATCATACTAACTGGGCCTTGGTATCAACGATAGCACTATTCTCGTTTAGAGGGAAGAAAACTAATGAGCATAAATCCCATGGAAGAAACTCGGGCCCAGTTGGTCGGAACTAAAAATCCTGGCTGGAAAGTCCGGAGACTAAGAAAGACAAAAAGGGATAAAATCGGAAAGATGGAAAGATGAGTTTTTATGAAAAATGGCAAAATTTGATCAATGAAGTAGGAAAAGAGAAATTGAAATATCATAGTAGAATGTTTACAAAAACAAGAAAGGTTGATTGGATTGAGATTAGAAAGTACCGTAATCATTCACTTCAGTGAGGACCATTCATGACATGAAGCTCGAGATAGTTATTGTTCGGTAGTGAGTGGGAGTATTTGCATCCGTATTATCTATTGCATTGTATCATTACTTAATTGATGAGTGTGATAATTCATGAATGCGTAATTACAAATAATGGAGAAGTTGTGGGTAATATAGTTATTTGCGGTACAACCTGATTCAATCTTTATGGATTGCCCTCTTGCAATTGTTATATTGATAGAACTATATTATGCGGTTAGTGGTGGAGTGATGAACACCCTTGTTTTATCTCGGCTTATAGGTCAAAGTTGGCTATTGGATATAGGGAATGATTTTGAAAGAAAAAAATATTCGAAAAATTGAAATTTTTGGAAGAAATTTTTTGTTTTCACGCATAATTCTTTTGCATTACAAGTTGATTAAGTTTATGTATATGATGCATGAGTAGTATGTGATGTGATATTCCCATTCATGAGAGTAAGGATTTAGTTTATTTTCATGCATTAGGAGTAGACTAGAATAATTTAATTGGCTTATACTAGTTAGGTCAGTCATGAGATGAGTTGTCGCAATCCGGTTGATGGTAATCCTTTTTGGATTCATATTTAGCTATTTGCGGTACGACCTGATTCACAGTTTATGGATCGCCCTCATGCAATTGTTACATTTATAGAACTATATTGTGCGGTTAGTGGTGGAGCGATGAAAACTCTAGTTATTTATCTCTCTTGTCTTACTCTATCTTTATTTGTTTTATTAGTATAGTTCAGAAATAAAAATCAACAAATCATATTTTTATAGCAATTTAAGTGTATTATTTTACGAGAATTCAGAATATGACTTAGTCTCTGTGGTATCGAGAACCTTTCATAAACTGAACTATACTATAATACGATTCGTGCACTTGCGATAGGTAAAACCTAAGCCGTCATAAGGTGCCGTTTTTAACACATATTTTTAGCACACCCCGATGGACATCAAAACCCTAGGTTGACATAGACCATGCCTTGGCAATTTAATATAAACATGCTTTAGTTTATTTTCATGCATTAGGAGTAGATTAACGTAATATAATTGACATGCACTAGTTTGGCCAGTCATGAAATGGGTTGTCGTAATCCGGTTGATGGTACTCCTTTCTGGGGTCATATTTAACTATTTGCGGTACGACCTGATTCACAGTTATGGATCGCCCTCTTACAGTTGATAATATGAGGAACTATATTATGCGGTTAGTGGTGGAGCGATGAAAATCCTAGTTTTCTCTCTCATCTGAATCACAACCAATTTACTTTGCTTTCTAGATCATTTTAGTCAAAATAGATAATTTTGTCTTTGACCACCCAAACAAACCATTTTCAGAAAATATAATTCAGTATTTTTGAATTGCTAAAGTGAAAAATCTTTATCTTTGTGGGATCAATATCCCTTACTGAAGCCATTGCTATTTTATAATCGATATGTGTGCTTGTGTAGGGTAAAACCTAAGCCGTCATAAGGGGCCATTCTTAACAGATATGTTTAGCACACCTCGGCAGACATCAAGTTTTTGGCGCCGTTGCCGGGGACTAAGCATTATTCATTAGCTTTAGTAGCTTTTGGCGGAGCAGAAGTTGCGTCGTTGGACCTCTGGTGAGTTTTAGTTTATCTTAATTTTGTGCATAATTTTAGCTTTATTTTTTGTTAATATTTAGAATAGTTGTGAAGTAAAAAAAAAAGTGTATAGGAAAAAAAATTGTGTTTGATGTATGACCGATCAAAAATCCTGTTTTGATCTCAACGTTGAATTAAAACCTTTTGATCTTGAGATCGAACGGACTTTTTATCAAAAACATCGAGCTATTTAAAAGTGTCATTGTCAGTCAGAAGAAGCGATGGTTACCAAAGAGCCAACCAACAGAGGGCACCGAAGATGTCCCTGAAAGGATATTACACACCCGATTCGTATGATTCTTATGCTGATTTCCCAGAATAAGAAAGCGCGAAGCACTTCGAGATTAAAACAAGCGTTATCAATATGTTTCCAAAATTTTTTGGCCTTAGGATAGAGGACCCATACTAGCATATTAATGATTTATTAGAAGTTTCCTCGATTGTTAGGTATGATAATATCTCTCAGAATGATTTGTAAGTGCGTCTATTTCTTTGGTCATTGAGACAAAAAGCTAAAAGATGGTACGTCAAATTAAATATGGAAATTAAAATTGATTGGGAAACCCATAAATCTGAATTCATAGAGAAGTATTATCCCATAGGAAAGACCTTAGAGGCACAAGATGCGATCAAAAGTTTTAGAGAATTACCTGGTGAGAAGTTCCATAATGCTTGGGAGAGAAATAGTGAAATCTTGTATAAGTGTCCCCACCATAGGTTCGCTGAACAGGATATAGCTAAGAATTTTTACATGGGACTGGGAGAAAAACATAAGAATTTGATAGATGCGGCAACACAAGGGCAATTTATCCTAAGGCCAGCAAAATAACTCTTAGACTTGTTTGACAATATTAGTGAGAATGCAATTCAATATGAATCTGAGTTGAGGTCTAGAGGTGAACTAGATAAAAGATCTGAGAAAGCTTATGTTGTGAATCACGATGATGTGAGAGATTCAGTGGTGTTGATAGGAGATAAATTAGAAAGATTTGAAAAGCTTCTTCAGAGAAATCATTCCCCTAAAAGAGAAGTGTCAGAGGTAAAAGTCGATTATTCCCACAATGAGTGTCAAGGTGGTGAATTCGTTGCTGCCAATGCTAATATAGCATGGAATAACCCAAACAATGCTCCTTTCACCAATTCATACACATCAAATGTCCAAAATTATCCCTCTTTTTCATCTCAATCTTCGAATGTAGAATAAATGTTCCCTCGGGAACAACAATCATATAATTCACAGCTAAGTTTTTAACAGAGTCAACAATCATATCAATCCCTACCAATAATCATGGCACAAAATTCTTAGTCAAATTACCAACCAAGACAGTCATCCACTAATACTTAGGCTCTCCAACCAGTCAATAATAATCAGGCTCTCCAACCATATAATTATCAAACTCAGTCTCAATGAAACCAAACCCAATGATTCAATTCAAATCAAGTTTACCCTCCATATCCTCAAAACCATCTCCAACATCAAAATTCAATTCAAAATCCACCACTAAGACCACCTGGCTTTGAAGAAGAGGTGATAAGTGCCCTGAGGGAGTTAAAAGATTAATCTAATAATTATCAGGTAACTATCCAAATAGTGAACTCTCATTCCCAATTCATGGCTTAAATGGGAGACCAAATGGTACAACTAGCGAATGTTATGGATAGGATAGAGAGAATATTGCCTAGTCAGCTAGTGGCTAACCCAAATCCGTAACAAGCACTGGAGCTTGAATCCTTTGTTGAGACCTATCATGAGACAGTCCAAGCGATCACTATTTTGAGAAGTGGAAAGGAGGTGGAAAATAAGGCTGAGGAGCAGCATGAGGAGAGGTTGAAGAAGCAAAAGGCCCAAGAAGTTCAAACAAAGACAGAAGAAGAAGCTCAGAAGAAAAAGGCTGAGAAAGTTCAGAAACATCAACCTCAAGAGGAGGAAGAACAGGATGAGACATTACTAGGAGAGTCGGATAGGGCATACTATGAGGAGGCAACACCATTCCCTCAATGTTTTAGAGAGCCGACCAAAAATGGTAAGAATAAAGAGTCAGGCATGTTGGAGACATTCCGACAAGTCAAGATTAATCTGCCCCTCTTAGACATTATAGACCAATTACCACCTTATGTTAAGTTTTTGAAGGACCTCTGTACCCAAAAGTGTAAAAGCAGAACAAAGGTCCCGAATAAGATTTTATTGACTGAAGAAGTAAGCTCGATCTTACTGAGTGATACTCCACCAAAGAGGAAAGATCCCAGTGCTCCCATTATTTCTTGTGTCATTGGTGACCAAAAGATTGGTAGAGCTCTTCTTTACCTCGGTGCGAGTATTAATTTATTACCTTACTCAGTCTATCAACAGCTAGGAATGGGAGAGCTGAATCCTATATTGGTGGTGCTTCAATTGGTAGATAGATCAACTAAACAACTGAGAGGAATTATGAAGGATGTCATTGTTCAAGTGGGTAAGTTTTACTATCCTATGCACTTTGTGGTGTTAGACATGGAACCTGACCATAGATCAAGGAGACATATCCTTGTTATCTTAGGAAGACCATTTTTGGCTACGACAAATGCATGTGTTGATTGCAGAACAAGGGTTATGGATATATCTTTTGGGAATCTAGAGATGAGGATGAATGTATTTAATATCAACCATCAATTACCGGAACTAGCCGAGTGTTTTAATATTGATAAGATGGTTGAGGAAGTGGTACCTCAGAGGAGTCGAGCAAGAAATGACTTGGATGTTGTGATTGAAAGGTCGAATGCAAAGTTTGACATGTAGGAGGAGCCAAGAGATTCACATGAATCTCCATTTGTGTCACTAGCAGCATTAGTGCCCGACAACTCATTTTACAAGATTGGGTTGTATAACGGCACTAAAGGTCGAGAGAAGAGCTTAGTGACGAATAAGCAAGATGTGGAGGCTGTTAGAGATGATCAATTGTCACAAACTTTTAAAGAAACTACTAAGGAGGACCCCCTCTTAAGGACACCTTTCTAGATGAACTAGTGTTAGGTATATACATGGTAGAAAAGCTATATGCCTTGGAAAATCTGTTATTGAGAGATAAGTGTGAGGGGATACGGAGTTGTGCGTATAAGGATGCTCGAAGAGACATAGCTTGAACTAGAGTATATCATGCTAAGCATTTTCATCTTAAGTTTCTTGAGCTTGGCCAGAAACGACAATGTAATCCAAAGCTGAAAGTGTTTCTAGGTAAATTCCAACAAAGATGGGATGGGCCACACATCGGTTTAGCCCCACGGAGAAGTAGGATTTGATAAAAGGTTCAGGATACATGGGCAGAGATTGAGATATTATGAGGAGATTGATTTGGGACCGGAATTTATGTCATTTTTCAGTTTAATGGAAAGTGATGAATTTGTGAATGGAACATTACATAAAGTATTGAAGGAGGATCTGTTAGCCACATTGACCATGCATAGGGTGCAGTTAGAATGTGACATAGGAGGTACTTTATATGGTGATTATTGTTCTATATTTGATGTCATGGATAGTACTAATAATCCACAGGTGAGAGAACTGAGAGAGTCACCTCCTATATTTTGTCTTGTGATTAGGGGAAGTGTTGCACAAAGGAAGGGTGCTGGATAACCCTTTGAGGAGTTGTCATGCCAACGACGTTAAACATTGGTCCTGGGTTGTGAAAGTTAGTTTCTAGCCTAGGTTTGTAGAATATGATATCATTTAATTTATGTAATTTTAATTCTTAGAGACTGTAGTCCTTTAAGAACAGGTCTTTGCAATTTTATTTTTTAAAGACGGTAGACCCTTAAGGCCACGTCTTTGTCTTTGTTTTTATTTTTCTTTATTTAAAAGAGGCATTTCGAGACAAAAATGGCTCCTAGAGGGCTAAAACGGTATTTTTAGATGTCGTCATCTTCAACAAAAAGTATCATGGGTTCAAGGCGGTCGTTTTGGTGCATTCATGGAGAAAGTGGTTTTGAAGAAAACATCTACGCTTGTGCCTATGCTTTCAGTTTCAAAAAGTGGCTGAAAATCACATTCTTACGCTTGAAGTGTAGGTCATGTACGCTTGAAGCGTATCTGCGGCAAGATTTTGTGATTTTTGATGGTTTTGCTTGTTCTACCCCCGGTTCGATTCAAAAACGTGCCTGTGACTCGAAACCTCTATATACATGTATATACACCTATATATATCAGAAGTTAGGGTTTACATGAGTTAGAGAGTGAAAAGACTGAAAATGATATCTCTACACCATTGCCTTTATATACACGATCATATATCATAAAGAAGGGGATTGATTTTGGTGGGTACATTAGTTCTCACGTTCATATTCAGACTTGCTGCTGTTGAGAGCAATATCCAAACCTTGAGATCCGAAGAAGAAGACTATGGAGCGTGTTTCTACATCAGTGATGTAGTTACCTTCCACCATGGCCAACTAACTCAATATCTAGGGTTTTCTAGCAAAACCCTAGCCAAGTAATCTAGTTCTTTCATTGTTTTCAATTGTAATGAGGGGAAATTGTTGACCATACTGTGATGATTGTAGTACTTAAGAGACCGTACTGATTCACAATATAAAATTATATGTTTGTTCTAAATTCTTCTCTTAGATGGAATGAATGTATTCTTTTTCATAAGTATGATTATTTACTATGGGCTGAAACTCGGATGCTTAATTATGGTTTTTTACACAATGGTGGTAATGAAACTTGAAACCCTAGGTTGACACAGGCCATGCCTTGGCGATTTAATATAGACATGTTTTAGTTTATTTTCATGTATTAGGAATAGATTAGAGTAATATAATTGGCATGCACTAGTTAGGTCAGTCATAAGATGGATTGTCGCAATCCAGTTGATAGTACTCCTTTTTGGGGTCGTATTTAGCTATTTGCGGTACGACCTGATTCATAGTTATGGATCACCCTCTTACAGTTGATACATTGAGGAACTATATTATGCGGTTAGTGGTGGAGCGATGAAAACCCTATTTTTCTCTCATCTGAATCACAACCAATTTACTTTGCTTTCTAGATAATTTTAGTGAAAATAGATAATTTTGTCTTTGACCACCCAAACAAACCATTTTCAGAAAATATAATTTAGTGTTTTTGAATTGCTAAAGTGAACAATCTTAGTCTCTATGGGATCAATATCCCTTTCTCAAGCCATTGCTATTTTACAATCGATACGTGTGCTTGCGTAGGGTAAAATCTAAGCCTTCATAAGGGGTCATTCTTAACACATATTGTTAGCACACCCCGACAGACATCAAATAGCCATCCCCTACCTCAAGTCCAAGCTTAAAGCACAACAATGAAGCAAGAGAAGCCAAGAAAGTGTTCACAAGAATTCCAAGAATCTCAAAAAGGTCCTCCAAAATGAGCTCAAGATCATAATAAAGCTTCCCCAAGCTATCAACAAAAAAATAAGTAAAGAATATGTTCAAATTAGGATATGTGACAAAGATTAGCGCAAAGGAAGAAACACAGACCCAAAAGTGAAACTAAAATCCCAATATAGGCACAATTAGGGCTTGGAAAAAATTCTTATCAAGAGTGGGAGAACTTACCAAATTTAGTCTCAAGATGAAGTCAAAAGTGACCAAAGCAGTTAGAGAGCAAGAAATCCAACAATACCCTCCAAAAATCAGCTCAATTTCACAAAGAAAAGTCCCTCCAAGCTACCAATAATAGGAAGTGGAGAGAAAGATCACAAGGATGTCTTTAACAAGGATTATCACCAATAGAACTCAAACTTTAAGAGTTAGGAATGAATTTTCAAATAATAGGAAGTTAGAGTTTGGAGAAGAAAACCCTAGAGAGAAGGAATCACTTACCAATACTTAGGTCAAATGGAAGCTTGGATCACCACCAACATGTCTCTAGTTGAAGCCATCACCTAATTCTCATCAAAAAGGGAAGAAAATGAAGAAAACTAATTTGAAGGAGAAGGGGAGAGAGGGAGTGTTGGCCAAAAAAGAGAATAGGGGGAGTGCTTAGGGGTTATTTGGTGAGTTAGTCTTGCAAGAAATGAGAAAAATGGGTTAATATATTCCATATATATATGTGTGTGTGAAGCTTTCCACCAACTAACCCTCACCATCCAATGGTGTGAATGAAAGATGGAAGATGAGAATGAAATCAAGAGTTGAGATCTTGACACCAAACAAGGACTAGAGTCTTCTCAACAAATATCAAACCAAAAGACTCCCTTTGCCCTTTGACCAAAAGACTTTCTGAAGGAGTGAGGGTATGATAGACTTGTCACATTTTATTTCTTCCTAAATAACCCATGCCACTTCGAGAAATGTACAACCATGCCACTTTCCCAATTAACCAAAGTCTTGATAAGTAATTACAAGAATGCCACTTACTATGGAAGTAGGCTCACCACTTAGCAAATGTTCTAGATTTTTCCACTATCTCCACACTATGTGAAATGTCTATTTTTCCCTTTTCACCTCCAATTTTTGAAAATGATTTATGTAAACAACATGTCATATATAATAATGAAATAAAATATCTAAAAAAAAAATAAATACTTTCGGCGTCCGAGGCCCACTAAAACTCTATAACAATTAAAGCATGATATAAAACCGGGAAAAAAATCATGTAGAGAAATTAAACACATAATTGCACGTAGGAGCATGTAAGTGCACATAAAAAAATTATTCCATATAAAATTTAAATAGGAAGGGGAAAATGAAATATCGGATGTTACATATTCAATCAATTAAGTAAGTACAAAACTATTGAACTTCAATAACTTATAGTCCAATTATTTGTAAGATTCTTTATAAACATATTTTATCAATTAAACTTATTTTTCATATAATGATGGTGATGACATTAGGAATAAAAATCACATACACCTTGCAAAAGTATTAATACAAAATGTACATTTGTCATCTTATTGAATTTCTGCATTGATATTTTTATCCAATTTTAATATATATATATTTTTTGGTTTCTCTCAAGAATGACTTTAATTGTTTCCACCTGAATGGCATTTTGTTTAGCAAATGTTCTTATAATTTAGTAGAACCGATAGTAACCCGATGGAATCCGTTTATACTGACGAGGTGACAATGATATTACCAATTACAACCCGTCGCGGGTTTGGGGTGGTAATGGTATTAGTCAAACAAGTTCCAAACCCGACTCGTTATCATCCCTACCCTTAATCATGTTTGCAACTTACCGTAGGGGTTCCAGGAAACCAGACAGATGAGTGATAAGGGAGTTATCCTCATCTCACTTCACAAAAGTGTGGGTATTTGCAATATTACTAGGAGCAGTTATTTTGAAAATAAATGTTCGGAATTATTATTAGAGAGGTTATTTTTATATTTATGAACTAGATATTAGAAAAACTAAATTTCAATGTAAATAAAAGTGTTGGATCACATACCTACTACTATGTTATCAGTTTGAAACCTCTTACGTGAGTTGATTTTGCAAACAAGAAAGAAACAAACAAACTTGCGGTGCGCACCTATGCAAGTCTGTATTTGCATACGATGGAGACAATATACACGCAAGGTTTACTTGTTAGGCATAGGACCTCTACATATAAATCATATTAGTTTCTATATCACTTGCTTCAATCAAGCAAAAGACCTTTTATTGACATAGGAAAGTTGGTTAAAGAAACTTTTCTAACTTCCCATGTCACAAAATATAACTTCCTAAATCCACCACACAACTTAACGTGTGTTATGTTATATTGACAATATTATATTGTACACCTGTAAGTGTGATAATATATGGTCACAGACACGTGTCTTCCATTCTCCCACTTGGCCAATATTAAAAACACTTACAGTAGAAAAAACCCTTTTCTTTATAGGCTTGAAATTTCCTTAGAGAATGTCAGTGTATAAAATCATGGTGGAAATGCACTCTACATGTGATTGTAACCTTCCATGTATCATTATATCACCGTTCTTCTTACAAATTTATGTGGTATAATACTTTATGAATAATCATTTCTGAATCTATTCTATGAAGTTTACTTTAGTGTCCCAATGGACTAACTTTATGAATAAGCTCTCATAAGCCTATTCAGAGATCCAACTTTATTTCTTCAAAATGAAAAAATTTCATTTAACAACTTCATGTATACCCGTATAAAATGATAAATAAATACTGTGAATCATCAAACCAAAATGAAATTGCGAACTTTAAGGTGTCTCAGTAAATCAAGCATAAAACATATCAATAAGTCCCATATGTCCTATATGTTCTTTATACAAATTGGGTGGCAAACCCTTTGTCATTGGATCGGCGACCATCAAATTTGTCCTTATGTCATCTACCACCACTTGATGATTCTGGACTTGTTCTTTAATAATGAGGAACTTTATGTCAACCCACTTGTTTGAACTCCCACTTACATTGTTGTTACAGAAATGAACTGCAGTGGAATTATCACAATAAATTCTTAATGGTCTAGAAAAAGAATCCACAACCTGAAGATCTGTGATAAACTTCCTCAACCATAAAGCATATCCCGTAGCCTTATGGAACGCTACGTACTCTGCCTCCATAGTAGAATAAGTGATAAATTTCTGTTTTGAGTTTCTCCATGAGATTGCTCCTCGAGCAAAAGAAATACATATCCTGATGTTGACTTTCTAGAGTCGATGATTCCTCATGCATGTTGCGTGTATATTGTCTCCATCGCATGCATGTTGACTTTATAGAGTCGATCTAACCACTTCCAAAAGATCTGATCTTTTGTAAGTCAGCATGTAATCCTTTATTCCTTGTAGATACCGCATCGCTTTTTAGCAGCTCGCCAGTGATCCATCCTTGGATTACTTTAGCATCTACCCAACATTCCTAATGCAAATGCGATGTCTAGTTTAGTGCACACTTGCGCATACATTAGACTTCCTACTGCATATGTATAAGGAATAACTTTCATCTCTAAACTTTCCAAATCATTTCCCGGACACTAATTTAAACTGAATTTGTGACCTTTAACAATTGGGACAATACTTGAAGAACAACCTTGCATTCAAAATCTCTCTAATACTTTATTGATATAGACCTTTTGGGATAGTCCAACCAATCCTTGGGATTTATCCCTATAAATTTCTATGTCAATGACATAGGATGCTTCACCCATATCCTTCATATCAAATCTATTAGAGATAAATTCTTTTACCTCATGTAGTAACCCTAATTCACTACTAGCAAGCAAAATATCATCCACATATAGGATTAAGAAAATGAATTTGTTACTAGTGCACCTTTGGTGCAATGGTATAACCTCACCCCCTAATAGGAGAGGTAAGGGGTTTGAGCCTCATAAGAGGCATTGTGGGTGTGTGGTGTGTGATTTTCTTAACATTAAAAAACAATGAACTTGCTCCCAATAACATTAAGGTATATACATTGATCAATGATGTTTTCTTTAAAACCAAAAGAAGAAATTACATCATGAAACTTGTAATACCACTGACGTGAGGCTTGTTTCAACCCATATATGGATTTCTTAAGTTTGCAAACCAAGTGGTTTTCCTTGTCTAAATGAAAACCTTCATGTTGTTTCATGTATACCTCTTCATTCAAGTCTCCATTAAGAAATATCATTTTCACATCCATTTTATGTAACTCTAAATCAATGTGAGCTATCAATGCCATAATAATGCGAAGGGAATCCTTCATTGAAACAAGAGAAAATGTATCATGGTAATCAATGCCTTTCCTTTGGGTGAACCCTTTGGCTACAAGTCTAGCCTTATATTGTTCAACATTGCCATTAGGGCCCTTTTTAGTCTTATAGACCCATTTGTTGGCAACATATTGACACCTAGAGGGGGGTGAATAGGGTCAATTACAAACTTTGAGTCTTTTTCGGTTTGACTTTGTTTTAACAAAAATAATCTTTGTAGAGCTCTAGTCAAATACTTAGTTAGATAGATGATCCTTAAGTGACTATCTCATTTCATACTTTGAATCATGAACAATAAATTTCATTACCAAATATATACATTATGGATTCAAGAATGAAAAATAGTTCAAGCATTCATTACAACTTAATATGTATAAGCACTTTTCTCACATATGTATAGAAATGATAAAAATAGCTATTTGTCATAAAGAGTACTTTGAAGAGTTTACAAAAAATAATTAAATATTTTGTGCATATAAACTCTTGAGAAGAATGATATATTCAATATGCATTATGTCAAACACTTGGGGTGCATATGAACATATTATACTAAGGTGTGTTGAATATGAATTTTATCAAACATTTGGTGTGCACATGGATTATATCTAAATGACATGGTAGTCTATGCTATAATCTAATTATGTTCACAATTTTAATTCATTTCAACTATGCATTTTTCTAACCTCTTTATGGATACATAACCACAAGCAATTTCATAGCATGACATCAATATAAAGTTCAAGATTATAAATGACAATTGCTTATAAGGTAGAGAGATTAAGGGATAGAGAAAATGCAAGTCAAGACACCAAGATTTTCTATGGTTCAACCAAGCAATCTATGTTATGGTGTGATGAAGATAAGTTCTATAAATTCACTTGAACTTATTCATTTTCCTAACCTCTTCATTAATACTCAAACACAAGCAATTTCATAGCATTGATATATAAAGCTCAAGATTGAAAATGACAATTGCTTTTAAAGTAATGGTGTGGTGAAGATACATTATATCAAACACTTGGTGTGCAACTAGATTATAGCAAATTAATGAACAAGTAGAGAATTTATAATCTAAGCTATAATCAAGTTCACATTGCAATTTACTTCAACCAAACATTTTCCCAATCCCCTCATGAATATTTAAGCACACACAATTTCCAAGCATTGATAAATAAAGCTCAAGATTGAAATGAAATTGCTTGTAAATTAAGGAGTTAAGGGATAGAGAAAATGCAAACCAAGACACCGAGTTTTTACATGGTTCAACCAAAGCTTTGGTCTACTCCATGCTTTGAGAAAACCTCTCAAGGATTCCACTATCGTGTTTTTCTTGTGGGTGAAAAACAAACCCTTACATGCTCCTTCTTCCAGGTGAAGAGCCAACCTTGCTCACTCTTGCGGGTGGAGAGCCAACCTTTGAACACTCTTACTTCTGGGTGAAGAGCCGAACTTTACTCACACTTACGGGTGGAGAGCCAACCTAATCCTCTCTTTTTAAGGTAGAGAAAAACCTTTACAAAGCTTCAACAAGCCCATCACATGCCAAGACAACTTCTTGGTCTTTCATTCACAAAGAATAAGAATGGAATTTGAGTGTACAACATTTTCTCTCAATAGATAGATATGGAAATTCAAAGCTCACTTCCTCACATACTTAGAGTCATAAATGAAATAATCAAATGAAAATCTCAACTCAATATGTGGAAGAATGAATCACAAGAAGATGATATGAGTGATGCACAATGGTGTGATTCCTATAGAAGAGTTTTCTACCCAAATATGAATTAAAAAATGAAGCACAAATGGTAGATTTCAATACAACTCCTATCCCTCTCTTGTTGTCCCTCTTTTGGCTCATATATGACATATATATAGAGTAGGAAACAATTCTAGCCGTTTGGGGGTGTTTTGGGTAGTTTAGAAGAAGTTTGAATCAAAAAATAGCCGTTGGAAGTCGTTCCAGGCAGAGTCGGTCGACTGACCTGCTTCGTCGGTCGACTGAAAAATGTCAAAAAAATTGCCAAAACGCCTCTGGTGGGTTCGGTTGACTGACCATTTAGTGTCGGTGGACTGATTCGGATCTGCTATGTCCAGTTCCACTCTTTTGGTCATAACTCGAGTTCCGTAACTCGGATTGAGGAGTTCTTTAGCTTTTTGGAAATAGGACTTCAAGATCTTGATTTTAGGATTTTGAATCACTCTATTTAACCCATTTTTGAGTATGATATGGTCGTTTGAATGTGACGCTTCATTTCAATCTCTTAAACCGCATAACGGTTTTTCGGGAAATATTTTGGGATATTTCCAAAATGACTTAGAGGCATTCATATGATGTATTATAGACTTATTAAGGTCCTTGAAATTCCTAAAAATAATATTGAGATTATAAAATAATATATTCATTTAAATAAATTCTCAATATTTGACAAAAGCTTTTCATGATTGAAACAATTTTGTTCAAAGCTTTAATACATGTCTAGAATCCATTTCAAGTTATATGAAATAAGTTCAAGTTCTAGGACAACCTCTTTGTTGAGTTCTTTCATAGCTTATGAAAGCTTGAACTAACTCAACTCTAGCAAAGACTATATATATGAATGTATCATCAATGATGTTCGTAGTCTAATACTAATGGTTCAAGGACTCATGGATGACTTAAATGATATGCATGGTCCTATATGCTAATTTGTCAAGAGTTGAGCTTTCAAATAAGTTATTTCAAAAATAACTTTACATTTAATCTAGCACTCACCCAAGACTATTTTACCCAATTCTTTAATCTTCAATTTCTTTAAGCTTTGGGTTGATGTCTCCATCCTTGTCTCCAATGTATTTTGAGCTCTAAGAACCTTTGCTTGATCTTCTCATGGATCCACTAGCTCTCTTGAGTTTATCTTGAATCAATAACATATTAAGCACAACTCAAGTAGACATTAAATTCATCACATTCAATGGTTTGTTATCATCAAAATGTCATGTTTACCCATGGTGGAAAACCTTTGGTCAACAATCTCCCCCTTTTTGATGATGACAAACATTGATGTGTGCCAATAAATAATTGAGAGCATTTTATAAATGCTCCCCCTATCAATATGCAATCAATGAATATTACAATAAAGCTTATGCATAAACTTTGGAATTTATCCCCCTATCATCATGCTTTAAATGATGTTTACACTTAAACATGTAGCATGTGATCATATCAAAGAGCAAAGCTCCCCCTAAGAATGTGCATACAACATATACACATCAACTAATCTTTCTCCCCCTTTGACATCATCAAAAAGAATAGATACAATAAAGTACAAGGAGATGATCAAGTTGCATATATGAATTGTGATCATAAAATATATCATTTGAAGTAGTACAATCACATATTGTCCATACATATCATGAATATGCTTAAGATGATACCAAATTACAAACATAGCTTTGCATTCATGATGGCAACAAGGACAAGCGAGCACATGTAATCAATGATGACTAAATCATTTGCTTGCTTTTCATAGACAAATAGGATACATGATCAAAATAAATTTTCATATAATAAGTACATGTATCAAGTGAATCAAATGAAAGTGATTTAATGCTCAAGTGTGTGTGCTTGAATGAGAGTTCAAATCATAAGTATTCAACATACTATATGCAAATGAGAAACACACAATTACTAACTCATTTAAAATCAGATAATCATAAATGTAGATTCACTTAATATCATATATAAGCATTTAAGAATGAGTCAACACCACCTCCATCTCAACCATTTGAAATTCAATAAACACATATACAATATTTAATCATAGAATGTAATGAAAATCATAATGATGACTAAGAGATGAATATCCTAAAATAAGCAAGTGAAAGATACACAAGACATATGCTAACACATTAATATTCAAAGACATTTCCATTTCTCTATGAATTTTACAAAATAAGTTCTCTTGGAGAAAATTTGTGAGAATATTGACGAAGAATTTTATAATCATGAAAGTGAGCTCAATATTTCTCATAAATACATGTCTTTGTAATGTAATGTAATGTAATGTAATGTAATGTCAATGTATGCATTATTCTCAAGTGCTAGAAGATAATTAACACAAAATATATCTCTTATATATATGGTAAAAATACTTATCTAAAATAATAAGAGATGAACAAGATAATGAATGTATATATATATATACAAAAAAATAACACATAATATATACTTTTATTTATGTTACTATAATCATCTAAGTCCAAGAGTAGTCAAGGAAACCATATATTCCCAAAACCAAAGTGTCAAAAGTATTTGAAATTATTTTCATGACACTTAAATAGCCTTTACCCAAGAAGGAGATAAGTTCATCTATCATGCTCATTTTGAAATAGTTTTCATGTTTGTGATAAATTTCATTGCACAACATATCAAATATTGGTAAACATGAGATTCCCATATAAGAGCAATAACCAAATTTGATAAGTTATAAATGACAAACAACAAGAAGAATGTTTATCAATATAGGTTCTAAAATAACCTTCATCCATAAGAAAATCACTTAAAGCCATTAAAAACACCCTCTTGGAGCATATTTCAAGATAAACACGACTTATGATAGTTTTAAAACTCATTGTCTAAAAACTTATACATTTCAAAGCATTGTGATTCTCTACATGAAAACTTTTCATTGTAAAATCATACAAGAATGCATTAGATAAGAATATTTCATGCAAAGAGGCATGTGGCATTCTTAGAAATTTAATTTCATTCATATGTGGAAAGAATTAACTATATCCTTCTTGGTAAGATTTTGGGATAATAATGGTCAAAACCTTGGGTCACCACTATTGGACTTTGATTGCAACATTATTATGCATTATAGAATATACAAGAGTATGCATGTATTGTAATTAAATAAAAGCATAAAATATAGGAGATCAAAATTTTTATATATCATTGAGAAACTTATATATAAAAATATAAGATACAAAAATAAAAAAAATGTATGTCTTTCATGATATATGCACATAAGACTCATGATTCATGTTTATCAATACATATTCAAGATAATCACATTTGAGCACAATATCTCCATCTTTTCAACATGCTTCCTTTAAAGGACGTATAGTTTATTTTCATAATAAAGATCCAAGCATGTAATAAATAGCTTCAACCGAAGTTTCAATTTGAAACAACAAAGGCTAATCATCATGAATACTTTTTTCTCTTTGTTTATCTGCTTCCACTTAATATGATTTAAAAGCATCAAGTGCTTCATTTTTATCATTTAGTAGGTAGAGATACATAAAACGTGTGTAATCGTCAATAAATGTGACAAAATACTTTTGACCATGCAAACATTGAATTTGAAAAGGTCCACATAAATCTGTGTGTAAGATCTCTAAAATCTGAGAACTCCTTCTTGCACCTTTATTCATTTTGTTGGTCTGCTTGCCCTTTATGCAGTCCACACAAATACCGAAGTCAATAAAATCAAGAGTATCAAGTACTCCATCATCTACCAACCTTTTCATTCTCTGTAACGAGATGTGTCACAATCTCTTGTGCCATAATGAAGAAGATTTCTTAGTTTTAGCTTTACGCTTGATGTCGATATTTCCATGTAAGGTTAAGTGGTTGAAATCAGTAATTGTAACGTCTGGTATTTTTACGTCCTAATTAAAAAAATATTAACAATTAAGTGCTTATGTGATTATGTACTTAATATGTTTATGTGATTAGCATGACTTACAAGATTTATTTGAGATTAAATTTGCAAGTTGCATGTGGTATTTTCATTTTGAGAATAATGAAAAGTGTTGAAAACAATTTCGGGAAATAAATGACCAAAGGATAAAATGGTATTTTCATATTTGGAATACTTGGTGGAATTTGTAGAGAAATGGCTAAGTGTTGGTGTATGAGTGGTATGGTGGTAAATAGAGAGAAAGACATGGGTTAAAAGGGTAATTGAGAGTCATGATGACACTATTGTAATTAATCATAAGTTGAGATGGATTTGGTCTTTCCCCACTTTAATGTGTTGTCTAATTCTCCACCATTGATTTCAAGTCTTCTTCCACTTTTTCTCACAATCCTTGAATCATAGGGCTTTGTTTGGATGATACACAAATGCATAAATGCATTAATCTTGGTCTTTCATTTGCAAGACTTCTTTTTCACCCTTGGATCATTCTCTCATTTTCTTTGATTTATTCTCAACCCTTGGATTTGAGAAGAGTTAGTGGAGAATCTCTATAATTGTATAATTCTCTCCTTTGTAAGAAATTCATATTCTCAACACAATCTCTTGCTCTCTCTACTCTTCATGCTTGGTGAGTTGTGAGTTCTTGTGATGATCTCTTAGTTTAGTGTTCTTGAGCTCATTTAGGATTGTTCTGAGTGATATTGTGGGTACTTCATGCTTGGAGGGTCGCTTGTGGTATTTGTATTGGTGAAAGGTTGTTTTCTATTTCATTTTTTGTCATAAACGGTGGCGGAGGAGGTTTTAAATGAGTAGATTTGGATTTGGTGAATCAACCAGATTTGATTAAGATCACAATGGTAGTGGGAAGTATTAGGCCCTCGGTAGTATTCGTTCACGACAAGGCCAGATGTTATGAAGTATCCATCTACGACGTGGTGACTCCATCTAGGGTTCCCATAACAGAGAGTTTAGAAGGGGGTTTTGGTTACCAGTTTGATAATCGGGTCACGATAGTGAAGAGGCTGTCTGAGCAGAATGATGAAATGGATTGGGTTTACGGGGCTGAAGTTCCATGGGGGATGGCGAAGGAATTCTTAGGTGGTGTACCTTCCTCTCGTTTTGAACAATCGAGGGAGAAGATGGGTGTTTCATCATGCGATGGGTTGAGGAAGAGGCGCGTGTTTTACGTGGACGAGGAGATGGATGTTCTGGGAAGAAATAGTAGGCGGCGAGGGTTGGTGCAGGGGTGGAGGGATGACGTTGTGAGGGCTGGGCATAATGATCAAGGAAGACATTATCATGTGAGTAGGCAAAAAGGGAAATAACCTTTAGTGGATGATGTGTCAGCTCATGGAGTAATAAAGAATAATTGTGGGATTTGAACCTAAGTTAATTACATCTTAATGTAATAATAAAGATTTTGTGTGGTGTGTTGTTTGTATTAAGTATTTGTAATTGATTGTCTATGGATTAGTATATCCATACTTGTACTTTGATTGATTTTCGAGAATTATATTATTTATAATATTTTTCGAATTCACTTCCGTAATAGTAAATGGTAATCACGTAAATCGTATTGGTTGACTAGATATGATTAGTTGACTTTTCATAAAATTCTGGGTATTCTAGTCATTCTCTGAGTCTTTGAATTCGGGGCGTGACAGTTATGCTAATTATTAAACTCGAATATTAGAGTTTAATGAGTGGTATTAAGTTTTTACCCATGATGTATCTCATAAAGGGATAAATGCATTTTGGAAAGACGGTAAAATTATCATCTCTTTTATGGGTCTTTTTGTAATTATTGACTGGATAGGATTAGTGGCATATGGGTTAGTTATGTCGAATATGCAAATGGTTTATATTTGTTTTTCTTTTCTACATGTTACAAAAATTTCTTTCACATGAGAATATGTATTATTATATTAATGTGGGGGAATGAAATCCATGTGACTCACTGCGCTATTTAGTTAAAGTATGTGGTAAATTTCGGGGACGGAATTCCTGTATTAGGGGGGGAGAATGAAATAACCCTAATTTATATATTAAATTGATTTGGTATTTATGATGTGGGTATATATGCAATTTAGAAATTTTAATGTGTAATTTGTAATTTAAAAATTTTGGTGTGTAAATTACTAATTTTGATATGTGTAATTATGTGTAAATATATATATATATATATGAATCGGATAGGTGTAAAGAATAAATGAAAGGAATTTATTTAGTATAAAAGAAAAGGGAAAAAAGGAGAATGATTAATGTTAAAGTGAGTTAGGTGTTGACTTGAGGTGTAAAGAGGAAGAAATTGGGTAAAGGTGGAGACAAAGTCTTATAGGTGAGTGTCCAATGTTTTAAAAATATAATTTCTTCTAGATTTATTAAAATGAGGTATTGTAGATACAAAATTTGCACAACACAAAAAGATCCCTTTCTCATTACTTTTCATTGAATTATATACATTTTCCCAATGGGCCTTTGGCCCATTAGGGCAACATTTTCCACTTTACATGATATCTTACTTTACACGTCAGCTATGTAGGTCCTATATCATGCCATTGCCTTGAGCTACAAGTATCTTCTAGAACCTTCGAGTTCCTTCCAAAAATGCTCTTCGGGTCGGGGCAACAATGGATATGATGGTCGGGTCATGATACTTCTCGGACCATGGGGGTGACGTATCGGTCGGGTTATGATGCGGGCACAATGGTCGGGTCATAATCTCGGGTCTTTCTTGACTTGATCCGGTCAGGATGGACTTTTCCATGGGTCGGGAAAACTCAGATGTACACAGGCCCTCTTTCATCTCATGGGCCTGCATTCAATGGGCCCATTAGGTGGAAGAATCTTAAGGCCCATCGAAAAGTCCTCGGAGTTGGTGCGCGGGACGTGTGGCGGAAGATGAGGAAAAGCATGCCGGATGACGCGGGACACATTAAATGCTACAGCTGTCGCCATCATTACAATTTTGAATTTGCGGCTAGGACGGCATAGATTTGCGTGAGATGGGCCGGGTCATGTCGATCCGATACCCTGACCCGGGTAGACGAAAAGTCATACCTATCTATATAATCTGCATACGCCACACTTGCATCACTTTTGAATTTGCTCTCCTTTCGTTTATTTTCTTTCTGCAATACTCAAGCTTTATTAGCAAACACAAACCAACTTTCGAACCTATAAAATCCCCAGATTGCCTCATCAATTCCTGTGGATTTTAACGATCTTGGTTGAGTTTTGCACTGTGCTGAGTGTTTTGATCCTTGCTACGAAGAGTTTGACCGGACGCACACATCCCTGCTCGTTGGTACAGTTGCCGGTTTCTGTAAATCGTTTAGCCGGAGAAGAGTGCAAGGGGAGACAGCCGGAATCTTCACCTTTTTGTAAGTTGTTCTTCTCAATTTTCTACCTTTCGTCAAGTATATCCGGGAGTGATGATACCAGGTCGGTTAGCGACTTGCAAGTGGCAGACACTGACCTGACCGTTACTGATCCCGAAATCTCGTTGAGCACCCCCTCCATAGAGATTACTCGGGTCACTTGGACTAGTCCTCTGGAAGTCAATCAGGAAGCGGGGGATCAGGCTGTAGAGGATGATGTCGAGATGGGTCAGGATGCTGAGGAGGAGGAGAACTTCTGTACTGACCCTCTCCGAGCCAAATATAGGAAAGACGCTCAACTTAGGAGTCTTAGGATCCCTGAAGGGGTTGAGGTTAGGCACTAACCTCGGGACAAGGATTTTAAGATCGGGTAAGGTCTGAAGGACGGGGAGATACTGATTTCCTCATTCCACCTGGCCATACTAAAGTTTCCCATTCATCCTTTCTTCCTCCTGACATTGGCCACTTTGGGTTTGGCCCCCCTTCAAGTCGGTCCCAATTTTTATAGGATCCTGGCCATGGTCTTGTTCATTAATAAGGAATTGAACCTAGACTTAGGTTTGGCCGAGCTTCTGCTATCTTATAAACTCCAAGAACAAAAGGATAATAGGGGTCGGTACAACCTGACTTCGTATGTCAAGAGGAAGTTGTGTGACAACGTCTCGACATCCAACAAGGGATGGAAAGAGAGGATGATAATAGTGAGTGGTCAGTGGAGGCATCCCGATGCTATGAACATCCCTATCAACCATGTTTTCCAGCCAACCCGACTTCCTGAGTTTAAGAGTTTTCATACCCGAGCCTCTTGCCACTGCGAAATGTGCAACGATAAGTTGGGTACGCAAGTGATGGATTTCCTAAAGGCTCCTCGGGAGAAAAGGGGTGTCGGGTATATAAGGACTCGATTTGAACTGTTGCGTGCTAAAGTGTGGAGTCAGGATTTAATGGATAGCCAGAATTGCCTGACTGGATCTGTATTGCAGGAGTTTGCATCGGGAGAATCAGCATCGAGGATCGCCTCGGGTTCTGCTGCGACTACGTCAGGGTCAAGGAAATTGAAGTCCAAGTCATCAGGAACTAAAAAGCTCAAGAGAAAAATGTCTGGGGATCAACGGAAAAGGAAGGCGGTTAGCCTGCCCCAACTTTCGATCAAGAGGGCCAGAAGGGTTGATACTGGCTTTACATCTTTCATCTGTGGGGTTGATATCCCTCCAGTCTCCGAAAATCCCGATGTCCCTCCAGTTAGTGAGAATCCAGCAAGCAATCAACCGGCAGGATCCACCGGAGGGCCTGCTGGCACGCCCCCCTATTCCGGCAGAGCGTCATCCCGTCACACCCCCGCCTCCGCCTACTGATGGTCCGCAAATTGGTGCATCGGATGCGGCCGAGGTCGGGGATGGTCGTGCCCTGGTTCCGAGCTTGGGAGGTGTGAGTCTGAGTCCTCCTCGGGCAGATCATTCAGTCAGACCCAGCTCTAGCCGAAGCGTTGCACTAGGTGTTCCTTCCTCAGTATCGGATGCCCGGGACTTAGGCTCTGATGACGAGGACCAGGATCGATCCCGACCTTCCAAGCTGCGTACTGCCATTTCTAGAAATGTCAGGAAACAGGATAATAGAGAGATTGAGAAAGCTGCTGAGAGTGGGAGACACGTTCCCCATGGCCCCCGATTCAAGCTGGATACTCGAAAGGGTCATCCATATCTGGCGGTGGCGGACCAGACGATCGATAACCCTGAAGCTCTGCGAGAGATGACCCTTGGGGTATGGACCCCAGCTGATAGGTTGGCCATGGGGCGGTATGATAGGATGAGCCTTGCTCTGGACGGGCCCGAGCTTGCAATGAAGGTAATACATTCTCTACACTCGTGTATTTGGATTCTATTTCGCCCCTTATCTTTTGTGCTAATATTCTTGCTTTCAGATGCTTCACGCTACACAGGCGTATAATTGGAAGCTTGAGGATGATGCTCGGGTCATTAACGCCCTGAATCGGGATGTTCAGGTCCACAAAGCTGGGTGCGTCAAGGCTTTGGAACAGGTCAAGAAGGCCAATGAGAAGATTCAGTCCTTGACATACCGGGCCGTCGCAGCAGAGGAAGGGCTCTCATCTGCCAAGGCGGCGACCTTAGAACTTGCAGCCGCCAAGGCAACGATTTTTGACCTTGAGGGTAAGGCTCGGGAGGCTGAACAGATGGCTAATCGAGAAATCCAGGCTCGGGAAGCCCTAACTCTTCAAATGCAGGCCCTGACCGAAGAAATTGAGAAGTTAAAGACTTCGGGGCTGCAGTTGCTTGAGGAGAAGGTCGAGGTTGAGAATGCACTAGGCGTGGAGAGATCTCGGGTAGAGATGTGTCACAAGGGAGGTAACCAGATGATCTCTCGTTTTGTGCTGACAAGCAAGTACCGTTACGAGCAGGGCTGGTGGGAATGCATAACTGAGCTTCAAAAGCCTGAGGGTGACAGATACATCCCGACCATAGAAGATCTTGATCTCAGCATAGGAGTGGGGCCTCCGTATGATGATCCCGAGGTGGAACCTGAGGACCTGGCATTTGGTGAGTTCCTTCAGGGTCCCTTGCCTGCTCCGCCTTGTCATTGTGACTTGGATGAGCCTCAAGGACAATCCCTCGAGAACCAAGCCTCAGGTGGCAATGAGGACCCTCCGGCGGAAGAATAGGGCTCTTCCTTTAGACTTTTGCTTGTTATTTTGTTTGCAACAACTTTATCAAAGCTTTACTGTATCAGCCCTGGCCACTGAGGCCCTTTTAATATAAGTGAATTCACCTATTCAAACTTTGGGCCCAGGGAGAGGATTCAACACTTAGGTTTTCAGATAAAACCCGACCACTGGTGGGTTTGTGAAGATCTCTCGGGCGCTTTGGGCCCATGGAGAGATTCAACACTTAGGTTTGAAACTGATTTTCGTAAAACCTGACCACTGGTGGGTCTGTGAAGATCCCTCGGGCGCTTTGGGCCCATGGAGAGGATTCAACACTTAGGTTTTTAAATTTATATAATCATGGAGACGGTTTAGGTACGCTTAGATATGATCGGGAAAAAATTGAATTTCTATTGTAATCTTTCGGGCTCTAGTGGCCTTTCTTTACAGTAATTGAAATAGAGTATCCCTAGGGATAATACCTCTTGATTCGGGATGCATTCTGTGTGTTAGGCTCCCTTCGATTATCAAAGTTTCTGAGTAGTCGATAAGCCCCGCGCCCAACTACCTCAGTGACGGTGTAGGGTCTCTCCCATGGCTCTTGGAGTTTGCCCACGTGTCCAATTTTTCGTCTGACGACCATGTCGCCAACTTGGAATCCCCTCCTCTTTACTTTTTTATTGAAGTGATTCCTGACCCGTTGTTGGTAAGCTGCCAGCCTTATCCCAGCGATTTCTCTTTTTTCTTCCAGTAGGTCGAGCTCGTGAGACAAGCGTTGATTATTTGTTTTCTCTTCCCAGGCCAGTGATCTCAGCATCGGGACGGCATATTCCGTCGGGATTACAGCTTCCGCCCCATATGCCATGGCGAAAGGTGTCTCACCGGTCGGTTGTCGGGGAGTGGTTCTATACGACCATAGTACCTCCGGCAACTTGTCCAACCATGCTCCTTTGGCCTTCTCGAGTTTCTTCGCTAGAGTGTTGAAGATGGAACGATTAGTCCTTTCCGCCTGTCCATTGGCTTGCGGGTACCCTACAGAGGAGGTGTTTTGATTGATTCCGTGCTGGGCCAGAAACGACCTGACCGGTTCGCAGTCTAGGTTGGTGCAATTGTCCATCATGATGGTCCGAGGTACCCCGAACCTGCAGATGATGTGATTCCATATGAACTTGACTACGTGGCTCCCCTTTATGGAAGGATAAGCTTCGGCCTCAACCCATTTGGTGAAATAGTCGGTGGCGAGGAGTACATGGGTATTCTTCCGGATGGCTTTTGGAAGTGGTCCGACTATATCCATTCCCCATCGGGCGAAAGGGTGCGGAACGATTGTCGGATTCAAGAATTCCGGGGGCTACAGTATAGCGTCACCGTGCATCTGACAGGCTTTGCATCTGCGCACATATTCCTCCGAATCTCGGGACAGATAGGGCCAAAAATAACCCTGGGACAGGATTTTATGGGCAAGCGACCGGGCACCCGAATGATTTCCACAAGCTCCAGCATGTATCTCTTGCATTACTGTCTCTGCCTCAGAAGGAGTTACGCACCGCAGATACGGACCCGAGAAAGATTTTCTGTAGAACTGGCCCTGGATGATCGAGTACCGGGCTTACTTCATTCTAATTTTCCTTGCCTCTGCCTTATCAGTCGGCAGAGTCCCGAGACTTAGATAGTCGATTATAGGATCCATCCAGCTTGGTTCTTAGGTAACTAGACATATCAATTCATCGGGCTTTACGATGCTTGGTGTAGTGATGAAGTCGGTCAGGACTACTCGAGTCATGTCCTCACCAGCTGCGGATGCCTGATTCGCCAAGTGATCAGCGGAGGTGTTTTCTTCCCAAGGGATTTGGCTGAATGTTAACTTTTGAAAACCTTCTGATTCTTTAAGCACCAGTGCTTTGTAAGATTCCATTTTCGGATCCCTTGTCTCGTATTCGCCGGTTATTTGCTTGACAATTAGCTGGGAGTCACTGTACACGGATAGGGATTGAATTTGAAGGCTCTTGGCTAACCTTAGTCCCGATATAATTGCCTCGTACTCTGCCTCGTTGTTGGTGGCTGAGAATTGCAATTGCGTCGAGGCTTGTAGCTTAGTTCCGTCGGGAGTATGGATTTCCAGCCCGACGCCTGCTCCATTGGTGCACACTGAACCGTCCACGAATAACTTCCACGTTTCCAACTCAACGGGCTGATCGACCTCCTCGGTTTCCCCTTCCAAGAGGAAGTCGGCCACGGCCTGTCCTTTGATCTAGACTCTGGGTACGTAAGTTATGTCATAAATTCCCAGTTCAATGGCCCATTTGGAAATTCTTCCGGAAAGATCGGGCTTTGCCATAAGTACACGAATGGGAGTGGCAGTGGGGACAATGATATGATGAGCTTCGAAGTAATGTCTGAGACGTCGTTTGACATTGATCAGGGATAAAACCAACTTTTCCTGTTTGTTGTACCGTGTCTCGGGATCTGCCAGTGCCTTACTGGTGTAGAAGATGGGCATCTGGAGGTTCCTGTCCTCTCTGATGAGCACGGCGCTAGTTGAAACTGATGATACTGCCAAATACAAGAGCAGGACATCATCGGGCTCGGGTGTTGCAGGAATGGGAGGCTTGAGTATGTACTCCTTCAATCGGGACAAGGCTTTAGTTTGCTCGGGTCCCCACACTTCTCCCTTCCTTGCCTTGATCGCCTGGAAGATGGGTCGGCAACGGTCGGTCAGCCTTGCAATGAATCGGCTTAATGCCACGACCCTTCCGGTCAAGATTTGAACTTCTTTGTGTGTGGATGGCTCTTTCGTTTCGAGCAGAGCCTTCACTTGGGTCGGACTGGCTTGTATGCCCGACCGATCAACTATGTGTCCCAGAAACTGTCCCGATGACACCCCGAATGAGCATTTCGCTGGATTGAGCTTCATCCCGTGTCTCCTCAGGGTATCAAACACCTTACGGAGATGTCCCAAGTGGTCAGTCTTATTTCTGCTCTCGAAAACTGTGTCGTCAATGTAAGCCTCAACTACTGTTCCCATCATCCCTTTAAATATCCTGTTCACCAGTCTTTGAAAGGTGGCTCCTGCATTTTTTAGTCTGAAAGGCATAACTCTAAAGCAATAGGTACATGTTTCCGTAATGAAGGAGGTCTTTTCCTCATCCCTTGGGTCCATCGGGATTTGGTTGTAACCCGAGTAAGCATCCAGGAAGGTTAATCTCTCGTAGCCTGCAGTAGCATCGACCATTTGATCTATTTTGGGCAGGGGGAAACTGTCTTTCGGGCAAGCTTTGTTTAAGTCGGTGAAGTTGACGCAGACTCGCCATATCCCGTTCTTTTTCTGTACAACAACCACATTGGACAACCACTCGGGATAATGGACCTCTCTGATGAATCCGGCTTCCAGCAACTTTGATACCTCGTCGGCTATGATTTGGTTCCTTTGGCCCCCCATTCGCCTCTGTTTTTGTCGAAGTGGTCGAATATTTGGATCGACATGTAATGTAACACCCCGCTCCAACACTTGGTATAATATTGTCCGCTCTGGGCCCAGCCCGCACGATTTTGTTCTTGGGCTCCTCCCAAAAGGCCTCATACCAATTGGAGACAACACTGCACATATAAGCACATCCCCAGACCTCTACCCGGGCGATGTGGGACATCACAATCACCCCCTCTTGGGACCCAGTGTCCTCGCTGGTGTTACCCATGGGCTTGTGCATGCACCCACACTTAATTCCGGCCGGGCTCTGGCTCTGATACCAATTGTAACACCCCGCTCCAACACTTGGTATAATATTGTCCGCTCTGGGCCCAGCCCGCACGGTTTTGTTCTTGGGCTCCTCCCAAAAAGCCTCATACCAATTGGAGACAACACTGCACATATAAGCACATCCCCAGACCTCTACCCGGGCGATGTGGGACATCACATGTAATGTGTGTTGGGTTCTGGAGGGGTCGATGCCGGGCATATCAGTATGCTCCCACGCGAAGACGTCATGATTGTCCTGTAAGAATGTTGTTAGTTCATTCAATTCATAAGTGGTGAGGCTTGTACCTGCGTAGGTGACCTTGTCGGGCCTTACAGACACCTGCTGCAGAAGCTCTGCCACGATCGGGGGGCCTGGCTCCCTGTCCTGTAGTTTCTATTTGGACTCCATGTCCTGATTGTCTTCTCGGGATCTCTTTCGATCGGGTTTGTCCTTCATTTCTTTGATGGTGACGGCGTAGCATTGCTTGGCCGCCACTTGATCCCCTCTGATGTCGATTATGTCGTACCCATTTGGACCAACGCACCTCACCATTTGGTGGAGAGTCGACGGTACCCCCTGCATTCTGTGTATCCATCCCCTTCACATAAGAAAATTGTATGAGGGCTTCACGTCCACCACCACGAAAGTTTCGGACAGAGTTCTCTGGGCCGCCGTCACAGGTAACCTGACCTCCCCGAGAGGCTCGACTAGTTTTCCATCGAACCCGGCGATTGGGTTTCGAGAAGTCACGATGTCACTCGGATTGATCTCCAATTTATCAAAAGCCCATTTGGTCATGATGTTGGCGCTGCTTCCCGGGTCAACCATGACCCTCTTCACAAGACATCCCGAGACCATCAGAGTGATGACTAGTGGGTCCTCGTGCGGGACTTGGATGTCCCGGAGGTCCTCCTGGGAGAAGAGTATCTGAGATTGCCCTGTTCGGTGGTGGACCTCGTTTATCCCAGATATCCTGGCGATTTGATGTGCTCTTCGCATCTGTGTGCGTCTCGATCCTTCGCTGCTTTGTGGGTCGGGACCCCCATGGATCATATTGATGATCCTGACCGGGTGAGCAGGACCCTGATTCCGCAAGTTATACTGCGCTGGTGGGTTGACCCTTGGACCATCCCTCTGGACATAATCCTTCAGTTCCCCTCGGGCTATCATTCCTTCCACCTGGCGTCTCAGGTTTCGGCAATCGTTGGTCGTGTGGCCAAAATCAGCATGGAGGGCGCAATGCTTGGATCTATCCTTTTGGTCAAGGGGTTGCCTGATTGGGGGAGGAGTTTGGAAGATTCCTCGAGCTTTGTTTTCCTGGAAAAGCTTGGCAAGCGTCACTTTCAATGGAGTAATCTTCTCTTCAAGCTTTGAACGTCTGTCGGGTTGAGGGGGAAACTGAGATGAAGAGTGGCTCGAGGGATTCGAGCGTTTGCGATTCATATCCTGTCGGGATTTGTCTAACGCTTTATCCTTTGATTTGACTTCCACACTGACCAGTGCTGCTCTCCTCTGTCGGGTTGCTTCTTCCTCTTCGATCCTCAAATGACCTCGCGCCCTAGAATTGAGTTCTCCTATTCCCGAGGGAGGTCGTTTCACAAGTGATTGGTGAAACTTGGTCCCCGGGATGAGGGCCATCCTGAAGGCCTCCACGGCAGAGTGCTGGTCGCAGTTGTCGATGGAGGATAACTCGACATTGAATCGGGACAGGAAGCTCTTGAGGGATTCTCCCTTTTCCTGAGTCATGGTGAAGAGGCTCGAGATGGTCTTCTTTTGCCTCTTGTTCCCGAAATACTGCCCCACAAAAAGGTCAGACAATTGCTGCCAGCTGCCAATGGATCTCGGCGGTTGCTTTCTGAACTAGAGGAGCGGTGCATCGATAAGACTGGTTGGGAATACTTTGCATAGCAGGGCTTCGTTCTCGGCGTACATCGTCATCTTTTGGTGGATCTGGTAGATATGCTCCTCGGGATCCTTCGTTCCGTCGTAAGGAGTGAATCTGGGCATGACGAACTTCCTTGGGAAGGGTTCCCGGGTGATCTCTACACTGAAGGGCGACTGAACCGAGTCGGCAGAGGCTCTGAGGGCCTGGTCATCGGCGGATCTGGCTCTCAGATCATTCATGACTTTCTTCTGAAATTCTGCCATCATCTCTTGGAGCTTCTGCGACATCAGAGGTTCGTCGGTAACTGGAGTATCGTCGGTAGCCGGGGCCTTTCCTGGTTGGTGAGATGTTTCACCATGCTCTTCTCGTGGTTCGGCCTCACTATGGGTCTGTGATTGATCGGGAACCATCTGTGGGATAGTTGCCTGATTCAATCTTGCAAGGAGTTCCTCACTCCTCCTTTCCGCCGCTACGCTCCTTGCCTCGGCGGCCTGGCTGCGTTTCTCAGCTTCCAGAAGCTGCTATAGGACATTTTCAATCGATGGTGGGGCGCTCGGTTGTCCGGTGCCGGGAATCAGTGCTTCCGAATGGGATCTGGTTATCGGCATCGTTATATCTGGACAGTGAGGATGGTATGGAAGGTGTATCTGGGTTTCACTCAGGTTTTTTGGAGGTAGGAAGATGGTCGGTGATCTGACCTAGTTTCCCACAGACGGCGCCATTGTGTAGATACAAAATTTGCACAACACAAAAAGATCCATTTCTCATTACTTTTCATTGAATTATATACATTTTCCCAATGGGCCTTTGGCCCATTAGGGCAACATTTTCAACTTTACATGATATCTTACTTTACACGTCAGCTATGTAGGTCCTATATCATGCCATTGCCTTGAGCTACAAGTATCTTCTAGAACCTTCGAGTTCCTTCCAAAAATGCTCTTCGGGTCGGGGCAACAATGGATATGATGGTCGGGTCATGATACTTCTCGGACCATGGGGGTGACGTATCGGTCGGGTTATGATGCGGGCACAATGGTCGGGTCATAATCTCGGGTCTTTCTTGACTTGATCCGGTCAGGATGGACTTTTCCATGGGTCGGGAAAACTCACATGTACAGGTATTGTATTCATAATGAAGGTTTTCGCATTTTGAGTACATATTTTATGTTTTATGTTTTGAGAGAGAAATGACATAAGTGTTCTTGAAGAGAATAGAGAGAGTTCTTGGAGAGGAGGTGATGATCTTGGATGGATTTTGGGCTTGAAGATATAAATCAAAGCTGGATAATTTAAGGCAAGTTACAACTCTATTCTACCATTTTGGATTTATAAATCCAAGACCTTTGTGAAATAATATGTATAAATAGATATATATTATTTATACATAGTTAATTTTCTATAAAAATAATTATATAAGTGTTATCATGTATATAAATGCATATATATAGATATGGATAGATGAATGTTTAATGATTATTATCATATATTTCATATTATCTTTAAATTGTATTTTAATTATAAAATGCATCTATAATCATGGAATTTATCATAAAATATTAGTTAAGAAACTTTATTAATATTTAAAATTATTTAAATAGGCTTCTTGAATTTTCTAGGAATTTTAAGAATTATTGTGGCAATTTTTGAAAATTATATAAATCTAAAAATCTAGTGTGGTTGATTGTATGTTGTTATGGTACACTTGTTTTTCTAACCATAGGATTATATGAACTTTTAATCCAAGTCCTTGATTTAATTATATAAGAGTACTGAAATCTCATGTGGAAGGATATAGATTACTATGATGTATTCATTTTTGTAACCATAGGATTAGATGGAATCTTTAATCCTTACCATTGAAGTAAACTATAGTTATTGGGTATAATCTTGTGTAAGTGTGCACATACTAAGCATAACTTTGACCAATTAAAATCATCCAAATATATGAGAAATGATCCGGTGTAAATGTGCATACTGTAGACATGTGAACTTCACTGAAATTATATTCAAACCCCTGAATATTACTATAACTACGGATATACCCCATGACGTTATTGTAATTATAGTTTGACCCCTAATTATATTATGGTTTGACCCCTTAGCTTTATACTAATTACAATATGACCCATATAATTTACGGACATTACAGATTAGTCCCCATAACATTTCTGAAGTTATAGTAGGATCCCTGTACTGCACTGTAATTACAGTTTGACCCCAAATCTTTCTTAAAAAGATATTTGGGATCCCTATACTTTAATTAAGTAATATTGTGATTTCAGATCTCATTATTAACCTATCATAAAATATGTTAAGGTTATAATGGTGTTAATTATATTCATTAGAATGGTTTATAAATGATTATACTCTGGAAGTTGGTATTTGTTATTTATTGAATATAATGGTTTATTATGTTGTTATAAATCATAATGTATGATTTTGTACATCTGGGTAGCATGTGATATACAGTGATGTGTAGGATATTCACCTTTATTATGCTAATAAACATCTTTGTGCACGAAAGGTAGATAACCAATCCATGCCCAAAATGACATCAAAGCCCGTCATGTATAGAAGGATGAAGTCGAACCATAACGATCGTCCGGCAATCACAATATCACACTTGCGACACACTTTAGATAAATATGCACTACCCCCAATCGGTGTGTCTACCCATAAAGGTACCCCAAGATATGAAACAGGTATCCCCAAAGTAGATGCATAAGCAGAAGCAATAAAAGAGTGTGAAGCTCCAAAATCAATAAGAACATGCGCCCAGCAACCGTATACAGGAAATGTACCTCTCACGATAGAAGGTCCTGCTACACTATCTGCTGTTGTGACCGCATAAGCACGACCCTGAGGATGTGGAGGCTGCTGGATAGTCGATGCAGATCTCCTAGCTTGAGAACCCTGAGCTGATGGTGTCGGCTGCTGTGGTGCTCTATACCCAGACTGGCCTGATGACTGTGTAGTCCGAGACTGCTGTCTAATCCCACCTATAGGAGTGCCACTGCTCTGTCCCTGACGACAATCCATGGCGATATGCCCCTGCTGTCCACAATGGAAGCAACTCCTGTTATGTACTGGACCACTACTCTGTCCCTGCTGAAGAGACGGACATCGTGGCTTTGTGTGCCCTGGCTGTTGGCAATGATAGCAAACAATCTCACGGCGAGTAGCACTCGGAGATGCCCTAAAAGAAGGTGTAGACCGTCCCCGATGCTGCTGTGGTGGCTGCTGCTGCTGTGCAACCGGAGTTGGAGTGCTATTTCACTGCCTCTTCTTGCTCCCAAAGCCCGAAGATGAAGAACCTCCAAAGATCTTGTCCCTAGCCTCACGAGCTAGTCGGCCCTCTCTTGCATCCTCCTCAGCAAGTAATGCCTTTGTAACGGCCTCGCGGTACGTCGGCATAGTAAGCACAGAAATCTTCGACTTAAGGTTGCCCCTCAAGCCCCTCACAAAACGTCGGCCTTTAACCTCATCATCCACCACCATCTCTGGTGCAAATCGAGATAAACTGGTATACTGAAGCTCATACTCGGTCACTGATAAATCACCCTGAACCAACTCATTGAACCGGTCCCTCATGCTCATCCTAGCAAGATGTGGAAAATATTGATCCAAGAAAAGCGTGCGAAAGTCCACCCATGTGATAGTCCGAATATCCCTCGTATTTGTGACAGACTTCCACCAATTCTTAGCATCGCCCGTAAGTCGAAACGACGCAATCATGACCCGTACCTCGTCATCAACCACCCTGAGAATATCAAACCCATTGGTTATTTGCTCCAACCAATCATCGGCTACAAGTGGATCCGGACAGCCCACAAAGGTAGGTATGTCTAAACGTAAGAACTCCCGGAGAGCCCTTTGACCACGCGAGCCCTCGTCCTCAACATGTTGCCTCTGAGGAATTTGTGCCAGAGTTGCCGCCAAAGCACGTGCAAACTGCTCACCATCCATGAAAGGTGCAGCCGGTACATGCTCCCCTACATCCGGATGTACATGCACATTCTCGTCCACAACCGGAGGTACATGATCCGGAGCATCACCCTCTCTAATGATACGTGGTCGACCTCTACGTGGTGGCATGCTCTCTACATGACAACAACTAAACATGTAAGGCACAAGTACAACCATAGTATGCCAAACAAAACCACAAAGCCATGCCGACACACGTATAAGCCAACGACGTACAAGAGACGGGAACTAATACGTAAACTTGTAAAATAAAAGCAAGCAAGAAGCGTAAAGCGATAACGACCCTCGCCCGTCGTCCCATAGAGAAATAACAGGCTCTGATACCAAGTTGTCACGCCCCTAATTTCCTAGGACTCCAAAACCCAAGCCTAAGAGCTAAGGGAGTGAATGCGGAAGAAATAAAAATGAAATAAAATCCATTTCAGTCATAAAATACCCATACAAGGGTAAAATAGACATAAAACATCTCAAAGATGTCAAAAAGATCACACGGGATCGAAAAGGAGGCAAACCGAAACACTCGGTACCTTGATCGAAACATTCTGACCCACCATGTTCACCCAAGGGTAAAATTGTCAAATCAGGGGTAAAATAATAATTTCCAACTACAACTACAAAATTTGTACCTAAAACTAGGAATACAAACAAACGGGACCTAATTTGAAGCCACGAGGAAGGAGATATGAATTTTCAAAAGTGGCGTCAAACAACACCGACTTAAAACTAAAGTTGAAGTACCCCTCTTTCACTAAGGGTAAAACAGTCATTTCAGGGTTAAACTGGTCCTTTCAAATTTTATCCCGATAATTTGGACGTAGGACAACACATAGAAACAAACGGGGCTCCATTCCGAGATGCGAGGAGGAAAATACGATTTTTCGAACATCGGACATTTCATGCCGCTGCAGCAGGCCTTGGCATGCCATGCTGCGTGCAGCCCTGCGCGCTGCAGCGCACCGCGCGCGCGCACAGCAGCCATGCGCGGCCTGCTACTGCTGGCATGTCCAAAGCCAAAAAAAATGAGATTTTTTTGGCAAAGTTGAAAATCTGAAAAATTTTCTAAGTATGGGATAGCTTAGCCTCTGCCCAAATCTGCATTTGCTTAAAGTTAAAAAATGCAAAAACGCGAGATTTTGCGATATGACTTTGTTTTTCGCGCCGTCGGTCCCGAAAAATCATAAATATTGGAAAAGTGAGTTTTTCCTTGGCGGAACCCAAAAATAGTTTCCGAGATTTCGGGAAACGCGAATAACGTAAACTTAGAAAAAAAATAATTTTTGTAAGTTTTCATAAAATCTTCCGTCTTGCCCCCGGTATCCGTTTTAACTACCGCCGGTTTCTAAAGTTTAAAATATCTAAGAAAACGAATTTAATTAAATCCGTTTCTAAAAGCAAGGAAATTTACTGGGGCTACGGGGGTAGGCGAAAACGGGTTTTTCCATTCGAATCGAAAAGTGTTAGTTTGAAAACCTAGAAAAATGCCGTTTTCGGCCAAACACCTAATACTCATATTTCATGGCAAATCATCCAATTCACATTCATAACTCCAAGTAAAATATTCAAGAGTGACATTTAAACGCTCTAAGGCGAAACATGTTATAGTTGTTCAAATTACACAATCCGGCACCGAAGTGCACCAAAAGAATACAATCCCCGCGCATAGCGCTCCAAGGGATAAACATGGACTATACCACCTCGGCTAACATGCTAGCCGGATCAAAATAATATATTTCAACAAGTTTGGTTTACAAGGGAAAAAGGAATATATTTATCGACCTAATTCCCAACAAAATAAAGTGTGGTCCGCCTCCCACGCACAAAAGGGCGGACATACATCCACACGTCCACGGAGAGACTACGGAATTCTCCCGACGGGGTCATCACCTGAAAAACATATAAGGCGTGGGGTGATCTCACTAGCCCAGTAGAGGAAGCGTCATTGCCTCGATCTCGGTGGTCCGAGTACTCTTAGGTCAGTCTTTTGTCCCACATGGCTCTCACGCCAATCCGGAACCCCTTCGAACCCCACAATTAAGTTTCCCCAACATGCTCACAACACAGTTCTCTACAATTATAGCATGCTTTCATAATAACATCATAATCACACATATATATATATATGATAATCTAAATACACCATGACCCGACACACCCAACGAGACACACGGCGCCCAACTCAGGTTAACGGATACATACTCTGTCCAATTACTTTCGAGGATACAAGCTCAACAAGTAATTGTAGAATACCGCACCGACCCTTCCCAAGTGATTTTTCTCTCTATCACTTTAACAGGGAAGGCGGTTGTACGAGAGCCCAACTTGTAACTCCGTACGCCATGACTACACTGGAGTCACGAACATGAGCCTCTACCCGGACTCCAAATTCACATTTGCCGGCTTTTTAGTTCCGTAGGCGTGATACCTCCTGGCCAGTTGTTGCTTTTATCCGAACTTGACTACTAACACATCACTAAACCACCCGCATATTCCAACACCATAAATTTGACATTACATGACGTACTCAGTATGCACATACGATTTGTTTTTCATCAACCGTACTCCATCATAATATATGCTTTTCTCTATAGGCAATATATCATGTCAAACTTTTCACATGCTCATAATATTACAATTATGATAAATAAACCACAACATTAATTCTTATCACATTTATAATCAATTAACAACAATATGAATTTATATCACATAATCATATTATCAAGGGCCTAAATCATGGTCTAAGTTACCAAAACCAACTCGTATATATATATACGGCATATATACACTTAGACGCACACACCCTCTTACTAAGACAAAGACAATCGTTTTCCCCTACCTCAATTCCAAGCAAGAGCAAGCAAGAACAAGTAATGCCACCAAGAGTGATTCGAATCCCCCCAACCTCCTCCAAAGCCAACACTAAGCTCTACCCAAATGATAGCTAAGCTTCAATGGAGTTTCAAGCAAGAGTTATAAGTAGACAACTCCATAAATCAAAAATTGAAGACAAGAATCCAATAATAGAAGCTAGGGTTTGAAACTAGAAATTCCAAAGGAGTAGAATTTACTTACCAAGATTTGGCTCAAAAGAAAGCTTGGAGCACCAACATCCACTTTCATGCACAAACCTTATTCAAATTCTCATCCTAAGGAAGATAGAATTTGACAAGAAGAAGAAGAAGGAGTGAAATGAGGGAGAGCAAGAGAGAAAGAACCGTGTAAGAGATAGAGAGATATTTGTGGTGTATGAGAGAAGTCTTGCAATGAGAGAAACTCATAAGTGTAGAGATTCTCCACTAACCCTACTCAAATCCAAGGGTCCAAAATGAAGCTAGGAAATAAAAGAATGAATCCAAGGGCTAGGAATAAGTCTTGCCAAGTGGAAGACTTATTACACAAATCACAAAACTCATTATTTTGCCAAACAAGGCCTTATCATCCAAGGGCTTAGAATAAAGATGGGAATTAACAAACCATCCAATGGTTGAGAAAAAGTCTTGTCAAGTGGAAGACCAAGAAAAATGGATTATTCCATTTAAGTGCCAACCAAACAAGGCCTTATGATCCAAGGGTCTAAAACAAAGATGGGAGAATGAGATCAAGGGCTAGGAATGAGACAACACATGAAAGGTGGAAATGACCAAATTCATCCAAAGTTGGGGTTAATTACAAGAGTGTCATCAAGACTCTTAAATACCCTTTTACCCCTTGTCATCCTCCCTAATTACTAAAATGCCATTTTTGCCCTAATTTCTACATTTTCCACTAATTGTTCCAAATGTGAAATTACTCCTTTACCCCTCGGTCATTTCTTTCCCGAAATTGTTCTCAATAATTTTCATTAATTTAAAAATGAAAATACAACATGCTACGTACAATTTTTATAACACGTACAACACGTAAGGAATGCTAAAACAATTAAACACATTAAGCATTTAAGCACATAATTGTTTAAATAAAAATTTTAAATTAACTCGTAAAAATACCGGACGTTACAGGAGGCATGGGATATTTATTTTAAAATATATAATTATATATATTTTATTCGATTATGTGAGATATATATTATAAAATATGTGTGTGCATAGGATTCATTGGTTATTTTAAAAATAAATAAATAAATTAAGAAATATATATATTTATATATTTCTTTTATGTGATTATGAAAAGAAAAGAAATGTTCTAAAGGTTTTATGGAAAGTGAAAGACAAATCTTATTACATAAGGTCTATATATCCATGTTGTTTCGTTCAAAGATGTTGGCTTTATCGGTCCTCTGTTGGGTTGTAGTAGTAGTGGACTTGCTCATGGGTTTAACCCACCTTGTTGCTATCATTTCAGTACTGGTACAGTTCAGCCACCGGGTAAAGGTTTTGAGTTATTGTGTTTTGTTCGTGATCGTCTACTCCATTCCTACTTTCGGTTTACAGTGTATATTGGTTGTACAACTGTTGTAAATTAGGCAAGGTTATTAAAAATGTAAATTTTATTTAGGGGTCCTTCTTTAACAGGATTCTCAGGTTGTATCTTAAAGTCTTTTGTAAGATTTGACATTAGTGTTGCTTCTACTATGATTTTTTTTATTTCGCAAATTTCCTATTGTATTATATGTTTTTGTATATCAATTGTATGGTATTTCCCGATCTTCGTGTGTGAGTCTGGCCAACTCATGTGCAGAAATTGGGGGTATCACAGTTGGTATCAGAGCCAGAGCTCGGCTGGAATTAAGTGTGGGAGCATGCACATAACCCGTGGGTCGCCAGCGAGGACGCTGGGTCCCAAGGGGGGTAATTGTGATGTCCCACATCGCCCGGGTAGAAGTCTGGGGATGTGTTTATATGTGCAGTGTTGTCTCCAACTGGTATGAGGCCTTTTGGGCAAGAGCCCAAGAGCAAAACCGTGCGGGCTGGGCCCAGAGCGGACAATATCATATAAGGTGTTGGAGCGGGGTGTTACATGTCTCTTCCATTCTAGGGTTTTGTTGCTAGAACCCTAGCTTTCAAATTCACGAGTTCCTTGTGTTAGTATTGATTTTTCTCTTCCTTTTATATATGTTTATGGAAGGTTGAGTTTTGCTTCCAACTACCAAGTGAGTTCCATTTGTGGTGGCTCTTGAATTTCTCTTGTGAAGAAGCCACTGGTGAGTTCATAGTTTCTTGATCTCTTGAATTTATTTTTTAAGAAACCCTAATTTAGCAATCATTAGGATTTAGTTTAGTTCATGTGGGTGGAGCCACTTTGATAATTAAAATTATTTTTTAGCACCATTGTTATCTTGTTTCCATTGAATGGTGTATTGAATAGAATTGTGGAGGAATTGTGAACCAACTCTCAATTCTATTGGAAGCCTTCCTTGGACTCTTGAAAGTAGTTTGCTTGGACCTCTTTTGGCACTATTGAAAATAGCTTGCTTGGATTGAGATAGTGGGAAAACAAGTTATTTTAATTTTTGTACGAGGGTGTGTGCGTCTATGTATATATATACAATGTATATATACGAGTTGACTCTTGACAACTTAGACAATGAACTAGACCCTTGAAAGCATGATTCTGTGATAATAATGCTTGTTGTGGAATATTGTTGATATGTGTAATTATGAGCATGTTGATAAAGTGGCCATAATATAATGCATAATAGAGTAAAGCATGTATTATTATTAGACATGATTTTTATTGAGACCCTTTTTACATCTTGAGTACGTCGTGTAGTGTTTGGTACATGGGTGTTGGTCTATATGGGTCATGTAATCATATGTGAGTAGTTTTATATCAGATCGTCGCAACAACTGGCCAGTAGGTGTTTCCAACCTATGGAACTAGTAAGTCCGAAAATTGTGATATAGGGTGGGTCGTCTCATCCTCAAAGTCGCAGGTCATCTCGTTCATTTGATCTTTGGATCCTTAGTCGTGGGTCATCTCGTGCAACCGATCTTCCTTGTTAAAAGTGTCAATTCTCACAAAGGGATAATCGGTGCGACACTCTTTCTTTGTCACAGGTTGTCTCATGGATGGTTAAAGTGTGTATTCATTGGTCTTAGTGGACGGTGTGTGTACCATGGGTGGTTTTTGTCACATTGCATTGAAATTTCCATATATGTTATTTTAATAATTATGTTAAAACATGTTATAATTGTGAATGATTATGATGTGAGCATGTTGGGGAAATTATTTGTTGGGTTCGATGGGGTCCCGGATTGGCATGAGAGCCATGTGGGACAAGAGACCGACCTAGGATTAGTAGCATGAACTTTGGGTGGGTTGTACCACTCGGACTACCGAGATTGAGGCGATGACGCTTCCTCCACTGGACTAGTGAGCTCACCCCATGATTTTATTATATTTTTTAGGTGATGATTCCGTTGGGGGAGGCCCGTAGTCTCTCCGTGGATATGTGGAAGTTTGTTCACCTTTTTGTGCATGGGTAGCGGCCCGTATTACTTTTGTAGAGCATTAGTGTAATATACATGTATATATATGCTTCTCTTTTGTAAAATTGTAAATGAATCATTAAATATTTATCTTTTGCCGGTTAGCATGTTAGCCAGGTAGTTTACCTTTGATGTATGTCCTTTGGAGTGCTATGCATGGGGATTCTTTTCTTTTAGTGCACTTCGGTGCTGGTAATGTAAAACCACGTACTTTGATCAACTATAACATGTTTTTCCTTAGGGCGTTTGCATGTAGTCTTTGAATCCTTTCATTTTGAGTTATGAACTAGATTATTTCTATTGAATGTGGTTATTAGGAAGTTGGCCAAAAATGACATTTTTCTAGGTATTCAAACAAACCCTTTTAGTTTTGAATGGAAAAATCCGTTTTCGCTCACCTTCGTAGCCCCGAAAACTTTTCTCGTTTTAAAAATGATTTTAAACTCATTTTTATAAATATATTGACTTTTAAAAGCCGACGGTTGTTAAAACGGAGACTAGGGGCAAGACGAATATTTTTACGAGATTTTAAAGAATCACTTTTATTCATAGTTTGCATTTTACGCTTTTCCAGATATTTCGGTGATTATTTATGAAATCCGCAAATGAAAAACTCAATTTTTAAATATTTGTGATTTTCCGGGACCGATGGTGTTAATAACAGAGGCTTGTTACATACATGCATTTTTTTTGGTGGTTTTATTATAGAAATTCAAAGGTACCTTGGCGACATGTCGTCAGTCTCAGCATTATTCAAATTCAAAGGTACCTTGGCGACATCTCGCCAGCCTCAGCTTTGGTTGGATTTTTCTTTAGCGACATCCAACTTTCAAAAATTCATTTCTCTCACCTCGCACCTCCGAATTAGGTCTCGTTTGTTTCTATGGTTTGTTCTATGTCTAAATTATTGAGATAAAATTTGAAATGTCATTTTTACCCTTTAAATAACTATTTTACCCTTGGTTAAATTGGGGTACTTCGACTTTCTATTTTGGCCGGCGTTGTCCGACACTATATTCAAAAATTCATATATCTTGCCTCGTTGGTTCGATATAGGATCCGTTTGTTCCTACGGCTTGTGCTAGGTCCAAAATTTGTATTTGTACTTTGAAATTATTATTTTACCTCTGAAATGATCATTTTACCCTTGAGTAGACATTAGGTGTTTAAATGATTTGTTTAAAGTGCCGACTGTTTCGTTTCACCTTCTTTTTTATCACGAGTAATCTTTCTGACATCTTTTAGATGTGAAATGACCATTTTACCGTTGTATGGGTGTTTGATAAATAAATATTCTATTTATTTTATTTCTTTTCACTTCCGCATCACTCTTTTAATTCTTAGGCTCGTGTTTCGGAGTAGGAAATTAGGGGCGTGACAGTAGTTGTCACGCCCCAAATTTCCAAAGACTCCCGAACCGGGACATCCGAGGAATCCGGGTCGTGATCCATAAAGTGAGCGACCAATCAATACACTAAACAACCATAAACCGAATGGAATCTTATTAACAATAATAATTCCATAAACAACAAAGCGGAAGCTAAACTAAATGATACACAAGGCACGTCTAAGTGCCGAAAGAATACATCTCTACAACGATGTAACAATACTGAATACAAGGAAGGGATATGCCAACAGACTGGCTCCCAAGAGGTACAACATCAATGGTCCCAATACAGGGAACAAGAAAATGAAACAAAAGGATCAACTCTATATATATAGCGTCCCAAACCCCGCAACAGCATCAGTGCCACGAACCATCCTGCACTCCACGTTGTCCATAACCGAAACATTTCCTGCAAACTGGTGGTGTAAACCACTAGGCATACCGCTGCCGGGGTGAGCTCATTGAGCCCCGTAGGAGAAAGAAAACATAACCGTTACATCCTACGACCGTTCAAGTCGAGTGAAAACCAACCCGTGTACATGCATCTACCTTAGGTCAGTCAAATATCCCACCTGGCAATCACGCCAAGACGAGACCCCGGAATACATCCCACTAGTCCCCTACCATGCATCCACAAATAAGCAAATAGCATATAGTGAAACTATATCACAACAACATGGAATAACTCACACCTATATATATATATATATGCACGTATATATATATACATACGAAGATACACAACCAATACCAGATACGTAGTACAGACCCCCTTCATAGATCACTACAACTCGTACCCGTCAGTCCCACACTGACAATCAACACAACACTATCACCTCAATACTATCACCAAATTATGGGAGTAAACCTCCTATTCATAACACTCTAGTAATGATAACACTTACAATTCCTAGGCCACAGGCATACCGAACTCCAAAACCTCAAATCGTTATCGAATCATACTATCCATCACTTCACATGTCACTAATGACATCCATAAACCCAACACAAGGGTAAAACATTCATGTAAACCTAAGATAAGTCACAAAGGTTTCCTAACAACAAAAGGAATTGAAATGGATTGAATAACCCATCACACCGACCAATCAAAGGTCACATGCTCGCCAAAGGGTAAAATGGTCGAATCAGGGGTGAAATAGTAATTTCTAACTACGACTACAAACTTTGGACCTAGCGCAAGCAATGCGAACAAACGGAACCAAATTTGAAGCCACGAAGAAAGAGATATGAATTTTCGAAAGTGGTGTTAGACAACACCGACACTAAACTAAAGTTGAGGTACCCCTCTTTCACCAAGGGTAAAATAGTCATTTCAAGGGAAAATATATACTTTCAAAGGTTGCCCCACCTATTTGGACATAGGTTGAACCATAGAAACAAACGGGATCAAATTCAAAGCCCTGACGCAAGAGATATGAATGTTTGAAAACGGTATCGGACAACGCCGATAAAAACGGAAAGTTAAAGTACCCCTCTTTCTCCAAGGGTAAAACAGTCATTTTAAATTTAAATAAATTATTTTAAATTTTATTTACAAAGATTGTTCCTAGCACAAGTCATAGGAAGAAACGGGACCTCAATCCGAGTTACGAGGTGAGAGAAATGAATTTCCGAAAATGGTCGAAACAAGGCTGAATGTCCGAGAGTAGACTGCCCGTGTACGAGAGTCGACTTCCCAATGGCGAGAGTCGACTCTCCAATGGCGAGAGTCGACTGCCCTAAGACGAAGCTAAAGGAAAAAGAAGCTGCAATGCCATATTTCCGGAAGTCGGCTTCCGGCTCTTCGGAAGTCGACTGCTTCAATACGAAGCTTCAAAAATGACCCAAAGAGTGATTGAATTCTCAACTAAAAACATTTCTCCAACCTACATTTGATTGATGCACATTTAATCTATGATTCAAGTCATCCTAACACAACATGAACCTTGAACAAAAATACTCATTTAAGGTTCGAAAAGTTATTCGTCTTGCCCCCGGTATCCGTTTTGGACACCACCGACTTTCTAAAGTCAAAATCATTTATTTCTTGATTTAAAAACCATTTCAAAACTCAAAGTTTTTGTCGGCATCACGGGGGTAGGCGAAAACGGGTTTTTCACTCAAAGACCGAATAGATTGAAACACAAGTCTTACGAAAAATCCGTTTTCGGGAACAACCGAAACCAACGGAAAACCAAGTGATTTTTAGAGACGCTCAAATGAGGCAAATGAATGAAGAACCGAAGTTCGAAAGCAATTAAAGAAAAGGACAAGTGACTATACACAAGGCACTAGCTCTAACCCAACCACACTTCGCTCCACATTCAAATTCACAACCCTATTACGACTTAACCGGGAATGACTACAACTCCGACGACATTCCATTCCTTAAGACCGCTAAAGGGAACCTAGTGGCCGTTGCCACGGAACCAACTAGTTTCAACCAAGAACCCCTTCCGATTCTTTCAACCTCAATTTCATATTCGAAACCACATCACACTAGTGAATTTGTTTAGCATAGTGGTAGATCCTTAACTTGTGAGTCGTGTGATTGAGGCTCAGGGACAGGATGCCATCATTGCTTCGGTTCGCACTTGAATTGCTAGTGGGGAGGTCGTCGATGATTGGGTTGTGCACTCCGACGGGGGTTATCATTTTAGGGGTTTACTTTATGTACCGCATGTTGGCCACGTATTGACACCTAGAGGGGGGGTGAATAGGGTCAATGACAAACTTTAATACTTTTTCGGTTTGACTTTATTTTATCAAATTACACTTCATTAAGCTATTGTCAAACACCTAGTGATTTAGATAATCTCTTTGAGTGACATTCACATTTCATACTTGTAATCATTCAATAGTAATTTACACAATTAAATACATGTTCGATTCAAGTATGATGGGAAATAATTCGTGCACCCAAGTATGCAATTTAATTAAACATGTAATTGCACTTTTCTCATTTAGAGACATAATACAAAATACAATTTACCATGAAGAACGTTTTGTAGAGTTTATGAAAAATGATCAAACAATGAGTTGACACATAAACTCTCAAATATAAACTTATATTGAATAAGCATATAGTGAAACACTTGGGGTGCATATAATCATTTTATGCTAAGGTGTGTTGAAGATAAATTCTAGCAAACACTTGGTATGCAGTTAGATTATAGATAAATAAGGAAATGGATAATTTATAATCTACAACATATTTATCCAAAAACACAATTCAATTTCCTTCAACTATGCATTTTCCTAACCTCTTCACTAATACACAAACACAAGCAATTTCATAGCATGATATATAAAGCTCAAGATTGAAAATGACAATTGCTTTTAAAGTAAAGAGATAAGGGTTAGAGAAAATGCACACCATAGACACCGAGATTTTTACATGGTTCAACCAAATCTTGGTCTACTCCATGCCTTGAGATAACCTCTCAAGGATTCCACTATCGTGCTTCTCTTTCCGGGGATAAGCAAACCCTTACATGCCTCATTCTTCCGGGTGAATAGCAAACCCTTACACGCTCCTTCTTTCGGGTAAAGAGCCAACCTTGCTCACTCTTGCGGGTGGAGAGCCAACCTTCGAACACTCTTGCTTCTGGGTGAAGAGCCGACCTTTGCTCACTCTTGCGGGTGGAGAGCCAACTTAATCCTCTCTTTTCAAGGTAGAGAAAAACCTTTACATAGCTTCAACAAGCCCAACCCATGCCAAGACAACTTCTTGGTCTTTCACTCACAAAGAATTGAATTGAATTTGAGTGTATACAACATATCTCTCAATAGATGGATATAGAAATTCAAAGCTCACTTCCTCACATACTTAGAGTCATAAATGAAATACTCAATTGAAAAGCTCAACTCAAGTATGAAGAATGAATCACAAGAAGAAAATATGAATGATGCTCATGTGGTGATTCATGTAGGAGTTTTCTACCAAAAAATAATTTCAATATTGAAGCACAAATGATAGATCTTTCATACTCCTATCTCTCTCTCTTCTCTCAACCATTTTTGGCTCATATAAGGCATATATATAGTGTAGGAACACAATATAGCCGTTTGGGGGTGTTTGGGGAAGTTTTGGAACATTTTGGATCCGAAACTAGCCGTTAGAATTCAAATTCCGGATGAGGCAGTCGACTGGGGGTTTTGGGGCAGTCGGCTGGGTCTTCAAAAATTCATCCCGAAATTTATTTGTAACTCTCTGGTTCAGCCAGTCGACTGGCCTTCTTGGCCCAGTCGACTGGGTCAACAGGCAGTCGACTGGGTGGTTACCCAGTCGACTGGGCTGTTCAGCCTAGTTTTGACACAGTTCACTCTTTTGGTCATAACTAGAGTTCTGTAACTCGGATAAAGGCTTTCTTTAACTTTATGGACAGAAGACTTCAAGCTCTTGATTTTAGGATTTTGAATCACTCTATTTGACCCATGTTTGAGTGAGATATGGTCGTTTGAATGTGACGCTTCATTTCGAACTTTTAACCCACTTGATGGTTTTTTGTGAAATCTTTTGGGATTTTTCTGAAATGACTTAGACACACTCCTAGGATGTCTTAGAAACTTATTAAGGTCCTTGACATGCCTAAAGTCAATATTGAGATCATAAAATGTTTTTCCAATTTAAACAAATTCTCAATATTAGACAAAAGCTTTTCATGTGTAACAATTTTATTCAAAGCTTTAACATGCATCTAGAATCCATTTCAAGTGATATGAGTTAAGTTAATGGTTCTAGGACGACATCTTTGTTGAGTTCTTCCATAGCTTATGAAAGCTTGAACTAACTCAACTTTAGCAAAGACTAAATGATGTTCATAGTCTAATGCTAATGATGAAAGGACTCATGAATGATATACATGATCCTATATGCTATATGATCAAGAGTTGAGCTTTCAAATAAGTTATTTCAAAAATAACTTTACATTTAATCTAGCACTCACCCAAGACTATTTTACCCATTTCTTTGATCTTCAATTCCTTTAAGCTTTGGGTTGATGTCTCCATCCTTGTCTCCAATGTCTTTTGAGCTCTAAGCACCTTGCTTGATCTTCTCATGGATCCACTAGCTCTCTTGAGTTTATCTTGAATCAATAACCTATTAAGCATAACTCAAGTAGACATTAAATTCACCACATTCAATGGTTTGTTATCATCAAAATGTCATGTTTACCCATGGTGGAAAACCTTGGGTCAACACCGCAGACTTGCCCTGAGGAGGTTTTACGAGAGTTTCACAGTTCCAGACTTGCAGTTCACCCGAGCGGCACGAAGATGTATCACAATCTTCGGCGTCACTATTGGTGGCAAGGAATGAAGAAATCAGTTGCAGATTTTGTGAGTCGTTGTCTTACCTGTCAGCAGGTTAAGGTTGAGCACCGAGGACCTACCGGGTTATTGAATCCATTACCGATTCCTAAATGAAAATGGGAGCACATTTGCATGGAATTTGTGACAGGGTTACCGAAGATGAAAAATCAGAAGGATACAGTGTGTGTGATCGTTGAACGATTGACAAAGACTGCACATTTTCTACCTATCCGTGAGACGGATAATGTAGAGGTTTTTAGTAGGCTGTACGTGAAGGAGATTGTCAAGCTTCACGGGGTTCCGATTACTATTATTTCGGATCGGGATCCGCGATTCACGTCACGGTTTTGGCAAGCTTTTCAGATAGTCTTGGATATGGAGTTACGGTTTAGTACTACTTTCCATCCTCAGACGGACGGTCAGTCAGAGCATACCATTTAGGTTATCGAGGATATGCTTCGTGCTTGTACTATTGATTTCAGAGGATGTTGGGATTATCATCTTCATTTAGTGGAGTTCGTGTACAACAATAGTTATTAGTCCAGTATTTAGATGACACCTTTTGAGGCGTTGTATGGTAGACCGTCTCATTCACTGACTTGTTGGGTTGAGGTTGGTAATGTTGCGCTTTCGGGATCCGATATGGTTCATGAGGCAACCGAGAAAATTTGGATTGCTCAACAACATTTAGTTACAGCGTAAAGCCGACAGAAAAGCTATGCGGATTGGCGTAGCGTCCCTTGTTCTTCAAGGCCGAAGATCATGAATTTCTAAAGGTCTCACCTCAAAAGGGCTTAATGCGGTTCGGGAAGAGTGGCAAGCTTTCACCATGATTTATTGGACCTTTTGAGATTCTAGACCATATTGGCGAGGTGGTGTACCATTTAGCGTTGCCACCAGATTTGTCGTGGGTTCATAATGTTTTTCATGTCTTTATGCTTCGCAAGTACGAGCCGGATCCATCCCAAGTCTTGATTTTGGTGGATGTCAATGTTGCCGAGGACCTGTCCTACGAGGAGCGACCCATGAGGATCTTGGATGCGCGAGAGCAGGTTTTGCGAGGCAAAACCATTCTGTTAGTTAAGGTTTTATGGTATCATCACGGAGTCGAGGAGGCGACTTGGGAGAGTGAGCATGAAGTTCGGGAAAAATACCAAAACTTATTTTCTACTATAGGTACATCTTGATTTCGAGGATAAAATCTCCTAAGGTGTGGAGGTTGTAATTGTAACGTCTAGTATTTTTACGTCCTAATTTATTTATTTTTATTTATAATTAAGTGCTTATGTGATTATGTGCTTAATGTTTTTATGTGCTTAGCATGACAAGTAATTTGCATGTTGTATTTTTTATTTTGAGAATAATGAAAATTGGTGAAAATGATTCGGGAAATAAATGACCAAATGGTTAATTGGTATTTTCATATTAGGAGCACTTAGTGGAAATTGTAGAGATTCAGCTAAGTGTTGGGATATGAGTGGCATGGTGGTAAATAGAGAGGAAGACAAGGGATAAAAAGGGTAATTAAGTGTCATGATGGCACTCCTGTAAATAAATCATAAGTTGTGAAAGATTTGGTCATTTCACACTTTTAAGTGTTGTCTCATTCCCAACCATTGATCTTGATTCTTCTTCCACCTCTGTTCTCAACCCTTGGATCATAAGGCCTTGTTTGGATGGCACACAAATGTAATAATGCATTATTATTGGTCTTTCATTTACAAGACTTCATTTTAATCCTTGGAACATTTATTCATTTTCCTTATTTTATTCTCAACCCTTGGATTGTGAGAAATGTGAGTGGAGAATCTCTACATCTCTTAGGTCTTATTCACTTTGCAAGACTTCCATTCTCTTAAAACAATCTCTTGCTCTCTCCTTCTTTCTTTGCTTGGTGTGGTTTAAGGTGGTGTTCTTGAACTATTTGGGTAAGTCTTCTATTCCATTATAGGATTTTGTTGCAAGAACCCTAGCTTTTATGTTCATGAATTCCTTGTGTTGATATTGATTTTGCCTTCTTTTATTCATGTTATGGAAGGTTGAGTGTTTCTTCCAACTATCAAGTGAGTTCCATTTGTAGTAGCTTTTGATTTCATCTTATGAAGATGCTAATGGTGAGTTCACTATCTTATACTCATAAGATTTCATTTTTCTATGAAACCTTAAATTAGCTATCATTAGGGTTTGATTTGATTCTTGTGGTTGGAGCCACTTTTAAATGATTTCGGTTTATTGTGAAATCATTGTAATCTTGTTGTTCATTGAATGGTGTGTTGCTAGTTGGAAGCTATCCTTTTGAGCACTTGAGTTGGTAGCTTGGTTTGGACTTCTTTTGGGCATCCTTGTGTTAGCTTGCTTGGATTGAGGTAGGGGAAAAAATAATTTTTTTGGTTTTTATATGAAGGTGTGTCTTATTATATTTTAATGTGATATATAAATATTTTGCATGCTATATGCTTCTTGTTAGTTATTATCCCGTTCCTACTGGGCTTAGAGCTCACCCTTTTACATGTTTCCCTATATGTAGTTCTTAGTGGACGCTAGTTGTAGCCGTGGCGTGACGCCTTCTACTCACCTAACCATTAGGCGGGCTTAGTTAGGAGTAGAAGGATTTTTGGTTGTATATTTTCATGTATATATTCACCTTTGGCTTATAATCTTTTGGGGATGTAAAATGTGATGGTTGTAAACTTTTTATGTAATATATGGTGTTAATGAGATTTATTTTTGAAATATGATCCGGATGTCGTATGGTAGGTTGTTGGTCCCTGTTAGATTTGAGATTTGGTATATGGATTGGAATTTGGTTTATTTCATATTTTGGTTATCAGAAGATTTTTATTGTTTTCGGGAGTGAATATTTTAGGGGACATGCCGCCGAAATTTTACTAAATGTGTTTTTTTAAAATAACTAGTTTTTTTTCAAGAATTGAAAGGAATAAATCTTAGGATAACATTTTTATTTTTTTATATTTTTCAAAATAGCCTATTTATTATTTTTAAAACTTTAACCCCCACAGATCACACCTTGGGTTTGAAATCTTGAAATTCGGGGCGTGACACCTCTAATATCCAAAGGAAGAAAAATCCACAACTAGTACCAAGGAAGGCTCATAACCCACACCCTGAGAACACATGAGGGAAAACACTCACATCCTTGCATACTAACATAACCATCATCAATATATATATGTATAATATATATATATATATATATATATATGCAAACCATCATTCCATTCCTAGAGAAGATCTATGTCTCAAGAACTAAATCACCTCAATCATGTCACTATATAATTCTCATAATACTATCTCTAATAAGGTTAATAAATCGTCAACGCCCTCACTAGGGATAATGAAAGCTAACCAAATCAAAACACGGAGATCACATGGATACTACTTATTGGAATTATGGGTTCCAACAATCTTCCTTAAGGGACTCATTGTTATATGGCATCGGTGCGTGACAGCCCAACCCTTTGGCACCATTACTTGGTGTAGCCCCTCATGTCCATCCGCCGCTTAGTGTGGAGCTTTAAGCTACTATAGTATAAAGGAATAAAGTTACGCCCTTGCTAACAGCTATAGCTTTTAGAAAAGTGGGTAAACGCTTGATCCTAAGTGGGTAAGCGCTTGTCCATCCAATTGTTAGTCACTAATTAACCCTAGAAGGGGGGGGGGGGGGGGTGAATAGGGTTATAAAAATCTTTATCTCTTTTTGCACTAAATTTGATTTCAACTATAAAGTTAACAAGGAGTATGCACTAAACACTTAGACAATTAATCATTAATAGATTATCTATCTATGAAATCAATAAACAAGCAATAGTAAGTATCAAGTTAAATAGAGCGTGTAAGAAATCAAATGAAAGATGAAATTATCTAGATGATAGTGAAAACAACCTAGAGGGGGTGAATACGTTTTTTATCGATTTTATGAACAATTTAAATTATTTAGCGGAAATTCAATTTTAATTAGTCCCAAACCCTAATTCTCAAATCAATTCTCAAAACAGATCAATTAAGCAAATATTAATATAAGTGCAAAAAATAAATCATGAGAAGACACAAAGATTTTTTACGTGAAAAACCTTAGAAAGACTCCAAGTAAAAACCACGGATACGCTCGGGTATCGATGCACTATGAATTAGAGAATTTGTATAGACTTTATGAAAACAGAACTTACAACCGCTGGAATTTGCTGTTCTTCACTCGACATCTGTTAGTCTAGATTCACTCGCACGCCACAAAGCTTTCGCTCTGATCTCCATACTCCGACGACTCTACTTCTCAACAGATCAAAATCACCACAAAGCCTTCTGCTTCGATCTCCACACTCAGACGACTCCGTTCTTCAACGGATCAACACAACCTCGTTGCAATAAACGGTGTGTGAATTTTTCAACAACTATACCATTCAATCGTGCATAGAAATTGTTGATGTAGAAACATGATAGAAGACGTCTAATAATAAGAGAGAACTTGTGTATCTCTAATCACTCAATGATATTCTCTCACCATATATATATCTCTGTAGAAGAAGAAGATGAAGCTATAGAAAACTTGCAGAGAATTCTTAGAGACGTGCCTCCTCTTGTTGTAGACTTGGGTATTTATAGACAATGATGATCCAAACCATAAGTTTTCCCTTTCTCATAATTTCACATCCAAACCCTATATTATGGAGAATATATTATATATGGAACGCACTTTGATGTATATAAGTCGTGGTCATATCATAAAACCAACCCCCGGATAATTTGGACATCGCAAGCAAAAATAGGCAAAAACTTGCCGCAACTATGCTTCAAGCGTAACAGGGCCTACGCTTCAAGCGTAGCAGGGCCTACACTTTAAGTGTAGGTCCAAGCGTACCTCTTAGCATATAAATGTGTTTTCTATCCACTTTTTGAAACTGAAAGCGTAGGCATTTTTGTTAAAACCAATTTTCTTCACAACTGCGCTAAAATGACCCTCTTGTACCCATGATACTCTTTGCTTGAAGTGACGGCTTCGGAAAATGTCATTTTCGCCCTCCAGGAGACATTTTACCTCAGTATGCTCACTTTCGTGCTTCACTTGTATTTTTCATTACTTCAACGCTTGATTATGCCTTTTATAAATCTTATTGATGTTGTTGAAACCAAACCAACCTATCTAACACTCAACATTGTTATTGTCTAGAACATGTCATAAATAAATAATACACAAAGATGTTATTACAATCTCCCCCTTGGCATTTCTGAGACAAAACCATGTTTTATAATATAGCCTCACAAATAACAACATAACATCTATACCTATGAACACACACCAACAAACATAGATATAAACTGTCACCTTTCTTTCATGACGACCAATCCTGTTACCACAACATTGAATATAAAACCAACATAATGATCATCATAAAATCATAACAACAATGCACACATAATGATCATCATTCTCCCCCTGAGAATAAACTTTCCCTTGCTAAATACTTCACCATTTTAATCAAGCAATCTCTCCCCCTTATAGTCACTGAAATGTCAAGCAAAGAGAGTATATGCCATAACAATAATGTAGAGAGATAAAAGGAAGTACTCAATGAAAAACACCAAGATATAGAACTCTTATAAGATCATATCTAAATTCTCAAGGTAACAGACATCTCTACAATGCATGACCCTACTACAAATGCATGAATGCAAAATGTCATGAATAAAAATAAAATAAAATATTTTTGTTTATAGAAATTTGTGAGCAAGGAAGTAGATACACAAAGTTAATCATTAACACATCATATTCTCATATTTAATTTAACCATTATACACATGGTATAGAAGAAAATCAACACACATACCTTGTAAACTCAAGAATGCACAAGTCAAGTTTTGCAAATAAAGATATATATGAAGATTCTCATGTGCAAACACTAAGGCACGATGAAAACAATACATACTAAAACTGATAATCTCCCCACCAACCGTGATGATAATTCAATCCAAGATCCAAACTAGAAGGCAAAAATAAAAGATATTTTCTCTTTGTCACACAATTTCCTCATTTTCATCTTTTCAACTTTCTCACCATATCCCTTTTTCTCTTTCTAAGCACCGGACTTTCTAGCGAGAATTTTTAGTCCCGATCAACTGGGCCCGAGCTTCTTCCATGAGATTATGCTCATTAGTCTTCTCCTCTTTTTACGTGAACACTCAATGCTTACTGAGGCAAGAGGCTCGGTTACTCAGATTTAATAACTACTTTTTGCATTTTTATATTTTAAACATCTCATTTTTTTTCAACATCACCACAACATTCATACACATGCAAAAATAATAATAATTTAATGCATAGACCAATCTAGCATAGCTCATGAACCTTCATACCACTTTGGGTTAAATAAAAAAATTAACAGATTCAACAAGTATTATAATCATCACCGAAGCAACTAGCACATAAGATTAAAGTTTTGTAACATAAAATAATCATGATAAGTGATCATCCAAAAATCTTAGGTCAGACTGATACCTATACTTCACATATGCATAATGAGACAAGTAAATGTGAAAATAGAGTAAAATATGACAACTTTTGTACTCTAGCCAAGTTCAACAGTCTTAAAAATTTTATTGTCATTTATTTCAAAATAAAATGCATGCATGAATAAAAAGAATATAAATGCATGAATACTTATCAATTCTAAAAAAATAATGCAATGTGTTCCTAGAATGATAGATAAAAATATATCTATTCTAAAGAAAGCATACAAATAGATTTCCTAAGACTAACATGCTTTTAAAAATCTAATGATTTTGTAAATATATCTGCCATCTGAGAATCTGTGGATATGAACTCTAAAGACATTATACGACCTTCAAGAAGATCATGAATGAAATGATGTTGAATATCTATATGCTTTGTCCTAGAGTGTTGAACAAAATTTTTAGAAATATTTATTGCACTCATGTTATCACAGAACACTATCATTGTACCTTGAGAAAAACCATAATCCTGCAACATTTGACACATCCACAAAACCTGAGTATAACAACTACCAACTGCTATATATTCAACCTCAGTTGTGGAAAGAGAAACACAAGTTTGCTTCTTGCTATGCCAAACAACTAATTAATTTCCAACATAAAAAAAAACCCTCCACTCGTACTTTTTCTATCATCAACATTACCGGTCCAATCAACATCAGAAAAAGATGCAATATCAGTATTAATACTTAATGGATACCACAATCCATAATTCACTGTCCTTTTAACATACTTGATAATCCTTTTCAAAACAGGAATATGAGACTCCTTAGGACTCGCCTGGTAACGTGCACACAAACCAACACTAAAAGTTATGTCAGGTCGACTAGCAGTCAAATACAACAAACTCCCAATCATACTCCTATAAAGTGTAGGGTCAAAATATTTGCCTTTAGTATCTATGCTAAGCTTGACACTGGTACTCATAGGAGTGCAAACATCTTTAGCCTTTTCCAAACCAAACTGCTTTACTAATTCCAAGGCATAATGAGTTTGAGAAACAAAAATCCCATCATTTAATTGCCTAACTTGAAGCCCTAGAAAGAAGTTCAATTCACCAATCATGCTCATCTCAAATTCATGTTTCATTTGATCTCCAAACTAATGAGTAAGCTGATTAGAAGTGGAACCAAATACAATATCATCAACATAGATTTGAGCAACAACTGTATCACTCTCAATTTTCTAAATAAATAGTGTTTTGTCCACTCCCCCTTGAGCAAAATCTGTTCCCAATAGGTAATCAGTCAACCTTTCATGCCAAGTTCTAGGAGCTTGCTTTAGCCCATGCAAAGCCTTTTTTAGCCTTTAAACATGACCCGAACAATGAGGATCTTAAAATCCTTTGGGTTGCTCCACATAAACTTCCTCATGAAGAACACCATTCAAAAATGCACTCTTCACATCCATTTGATACAACTTGAATCCAAGATGACAAGCAATAGCAAACAAAATCAGAATAGATTCAAGCCTAGCAACTGGAGTGAAAGTCTCATCAAAATCAATACCTTCCATCTGAGTATATCCTTGAGCAGCAAACCTAACTTTATTCCTAACAACTATACCATTTTTATCCTTTTTATTCTTGAAAATTCACTTGGTACCAATCACGTTTATCTCTTTCGGTCTAGGCACAAGATACCACACATCATTCTTAACAAATTGCTGAAGTTCTTCTTGCATAACATTTATCCATTCACTATCTTGAAGAGTTTATTTGACATTTTTAGGTTTCAAGGAAGATGTATATCATGCATACGAAACCTCATTCCTAGCCTTTCTCCGTGTCACCATCATCTGATCAATAGATCCTATAATATTATCTAAAGGATGGTACAACTTTACCTTTGTAGATGGTTCCTTAGAAGGAGTAGGCTGAACATCACTAATTTGATCATGTGATTCTGCAGGATTTGAAGTATCATCATTAACCACATTGTCCTTGTTATCAACCTCAGAAGAATCATTATCCAATATAAAGAACAACTCACTATCTTCCTCCTCAGCAGACATTGGAGACTCATCAACACATGAGTCATCAACTACTACATTCGCAGATTCCATCATAGTTAAAGTTCTAAGGTTAAACACCCTATATGCTTGACTAGTCAATGAATAACCCAAAAATATTCCTTCATCACTCTTAGACTCAAACTTCCCAATAGATTCACGATCTCTAAGAATATAACATTTTGCTCTAAAAACCTTAAAATATTTCACATTGGGTTTCTTGCCATTCCACGGTTCATAATGAGTTTTTAAGGTGCCAGACCTAAGATAAACTCTGTTTGAGGTGTAACACGCTGTGTTCACTACCTCAGCCCAAAAATACCTAGGAACATTCCTACCCTGTCGCATAACATTGGCCATTTCCTGAAAACCCTATTCTTCCTCTCAACTACTCCATTTTGTTGAAGAGTTTTAGGTGCTGAAAATTCATGTTTTATTCCTCTCTCTTCACAAAACACTTCAATTTTTGAATTTTCAAACTCCCTTCCATGATCACTCCTTACTCTAGAAATGGAACAATTCTTCTTAGTCTGAATTTTTAAACAAATTATTTTAAAACTTTCAGGGGCTTCAGACTTTTCACTTAGAAATCCAACCCATGCAAACCTTGAGTAATCGTCCACCATGACAAAAATATACTTTTTTCCTCCTTTGCTCATGGTCCTAGTGGGACCCATTAAATCAATATGCAACAACTCTAAAGGTCTAGAAGTACTAACTACATTTGTCTTTTTGTGCTGACATCTGACTTGTTTACCCTTCTGACAAGATCCACACACAATCCCTTTTGCATAATCAAGCTTAGGAAATCCCTTAACAATTTCACTCTTAGTAATTTTTGTTAATTCACAAAAATTAACATGTCTCATCCGCTGATGCCAGATTTCAACTTCATCAAATTTAACTCTATTGTATAGCAATTCAGAACTAGGAACAATGCAATAGCAATTATCAGTTGAACGCGTACCTTCCATCACGCAATTCCCAGAAGAGTCAATGATCGAACACTTATCAGGTGAAAAATTGACCTTATGATTGTTATCACTTATTTGAATTATACTCAATAAATTTGCTTTAAGATCCTCTACATAAAACACATCTTCTAGTTTAAGTAGACCAGGAATCACAATCGTACCTTTTCCTTTAACATTTAACTTCTTTCCATCACCAAACATTACTATCCCACCATGACACCTCGAGAAATCTAAAACGATAACTTATCTCCAGTCATATGCCTCGAACATCCACTATCCAGATACCAAGAAGTAGATTTGCATGCTCTAAGAGCAGTATGAACTACAAGACAGTGTAGCTCACCTTTGCGAATCCATGCCTTCTTCATCTTCAGAGCTCCATTCGCCAATCTTGACAAATTATTCATTTCTTCATTCAACATTCGAATTTGATCTTGAACATGATCTCTATGTTGAACTCTTTGTTCCTTCACTGACTTCAACACCTTCCATCGTATCTTATAACACCTAGGTCGAATGTGACCTCTGACACCACAGTGGTAACATACAGGAACAAACCTCTGAACTCTATCACTCAACCTCCTATGATATCTAGCGGTAAGAAAATGCTTGCTTTCAATAGGTCTTTTGACATATGATTGAACACTAGGATTCCAATTTGAATTTCCTTGTGAAGAACTAGATGCTACATGGGAGGCCTTTACAAAGGTCATTTTTGCAACAACATTCGAATTCGGCATTACTCCAACAAAACCCAAACCCTTTGTATTTCCTATTGATTTTCCCTTACTCAACATCTCATTAAGCTTAAGGGTTCATTCAGGCCATTTACAAAGAGTTAATTTAACATTTTTTAGCTCCTTTTCCAAATTCTCAATCTTAGTAGATTTCTCAACCACTTCCTTATTGAAATCATCTACCAAATTCAATGCTAGAGTTCTTTCTAGTTCAGATTTCTTCAAATCCTCAACCAACTTGGCCTTTTGAGTTTGTAGGAGATTTTGAGTTTTAGAACTATTGACTAATTCATTTTTTAAAGAATGTAATTCATTGTCCATGTTAAGACTCTTAGTCAACAGCTTCATGTGATTTTTATGAAGTTGTGCGGTCTTATCAAGTAATTTTCCATAAGACTCTTGAAGCTTATCATCACAACCTTCATAAATCTCAGAACCTTCTTCTTCAGACATCGCCCAACTTGTAGCAACTTCTTTGACCTCCTTGCTTTGTGCAGCAAACACAGTGAAATTCTCAAAATCATCACCTACATCTGAGTCTGTCACATCACTAGCTGATCCATTGCCAGAGTCATCATCCCAACTGAGAGCTAATCCTTTGGATTTTTTTAAAGTGTTTGCACACTCTGTAGCTATGTAACCATATCATTGACATTCAAAACATTGGGGTTTCTTCTTTTTAGGATCAGACTTGTCCTTCCTAGTTTGACTATTATTTCTATTTCTAGACTCACCCAACTTATCCCCAAATTTTTGTCCTTGGCCATTCTATTTAGCCCTAACAAATTTGTTCAACCTCTTGGCAAACATGGCTATATCATTCAGACTCAACTCACTTTCTTCATCAAGTTCAACATGATCCTCCCTAGTGGTTTTGAAAGCTACGCTCTTCTCGTTTGTGCCATTAGCCTTTTTAGGGAGACTTTTTAACATCTCCATCTCATAAGATTTTAAATTTCCAGCCAATTCTTCAACCTTAATTTCTTTAAGACCTCATGACCTCTGAAATGACAGTGACCTTAGATCGAAAACGTTTAGGAAGAGACCTAAATATTTTCTTTACTATCGTAGTATCAGGAATATGCTCACCTAGATTGTGACAGTCTATCACAATATCATTTAATCTAGTCTCAAAGTCGGCGAAGACCTCATCCTCCTCCATCTTCAGCTGTTCAAATTGAGAATTCAAAATTTAAAGTTTTTATTATTTCACCTTCGATGTTCCTTCATAAGTGACTTGGAGAATGTCTCAAGCTTTCTTGGCAATTACGCACGTAGCAATCCTCTTGAACTCACTCGGAGTTACAGCATTGTATAATGAATTCGATGCCTTCCAGTTGTAATTCACGCAATTCGTCTCGATAACAGTCCACTTGCTCGACAATTTTGCTTTCACTTCATTAGTCGCATCGTCTTTCACAGTGGGAGGTGAGTATCCTACTTTTATAGCATTTCACGCTCTCTCATCTAAATATTTTAAAAACGCTCTCATTCTCGCTTTTCAATATGTGTAATTCGACACATCAAATAAAATGGATCTAGATATGGAACCTCCTTCACGAGGCATCTCCATCGTTTAAGTTCACGATCTAACCCTAGGTAGTTAACTTAAATTGGGGCAACCACGCTCTGATACCAATTGAAATTACCTAGATGATAGTGAAAATAACCTAGAGGGGGGGGGGGTGAATAGGTTTTTTGTCAATTTTATGAACAATTAAAATTATTTAGCGGAAATTCAATTTTAATTAGTCACAAACCCTAATTTTCAAATCAATTCTCAAAATAGATCAATTAAGCCAATATTAATACAAGTGCAGAAAATAAATTATAAGAAGGCACAGAGATTTTTTACATGGAAAACCTTAGAAAGACTCTAACTAAAAACCATGGATACGCTCGGGTATCAATGCACTATGAATTAGAGAATTTATACAGACTCTATAAAAATAGAACTTACAATCGCTATAATTTGTTGTTCTTCACTCGATGTCTGATAGTCTAGATTCACTCGCACTCCACGAAGCTTTCACTCCAATCTCCGTACTCTAACGGCTCTGCTTCTCAATTGATCAAAATCACCACGAAGCCTTCTGCTTCGATCTCCGCACTTAGACGGCTCCGTTCTTCGATGGATCAACATAACCTCATTGCAATAAATGGTGTGTAAAATTTTTCAGCAACTACACCATTCAATCGTGCATAGAAATTGTCGATATAGAAACACGATTGAAGACGTCAAATAATAAGAGATAACTTGTGTATCTCTAATCACTCAATGATATTCTCTCACCATATGTATATCTCTGTAGAAAAAGAAGATGAAGCTGTAGAAAACTTGCAGAGAATTTTTAAAGACGTGCCTCCTCTTGTTGTACACTTAGGTATTTATAGACAATGACGATCCAAACCCTAAGTTTGCCCTTTCTCGTAATTTCACATCCAAACCCTATATTCTGGTGAATATATTGTATATAGAATGCACTTTGATGTATATAAGTCATGGTCATATCATAAAACCAACCCCGAACAATTTGGACATCGTAGGCAAAAATAGGCAAAAACTTGCCGCAACTACGCTTGAAGCGTAGAAGGGCCTACGCTTCAAGCGTACCTCCAAGCGTAGAAATGTGTTTTCCAGCCACTTTTTGAAACTGAAAGCGTAGGCTTAAGTGAAGGCATTTTTGTTAAAACCAATTTTTTTTCAAACTGCGCCAAAATAATCCTCTTGAGCCCACGATACTTTTTGCTTGAAGTGACAGCTTCGGAAAATGTCTTTTTCGCCCTCCAAGAGACATTTTACCTCAATATGCTCACTTTCGTGCTTCACTTGTATTCATTATTTCAACGCTTGATTATGCCTTTTACAAAGCTTATCGATGTTATTGAAATCAAACCAACATATCTAACACTCAACATGGTTATTGTCTAGATCATGCCATAAATAAAGAATACAGAAAAATGTTCTTATAAAAGAGTAAGAGAGAGAGATGAGACTGTAATTTTTACCAGGTTCGTTAACTCCTACTCCTCGACTTAACGATCTCCCCTTAAGACTTTCCCAATCTCACACTATGGTTATTCCTTACAGGTGGAATAGCAAACCTTTACACATGAGCTAACGAGTTCGTCACACAAGTAAGAGGACAAACCCCTCTTGAAAATCAATGAGCTTCACTCACTCAAAGATCACAATCCTTTTTTATATAAAGGAATCACTCAATAAACACTCAAAACCCTTAGGGTTTATGAAAGATACACAAAGTATAAGCTCAAGTACTTTCAGTGATGTGTTTGGTTCTCTCAAGATCTTGGATCTCTTGACAATAAATGAGAGTTGTACTCAAGAGAATGAACAAAAGATCTTTTCTATCTAGCTTGTCACAATGATTAGAATTGAATGAGAGGATGCTAGCTTTCAATACTCAAGCTTTTCTTACACAAAATGAAGGATGATTGAGAGTAAAAGAGCTTTGAATGCAAGAGTAATGGAGGTTGTTTTATTCTTACACTCTATAACATCATATATATTGCTAAGCTAAAAGCTGAGAGAGTGAGACTCACTTTAGGAGAATGAGCTGAGAGTGGTGGTAGTTGAGTGGCATGAATGCTCTGAACTAGTCATTTTTAGCTCTGTCAGTCGACTGAGATGTTTCCATCAATTGCCTGATAGCTTGCTGTCGGTCGACCAAAATTGCTTCATGAGTTGACTGACAAATGAAATGAAAAAGGCTCAAAAGTCTACGGAGGTTTCGGTCGGTTGACACATGAAAGTTGGTGACTGACAAATAAGTGAAGAGACTTTCTGGAGGGTTCGGTCGACTGAAAATTGAATGTCTGTCGATTGACAAATGACATGCACAACTCTCTGTCTGGTTCGGTCACCTGACGCTTGAAGGTTAGTCGACTGATTTGGTGAATTAGTCGCCTGACCGTTCAAGTCTCATTTCAAATTTTAATTTGAGCTTATAAAATGTGAAAACTTAGCATAAACCCTTTGATACAAGTCACTCACCATCCTATCTATCCCAAGTCTTGATTCTTCAATCTTTGAAGCACTTCATTTGTGAAATGACTTTTTGTCATTCCTTTAAGCTTTTCGCTTTTACTTTCAACTTTGTGTCTTGTAACTTTGTAATACTTAACTGAATAATATCATTAGTACTAAACATGTGCTTAACATTTTGTTATCATCAAAATGGATAATTGTTCTTTTATTGACCCTTAGGCCAACAATCTCCCCATTTTTTATGATGACAAAACATTGCGTGTTTGCCAAGAGAGGGTGGCATTGAAAATATGCTCCCCTAACTTTATGCATATAGATAAGTACATTTACAGCAATAGGTCATTTCCAAAACAAAAGCATATTCTTATTAATTTAGATATCATTTCAAAAGTACAAATGGGAATAATAAAAGCAAAAATAAAATAGATGTGACCTACCACATACTAACAAACTTACCACAGACACACATACAACTGACACAAACATAACAACAATATAAAAACAACTACTAACACAAACACCAACACAAATTGCAATATGAAACCAACACAACATATGCCCCAAACATCAAACATTTCTCCTTCTTTGGCAGCATAAAAAAGGAGGGATAACATTTTTAATTTCCTCAAGGGTAAGGTCGAGAGCAGCAAAACGGGTGCTAAAATCCGTCGAGGGCTCAGTCACCTTCCTTTCGGTGAGTGTGACAGCCTCAACATTATGCAAAATCCCTTCCTCATTTCACTTGACCGCCCCAAGAATCTTGTGAAGGAGATGAGTGTGGGGTCGCGAAAAGAGGTAGCGGGACCATCCGGAACAATGGTGAGATCACCGGGAGGAGCAGTAAATGACGAGGCTTGGCCTTGAGTAGGAGGAGCTTGACGATGGCGACGAGGCTGTTGGGTCTTTTGTTGAAGAATGCCATAAGGATTAACTTCCATTCCCATTTGGCTCAAACACTTTCCATCCATGGGAAGGCTCACATTGGTCAAGGTTTTGTTTTCAGTTGGCACTTGGAATTGGTGAAGGATGTGGGTGATGAGAATGGGATAGAAAAGCTTCATATTACCCGTCCTCTTACAAGCCATCAAATGTTTGTGGAAAATATAGGCAAGGTTGAGAGGACGACCGATAAGGATACAATACATTATATAGGCTTCAAAATAAGATACGTGATCAAGGCCCCCGAATTTGGGCAAAATGGAGTAAGTGACCACTTTGTGAACTAAACGGGCTTCATAAGTAAGCTGCATAACTTCAAGGGTAGTGGAAGGAAGAATGTTGTCAGGGGTGTGGCAAATGACATCGATGGCGTCCTTGGGCTCGAAATCGCGGCTTTTGTGCCATTCATAGTGAAGGTAAATGGTTTGGCCAACGGTGGAAATACGGAACCAATTCCGAATGTCATCATCATTGAAAGAAATATCAATGCCAGTGACACAATTGGAAAGTGTGTCCGATGTGGAGTGCTCAACAAGAGTGGTGTAGAAAGCTTGAATAAGACGGGTATGAACGGGATAGTCAAGGGACACGAGATAGCTCCATTCTATAGCTTGAAATAGGGAGAAGAGTTTACTGTTCCACCCTTGGCAAAGAGAATTCTTAACAATGCGAGTTTTGCAAAGGGTATATTTTTGAAACTTACAAACGAAATCGGGTGGCATTGGGAAAGAGAGACTGGAGGCTCATGGGTGCATCTTCTTCATCGCCATCTATATCGTCGACAAAGGGTTGAGGAAGATGAGGAGGAGAGGGAGAGGAAGGAGGAAGAGGAGGAGGGCGCCGACGTGAAGCAATAGAGCGGGGACGCTTCCTACAGGGTTCATCGGAGCGTGGAGGAGCCATGAGAGTGTAGAGGATGAGAAAGAGAGGGAAGGAAAGGCCATGGGAGAGAGAAGAAAACCAATTTTTGAATGAGAAGGTTTTGAAGGGAGATGGAGTTTTTATAGATATAAGGTGAGATATATAGAGAAAATGAGAGAAAATGGGGGAAGTATGGAAATAAAAGGGTGAAGTGGTGGGGAATCGTGTAGAAGGGGGTTGAGAAACGTGAAGGGGATTTAGAGAAGATGAAGTGCATCGGTTACATAACCTAGAGTCGACTTAAAATGTGCGTGTCAGTCGACTAACAAAGCCCCATCAGTCGACTGACTGAGGAATATTCTGGGAATATTCCATAAATCAGTTAACTGAAGAAGAGATGTCAGCCGACTAAAATTCGAATTTCAGTCGACTCATGGTTCAATCGATTGAAATTCAAATTTCAGTCATCTCCCAACGCACTTTCAGTCTGCTGAACCTAACAGGGAGAAAACATGAAAAATAGGGCATCTGCCCAGTCGACTAAAGGGGTAAATGTCAGTTGACTGACAAAAAAACAAGAAAATGAAAATAAAAAATAAAAATAAAAATAAAAATAAAAAATAAAAACAGAAAATAAAATAAGAACAAGACATAAAAATAAGAAAAATAATAAAAACATTAATGAATGTCAACAAAAACAAATGATAGGAGATGCATAAACAAAAACAATAAAGTAAAGGAAATCATTTTACAACTTCATTTTCCATTGCCATACCAATTTCTCTACGGATTTTTGAAAAACTATCTTCTTGAAGAGGTTTTGTAAAAATATCCGCCAATTGCTCATTTGTATTAACAAAAACCAACTCAACATTGCCTTTTGAAACATGATCACGTATGAAGTGATGTCTAATTTTTATGTGCTTAGTGCGAGAGTGTTGAATGGGATTTTTTGAAATACAAATAGCACTAGTGTTATCACATCTAAGAGGCACATGATTGAAAGTAAGACCGTAATCAAGAAATTGTTGATTAATATAAACCATTTGAGCGCAACTACTACTGGCCGTAACATATTCGGCTTCAGCGGTAGACAATGCAACATAATTTTGCTTCTTACTAAACCAAGAAACTAGTAAGTGCCCTAAAAAGTGACATGTGTCAATTGTGCTCTTTCAATCAACTTTGCATCTGGCAAAGTCGGCATCCAAATAACTAATGAGGTTAAGTGAGGTGTCATGTGGATACTAAAGTCCTAAGTGAAGTGTGCCACAAAAATAACGGAAAATACGTTTAACGGCACATAGATGAGATTCCTTATGACAAGATTGAAAACGAGCACACAAGCACACACTAAACATGATATCCGGTCTACTTGCGGTAATATAGATTAAACTATCAATCATGCCTCTATATTTAGTGATATCAACACATTTACCATTTTCATCTTTCTCTAGCTTGGTAGTGGTACTCATAGGAGTTTTGGCATGTTTGGCATCCTCCATACCAAATCACTTTAGCAAATCTTTAGTCTACTTGGATTGACAAACAAAAATACCATCCAAGCTTTGCTTGATTTGCAACTCTAAGAAGAATTTCAACTCACCCATCATGCTCATTTCAAATTCTTTTTGCTTGTTATCCGCAAAATTCTTACAAAGTGATTCATTGGTTGATCCAAATATGATGTCATCGACATATATTTGAAGAAACAACAAATTACTTTCAATGGTTTTAGTAAAAAGTGAATTATCAACTTTACCCCTTGAAAACCTATTTTGAAGCAAAACACCATTAAGCCTTTCATACCAAGCCCTAGGAGCTTGTTTTAAACCATATAAGGCCTTAGTTAATTTGAAAACATGATTAGGAAATTATTCATTTTCAAAATCGGGTGGTTGCTTGACATAAACTTCTTCCTCTATGACACCATTTAGAAAAACACTTTTGACATTTATTTGATAAAGCATGAAGTTTCTAGATAATGCAAATGCAAGAAACATTCTAATTGTTTCTAATCTAGCTATGGCTGTAAAAGTTTTCTCCTAGTCAATGCCTTCTCTTGATTATATCCTTTGGCAACAAGTCTCTCTTTATTACGAATAATAACTCCACTTTCATCCTTTTTGTTTCAAAAAACTCATTTGGTACCTATTATAGTTTGATCCTTGGGTTTAGGAACTAAATGCCAAACTCGATTGCGTTTGAATTGATTTAGTTCCTCTTGCATGGCGATAATCCATAAGTCATCGCATTGAGATTCAAGAATATTCTTGGGCTTAATTTGAGACACAAAATCCATGAAATTACATAAGTCTCTAAGTTGAGAACGAGTGTCGACCCCTTTAGATGGATCACCTATAACTTGGTCAATTGGATGATTGATTACAATCCTTCATGATTTTGGAATAGAGTTAGTCAAATCATCATTGGATTGATCCCTGACATCCGTCTTTTTCAGGGGTTCTGTCACGCTCCGTTATTCCTGAGACTCCAATCCGGAGAATTAGCAAATCACGAGGTATGACGTCACAGAAAATGACCACTAGAATCAATAACAACAATGACATACATGGAATAAGAATGAAAACAAAGTATTCCATGCCACCTGAGTGATAGACACTCAGTAATAAATTATAACAAAAATCCGGCAAAGTTTCGTTTGTAAGTGGAACATACGGACAACCCAAAATCAACACAATAGAACAACCTGCCCATAAGAACAAAAATAAAATCAATGGCGCGCAGCCCAACATTCCAGAAACCTACTAGGGCCGAGGTAGTGGAAAGAAAACCACCCCTTCCTCTACACAACCCTTTGTAAAACCAACTGAGCCACCAAGCTTGAATAAGAGTACAGAAAATCATACGGTAGTGCTGAAATGATACAAAGGCACCCCGAAAATAATAAATACACAGAATGAAGATACAATACATGGGAATCTGCTAACAGCCTGGCTCCTAAAAGAATAAAAGAATACATAAGTATGACTACAGAAGGAGGAACAAAACTACCGTCCCAAATCACCCGTATCGTCGCCACTGAATAAGTCGTGTTGTATCCACCTGCAAACCTGCAACCTGTTGTGGGGGTGAGCAAAACCACGCGCTCACCATAATATCAAAACATCACACTCATAGCCGTCTAGAAAACGCTAAGCATCCCGTGTGCATACATCTATCCTAGGTCGGTCAGTTGTCTCATGTGACACCCACGCCAAACAGAGACCCCAAAATAATCTCATCAACAACCTCAAATCTACTCAATAATCACAATAAAACACCTAACAACAGAAATAACCCCAACGCATATACCAGATCAAATCAACGTATATATATATATATATATGTACAAGACCTCGTAAATAACTAATCATATCCCGAAAGGCGTACACAACCAGAGTCTAATACGCGCCCTCATCTAGAATACTACCAGAACTCACTTCTTATCCCTCCGTGCACCAAGCACGCCGCTCCAAGTTCTAGGAGATACATAGGTCACCTAATACGGATACATTGATACCATCTATTCCACAAGGGTAACATAAGGAGAAAAACCCTAGTACTAGATCAGACTAGACAATTACTAGACAATCTCCAATTCACAATGCCTACTAAGGCACATGAAAGGGTTACCGGAGTTCTTCAGTCCCAAATGGATGTCGAGGTCCTCGGGTTTTTAAAGAAAAACGTTGAATTCGAAGGATTCAACCGGTTTTTAAGAAAAAGTTAGGACCCGATCAAATCTGTTTGGTTCCAACGCCTCCGAACCCAACTAGAGTACGAGAAACCGCACAATGTGTGCATAAACCAACATTATGTCACATACTTGAAATATGACAGGAAGAGCATCAGAGAAGATAAACATAAGGACTGCACTAACAGTTGAGGCCCTGAAATACCCAAGGAATAACTATAGGAGAAAGAATAACTACTAGAGTTCAAACCGACAACCATTTTAAAATCACTTATAAACTTCTTTCAAATCTGGTCCTAAGACCTTTAACATTTATTTAAATATTTTTAAAAATAATCCTGAAAGAATGCCCAAACAAAACCGGGCACAAGAAGGAATCCCAGACAATAAGCTAGGAGAAACCTGGATTTATCGACCTCTAACGATGCCGAGATCTCGGAAATAACATCGAGATCTCTAGAATAGGGGGGCAACCCGTACCCTAATTCACCGATTTTACAAAACAATTTCAAATGGAAATTTCTGAAATTTCTTTCAAAAATGGATTTCTACCGATACTCCCGGTAATGAGAATTCAAAACATATTTTATAAAACAGGTATTTAAACTTCTGTCTTTCCAAAAATAGTTAACAAGTCTCAGGGTAAACGAAGAACACGTTTTATAAAAATCCCCAAGCTTTAAGTTTTCAAAACTTTGAATATTTGACTCCAAAGATCCGAACCATAACCGAGGATTCACAAATGGGGCAAACCATGCCCTGAATTCACTAACTTCACAAGAGTACTTACAGAAAGAGATTTTCAATAAACATGGCAAAGAACCATCTATAACTCATACACTGTCAAAGTGAGAGAATGGGCGATAATCTCAAAATTACAAAAGCTAAGGGAACGGGGTCAATCTAATGAGCTTTACTCGACCCTTACCCGAACAATACTCCATACTACCGGAGAGGTCTATCAATCATCCTGTAATGATACTAATCACCAATCATAAAGGCCTATGTGGCCAATATCACAATTTCAACTAAGTCTCAATATATTGCAACACAGCTCAACTAAAGCCTAACATACGAGGAACCCTTACGCCCCAAGGCCACTTTCACTTAGTTTTTCCATAACTACCAAAGATAATCGCCAATCGTGCCTTCCTAATATTCCCCTTTTCACTTTTCACCTGTTAACTTTAAGTTTTCACGGTTTCCTTTACACTAGGAAGTTCACAAATTTCATTGTAATTTAACCACGGTTAAAATATCAATCACAAACACCGCGCCCTAGCGCCCAAGAGAATAATATAAATCTCTAATTAAAATTCAGACATAACCTGCTTAATATCAATAAGCAATAATAATAGATAATCTCAACAACAATATCCATGCAATGACCATGCTCATGACCATGCAAATGCAACACAAGTGCAACCCTATCTATATGAGGGTCAAATAAATAACCCGGAATCCTAAACTGTTCACTGATGGGGCGACAAACCCACAACAGGAAGGGTGGGTGTCGCCAAATAGAGTACAAAGATCACAAGTCTGTCCGGAACCGGCAAGTGAGGCCCAAGCCCTCACCCCCAATGTCTAGGGACTCGAGAAATACTAGCTCCCTGGGTGCTAGACCACCCCCCTAGTCAGTTGTTGCGACTATCCAAACGGTCTATTCGTATACATATATATAATGCAAATGAGACATGCAACTCACACCGAAACAATATATACACCACAATGTTGTATGAATGCAAAATGCCTCCACATGAATTTAATATACTCAATAAAACGGCATAAAAGCCAAGTAATCTCATACAAATCATGCTTTAAAATTTAAATTATACAGTAAATCACTTCCATTTATCTCAAAATTATCCGGGTTCTCGATCACCCAATCTTTATAGATTTTATATGCTAGCACGCTTTTAATTTAATTTTCAATAATTGTTTTCAATTTAATCCACCCCAGGGACAATTAGAAAATTTAAATTCGTAATCTAATTTCTTTATAATTTACAAGAAAATCAACAACAAGGGAACTAAGACCAGGTCTAAGTTTTGACGTCCTTCGTTCTCGTGGATCCCCTAACATATTTTTAATTTCAATAAAATATAAATAATAGGGAAAAATCAATTAACCGGATCTACATCCACATACACCTTCTATAAACCTATTTCGAACTCAAGGGGTATTAAACTGCCTATATCGATTTAATTTAAATAGGTTTATAATTATTATAAATTTTCTGATAAATAATTTATTTAATTTCTCAAGGGAATTAATTTATTTAATTTCGCCACAAGAATTTCCAATTCCGACATCATTTAATCCATTTATGGGTATTTTATAAATTTTATAAAATTCCTAGATTTTCGTCTATCACTAGGAATTTAATTAAACGTTTTTATTTACCCATAAACATGCAACGAAGATGTATTAACATTTTCTACGCATTATTAGTGAGTTTCAAATATGCATATATTTAAGAATATATATATGTAAATTCCCACATATTTTATTCGCTTACAAACAGTCCCGAACTGTCCCGCTGTGAACAATGCCGACGCCCGAATATAGAGCCCGCCAACCAAAGTCGCCTGAAAATTATTTCAAATATAACGAAACATCTGTCTCGACAACCTATATGATATATACGAAGATCATTAGCAATTGGTTGATAATTTTGAATAAATCTAATAAAAACCAAACCGAAAAATCGTACCTATAATCTGAAATTTCCGGCAAACCACTCAACGGTTTCACACCAAATTCGTATATATCGTGTACGACATCGGAAGCAAGCTATTCTCAAAATTTCACACCAAACGAAGCCCGAATCGGCACTGAGTCAACCCAACTCGGTCCGGCCGAACTCATGACTGTTCGTCAGCACCATCGTCGCGCGAACCAGAGCCACCACGACGTCCTGCGTGACACCACGTCGCCGCTGTCGCCAGCCCTGGCTGAACCCTAGGTCGCGAACCACCAGACCCCATGACTGAAACCCTAGGTCACGATTGAAACCCTCGCCCAATCGCGTCTGAACTGTAATTGCGGCCACCTCGCGCCACCACTGCACACCACCACTGATGTCGTCAACACCACTAGCAACCCGAGCCGTCGTCGTTGCTCTTCTCCTCTTTGACGAACAACCCAGCCACGAAACTAACCTTCAGTCGCGCTGCCCTGAAATCGCCACCACGTGTTGCCGCGACACCCAGCACCACCACCCATTATCGCCATCGTCACCTCTAACCTGTGAATCTCAGTTCGCGTCGTCGCTCCTCCTCAGTCGGCAAAATCCACCAGGCCGCGGTTCCTCTCTTGTGCGGAATCTCTCTGCCCGCACCTCTTTCTTTCTCTCTCACCCTCTCTCACAGATCGGTAACAAAAAAACTGATGGGGTAGAGGAGATACTACCAGATCGAAGAAGGAGAAATAAGGAGTGGTCTGTGCGTGGGGGGGGGGGGGGGGGTTAGAGAAATGGAGAAGCTTCGTGAATCCTTATCTCCAATAAGCCAAAAATACATATACCTATATATAATTGTATTTAAATATATTTATTAAATACCCACATATATATATATATATTTTCCCAATTAATAATATATATATACGAACAATAAATCCCGAAATGTACCGTGAAGCCCCAAATAAAATCACACGAGCCCGTAAATATAAACGGGACGCCCAATAATTACTATAACTGGTATAATTAGCTCGGGGTAAAAACTCAATAAGTCTAAAAATACATGTCACACAAGTACAAATACAGGAAAACAAACAAACTAACATAAATACCCCTAAGCACACAAGTCAAACAATACATAGGGGCACACACTTACAAACACAAAGTATGTCAGTCATACAAGGCACGTACTAAACCAAATACGAAAGAAAATTATAACTCCTTACATCACCTAGCACATCCTAAGCTTGACAAGATACTAAGTGATAACGTCCCAACTATATTGCGTAAATACAAACATAGAAAACGAGAAAGGAGAATACAAATACTCCTAAGCATGTCAGCTAAACAAGGCACATCAATCAAATGAAACACATACTAATCCCATTACAAGGGAAAACAAAACGTCGAACCCGTAAAACACTAAGTGCCAAACTCAAACAACTAAGTCGAAACCTTTAATGTCGATCAACAAAACGTACAGCCACCCAGTCGAAGCACTAAAAGCTAAATGTCTAAACAAATCCACTTAATCGACACTAAAGCCCATGTAAACCTCTAGCCACGTCCGAAACACAAAACATCATGTCAAATAGCGTAATCACCAAAGAAACCCTACGAAGTCACCAAAGAGACAATTGCAGAGTCGTGATGTCGAATCCAGAACTCACGTCAACGTTTCACCAAGTCAGAAACAATACTATCACGTCAAGTCATGTAATAGCCAAAGAAAGTCCACGAAGTCATCGAGGAGAAATTGCAACGTCGTACAGTCAAGTGCAGACGTAAACACGAAAAATTTATACTTGAAACACCAAGGATAACCATGACGTTATGAACAAGTGATGTCACAACCGAAATTAAATCAAAAAATAATTCCAGGAAATTGGGAAAATAACATGGGGTGTTACAGGTTTATTTGAAGGGTTGGAGATATTGAGATCATTTAACTCGTTCTCAATCCTTATAACTTCATAATCATCTAAGGTAATTCTAGAAATCGATGGTAGTGGTAACTCATAAAAAACAACGTGAATTGATTCGACCATAGTAAGAGTCTTTTTATTATACACTTTAAAAGCTTCAATTCTAGATGAATAACCTAAGAAAATTTCTTCATCTGATTTGGAGTCAATTTTTCCTAAGTTATCCTTGTTATTAAGCACACACTTACACCGAAACACTTTGAAATACCCAATGTTGGGCTTTCGACCATTCCATAATTCATAGGGTGTCTTATCTAATTTAGATCATATGATGACTCTATTGATGACATGGTAAGCGGTATTGACCGCTTCGGCCCAAAGGCTTCGAGGAAGAATGTGTTCATTTAACATTGTCCTAGCCATCTTTTTAGGAGACCTATTCTTTCTCTCAACAACACTGTTTTGTTGAGGATTCCTAGGTGCCGAGAAGTCATGAGATAAACCAAGTTCATCACATAATCTCTCTAAATATTGGTTATCAAATTTTATACCTCTATCACTTCTTATTTTCTTGACTGACAAATCCTTTTCATTTTGAACTTTTCTACAAAATTTATCAAGAATGGAGTGAGTTTTGTTTTATGAGTAATAAAATGTACCAAAGTAAATCGTGAGAAGTCATCAACTATGACAAGAACATAAAGCTTTACACCTATGCTAGCAATCCTTTCTGGACCAAAAAGATCCATGTGGAGAAGTTTTAAAGGTCTAGAGGTGGTGATATAATTCTTTCTTTTGAAAGGAGATTTGACATGCTTGCCGGCTTGACAAGCACTACAAACTTTATCTTTAGAATACTTAGTCTTTGGGAAGCCTTTGACTAAGTCATTTCTAGGCAAGTAGTGAAGGAGGTCCATACTAGCATGTCCTAGACGTTTATGCCATAACCAACTACCTTCGCTAGACGTGACAAAGCATTTAACATCTTGTTCATACAATTCATAAAGCAACATAGTATATAGATTTCCATTTCATTTAGCATTAAGTAATTGCGTTCCATCCTTCTTAACTATGCATGCATTTGACCTAAAGATAACGTCATAACCTTTATCACATAATTGACTAATGCTAAAAAGAGTATGCTTCAACCCATCAACAAGAAGAACATTATGAATAGAGAGAGAATGAGTTATACCGATACCGCCAATACTAGCAATCTTGCCTTTTGAGTTGTCCCCAAAAGTAACGTTTCCCCCTTCATAAGCTTGGAGAGAGGAGAAATTTGATTTGTCCCCCGTTAGATGCCTTGAGCAACCGCTATCAATGAAACATTTGTTCTTGTTGGTTGACTTCAAGCACACCCATAAAAAAAGGTTTAAGTGCCAACTTTTGGTACCCATATCATTTTGGGTCCACCTAGGTTAGTGAGACATGCAATGGTTCCTTTTAGAACCCAAATCATTTTAGTTTTGGCATTTTTGTATCTATGATTGCATACATTAGCCTTGTGTCCTATTCGCTTGCAAAAGTAACACGTAACATGCTTATGAGCGTTAGAAGAAGGTAAACTAGATTGCTTAGTGAATGTATGTCTTAATGATTTTCTCTTTTTCAAGAGAATGACATCTTTGTCAAACACATCATTTCCTAAGCCACTTTTTTCAATCCCTCTTCTTTGCCTTCCTATAATGATACTTAGGTTTTCTTTACCCTTGGTGAACTTAGCTAGAATATTTATTTGATCATCAATGGTTCTTTTTAAAAATTCATTTTATTTTTTTAACTTTTCATTAGTATCATCATGCAAGCTAGGTGAAATGGATGCGGAACAAGATGAATTACATGAAGATTTATTTTTCTTAAGAGATATATGCTTAATTGCTAATTTTTAAAACTCATCATGTAAATCCTCAAAAGCCTCTTGCAATTCATTATAAGATGCTAGCAATTCACTATAAGATAATTTAGATCTATCTAAAGAATCTACTTGCACCTCATCATCCTTTTCCATGAGATAAAAATTAGCCATTTCCTTGGATTCGTCATCCTCATCCGAGGGGTTTGAGTCGTAGTCGTCCCACGTGGCAGTCATGGTCACCTTCTTTTTCTTCTTTTCATCTTTTCATCATCCTTCTTTAGTTTGAAGCAATCTGACCTATAATGTCCCAACTTCCTACAATTGAAGCAAGTTGGAGGCTCTTTCTTGCTTGAATCACCTCTTAGCTCATTTCTCTTGATGAACCTTCCACCATTCAATTTCTTACGTTGAAGAAATCTTTTGAACTTTTGAGTGATCAAAGCAATGTCCTCGTCTTGCTCCTCATCCTCCGGCTCAATGATATCTTCTTTGATCGATGGTTTTAAGGCTAAACCATTCTTTGGTCTTGTTTCCTCTTCTCGTCAATGTCCATGTCATTGAGATCTTGGGATTTCTTTATTGTCGTGACCTTTGCATCCCACTGAGCCGGAAGACTTCTAAGGACTTTTCAAGATACATCGGACTTTGAGATAACCATACCAAGATGCTTAAGGCCATTCAAAATGTTAGTGAAGCGAGACATCATAGAATTAATATTTTCATCACTTTTCATAGCAAACAATTCATATTCATGCATAAAATATCAATTTTAGACTCACGAACTTAAGAAGTACCTTCATATGTAACCTCTAACTTATCCCACATCTCTTTGGCCGTTGTGTAAATGGACATACGATTAAATTCTTTAGGGCTTAAGGCACAATTCATATTGACTTTTGCCTTGGCATTCAAGGAGATGAGCTTCCTATCCTCATTGTCCCATTCACTAGTTAACTTGGTAACACGTTGGCCATCCACAAGCTTGAAAGGAACAAACGGACCATCTGCGATGACTTGCCAAATTTGGTAGTCAATGGATTGAAGATAATCTATCATTCTAGTCTTCCAATAACTATAGTTTAATCCGCCAAACCAAGGGGGTCTATTGTTCGATTGACCCTCAACATGAGTGACTACATTAGATGTCATGATTGTTCTCTAAGAAGGTTAAGCCTTAATCACTAGAGATTAGGCTCCAATACCAATTATTAGTCACTAATTAACCCAAGGGGGGGGGGGGGAATAGGGTTATAAAAATCTTTATCTCTTTTTGCACTAAATTTGATTTCAACTATAAAGTTAACAAGGAGCATGCACTAAACACTTATACAATTAATCAACAATAGATTATCTATCTATCCAATCCATAAGCAAGCAATAGTAAGTATCAAGTTAAATAGAGTATGCAAGAAATCAAATGAAAGAGTAAGAGAGATAAAGATGACACCGCGATTTTTACGAGGCTTGTTAACTCCTACTCCTCGGCTTAAGGATCCCCCCTTAAGAATTTCTCAATCTCACACTATGGTTTTTCCTTACAGGTGGAATAAAAAACCTTTACACACGAGCTAACTAGCCCGTCACACAAGCAATAGGACGAACCCCTCTTGAAAATCAATGAGCTTCACTCACTTAAAGATCACAATCCTTTTATAAAGAAAGGAATCACTCAATAAACAATCAAAAACCCTTAGGGTTTATGAAAGATACACAAAGTATAAGCTCAAGTGTTTTTAGTGATGTGTTTAGTTCTCTCAAGATCTTGGAATCTCTTGACAATAAATGAGAGTTGTACTCAAGAGATTGAACAACAGATATTTTTATCTAGCTTCTCACAATGATTAGAATTGAATGAGAGGAGGCTAGCTTTCAATACTCAAGCTTTTTCTTACACAAAATGAAGGATGATTGAGAGTAAAAGAGCTTTGAATGCAAGAGTGATGGAGGTTGTTTTCTTCTCAAACTCTATAACATCATATATATAGCTAGGTTAAAAGTTGAGAGAGTGAGTTGAGAGTGGTGGTAGTTGAGTGCCATTAATGCTCTAAACTAGCCATTTTTAGCTCTATCAGTTGACTGAGATCTTTCCATCAGTCGCCTGATAGCTTGTTGTCGGTCAACTGAAATTATTTCATGTGTTGATTGATAAATGACATGAAAAAGGCTCAAAAGTCTCTAGAGGTTTCGGTCGACTGACACATGAAAGTCGGTCAACTGAAAAATAAGTGAAGATACTTTCTGGAGGATTCAATCGACTGACAAATGACATGCACAACTCTCTATCTGGTTCGGTGGCCTGACGCTTGAAGGTCAATCGACTAACCAAGCAGCGAGTCGACTGATTTGGTGAATCAGTCGCCTGACAGTTCAGTTCTCATTTCAAATTTTAATTTGAGCTTATAAAATGTGAAAAATTAGCATAAATCCTTTGATATAAGTCACTCACCATCCTATCTGCCCCAAGTCTTGATTCTTCAATCTTTGAAGCACTTCATTTGGGAAATGACCTTTTTGTCATTCCTTTAAGATTTTCGCTTTTACTTTCGACTTTGTATCCTGCAGCTCTGTAAAACTTAACTGAATAATATCATTTGTACTAAACACGTGCTTAACCTTTTATTATCATGAAAACGGATAATTGTTCTTTGATTGACCCTTAGGCCAACACTACTCTCTTAAACGACCTCATAAGGGTCAAGAAACAAATCAAGGGAAAAGAGGTCCTAATGCTAAACCAACGGATAACCAAAACAACAATATCAAGGTTATGGACACCCACAAGTGATTAGGGAGACACCTGGACAAAAGAAACTGAAAGTGGATGTCCAAGTGTGAAAGTTATAAAAAGATGAATATTAGGGATTCAATAGTTTTAGGAAAAAAGTTTTAATACTCGAACCAATCCATTTGGCATCCATGCCCCTAACTTGTGTAAAAACCTAAATCACCTAGATGGTGACATCAAGCAACCAAGAAGGAGAGAAAGGCAACATTATGTGTGTGCACTAAACAACAAGTCTCATACCCGATACTTAGAAATGAGCGGAAGCAAAAATGAAACAAGATGACACATTTCAAAAACTCTACAGGCCGAGATCTTGAGAAAGAAGCCTCGGAATCTCGAGAATGTTTAAAAGTAGGTTTCTTTAATAATCTACACAAAAAATAACTGTCTTGCCCCTGGTATCCGTTATTTGCCATCACCGACTTTTAAGAGTTAAAAATCTTTATAAATAGGATTCTAATATCACTTTTTAAAGTACGAAAACTTGTCGGGGCTACAGGGGTGAACGAAAATGAGTTTTTCTTTTAAATACGAAAGAGTTTGTTTATAAATCTTGAAAAACATCGTTTCCGAATGACATCCTGATAAGAACGACTACAACTCCAAGGAAGAACATAATCACTAAGGACGTTAAGGGTCCTAAATGGCCGTTGCCGCGAAACCAATTAAGTTCAATTGTCATCTTGTCTAACTCAACCAAAATTTCAAAAGTAAGGTTAATAATCCATTCCTCAAAAGGTGAAAGACATCTAATGACCGATACTACACAATCAACTAGGTTCATAATTTCATCACCCGTCTTCTCTAAGGCCTCAACTCACAATTGACGCTAAAATCTACCACTAACCTCATCCAAAGAGGTCACTAACCCAACATACTTAACCCTCAAATGGCATAAAAGTACATACCACAAGTATAAGAATTTACATTTAATTATACTTTAAAAATAAGGGATGTAAATTGTATTTTCACTTTATCTACTTTCAGTTGAGCATTATATTAAAAAATGAATTTATTTATCAACATTCATAATAAACATGCTCCAAAATTATATGTAATAATATCATGATCTACATGTAAAATGAAATCACATAATGACAACATCAATGCAATGTGACACACCACCTCATGGTACACACACCAACCACTATGGTCACGGATATAAGTGTCGCCAAGTTGTTCACTTGAAACCGATGTACACTCTCTATAAAGGAAGCTCAATACACGGACAAACTGCGATTTATGATTCGAAGATCGAATGCATGGACAAACCGTGACTTATGATATGAAGATCGAATGCACGGACAAACCGCAACTTATGATATAGAGATTGAATGAATGGACAAACCGTCACCTCGATTGTGGCGCACTCCACCCGCTGGCGTAACCAACCCAATATCACAATTCTCGGACATACTAGTTCCGTATGTTGGGAACATCCCCTGGCCAGATGTTGCGACGATCCGACTCAAGTCCACTCACACATGGTTACACGACCGGGCATAAACTGACACCAATTGAATGGCAACGCCAAAGGTGTACTCAATATGCAACTATGTCTCAAATGAACCATGCATCAACACAAATATGTAGTTCATCAATATTTATGAAAACATTCTCTAGCATTTTTTTAAATCAACTAAAGCAATAATCCACCAGGATATCAATTTTATTTCTTTTAACATGCTTTCAATTCAATTAAAGCAATAATCCACAAGGATAGGGGAATTAGAATAACGTTCTAAGTGATACTATTTCACACTTCGAAATTCATATTAATTAAATATTTAATTTCACTAATCAATGAAAATGGGAACGTACCCAACCGCGCCTACACGTATATACTAACCTACGTCTAGCGTTACTAAGTCCAATCATACCATTGGAACTAGCATAATCTACTATTAAGGCCACAACACAAACTCATATATATATATCCTCGTATACTCCTACATATACATATAAACATACAAGCATGATTTTTAATCCTAAACTGAATTTCTAAACCACATCGTATAACCATCTCTAGCATGCTCAAAATTATAAACTCAACAAACGCATAAAGTCTAGGGCTTAGGAAACCCTTATGACAAGGTGCATTCCTACTGAACCAAAACTGAGAGGGTTAGAGGGACTCCCACCATAATACACGTGCTAAAATCAGCTCCGAAACACGTTCACGTCCAAAAGCATGGCCCATCGATGAATGGTGTCTGCGCCCGAAAGTGGGGCCCACCGACAAACATTTTCCAAATAAATTTTCAAATACGCCAAAACATCCTTCTTGTCGACCTATTCAACATTGTCGAAGCACATTAACAATAGGTTAAATAATTTGAACAAATTAGAGAAATACCGAAACAAATTTTGTACCTATTTTCTCGATTTCCCGACAATTCGTCAAATGGATTCGCACCAAATTGAATATGTCTTACACGAAACTGAGACCCATCTTTCCCCTAAAAATCACGACCATCGGAGCTCGGGAAGCAGCCGAATCGGCAGCGTGAAATATGGCTGAAGTCGGCCCTCAGCGCGCCACCGCGGCTGCTCCACCGCGACAACCACCAGCGCCATCGCGCACCACCAACGACCCCTACCGTCGCCATTGCTGCCTAAGCGACCTTCTCCTCCTTGCGACTTCCCTCACATCCCTTTTTCTCTTGTCGATCAATAGGAGAAGATGGTGAAGAAGACACTCAGGTCTGAGGGTGTAGAGAGAGTCGTCGATGAAGACAGAGAAGAAGCAAGGTGGTGAAAAAGAATGAATGTGGTCGGCTCTCTCTTCTCCCAAGCCGACAATTACATGTATATATATAATTTCCATTAATTTATATAAATAAATACCCAAATATATATATATAATTTCAATTTAAAAATATATATATACAATAAATCGTGAAAAATATGCGACTTATGATTCGAAGATCAAATGCACGGACAAACCGCGACTTGTTATATGAAGATCAAATGCACGGACAAACCGCGACTCATGATACGAAGATCGATTGCACAGACAAACTGTCACTTCGAGATTGTCGCACTCCACCAGGTGGGCGCAACCAACCCTATACCACAATTCTCGAACAAACTAGTTCCGTAGGTTGGGAACACCCCCTGACCAGATGTTGTGACGATCCGACTTAAGTCTACTCACACAAGGTTACACGACCAGGCATAAACTGACACCAATTGAATGACAATGCAAAATGTATACTCAATATGCAACTATGTCTCAAATAAACCATGCATCAATACAAATATGTAATTCATCAATATTTATGAAAACATTCTCTAATATGCTTTTAAATCAACTAAATCAATAATCCACCAAGATATCAATTTCATTTCTTTTAACATGCTTTCAATTCATTAAGACAACTACATATATATATATATATATATATATATATATAATTTTCATTAATTTATATATATAAATACCCGAATATATATATAATTTTAATTTAAAATATATATACAATAAATCATGAAATATACCGGGAACCCCTAAATAAAATCACGTGAGCCTGAAAAGTAAACGGGACACCCGATAAATAATACAAATGGAAATAAATAATTTGGGTAATGAAATCTAATTACCGGAACACTGAGTAAGTCCCGAACCTACCGAAACTCCAAGAATAACTGAACCTTAACATTTATCAAGCAAATCACAAAATATCGTCACGGAAATATACTCGTATGGAAACAAGTACAAACATCAAGAAACAATTAAATGGAGCAAGCAAACTCTAAGCGCTACGTCAAATCTCTAAAAGCACAAATGCCATAACTGAAACAACCAAGGCGGAACCTTAAACGTCGAACAAACAAAACGTGTAGCCATCCAGTCGAAATATTAACGTTAAACGTCAAAATAATACCGCGTAGTCGGCAACAAGAAAGTCCACAAAGTCGTTCAGGAGAAATCCTAAGCTGTCAAGTCGAGTCCAAATGCAAACGAGAAAAATTTACGCGTACAAAACACCAAGAGTAAACAAGACGTCATGAACAAGTGACGTTACAACCGAAAATAAATCAGAAATAATTTCAGAAAAAAGGAAAATAATACGGGATGTTACATTACGCCCTCCAACAAAACCGAGCCCTCCTTGCATTCCAAAGAATCATGGACAAATAATACGCAAAAATTGTGCAGAAACACTAGACCTATTTAGAATAAAAATATAACAGTTTAGGATTTGAAAACTCTCTACAGATTTTGCTACTGCTCCTTTAAAGGAGATAATTCAAAAGTACTCATTCTCACTATTAGAGGCATGGTTCTCAATTTGTGTTTCTAAATTAAGTTTTGTAAAACTAAAGCATGATTTGCATTCCATATGATATTTATCATGATCCTAAGAATGGTTAACATAAAGTTTCGACATTTAGTGTCACTAGAAAAAGACTCAAATTAACAAAATTTATAATATTCAACGCAAGATATTACGAATTATCATGCTAAAGAATAACCATATCGACTCCTGCAGGCAGATTTGCTTTGATCTCCATAGCACGCTCTTTTGCATATTGTGTCTTTGCGGTTTCCTCAAACATCCATTGGGGTGGCGGCGTCATAAATTCTGTAAAATCTGCAAAGTGGGGATCAATAATAATCTTCTCTAACATGACAGCATTCGTAATCAAGTATTCAACAAGCTCAACGTCTATAAGACGCCCAACAAACCCAACCACTTCCACCTCCTTTAGGCATTGATGTGAGCGCTTCAAACTTGTGCGCATTCTTCTGTTTACTTCCTTAAAAGTATAAAATAACTGTGAAACAAAAAAGTCGTAATTCGTGTTAAAAAATAGATAACTGTGTGCAGCACTTTCATACAATAAAAACACAAAATAAATACTTAAATAACATTATTTTGCACTCATGTTCTTAGTGTGACCTGTTTGATATTATTTGTGACACAATAGAGCCATAACCTCGCATTTTAACGGTAATTACAAAATACAAAACATGATTGAAAAAAGGCATATTACAGGGCATATTACAGGGATGCATGTCCGTGACCCATGTCCCTCGGAAAATTTGGGAGAAACAATCCTCTATGAAAATATCAGGGATCCAAGATTAGGAAAACGTGTAAAAAGAATATTCCGGTTGATATAACCCATAGCGATTGAAATAACATCCATAGTAATCGAAATGCATGAATGTTTCGCTACAATTTATCGATAGCAGAAATTCATGTAAGTGCGAGTAATTCCAACTCATGATTTGTCTCAACATTATAGATCCATAAAACCGAACTGTTTATGACCTTCCCGTGCCTTGTCTTTCCAATGGAAATCTTTCAACAGATGAAACAAGAAAAATATATCTAAAATAACTAACTTTGTTAGTGCAAATTGTGATACATATATTAAGGACAAAAATCTTCTACTTAACGTTAAGGAGCTGCAATATGTAATTATTTTAATTCTACTTAAAAATCTATTATTAAACTTAGTTTGCCAACTATAAGAACATATATAATAGGGTAATTTGCAATGACACCCCCTGAGATTTCGGTCAATTGCAGATAGATGTTGGTCAACGCAATATTTTACAGAAATACCTCTTGAGGTTTGTAAAGTGTTGCAATCACACCCCCTGAAGGCATTAAATGACTTTAGTGCCCTTGATTATTTTAATTTTCATGTGAAATCTTTAAGTTACCCCATGCCTAAGCCATACACTTTACCCATAACACAAACTACCATTATCATCACACTATTATTATTAAAAAATCTATTATAAATAAATAAGATATACAATATATAATTTTATTTTAAATACAAAAATTCAAAAACATTAAAAATATTTTGAAAAATAAATTTAAAGGTAAATTCTATCACTAAAAAAGTTTCATCAACAATAATAATAAACAAATCCCATTATTTAATTACTGGTCTTAATTTTAATATATTATTATATATATATTTATTAAAAAATATTAAAGGGTTATGCCTAATAACCATTATAGGTATTACATATCTTATAAACAATATATATAAAGTTTTATGTACGAATAGAATTTTTTTTATATATTTTTATACTATTTCCAATCAATAATTTTAGTAAAATTTGATAATATAATGGTAGAATTTCTTAGATATATAATACCTATAATGGAATTCTTATTTAGATATGTAATACCAAAGAAAATCCCATTCCATTATGAATTTTGATAATATATTTGTAGAATTTTTTAGATATGTAATACCTACAATGGGTAAAATGTATCATATTTTAAATAAGATATTCCATTATATTATCAAATTTTATTAGAATTATTGATTGGTAATATTATAAAAACATATAAATTTTTTTTCTATTCGTACATAAAAATTTATATATATTTTATTAGATATGAGATACCTATAATGGTTATTAGATATGACCCCTTAATGCTTTTTGAGAAATATTTATGTCGTAATATATTAAAAGTCAAGAGCACTAATTAAATAATGGAATTTTCTTAGTATTATATTGATGAAATTTTTTTAGTTTAAATATATGTTTCAAAATATTTTTGATATTTTTGAATTTTTATATTTAAAGTAAAATTATATATATTGTATATCTTATTTATTTATTGTAATTTTTTTAATAATAAGAGTGCGATGATAAGGGTGGTTGGTGTAATGGGAAAAGTATAGGGTTTAGGCACAGGGTAACTAAGAGATTTCACATGAAAATTAAAATAATCAAGGGCACTAAAGTCATTTTATGCCTCCAAGGAGTGTCATTGCATTACTTTACAAACATCAGGGGCGTCTCTATAAAATAGTGCGTTGACTATCATCTACCTGCAATTGATCGAAACCTCACGGGGTATCATTGCAAATTACCCTATATAATACATTGTTAATGGAAAATTTTGAGGTTCATATACAATGTGATCTACAACTTTATACACTAATATTTTCTTTCTGTAAAAAATGAAACTAGATATAAAGAAGATCATCTATGACTAAATAAAAAGATATAAATTGATTACCTCTAGTTTGAATTTATTCAGTAAAGGGGATGCATGTATCAAGCGGGTCCAACCAAGAAGGCTTTCAAAATCATCTGCCTGAACTTTCAATGTCAAGTGCTTGAGCTTTGTAAATTCCGGGAAAAAGTCTCGTGATCCAAGATCCTGAAGAAGCTAAACTCATTAAAGCATAATAAAATAACAAGGGTATTGAAAATTGCAATTGAGATATACCACTAACCTTCCTCACAATGCCAATTGAGAGTGTCTCAAGCTGAGAAAAATAGACTGAGTTTGAAGGCTGGAAAAAATTGTGGCGTTGTGGCTTATTTGAGTAATCAAAAGTAGACACCTCTGCAAGCTGGAATGCATCCTCAATTTTTACATCTATTTTTGTGTTGTCCCCACCATATTTAAATGTCACGAGACTTGTTGCACAAACCTCAAGAAACCTCATATTGTGGCAAAATACTATCTCCAACGACTCCAGTCCAAGTGCGGAACCAGAAACTTTTAAACTCACTAAATCTTTCGAGCCTTTTACTAGTAAGGATACAAGAAGTGGACAACTAGAAATGAAGTGTTCAAGAATTTCTCCACTTATGTTCACATACTGAAAACTGAGTGATCTTAGGGAGTTAATGCAGGATAAACCTTCAGGATTTTTTTTATGTAGATATAACTCTTCATTGGAAAAGTGTAATTTTGTCTTTCTTCCACAACATTACGGTATCGTGGTTTGTGTCTTCTTTTTTTTCGACAGACCTCACAGAGCTCACTGTATTGTGATTTTGGTCTTTCTTCACAGACCTCACAGCCCTCAACGAATTGTGGTTTTAAGAACAGATCAAGCCTTTGAACTCTCTTTGCTATTGCAAAATCAATCCATTTATCAATCTCACCACTACAAGACATATGGAAACACATATTAACTCTGAACTCATCTATCGTTGAACGACAATGCGAGTCCAATACCTTATTCACCAACCCTATATACCTAGACCTTCTTTGTTTGTGTAGCTTTAATCTCGAACACTCATCAACTTCCGCACCCACAAATGTTTCCGTACCGTCAATGTTAAGAACCCTGTTAAATGCCCAGACTTGTTCCATAAACAAATGTTCCCATCGTTTGGAGAGTACACAAGTGCGTGCTGCTACTTTAATTTCCAGACAAGACAGAATAGAAGCAAGAATTTCATCCGACATCTGACTGAGCCGATCCATTGTGCACTTGTTATGCTAAAAAGTATACAGAACAGTAAAAAAGAAAGCTTTAGCAGAAACATCATACTAGCGCTCAAAATCATAATCAACAAATAAATAAAGCAACATCAGACTGATCAATATTCACATAGGTATTGTTACAAAGAGAAATAAATTTTAAAAAATCTGTTTTCTATGGTTTGATGATAAGTATATTAAGTAATAAAGAAATATGTTTCCAAAGGGAAAAACAAAATTAGACATATATATTATGTGGAATATTGATCCTAATTCTACTCAAGACAGCAAATCGTGATAATTTTGGAAGACATAGTGCTTAAGAAAATATCTCAATCATATCCCAATAATTCTAGAAGATATGATCCTCAAGATCAAATCTCAATAAATCACAGATATGATATGATATATAGAATCATTCCTTTTGTATACGGATTGTAATTTATTCTTTTCTATAGTTAATCACATTGTACATGCCTACATATATATATATATATAGGATTTACTTCAAGAAACCCCTATGTTATTCAATTTAATCAACTAATCCCCATTGTGTCCAGTTTGCCCCATATACTATCCAATTTAATCATTATGCCCTCTCCTCCTCACATTTTGAGTCAAAATGTCTAAACTACCATCCTTTAATAGTATAAGAGAGTTTAGTGAAATCAACCCTTAAAAAAATTATTTTTCGAAAATAAATTATATTTTTCATAAAAACTATAAATTTCAAAAATATATATATATTTCGGAAAATATGATTTTTTCAGAAAAATGATTTTTTTGCAAAAAATATATATTACGTTCCAAAATATGATTTTTTTTTTCGGAAAAATATTTTTTTTGCGAAAAAGTATATATTATGTTCCAAAATATGAATTTTTCACAAAAAATATATATTATGTTCCAAAATATGATTTTTTTTTCAAAAAATATTTTTTTTTCGAAAAAGTATATATTATGTTCCAAAATATGAATTATTTCCGAAAAATAAGTTTTTTGCGAAAAATATAATTGATTTTCGAAAAATAATTTTTTTAAATTGTTGATTTCACTAAACCCCCTTATACTATTGAGGATAGTTTAGGTATTTTGACTCAAAATATGAGGTGATGTGATATAATGATGAAATTGAATAGCATAGGGGGCAAAGTGAACATAGTGGGGGTTAGTTAATTAAACTGAATAGTATAGGGGGTTTCGTAAAATTAACCCATATATATACCCCTGTTGTTTTCTATTCTTTCATATATAGTCTGTTGCTTTACTTAAATCAATATTGTTTTCGGTTTGGGTGTTAAATTTGTTGTTTTTAAGTATCGAAGTTTAGAATTATTTAAATTAGGTTAAAGTGCAAAATATTTCCTGAACTATCGTCAAGTGAGCAAAATACCTCTCGTACTATAAAAGTGAGCAAATCAGTCTCTCAAGTTTTTAAAATTGAGCAAGTTGTTCTCCTGAACCCACTTTTTGAATGTCAAATTACCATTATACTCATATATTAACCTTTTGTAAAATATAAAAATAAGGGTTAACTTCATTTACACTCATGAGGTTTGTTTTATCTTTAATTAGACTTCCTTAAGTTTGAAAATTTTCATTTACACCCCTCATTTTTTCAAATCCACATCATTTACAACCCTTAATGTCACTTAATACCTAAACTGCCCTCAATGGTGAGATAAGTGGTGTTTGAAAACAAGAATTCAATTTCTTTACTACCCTAAAATTTTATTATCTCTATCCAACATTTTTCCACTTTTACCATTATTATCTAGTTATATAAACTATTATATATATATATATATATATATATATATATATATATATATTACTATAAACAAATTGTTTTATACCAAAAGTCTTGTAGCCTGATAGTATCACATTTCCTCCTCAAAGGGCAGGTTAGGGGTTCGTATCCCATGAGGCTCATGTATGGCTGTGTGAGTGTGTGAATGTCTTACCATTCCAAAAAAAAAATTAAAAAGCTAATTTTTCATGCCAAAATAAAAAATTAATGCCGAAATTTGACTAGCAGATTAGTTTTGTCTATTGACCGAAATTTGACAAAAAAATTAATGCCGAAATTAATGGTAGTTCAAAAACAAAAGGTTGGTTTTGTCTATTGACCAAAAGAATTCCCCAATTAACACCTAAAATTTGATGATTTTAAAACGCATTTCCTGTTTCAGTGATAAGGACTCAAACTGCCAAGCAACGGAGTCGTGACTTCAGGTACTAACCAAAGCCCATTTGGGCATAAAGAAATATAAAAAAATATTTCGGTATCAATTTTTTATTTCGGCATAAAAAAACAATCGTTTATAGTAAATTATATATATATATATATATGACAAATAATTTATATAACTAGACAATAATGTTAAAAGTGAAAAAATATTAGGTAGAGAAAATAAATTTTGAGAATAATAAATAAATTGAATATTTGTTTCCAAACACCACATATATCAACACCGATGATAGTTTAGGTTTTAAGTGGCATTAGGGGGTATAATTTATATGGGTTTGAACAAATAAGGGGTATAAATGAAGTTTGTCAAACTTGAAGGGGTTTGATTGAAGATAAAATAAATTTCAGGGGTATAAATAAAATTAACCCTTATTTTATATTTTTATAAAAAGTTAATATATGGGTACAATGGTAATTTGACATTCAAAAAGTGGATTCAATGGGCAACTTACTCAATCTTGAGAACTTGAGGGACTGATTTTCTCACTTTTATAGCATAATGATATTTTGCTCACTTGGGATATACTGGCAATCTAGATTAAATATCATTAATTCTTAAGAAGTATGCTTTAATTGGTTGTTGATTATAGAATTCAATGATGTTAAGTGTTTTAACTTCTCCCTTTTATTAAGCAAAGACAAATAGTGTACAAAACTACATCAGAACGAAAGATATAATCTAATATTAGTTACGGAAAGAAAAAAACGAAAGATATAATATTACCTTGTCATAAGAAAACTCGATCATAATTTTTAGAGTAACTAAAAAAATTTAATGTGCAAGAGCAAGAATCGTAGATAGTACAGGTGAGACGGATTCTATTAATAAATTCAAAGATTTTAAACCAAGTAAAATCAGAGGAAACAGCAAAACAAAAAGAGCAATTAAAAACAAAGCTTCAACAAAAATACTACTAGACTAAGTCCCATTACATCAAACACATACAAACCCCAAAAAAGGGGAAATAAAATTGCAAATAAAAATCCAAAGATATAATTGATAGGATATTACCTTATGTTTTTTTCTTTGATGCGTCTCTTCCTTTCTTTAGATCGATCATGTAATGGAGAAAAGGAGTAGGAGCCCGGCTTTTTTTTTACACGTTCTATACATACATACATATATATATATATATATATAGGTAGTTAGCTATTAGGGATTCATGTTATGTGCGTGAATCCTACATAATACGTGACTTACCGAATCCACCTTGCTACTTTCCCTACATATTTCTAAGTGGACTATTATATAATTTGTGGGTCACAATTAAAATTTGGACTATTCTATATATTCTAGTAACACCGACGTTTGCACTAGGTAAATTTTGATTTAGAATAATGTTATAAGTCAAGTCAAATAAAAAAATTTATAATAAAATTAAATATAATTAAAACTCAAGGAACATATTTACATATAATTTTATTAATAAACAAAATAATAATTAAACTTGATCCAACAACAATAAACAAAATTGGCATAAGTAGAAACTTCAAAAGAAGACCATGAATGAAAAAAAGAAATAAATATTTCATTTGTCCCAAAATAAGTGTCCACTTTCATAACTTTATTCATCTCAAAATAAGTGTCTAGTTTCGAATCCCAATACAATTTGGTCTTATACTTTCCCAACTTATTCCTCTTTATTAACTTTAAAAATTAATGGACCCCACTAAAAACTAAAACTATACTATATTTTCAAATAACAAATTTGGAAACACAAAATACTCCAAATTTTTTTGAAAAGTCAAATGTGAACACTTATGTAGGGACAAATGGGATAACTAAAGAAGAAATCCTAAATTAATTTAAAACAAAAATATCCCAAATATTTTCTAGTATTTCAAAAGTAAAACCATATATATAAGAGTTAAAAAGTGAATATAATTATGAATTAAATTATAAAATAAGTAGATAAATTTATAGATCAAAAGTGAAAAGTATGATTAATGTAGAATTCTATCCGTAAAAAACATTCCTACTAAAAACACAACCTATTACCTATTACACGTGATTAACCGTTGTGAAGGTCAAAATTCCTGTCCCATCAAAAAGAAGGCCCAATGACAAATATTCACAAGAAAGCAGATCCTAGCCTGTTTAGAAAAAACAGTAAGCCCATCGAAAAGGTGACAAAATGGTCAAGTGATTAGGCCCAAGTGACGAAGGCTAATTTTTACGCCCAAACTTGGGGCTCAAGTCAGCAACCCAATCAGATAAGGAATTGGAGTTGTATAAGGAAGTCAAATCCCTATAATAAAGGGATTTAATCCTAATCATAATGGGCCAAGACCTATCTATTCTTATATAAATATGGCCTTATAACCTTAATAAAATTCATTCGAGAGTAGAGCAAAAAACTGCATCTACACTTTGGGTCGTTTGTGGGAACCGAAGATTTTTATTGATCTTTTTTCTCATCTCATAACTCTGATTCTTCCTTTCTTTTTCTTCCCTTCCTTCTTTTTACAAAACTTCTGTGAAAGTAGCCATAGTGGATACAAGATCCTCCGCAGCCCTAGCCAAAGCAAGCAACGCCCAAGCCACCCAAATCCAGGCAATCATGGATAGGATGGCAGTGGTGGAAAGGAGAAACGGAGAATTGGAGAGGTAGAATGCAGAATTCTGTCAGAGGCAAGGTCAGGTGCCAAATCTTGCCGCTATAGTGGATCCAAACAACGCTGCCAACAATGGGGCGGTTAAGAGGGATCCACCCAGGAACAACGAAGACGAGAACAACATACAAGAGGGAACCGGAAGCAGACCAGCTGATGACCAGGATGAGATTTCCATCTGAGCACTCAGAGATCCACTAGCTCAGCCATTACCAACGATGAAGGACTTAGAAGACATGGCTGCTAAAATTCAGAAGCAAGTGTTGGAAAGCATGAAAGTACATACCCCTTCCATGAAGGATTTGGCAGCACATACCGCTGTAGACATGATCAAATCGCCTTTCACTAACGAAATTGATTAGGCGGAATACCCAAAGAAGTTCCGACTGCCAACTTTTACCCTCTACGATGGGATAAAAGACCTGTCAGATCATATCTACCAATACCAAACGAATATGACCGCCTGAAAGAAATACAAAGCCCTCCTATGTAACATGTTCCCTACCAGTCTGATAGATGTACCTTTCCTGTGGTTCAGGAAGCAACCACCTGGATCAATTGGAAGTTGGAGCAAGTTATGCGACCTTTTCAAAGCACAGTACTATGGCAAAGAGAGACAGAAGAAGATTCTTTCCAGCTTGTTCAGGATGACCCAAGAGAAAGATGAAAGCCTCCAAAGTTTCTTATCCAAATTCACGAGGGAGATGTCTTCCATTGACCAATGTGATTAATTGTCCGCGGTGGAAGTATGCAGGATTGCCTTGATTACCGGCACCAAGTTCTATGCCTCTCTGGTAAAAAGGCCCCCCAGTAACATTGGGGAGTAAAATTCTAGAGCTTAGGGGTATCTAAGAATTGAAGAGGATGAAGCCATCCGACGAAAGAAAGCAGTTGTTATCCGGTGAAGGCTCGGAGTGTGTTGTGGCATGCCAGTGTGACGTGGGAGGATGGCACAGTGGCATAAGTCCAACTTTGGAATCGGGCTTGGTAGTGTTGGAAAATTGCAGGGATTTAACTATAGCATCCTTGTAACCTAAGAAGATGATCTACTAATGGATTTTGAAATTGGAGGTCAGGAATATTAAATATGGCCATTATGACTCCTCGAGTAGGTCTGATATTTGTTCTGGTCACAGCTATAATAGTGTTTTCTGCATATATAGGGAAGAGAGTGTTCCTGATCAAGAAAGACATTCAACCACTTAGCAAGGCATGTGCAAGCCTTAGCTAAGACAAGTGTAGGGAATCTTGTTGGCTTGTAAAGACAATAACAATTGAATTATATCACAAAATTCATATTTAAACATGCTCCTCCATCACATGGAATAACATCATACTCACATATATATGATAGTCTAAATGCACCATGACTCGACACACCCCCCCGAGACACACGGCGCCCAACTCAGGTTAACGGATACATACTCTATCCAATTACTTGTAGAGTACCGCACCGACTCTTCCCAAGTGATTTTTCTCTCTATCACTTCAACAAGGAAGACGGTTGTACGAGAGCCCAACATGCAACTCCGTACGCCATGACTACCCTTGAGTCAAGAACATGAGCCTCTACTTGGACTCCTAACTCACATTTGATCGGCTTTTTAGTTCCGTAGGCGTGATACCTCCTGGCCAGTTGTTGCTTTGATCCGAACCCGACTACCAACACATCACTACACCACCCACATATTCCAACATCATGTATTTGACACTACATGAGTACTCAATATGCACATATGATTTTTCATCAACCATACTCCATCATAATATATGCTTTTTCTCTTTAGGCAATATATCATGTCAAAACTTTCCACATGCTCATAATATTACATTTATGATTTCTAAACCACAACATCAATTCATATCACATTTATGATCAATAAACAACAACATGAATTCATATCACATAATCATATTATCAAGGGCCTAAGTTGCCCAAAACCAACTCGTATATATATGTATCCACATGAATCCAATATAATTCTCGAAATCCCTTTTAAACATGCTTTTAGTTCAATTTAGCAAGCTTTCACATATCACATCTCAACATGACATGAAGTCCAAAAATCTATCCAAAGGAACTAGCCTAATCTCATTCTAAGGCTACCTTCCTAACACCCATATACTCATATGCATAACCACACTTACACATATACATAGCTATACCCACATACATACACATATATATAGGCATACTAGCACACTTGCATATAAGAAATCTCAAGTTTAACCACATAGCTAGCATGCTTCATAACCCTATTTAATACCATCAAAAATATTCTATACACAAAGGTTAAGTCACATAACATGCTATAACCCTAACTTCATATTTCCAAGGATATACTTAGCAAATTCATTTTTATGCTAGGAATCCTATAATCAATTTTACTCCACTACACAATCACAATATGGCTAGTTAGGAAGTTTTCCCCCTACCTCTTGAAGAGCAAACCACAATAGCTACCAAGCAAAGCCCATGAAACCCTAGCTCTTCCCCAACCGAAATCCATGGAGTAAACCGGTGGAAAGCTTCACCATGAACTCCTAACCATGAATCAAGCTCCAACACAAGAAGAGAGCAAGAAGCATTTAGTGGTTATAACAAGAAACCCTAACTAGGTTTGAAATGGAAACACACAAGGGAGGAAGAACACTTACCCATCTTTAGCTTAAACTAAAGAGAAGGACACCATGAACCTCTTCTATGTTGATGGCCACACCAAAATCCCAACTTAGGGTGATGAATTCCACCCATAAGTGGAGAAGAACAAAGAGGAAGAAAATGAGAGAAAATGGAGAAGAAGAAGATGAAGTCTTGCAAAGTGGAAGACTTGCCATATGTAGAGATTCTCCACTCACACCACTCACCATCCAAGGGTCCATAATAAAGATGGGAAAAAGGAAATGAATCCAAGGGCTAGGAATAAGTCTTGCCAAGTGGAAGACTTATTACACAAATCATAAAACCCATTAATTTGCCAAACAAGGCCTTATCATCCAAGGGCCTAGAATGAAGATGGGAAAGAATTAATCATCCAATGGTTGACAAAAAGTCTTGCCAAGTGGAAGACCAACAATAATGGATTATTCCATTTAAGTGTCAACCAAACAAGGCCTTATGATCCAAGGGTCTAAAACAAAGATGGGAGAATGAGATCAAGGGCTAGGAATGAGACAACACATAAAATGTGGAAATGACCAAAATATGCCAAAGTTGGGGTTAATTACAAGAGTGCCATCAAGACTCTTAATTACCCTTCTACCCCTTGTCATCCTCTTTAATTACAACTATGCCATCCATACACCAACACTTAGCCAATTCTCTACAATTTTCCCTAATTGCTCCAAATATGAAATTACTCATATACCCCTAGGTCATTTCTTTCCCGAAATCATTTCTAACAATTTTCATTAGTTAAAACACGAAAATATAACAAGAATTTCATATAAGTTCTACACCGAACGTCTACACTAAACTAGGTTAGAACTTTCGAGAACGTAACACGATTGCCGAAGCTCCAACGAGAAAACGTTGCACGAACCCTCGTAGTCGTTGGCGATACTCAAATCCACAAAACCGGAAACGAAATACCACGAAGTCGTCCCGCCAAGTCCAAAACTTAAACGCGAAAAATTTACTCGTACCAAGAATACACAAGACGTCATGAATAAGTGACGTCACAAAACGTTAACACTTGGAAAAGAATTCCAGAAAAGTGAAAGGAAAACGCGGGGCGTTACAGTAGTAGAGTTAAATTTTAGTTTAAACAAACCATCAACCAATGTACCATTACCAATAAGAACAGAATCTTTTACAATACTTAAGGAAGTACTAACAAAATTTAAAATATAACCAAGTTCAACAAGCTTCGAAACATAAATTAATTTTTTAGAAAATGAAGGAATATAAAAGGTTCTTTTTAGTTCTTGTGAAAATCCAGTTGGTAAGGTGAGTCTATATGTTCCAACCGCCTCTACATGTGAACTCATCTTGTTTCCCGAATTGATGAACCGTTCACTTTCCATCGGCTTCCTTAGGTTGATTGAACCCTACATGGTATTGGCAATGTGAATTGTAGAACTAGAATCAATCCATCAAGCATCATTAAATGTATCAATTAAGTTTGAATCATAAAACACAAAAGATGAGAGATGTCACGCCCCTAAATTCCAAAGACTCTCGAACCGGGACATCCGAGGAATCTGGGTTGTGATCCATACAAGGAGCGACCAATTAAGATACTAAATAACCATAAAATGAATGGAATATAATTAATAACAATAATTCCATACATAACCAAGCGGATGCTAAACCAAATGATACACAAGGCACATCGAGGCCCCGAAAGAATACATATCTATAACTATGCAACGATACCAAATATAAGGAAGGGATATGCTAACAGACTAGCTCCCAAGAAATATAATTACAGTTCCAATACAAGGGACAAGTAAAGGAAACTAAAATGAAACAACTCTACGAATGACCGTCCCAAATCCCGCAACAGCATCCGTAACACTCCGTGTCAAACCAGAACCTGCAAAAAGAAAACAAAAGAAAGGTGTCGTTGCACCATATGTTGTTCGTAGCTGAAACAATTCCTGCAAACTGGTGTATGGGACACCAAGCAAAAAGATGCCGGGGTTAGCTCATCAAAGCCCCGTAAGAGAAAAGAATCGTAACTATCACATCCTCTGACCGTCCAAGTCAAGTGCGAACCAACCCATGTATATGAATCTACCCTAAGTCAGTTAAATATCCCACATGACACTTATGCCAATATGAGACCCCGAAAACACATCCCTCTAGTCCCCTACCATGCATCAACAAATAGGGCAACTAGCACGTAGTGAAACCATATCACAATAACATATAATAAATGCACATATATATATATACATATACATATAGACATACAACTAATACAAGCCACTTAGTATAGACCACCTTATAGATCAATACGACTCGTACCCGTTAGTTCAATACTGAAAATCCACACAACACCCATCACCAAAACACGGGAGAAACATTGTTATTCATAACACTTCAGGAAAGATAACAACGATACTTCCTAGATCACGAGCATACCAAACTTCATAACTCCAATCACTATCAAATCATACCACTAATCACCTCATATGGTAATACCCACCATCATTTAACCCAACACAGGGGTAAAATAGTCACCTCAACCTAATGGAAGTCACAAAGTTTGCCAACAACAAAATAAAGTGAAAGGGATTAACCAACCCATCATACCGACCACTCAAAGATCACATGTTCGCCCAAGGGTAAAATGGACATTTGAAGGGCAAAAATGTACTTTCAAACTTTACTCCACCTATTTGGACATTGGTTAAACCATATAAATAAACGGAACCGAATTCAAAGCCCTGGCGTGAGAGATATGAATTTTTTAAAATGACATCGGAAAACGCCGACCAATACCTAAAGTTAAAGTACCTCTCTTTTACCAAGGTTAAAACAGTCATTTCAAGTGAAAATAAATGATTTTAAATTTTTAATTAAATATTTGGACATAGGACAGGCCCTAGAAACAAATGGGACCTAAATCAAAGCCACAAGGTGAGAGATATGCATTGTTTAAAACGATATCGGACAACGCCGACAAAAACAGAAAGATGAAGTACCCCACTTTCACCAAGGGTAAAAATTTCATTTCAAGTACAAATAAATGATTTCAAGTTTCAAATAAAATTTTTGTATCTATCACAATCCATAGGAACAAACGGGATCTAAATCAAAGCCACGAGACGAGAGATATGCATTTTTGAAAACGGTATTAGACAACGCCGACCAAAACAGAAAGTTGAAGTACCCCTTTCACCAAGGTTAAAACAGTCATTTCAGGGATAAACTGGTTATTTCAAAGTACAAATACAAAGTTCGTACTTAGGACAAGCCATAGAAAAAAAGGGGCTCAATTCGGAGTTGCAAAGTGGGAGAAAAGGATTTTTGAAAATTGGACGTCGGATGCCACTCAAGCAGCACTGCATTGAAATTTTCAAAAATGCTGAAATTTTTTCTAGTCTTGGGAAGCTTAGCCACTGCCAGATTCCAGCTTTTGCTTCAAAGTTCAAATATGCAAAAATGCGAGATTTTGCGATATGGCTCCGTTTTTCACGCTGTCAGTCCCGAAAAATCATAAATATTGGAAAAGTGAGTTTTTCATTGGCGGAACTCAAAAATAGTCACCGAGACCTCGGGAAACACGTAAAACTTAAACTTTGTATAAAAGTGATTTTTGTAGGTTTCATAAAATCATCCGTCTTGCCCCCTGTCTCCGTTTTAGTATACCCTCGACTTTTAATATGTCAAGACATTTTCAAAACAACTCAAAACCATTTCAAAACTCAAAATTGTAGTCAGGGTCATAAGGTAGGCGAAAATGAGTTTTTCACTTAAAGACGGAATGGACTCAAATACATTTCTTATGAAAAATCCATTTTCGGGAAAACAAACCGAAACCAATGGAAAGACCAAAACGCATTTGTTGATGCTCAAATGGAGCAAATGAATGAAGAACCGGAGTTAAAAAGCAACTCAAAGGAAATGGAAAGTGACTATACGCAAAGGCACTAACTCTAACCCCACCATACCTAGTTCGATATCCAAATCCATAAACTCCATAATGACTTATTCAAGAATGTCCACAACTCCAATGACCTTCCTGTCCTTATGATCACTAAAGGGAACCTAGTGACCGTTACCACGGAGCCAACTAATTTCAATTAAAACCTCTTTCGATTCTTTCAAACCTCAATGTCACGATTGATGTCACGTTCATACATCAACACTAACTTAGACCACAAAACCATCACCCACCTTCTCAAGGCTTCAACTCACATTCAATTCCATAGTCCACTACCGACTTTACTTATCACAAGAAAACCATTAAACCACCTCATATCACCACTCTAAGGCATATAACAACAAGTATAAGAATTTATCTCACATTATACTTTAAACAAGCCATGCAAATCATATTATCACATCCTTCAATTTCACTTAAGCATTTTAATAACATATGAATTGTATATATCGAAATTCACATTAAACATGCTCCTCAACCACATAGAGTAATATCATGATCCACATGTAAACATAAATCAAATATAGCAACTCAAATGCAATGTGACTCACACACCTCATGATACACTACGTACTCTGTCCAGTTACCTTTGTGGATACAAGCTCATCAAGTAATGTAGAGTATCGCACCGATCCTTCCCAAGTGCTTTTGACACTTCACACTTTCAACAAGGAATGCGGTTGCACGAGAGCCCAACTTATGACTCCGTGCACCATGACCACCAAAGTCAAGAATATGAGCCTCTCTAACGACTCCCAATCCCTTATCACATTTCTAGACTTACTAGTTCCGTAATTGTGAAACACCCCCTAGCCAGTTGTTGCGACGATTCGAAACACTACAACCTACACATGATTACACAACCCGCATATACCAATACTATGATTTGACACTACACGATGTAATTGATATGCATCCATGTTCTCAATAACTTTCATGTCCCATTACAATATATGTTTTTCTCATTTGCAATATATTGTACTCAATAAAACCATCATGCTTACAATTTCACATTTATAAACAATGGTTCATAACATGCTCAATCACAATACATGATTTTCTCATTTGCAATATATTAGACTCCAATTAGCACAATGCTTACAATTTCACATTTATAAGCAATAATCAACAAGGATGCTTTCTCATGCACCATTCATGATTCAAATCATCAACTTGTCCTTTAATACACAAGGATAACATTTTCATTCATTGAACATGCTTATATCTCAATTAAAGCATTTAAATCACAAGGATACATTCTCATACACAAGTAATGCTCCAATTCATCAAGTTGTCCCTTAATTCACAAGGATAATAATTTCATTATTTTAAACATGCTCTTAGTTCAATTCAAGTAATTTTCCCACAAATCACATCTCAAACATGACATGAATTCCCGAAATACCTCAAAGGTACTAACCAAAGGAGCTAGCCTAATCTCACTACCAAGGCTACATCCCTAGCACCTACATACACATATGTATAATTACACTTACACATATACACAACTATACCCACATACATATACACATATATATAGGCATACAATCATACTTTAATATGGGATATCTCAAGAACATCCACCTAACTAGCATGCATCATAGTCATATTCAATATCATCACAAGTACTCCATACACAAGGGTTAATTCACATAAACATGTTCAAACCCTAATTTCACAATTTCATCTAAGTTTAGGAATCCTATAATCAAATTTTAACAGCTACCCAATCAAAAGATGAGATAGTTAAGAAATTTTCCCCTACCTCAAGTGAAGAACATAGCAAACCACAAGGCAAGGACAATGAAACCCTAGCTCTCACCCAACACCGAAATCAAAGGAGAAAATTGGTGTAAGGCTTCACCATAGCCTTCTAACAATGAATTAAACTCCAATACAAGAGGAGAACAAGAATCATGAAGTGGTTCATCAAGAAAACCCAAAACTAGGGTTTGAAAGAAAACACACAAGGAGGGAAGAACATTTACCAATCCTTGGCTCAAATCCAAGAGGAGAATACCATGAACAAATTTCATGTTGAAGACAACATCAAACTCCAAACTTAGGGTGATGAATTAAACCCATAAGTGGAGAAGAAACAAGAGGGAGAAAAGAGAAGACATGAGATGAAAATGGAGAAGTCTTGTAAAGTAGAAGACTTATAATGTGTAGATATCCTCTACTCACACCTCTTCCTATCCAATGGTTAAGATTAAACCTAGCAAATGAAGGCTTAATCCAAGTGTCACAAAGTAGTCTTGCAATGAAAGACAAAAAAAATAATGCATTCTAGCATTGAAGTGTCATCCAAACAAGGCTCTATGATCCAAGGGTTGAGAACAAATATGGGAAAAAGAGATCAATGGCTAGAAGTAAGACACCATTTGAAAATGGGAAATGGCCAATTTCTTCCTAACTTAGGGTTAATTACAAGAGTGTCATCATGCCTCTTAATTACCATTCCACCCCTTTTCTTCCTCTCTATTTACCATTATGCCACTCATACCCCAACAGTTAGCCAAATTTCTACACTTTCCACTAAGTGCTCTAAATATGAAAATACTCATTTACCCTTCGGTCATTTATTTCCCGAAATCATTTTTAACTATTTTCATTATTCACAAAATGAAAATATAACAAGAAATTCACGTATTCACACCTATCAAGAAACACCCGTGAAATATGCTAAGCACCAAAAGCATAAAAATACCATAAGTGTTACACTAAAACGTCTACAATAAACTAGGGTAACACGTTCGGGAACGCAACACGATTGCCGAAGCTCCAATGAGAAAATATTGCACAAACCCACATAGTCGCCAATAAACAATAATTCACGAAGCCGGAAACGAAAGTCCACGAAGTCGTCCCGCTAAGTCCGAAACTTAAACGCAAAAAATTTACACGTACCAGGATTACACAAGACGTTATGAATAAGTGATGTCACAAAAACGTTAACACTTGAAAAAGAATTCCAGAAAGGAGCAAGGAAATGTGGGGCGTTACAAGAGATTACCCTTCTTAAGCAGCCAAGCCTTAAACTTTTGGCATTCTTTCCTCATGTCGCCTTTCTTTTTGTAGAAGAAACATATAATGGTGTCTTTATTATCAACTTTGCTAGTTGACGCATTCCCCTTCTTCTTAAATTAAACATTTTTCCTGATTTATCCTTTTCCACTAGTGGCTAGATGAGCACTTTCTAGCTTCTCCTGATTCAACCTTCATTCTTCTTGAACACACAAGGTAAGAAATTCATTAACTGGCCATTTTTCCTTATGTGTGTTATAGGATATCTTGAATGACCCATATTTAGTAAGTAGGGAGTTGAGTATGAATTGGACAAGGAATGCCTTTGAAAATGTGAACTCCAATGAATTCATTTGAGCTGTAATATTTCTCATTTCCATAATATGTTCACGGACCCCTTTAGTACCCATATGTTTCATTGATGATAATTTGCTCATCCGGGTGCGGGCTAAAGCTTTATCAGAATACGCATATTGTTGCTCAATAGCAGCCATGTATTCTTTTACATTGCATTCAGGAATCGAGCACCTAATGCTTTTCTCAACATGGCATTTTATGAGACACAAACTTAGGCGATTGGATCGCTCCCACCTCTCATAATATGCTTCTCACTTGGCGTATTTGAGTCCGTAAGGATGGGTGGTTCATCCTCACGAAGTGCCAAATCAATATCCATATGCCCCAATGTTAGGAGGATTTTCTCCTTCCAATCTGAATAATTATCACCACTTAAAAATGGGATACAAGATGAACCATTATCAACCAAACTAGATTAAGTTCCTGCAAAAAGAAAAACATGCCAAACATTATTCTACTTGCATGCACAAAACTGTATTGAAAATTTTAACCCATGTTAAAAAATTCTTTTCAAAATGATGTGTCATTATAACCATCCTATGGGCAAAGGTTATAACACACTAATATTTTGAAAACATAACTATATTGGGAAAAAATATATTAAACTAATAAAAATAAAATCTTGTGGGCATTTATATATTTTACCAGTTTAATTTATCCTTCATTTTTTAACCCAACAGATTTATAAAATAATATTATTTCCCTGCGGGCCAGAATAATCAATTTTATAAATCCACCATAATTTAATGCATATTCTTTAGTGTGATATAAATGTAAAAATTTATTTTATACCACAAACTCTATTAACCAAAGATGTTGTGGCTACTCTTTAGTTACATGCATTAAAATCACCATAAGAAGCATATCAAAACATACAATTCACTGTATTTGGTAATTAAGTTTGTCTTCATGAAGCCATTCCATATGAACTTATATGTAATTTTCCCATTCTTTAAAGATTGAAAAAACCGCTCGGGTATGAATTACTTTATCATCATATTTCATTTGGCTTCAGGTTTATGATGGAATTGTAACGTCCGGTATTTTTACGGGTTAATTTAAAAAATTTATTTAAACAATTATGTGCTGATGTGCTTAATGTGTTTAATTGTTTTAGCATGCCTTACATGTTGTACGTGTTATAAAAATTGTACGTAGCATGTTTTATTTTCATTTTTAAATTAATGAAAATTATTGAGAACGATTTTCGGAAAGAAATGACCGAGGGGTAAAGGAGTAATTTCACATTTGGAACAATTAGTGGAAAATGTAGAAATTAGGGCAAGAATGGCATTTTAGTAATTAGGGAGGATGACAAGGGGTAAAAGGGTAATAAAGAGTCTTGATGGCACTCTTGTAATTAACCCCAACTTTGAATGAATTTGGTCATTTCCACCTTTCATGTGTTGTCTCATTCCTAGCCCTTGATCTCATTCTCCCATCTTTGTTTTAAGCCCTTGGATGATAAGGCCTTGTTTGGCAAAATAATGAGTTTTGTGAATTGTGTAAAAAGTCTTCCACTTGGCAAGACTAATTCCAAGCCATTGGATTCATTCTTTTCTTTCCTAGCTTCATTTTGGACCCTTGGATTTGAGTAGGGTTAGTGGAGAATCTCTACACTTATGAGTTTCTCTCATTTGCAAGACTTCTCTCATACACCACAAATATCTCTCTATCTCCCATACGTTTCTTTCTCTCTTGCTCTCCCTCATTACACTCCTTCATCTTCTTCTTGTCAAATTCTCTCTTCCTTATGATGAGAATTTGAAGAAGGTTTGTGCATGAAAGTGGATGTTGGTGCTCCAAGCTTTCTTTTGAGCCAAATCTTGGTAAGTAAATTCTACTCCTTTGGAATTTCTAGTTTCAAACCCTAGCTTCTATTATTGGATTCTTGTCTTCAATTTTTGATTTATGGAGTTGTCTACTTATAACTCTTGCTTGAAACTCCATTGAAGCTTAGCTATCGGTTGGGTAGAGCTTAGTGTTGGCTTTGGAGGAGGTTGGGTGGATTCGAATCACTCTTGGTGGCATTACTTGTTCTTGCTTGCTCTTGCTTGGAATTGAGGTAGGGGAAAACGATTGTCTTTGTCTTAGTAAGAGGGTGTGTGCGTCTAAGTGTATATATGCCGTATATATATATACGAGTTGGTTTTGGTAACTTAGACCATGATTTAGGCCCTTGATAATATGATTATGTGATATAAATTCATATTGTTGTTAATTGATTTTAAATGTGATAAGAATTAATGTTGTGGTTTATTTATCTTAATTGTAATATTATGAGTATGTGAAAAGTTTGACATGATATATTGCCTATAGAGAAAATCATATATTATGATGGAGGTACGGTTGATGAAAAAAAAATCGTATGTGCATATTGAGTACGTCATGTAATGTCAAATTTATGGTGTTGGAATAAGCGAGTGGTTTAGTGATGTGTTGGTAGTCGGGTTCGGATCAAAGCAACAACTGGCCAGGAGGTATCACGCCTACGGAACTAAAAAGCCGGCAAATGTGAATTTCGAGTCCGGGTAGAGGCTCATGTTCTTGACTCCAGTGTAGTCATGGCGTACGGAGTTACAATTTGGGCTCTCGTACAACCGCCTTCCCTGTTAAAGTGATAGAGAGAAAAATCACTTGGGAAGGGTCGGTGCGGTATTCTACAATTACTTGTTGAGCTTGTATCCTCGAAAGTAATTGGACAGAGTATGTATCCGTTAACCTGAGTTGGGCGCCGTGTGTCTCGTGGGGTGTGTCGGGTCATGGTGCATTTAGATTATCATATATATATATGTGTGTGATTATGATGTTATTATGAAAGCATGCTATAATTGTAGAGAACTGTGTTGTGAGCATGTTGGGAAAACTTAATTGTGGTGTTCGAAGGGGTTCCGGATTGGCGTGAGAGCCATGTTGGACAAAAGACTGACCTAAGAGTAGCTGCATGTACCATGGGTGGGTTGTACTACTCGGACTACCGAGATCGAGGCAATGACGTTTCCTCTACTGGGTTAGTGAGCTCACCCCACGCCTTATATGTTTTTCAGGTGATGACCCCGTCGGGAGAATTCCGTAGTCTCTCCGTGGACGTGTGGATGTATGTCCGCCCTTTTGTCCGTAGGAGGCGGACCACACTTTATTTTGTTGGGAATTAGGTCGATAAATATATTCCTTTTTCCCTTGTAAACCAAACTTGTTGAAATATATTATTTTGATCCGGCTAGCATGTTAGCCGAGGTGGTATAGTCCATGTTTATCTCTTGGAGCGCTATGCGCGGGGATTGTATTCTTTTGGTGCACTTCGGTGCCGGATTGTGTAATTTGAACAACTATAACATGTTTCGCCTTAGAGCGTTTAAATGTCACTCTTGAATATTTTACTTGGAGTTATGAATGTGAATTGGATGATTTGCCATGAAATGTGAGTATTAGGTGTTTGGCCGAAAACGGCGTTTTTCTAGGTTTTCAAACTAACACTTTTCGATTCGAATGGAAAAACCCGTTTTCGCCTACCCCCGTAGCCCCGGTAAATTTCCTTGCTTTTAGAAACGGATTTAATTAAATTTGTTTTCTTAGATATTTTAAACTTTAGAAACCGGCGGTAGTTAAAACGGATACCGGGGGCAAGACGGAAGATTTTATGAAAACTTACAAAAATCATTTTTTTTTTCTAAGTTTACGTTTTTCGCGTTTCCCGAGGTCTCGGAAACTATTTTTGGGTTCCGCCAAGGAAAAACTTACTTTTCCAATATTTATGATTTTTCGGGACCGACGGCGCGAAAAACAAAGTCATATCGCAAAATCACGCGTTTTTGCATTTTTAAACTTTAAGTAAATGCAGATTTGGGCAGTAGCTTCACTCTTTTATACTAAGAAAAAATTTTCAGTTTTCAGATTTTCCAAAAAAAATCTCATTTTTTTGGTTTTGGACATGCCAGCCGCAGCAGGCCGCGCATGGCTGCAGTGCGCAGGGCTGCACGCGGCATGGCATGCCATGGCCTGCTGCAGCGGCATGAAATGTCCTATGTTTGGAAAATCGTATTTTCCTCCTCGGATGTCGGAATGGACCCCCGTTTGTTTCTATGGATTGTCCTATGTCCAAATTTTATAAATAAAATTTTAAATGGTCATTTTGGCCCTGAAATGACTATTTTACCCTTGGTGAAAGAGGGGTACCTCAACTTTAGTTTTAGGTCGGTGTTGTTTGACGCCACTTTTGAAAATTCATATCTCCTTCCTCGTGGCTTCAAATTAGGTCCCGTTGGTTCGTATTGCTAGTTTTAGGTACAAATTTTGTAGTTGTAGTTGGAAATTATTATTTTACCCCTGATTTGACCATTTTACCCTTGGGTGAACATGGTGGGTCAGAATGATTCGATCAAGGTACCGAGTGTTTCGGTTTGCCCCCTTTTCGATCCCGTGTGATCTTTTTGACATATTTGAGATGTTTTATGTCTATTTTACCCTTGTATGGGTATTTTATGACTGAAATGGATTTTATTTCATTTTTATTTCTTCCGCATTCACTCCCTTAGCTCTAAGGCTTGGGTTTTGGAGTCCTAGGAAATTAGGGGCGTGACAACTTGGTATCAGAGCGTGTTATTTCTCTATGGGACGACGGGCGAGGGTCGTTATCGCTTTACGCTTCTTGCTTGCTTTTATTTTACAAGTTTACGTATTAGTTCCCGTCTCTTGTACGTCGTTGGCTTATACGTGTGTCGGCATGGCTTTGTGGTTTTGTTTGGCGTACTATGGTTGTACTTGTGCCTTACATGTTTAGTTGTTGTCATGTAGAGAGCATGCCGCCACGTAGAGGTCGACCACGTATCATTAGAGAGGGTCATGCTCCGGATCATGTACCTCCGGTTGTGGACGAGAATGTTCCAGTACATCCGGATGTAGGGGAGCGTGTACCGGCTGCACCTTTCATGGATGGTGAGCAGTTTGCACGTGCTTTGGCGGCAGCTATGGCACAAATTCCTCAGAGGCAACATGTTGAGGACGAGGGCTCGCGTGCTCAAAGGGCTCTCCGGGAGTTCATACGTTTAGACATACCTACCTTTGTGGGCGGTCCGGATCCACTTGTAGCCGATGATTGGTTGGAGCAAATGACCAATGGGTTTGATATTCTCAGGGTGGTTGATGACGAGGTACGGGTCATGATTGCGTCGTTTCGACTTACGGGCGATGCTAAGAATTGGTGGAAGTCTGTCACAAATACGAGGGATATTCGGACTATCACATGGGTGGACTTTCACACACTTTTCTTGGATCAATATTTTCCACATCTTGCTAGGATGAGCATGAGGGACCGGTTCAATGAGTTGGTTCAGGGTGATTTATCAGTGACCGAGTATGAGCTTCAGTATACCAGTTTATCTCGATTTGCACCAGAGATGGTGGTGGATGATGAGGTTAAAGGCCGACGTTTTGTGAGGGGCTTGAGGGGCAACCTTAAGTCGAAGATTTCTGTGCTTACTATGCCGACGTACCGCGAGGCCGTTACAAAGGCATTACTTGCTGAGGAGGATGCAAGAGAGGGCCGACTAGCTCGTGAGGCTAGGGACAAGAGCTTTGGAGGTTCTTCATCTTCGGGCTTTGGGAGCAAGAAGAGGCAGCGAAATAGCACTCCAACTCCGGTTGCACAGCAGCAGCAGCCACCACAGCAGCATCGGGGACGGTCTACACCTTCTTTTAGGGCATCTCCGAGTGCTACTCCCCGTGAGATTGTTTGCTATCATTGCCAACAGCCAGGGCACACAAAGCCACGATGTCCGTCTCTTCAGCAGGGACAGAGTAGTGGTCGAGTACATAACAGGAGTTGCTTCCAGTGTGGACAGCAGGGGCATATCGCCAAGGATTGTCGTCAGGGACAGAGCAGTGGCACTCCTATGGGTGGGATTAGACAGCAGTCTCAGACTACACAGCCATCAGGTCAGTCTGGGTATAGAGCACCACATCAGCCGACACCATCAGCTCAGGGTTCTCAAGCTAGGACATCTGCATCGACTATCCAACAGCCTCCACGTCCTCAGGGTCGTGCTTATGCGGTCACAGCAGCAGATAGTGTAGCAGGACCTTCTATCGTGAGAGGTACATTTCCTGTATACGGTTGTTGGGCGCATGTTCTTATTGATTCTGGAGCTTCACACTCTTTTATTGCTTCTGCTTATGCATCTACTTTGGGGATACCTGTTTCATATCTTGGGGTACCTTTATGGGTAGACACGCCGATTGGGGGTAGTGCATATTTATCTGAAGTGTGTCGCAAGTGTGATATTGTGATTGCCGGACGATCGTTATGGTTCGACTTCATCCTTCTAGACATGACGAGCTTTGACGTCATTTTAGGCATGGATTGGTTATCTACCTTTCGTGCACAGATTGATTGCTTTAGAGGTCGGGTGTCGGTGTGCACGCCTAAGGGCGAGCGATTCCACTTCTTTGGTGATCGCAATGACTCCTCTACTTTTTCCTATTGTACATGGGGTCGTGACATTTCCGGTTTTCTTTTGGCAAGTCTCTTTTCCGACGATGAGGTTCATGGTCATGTCAAGGTACCTTATGTCGTGGGCGAGTATTGGGATGTTTTTCCCGATGACTTGACTTATTTGCCTCCAATTCGTGAGGTGGAGTTTGCTATTGATCTTGTGCCGGGTACCGATGTTATTTCCATGGCACTGTACCGAATGGCACCGGCGGAGTTGAAGGAATTAAAGGAGCAACTAGACGATCTCAAGGCGAAGGGTTTTATTCGGCCTAGTGTTTCCGATTGGGGTGCTCCAGTTCTTTTTGCTAAGAAAAAGGATGGTTCACTACGGTTATGCATTGATTATCGTAGGTTGAATCGAGTGACGATCAAGAACAAATATCCATTGCCACGGATTGATGACTTGTTTGATCAACTCAAGGGATCTAAGTTCTTCTCCAAAATTGACTTGAGGTCCGGTTATCATCAGTTACGGGTTAGGGATATTGACATCCCGAAGACCGCATTTCGCACTCGGTATGGGCACTTTGAGTTTCTCGTGATGCCTTTCGGTGTGACTAATGCACCGGCGGCATTCATGGGTCTCATGAACCGTATCTTCCACGAGTTCTTGGATAGATTTGTAGTGGTGTTCATTGACGATATTCTAGTGTACTATACTACGGAAAGTGATCATGAGGTTCATCTTAGGACTGTTCTTCAAATCCTAAGAGAGCACCGATTGTATGCTAAGTATAGTAAATGTGAGTTTTGGCTTCAAGAGATTAGATTTTTGGGGCATGTTGTTTCCGGAGGCGGCATTTCAGTTGATCCTTCGAAGATAGAGGCGGTTATGAGTTGGAAGAGACCGAGTAACGTTTTCGAGGTTTGTAGTTTCCTTGGCTTGGCGGGTTACTATCGACGATTTGTTAAGGACTTTTCCCGTTTGGCGGTCCCTATGACTCGCCTCACGCGAAAAGGTGTCAAGTTCCTGTGGGATGACAAGTGTGAAGAGGCATTCATTGAGTTGAGGACACGTTTGACTACGGCTCCAGTGTTGATTATTCCCGAGCGTGGCGTCGGGTACGTGATCTATTGTGATGCTTCTCACGAGGGACTAGGATGTGTACTCATGCAGTCCGAGAGAGTTGTGGCTTATGGGTCTCGACAGTTGAAGACTCACGAGCGGAATTATCCTACGCATGACTTAGAGCTTGCAGCGGTTCTTTTAGCCCTTAAGGGGTGGCGACACTACTTGTACGGTGAAAGATTTGAGGTTTTCTCTGATCACAAGAGTTTGCAGTATATCTTTACGCAGCGGGACTAGAACTTGCGGCAGCGTCGATGGGTCGAGTACATGGAGGACTATGATTTTGCACTCCAGTATCACCCCGGGAAGGCTAATGTAGTGGCGGATGCGTTGAGTCGCAAGTCACATGCATCGTTGGCTAGCATCTTTATTCGTGAGTGGCGGATGATGGAGGAAGTCGCAGAGTTAGATCTTCAGTTCCGTGATAGTGGGGATTCAGTGGTGACTTTGTTTAGCATGATGGCACAACCTTCACTTATGAGTCATGTGATTGAGGCTCAGGGGCACGATGACAACATTACTTCGGTTCGCACTCGTATTGCTAGTGGCGAGGTTGTTGATGATTGGGTTTTGCACTCCGACGGAGGTTATCATTTTAGGGGTTTACTCTATGTACCACAGACTTGCCGTGAGGAGGTTTTACGAGAGTTTCATAGTTCCAGGCTTGCAGTTCACCCAGGTGGCACGAAGATGTATCATAATCTTCGGCGTCATTATTGGTGGCAGGGGATGAAGAAATCAGTTGCATATTTTGTGAGCCGATGTCTTACTTGTCAGCAGGTTAAAGTTGAGCACCGAGGACCTGCTGGGTTGTTGAATCCGTTACCGATTCCTGAGTGGAAATGGGAGCATATTTGCATGGACTTCGTGACAGGGTTACCAAAGATGAGGAATCAGAAGGATGCAGTGTGGGTGATCGTTGATCGACTGACGAAGACTGCACGTTTTCTACCTATCCGTGAGAAGGATAATGTAGAGGTTCTTAGTAGGTTGTACGTGAAGGAGATTGTCAAGCTTCACGGGGTTCCAGTGACTATTGTTTCTGATCGAGATCCGCGATTCACATCACGGTCTTGGGAGGCTTTTCAGAAAGTCTTGGATACGTAATTACGGTTCAACACCGCTTTTCATCCTCAGACGGACGGTCAGTCAGAGCGTACCATTCAGATCCTTGAGGATATGCTTCGTGCCTGTGCTATTGATTTCAGAGGCAGTTGGGAGGATCATCTTCATTTGGCGGAGTTCGCGTACAACAACAGTTATTAGTCCAGTATTCAGATGGCACCTTTTGAGGTGTTGTACGGTAGACCGTGTCGTTCACCGACTTGTTGGGCCGAGGTTGGTGATGTTGCAATTTTGGGACCCGATATGGTTCATTAGGCGACCGAGAAGATTAGGATTACTCGACAGCATTTGGTTACAGCACAGAGCCGACAGAAGAGTTATGCCGATCGGCGTAGGCGTCCTTTATTCTTTGAGGTCGGAGATCATGTGTTTCTAAAGGTCTCACCTCGCAAGGGCTTGATGCGTTTCGGGAAGAGCGGAAAGCTTTCTCCCCGTTTTATTGGGCCGTTCGAGATCCTTGATCGTGTCGGCGAGGTGGCGTACCGTTTAGCGTTGCCACCGGATTTAACACGGGTTCATAATGTTTTTCATGTCTCTATGCTTCGCAAGTACGAGCCGGATCCTTCTCATGTATTGAGATGGGTTGATGTCGATGTTGCCGAGGACGTGTCCTACGAGGAGCGACCTGTGAGGATCTTGGATGCTCGAGAGCAAGTTTTGCGGGGCAAAACTATTCCTTTAGTTAAGGTCTTGTGGCACCATCACGGAGTCGAGGAGGCGACTTGGGAGCGTAAGCGCGAAGTACGGGAAAAATACCCGGAGTTGTTTTCTACTATAGGTACGTCTTGATTTCGAGGACGAAATCTCCTAAGGTGTGGAGGTTGTAACGTCCGGTATTTTTACGGGTTAATTTAAAAAATTTATTTAAACAATTATGTGTTTATGTGCTTAATGTGTTTAATTGTTTTAGCATGCCTTACATGTTGTACGTGTTATAAAAATTGTACGTAGCATGTTTTATTTTCATTTTTAAATTAATGAAAATTATTGAGAACGATTTCGGGAAAGAAATGACCGAGGGGTAAAGGAGTAATTTCACATTTGGAACAATTAGTGGAAAATGTAGAAATTAGGGCAAGAATGGCATTTTAGTAATTAGGGAGGATGACAAGAGGTAAAAGGGTAATAAAGAGTCTTGATAGCACTCTTGTAATTAACCCCAACTTTGAATGAATTTGGTCATTTCCACCTTTCATGTGTTGTCTCATTCCTAGCCCTTGATCTCATTCTCCCATCTTTGTTTTAAGCCCTTGGATGATAAGGCCTTGTTTGGCAAAATAATGAGTTTTGTGAATTGTGTAAAAAGTCTTCCACTTGGCAAGAATAATTCCAAGCCATTGGATTCATTCTTTTCTTTCCTAGGTTCATTTTGGACCCTTGGATTTGAGTAGGGTTAGTGGAGAATCTCTACACTTATGAGTTTCTCTCATTTGCAAGACTTCTCTCATACACCACAAATATCTCTCTATCTCCCATACGTTTCTTTCTCTCTTGCTCTCCCTCATTACACTCCTTCATCTTCTTCTTGTCAAATTCTCTCTTCCTTATGATGAGAATTTGAATAAGGTTTGTGCATGAAAGTGGATGTTGGTGCTCCAAGCTTTCTTTTGAGCCAAATCTTGGTAAGTAAATTCTACTCCTTTGGAATTTCTAGTTTCAAACCCTAGCTTCTATTATTGGATTCTTGTCTTCAATTTTTGATTTATGGAGTTGTCTACTTATAACTCTTGCTTGAAACTCCATTGAAGCTTAGCTATCGGTTGGGTAGAGCTTAGTGTTGTCTTTGGAGGAGGTTGGGTGGATTCGAATCACTTTTGGTGGCATTACTTGTTCTTGCTTGCTCTTGCTTGGAATTGAGGTAGGGGAAAACGATTGTCTTTGTCTTAGTAAGAGGGTGTGTGCGTATAAGTGTATATATGCCGTATATATATATACGAGTTGGTTTTGGTAACTTAGACCATGATTTAGGCCCTTGATAATATGATTATGTGATATAAATTCATATTGTTGTTAATTGATTTTAAATGTGATAAGAATTAATGTTGTGGTTTATTTATCATAATTGTAATATTATGAGTATGTGAAAAGTTTGACATGATATATTGCCTATAGAGAAAAACATATATTATGATGGAGGTACGGTTGATGAAAAAAAAATCGTATGTGCATATTGAGTACGTCATGTAATGTCAAATTTATGGTGTTGGAATAAACGAGTGGTTTAGTGATATGTTGGTAGTCGGGTTCGGATCAAAGCAACAACTGGCCAGGAGGTATCACGCCTACGGAACTAAAAAGCCGGCAAATGTGAATTTGGAGTCCGGGTAGAGGCTCATGTTCTTGACTCCAGTGTAGTCATGGCGTACGGAGTTACAATTTTGGCTCTCGTACAACCGCCTTCCCTGTTAAAGTGATAGAGAGAAAAATCACTTGGGAAGGGTCGGTGCGGTATTCTACAATTACTTGTTGAGCTTGTATCCTCGAAAGTAATTGGACAGAGTATGTATCCGTTAACCTGAGTTGGGCGCCGTGTGTCTCGTGGGGTGTGTCGGGTCATGGTGCATTTAGATTATCATATATATATATATGTGTGATTATGATGTTATTATGAAAGCATGCTATAATTGTAGAGAACTGTGTTGTGAGCATGTTGGGAAAACTTAATTGTGGGGTTCGAAGGGGTTCCGGATTGGCGTGAGAGACATGTGGGACAAAAGACTGACCTAAGAGTAGCTGCATGTACCATGGGTGGGTTGTACTACTCGGACTACCGAGATCGAGGCAATGACGCTTCCTCTACTAGGCTAGTGAGCTCACCCCACGCCTTATATGTTTTTCAGGTGATGACCCCGTCGGGAGAATTTCGTAGTCTCTCCGTGGACGTGTGGATGTATGTCCGCCCTTTTGTGCGTGGGAGGCGGACCACACTTTATTTTGTTGGGAATTAGGTCGATAAATATATTCCTTTTTCCCTTGTAAACCAAACTTGTTGAAATATATTATTTTGATCCGGCTAGCATGTTAGCCGAGGTGGTATAGTCCATGTTTATCCCTTGGAGCGCTATGCGCGGGGATTGTATTCTTTTGGTGCACTTCGGTGCCGGATTGTGTAATTTGAACAACTATAACATGTTTCGACTTAGAGCGTTTAAATGTCACTCTTGAATATTTTACTTGGAGTTATGAATGTGAATTGGATGATTTTCCATGAAATGTGAGTATTAGGTGTTTGGCCGAAAACGGCGTTTTTCTAGGTTTTCAAACTAACACTTTTCGATTCGAATGGAAAAACCCGTTTTCGCCTACCCCCGTAGCCCCGGTAAATTTCCTTGCTTTTAGAAACGGATTTAATTAAATTCGTTTTCTTAGATATTTTAAACTTTAGAAACCGGCGGTAGTTAAAACGGATACCGGGGGCAAGACGGAAGATTTTATGAAAACTTACAAAAATCATTTTTTTTTCTAAGTTTACGTTTTTCGCGTTTCCCGAGGTCTCGGAAACTATTTTTGGGTTCCGCCAAGGAAAAACTCACTTTTCCAATATTTATGATTTTTCGGGACCGACGGCGCGAAAAACAAAGCCATATCGCAAAATCTCGCGTTTTTGCATTTTTAAACTTTAAGCAAATGCAGATTTGGGCAGTAGCTTCACTCTTTTATACTAAGAAAAATTTTTCAGTTTTCAGATTTTCCAAAAAAAATCTCATTTTTTTGGTTTTGGACATGCCAGCCGCAGCAGGCCGCGCATGGCTGCAGTGCGCAGGGCTGCACGCGGCATGGCATGCCATGGCCTGCTGCAGCGGCATGAAATGTCCGATGTTTGGAAAATCGTATTTTCCTCCTCGGATGTCGGAATGGACCCCCGTTTGTTTCTATGGATTGTCCTATGTCCAAATTTTATAGATAAAATTTGAAATGGTCATTTTGGCCGTGAAATGACTAGTTTACCCTTGGTGAAAGAGGGGTACCTCAACTTTAGTTTTAGGTCGGTGTTGTCTGACGCCACTTTTGAAAATTCATATCTCCTTCCTCGTGGCTTCAAATTAGGTCCCGTTGGTTCGTATTGCTAGTTTTAGGTACAAATTTTGTAGTTGTAGTTGGAAATTATTATTTTACCCCTGATTTGACCATTTTACCCTTGGGTGAACATGGTGGGTCAGAATGATTCGATCAAGGTACCGAGTGTTTCGGTTTGCCCCCTTTTCGATCCCGTGTGATCTTTTTGACATATTTGAGATGTTTTATGTCTATTTTACCCTTGTATGGGTATTTTATGACTGAAATGGATTTTATTTCATTTTTATTTCTTCCGCATTCACTCCCTTAGCTCTAAGGCTTGGGTTTTGGAGTCCTAGGAAATTAGGGGCGTGACAGGAATTCTACCATATTTAAACAGTCGCGAAATCGCTCGGTTATGAATTTTCTTATCACCATAAACCATTTAATTACCACTTCATCATAAAAAAAATTACAATAATAATAACACATTCATATGCATCCAAAATAAAGAAGCAGTAATTAAATTTTAAATATTACAAACCAACTGAAAGAAAAACATAACTTAAACTATTAAAGATTACATGCCTAAATAAATAGAATAAAAAAGCAACAACCTAAAATATTACAGAACCAAAATTACAAAAGCAACATAGCCAAAATTACAATAAAGCCAAAATTACAGAGCCAAAATTACAACAGAATAACTTAAAAGAAACTTTAGGTTGTTAAATAAAAATTAACAACACTGTAATCACCTCAAAAAATTAAGTTAGCAAAATCAAAGTCTGTAATCACATGGATAATATGTTAGAAGAAACCATTATGTGTGAAAACCATATACTACAGTGTGAAAATTTATTGACACAAATACAAAATACTACCCTATTTATATATCACTATAACTACATTAAAACAAAAACGTTAGTGCTAACACATACGCAAAAGGAAAGCTACAAAATATATCATCCAAAACATACAAAAACAAGACTTTGTAATATGATTCTCAATAACAAACGACAACATAGTCAGTAGGTTTTCTCTGATACCAAATGTTAGAAAAACTAAATTTTAATGTAAATAAAAGTGTTGGATCACATACCTACTGCCATGTTATCAGTTTGAAACCTTTAACGTGAGTTGATTATGCGAACAAGAAACAAACAAACAAATCTGCGGTTCACGCCTATGCAAGTCTGTATGTGCATGCGATGGAGACAATATACACGTAAGGTTTACTTGTTAGGCATGGGACCTCTACAGATAAATCATATTAGTTTCTATATCATTTGTTTCCATCAAGCAAAAGACCTTTTATTGACATAGGAAAGTTGGTTAAAAAAACGGTTGTAACTTCCCATGTCACAAAATATAACTTCCCAAAACCACCACACAACACAACGTGTGTTATGTTATATTGACAATATTATATTGTACACCTGTAAGTGTGATAATATATGGCCACAAACACGTGTCTTACACCATATACTACAAGAAACTTTTAACTCATTTTTTAGCTTTTCTAAAATCTGGATTTCAATATTATTTGTTTCTAATAATGATCCTATCTTAATTACTTCTATGCTTAACACCATGTGTGATACTAAATGAAAGCATTAATTTTCTTGATGGATACACGAATCCGTTAAGGGGGCATGATAATTTTACTTGTTCAAACACCAGATAACCTTGTCATAGGGGGAGGGTTGTTAGGCCACCTGATTGATCAATACTCTTGGGAGAGTCTTTGAAGTGATCCCAGAAGAGTAAGGTCTTTCCAAGCATGATTGATTGTGAAAGGGAGTGACATGGAACATTTGGTTTTGATAGGTGGTCAAATTATTAAAATTTGATTACACTCGAGTGAACCTTGTGTATACAAAAGATTTTTGAAAGTATGGTGGTGTTTAAAAGCGATAGTGCGGTAAGAGGACATCATTATTGTTATTAAGAGTACATCTATATAGACTAAGACTCTAACTATTGAGTTTTAACTCTCATGTAAAAGGATTCTTTTTAATGTAATGGTAGCTGGTTTTAAGTGTAAAACGGGAGATTGTTGGAGTTATGTGCCCTAAAAACCAATTCTATATGCATTGGGATTTTATGATTGCATGAGATGCTTCATTAGAGGCGGATCTAGGAAAAAATTTCAGGGGGCCATATGTAATTTGTAATGAATTTATCCATAAAATGTATATTTATGCAAGCTATTAAATAAATATTTAAGATTTTAGGAGGGGCCATATGCAATTTTTAATGATCTTATTTATAAAATATAGAATTTTGTGAGTTATTAGTTGAATTTTTGAAAATTTTGGGAGGGGGCATGGCCCCCTCTATCCTATACATAGCTTCGACCCTGTGCTTCATGCTCCACAAATTGCATTATAGGTTACTTAAGTATGCATGAGATTTAGGCTCACCGGTTTCTTGCACCTTGACATTGTTCGCCATCGGTGATAAAAGTTGGAGACTTTTATATGTAGGATTGTAACACATTGACCTCTAAGAGATAGGAGCCCTAAAAACCAATTCAATATACATTGCGATTTTATGATTGCATGAGATGCTTCATTAGGGGCGGAGCTAGGAAACATTTTCAGGGGGCCAAATGTAATTTGTAATGAATTTATCAATAAAATGTTTATTTATGCAAGCTATTAAATAAATTTTTAAGATTTTAGGAGGGGCCATATGCAATTTTTAATGATCTTATTTATAAAATATATATTTTTGTGAGTTATTAGTAGAATTTTTGAAAAATTTGGGAGGGGGCATGGCCCCCTCTAGCCTATACATAGCTTCGGCCCTGTGCTTCATTCTCCACAAGTTGCATTATAGGTTACTTAAGTATGCATGTGATTTAGGCTCGCCAGTTTCTTGCACCTTGACATTGTTCGCCATCAGTGATAAAAGTTGGAGACTTTTATATGTAGGATTGTAAAGCATTGACCTCTATGAGATAGGAGCCCTAAAAACCAATTCTATATGCATTGGGATTTTATGATTGCATGAGATGCTTCATTAGGGGCGGAGTTAGGAAAATTTTCAGGGGGCCATAGGTAATTTGTAATGAATTTATTCATAAAATGTATATTTTTGCAAGCTATTAAATAATTTTTTAAGATTTCAGGAGGCCCATATGCAATTTTCAACGATCATGTTTATAAAATATATATTTTTCTGAGTTATTAGTAGAATTTTTGAAACTTTTAGGAGGGGGCATAGCCCCCTCTAGCCTATACATAGGTTCGGCCCTGTGCTTCATGCTCCACAAGTTGCATTATAGGTTACTTAAGTATGCATGAGATTTAGGCTCACCGGTTTCTTGCACCTTGACATTGTTCGCCATCGGTGATAAAAGTTGGAGACTTTTATATATAGATTGTAACAAATTGACCTCTATGATATAGGAGCCCTAAAAACCAATTCTATATGCATTGGGATTTTATGATTGCATGAGATGCTTCATTAGGGGCGGAGCCAGGAAAAATTTTCAGGGGGCCATATGTAATTTGTAATGACTTTATCCATAAAATATATATTTATGCAAGCTATTAAATAATTTTTTAAGATTTTAGGAGGGGCCATATGCAACTTTTAATGATCTTGTTTATAAAATATATATTTTTGTAAGTTATTAGTATAATTTTTGAAAATTTTGGGAGGGGGCATGGCCCCCTCCAGCCTATACATAGCTTCGGCCCTGTGCTTCATGCTCCACAAGTTGCATTATATGTTACTTAAGTATGCATGTGATTTAGGCTCACCCGTTTCTTGCACCTTAACATTGTTCGCCATCGGTGATAAAAGTTGGAGACTTTTATATGTAGGATTGTAACACATTGACCTCTATGAGATTGGAGCCCTAAAAACCAATTCTATATGCATTGGGATTTTATGATTGCATGAGATGCTTCATTAGGGGCGGAGCTAGGAAAATTTTTAAGGGGTCATATGTAATTTGTAATGAATTTATTCATAAAATGTATATTTATGCAAGCTATTAAAAAACATTTTAAAATTTCAGGAGGGCCCATAGGCAATTTTCAATGAGCATGTTTATAAAATATATATTTTTGTGAGTAATAAGTATAATTTTTCAAACTTTTAGGAGGGGGCATGACCCCCTCTAGCCCATACATAGGTTCGGCACTGTGTTTCATGCTCCACAAGTTGCATTATAGGTTCTTTAAGTATGCAAGAGATTTAGGCTCACCGGTTTCTTGCCCCTTGACATTGTTCGCCATCGGTGATAAAATTTGGAGACTTTTATATATAGGATTGTATCACATTGACCTCTATGATATAGGAGCCCAAAAAACCAATTCTATATGCATTGGGATTTTATGATTGCATGAGATTTTTCATTACGGGCGGAACTAGGAAAACTTTTCAGGGGGCCATATGTAATTTGTAATGACTTTATCCATAAAATGTATATTTATGCAAGCTATTAAATAAATTTTTAAGATTTCTGGAAAGCCCATATGCAATTTTCAATGATCATGTTTATAAAATATATATTTCTGTGAGTTATTAGTAGAATTTTTGAAAATTTTGGGTGGGGGCATGGCCCCTTCTAGCCCATACATAGGTTCGGCCCTGTGTTTCATGCTCCACAAGTTCCATTATAGGTTACTTAAGTATGCATGAGATTTAGGCTCACCAGTTTCTTGCACCTTGACATTGTTCGCCATCAGTGATAAAAGTTGGAGACTTTTATATGTAGGATTGTAACACATTGACCTCTATGAGATAGGAGCCCTAAAAACCAATTCTATCTGCATTGGGATTTTATGATTGCATGAGATGCTTCATTAGGGGCGGAGCTCGGAAAATTTTCAGGGGGCCATATGTAATTTGTAATGAATTTATTCATATAATGTATATTTATGCAAGCTATTAAATAATTTTTTAAGATTTCAGGAGGGGCCATATGAAATTTTCAATGATCATGTTTATAAAATATATATTTTTGTGAGATATTGGTAGAATTTTTGAAACTTTTTGGAGGGGCATGGTCCCCTCTAGCCTATACATAGGTTCAACCCTGTGCTTCATGCTCCACAAGTTACTTTATAGGTTACTTAAGTACACATGAGATTTAGGCTCACCGGTTTCTTGCACCTTGACAATGTTCGCCATTGGTGATAAAAGTTGGAGACTTTTATATATAGGATTGTAACAAATTGACCTCTATGATATAGGAGCCCTAAAAACCAATTCTATATGCATTGGGATTTTATGATTGCATGAGATGCTTCATTAGGGGCGGAGCTAGGAAAACTTTTCAGGGGGCCATATGTAATTTGAAATGACTTTATCCATAAAATGAATATTTATGCAAGCTATTAAATAAGTTTTTATGATTTTAGGAGGGGCCATATGCAATTTTTAATGATCTTGTTTATATAATATATATTTTTTTGAGTTATTAGTAGAATTTTTTAAAATTCTGGGAGTGGGCATGGCTCCCTCTAGCCTATACATAGCTTCGGCCCTGTGGTTCATGCTCAACAAGTTGCATTATAGGTTACTTAAGTATGCATGTGATTTGGGCTCACCCGTTTCTTGCACCTTTACATTGTTCGCCATCGGTGATAAAAGTTGGATACTTTTATATGTAGGATTGTAACACATTGACCTCTAAGAGATAGGAGCCCTAAAAACCAATTCTATATGCAATGGGACTTTATGATTGCATGAGATGCTTCATTAGTGGCGGAGCGAGGAAAATGTTTAAGCGCCCATATGTAATTTGTAATTAATTTATTCATAAAATGTATATTTATGCAAACTATTAAATAATTTTTTAAGATTTCAGGGGGGGCCATATGCAATATTCATTGATCATGTTTTTAAAATATATATTTTTGTGAGATATTAGTAGAATTTTTGAAACTTTTAGGAGGGGCATGGTCCCCTCTAGCCTATACATAGGTACGGCCCTGTGCTTCATGCTCCACAAGTTGCATTATAGGTTACTTAAGTACACATGAGATTTAGGCTCACCGGTTTCTTGCACCTTGACAATGTTCGCCATTGGTGATAAAAGTTGGAGACTTTTATAAATAGGATTGTAACAAATTGACCTCTATGATATAGGAGCCCTAAAAACCAATTCTATATTCATTGGGATTTTATGATTGCATGAGATGCTTCATTAGGGGCGGAGCTAGGAAAACTTTTCAGGGGGCCATATGTAATTTGTAATGACTTTATCCATAAAATGAATATTTATGCAAGCTATTAAATAAGTTTTTATGATTTTAGGAGGGGCCATATGCAATTTTTAATGATCTTGTTTATAAAATATATATTTTTGTGAGTTATTAGTAGAATTTTTGAAAATTCTGGGAGTGGGCATGGCTCCCTCTAGCCTATACATAGCTTCGGCCCTGTGCGTCATGCTCAACAAGTTGCATTATAGGTTACTTAAGTATGCATGTGATTTGGGCTCACCTGTTTCTTGCACCTTTACATTGTTCGCCATCGGTGATAAAAGTTGGATACTTTTATATGTAGGATTGTAACACATTGACCTCTATGAGATAGGAGCCCAAAAAACCAATTCCATATGCATTGGGATTTTATGATTGCATGAGATGCTTCATTAGGGGCGGAGATAGGAAAACTTTTCAGCGGGCCATATTTAATTTGTAATGACTTTATCCATAAAATGTATATTTATGGAAGTTATTAAATAAATTTTTAAGATTTCAGGAAAGCCCATATGCAATTTTCAATGATCATGTTTATAAAATATATATTTTTGTGAGTTATTAGTAGAATTTTTGAAACTTTTAGGAGGGGGCATGGCCCCCTCTAGCCCATACATAGGTTCGGCCCTGTGTTTCATACTCCACAAGTTGCATTATAGGTTCCTTAAGTATGCATGAGATTTAGGCTCACCGGTTTCTTGCACCTTGACATTGTTCGCCATCGGTGATAAAGTTGGAGGCTTTTATATATATGATTGAAACACATTGACCTCTATGAGATAGGAGCCCTAAAAACCAATTCTATATGCATTGGGATTTTATGATTGCTTGAGCTGCTTAATTAGGGGCGGAGCTAGGAAAACTTTTCAGGGGGCCAAATGTAATTTGTAATGACTTTATCCATAAAATGTATATTTATGCACGCTATTAAATAATTTTTTAAGATTTCAGGGGGGGCCATATGCAATTTTCAATAATCATGTTTATAAAATATATATTTTTGTGAGTTATTAGTAGAATTTTTGAAACTTTTAGGAGGGGGCATGCCCCCCTCTAGCCCATACATAGGTTCGGCCCTTTGTTTCATGCTCCACAAGTTGTATTATAGGTTACTTAAGTATGCATGAGATTTAGGCTCACCGGTTTCTAGCACCTTGACATTGTTCGCCATCGGTGATAAAAGTTGGAGGGTTTTATATATAGGATTGTAACACATTGACCTCTATGAGATAGGAGCCCTAAAAACCAATTCTATATGCATTGGGATTTAATGATTGCATGAGATGCTTCATTAGGGGCGGAGCTAGGAAAACTTTTCAGGGGGCCATATGTAATTTGAAATGACTTTATCCATAAAATGTATATTTATGCAAGCTATTAAATAAATTTTTTTGATTTTAGGAGGGGCCATAGGCAATTTTTAATTATCTTGTTTATAAAATATATATTTTTGTTAGTTATTAGTAGAGTTTTTGAAACTTTTAGGAGGGGGCATGGCCCCCTCTAGCCCATACATAGGTTCGACCCTGTGTTTCATGCTCCACTAGCTACATTATAGGTTACTTCAGTATGCATGAGATTTAGGCTCATCGGTTGCTTGCACCTTGACATTGTTCGCCATCGGTGATAAAAGTTGGAGACTTTTATATATAGGATTGTAACACATTGACCTCTATGAGATAGGAGCGCTAAAAACCAATTCTATATGCATTGGAATTTAATGATTGCATGAGATGTTTCATTACGGGCGGAGCTAGGAAAACTTTTCAGGGGGCCATATATAATTTGTAATGACTTTATCCATAAAATGTTTATTTATGCAAGCTATTAAATAAATTTTTAAGATTTCAGGAAAGCCCATATGCAATTTTCAATGATCATGTTTATAAAATATATATTTTTGTGACTTATTAGTAGAATTTTTGAAACTTTTAGGAGGGGGCATGGCCCCCTCTATCCCATACATAGGTTCGGCCATGTGTTTCATGCTCCACAAGTTGCATTATAGGTTACTTTAGTATGCATGAGATTTAGGCTCACCGGTTTCTTGCACCTTGACATTGTTCGACATCGGTGATAAAAGTTGGAGACTTTTATATATAGGATTGTAACACATTCACCTCTATGAGATAGGAGCCCTAAAAACCAATTCTATATGGATTGGGATTTAATGATTGCATGAGATGCTTCATTAGGGGCAGAGCTAGGAAAACTTTTCAGGGGGCCATATGTAATTTGTAACGAATTTATCCATAAAATGTATATTTATGCAAGCTATTAAATAAATTTTTAAGATTTCAGTAAAGCCCATATGCAATTTTCAATGATCATGTTTATAAAATATATATTTTTGTGAGTTATTCGTAGAATTTTTGAAAATTTTAGGAGGGGGCATGCCCCCCTCAAGCCCATACATAGGTTCGGTCCTGTGTTTCATGCTCCACAAGTTGCATTATTGGTTACTTAAGTATGCATGAGATTTAGGCTCACCGGTTTCTTGCACCTTGACATTGTTCGCCATCGGTGATAAAAGTTGGAGACTTTTATATATAGCATTGTAACACATTGACCTCTATGAGATAGGAGCCCTAAAAACCAATTCTCTATGCATTGGGATTTAATGATTGCATGAGATACTTCATTAGGGGCGGAGCTAGGAAAACTTTTCAGGGGGCCATATGTAATTTGTAATGACTTTATCCATAAAATGTATATTTATGCAAGCTATTAAATAAATTTTCATGATTTTAAGAGGGGCCATATGCAATTTTTAATGATCTTGTTTATAAAATATATATTTTTGTGAGTTATTAGTAGAATTTTTGAAACTTTTAGGAGGGGACATGGCCCCCTCTAGCCCATACATAGGTTCGGCCCTGTGTTTCTTGCTCCACAAGTTTCAATATAGGTTACTTAAGTATGCATGAGATTTAGGCTCACCGGTTTCTTGCACCTTGACATTGTTCGCCATCGGTGATAAAAGTTGGAGACTTTAATAAATAGGATTTTAACACATTGACCTCTATGAGATAGGAGCCCTAAAAACCAATTCTATATGTATTGGGATTTTATGATTGCATGAGATGCTTCATTACGGGCGGAGCTAGGAAAACTTTTCAGGGGGCCATATGTAATTTGTAATGACTTTATCCATAAAATTTATATTTATGCAAGCTATTAAATAAATTTTTAAGATTTCAGGAAAGCCCATATGCAATTTTCAATGATCATGTTTATAAAATATATATTTTTGTGAGTTATTAGTAGAAGTTTTGAATCTTTTTGGAGGGGGCATGGCCCCCTCTAGCCCATACATAGGTTCGGCCCTCTGTTTCATGCTCCACAAGTTGCATTATAGGTTACTTTAGTATGCATGAGATTTAGGCTCACCGGTTTCTTGCACCTTGACATTGTTCGCCATCGGTGATAAAAGTTGGAGACTTTTATATATAGGATTGTAACACATTGACCTCTATGCGATAGGAGTCCAAAAAACCAATTCTATGTCTATTGGGATTTTATGATTGCATGAGATGCTTCATTACGGGCGGAGATAGGAAAACTTTTCAGCGGGCCATATGTAATTTGTAATGACTTTATCCATAAAATGTATATTTATGCAGGCTATTAAATAAATTTTTATGATTTTAGGAGGGGCCATATGCAATTTTTAATTATCTTGTTTATAAAATATATATTTTTGTTAGTTATTAGTAGAATTTTTTAAACTTTTAGGAAGGGGCATGGCCCCCTCTAGCCCATACATAGGTTCGACCCTGTGTTTCATGCTCCACAAGTTGCATTATAGGTTACTTCAGTATGCATGAGATTTAGGCTCATCGGTTGCTTGCACCTTGACATTGTTCGCCATCGGTGATAAAAGTTGGAGACTTTTATATATAGGATTGTAACACATTGACCTCTATGAGATAGGAGCCCTAAAAACCAATTCTATATGCATTGGGATTTAATGATTGCATGAGATGTTTCATTACGGGCGGAGCTAGGAAAACTTTTCAGGGGGCCATATGTAATTTGTAATGACTTTATCCATAAAATGTATATTTATGCAAGCTATTAAATAAATTTTTAAGATTTCAGTAAAGCCCATATGCAATTTTCAATGATCATGTTTATAAAATATATATTTTTGTGAGTTATTCGTAGAATTTTTGAAACTTTTAGGAGGGGGCATGCCCCCCTCAAGCCCATACATAGGTTCGGCCCTGTGTTTCATGCTACACAAGTTGCATTATAGGTTACTTAAGTATGCATGAGATTTAGGCTCACCGGTTTCTTGCACCTTGACATTGTTCGCCATCGGTGATAAAAGTTGGAGACTTTTATATATAGCATTGTAACACATTGACCTCTATGAGATAGGAGCCCTAAAAACCAATTCTCTATGCATTGGGATTTAATGATTGCATGAGATACTTCATTAGGGGCGGAGCTAGGAAAACTTTTCAGGGGGCCATATGTAATTTGTAATGACTTTGTCCATAAAATGTATATTTATGCAAGCTATTAAATAAATTTTCATGATTTTAGGAGGGGCCATATGCAATTTTTAATGATCTTGTTTATAAAATATATATTTTTGTGAGTTATTAGTAGAATTTTTGAAACTTTTAGGAGGGGACATGGCCCCCTCTAGCCCATACATAGGTTCGGCCCTGTGTTTCATGCTCCACAAGTTGCATTATAGGTTACTTAAGTATGCATGAGATTTAGTGTAACACCCCGTGTTATTTTTCTTTTTCCTGATATTATATTTAATTTAATTTCGGTAATGACGTCACTTGTTCATGACGTATTATTTATTCTTGGTATTTGAATCCTGTAAATTTTTCGCGTTTACTTTTAAAGTCGACTGGATGACTTTACGGTTTCTCTTTGACGACTACGCGAATTCCTATTCTCGACTACACGATATCGTTTCGATTATTTCGGTTACGGTATTAGTACTTTTACGGAACCGGTCTGAAGCGTATTAAATTACTTTCTCGGTGTTCCAGTTGTCGGGTTCCTAAACCGGTGTATTTCTTTCGGACTAATTTGGTTATTTGGCGTCCTGCGGACTTACGGGTTGACGCAATATTATTTCGAGGCTCCCGGTATTTATTGGGATTTATCGTATATATATATATATTTAATTGTAATTATATATATATAGTTTTGGGGGTTATTTCGTAATTATGGATAAATAGAGGGCTAGTATTGTAATTTGGGAAGCTATTGTCACATTTATTTCTTTTGGTCACATGGCATGTCACATGAGCCTATTGACAATTAGGTTGTACAAAATTCAATTTTAGGATATATATATATATATTAAATAAATATATATATAAAATATATATAGATATATACGTGTATCTGTATAAGGGAGGATGACGACCTAGCTTCTCATACCACCTTCTTATCCACGGCTGGCGCCTGATTCTCCTCATCTTCTCCTCTCAACAGACCAGGCCACAAAACCTTCTCCTCTTCATGGACGAACGTCCACAGACAGAGAGTGAGGTCGCCGGCCATGGCGGGAAAGAGTGAGAGTTGGCTGAGCTGCGCGACTAGTTGTAGTGCGTAGCAGCGGCGGTTCGGTGGTGGTTCGCAGTGGCTGTGGTCGACGGCGGCTGGTGGTGCAAGGGCAAGGGTCGGCGAGCTGGGTGGTGGTCGTGCAGGTGGCGGCGCCAGGGACGGCCAGTGCTGTTCGCGCGACAGGGGAGTCCGGCCGGAGCTTCGGTCAATTTTTCGGCGACCTTCCGGTGATCGGTTTGAGCTGATTTTCGGTGAGTAGCTCCGTATATACGTAGTATTCATCATATATTAATTTCGTGAATTTAGGATGAACGATTTGCCCAAAAATTGCATTTATAGGTTATAGTTTTCGTTTGGGGTATTTTAGATTTAACCCAATTAATTAATCGATTATTAATGGGCTTCGTATATATCGTATAGGTTGTCAAGACAGACATTTCGATACATTCGAAATAATTATCGGACGATTTTGGTCGGCGGGCTTCGAGTTCGGGCGCCGATACTGTATTGTTTCGGACTGTTCGGTAACGTATAATTAGGTGGGAAATTATATTTCTCACTCTGCATTATTGAAGTAGTTTAGGGGTGTAAAACCCTTATTTAATTTAATATAGACATTTTAAATCGTTAATTTAAATATCTATAATTCGTTTAGAATCGGAATTGGACTTAGGAATTAATTTAAGAAAATTAATTAAATTATTTCCTATGTGATTAAATATATTCCTAATTGAATTGAATAGGAATAGACGACTTAGAAATTCCCTGGAGAATTAAATGGGCTAGAGAAATTTGTAAACGTTGGATGTGAGAGACTTAGACGCCATGCTAGGTTCCTCTTATTATACGTGAATTAATTGTATAATTTATTTTAAATGAATGATAAGGGAAATTGAAATATTTTCTAAAGAATTAAAGAAAATATATTTTTGGAGAAACTGAATGGTACATGAAATTATTTTCATATGATTTAAATGCTTTAATGTATTTTTAAAAGCATGTACAGAGACTTTGAGATTTTGTTGATATTTACCATGTTGGTATTTTCATAAATATGGTGTATTACATATTTATGTTGAGGCCCGGGGTGCCTGTTGAGAATGTCGTGTAGTGTCAAATCACGATGTTGATATATATGAGTTGTGTACTCAAGTATGAGTGTCTTTGTGTCGAATCGTCGCAACAACTGGCCAGGGGGTGTTCCCATCCTACAGAATAATGAGCTGTGAATGGGGTATAGGGTGAGTCGTCTCATTCTCGAAGTCGCGGGTCGTCTCGTGCATCCGTTATACAGATCTTTGGTCATGGGTCGTCTCGTGCAACCGTCTTCCTTGTTGAAAGTGTAGTGTCAAAAACACTTGGGAAGAATCGGTGCGGTACTCTTTCTCCTTGTAAATGGGTGGAGTGCGTATTCGTTAACCACGTGATGTGGGCAAAGGGTGGTGTATGAGTCACATTGTATATGCATGGCATTTATGTGATTTCATTTGACATGTATACGTGATATTATTACATGTGATGTTGGAGCAGGTTTAATATGTGTTATTATTGCCTGTTGGATTTTGGAGCATGTTATGTATGAATATTGTGAAATTAAATTCATATTTTATAAATGCTCAATTGAAAATGAATAATGTGAAACATGACTTTAAATGGGAAAATTGTTAAAGTATAAATGGAACGTAATCTTTATACTTGTTGTATACCTTGTGCCCTTGGGGGGAGGTTAAGTGTATTGATATAGTGATCTATGTGGCTAGTTGAGGCTAGTGGTGGACCGTAGACTTGATTTTGAGTTGAGGCCTTAGAGAATGTGGTTAATGGTCTTGTGATTGTGGTTAGCTGTGTGACCTTGTTAGAGATTGATTTCAGTATCAGTTATGAATTGGGGCCTTCGAGAAGGTGGGTGATGAGATTGTGAGTTGTAGTATGGACCTTTAGGTGTCTTTCACTTTTGAGGAATGAGTTATCAACTGTAGTTGGGAGTTTGATTGGTGAGAAGAGGTTACGGTTGAGTGACTTTATTTAGTACTCGAGGTACCGTAGCTTGACAGTCTCGGTTCTTGTGCTTAGTTCATTCCCCTAAGCATTCCTTGTACGGTGTTTTGTACACTAGTACGTGGTCGTTGACTTGTATGTCATTCCTAGATTCCTTGGTTACGGCGTGGTGCCGAACCTCTTCCTCGTGGTGTCATTTGATTTGGTGGAGTTGGAACGGATGGTTGTCTTCCGTGAGTCCAACGGGTTGCTCTTCCTTTACTGTCCTCTCGGACATTACAGGAATTCATAGAGTTGTGTTTTCTTTTATTGGCTGTCATTTCGAAAACGGTGTTTCCTAAGTTTTGAAGTAAACTCTTGTATTTAAAAGGAAAAACCCGTTTTCGCCTACCCCGTATAAATGAAAAGTTTTAATACTTTATAAAATGATCTTAGGATCTTTCTTGAAAAGATTTTCAACTTTTAAAAGCCTGTGATGGCGACTGACGGAGACCGGGGGCAAGACGGTTATCTTTACCATGTGGTTTCTTAAAAGTAAAACTATTTTATTATTTTCTTGGGATTCTGAGATTCGAGACTTCTTTCTCAATATCTCGTCTTGTAGAGTTTTGAAAGGTGTTCCATTGTTTCACCTTTGTTACCTATCATGCTTGAGTCTCGGATTGAGGCTTGTTGTTGTTCAGTGCACACATATAGTGTTGCCTTTCCCTTTTCTGGGTTGTTGGTATCACCACCTAGGTGATATGAGTTTTTCTTACGTTAGGGGCATGGATACCAAAATGATTGGTTCGAGTTTGAAAACCTTTTTCTTAAAAACTATTGAATCTCTGGGATTCATCTTTTTATTACTTCCGCTCTCGGCCATTCGTTTTTGGTTTCCTTGTTCCTTCTTGGTGTTCTTTCCTTGTTCACTTGTGGTGTTTTAACCTTGACATTGTTGTCTCGGTTATCTGTTGGTTTAGCATTGGGAAGTCTTTTCCTTCGCTTTGCTTTGGTCACCCTGAGGTGGTCGTTCTGGTGAGTTGAGTCCGTGTACTCTAGTGATTTGATTGAGTGGTCTTCCTCGCCTACAGTGAGAGTGTTAGTGATGTGATTGACCCTATTGATGATAGTATTATGAGGTCGATACGATTTATGGTACGGTGATATGATTGAGGTGATCTAGCCTTGAGAGGTAGATTTTCTCTAGGAATAGGATGAGGTTTGTTTTATATATATAGATGACGGTTGTGTTAGTACGCAAGGACGTGAGTGTTTTTCCTCCTGTGTTATCGGGGTGTGGGATTTGAGCCTTCCTTGGTACTAGTGGTGGATTTTGATTCCTGTGGATGTTAGAGGTGAGTGTGATCTCCTCTGTCGGATCTTCTGATTTGTGTTGTGAGTAATTGATGATTTGTTAGGTTTGACCTGGATGTCGTGTACCTAGCGTACGTTGGTGAGAGTAGTGTAGACTACTGGTGTTGGGTACTTAGAGTACGAGTCTTAGTCGTACCTTGTAGAATCTTGTTGTGTATTTATACTTGTATATATATACGTGTATATATATATATATCCCCGTTATATATTTATGTACGGTAGTATATGAGCGTGCCTTGAGTTTTGCGTGGATGGGATTAGTTGGGCTATATATATATCTTGCTAGATAGTTTAGCATTTCCTAAACTGCCAGAGGATGTGGTAGTTAGAGTATCTTTTCCCACTGAGCTTATTTGCTCACAGGGGAATTTCATTCGCCCCCTGGTATTCCACGCCAGGTTGCAGGAAATATACGGCTATAGGTAGGATGCAGTGCAACGGCAGCTTTCCCTTGTTTCCTTGTTACAGGTTTGGAGTTGCGTTGGGTGATGCAGTTACGGTTGCAGTACGACTGGTTTGGGGACGATAGGTATCCGCTTTCAGCTTCTTTACCCATTGTTATGGGATTATTATGTATCTCTTTTGGGAGCCAGTCTGTTGGCCTATCCCTGTTGATGTATTTTTATTTCCTGTATTTATTCTTTCAGGATGTATTGTATCTATTTTGTACAGCAAGACGCTTTTCTGTATTCTTTTTCGAGCATTTGTGGCTCTGTTGATATTAGAGGGTTTGGAGGGGTTTTGGTTTCTTTCCACTACCTCGGCCCTAGTAGATTGATGAATGTGGGGCTTGGAAGCCATTGTGATTATTGAATTGCTTTGGACAGGTTATTGTGTTGTGTTTGGTTGTCCGGATGTTCCATTTACAAACGGAACTCTGCCGGATTTTCGTTAGATTCCGCTGCTTAGTTTTATTAGTCATTTGGGTATGGAATATACCATTTCTATCATTAACCCATGTGTTTTCTTGGTTAATGATGTCTTAGTTGGTCATTCGTATTAAGGATCACATCTTGGATTCCTTGGATGTCCCAGTTCGGGAGTCTTAGGGATTTAGGAGCGTGTCTGTTGGTATCTGAGGATACTCTTGTGTTTTTAGTATTCGGGTTGGCATGGAGTATATTCTTATTGTTATTTCATGTGTCTCTTTGTTATTGTTGACTCTAGTAGTCGCTTGGTTTGCGTCACCCTTTAGGGGCGTGACAGCATGGTATCTGGGCATTCATTGCAAACCTTTCTGGGTGTTTGATGACCTTCAGTAATTGGTTTTCATTTGTTCTCGTTTCTTTTTACTTCCGCATTCACTCCCTTAGTTCTTAGGCTCGGGTTTCGGAGTCCTAGGAATTTGGGGCGTGACATTTAGGCTCACCGGTTTCTTGTACCTTGACATTGTTCGCCATCGGTGATAAAAGTTGGAGACTTTAATAAATAGGATTTTAACACATTGACCTCTATGAGATAGGAGCCCTAAAAACCAATTCTATATGCATTGGGATTTTATGATTGCATGAGATGCTTCATTACGGGCGGAGCTAGGAAAACTTTTCAGGGGGGCATATGTAATTTGTAATGACTTTATCCATAAAATGTATATTTATGCAAGCTATTAAATAAATTTTTAAGATTTCAGGAAAGCCCATATGCAATTTTCAATGATCATGTTTATAAAATATATATTTTTGTGAGTTATTAGTAGAAGTTTTGAAACTTTTAGGAGGGGGCATGGCCCCCTCTAGCCCATACATAGGTTCGGCCCTCTGTTTCATGCTCCACAAGTTGCATTATAGGTTACTTTAGTATGCATGAGATTTAGGCTCACCGGTTTCTTGCACCTAGACATTGTTCGTCATCGGTGATAAAAGTTGGAGACTTTTATATATAGGATTGTAACACATTGACCTCTATGAGATAGGAGTCCAAAAAACCAATTCTAGATCCATTGAGATTTTATGATTGCATGAGATGCTTCATTAGCGGCGGAGATAGGAAAACTTTTCAGCGGGCCATATGTAATTTGTAATGACTTTATCCATAAAATGTATATTTATGCAAGGTATTAAATAAATTTTCATGATTTTAGGAGGGGCCATATGCAATTTTTAATGATCTTGTTTATAAAATATATATTTTTGTGAGTTATTAGTAGAATTTTTGAAACTTTTAGGAGGGGACATGGCCCCCTCTAGCCAATACATAGGTTCGGCCCTGTGTTTCATGCTCCACAAGTTGCATTATAGGTTACTTAAGTATGCATGAGATTTAGGCTCACCGGTTTCTTGCACCTTGACATTGTTCGCCATCGGTGATAAAGTTGGAGGCTTTTATATATAGGATTGAAACACATTGACCTCTATGAGATAGGAGCCCTAAAAACCAATTCTATATCCATTGGGATTTTATGATTGCATGAGATGCTTCATTAGGGGTGGAGATAGGAAAACTTTTCAGCGGGCCATATGTAATTTGTAATGACTTTATCTATAAAATTTATATTTATGCAAGTTATTAAATAAATTTTTAATATTTCAGGAAAGCCCATATGCAATTTTCAATGATCATATTTATTAAATATATATTTTTGTGAGTTATTAGTAGATTTTTTGAAACTTTTAGGAGGGGGCATGGCCCCCTCTAGCCCATGAATAGGTTCGGCCCTGTGTTTCATACTCCACAAGTTGCATTATAGGTTACTTAAGTATGCATGAGATTTAGGCTCACCGGTTTCTTGCACCTTGACATTGTTCGCCATCGGTGATAATGTTGGAGGCTTTTATATATAGGATTTAAACACATTGACCTCTATGAGATAGGTGCCCTAAAAACCAATTCTATATCCATTGGGATTTTATGATTGCATGAGATGCTTCATTAGGGGCGGAGATAGGAAAACTTTTCAGCGGGCCATATGTAATTTGTAATGACCTTATCTATAAAATTTATATTTATGCAAGTTATTAAATAAATTTTTAATATTTCAGGAAAGCCCATATGCAATTTTCAATGATCATATTTATTAAATATATATTTTTGTGAGTTATTAGTAGATTTTTTGAAACTTTTAGGAGGGGGCATGGCCCCCTCTAGCCCATACATAGGTTCGGCCCTGTGTTTCATACTCCACAAGTTGCATTATATGTTACTTAAGTATGCATGAGATTTAGGCTCAACGGTTTCTAGCACCTTGACATTGTTCGCCATCGGTGATAAAAGTTGGAGACTTTTATATATAGCATTGTAACACATTCACCTCTATGAGATAGGAGCCCTAAAAACCAATTCTATATGCATTGGGATTTAATGATTGCATGAGATGTTTCATTACGGGCGGAGCTAGGAAACCTTTTCAGGGGGCCATATGTAATTTGTAATGACTTTATCCATAAAATGTATATTTATGCAAGCTATTAAATAAATTTTTAAGATTTCAGGAAAGCCCATATGCAATTTTCAATGATCATGTTTATAAAATATATATTTTTGTGACTTATTAGTAGAATTTTTGAAACTTTTAGGAGGGGGCATGGCCCCCTCTAGCCCATACATAGGTTCGGCCATGTGTTTCATGCTCCACAAGTTGCATTATAGGTAACTTTAGTATGCATGAGATTTAGGCTCACCGGTTTCTTGCCCCTTGACATTGTTCGTCATCGGTGATAAAAGTTGGAGACTTTTATATATAGGATTGTAACACATTCACCTCTATGAGATAGGAGCCCTAAAAACCAATTCTATATGGATTGGGATTTAATGATTGCATGAGATGCTTCATTAGAGGCAGAGCTAGGAAAACTTTTCAGGGGGCCATATGTAATTTGTAATGACTTTATCCCTAAAATGTAAATTTATGCAAGCTATTAAATAAATTTTTAAGATTTCAGGAAAGCCCATATGCAATTTTCAATGATCATGTTTATAAAATATATATTTTTGTGAGTTATTAGTAGAAGTTTTGAAACTTTTAGGAGGGGGCATGGCCCCCTCTAGCCCATACATAGGTTCGGCCCTCTGTTTCATGCTCCACAAGTTGCATTATAGGTTACTTTAGTATGCATGAGATTTAGGCTCACCGGTTTCTTGCACCATTGACATTGTTCGTCATCGGTGATAAAAGTTGGAGACTTTTATATATAGGATTGTAACACATTCACCTCTATGAGATAGGAGCCCAAAAAACAAATTCTATATCCATTGGGATTTTATGATTGCATGAGATGCTTCATTAGGGTCGGAGATAGGAAAACTTTTCAGCGGGCCATATGTAATTTGTAATGACTTTATCTATAAAATTTATATTTATGCAAGTTATTAAATAAATTTTTAATATTTCAGGAAAGCCCATATGCAATTTTCAATGATCATATTTATTGAATATATATTTTTGTGAGTTATTAGTAGATTTTTTGAAACTTTTAGGAGGGGGCATGGCCCCCTCTAGCCCATACATAGGTTCGGCCCTGTGTTTCATACTCCACAAGTTGCATTATATGTTACTTAAGTATGCATGAGATTTAGGCTCACCGGTTTCTTGCACCTTGACAATGTTCGCCATCGGTGATAAAGTTGGAGGCTTTTATATATAGGATTGTAACACATTCACCTCTATGAGATAGGAGCCCTAAAAACCAATTCTATATGGATTGGGATTTAATGATTGCATGAGATGCTTCATTAGAGGCAGAGCTAGGAAAACTTTTCAGGGGGCCATATGTAATTTGTAATGACTTTATCCATAAAATGTAGATTTATGCAAGCTATTAAATAAATTTTTAAGATTTCAGTAAAGCGCATATGCAATTTTCAATGATCATGTTTATAAAATATATATTTTTGTGAGTTATTCGTAGAATTTTTGAAACTTTTTGGAGGGGGCATGCCCCCCTCAAGCCCATTCATAGGTTCGGCCCTATGTTTCATGCTCCACAAGTTGTATTATAGGTTACTTAAGTATGCATGAGATTTAGGCTCACCGGTTTCTAGCACCTTAACATTGTTCGCCATCGGTGATAAAAGTTGGAGACTTTTATATATAGGATTGTAACACATTGACCTCTATGAGATAGGAGCCCTAAAAACCAATTCTATATGCATTGCGATTTAATGATTGCATGAGATGTTTCATTACGGGCGGAGCTAGGAAAACTTTTCAGGGGGCCATATGTAATTTGTAATGACTTTATCCATAAAATGTATATTTATGCAAGCTATTAAATAAATTTTTAAGATTTCAGGAAAGCCCATATGCAATTTTCAATGATCATGTTTATAAAATATATATTTTTGTGACTTATTAGTAGAATTTTTGAAACTTTTAGGAGGGGGCATGGCCCCCTCTAGCCCATACATAGGTTCGGCCATGTGTTTCATGCTCCACAAGTTGCATTATAGGTTACTTTAGTATGCATGAGATTTAGGCTCACCGGTTTCTTGCCCCTTGACATTGATCGTCATCGGTGATAAAAGTTGGAGACTTTTATATATAGGATTGTAACACATTCACCTCTATGAGATAGGAGCCCTAAAAACCAATTCTATATGGATTGGGATTTAATGATTGCATGAGATGCTTCATTAGAGGCAGAGGTAGGAAAACTTTTCAGGGGGCCATATGTAATTTGTAATGACTTTATCCATAAAATGTATATTTATGCAAGCTATTAAATAAATTTTTAAGATTTCAGGAAAGCCCATATGCAATTTTCAATGATCATGTTTATAAAATATATATTTTTGTGAGTTATTAGTAGAAGTTTTGAAACTTTTAGGAGGGGGCATGGCCCCCTCTAGCCCATACATAGGTTCGGCCCTCTGTTTCATGCTCCACAAGTTGCATTATAGGTTACTTTAGTATGCATGAGATTTAGGCTCACCGGTTTCTTGCACCTTGACATTGTTCGTCATCGGTGATAGAAGTTGGAGACTTTTATATATAGGATTGTTACACATTCACCTCTATGAGATAGGAGCCCAAAAAAAAAATTCTTTATCCATTGGGATTTTATGATTGCATGAGATGTTTCATTAGGGTCGGAGATAGGAAAACTTTTCAGCGGGCTATATGTAATTTGTAATGACTTTATCTATAAAATTTATATTTATGCAAGTTATTAAATAAATTTTTAATATTTCAGGAAAGCCCATATGCAATTTTCAATGATCATATTTATTAAATATATATTTTTGTGAGTTATTAGTAGATTTTTAGAAACTTTTAGGAGGGGGCATGGCCCCCTCTAGCCCATACATAGGTTCGGCCCTGTGTTTGATACTCCACAAGTTGCATTATATGTTACTTAAGTATGCATGAGATTTAGGCTCACCGGTTTCTTGCACCTTGACATTGTTCGCCATCGGTGATAAAGTTGGAGGCTTTTATATATAGGATTGAAACACATTAACCTCTATGAGATAGGAGCCCTAAAAACCAATTCTATATGCATTGGGATTTTATGATTGCTTGAGATGCTTCATTAGGGGCGGAGCTAGGAAAACTTTTCAGGGGGCCATATGTAATTTGTAAGGACTTTATCCAAAAAATTTATATTTATGCAAGCTATTAAATAAATTTTTAAGATTTCAGAAAAGCCCATATGCAATTTTCAATGATCATGTTTATAAAATATATATTTTTGTGAGTTATTCGTAGAATTTTTGAAACTTTTAGGAGGGGGCATGGCCCCCTCTAGCCCATACATAGGTTCGGCCCTGTGTTTCATGCTCCACAAGTTGTATTATAGGTTACTTAAGTATGCATGAGATTTAGGCTCCCCGGTTTCTTGCACCTTGACATTGTTCGCCATCGGTGATAAAGTTGGAGGCTTTTATATATAGGATTGTAACACATTGACCTCTATGAGATAGGAGCTCTAAAAACCAATTCTATATGCATTGCGATTTAATGATTGCATGAGATGTTTCATTACGGGCGGAGCTAGGAAAACTTTTCAGGGGGCCATATGTAATTTGTAATGACTTTATCCATAAAATGTATATTTATGCAAGCTATTAAATAAATTTTTAAGATTTCAGGAAAGCCCATATGCAATTTTCAATGATCATGTTTATAAAATATATATTTTTGTGACTTATTAGTAGAATTTTTGAAACTTTTAGGAGGGGGCATGGCCCCCTCTAGCCCATACATAGGTTCGGCCATGTGTTTCATGCTCCACAAGTTGCATTATAGGTTACTTTAGTATGCATGAGATTTAGGCTCACCGGTTTCTTGCCCCTTGACATTGATCGTCATCGGTGATAAAAGTTGGAGACTTTTATATATAGGATTGTAACACATTCACCTCTATGAGATAGGAGCCCTAAAAACCAATTCTATATGGATTGGGATTTAATGATTGCATGAGATGCTTCATTAGAGGCAGAGGTAGGAAAACTTTTCAGGGGGCCATATGTAATTTGTAATGACTTTATCCATAAAATGTATATTTATGCAAGCTATTAAATAAATTTTTAAGATTTCAGGAAAGCCCATATCCAATTTTCAATGATCATGTTTATAAAATATATATTTTTGTGAGTTATTAGTAGAAGTTTTGAAACTTTTAGGAGGGGGCATGGCCCCCTCTAGCCCATACATAGGTTCGGCCCTCTGTTTCATGCTCCACAAGTTGCATTATAGGTTACTTTAGTATGCATGAGATTTAGGCTCACCGGTTTCTTGCACCTTGACATTGTTCGTCATCGGTGATAGAAGTTGGAGACTTTTATATATAGGATTGTAACACATTCACCTCTATGAGATAGGAGCCCAAAAAACAAATTCTATATCCATTGGGATTTTATGATTGCATGAGATGTTTCATTAGGGTCGGAGATAGGAAAACTTTTCAGCGGGCCATATGTAATTTGTAATGACTTTATCTATAAAATTTATATTTATGCAAGTTATTAAATAAATTTTTAATATTTCAGGAAAGCCCATATGCAATTTTCAATGATCATATTTATTAAATATATATTTTTGTGAGTTATTAGTAGATTTTTTGAAACTTTTAGGAGGGGGCATGGCCCCCTCTAGCCCATACATAGGTTCGGCCCTGTGTTTGATACTCCACAAGTTGCATTATATGTTACTTAAGTATGCATGAGATTTAGGCTCACCGGTTTCTTGCACCTTGACATTGTTCGCCATCGGTGATAAAGTTGGAGGCTTTTATATATAGGATTGAAACACATTGACCTCTATGAGATAGGAGCCCTAAAAACCAATTCTATATGCATTTGGATTTTATGATTGCTTGAGATGCTTCATTAGGGGCGGAGCTAGGAAAACTTTTCAGGGGGCCATATGTAATTTGTAAGGACTTTATCCATAAAATTTATATTTATGCAAGCTATTAAATAAATTTTTAAGATTTCAGAAAAGCCCATATGCAATTTTCAATGATCATGTTTATAAAATATATATTTTTGTGAGTTATTCGTAGAATTTTTGAAACTTTTAGGAGGGGGCATGGCCCCCTCTAGCCCATACATAGGTTCGGCCCTGTGTTTCATGCTCCACAAGTTGTATTATAGGTTACTTAAGTATGCATGAGATTTAGGCTCACCGGTTTCTTGCACCTTGACATTGTTCGCCATCGGTGATAAAAGTTGGAGACTTTTATATATAGGATTGTAACACATTGACCCCTATGAGATAGGAGCCCAAAAAACCAATTCTATATCCATTGGGATTTTATGATTGCATGAGATGCTTCATTAGGGGCGGAGATAGGAAAACTTTTCAGCGGGCCATATGTAATTTGTAATGACTTTATCCATAAAACTTATATTTATGCAAGCTATTAAATAAATTTTCATGATTTTAGGAGGGGCCATATGCAATTTTTAATGATCTTGTTTCTAAAATATATATTTTTGTGAGTTATTAGTAGAATTTTAGAAACTTTTAGGAGGGGGCATAGCCCCCTCTAGCCCATACATAGGTTCGGCCCTGTGTTTCATGCTCCACAAGTTGCATTATAGGTTACTTAAGTATGCATGAGATTTAGGCTCACCGGTTTCTTGCACCTTGACATTGTTCGCCATCGGTGATAAAAGTTTGAGACTTTTATATATAGGATTGTAACACATTCACCTCTATGAGATAGGAGCCCAGAAAGCCAATTCTATATCCATTGGGATTTTATGATTGCAAGAGATGCTTCATTAGGGGCGGAGATAGGAAAACTTTTCAGCGGGCCATATGTAATTTGTAATGACTTTATCCATAAAATTTATATTTATGCAAGCTATTAAATAAATTTTTAAGATTTCAGGAAAGCCCATATGCAATTTTCAATGATCATGTTTATAAAATATATATTTTTGTGACTTATTAGTAGAATTTTTGAAACTTTCAGGAGGGGGCATCGCCCCCTCTAGCCCATACATAGGTTCGGCCCTGTGTTTCATGCTCCACAAGTTGCATTATAGGTTACTTAAGTATGCATGAGATTTAGGCTCACCGGTTTCTTGCACCTTGACATTGTTCGCCATCGGTGATAAAGTTGGAGGCTTTTATATATAGGATTTTCACACATTGACCTCATTGAGATAGGAGCCCTAAAAACTAATTCTATATGCATTGGGATTTTATGATTGCATGAGATGCTTCATTACGGGCGGAGCTAGGAAAACTTTTCAGGGGGCCAAACGTAATTTGTAATGACTTTATCCATAAAATGTATATTTATGCAAGCTATTAAATAAATTTTTAAGATTTCAGGAAAGCCCATATGCAATTTTCAATGATCATGTTTATAATATATATATTTTTGTGACTTATTAGTAGAATTTTTGAAACTTTTAGGAGGGGGCATGGCCCCCTCTAGCCCATACATAGGTTCGGCCCTGTGTTTCATGCTCCACAAGTTGCATTATAGGTTACTTAAGTATGCATGAGATTTAGGCTCACCGGTTTCATGCACATTGACATTGTTCGCCATCGGTGATAAAAGTTGGAGACTTTTATATATAGGATTGTAACACATTGACCTCTACGAGATAGGTGCCCAAAAAACCAATTCTATATCCATTGGGATTTTATGATTGCATGAGATGCTTCATTAGGGGCGGAGATAGGAAAACTTTTCAGCGGGCCATATGTAATTTGTTATGACTTTATCCATAAAATTTATATTTATGCTTGCTATTAAATAAATTTTTAATATTTCAGGAAAGCCCATATGCAATTTTCAATGATCATGTTTATAAAATATATATTTTTGTGAGTTATTAGTAGATTTTTTTAAACTTTTAGGAGGGGGCATGGCCCCCTCTAGCCCATACATAGGTTCGGCCCTGTGTTTCATGCTCCACAAGTTGCATTATAGGTTACTTAAGTATGCATGAGATTTAGGCTCACTGGTTTCTTACACCTTGACATTGTTCGCCATCGGTGATAAAAGTTGGAGACTTTTATATATAGGATTGTAACACATTGGACTCTATGAGATAGGAGCCCTAAAAACAAATTCTATATGCATTGGGATTTACTGATTGCATGAGATGCTTCATTAGGGGCGGAGCTAGGAAAACTTTTCAGGGGGCTATATGTAATTTGTAATGACATTATCCATAAAATGTATATTTATGCAAGCTATTAAATAAATTTTTATGATTTTAGGAGGGGCCATATGATATTTTTAATTATCTTGTTTATAAAATATATATTTTTGTCAGTTATTAGTAGAATTTTTGAAACTTTTAGGAGGGGGCATGGCCCCCTCTAGCCCATACATAGGTTCGACCCTGTGTTTCATGCTCCACAAGTTGCATTATAGGTTTCTTAAGTATGCATGAGATTTAGGCTCACCGGTTGCTTGCACCTTGACATTGTTCGCCATCGGTGATAAAAGTTGGAGACTTTTATATATAGGATTGTAACACATTGACCTCTATGAGATAGGAGCCCTAAAAACCAATTCTATATGCATTGAGATTTAATGATTGCATGAGATGATTCATTACGGGCGGAGCTAGGAAAACTTTTCAGGGGGCCATATGTAATTTGTAATGACTTTATCCATAAAATGTATATTTATGCAAGCTATTAAAATTTTTTTTAAGATTTCAGTAAAGCCCATATGCAATTTTCAATGATCATGTTTATAAAATATATATTTTTGGGAGTTATTCGTAGAATTTTTGAAACTTTTAGGAGGGGGCATGCCCCCCTCAAGCCCATACATAGGTTCGGCCTTGTGTTTCATGCTCCACAAGTTGCATTATAGGTTACTTAAGTATGCATGAGATTTAGGCTCACCGGTTTCTTGCACCTTGACATTGTTCGCCATCGGTGATAAAAGTTGGAGACTTTTATATATAGCATTGTAACACATTGACCTCTATGAGATAGGAGCCCTAAAAACCAATTCTCTATGCATTGGGATTTAATGATTGCATGAGATACTTCATTAGGGGCGGAGCTAGGAAAACTTTTCAAGGGGACATATGTAATTTGTAAGGACTTTATCCATAAAATGTATATTTATGCAAGCTATTAAATAAATTTTCATGATTTTAGGAGGGGCCATATGCAATTTTTAGTGATCTTGTTTATAAAATATATATATTTGTGAGTTATTAGTAGAATTTTTGAAACTTTTAGGAGGGGACATGGCCCCCTCTAGCCCATACATAGGTTCGGCCCTGTGTTTCATGCTCCACATGTTGCATTATAGGTTACTTTAGTATGCAGGAGATTTAGGCTCACCGGTTTCTTTCACCTTGACATTGTTCGCCATCGGTGATAAAAGTTGGAGACTTTTATATATAGGATTGTAACACATTCACCTATATGATATAGGAGCCCAAAAAACCAATTCTATATCCATTGGGATTTTATGATTGCAAGAGATGCTTCATTAGGGGCGGAGATAGGAAAACTTTTCAGCGGGCCATATGTAATTTGTAATGACTTTATCCATAAAATTTATATTTTTGCAAGCTATTAAATAAATTTTTAAGATTTCAGGAAAGCCCATATGCAATTTTCAATGATCATGTTTATAAAATATATATTTTTGTGTCTTATTAGTAGAATTTTTGAAACTTTTAGGAGGGGGCATAGCCCCCTCTAGCCCATACATAGGTTCGGCCATGTGTTTCATGCTCCACAAGTTGCATTATAGCTTACTTTAGTATGCATGAGATTTAGGCTCACCGGTTTCTTGCACCTTGACATTGTTCGCCATCGGTGATAAAAGTTGGAGACTTTTATATATAGGATTGTAACACATTGACCTCCATGAGATAGGAGCCCAAAAAACCAATTCTATATCCATTGGGATTTTATGATTGCATGAGATGCTTCATTAGGGGCGGAGATAGGAAAACTTTTCAGCGGGCCATATGTAATTTGTAATGACTTTATGCATAAAATGTATATTTATGCAAGCTATTAAATAAATTTTTAAGATTTCAGGAAAGCCCATATGCAATTTTCAATGATCATGTTTATAATATATATATTTTTGTGACTTATTAGTAGAATTTTTGAAACTTTTAGCAGGGGGCATGGCCCCCTCTAGCCCATACATAGGTTCGGCCCTTTGTTTCATCCTCCACAAGTTGCATTATAGGTTACTTAAGTATGCATGAGATTTAGGCTCACCGGTTTCTTGCACATTGACATTGTTCGCCATCGGTGATAAAAGTTGGAGACTTTTATATATAGGATTGTAACACATTGACCTCTATGAGATAGGAGCCCAAAAAACCAATTCTATATCCATTGGGATTTTATGATTGCATGAGATGCTTCATTAGGGGCGGAGATAGGAAAACTTTTCAGCGGGCCATATGTAATTTGTAATGACTTTATCCATAAAATTTATATTTATGCAAGCTATTAAATAAATTTTTAATATTTCACGAAAGCCCATATGCAATTTTCAATGATCATGTTTATAAAATATATATTTTTGTGAGTTATTAGTAGATTTTTTTAAACTTTTAGGAGGGGGCATGGCCCCCTCTAGCCCATACATAGGTTCGGCCCTGTGTTTCATACTCCACAAGTTGCATTATAGGTTAGTTAAGTATGCATGAGATTTAGGCTCACCGGTTTCTTGCACCTTGACATTGTTCGCCATCGGTGATAAAAGTTGGAGACTTTTATATATATGCGATCGACGTTTGGGGTTTATCTACGATTACGATCTGCTTGTTCTCTGTGTACTCTAGTTTTCACTGTCTTAGGGACGATGGTTGAGGGTCGATGCGACGTTCGACGTTTGACGCTTATCTACGATTACAATCTGCGTTCTTGTTGTGCTTCAGTATTCTTGTGTTCTTCGCTTGTGTTGTGTTGAGGGCATGTCTTACTAGATGCATCCCGTTGTGATTTTATTCCAACGGAGTGAGACGATTCCTCAGTCACATGTATTCTTCGTACCTGTATCATGGGTTGGTTACCGAGGAATGTGAGTAGATCATGCGGCCTAGCTAACCGGATGTGACTTATAGACTAAGGTACTCCCTGATTTCGAGGACGAAATCTCCTAAGGTGGGAAGGTTGTAACACCCCGTGTTATATTCCTTTTTCCTGAAATTAATTTTAATTTAATTTCAATAATGACATCACTTGTTATGACGTATTGTTTATTCTTGGTATTTGGTACCTGTAAATTTTTCTCGTTTACTTTTAAAGTTGACCGGATGACTTTACGGTTTCTCTTTGACAACTACGCGAGTTCTTGTTGTTGACTACACGGTATTAGTACTTTTACTGATCCGGTGTGAAGCGTATTAAATTACCTTCTTGGTGTTCCGGTTGTTGGATTTCTAAACCGGTATAATTCTTTTGGACTAATTTGGTAAATTGGTGTCCCGTGTAATTACCAGTTACGTAAACTACACTTGGGGGTTGGTCCGTAATAAATTGGGATTTATTATATATATATATATTTAATTATATATATATTGAAGTGGGGTTCGTTTTGCAATTATAGAGAAGTTGAGGGTTAGTTATGCAATTAGTATATATATGTATATACATGTACGCATATCTGTTATCTTCTCATTCTCCACATGACGACCTAGCTCCTCCTTTCTCTGCAGCCGACCACATCTTCATTCACTCCTGCTCTCCATCATCACCATATTCGCCGGTCAGGCGAGAGAGAAAGGGAGAGAGAGAAGCGGCGAGAGAGGGTCGCGCTGGTGCAGGCAACAGGTTGCCGCAGCAGCAGCTGCGGCTGGAGCCAGGGTCGGCGACCTGGAGCGGCGGCGATGCGGCGGCTAGGGCGTGGTGGTCCGGTGGTGGTGGTCTGGCAGTCGCGCATGGTGGCACCAGGGACGGCCAGTGCTGTTCGCGCGAGCAGTGACGACTTCGGCTGGGCTTCGGCCAATTTTTCGGCGACCTTCCGGTGATCGGTTTGAGCCGATTTTCGGTGAGTAGTTTCGTACCTACGTAGTATTCGTCATATATTAATTTCGTGAATTTACGATGAACGATTTGCCCGGAAATCGCATTTATAGGTTATAGATTTCGTTTGGGGTATTTTAGATTTAACCCAATTAATTAACCGATTATTAATGGGCTTCATATATATCGTATAGGTTGTCGAGACGGACATTTCGATATATTCGAAATAGTTTTTGGACGATTTTGGTCGGCGAGCTTCATATTCGGGCGCCGGTACTGTGCTGTTTCGGGCTGTTCGGTAACGTATAAATTAGGTGGGAAACTTTATTTCTCACTCCACATTATTGAAGTAGTTTTGGGTGTGCAAACCCTTATTTAATTTATTATAGATATATTAAATCGTTAATTTAAATATCTATAATTCGTTTAGAATCGGAATTGGACTTAGGAATTAATTTAAGAAAATTAATTAAATTATTTCCTACGAGATTAAATATATTCCTAATTGAATTGAATGGGAATAGACGACTTAGAAATTCCCTCGAGAATTAAATGAGCTAGAAGATTTGTAAACGTTGGACGTGAGAGACTTAGACGCTATTCTAGGTCCCCTTTTTGTTACGTGGATTATTTGTTTAAATTATTTTAAAAAGACATGTTAATTGAAATTGAAATATTTTCTAAGGAATTAAAGAAAATATATTTTGAAAACATGAAATGTATATGAAACTGTTTTCATATGATTTAATTGCTTTATTGTATTTTAAAGCATGAAAAGAGATTTTGAGATTTATATTACCATGTGGGTATTTTTATAAATATGATGTATTACATATTTATGATTGAGATATGATTTGATTGTACACCATGTCGTGTGAGCACATGGGTGTTGGTGCATGTAGTGCACGGTTTCACTATTGGCAGAGAGAGTTCATTTGGTGTGGTCTACTTCCTTTGTGCGTGGGGCATGAGTAGACGTTTGTGTCGGATCATCACAACAACTGGCCAAGAGGTATCACGCCTACGGAACTAAAAAGCCGGCAAATGTGAGTTAGGAGTCCAGGTAGAGGCTCATGTTCTTGACTCAAGGGTAGTCATGGCGTACGGAGTTGCAAGTTGGGCTCCCGTACAACCGTCTTCCCTGTTGAAGTGATAGAGAGAAAATCACTTGGGAAAGGTCGGTGTGGTAACTCTACACTATGATGAGTGGACAGAGTTTGTATCCGTTACCCTTGGGAAGGGTGTGTTGTGTGTGAGTATCACGGGGAGTGTTGAGTCACATTACACTGCCTATTATTTATGTGATCTCGTTTGACATGTATATGTGCTATATTACATGTGTTGTTGGAGCATGCTATTTATGAATATTGTAAATTAAATTCATATTTTATAAATGCTCAGTTGAAAGTAATTAATGTGGAAGAAAATGATAATATGCCATAATTAATAAGTATAATGAAACGTATATCCTTGTACTTGTTGTATACCTTAGTACCCTTGGGGGAGGTTATGCGTGTTGGCATAGTGATTCATGTGGCTAGCGGAGGCTAGTGGTGGACCGTAGGCTTGACTTGAGTTGAGGCCTTAGAGATTGTGGTTAGCAGCCTTGTGATTGTGGTTAGTAGCCTTGTGATTGTGATTAGTAGTTTGGTGATCGTGGTTAGTTGTGTGAACTCTTTTGGAGATTTGAGGTTAGGGATGATTTTTGTGTCAATTGATAATTGAGGCCTTAGAGAAGGCAAGTGATGAGTTGTGTGAGATTTTGATTGATGAGAAGGGGTTATGATTAGGGATTCATTAAGTACTCGAGGTACTGTAGTCTGACAGTCTTGATTCTTATGCTTAGTCCCTTCCCTTAAGCATTCCTGGTACTGTGTTTTGTGCACTAGTACGTGGTCGTTGACTTGTATGTCATTCCTTGAGTTGTCGGTTACGGTGTGGTGCCGAACCTCTTCCTCGTGGTGTCATTTGATTTGGTGGAGTTGGAACGGATGGTTGTCTTCCGTGAGTCCAACGTATTGCTCTTCCTTTACTGTCCTCTCGGACATTACAGGAATTCATAGAGTTGTGTTTCTCTTATTTGACTGTCATTTCGAAAACGGTGTTTTCTAAACTCTTTGTATTTAAAAGGAAAAAAATCCGTTTTCGCCTACCCCCGTGGAAATGAAAAGTTTTAGTACCTTATAAAAGATCTTAGGATCTTCTTTGAAAAGATTTTTAACTTCTAAAAGCCGGTGATGGCAACTGACGGAGACCGGGGGCAAGACGGTCATTTTTACTCTGTGATTTCTTAAAAGAAAACTATTTTATTACTTTTCTTGGGATTCTGAGATTTTGGGACTTCTTTCTCAATATCTCATCCTGTAGAGTTTTGAAAGGTGTTCCATTGTTTCACCTTTGCTTCCTATCATTTCTAAGTCTCGGGTATGAGGCTTGGTGTTGTTCAGTGCACACATACAGTGTTGCCCTTCCTTTCTTCTTGGTTTTGACGTCACCACTTAGGTGATTCGAGTTGTTCCACATGTTATGGGCATGGATACCGAGTGGATTGGGTTCCTTGTCCAGGTGTTCTCCTTAAACACTTGTGGTGTTTTAACATTGACATTGTTGTCTCGGTTATCTGTTGATTTAGCATTGGGAAGTCTTTTCCTTTGTTTCGTTTTGGTGACCCTTAGGTGGTCGTTCTTGTGAGTTGAGGTCTTGTACTCTTAGTGAATTGATCGGGTGGTCTTGTAGCTTATAGTGCAAGTGTTAGTGATTGATTTATCCTGTTGGTGACTTGTGGACTTGTTAGAGATAGCATTGAGGTTTTCGCATAGTGTGATGATGGGGTGATCCCATCCTTGAGGTACAGACTTACTCTAGGAGAGGGATGAGATTTGTTATATATATATATATATATATATATATATATATATTGATGATGGTTGTGTTAGTACGCAAGGACGTGGGTGTTTTCCTTCCTGTGTTATCGGGGTGTAGGATTTGAGCCTTCCTTGGTACTATTGGTGGATTTTGTTTCCTTGTGGATATTAGAGGTGAGTGTGATCTCCTCGGTTGGATCTTCTGAATTGTGTTGTGAGTAATTTGGTGATTTGTTAGACTGGACCTTAGTATCGTATACCTAGTGTACGTTGGTGAGAGTAGTGTAGACTACTGGTGTTGGGTACTTGGAGTATGAGTTTTAGAGACTCATGTTGTGTATTTATATATATATATATGTGTATATATATATATATATATTCCCTATATACTTATTTATACTCGTTTACGATAATATATGAGCGTGTGACTTGGGTTTGCGTGGATGGGACTAGTTGGGCTATATTTATATCTTATTAGACGGTTTAGCTTTATCTAAACTATCAGAGGATGTGGTAGTTAGGATATCTTTTCCCACTGAGCTTATTTGCTCACGGAGGGAATTTCATTTGCCCCCCTGGTATTCCACGCCAGGTTGCAGGAATTATACGGCTATGGGCAGGATGCAGTGCAACGGCAACTTCTTTTGTTTCCTTGTTACAGGTTTTGGAGTTGCGTTGGGTGATGCGGTTACGGTTGCAGCGCGACTGGGTTTGGGGACGGTAGTATTCTTCTTTCAGCTTCTTTACCCATTGTTATGGGATTATCATGTATTTCTTTTGGGAGCCAGTCTGTTGGCATATCCCTGTTGATGTATCTTTTACTTCCTGTATTTATTCTTTCAGGAGATTATTGTATTTATTCTGCACAGCTAGGTGCTTTACTGTATTTTTATTCGAGCATTTGTGGCTCTGTTAATGTTAGAGGGTTTGGAGGGGTTTTGGTTTCTTTCCACTACCTCGGCCCTATTAGGATTGATGAATGTGGGGCTTGGAAGCCATTGTGATTATTGAATTGCTTTGGGCAGGTTATTGTGTTGTGTTTGGTTGTCCGGATGTTCCATTTACAAACGGAACTCTTCCGGATTTTCGTTAGATTCCGCTGCTTAGTTTTATTAGTCATTTGGGTATTAAATATACCATATCTATCATTAACCCATATGTTTTCACGGTTAATGATGTCTTAGTTGGTCATTCATGTTAAGGATCACATTCTGGATTCCTTGGATGTCCCTGTTCGGGAGTCTTAGGGATTTAGGAGCGTGTCTGTTGGTATCTAAGGATACTCTTGTATTTTTAGTATTCGTGTTGGCATGGAGTATATTTTTATTGTTATTCCATGTACTTCATTGTTATTGTTGACTCTAGTAGTCGCTTGGTTTGCGTCACCCTTTAGGGGCGTGACAGCATGGTATCTAGGCATTCATTGCAACCCTTTGTGGGTGTTTGATGACTGATTGTCTTTTGGTTCTCGTTTCTTTTTACTTCCGCAATCACTCCCTTAGCTCTTAGGCTCGGGTTTCGGAGTCCTACGAATTTGGGGCGTGACATCTTGCACCTTGACATTGTTCGCCATCGGTGATAAAAGTTGGAGACTTTTATACATAGGATTGTAACACATTGACCTCTATGAGATAGGAGCCCAAAAAACAAATTCTATATCCATTGGGATTTTATGATTGCATGAGATGCTTCATTAGGGGCGGAGATAGGAAAACTTTTCAGCGGGCCATATGTAATTTGTAATGACTTTATCCATAAAATTTATATTTATGCAAGCTATTAAATAAATTTTTATGATTTCAGGAAAGCCCATATGCAATTTTCAATGATCATGTTTATAAAATATATATTTTTGTGACTTATTAGTAGAATTTTTGAAACTTTTAGGAGGGGGGAATGGCCCCCTCTAGCCCATACATAGGTTCGGCCCTGTGTTTCATGCTCCACAAGTTGCATTATAGGTTACTTTAGTATGCATGAGATTTAGGCTCACCGGTTTCTTGCACCTTGACATTGTTCGCCATCGGTGATAAAAGTTGGAGACTTTTATATATAGGATTGTAACACATTCACCTCTATGAGATAGGAGCCCAAAAAACAAATTCTATATCCATTGGGATTTTATGATTGCATGAGATGCTTCATTAGGGGCGGAGATAGGAAAACTTTTCAGCGGGCCATATGTAATTTGTAATGACTTTATCCATAAAATTTATATTTATGCAAGCTATTAAATAAATTTTTATGATTTCAGGAAAGCCCATATGCAATTTTCAATGATCATGTTTATAAAATATATATTTTTGTTACTTATTAGTAGAATTTTTGAAACTTTTAGGAGTGGGCGTGGCCCCCTCTAGCCCATACATAGGTTCGGCCCTGTGTTTCATGCTCCACAAGTTGCATTATAGGTTACTTTAGTATACATGAGATTTAGGCTCACCGGTTTCTTGCACCTTGACATTGTTCGCCATCGGTGATAAAAGTTGGAGACTTTTATATATAGCATTGTAACACATTGACCTCTATGAGATAGGAGCCCTAAAAACCAATTCTATATGCATTGGGATTAAATGATTGCATGAGATGCTTCATTAGGGGCGGAGCTAGGAAAACTTTTCAGGGGGCCATATGTAATTTGTAATGACTTTATCCATAAAATGTATATTTATGCAAGCTATTAAATAAATTTTTAAGATTTCAGGAAAGCCCATATGCAATTTTCAATGATCATGTTTATAAAATATATATTTTTGTGAGTTATTAGTAGAATTTTTGAAACTTTTAGGAGGGGGCGTGGCCCCCTCTAGCCCATACATAGGTTCGGCCCTGTGTTTCATGCTCCACAAGTTGCATTATAGGTTACTTTAGTATGCATGAGATTTAGGCTCACCGGTTTCTTGCACCTTGACATTGTTCGCCATCGGTGATAAAAGTTGGAGACTTTTATATATAGGATTGTAACACATTCACCTCTATGAGATAGGAGCCCAAAAAACAAATTCTATATCCATTGGGATTTTATGATTGCATGAGATGCTTCATTAGGGGCGGAGATAGGAAAACTTTTCAGCGGGCCATATGTAATTTGTAATGACTTTATCCATAAAATTTATATTTATGCAAGCTATTAAATAAATTTTTATGATTTCAGGAAAGCCCATATGCAATTTTCAATGATCATGTTTATAAAATATATATTTTTGTTACTTATTAGTAGAATTTTTGAAACTTTTAGGAGTGGGCGTGGCCCCCTCTAGCCCATACATAGGTTCGGCCCTGTGTTTCATGCTCCACAAGTTGCATTATAGGTTACTTTAGTATACATGAGATTTAGGCTCACCGGTTTCTTGCACCTTGACATTGTTCGCCATCGGTGATAAAAGTTGGAGACTTTTATATATAGGATTGTAACACATTGACCTCTATGAGATAGGAGCCCTAAAAACCAATTCTATATGCATTGGGATTTAATGATTGCATGAGATGCTTCATTAGGGGCGGAGCTAGGAAAACTTTTCAGGGGGCCATATGTAATTTGTAATGACTTTATCCATAAAATGTATATTTATGCAAGCTATTAAATAAATTTTTAAGATTTCAGGAAAGCCCATATGCAATTTTCAATGATCATGTTTATAAAATATATATTTTTGTGAGTTATTAGTAGAATTTTTGAAACTTTTAGGAGGGGGCGTGGCCCCCTCTGGCCCATACATAGGTTCGGCCCTGTGTTTCATGCTCCACAAGTTGCATTATAGGTTACTTTAGTATGCATGAGATTTAGGCTCACCGGTTTCTTGCACCTTGACATTGTTCGCCATCGGTGATAAAAGTTGGACACTTTTATATATAGGATTGTAACACATTGATCTCTATGAGATAGGAGCCCTAAAAACCAATTCTATATGCATTGGGATTTAATGATTGCATGAGATGCTTCATTAGGGGCGGAGCTAGGAAAACTTTTCAGGGGGCCATATGTAATTTGTAATGACTTTATCCATAAAATGTATATTTATGCAAGCTATTAAATAAATTTTTAAGATTTCAGTAAAGTCCATATGCAATTTTCAATGATCATGATTATAAAATATATATTTTTATGAGTTATTCGTAGAATTTTTGAAACTTTTAGGAGGGGGCATGCCTCCCTCTAGCCCATACATAGGTTCGGCCCTGTGTTTCATGCTCCACAAGTTGCATTATAGGTTACTTAAGTATGCATGAGATTTAGTCTCACCGGTTTCTTGCACCTTGACATTGTTCGCCATCGGTGATAAAAGTTGGAGACTTTTATATATAGCATTGTAACACATTGACCTCTATGAGATAGGAGCCCTAAAAACCAATTCTATATGCATTGGGATTAAATGATTGCATGAGATGCTTCATTAGGGGCGGAGCTAGGAAAACTTTTCAGGGGGCCATATGTAATTTGTAATGACTTTATCCATAAAATGTATATTTATGCAAGCTATTAAATAATTTTTTAAGATTTCAGTAAAGCCTATATGCAATTTTCAATGATCATGTTTATAAAATATATATTTTTGTGAGTTATTAGTAGAATTTTTGAAACTTTTAGGAGGGGGCATAGCCCCCTCTAGCCTTTAAATAGCTTCGGCCCTGTGCTTCATGCTCCACAAGTTGCATTATAGATTACGTAAGTATGCTTGTGATTTAGGTTCACCAGTTTCTTGCACCTTGACATTGTTCGCCATCGGTGATAAAAGTTGGAGACTTTTATATATAGGATTGTAACACATTGACCTCTATGAGATAGGAGCCCTAAAAACCGATTCTATATGCATTGGGACTTTATGATTGCATGAGATACTTCATTAGGGGCGGAGATAGGAAAATTTTCAGAGGGCCATATGTAATTTGTAATGAATTTATTCGTAAAATGTATATTTATGCAAGCTATTAAATAATTTTTTAAGATTTCAGGAGGGGCCATATGCAATTTTCAATGATCATGTTTATAAAAAATATATTTTTGTGAGTTCTTAGTAGAATTTTTGAAAATTTTAGGTGGGGGCATGGCCCCCTCTAGCCTATACATAGCTTCGGCCCTGTGCTTCAAGCTCCACAAGTTGCATTATCGGTTACTTAAGTATGCTTGTGATTTAGGTTCACCAGTTTCTTGCACCTTGACATTGTTCGCCATCGGTGATAAAAGTTGGAGACTTTTATATGTAGGATTGCAACACATTGACCTCTAAGAGATAGGAGCCCTAAAAACCAATTCTATATGCATTGGGACTTTATGATTGTATGAGATGCTTCATTAGGGGCGGAGATAGGAAAATTTTCAGGGGGCCATATGTAATTTGTATTGTATTTATTCGTAAAATGTATATTTATGTAAGCTATTAAATAATTTTTTAAGATTTCAGGAGGGGCCATATGCAATTTTCAATGATAATGTTTATAAAATATATATTTTTGTGAGTTCTTAGTAGAATTTTTGAAAATTTTAGGTGGGGGCATGGCCCCCTCTAGCCTATACATAGCTTCGGCCCTGTGCTTCATGCTCCACAAGTTGCATTATAGGTTACTTAAGTATGCATGAGATTTAGGCGCACCGGTTTCTTGCACCTTGACATTGTTCGCCATCGGTGATCAAAGTTGGAGACTTTTATATATAGGATTGTAACACATTGACCTCTATGAGTTAGGAGCCCTAAAAACCAATTCTATATGAATTGGGATTTTATGATTGCATGAGATGCTTCATTAGGGGTGGAGCTAGGAAAACTTTTCAGGGGGCCATATGTAATTTGTAATGACTTTATCCATAAAATGTATATTAATGCAAGCTATTAAATAAATTTTTAAGATTTCAGTAAAGCCCATATGCAATTTTCAATGATCATGTTTATAAAATATATATTTTTGTGAGTTATTCGTAGAATTTTTGAAACTTTTAGGAGGGGGCATGCCCCCCTCTAGCCCATACATAGGTTCGGCCCTGTGTTTCATGCTCCACAAGTTGCATTATAGGTTACTTAAGTATGCATGAGATTTAGGCTCACCGGTTTCTTGCACCTTGACATTGTTCGCCATCGGTGATAAAAGTTGGAGACTTTTATATATAGGATTGTAACACATTGACCTCTATGAGATAGGAGCCCTAAAAACCAATTCTATATGCTTTGGGATTTAATGATTGCATGAGATGCTTCATTACGGGCGGAGCTAGGAAAACTTTTCAGGGGGCCATATGTAATTTGTAATGACTTTATCCATAAAATGTATATTTATGCAAGCTATTAAATAAATTTTTAAGATTTCAGTAATGCCCATATGCAATTTTCAATGATCATGTTTATAAAATATATATTTTTGTGAGTTATTCGTAGAATTTTTGAAACTTTTAGGAGGGGGCATGCCCCCCTCTAGCCCATACATAGGTTCGGCCCTGTGTTTCATGCTCCACAAGTTGCATTATAGGTTACTTAAGTATGCATGAGATTTAGGCTCACCGGTTTCTTGCACCTTGACATTGTTCACCATCGGTGATAAAAGTTGGAGACTTTTATATATAGGATTGTAACATATTGACCTCTATGAGATAGGAGCCCTAAAAACCAATTCTATATGCTTTGGGATTTAATGATTGCATGAGATGCTTCATTACGGGCGGAGCTAGGAAAACTTTTCAGGGGGCCATATGTAATTTGTAATGACTTTATCCATAAAATGTATATTTATGCAAGCTATTAAATAAATTTTTAAGATTTCAGTAAAGCCCATATGCAATTTTCAATGATCATGTTTATAAAATATATATTTTTGTGAGTTATTCGTAGAATTTTTGAAACTTTTAGGAGGGGGCATGCCCCCCTCTAGCCCATACATAGGTTCGGCCCTGTGTTTCATGCTCCACAAGTTGCATTATAGGTTACTTAAGTATGCATGAGATTTAGGCTCACCGGTTTCTTGCACCTTGACATTGTTCGCCATCGGTGATAAAAGTTAGAGACTTTTATATATAGGATTGTAACACATTGACCTCTATGAGATAGGAGCCCTAAAAACCAATTCTATATGCTTTGGGATTTAATGATTGCATGAGATGCTTCATTACGGGCGGAGCTAGGAAAACTTTTCAGGGGGCCATATGTAATTTGTAATGACTTTATCCATAAAATGTATATTTATGCAAGCTATTAAATAAATTTTTAAGATTTCAGTAAAGCCCATATGCAATTTTCAATGATCATGTTTATAAAATATATATTTTTGTGAGTTATTCGTAGAATTTTTGAAACTTTTAGGAGGGGGCATGCCCCCCTCTAGCCCATACATAGGTTCGGCCCTGTGTTTCATGCTCCACAAGTTGCATTATAGGTTACTTAAGTATGCATGAGATTTAGGCTCACCGGTTTCTTGCACCTTGACATTGTTCGCCATCGGTGATAAAAGTTGGAGACTTTTATATATAGGATTGTAACATATGACCTCTATGAGATAGGAGCCCTAAAAACCAATTCTATATGCTTTGGGATTTAATGATTGCATGAGATGCTTCATTACGGGCGGAGCTAGGAAAACTTTTCAGGGGGCCATATGTAATTTGTAATGACTTTATCCATAAAATGTATATTTATGCAAGCTATTAAATAAATTTTTAAGATTTCAGTAATGCCCATATGCAATTTTCAATGATCATGTTTATAAAATATATATTTTTGTGAGTTATTAGTAGAATTTTTGAAACTTTTAGGAGGGGGCATGCCCTCCTCTTGCCCATACATAGGTTCGGCCCTGTGTTTCATGCTCCACAAGTTGCATTATAGGTTACTTAAGTATGCATGAGATTTAGGCTCACCGGTTTCTTGCACCATGACATTGTTCGCCATCGGTGATAAAAGTTGGAGACTTTTATATATAGGATTGTAACACATTGACCTCTATGAGATAGGAGCCCTAAAAACCAATTCTATATGTATTGGGATTTTTTGATTGCTTGAGATGCTTCATTAGCGGCGGAGCTAGGTAAACTTTTCAGGGGGCCAAATGTAATTTGTAATGACTTTATCCATAAAATGTATATTTATGCAAGCTATTAAATAATTTTTTAAGATTTCAGGGGGGGCCATATGCAATTTTCAATGATCATGTTTATAAAATATATATTTTTGTGAGTTTTTAGTAGAATTTTTGAAAATTTTGGGAGGGGGCATAGCCCCCTCTAGCCTTTAAATAGCTTCGGCCCTGTGTTTCATGCTCCACAAGTTGCATTATAGGTTACTTAAGTATGCTTGTGATTTAGGTTCACCAGTTTCTTGCACCTTGACATTGTTCGCCATCGGTGATAAAAGTTGGAGACTTTTATATGTAGGATTGTAACACATTGACCTCTATGAGATAGGAGCCCTAAAAACCAATTCTATATGCATTGGGATTTTATGATTGCATGAGATGCTTCATTAGGGACGGAGATAGGAAAATTTTCAGGGGGCCATATGTAATTTGTAATGAATTTATTCGTAAAATGTATATTTATGTAAGCTATTAAATAATTTTTTAAGATTTCAGTAGGGGCCATATGCAATTTTCAATGATCATGTTTATAAAAAATATATTTTTGTAAGTTCTTTGTAGAATTTTTGAAAATTTTAGGTGGGGGCATGGCCCCCTCTAGCCTATACATAGCTTCGGCCCTGTGCTTCATGCTCCACAAGTTTCATTATAGGTTACTTAAGTATGCATGAGATTTTGGCGCACCGGTTTCTTGCACCTTGACATTGTTCGCCATCGGTGATCAAAGTTGGAGACTTTTATATATAGGATTATAACACATTTACCTCTATGAGATAGGAGCCCTAAAAACCAATTCTATATGCATTGGGATTTTATGATTGCATGAGATTCTTCATTAGGGGCAGAGCTAGGAAAACTTTTCAAGGGGCCATATGTAATTTGTAATGACTTTATCCATAAAATGTATATTTATGCAAGCTATTAAATAAATTTTTAAGATTTTAGGAGGGGCCATATGCAATTTTTAATGATCTTATTATAAAATATATATATTTTGTTGGTTATTAGTAGAATTTTTGAAAATTTTGGGAGGGGGCATGGCCCCCTCTAGCCTATACATAGCTTCGGCCCTGTTCTTCATGCTCCACAAGTTGTATTATAGGTTGCTTAAGTATGCATGTGATTTAGGCTCACCAGTTTCTTGCAACTTGACATTGTTCGCCATCAGTGATAAAAGTTGGAGACTTTTATATGTAGGATTGTAACACATTGACCTCTATGAGATAGGAGCCCTAAAAACCAATTCTATATGCATTGGGATTTTATGATTGCATGAGATGCTTCATTGCGGGCGGAGCTAGGAAAACTTTTCACGGGGGCATATGTAATTTGTAATGACTTTATCCATAAAATGTATATTTATGCAAGCTATTAAATAAATTTTTAAGATTTCAGTAAAGCCCATATGCAATTTTCAATGATCATGTTTATAAAATATATATTTTTGTGAGTTATTTGTAGAATTTTTGAAACTTTTAAGAGGGGGCATGCCCTCCTCTTGCCCATACATAGGTTCGGCCCTGTGTTTCATGCTCCACAAGTTGCATTATAGGTTACTTAAGTATGCATGAGAATCAGGTTCACTGGTTTCTTGCACCTTGACATTGTTCGCCATCGGTGATAAAAGTTGGAGACTTTTATATATAGGATTGTAACACATTGACCTCTATGAGATAGGAGCCCTAAAAACCAATTCTATATGAATTGGGATTTTTTTATTGCATGAGATGCTTCATTAGGGGCGGAGCTAGGACAACTTTTCAGGGGGCCATATGTAATTTGTAATGACTTTATCCATAAAATGTATATTTATGCAAGCTATTAAATAAATTTTTATGATTTTAGGATGGGCTATATGCAATTTTTAATGATCTTGTTTATAAAATATATATTTTTGTGAGTTATTAGTAGAATTTTTGAAAATTTTGGGAGGGGGCACAGCCCCCTCTAGCCTTTAAATAGCTTCGGCCCGGTGCTTCATGCTCCACAAGTTGCATTATAGGTTACTTAAGTATGCTTGTGATTTAGGTTCACCAGTTTCTTGCACCTTGACATTGTTCGCCATCGGTGATAAAAGTTGGAGACTTTTATATGTAGGATTGTAACACATTGACCTCTAAGAGATAGGAGCCCTAAAAACCAATTCTATATGCATTGGGACTTTATGATTGCATGAGATGCTTCATTAGGGTCGGGGATAGGAAAATATTCAGGGGGCCATATGTAATTTGTAATGAATTTATTCGTAAAATGTATATTTATGTAACCTATTAAATAATTTTTTAAGATTTCAGTAAAGCCCATATGCAATTTTCAATGATAATGTTTATAAAATATATATTTTTGTGAGTTCTTAGTAGAATTTTTGAAAATTTTAGGTGGGGGCATGGCCCCCTCTAGCCTATACATAGCTTCGGCCCTGTGCTTCATGCTCCACAAGTTGCATTATAGGTTACTTAGGTATGCATGAGATTTAGGCGCACCGGTTTCTTGCACCTTGACATTGTTCGCCATCGGTGATCAAAGTTGGAGACTTTTATATATAGGATTGTAACACATTGACCTCTATGAGATAGGTTCCCTAAAAACCAATTCTATATGAATTGGGATTTTATGATTGCATGAGATGCTTCATTAGGGACGGAGCTAGGAAAACTTTTCAGGGGGCCATATGTAATTTGTAATGACTTTATCCATAAAATGTATATTTATGCAAGCTATTAAATAAATTTTTAAGATTTTAGGAGGGGCCATATGCAATTTTTAATGATCTTGTTTATAAAATATATATATTTTGTTGGTTATTAGTAGAATTTTTGAAAATTTTGGGAGGGGGCATGGCCCCCTCTAGCCTATACATAGCTTCGGCCCTGTTCTTCATGCTCCACAAGTTGTATTATAGGTTGCTTAAGTATGCATGTGATTTAGGCTCACCAGTTTCTTGCAACTTGACATTGTTCGCCATCAGTGATAAAAGTTGGAGACTTTTATATGTAGGATTGTAACACATTGACCTCTATGAGATAGGAGCCCTAAAAACCAATTCTATATGCATTGGGATTTTATGATTGCATGAGATGCTTCATTAGGGGCGGAGTTAGGAAACTTTTCATGTAACGTCCGGTATTTTTACGGGTTAATTTAAAATTTTTATTTAAACAATTATGTGTTTATGTGCTTAATGTGTTTAATTGTTTTAGCATGCCTTACATGTTGTACGTGTTATAAAAATTGTACGTAGCATGTTTTATTTTCATTTTGAAATTAATGAAAATTATTGAGAACGATTTCGGGAAAGAAATGACCGAGGGGTAAAGGAGTAATTTCACATTTGGAACAATTAGTGGAAAATGTAGAAATTAGGGCAAGAATGGCATTTTAGTAATTAGGGAGGATGACAAGGGGTAAAAGGGTAATAAAGAGTCTTGATGGCACTCTTGTAATTAACCCCAACTTTGGATGAATTTGGTCATTTCCACCTTTCATGTGTTGTCTCATTCCTAGCCCTTGATCTCATTCTCCCATCTTTGTTTTAAGCCCTTGGATCATAAGGCCTTGTTTGGTTGGCACTTAAATGGAATAATCCATTATTCTTGGTCTTCCACTTGACAAGACTTTTTCTCAACCATTGGATGGTTTGTTAATTCCCATCTTTATTCTAAGCCCTTGGATGATAAGGCCTTGTTTGGCAAAATAATAAGTTTTGGTGAGTTGTGTAATAAGTCTTCCACTTGGCAAGACTCATTTCTAGCCCTTGGATTCATTTCCTTTTTCCCCATCTTTGTTATGAACCCTTGGATTAGAACACTCATTTAGGGTTATACATATACACCATTATGTATTGATTTTTGTCTTCTAAAGTGCAAGACTTCTCTCATTCACCACAAACCTCTCTTCTTCTCACGTCCATTTTATTTTTTCTTCTTCCTTGGTTCTTCTTCAAGAACATCATCATTGGCTTGGAGTTTGAAGAACCTTTGAACATAAGAGTTGTAGAGGATGGCCTTATCTTCCCTTTGATAAAAAAATTGGTAAGTGTTCTTCACTTCTTTAGGGTTCTTGATTTCAAACCCTAGAATTTATTTCCTTGAAGCTTTGTGTTCAATTATTGATAATTGGTTCCCTTTTTCTCTTGAATCTTGTTAAGGGACATGAGTTGAACCTTTTCACCAATTATTTCGGTTATTAAAAGCTTGGAGCTCATCTTGTGATTCTTGACCCTATTGTGGAAGAGTTGTGGTAAGTTCAAGAATTCCTTCTCTTGAATTGTGTTTTCTTAGAACCCTAAGTTGCTATTGTTAGGGATGATTTTGTTTTGTGGTTGAAGCCACTTTAATAATTTTGGTTTATAGAAACACCATATTAATAGTTATTCATTGAATGGTGTAATTGCAAGCTTGGAAGCTCTTTCCTTGAACATTTGAGTTGGTAGCTTACTTGGACCTCTCTTGGACACTCTTGAGCTAGCTTGATTGGAATTGAGGTAGGGGAAAATGACTTGTCTTTGTCTTTGTAAGAGGGTGTGTGCGTCTAAGTGTATATATGCCGTATATATATATACGAGTTGGTTTTGGGCAACTTAGACTATGATTTAGGCCCTTGATAATATGATTATGTGATATGAATTCATGTTGTTGTTTATTGATCATAAATGTGATATGAATTGATGTTGTGGTTTAGTGATCATAAATGTAATATTATGAGCATGTGGAAAGTTTTGACATGATATATTGCCTAAAGAGAAAAAGCATATATTATGATGGAGTATGGTTGATGAAAAATCATATGTGCATATTGAGTACTCATGTAGTGTCAAATTCATGATGTTGGAATATATGGGTGGTGTAGTGATGTGTTGGTAGTCGGGTTCGGATCAAAGCAACAACTGGCCAGGAGGTATCACGCCTACGGAACTAAAAAGCCGACCAAATGTGAGTTAGGAGTCCGGGTAGAGGCTCATGTTCTTGACTTTTGTAGTCATGGCGTACGGAGTTGCATGTTGGGCTCTCGTACAACCGTCTTCCTTGTTGAAGTGATAGAGAGAAAAATCACTTGGGAAGAGTCGGTGCGGTACTCTACAAGTAATTGGACAGAGTATGTATCCGTTAACCTAAGTTGGGCGCCGTGTGTCTCGGGGGGTGTGTCGAGTCATGGTGCATTTAGACTATCATATATATGTGAATATGATGTTATTGTGGAAGCATGCTATAATTATAGAAAATTATGTTGTGAGCATGTTGGGGAAACTTATTGGTGGGGTTCGAAGGGGTTCCGGATTGGCGTGAGAGCCATGTGGGACAAGAGACCGACCTAGGGTTAGTGGCATGAACCTTGGTTGGGTTGAACCGCTTGGACTACCGAGATGGAGGCAATGACGCTTCCTCTACTGGGCTAGTGAGCTCACCCCACGTTATATACATTTTTTTCAGGTGATGATCCTGTTGGGAGAGTTCCGTAGTCTCTCCGAGGACGTGTGGTTGTATGTCCGTCCTTTTGTGCATGAGACGGACCACACTTATTTTGTTGGACATTTAGTTGATAAATATGTATTTAAATGTTCATTTTGTCCATGTAAGTTGAATTTGAAAAACTATTTTATTTTAACCCGGCTAGCATGTTAGCCGAGGCGTTATTCTCAATGTACATCCCTTGGAGCGCTATGCGCGGGGATTATATTATTTTGGGGTACTTCGGTGCCGAATTGTGGAAATATGTAATTTTGGACAAATTCTAGCATGTTTCGCCTTAGAGCGCTTTAATATCATTATTGAATATTTTCCCTTGGAGTTATGAATGTGAATTGGATGAATTGCCATGAATTGCGAGTATTAGGTGTTTGGCCGAAAACGGCGTTTTTTTTCTAGGTTTTCAAACTAACCCTTTTCGATTCGAATGGAAAAACCCGTTTTCGCCTACCCCCGTAGCCCCGGTAAATTTCCTTGCTTTTAGAAACGGATTTAATTAAATTCGTTTTCTTAGATATTTTAAACTTTAGAAACCGGCGATAGTTAAAACGGATACCGGGGGCAAGACGGAAGATTTTATGAAAACTTACAAAAAAATCATTTTTTGCTAAGTTTACGTTTTTCGCATTTCCCGAGGTCTCGAAAACTATTTTTGGGTTCCGCCAAGGAAAAACTCACTTTTCCGATATTTATGATTTTTCGGGACCGACGGCGCGAAAAACAAAGCCATATCGCAAAATCTCGCGTTTTTGCATATTCAAACTTTAAGGAAATTGCAGATTTGGGCAGTAGCTTCACTAATCCATACTTAGAAAAAATTCAGCATTTTCGAAATTGGTAGTGCAGGCCTGCTGCAGCGGCTTACGACGTCCGATGTTTGAAAATCCGTATTTTCCTCCTCGAACGTCGGAATGGACCCCCGTTTGTTTCTATGGGTTGTCCTACGTCCAAATTATCGGTATAAAATTTGAAAGGACCAGTTTAACCCTGAAATGACTGTTTTACCCTTAGTGAAAGAGGGGTACTTCAACTTTAGTTTTAAGTCGGTGTTGTCTGACGCCACTTTTGAAAATTCATATCTCCTTCCTCGTGGCTTCAAATTAGGTCCCGTTTGTTCGTATTGCTAGTTTTAGGTACAAATTTTGTAGTTGTAGTTGGAAATTATTATTTTAACCCTGATTTGACCATTTTACCCTTGGGTGAACATGGTGGGTCAGAATGATTCGATCAAGGTACCGAGTGTTTCGGTTTGCCTCCTTTTCGATCCCGTGTGATCTTTTTGAAATATATGAGATGTTTTATGTCTATTTTACCCTTTTATGGGTATTTTATGACTGAAATGGATTTTATTTCATTTTTATTTCTTCCGCATTCACTCCCTTAGCTCTTAGGCTTGGGTTTTGGAGTCCTAGGAAATTAGGGGCGTGACAACTTGGTATCAGAGCGTGTTATTTCTCTATGGGACGACGGGCGAGGGTCGTTATCGCTTTACGCTTCTTGCTTGCTTTTATTTTACAAGTTTACGTATTAGTTCCCGTCTTTTGTACGTCATTGACTTATACGTGTGTTGGCATGGCTTTGTGGTTTTGTTTGGCATACTATGATTGTACTTGTGCCTTACATGTTTAGTTGTTGTCATGTAGAGAGCATGCCGCCACGTAGAGGTCGACCACGTATCGTTAGAGAGGGTGATGCTCCGGATCATATACCTCCGGTTGTGGACGAGAATGTGCCAGTACATCCAGATGTAGGGGAACGTGTACCGGCTGCACCTTTCATGGATGGTGAGCAGTTTGCACGTGCTTTAGCGGCAGCTATGGCACAAATTCCTCAGAGGCAACATGTTGAGGACGAGGGCTCGCGTGCTCAAAGGGCTCTCCGGGAGTTCTTACGTTTAGACATACCTACCTTTGTGGGCGGTCCGGATCCACTTGTAGCCGATGATTGGTTGGAGCAAATAACCAATGGATTTGATATTCTCAGGGTGGTTGATGACGAGGTACGGGTCATGATTGCGTCGTTTCGACTTACGGGCGATGCTAAGAATTGGTGGAAGTCTGTCACGAACATAAGGAACGTTCGAACTATCACATGGGCGGACTTTTGCATACTTTTCTTGGATCGGTATTTTCCACATCTTGCTAGGATGAGCATGAGGGACCGGTTCAATGAGTTGGTTCAGGGTGATTTATCTGTGACCGAGTATGAGCTTCAGTATACTAGCTTATCTCGATTTGCACCAGAGATGGTGGTGGATGATGAGGTTAAGGGCCGACGTTTCGTGAGGGGCTTGAGGGGCAATCTCAAGTCAAAGATTTCTGTGCTTACTATGCCGACGTACCGCGAGGCCGTTACAAAGGCATTGCTTGCTGAGGAGGATGCAAGAGAGGGCCGATTAGCTCGTGAGGCTAGGGAAAAGAGCTTCGGAGGTTCTTCATCTTCGGGCTTTGGGAACAAGAAGAGGCAGCGAAATAGCACTCCAACTCCGGTTGCACAGCAGCAGCAGCCACAACAGCAGCATCGGGGACAGTCTACACCTTCCTTTAGAGCATCTTCGGGTTTCACTCGTCGGGAGATTGTTTGTCATTATTGCCGACAACCAGGGCACACGAAGCCACAATGTCCGTCTTTTCAGCAGGGACAGAGTAGTGGTCCAGTGCATAACAGGGGTTGCTTCCAGTGTGGACAACAGGGTCATATCGCCAGGAATTGTCGTCAGGGACAGAGTAGTGGCACTCCTATGAGTGGGATTGGACAGCAGTCTAGGGCTACACAGCCAGCAGGTCAGTCTGGGTATAGAGCACCACAGCAGCCAGCACCATCAGCTCAGGGTTCTCAAGCTAGGACATCTGCATCGACTATCCAGCAGCCTCCACGTCCTCAGGGCCGTGCTTATGCAGTCACAGCAGCAGACAGTGTAGCCGGACCTTCTATCGTGAGAGGTACATTTCCTGTATACGGTTGTTGGGCTCATGTTCTTATTGATTCTGGAGCTTCGCACTCTTTTATTGCTTCTGCTTATGCATCTACTTTGGGTATACCTATTTCATATCTTGGGGTACCTTTGTGGGTAGACACGCCGATTGGGGGTAGTGCATATTTATCTAAAGTGTGTCGCAAGTGTGATATTGTGATTGCCGGACGATCGTTATTGTTCGACTTTATTCTTCTAGACATGACGGGCTTTGACGTCATCTTGGGCATGGATTGGTTATCTACCTTTCATGCACAGATTGATTGCTTTAGAGGTCGGGTGTCGGTGTGCACGCCTAAGGGCGAGCGATTCCACTTCTTTGGTGATCGCAATGACTTCTCTACTTTTTCCTATTGTATATGGGGTCGTGATATTTCCGGTTTTCTTTTGGCAAGTCACTCTTCCGACGATGAGGTTCATGGTCACGCTGAGGTACCTTATGTCGTGGGTGAGTATTGGGATGTTTTTCCCGATGACTTGACTTCCTTGCCTCCGATTCGTGAGGTGGAGTTTGCTATTGATCTTGTACCGGGTACCGATGCTATTTCTATGGCACCGTACCGAATGGCACCGGCGGAGTTAAAAGAATTGAAGGAGCAACTTGACGATCTCAAGGCGAAGGGTTTTATTCGGCCTAGTGTTTCCGATTGGGGTGCTCCAGTTCTTTTTGCTAAGAAAAAGGATGGTTCACTACGGTTATGCATTGATTATCGTAGGTTGAATCGGGTGACGATCAAGAACAAATATCCATTACCACGGATTGACGACTTGTTCGATCAACTCAAGGGATCTAAGTTTTTCTCCAAGATTGACTTGAGGTCCGGTTATCATCAATTACGGGTTAGGGATATTGATATTTCGAAGACCGCATTTCGCACTCGGTATGGGCACTTTGAGTTTCTTGTGATGCCTTTTGGTGTGACTAATGCACCGGCGGCATTCATGGGTCTCATGAATCGTATCTTCCACGAGTTCTTGGATAGATTTGTAGTGGTGTTCATTGATGATATTCTAGTGTACTCTACTACAGAAAGTGATCACGAGGTTCATCTTAGGACCGTTCTTCAAATCCTAAGAGAGCACCGATTGTATGCTAAGTATAGTAAATGTGAGTTTTGGCTTCAAGAGGTTAGATTTTTGGGGCATGTTGTTTCCGGAGACGGCATTTCAGTTGATCCTTCGAAGATAGAGGCGGTTATGAGTTGGAAGAGACCGAGTAGCGTTTTCGAGGTTCGTAGTTTCCTTGGCTTGGCGGGTTACTATCGACGATTTGTGAAGGACTTTTCTCGTTTGGCGGTTCCTATGACTCGCCTCACGCGAAAAGGTGTCAAGTTCGTGTGGGATGACAAGTGTGAAGAGGCATTCATTGAGTTGAGGACACGTTTGACTACGGCTCCGGTGTTGATTATTCCCGAGCGCAGCGTCGGGTACGTGATCTATTGTGATGCTTCTCACGAGGGACTAGGGTGTGTACTCATGCAGTCCGAGAGAGTTGTGGCTTATGGGTCTCGACAGTTGAAGACTCACGAGCGGAATTATCCTACGCATGACTTAGAGCTTGCAGCGGTTCTTTTTGCCCTTAAGGGGTGGCGGCACTACTTGTATGGTGAAAGATTTGAGGTTTTCTCCGATCACAAGAGTTTGCAGTATATCTTTACACAGCGGGACTTGAACTTGCGGCAGCGTCGATGGGTCGAGTACATGGAGGACTATGACTTTGCACTCCAGTATCACCCCGGGAAGGCTAATGTGGTGGCGGATGCGTTGAGTCGTAAGTCACATGCATCGTTGGCTAGCATCTTTATTCGTGAGTGGCGGATGATGGAGGAAGTCGCAGAGTTGGATCTTCAGTTCCGTGATAGTGGGGATTCAGTGGTGACTTTGTTTAGCATGATGGCACAGCCTTCACTTGTGAGTCGTGTGATTGAGGCTCAGGGGCACGATGACAGCATTACTTCGGTTCGCACTCGTATTGCTAGTGGCGAGGTTGTTGATGATTGGGTTTTGCACTCCGACGGAGGTTATCGTTTTAGGGGTTTACTCTATGTACCACAGACTTGCCGTGAGGAGGTTTTACGAGAGTTTCATAGTTCCAGGCTTGCAGTTCACCCAGGTGGCACGAAGATGTATCATAATCTTCGGCGTCATTATTGGTGGCAGGGGATGAAGAAATCAGTTGCAGATTTTGTGAGCCGATGTCTTACTTGTCAGCAGGTTAAGGTTGAGCACCGAGGACCTGCCGGGTTGTTGAATCCGTTACCGATTCCTGAGTGGAAATGGGAGCATATTTGCATGGACTTCGTGACAGGGTTACCAAAGACGAAGAATCAGAAGGATGCAGTGTGGGTGATCGTTGATCGACTGACGAAGACTGCACGTTTTCTACCTATCCGTGAGACGGATAATGTAGAGGTTCTTAGTAGGCTGTACGTGAAGGAGATTGTCAAGCTTCACGGGGTTCCGGTGACTATTGTTTCTGATCGAGATCCGCGATTCACATCACGATTTTGGGAGGCTTTTCAGAAAGTCTTGGATACGCAGTTACGATTCAGCACAGCTTTTCATCCTCAGACGGACGGTCAGTCAGAGCGTACCATTCAGATCCTTGAGGATATGCTTCGTGCCTGTGCTATTGATTTCAGAGGCAGTTGGGAGGATCATCTTCATTTGGCGGAGTTCGCGTACAACAATAGTTATCAGTCCAGTATTCAGATGGCACCTTTTGAGGCGTTGTATGGTAGACCGTGTCGTTCACCGACTTGTTGGGCCGAGGTTGGTGATGTTGCACTTTTGGGACCCGATATGGTTCATGAGGCGACCGAGAAGATTAGGATTGCTCGACAGCATTTGGTTACAGCACAGAGCCGACAGAAGAGTTATGCGGATCGGCATAGACGTCCTTTGTTCTTTGAGGTCGGAGATCATGTGTTTCTAAAGGTCTCACCTCGCAAGGGCTTGATGCGATTCGGGAAGAGCGGAAAGCTTTCTCCACGTTTTATTGGGCCTTTTGAGATACTTGATCGTGTCGGCGAGGTGGCGTACCGTTTAGCGTTGCCACCGGATTTATCAAGGGTTCATAATGTTTTTCATGTCTCTATGCTTCGCAAGTACGAGCCGGATCCTTCTCATGTATTGAGTTGGGTTGATGTCGATGTTGCCGAGGACGTGTCCTACGAGGAGCGACCGGTGAGGATCTTGGATGCTCGAGAGCAAGTTTTGCGGGGCAAAACTATTCCTTTAGTTAAGGTCTTGTGGCACCATCGCGGAGTCGAGGAGGCGACTTGGGAGCGTGAGCGTGAAGTACGGGAAAAATACCCGGACTTGTTTTCTACTATAGGTACGTCTTGATTTCGAGGACGAAATCTCCTAAGGTGTGGAGGTTGTAACGTCCGGTATTTTTACGGGTTAATTTAAAATTTTTATTTAAACAATTATGTGTTTATGTGCTTAATGTGTTTAATTGTTTTAGCATGCCTTACATGTTGTACGTGTTATAAAAATTGTACGTAGCATGTTTTATTTTCATTTTGAAATTAATGAAAATTATTGAGAACGATTTCGGGAAAGAAATGACCGAGGGGTAAAGGAGTAATTTCACATTTGGAACAATTAGTGGAAAATGTAGAAATTAGGGCAAGAATGGCATTTTAGTAATTAGGGAGGATGACAAGGGGTAAAAGGGTAATAAAGAGTCTTGATGGCACTCTTGTAATTAACCCCAACTTTGGATGAATTTGGTCATTTCCACCTTTCATGTGTTGTCTCATTCCTAGCCCTTGATCTCATTCTCCCATCTTTGTTTTAAGCCCTTGGATCATAAGGCCTTGTTTGGTTGGCACTTAAATGGAATAATCCATTATTCTTGGTCTTCCACTTGACAAGACTTTTTCTCAACCATTGGATGGTTTGTTAATTCCCATCTTTATTCTAAGCCCTTGGATGATAAGGCCTTGTTTGGCAAAATAATAAGTTTTGGTGAGTTGTGTAATAAGTCTTCCACTTGGCAAGACTCATTTCTAGCCCTTGGATTCATTTCCTTTTTCCCCATCTTTGTTATGAACCCTTGGATTAGAACACTCATTTAGGGTTATACATATACACCATTATGTATTGATTTTTGTCTTCTAAAGTGCAAGACTTCTCTCATTCACCACAAACCTCTCTTCTTCTCACGTCCATTTTATTTTTTCTTCTTCCTTGGTTCTTCTTCAAGAACATCATCATTGGCTTGGAGTTTGAAGAACCTTTGAACATAAGAGTTGTAGAGGATGGCCTTATCTTCCCTTTGATAAAAAAATTGGTAAGTGTTCTTCACTTCTTTAGGGTTCTTGATTTCAAACCCTAGAATTTATTTCCTTGAAGCTTTGTGTTCAATTATTGATAATTGGTTCCCTTTTTCTCTTGAATCTTGTTAAGGGACATGAGTTGAACCTTTTCACCAATTATTTCGGTTATTAAAAGCTTGGAGCTCATCTTGTGATTCTTGACCCTATTGTGGAAGAGTTGTGGTAAGTTCAAGAATTCCTTCTCTTGAATTGTGTTTTCTTAGAACCCTAAGTTGCTATTGTTAGGGATGATTTTGTTTTGTGGTTGAAGCCACTTTAATAATTTTGGTTTATAGAAACACCATATTAATAGTTATTCATTGAATGGTGTAATTGCAAGCTTGGAAGCTCTTTCCTTGAACATTTGAGTTGGTAGCTTACTTGGACCTCTCTTGGACACTCTTGAGCTAGCTTGATTGGAATTGAGGTAGGGGAAAATGACTTGTCTTTGTCTTTGTAAGAGGGTGTGTGCGTCTAAGTGTATATATGCCGTATATATATATACGAGTTGGTTTTGGGCAACTTAGACTATGATTTAGGCCCTTGATAATATGATTATGTGATATGAATTCATGTTGTTGTTTATTGATCATAAATGTGATATGAATTGATGTTGTGGTTTAGTGATCATAAATGTAATATTATGAGCATGTGGAAAGTTTTGACATGATATATTGCCTAAAGAGAAAAAGCATATATTATGATGGAGTATGGTTGATGAAAAATCATATGTGCATATTGAGTACTCATGTAGTGTCAAATTCATGATGTTGGAATATATGGGTGGTGTAGTGATGTGTTGGTAGTCGGGTTCGGATCAAAGCAACAACTGGCCAGGAGGTATCACGCCTACGGAACTAAAAAGCCGACCAAATGTGAGTTAGGAGTCCGGGTAGAGGCTCATGTTCTTGACTTTTGTAGTCATGGCGTACGGAGTTGCATGTTGGGCTCTCGTACAACCGTCTTCCTTGTTGAAGTGATAGAGAGAAAAATCACTTGGGAAGAGTCGGTGCGGTACTCTACAAGTAATTGGACAGAGTATGTATCCGTTAACCTGAGTTGGGCGCCGTGTGTCTCGGGGGGTGTGTCGAGTCATGGTGCATTTAGACTATCATATATATGTGAATATGATGTTATTGTGGAAGCATGCTATAATTATAGAAAATTATGTTGTGAGCATGTTGGGGAAACTTATTGGTGGGGTTCGAAGGGGTTCCGGATTGGCGTGAGAGCCATGTGGGACAAGAGACCGACCTAGGGTTAGTGGCATGAACCTTGGTTGGGTTGAACCGCTTGGACTACCGAGATGGAGGCAATGACGCTTCCTCTACTGGGCTAGTGAGCTCACCCCACGTTATATACATTTTTTTCAGGTGATGATCCTGTTGGGAGAGTTCCGTAGTCTCTCCGAGGACGTGTGGTTGTATGTCCGTCCTTTTGTGCATGAGACGGACCACACTTATTTTGTTGGACATTTAGTTGATAAATATGTATTTAAATGTTCATTTTGTCCATGTAAGTTGAATTTGAAAAACTATTTTATTTTAACCCGGCTAGCATGTTAGCCGAGGCGTTATTCTCAATGTACATCCCTTGGAGCGCTATGCGCGGGGATTATATTATTTTGGGGTACTTCGGTGCCGAATTGTGGAAATATGTAATTTTGGACAAATTCTAGCATGTTTCGCCTTAGAGCGCTTTAATATCATTATTGAATATTTTCCCTTGGAGTTATGAATGTGAATTGGATGAATTGCCATGAATTGCGAGTATTAGGTGTTTGGCCGAAAACGGCGTTTTTTTTCTAGGTTTTCAAACTAACCCTTTTCGATTCGAATGGAAAAACCCGTTTTCGCCTACCCCCGTAGCCCCGGTAAATTTCCTTGCTTTTAGAAACGGATTTAATTAAATTCGTTTTCTTAGATATTTTAAACTTTAGAAACCGGCGGTAGTTAAAACGGATACCGGGGGCAAGACGGAAGATTTTATGAAAACTTACAAAAAAATCATTTTTTGCTAAGTTTACGTTTTTCGCATTTCCCGAGGTCTCGAAAACTATTTTTGGGTTCCGCCAAGGAAAAACTCACTTTTCCAATATTTATGATTTTTCGGGACCGACGGCGCGAAAAACAAAGCCATATCGCAAAATCTCGCGTTTTTGCATATTCAAACTTTAAGGAAATTGCAGATTTGGGCAGTAGCTTCACTAATCCATACTTAGAAAAAATTCAGCATTTTCGAAATTGGTAGTGCAGGCCTGCTGCAGCGGCTTACGACGTCCGATGTTTGAAAATCCGTATTTTCCTCCTCGAACGTCGGAATGGACCCCCGTTTGTTTCTATGGGTTGTCCTACGTCCAAATTATCGGTATAAAATTTGAAAGGACCAGTTTAACCCTGAAATGACTGTTTTACCCTTAGTGAAAGAGGGGTACTTCAACTTTAGTTTTAAGTCGGTGTTGTCTGACGCCACTTTTGAAAATTCATATCTCCTTCCTCGTGGCTTCAAATTAGGTCCCGTTTGTTCGTATTGCTAGTTTTAGGTACAAATTTTGTAGTTGTAGTTGGAAATTATTATTTTAACCCTGATTTGACCATTTTACCCTTGGGTGAACATGGTGGGTCAGAATGATTCGATCAAGGTACCGAGTGTTTCGGTTTGCCTCCTTTTCGATCCCGTGTGATCTTTTTGAAATATATGAGATGTTTTATGTCTATTTTACCCTTTTATGGGTATTTTATGACTGAAATGGATTTTATTTCATTTTTATTTCTTCCGCATTCACTCCCTTAGCTCTTAGGCTTGGGTTTTGGAGTCCTAGGAAATTAGGGGCGTGACATTTCAGGGGGCCATATGTAATTTCTAATGAATTTATTCATAAAATGTATATTTATGCAAGCTATTAAATAAATTTTTAGGATTTTAGGTGGGGCCATATGCAATTTTCAATGATCATGTTTATAAAATATATATTTTTGTGAGTTATTAGTAGAATTTTTGAAAATTTTAGGAGGGGGCATGGCCCCCTCTAGCCTATACATAGCTTCGGCCCTGTGCTTCATGCTCCACAAGTTGCATTATAGGTTACTTAAGTATGCATGAGATTTACAAATTGGAGATTTAGGCTCACCGGTTTCTTGCACCTTGACATTGTTCGCTATCGGTGATAAAAGTTGGAGACTTTTATATGTCGGATTGTAACACATTGACCCCTATGAGATATGATGGTTTGTTTCGACCATTGAAGTAATTGACTCTAAGTCAATGTAATAGTGTACTTGGAGTATACTGAACTTAATCACCATAAAATTACACCCTAAAAAAATACTATCCGTATTTCGGTGTCTTATTTACTAAATGCAGTAAGCTCTAAATTCGAAGAAGTTTAGTACACTTAAGTTTTAGTATCGGTCACTTTGACTTACCAAAGTGTTATACCTTATATGGTCGATAACATGGTACCTTGGGTGGTTAATGGTGGAACTGTAGAAACCCAAACGCTTAAAGTGGCGATGGATTTTTAAAAAGGTACTTTCTAAAAGTATTTTCTATTTATTTATGCAACAAAATATTTCTAAAATAATTCAATTCATTTGTAATTCCCTATGTTTCCTTTCTCCTTTCTGGAATTCTTTTACAATTGTTAACGTGATGTGACGTCACTTATTCATGACATCTTCTGTAATCTCGGTACGTGTAAATTTTTTGTGTTGAAGTTTTGGATTTAGCGGGACAACTTCATGAAATATCATTTTCGGCTTCGTGATTTATTGTTCGTTGGCGACTACGTGGGTTCGTTGCAACGTTTTCTCATTGGAGTTTCGGCAATCGTATTACATTCCAGAACGTGTCAGTTTATTTTATTTTCGACGTTCCGGTGTAGCACTTATTTGATTTTATGTTTGTTGTGCTTAGCATATTTAACGGGTATTTCTTGATAGGTGTAAATACGTGCATTACTTGTTGTATTTTCATTTTATAATTAATGAAAATAGTTAAAAATGATTTCGTGAAAATAATGACCTAGGGGCATTATAGTATTTTCAGTAAGTGTAGAGATAGTGGCAAATCCTAGAAATTTAGTTTAGTGTTGGGGTATGAGTGGCATAGTGGTAAATAGAGAGGATGACAAGGGGTGGAAGGGTAATTAAAAGGCATGGTGACACTCTTGTAATTAATCCTAAGTTGAGAAGAAATTGGTCATTTTCCACTTTTATGTGGTGTCTCACTTCTAGCCATTAGATCTCATCTCTCATCTTTAATCTCAACCCTTGGATGTTAAGGCCTTGTTTTGCAAATTAATGGGTTTTGTGTGTGGTGTATCTAGTCTTTCATTGCAAGATTACTTTGTGGCCCTTGGAGTAGGCCTTCATTTGCTAGCTTTAATCTTAGCCATTGGATTGTGAGAGGTGTGAGTGGAGGATCTCTACACATCACAAGTCTTTCATTGCAAGACTTCATTATTTCTCTCCCCACTTCTTCTCCACTTATGGGTTGATTTCATCACCCTAAGTTTCGAGTTTGATGTGGCCTTCAACATGAAAGTTGATCATAGTGTCCTTGTCTTCGGTTTGAGCCAAGGATTAGTAAGTGTTCTTCCCTCATTGTGTGTTTTCCTTTCAAACCCTAATTTTGGGTTTTCTCGTCAAGCCACTTCATGTTTCTTGAACCCTTCTTGTATTGGGTCTTGATTTATTGTTAGGAGGTTATGGTAAAGCTTTCCACCGATTTGCTCCTTTGATTTCAATGTTGGGGAAGAGCTAGGGTTTCTTTGGCCTTACTTAGTGGTTTTGTTTTGCTCTTCATGGAGGTAGGGAAAAAAATTTTAACTATCTCATCTTGTGATTGTGTAGGTGTGCAAATTTGATTCTAGGGTTCCTAACCTTGGATATATTGGCTAAGTTATATACTTGAAAATGTGAAGTTAGGATTTGTAGGAGATTATGTGATATACCCCTTGATTATAGCATGTTTGATGAGTATATTGATAGGACTATAATGTATGCTTGTTGAATTATAGTTCTTGAGAGTTGAATATAAAAAGTGTGCTTATATGCCTATATGGGTATGATTGTGTATATGTATAAGTGTAAGTATACATATGCAAGTATGAGTATTAGTGGTGTAGCCTTGATGATGTAAGTAGGCTAGCTACCCTGGTTATTATGTTAAGATATGGATGTGGAAAAATTGTGTGATGTGAGATTATGAATTTAGAGTGTTATTCTAGTTTCCTCATTCTTGTGAATCTTGAGGTTACTATCTTGAACATTAAACTTGTGTATGAAAATGAGTTAATGTGTGTCATTGCTTTAATTGAGATAAAAACATGTTAAATGATTGAAATGTTATCCTTGTGAATTAAAGGACAACTTGATGATTTGGAACAAGAATGGTGCATGAGAAAGCATCCTTGTGTTGACACCACTTTTGAGCCAATGTAGAGAAGAGCAAGGAACTCTGATGGAACCAAAATTTGGAATTCAAGACCGAATCTGAGGTGGAAGTATATGAGAAAATGGGCCGAGGAATGAATGAAAGCTTGGGCCAGGTGGTGTTTCAGTTGGGCCAAAATGTGGGTTTTGGTTAAATGGTGTTGAACCGGAGAAAGAAGTTTCAGTTTGAAAAGGACTTGTTGATCAAGTTTGGCCGATCAGGACGATGAAATTATGAAGAGCTAGGATACTACTGTTTGGATTGTATTATAAGTCTATAATGATGGTTTGATAATATTAGAGTTAGGAAGTAGTTATCTTTTATTTATTTATTCATTTATTTTTAGTTTATCTTTAAGATAGTTTCATTATAAATAATGTAGGTATACATCTGTTACAGAGGTCCACGACCAATACAAAATTTATCTTTTACTTCAATAGCATCGTTTATTTTACTTTCTTGCAGAAATTTATTTTATCAGTCCATTTAAATTCTTGTCTTGCAAATTTTATTATTTCATTCCAGTTTATCGTAGTTAATTTCTTGGTTACCGAAAGTCCTCTTAATTGAGGCAGAAGAATCTTTTCACACGAGTTTTTGTTCTCTTTCGTGTATTTCGCCTGATTTGCAAATCTGTTCAAAAAGAGACGATAAGTTGTTCGTCTTGAACCGTTTGAGCCACGTCACCGGTTCTGGCACGCCCGCGATTTACGTAAAATATATTCGGCTAATTTATTTTTGGTGCGAACATTTTTGGCACGCCCGGTGGGACACCACTAGGTGATTGAGAATTTTAACAGTAGTCATGCCGTCGAGAACAAGAAGTTTCCGAAATGATGATTTGAGTTTGGTAAATCCTGATGGAATTGAACAACGGGACGATGAGTTTATCGGCAATAAGGAAGAGGAATAGATTGAAGTTTCCAACCCATCCTTTGGTAAGAAACAAATGGATTTAATCTAGTATATGCGTAGGATGGATATGTTGGAGGCAGAGTTGGCCCAGGCAAGAGAAAGAGAGGCCCTAGCAAGAGAAAGAGAGTTCCAGGCAAGGGAATGAGAGGCTCAAACTCAGGCTCAAATTCATGAACTAATGGCCAGATTGTCGGCTGTGGAAAAGGAGCCGGCCGACGGATCACATGCTACTGCAGTTCCTTGTTTGCCTGGAAATACTGGCGCATCAGTGTCGATATCGCAGCCGGGTTTTATAAGGAATTCAGAATTTAGTAGGATGCCCGCAGCCAATGGTGTACCACCAATGGGTGGAAATGGGTTACCACAGAGAGATAGTTTGAACTTGGGGGGCAGCAATAATTGAAGGCCTCATTATGTAAGCTACACATATAGGGTAAAAGTAAATTCAGCGCTGGTTTAAACAACCATTGGAGGTACGCCGCTGCCGACCAGGAATGCCCCTGCTTGGGATGAGCCTCGAGGTACGATAGACAGGGGGCAGATAATTGATTTAATACAGCAAGAGATCGGGCAAGGGTATCACCGTATGCAACGACCAGTTTATAGGAAGCCATACCCGGAACAGATTGATTCGATTGAGTTCCCAAGGAATTTTAAATTTCCAGAATTTGTGACTTTCAGTGGAGAATGTATACAGTCCACTATTGAGCATATCGGTCGGTTCACAATGCAATGTGGCGAGGCAATCAGTAACCTTTCTCTTAAAATGCGCTTGTTCCCTAATTTTTAACTGGTCTGGCATTTTCGTGGTATATAAAATTACCACCAAATTCAATATTCACATGGGAACAAATGGAAGAGTAATTTCATGCCCAATTTTACCGTACTAAAATTGAGGTGACTTTAGCCGACATCTCACAGCTTTATCAATTACCAAGCGAGTCGGTGGAGACGTTTGTAGCACGTTTTTGAAAGGCTCGAATGCGATGTAAAGTGGCTTTGCCAGAGACCGAATATGTGTGTCTGGCATTGTTTAGAGTTGGAGATGAGGAAAATGTTCGAGGGTATGGAATTTTGGGATTTGTTCGAATTAGCCAATCGAGCCACTCGATATGAATCCTTGTTAAATGAGGAAAAAGAGCAGAAAACTTCCTCTAAAGGGACTTATTTTAGAGACCCAAATTATAAGGTATTTGTAATAGAAACGGACTGTGAGGAATTGGAAGTGGACGTGGCAGAGATAGTCTTTAAGAAGTCTTATACATGTGAAGCTCTTACAAAGCCTAAGCCAACTACCAATTCTCAAAATACTCCTTCAACAATGGGAAAGAAATGAGTAGCGGAGATAGGCAGGAGTTATAGTTTCGACATAACTAAAACGAAGCAGATATTTGATCACTTGGTTGATGATAAGCAAGTTACTTTTCCCAAAGGGCATAAAATTCCTACCCCTAACGAAATTAAAGGGAAAGAATATTGTAAGTATCACAACTCTTAGAATCATTCAACTAACAATTGCATTATGTTCTGTAACGTTTTGCAGAAAGCAATCGACGACGAGATGCTGAAATTTCCAGATCAGAAAAAGCAACAAGAAGTGATGGGTATTGATGGTAATCCATTTCCGAAGATCATGAATTCTAACATGATTACGTTGGTTGACAAAAATGAACAGCCCCCACAAGAAACAATTGACTTGTTGCGTGCCAAATTGGAAAGTTTGATGCGATAACTCAGAGAAACACAAGAACAGATTCGGAAACCAGAGGAGTACCCGGAGCGAAAAAAATCGGTGAAACAGGTCTTTGTAAAGAAAGAAGCCATGATGCCCGAGTTATCAGTTTGGGAGCAATCCAGAGAAAGGAGATTTCCGATTCAGGAACGGTTTGAAAGAAACCCAGCTCGTGAATTTGTGGGAGAAAGACGGATTTCGGCGCATGATCGGCTTGGAGAAAGGCGAGTTCCAGGTCAATATGTAGAAAGCAGGAGACCAGCAGATACGTTCATGGAACGAAGAGTGATGTTCGGCCAATTGGGCCGAGCTCAGTTTAAAAGAGCTCTTCCTCCGCGAGCTCAGATATGGGTTGAAATCAGTAGATTAAATGAACGACATGTTCGAATGGTTTGACCGCCTTTAGTACAAGTTGATAGATGGACTAGTGTAGTTCATCCAAAATTTCCAGCCCCATCTATCCAAAGAGAGGCTACTGGGGGGCAAGAAACAAATACCCAGAAGCGTAGAAGGCAAAGGAGAGACACCGAAGCGCGTCGTCAAAATTTACGAATTCCTAAAAAAGAAATCAGAGAAGCAACACTCGAGGTAGATGTTTCTTTTGGGAGAGGAATGCACGGAAAATCAGATGATGAAAGTAGTGATTCAGATAAAGAGCCTCAGCACGCAGCAAAATATAGGACAAGAAATTTATGAAGCGTAGAAGGCAAAGAAACAAATACCCAGAAGCATAGAAGGCAAAGGAAAGAGACCGAAGCGCGTCATCGAAATTTACGAATTCCTAAAAAAGAAATCAGAGAAACAACACTCGAGGTAGATGTTTCTTTTGGGAGAGGAATGCACGGAAAATCAGATGATGAAAGTAGTGATTCAGATAAAGAGCCTCGGCACGCAGCAAAATATAGGATAAGATTCGGGAGTTTTCCGGAGACAGTGATTTGTAATATGGTTTGTGTTCTCCCTAGAGAATTTCAGGCCGCGAATGCACACCTCGAAGAGGAAGAGGCGGATGTTAATAAGAACGACTTGGGGAATAATGAGATGGTTGAAGTCTCGGCAAGTGCAAAAAAGGAAGCTGAGAATGGACTTGGGGTGGCCAGTTTAGTTTCTAAAGTCAGTAGAGATATTGAAAGTAGTATAAAAGGGGTCAATGGAGTTTCGGCGGCGGCGGAGGTAGTTGCCGAAACTCAAGTGGGTTTTAATAAATCAGCTTTTATTGAATCAGAAGGGGGCACCAAAACTAACCTTCAAGTTGTTGGGCCAGTAAAAGAAGGTGAAGTTAGAGGCGCTGAAATAGATTTCCATTGGAAAGAAGCGTCTAAGGTTATTTTTTAGAACCCACCATTATCAATGACACAGCAGTTACGGCCACTGTATATAAAAGTGTGGGTTGAGGGGTAGCCTATCGACCGGGTATTGGTCGATAATGGTTCGATACTGAATGTGGTTCCAGCAACAACATTAAAAATACTTGGAAAGAATATGGAAGATGTGATACCAACAGATGTGGCCGTAAGCGGATTTAATGGTGGATCTACAACAAGAAAAGGGATATTGCCACTCGAAATAACCATTGAAGGTCAGACGACTTTTACAGCTTTTTCATTATTGAAACCACGGCATCATATAGGTTGTTATTGGGGCGAGATTGGATTGACACGAACATGTGTATACCATCATCTTTGCACCAGATGCTGATTTTTTGGAATGGAGATGAAATAAAAATAGTCGAGGCTTATAATAAACCATTTGTAGCAAAGGTTTATACGGCTGAGGCAATTTTGTACGAAAATACATTTGCGCCTGTTCGTTTTGAAGGTGTAGATAAAAATGGTAGGCCTTTAAAGGCCACCATGAGGAGAAGTTTTAAAGAATTGGAATTAAAAGAGTTGGTGTCAGAATCAATTAGGCCCACCGTTACTGTGTCCGGCCCTCTTGCAATAAATGAAGTATCCAATGAATAGTAGAGAGAAAGAAATTGCCAAGCAACAGGCTTGCCGAGCCACTTGCATGCGGTTAAAGGCATATTTAGCATAAAAAAGGTTGGCCCGTGAAGAATTGATAGATGGTATTGCTTCGGCGTGTGTAACTGAGGTAGAAGAAATACAAGGAGGTATGGATTATATTCAACTTGAAGATTTGGAGGCGGCACCAGCAAAAATGGATGATTTTTAAAGGCATAGGTTCAATACCCACTTCTAGAGGTGAATTTGGGAGAAGCGGAAGAATCTAGGCCAATATATATCAGTGCTTTGTTGGAGCCGGGACTTCAAAGGGACTTAGTTAAATTATTAAAGATATATCGTTCTTGTTTTGCGTGGGATTACACCGAAATGCCAGGATTAGATCGGGAATTGGTCGAACATCGATTATCGATTAAAGAGGGGTTCAAGCCTTATAAGCAACCACTAAGGAGGATGTCACAAGAGGTAATTTTAAAAATTAAGGAGGAGATTGAGAGGTTGTTAAAAGCAGGATTATACGAACGGCGCGATACATTGATTGGTTATCTAATATCGTGCTGGTAATCAAGAAGAATGGAAAGCTACGGGATTGTGTTGATTTTCGCAATTTGAACACTGCAACACCAAAGGATGAGTATCCCATGCTCGCGGCCGATCAATTAATTAATGTGGCTGCGAAACATAAAATAATGTCATTCATGGATGGTCATTAGGGGTACAATCAAATTTATATCGCAGAGGAGGATATAACAAAAATAGCTTTTCGGTGTCCAAGTGCGGTTGGAACTTTCGAATGGGTGGTGATGCCTTTCGGGTTAAAGAACACTGGCACTACCTATAAACGGGCGATGAATTCAATTTTTCATGACATGATAGGTCAGTTCATGGAAGTATATATAGATGATGTGGTGGTTAAGTCAGAAACTCAGCAGCAACATTTGAAGTAGTTAGAGAAGACTTTTGACAAGATGTTTTTCCACAAGCTAAAAATGAACCCGATAAAATGTGCTTCCGGGGTCGCGGCCGGTAATTTCCTTGGGTTTTTGGTACATCAAAGAGGAATTGAGATAGACGGAATTGCAGAGGTTTTTGGGTCAAGTTGGTTATTTGAGACGTTTTATTGTTAATCTATCTGGAAAGACGAGAATTTTCTCACCACTTTTGAAATTAAAACCTGGAGAAGAGTTTGAATGGAAGGAAGAACATCAAATTGCGTTTAAGATGTTGCAACATTATTTGACTCAACCACCAGTTCTAATGCCGCCGCGGAAGAAGATGCCTTTAAAGCTTTATTTGTCGACGGTAGAAGAGTCAATTGGAAGTTTATTGGCTCAGAATAATGAATCCACACATGAGAAATCAATTTATTATTTGATCCGAGCTTTGACGTCGGTAGAATGCCGATACACCTTAATTGAGAAATTGTGTTTGTGTTTGTACCATTCTGCTTTGAAGCTAAGAGTTTATATGTTACCAGTAGACGTGTTTGTAATATGCCAGACCAATTTAATTAAGTTCATGTTATCTAAACTATAATTACCAGGCGAATTAGTAAGTGGGCTTTGGCGCTTCTGGAGTTTAATTTTATTTACCAACCTCAGAAATCGGTAAAGGGACGAGTGTTGGCTGACTTTTTGGCCGACCACCCGTCGGCTGACTGTGATGTTTTCATTCATGACAAGTTGGAATTAAATACTATCTTTGTGCAGCCTTGGGTATTAGAATTTGATGGGTCAAGTACAACGAATGGGGCTGGAGCAGGAGTGGTGGTTCGAACTCCTGCGGGTCGAGCTACTACCTTTGCTTTTTTCCTCGATTTCCCATGCACAAATAATCAAGCTGAGTATGAAGCTTTGATTATTGGGTTGGAAATTTTGTTGGAACTCAATGTCAAGGATGTACATGTCATGGGTGATTCGAACCTTGTGTTGAATCAAGTGGCTGATGATTTTCAGTGTTTAGGGCCTGTTTGAGTATTGGTTTTTTTGTGTTTAGTTTTCGTTTTGGGCTTTGATTTGAAGACCAAACCATGTTTGGTTATTGGTTTTCGGCTTCTTAAAACCAAGTATTAAAATGATGGTCTTGCTTGGTTTTTGGCTATACACACACTAGTAATGAAACTGAATGCAAAACATGAAAGCAAAATTTATACACACACAGTAATGAAATCTAGCCGCGATTTTTCATAAATTTCCAAAATTTCTACACAGTAATACATTTGAAAAACAAATATATATTTCGGAAATAATATATATATAAATAAAATTCGAAAATAATATATATAAAATTCGAAAACATATATAAATTTTGAAAAAATATATAAAATTTGAAAATAATAAATAAAATTAAAATATATATATATATAAAATTTGAAACAAATATATAAATTTTGAAGCAATATATATAAAATTCGAAAACATATATAAAATTCAAAAATTATATAAAATTTGATAATAAATAATAAAATATATTTATAAATTACTTAAACAAACAATAAATAATATTAAATGACAAATTAATAACACAAATAATAAATTAAATAAAGCATATATATAAATAAAATAAAAATAATGAATAATAAACAAAATGAATTCAATAATATATAAAAATAATAATAAATAAATAAATAATAAGCAAAATGAAATAAATAATAAACAAAATAATAATAAAATAATAAAGTTTTTAATTTGTTATTTATTTCTGTAATATATATAAATTTTTAATTTATTTATATTTTTTCGAATTTTATATAATTTCTTTGAATTTTAAATATTTCTTTCAAATTTTATATATTATTTCTGAACTTTATAATTTAGGTATGTTTTTTGAAATTTAAAATTTGTTTGAATCAATATATTTTTCCCCTTTTTATAAAATTTTTTCTAAATTTTTATATATTTTCAGATTTTAATATAATTTTTGAAATTTTATATTTCTTTTGAATTATATATTTTTTTTTTAATTTTAATTTTTTTTTTAATTTTATATATATTTTTTGAATTTTAAATATTTCTTTCAAATTTTATATATTATTTTTGAATTTTATAATTTTATATATTTTTTTAAATTTTATACATTTTTTTCTAATGTTAAATATTTTTTAAAATTTTATATATGATTTTCGAATTTTTTTTATTTATTTTCAATTTTTTTATATTTTATTTTCAAATTTATATATATTTTTTCAGATTTAAAATTTTTTCAGATTTAAATTTTTTTTTTGAATTTTAAATATTTCTTTCAAATTTTATATATTATTTTTGAATTTATACATATTTGAAATTTTGTAATTTTGAATATTCTTTTTGGTATATTTTATTGTAATTTGTATATTTGAGCCGAATAATTATTTGGTTCTTTTCTAATTCTATATATTATTGAATACAAATTTTAAGAAAAATTGATATATTTTATTGACATTCTATATATATATTTTTGAATGTTATATAATTTATTCGAATTTTATATATTTTTGGAATTTTATATTTGATTTTTCAAAGTTGATATCATCATTTGGTATTTTATATTATTTGTAATATTATATATATATATTTTTATCATTTTATATTATTTTTTCTTTTATATATATAATTATATCGAATTTTATACTTCATAAAATATATAGTTGAATGTTTTTTTATATATATAATAGTCTTTATTAGGATATAAATACTATATCCAATATTTTAATCAATCAGTTGTAGAATAGATCACTTATTGGAAGCAGACAGTTTTCCAAACATGGTTTGCTTTTAGTTTTTTCAGACCAGACCAGAAAGACCAAACCATTTATCAAACAGAATTTCAATCAGCACCAAAATCAAACCAGACCACACAAGACCAATCAAAACTAGCCCAGATCAATCCAACCAGACCAAACCAGACCAGACCACTTTTTAAACAAGCCCTTAAGTTGGCAACTTAGGCCTTTTCATTCCATGGCCTCCCAGCTTTTGCAGCAGTTCAACACAGTCAAGTTAGAGCACCGACCAAGGATGATGAATAAAAAGGCGAACGATTTGGCACAGGTCGCTTCGGGGATAAGAATGCCAGATGGGTTAATGGAAGAGTATGTAGTAATCAAGAGAAGAAGCCTTCCTGCAGCTAAAGAAATAAATACATGGATGGTTGAATCGTTTGCAGTAGATGTTATAAAGGTGGTTGAAGATGATTGGCGTTATCCCATTTTTCGTTTTCTTAAAAATCCTAATGGATTGGTGGAAAAGAATTTAAAACGAAAGGCGTTGGGGTATGTGATTTTAGGTAATGAACTGTATAAAAGCGGAGTAGAATATGATCTATTGTTGTTGTGTATTAGTAAGGAGGAAACTCTTCAGGTGATGGCCGAGGTGCATGAGGGGAGTTGTGGAGCACATCAAGCCGGCATAAAGATGAGATGGTTAATTCGGCGATATGGATACCATTGGAAAGGGATTCGGAAAGACTGCATGGAATACGCCAGGGGGTGCGAGGCTTGTCAGAAACATGGGCCGATCCAATAGGTTCCGACTATTGAATTACAAGTGATTGTAAAACCATGGCCATTCAGAGGATGGGTGATGGATATAATTGGAAAAATTCATAGACCTTCGTCTAAGAGGCATCATTGGATTTTGGTTGCTATTGATTATTTTACAAAGTGGGTTGAAACCGTGGTGTATAAATCTATAAATCAAAGATAAGGTCATAGATTTTATTGAGCAACATATTTTTCATCGGTTCGGTTTGCCGGAAACAATAGTAGCCGATAACGGATCAGTTTTTAAAGGGGAAAAAGTGATGGAATATTGCAATAATGTGAGAGTAAAAATGATGGCTTCAACGCCGTATTATGCACAAGTGAATGGTCAGGCCAAGGCTTCAAATAAAGTCTTTATTGAAATCATAGAAAAAATGGTTGAAGAGAATCCGAGGCAGTGGCATGATAAACTTTCAGAGGCATTATGGGCATACCGAAATTCAAGGCGAAAAAGCACATGAACAACTCCGTTTCATTTAGTGTTTCGGCATGATGCCGTTTTACCGGTAGAGATGAATGTACGGTCTGCTCAATTAGCATTTCAACATGGTTTATCTCCAGTTGATTATTCTGAAGCAATGCTTGCCGAGCTAGAAGATGTGGGTGTTAGTCACTAATTAACCCTAGAGGAGGGTGAATAGGGTGTTCAAAAATATTTCTAACTCTTTTCAAAATTGGAACACGCTATAACCAAAACACAATTTCTCAATAAACAAGTGAATGATTCAATTTGTATTCTCTAACAATTAATCTCAAGACAAATTGTAGCATACAAGATATTCAAGTGATTATAGCATGCAAGTTTGTCACGCCCCAATTTCCTAGGACTCCGAAACCCGAGCCTAAGAGCTAAGGGAGTGATTGCGGAAGTAAAAAGAAACGAGAACCAAAAGACATTCAGTCATCCAACACCCATAAAGGGTTGCAATGAATGCCCAGATACCATGTTGTCACGCCCCTAAAGGGTGACACAAACCAAGCGACTACTAGAGTCAACAATAACGAAGAGACACATGGAATAACAATAAAAATATACTCCATGTCAAGTAGAATGCTAGAAACTCACTAACATCCTCCAATACCAACTGACACGCTCCTAAATTCCTAAGACTCCCGAACAGGGACATCCGAGGAATCCAGGATGTGATCCTTAATACAAATGACCAACTAAGACATCATTAACCAAGAAAACACATGGGTTAATGGTAGAAATGGTATATTTAATACCCAAATGGATAATAAACAAAGCAGCGGAATCTAACGAAAATCCGGCAGAGTTCCGTTTGTAAATGGAACATCCGGACAACAACCACAACACAAGAACCTGCCAATAGCAATTCAATAATCACAATGGCTTCCAAGCCCCACATTCATCAATCCTAATAGGGCCGAGGTAGTGGAAAGGAACCAAAACCCCTCCAAACCCTCTAACATTAACAGAGCCACAAATGCTCGAATAAAAATACAGTAAAGCACCTAGCTGTGCAGAATAAATACAGGAAGTAAAAGATACATCAACAGGGATATGCCAACAGACTGGCTCCCAAAAGAAATACATGATAATCCCATAACAATGGGTAAAGAAGCTGAAAGAAGAATACTACCGTCCCCAAACCCAGTCGCGCTGCAACCGTAACTGCATCACCCAACGCAACTCCAAAACCTGTAACAAGGAAACAAAAGAAAGCTGCCGTTGCACTGCATCCTGCTCATAGCCGTATATTTCCTGCAACCTGGCGTGGAATACCAGGGGGGCCAATGAAATTCCCTCCGTGAGCAAATAAGCTCAGTGGGAAAAGATATCCTAACTACCACATCCTCTGATAGTTTAGGTAAAGCTAAACCGTCTAATAAGATATAAATATAGCCCAACTAGTCCCATCCACGCAAACCCAAGTCACACGCTCATATACTATCGTAAACGAGTATACATAAGTATATAGGGAAGATATATATATATATATATATATATATATATCTACACGTATATATATATAAATACACAACATGAGTCTCTAAAACTCGTACTCCAAGTACCCAACACCAGTAGTCTACACTACTCTCATCAACGTACACTAAGTACACGATACTAAGATCCAGTCTAACAAATCGCCAATTACTCACAACACAATTCAGAAGATCCAACCGAGGAGATCACACTCACCTCTAATATCCACAAGGAAACAAAATCCACCAATAGTACCAAGGAAGGCTCAAATCCTACACCCCGATAACACAGGAAGGAAAACACCAACGTCCTTGCGTACTAACACAACCATCATCAATATATATATATATATTTATACAATATATATATATAACAAATCTCATCCCACTCCTAGAGGAATCTACCTCTCAGGAACTAGATCACCTCAATCACATCTATTCCTCGATACCATAAGTCACATCATCACATTAACCTCATAATACTATCACCAATATATATATAATATACATATATATATATATAACAAACCTCAATTGCTATCTCCAACAATGTCAATTAATCACCAACGCTCTCACTAAGGATATGAAAAACCACGTAAGAGTCAAGAACCCAAGCAAGGGAAAAGGAGTCCCAATGCTACACCAACAGATAACCGAGACACAATGTCAAGGTTAAGAATACCCAAACAAGGAAAGAACATCACGAATGAACCAGAAAGGAACACCACAAGTGGACAAGGGAACTAAAAGCGAATGGCCGAGTATGAAAGTAAATAAAAGAGGAATCCCAAGGATTTCCATAGTTTTTAAGAAAAAGGTTTTTAAAACTCAAACCATTTCATTCGGCATCCATGCCCCTAACAAGTGAAAAACCCCAATCACCTAGATGGTGACATCAACAACCCAAAGAAAAGGAAAGGCAACACTATAAGTGTGCACTGAACAACACCAAGCCTCCTAACCGAGACTTAGAACGATCCGAAGAAAAGGTGAAACAAGAAACCACCTTTCAAAATACTACAAGTCGAGATTTTGAGAAAGAAGTCTCAAAATCTCAGAATCTCTAGACAAGTGATAAAATAGTTTTCTTTTTAGAAATCACACAGTAAAAATGACCGTCTTGCCCCCGGTCTCCGTCAGTTGCCATCACCGGCTTTTAAAAGTTGAAAATCTTTTTAAAGAAGATCTCAAGATCATTTTATAAGTATTAAAACTGTTCGTTTATTCGGGGGTAGGCGAAAACGGGTTTTTCCTTTTAAATACAAAAGTTTACTTTCAAAACTTAGAAAGCACCGTTTTCGAAATGACAGCCACATAAGAATGAACAACTCCACGGATTCCTATAATGCCCAAAAGGACAATAAAGGAAGAACAACACGTTGGACTCACGGAAGACCACCATCCGTTTCCAACTCCACCAAATCAAATGATACCACGAGGAAGAGGTTCGGCACCACGCCGTAACCAAGGAATCTAGGAATGACATACAAGTCAACGACCACGTACTAGTGTACAAAACACCGTACAAGGAATGCTTAGGGGAATGAACTAAGCACAAGAACCGAGACTGTCAAGCTACGGTACCTCGAGTACTAAATAAATCCCTAATCATAACCCCTTCTCATCAATCAAAATCTCACACAACTCATCACTCGCCTTCTCTAAGGCCTCAATTATCAATTGATACAAAAATCATCCCTAACCTCACATCTTCAAAAGAGTTCACACAACTAACCACGATCACCAAACTACTAATCACAATCACAGGGCTACTAACCACAATCACAAGGCTGTTAACCACAATCTCTAAGGCTACTAACCACAATCTCTAAGGCCTCAACTCAAGTCAAGCCTACGGTCCACTACTAGCCTCCGCTAGCCACATGAATCACTATGCCAACACGCATAACCTCCCCCAAGGGTACTAAGGTATACAACAACAAGTATAAATATATTCGTTTCATTTATACTTATTTATAATGGCATATTATCATTTTCTTCCACATTAATTACTTTCAACTGAGCATTTATAAAATATGAATTTAATTTACAATATTCATAAATAGCATGCCCCAACAACACATGTAATATAGCACATATACATGTTAAACGAGATCACATAAATAATAGGCAGTGTAATGTGACTCAACACTCCCCGTGATACTCACACACAACACACCCTTCCCAAGGGTAACGGATACAAACTCTGTCCACTCATCATAGTGTAGAGTTACCACACCGACCTTTCCCAAGTGATTTTTCTCTCTATCACTTCAACAGGGAAGACGGTTGTACGAGAGCCCAACATGCAACTCCGTACGCCATGACTACCCTTGAGTCAAGAACATGAGCCTCTACCTGGACTCCTAACTCACATTTGCCGGCTTTTTAGTTCCGTAGGCGTGATACCTCCTGGCCAGTTGTTGTGATGATCCGACACAAACGTCTACTCGTGCCCCACGCACAAAGGAAGTAGACCACACCAAATGAACTCTCTCTGTCAATGGTGAAACCGTGCACTACATGCACCAACACCCATGTGCTCACACGACATGGTGTACAATCAAATCATATCTCAATCATAAATATGTAATACATCATATTTATAAAAATACCCACATGGTAATATAAATCTCAAAATCTCTTTTCATGCTTTAAAATACAATAAAGCATTTAAATCATATGAAAACAATTTCATATATAACTCATATTTTCAAAAATATATTTTCTTAATTCTTTAGAAAATATTTCAATTTCCCTTATCATTTCTTTAAAATAATTTAAACAGATAATCCACGTAATAAAAAGGAACCTAGAATAGCGTCTAAGTCTCTCACGTCCAACGTTTACAAATCTTCTAGCTCATTTAATTCTCAAAGGAATTTCTAAGTCGTCTATTCCTATTCAATTCAATTAGGAATATATTTAATCTCGTAGGAAATAATTTAATTAATTTTCTTAAATTAATTCCTAAGTCCAATTCCGATTCTAAACGAATTATAGATATTTAAATTAACGATTTAATATATCTATAATAAATTAAATAAGGGTTTTCACACCCAAAACTACTTCAATAATGTGGAGTGAGAAATAAAGTTTCCCACCTAAATATACGTTACCGAACAGTCCGAAACAGCACAGTATCGGCGCCCGAACACGAAGCCCGCCGACCAAAATCGTCCGATAATTATTTCGAATATATCGAAATGTCCGTCTTGACAACCTATACGATATATACGAAGCCCATTAATAATCGATTAATTAATTGGGTTAAATCTAAAATAACCCAAACGAAATCTATAACCAAAAAATGCGATTTCCGGGCAAATCGTTCATCCTAAAATCACGAAATTAATATATAACGAATACCATGAATATACGGAGCTACTCACCGAAAATCGGCTCAAACCGATCACCGGAAGGTCGCCGAAAAATTGGCCGAAGCCCAGCCGAAGTCGCCACTGCTCGCGCGAACAGCACTGGCCGTCCCTGGCGCCACCATGTGCGACTGCCAGACCACCACCACCGGACCACCACGTCGTAGCCGCCGCATCGCCGCCCAGCCCGGTCGCCGCCGCTCCAGGTCGCCGACCCTGGCTCCAGCCGCAGCTGCTGCTGCGGCAACCTGTTGCCTGCACCAGCGCGACCCTCTCTCGCCGCTTCTCTCTCTCCCTTTCTCTCTCGCCTGACCGGCGAATATGGTGATGATGGAGACGTGAGGGAGTGGCTGTTGCTGCAGAAGAGAAGGAGAGGAAAGGAAGAGAAGCAGGTCTGTGGAGTTGCAGAGAATGGATTGGTGGTTGCGTATACACATCTACATATATATGTACTAATTGCACAACTAACCCCCAACTTTTCTATAATTGCAAAATGAACCCCACTTCAATGTATATATATAATTAAATATATATATATATAATAAATCCCAATTTATTATGGACCAACCCCCAACTGTAATTTACGTAACTGGTAATTACACGGGACACCAATTTACCAAATTAGTCCGAAAGAATTATACCGGTTTAGAAATCCAACAACCGGAACACCAAGAAGGTAATTTAATACGCTTCACACCGGATCAGTAAAAGTACTAATACCGTGTAGTCAACAACAAGAACTCGCGTAGCCGTCAAAGAGAAACCGTAAAGTCATCCGGTCAACTTTAAAAGTAAACGCGAAAAATTTACAGGTACCAAATACCAAGAATAAACAATACGTCATAACAAGTGACGTCATTATTGAAATTAAATTAAAATTAATTTCAGGAAAAAGGAATATAACACGGGGTGTTACAAAGTTAATCAAGTAAAGAGAAAGAGATAGAGAGATTAACACCGTGATTTTTTCGAGGTTCGGTAACTCCTACTCTTCGGCTCAAGAACCCCTTCTTGAGACTTTTTCCGATCCTTTCACTATGGCCCTTCCTTCACAGGTGGAATGGCAAACCTTTACAACACAAGCCTCTCGAGCTTGTCTCTCAATCAAGAGAACAACCCTCTCTTGAAAAATCGGTGGACTTCACTTGTCCGAGATTACAAATTCGTATGTAATCAATAAAATCACTCAAGAACAAAAACACTCAAAACCCAAAGTTTATCAATATATCAATTTTAGATTCTCTAACTTGAATAGTACCTTCATACGTTACTCCAAGTTTATCCCACATTTCTTTTGTCATGGAGCAAGTAGAGACACGATTAAATTCGTTTGGACTTAAGGCACAATTTATATTCACCTTAGCTTTAGCATTAAAAGACATAAGCCTACAGTCATCATTATCCCATTCGTTGGGCAATTTGGGGATAGTTTTTCCATTTACTATTTTTGTTATAGTGAAAGGTCCATCAACAATAACTTGCCAAATATGAAAATCAATGGCTTGAAGAAAGTCTATCATTCTAGTCTTCCAATAGCTATAGTTTGAACCATCAAACCATGGGGGTCTAATAATATATTGTCCTTCAACGTGAGCGACTAAATATGAGGCCATGATCGTTCTCTAAGACGGTTAAGTCCAAAAACAATAGAGATTAGGCTCTGATACCAAATGTTAGTCACTAATTAACCCTAGAGGGTGGGTGAATAGGGTGTTCAAAAATATTTTTACTCTTTTTCGAAATTGGAACAATCAATACTCAATTTCTTCAATAGTGAAATGAATAAATTCAATTCAATTTATCTAACAATTAATCACAAGAATAATTAGCATACAAGATATTCAAGTAAGTGTAGCATGCAAATTTATAAAATAAAAAGAGAGAGATAGAGAGATTGACACCGTGATTTTTCGAGGTTTGGTAACTCCTACTCCTCGGCTCAAGAACCCCTTCTTGAGACTTTTCCCGATCCTTTCACTATGGCTCTTCCTCCACAGGTGGAATGGCAAACCTTTACAACACAAGCCTCTCGAGCTTGTCTCTCAATCAAGAGAACAACCCTCTCTTGAACAATCGGTGGACTTCACTTGTCCGAGATTACAAAAACGCTCAAAACCCAAAGGTTTTTATGGAAGATAAATCAATATAAGCTCAAGTGTTTTTGGTGATTTTACAATAGCTCTAGAAATATATTCTCAAAGGATATATCAATGAATAATATTTGGAGAATAAGAAGAGAAACTAGAGTTTTTGATTTTCAAAGATTTTCAGAAAATCAGATTTTTGCTTCTAGCCTTCAATGGATTTTGTAGAGAAATTTTCTGTAGAAGATGAAGATTTTCTCTCTCAATTTGATTCAGCTCTCTTAACTTTGAATACACATATCTTATTCTATATATATTGGTACATTTAGGTTTTGAAGAATGAATATTGTATTTGAGAAAACACAGCCATTTGAAGTCCATAAACATCTGCTTAAAACATGGAAAATGTTTGTGCCGAATCTGCAGATTTTAAGGAACAAACTAGTCGACTACATTGAAGTTGTAGTCGACTACATTGGACAATCTAGTCGACTAGATTGAGTTCTAGTCGACCACATTGGACCATCTAGTCGACTAGATTAAGTTCTAGTCGACTACAAAATGTAGTCTAGTCGACTTAAGCTTATTTTAGTCGACTACTTTGATGTGGATGAAAAGCCTGAAGCTACTGATTGTTTTAGTCGACTATTTGAAAATACAAAGGGTGATTCTAGTCGACTATAACTTAAAAAACATTTAATAAAAATATTTTCTTTCCGTTTAAGTTCGGTAAAGCATTTTTCATTCCATTTAAGTTCGGTTCATTTTATACTTGAGCTTATATGATAATATCAACGCATAAAATTACCTTGTTACAATGATCGCTCCACAACCTATCTACCCCGAGTCTTGAGTCTTCAAATTTCGCCTTTGCCGTTGAATTATTTTATTTTCCATTTTCGCGCTTCAATTTCTTTCTCGGCTTTTCGCTTTTACTCAATCTTTCTTTCCGAGCTTGCTTTCCGAGTCGTTTTCTTTCCGTGCTTGTTTTCCGAGTCGTTCACCTGTCTTTTGCTGAAAACATGAACTTGGTAATTCATTAGTATTAAACACGCTTTAAATGTTTTGTTAATATCAAAACATGATTTATTGTCCGAGAATAAATTTCAAGGCCAACAAGATGGATTTCACTCGAATCATCTTATAAGTTGAATCGGTGTTTGTACATCATTACTTCACCACTATAATACTGTAATGGAAAGCAATACTATAAAGCATACCACAATATTCCACACCTTCCTAACTAGCACTTTTCTTTTTCTCCAACCTCCTTTTTTTTCTAACTGGGACGGATTTCACTCGGATCGTCCTATAAGTCAAGTCGGTGTTTGTACATAATTCCATCACCATTATAAGAGTCTTATGGACAACAATACTATAAAACATACAAAAATAGTCCATACTCTTCTTACTGGCCCTGTACTTTCTCTCCAACCTCCTTTTCTTTCTAAGTGGGACGGATTTCACTCGAATCGTCTTATAAGTTGAATCGGTGTTTGTAATTCATTACTTCACCAATATAAGACTCTAATGGAAAATAATACTATAAAGCATACCAAAATATTCCACAGCTTCCTAACTGGCACTTTTCTTTCTCTCCAACCACTTTTTCTTTCTAAGTGGGACGGATTTCACTCGGATCGTCCTAGAAGTTAAATTGGTGTGTGTCCATCATTCCTTCACCATTTAAAGAGTCTTATGGACAACAATACTATAAAGCATACGAAAATAGTCCACACTCTTCTAACTGGCCTTGTACTTTCTCTCCAACCTCCTTTTCTTTCTAAGTGGAACGAATTTCACTCGAATCTTCATATAATTTGAATCGGTGTTTGTACATCATTAGGTCACCACTATAAGACTCTTATGGAAAAATATAGTATAAAGCATACGAAAATAGTCTACCCCTTCCTAACTGACACTTTTCTTTTTCTCCAACCTCATTTTTTTTCTAAGTGGGACGGATTTCATTCGGATCGTCCGATAAGTTAAATCGGTGTTTGTACATCATTTCTTCACCATTATAAGAGTCTTATGAAGAAAAATACTATAAATAATACGAAAATAGTCCACACTTTTCCAAAATGCCCTTTACTTTCTCTCCAACCTCCTTTTCTTTCTAAGTGGGACGAATATCACTCGAATCTTCATATAAGTTGTATCGGTGTTTGTACATCATTACTTCACCTCAATAAGACTCTTATGAAACAAAATACTATAAAGCATACGAAAATAGTCCACACCTTCCTAACTGACACTTTTCTTTCTCTCCAACCTCCTTTTCTTTCTAAGTGGGACGGATTTCACTCGAATCGTCTTATAAGTTGAATCGGTGTATGTACATCATTAGTTCACCACTATAAGACTCTGATGGAAAACAATACTATAAAACATACCAAAATATTCCAAACCTTCCTAACTGGCACTTTTCTTTCTCTCCAACCTCCTTTTTTATCTAAGTGGGACCTATAAATTAAATCGGTGTTTGTACATAATTCCTTCACCATTATAAGAATCATATGGACAACAATACTATAAAGGATACGAAAATAGTCCACACACTTCTTACTGGCCCTGTACTTTTTCTCCAACCTCCTTTTCTTTCTAAGTGGGACGGATTTCACTCGAATCGTCTTATAAGTTGAATCGGTGTTTGTACATCTTTATTTCACCACTATAAGACTCTAATCGAAACCAATACTATAAAGCATACCAAAATATTCCACACCTTCCTAACTCGCACTTTTGTTTTTCTCCAACCTCCTTTTATATCTAAATGGTACGGATTTCACTCGGATCGTCCAAGAAGTAAAACTGGTGTTTGTGCATCATTCCTTCACCATTTTAAGAGTCTTATGGGCAACAATACTATAAATCATACGAAAATAGTCCACACTCTTTAAACTTTCCCTGTACATTCTCTCTAACCTCCTTATCTTTCTAAGTGGAACGAATTTCCCTCGAATCTTCATATAAGTTGAATCTGTGTTTGTACATCATTAGTTCACCACTATAAGACTCTTATGAAAAAAAAAATTATAAAGCATACGAAAATAGTCCACACCTTGCTAACTGACACTTTTCTTTCTCTCCAACCTCCTTTTCTTTCTAAGTGGGACGAATTTCACTCGAATTGTCTTATAAGTTGAATCGGTGTTTGTACATCATTACATAACAACTATAAGACTTTAATGGAAAATAATACTAGAAAGAATTCCAAAATAGTCCACACCATCCTAACTGGCACTTTTCTTTCTTTCCAACCTCCTTTTTTTTCTAAGTGGGACGAATTTCACTCGGATCGTCCTATAAGTTAAATTGGTGTTTGTACATCATTCTTTCAATATTATAAGAGTCTTATGGACAACAATATTATAAAGCATACGAAAATAGTCCACACTCTTCTAACTGGCCCTGTACTTTCTCTCCAACCACTTTTTCTTTCTAAGTGGGACAGATTTCACTCGAATCGTCTTATAAGTTGAATCGGTGTTTGTACATCATTACTTCACCACGATAAGACTCTAATGGAAAACAATACTATAAAGCATACCAAAATATTCCACACCTTCCTAACTAGCACTTTTCATTTTCTCCAACCTCCTTTTTTTTCTAAGTGGGACGGATTTCACTCGGATCGTCCTATAAGTCAAGTCGGTGTTTGTACATCATTCCATCACCATTATAAGAGTCTTCTGGACAAAAATACTATAAAGCATACAAAAATAGTCAACACTCTTCTTACTGGCCCTGTACTTTCTCTCCAACCCCCTTTCTTTCTAAGTGGGACGGATTTCACTTGAATCGTCTTATAAGTTGAATCGGTGTTTGTACATCATTACTTCACCACTATGAGACTCTAATGGAAAACAATACAATAAAGCATACCAAAATATTCCACGGCTTCCTAACTGGCACTTTTCTTTCTCTCCAACCTCTTATTCTTTCTAAGTGCGACGGAATTCTCTCGGATCGTCCTAGAAGTTAAATTGGTGTTTGTGCATCATTCCTTCACCATTTTAAGAGTCTTATGGACAACAATACTATAAAGCATACGAAAATAGTCCACACTCTTCAAACTGACCCTGTACTTTCTCTCCAATCTCCTTTTCGTTCTAAGTGGGACGGATTTCACTCGAATCGTCTTATAAGTTGAATCGGAGTTTGTACATCATTACTTCACCACTATAAGACTCTAATGGAAAACAATACTATAAAGCATACCAAAATATTCCACACTTTCCTAACTTGCACTTTTGTTTTTCTCGAACCTCCTTTTCTTTCTAAATGGGACAGATTTCACTCGTATCGTCCTAGAAGTTAAATTGGTGTTTTTGAATCATTCCTTCACCATTTTAAGAGTCTTATGGACAACAATACTATAAAGCATACGAAAATAGTCTACACTCTTCAAACTAGCCCTGTACTTTATCTCCAACTTCTTTTTCTTTCTAAGTGGAACGAATTTCACTCGAATCTTCATATAAGTTGAATCGCTATTTGTACATCATTAGTTCACCACTATAAGACTCTTATGGAAAAAAATATTTTAAAGCATACAAAAATAGTCCACAGCTTCCTAACTAACACTTTTCTTTCTCTCCAACCTCCTTTTCTTTCTAAGTGGGACGGATTTCACTCGAATTGTCTTATAAGTTGAATCGGTGTTTGTAGATCATTATATAACAACTATAAGACTCTAATAGAAAATAATACTATAAAGCATTCCAAAATAGTCCACACCATCCTAACTGGCAGTTTTCTTTCTCTCCAACCTTTTTTTTTTCTAAGTGGGACGAATTTCACTCGGATCGTCCTATAAGTTAAATTAGTGTTTGTACATCAATCCTTCAATATTACAAGACTCTTATGGACAACAATATTATAAAGCATACGAAAATAGTCCACACTCTTCTAACTGGCCCTGTACTTTCTCTCCAACCTCTTTTTCTTTTTAAGTGTGACGGATTTCACTCGAATCGTCTTATAAGTTGAATCGGTGTTTGTACATTATTACTTCACCACTATAAGATTCTAATGGAAAAAAATACTATAAAGCATACCAAAATATTCCACACTTTCCTAACTTGCACTTTTGTTTTTCTCCAACCTCCTTTTCTTTCTAAATGGGACAGATTTCACTCGGATCGTCCTAGAAGTTAAATTGGTGTTTGTGCATCATTCCTTCACCATTTTAAGAGTCTTATGGACAACAATACTATAAAGCATACGAAAATAGTCTACACTCTTCAAACTAGCCCTGTACTTTATCTCCAACCTCCTTTTCTTTCTAAGTGGAACGAATTTCACTCGAATCTTCATATAAGTTGAATCGCTGTTTGTACATCATTAGTTCACCACTATAAGACTCTTATGGAAAACAATATTCTAAAGCATACCAAAATAGTCCACAGCTTCCTAACTGACACTTTTTTTTCTCTCCAACCTCCTTTTCTTTCTAAGTGGGACGGATTTCCCTCGAATTGTCTTATAAGTTGAATCAGTGTTTGTAGATCATTATATAACAACTATAAGACTCTAATGGAAAATAATACTATAATGCATTCCAAAATAGTCCACACCATCCTAACTGGCAGTTTTCTTTCTCTCCAACCTTTTTTTTTTTCTAAGTGGGACGAATTTCACTCGGATCGTCCTATAAGTTAAATTAGTGTTTGTACATCAATCCTTCAATATTACAAGACTTTTATGGACAACAATATTATAAAGCATACGAAAATAGTCCACACTCTTCTAACTGGCCCTGTACTTTCTCTCCAACCTCTTTTTCTTTCTAAGTGTGACGGATTTCACTCGAATCGTCTTATAAGTTGAATCGGTGTTTGTACATCATTACTTCACCACTATAAGATTCTAATGGAAAACAATACTATAAAGCATACCAAAATATTCCACACCTTCCTAACTAGCACTTTTCTTTTTCTCCAACCTCCTTTTTTTTTCTAAGTGGGATGGATTTCATTCGGATCGTCCTATAAGTTAAATCGGTGTTTGTACATCATTTCTTCACCATTATAAGAGTCTTATGGACAAAAATACTATAAATAATACGAAAATAGTCCACACCTTCCTACCTGACCCTTTTCTTTCTCTCCAACCTCATTTTCTTTCTAAGTGGGACGGATTTCACTCGAATCGTCTTATAAGTTGAATCGGTGTTTGTACATCATTAATTCACCACTATAAGACTCTAATGGAAAACAATACTATAAACCATACCAAAATATTCTACAGCTTCCTAACTAGCACTTTTCTTTCTCTCCAACCTCCTTTTCTTTCTAAGTCGGACGGATTTCACTCGGATCGTCCTAGAAGTTAAATTGGTGTCTGTACATCATTCCTTCACCATTTTAAGAGTCTTAAGGACAACAATACTATAAAGCATACAAAAATAGTCCACACTCTTCTAACTGGCCCTGTACTTTCTCTTCAAACTCCTTTTCTTTTTAAGTGGGACGGATTTGACTCGAATCGTCTTATAAGTTCAATCAGTGTTTGTACATCATTACATCACCACTATAAGACTCTAATGGAAAACAGTACTATAAAGCATACCAAAATATTCCACACCTTCCTAAATGGCACATTTCATTCTCTTCTAAATGAGACGAAGTTCACTCGGATCGTCCTATAAGTTAAATTGGTGTTTGTACATCATTTCATGATTATTATAAGATTTTTGTGGAGAACGATACTATAAAGCATACGAAAATAGTCCACACTCTTCTAACTGGCCCTGTACTTTCTCTCCAACCTTCTTTTCTTTCTAAGTGGTACGAATATCACTCGAATCTTCATATAAGATGTATCGGTGTTTGTAAATCATTATTTCACCACTATAAGACTCTTATGGAAAAAAATACTATAAAGCATCCGAAAATAGTCCACACCTTCCTACCTGACACTTTTCTTTCTCTCCAACCTCCTTTTCTTTCTAAGTGGGACGGATTTCACTCGAATCGTCTTATAAGTTGAATCTTTGTTTGTACATCATTACATAACCACTATAAGACTCTAATATAAAATAATACTACAAAGCATTCCAAAATATTCCACACCATCCTAACTGGCACTTTTCTTTCTCACCAACCTACTTTTTTTTCTAAGTGCGACGAATCTCACTCGGATCGTCTTATAAGTTAAATCGGTGTTTGTACATCATTCCTTCACCAGTATAAGAGTCTCACGGACAACAATACTATAAATAATATGAAAATAGTCCACACTCTTCCAACATGCACTTTACTTTCTCTCCAACCTCCTTTTCTTTCTAAGTGGGACGAATTTCACTCGAATATTCACATAAGTTGAATCGGTGTTTGTACATCATTACTTCACCACTATAAGACTCTTATGGAAACAAATACTATAAAGCATACCAAAATAGTCCACCCCTTCCTAACTGACACTTTTCTTTCTCTCCAACGTCCATTTCTTTCTAAGTGGGACGGATTTCACTAGAATTGTCTTATAAGTTGAATCGGTGTTTGTACATCATTACACAACCACTATAAGACTCTAATGGAAAATAATACTATAAAGCATTCCAAAATAGTCCACACCATCCTAACTGGCACTTTTCTTTCTCTCCAACCTCCTTTTTTTTCTAAGTGGGACACTGCGTATATATACATGCAATATTCCAGACAATATAGAAAGCATGCCAAGCCAGAACAGAGAAATATATGAACCTATATGATATAGCGGTTGAGGAAAACCATACAGCAATCTTCACAAGCTTCAAATTCTAAATCCCGTAACTGATGTGGTCCGAATTTCTCAACCCAAATTCAAACCGTAACTGAATCGTTGTTCAAGTGAATGCATATTAAGAGCCCTTCCACCATTTGATTTATACCTTTTGATGCGAACGAGCTTGTCATAAACACACCAAGGAAAACTACCAATAAGTAGCCCCAATAAGTAGGATGATACGTGACAAAGTACCAAGCTGACGCTTTTGCATATGCATCATCATCAGACTCTCTTCCTTTCTTGCTGAACCAGGTTCTCGCTTCCTTTCTCAAGGCTTGCTCATTGCTTTGTCAGTTTCTCTATCTGCAAAGACTGTATGAGCATTGGCAATGATTCCTAAGCTGTCATTGACGATATAGTTGGTGAAATACTCCTGGACTTCCTGTAATGCAGAAAGAAAATGTGTGTGAGAGAGAGATAGAGAGCAAGAGAGATTCTGGGAGAAAAGATGGAACATTGGAGAGAGCAATCAGTAACATAAATTATATCAACCAACTTAAAAGTGAACATTTGAAGTAAGTTATCAACATTTCACGGAATTTATAAGGAGTGTCTAACCTACAACTTCTTTTTTTTTATTAATAAAAAACATATAGAGAAAGGCGTTCAAAAGGGGATCGTGTCCCATGAACAAAGAGAAAGAAATCTAAGGCCCAAAGGAGCCCAAAACATCCAACTTTTCCACTATAGATGTCTAACCTACAACTTGTCAAATAATGCTAAGCATTTGTTATTATGTGTGCACTTGACCTTTCACACAGTGTCGGTAATTCAGATTAGAAATAGTGCATATAAGATATGCTGAAAAATTAATACAAGTAAAGATAACCATGTTGTTTGAGACAAAAGTAAACCAAGAGAGTTGAATATGATAATTTCTAGAAACTGGAACTGGCTACACATGCGAGTTTCTTTTATTCTTCCTAGAAGAGTAAAAGAAACTCGCATGAAGCTTATTCATTATAATTTAAATTCTGACTCAGGAGATTCAAATTTTACGGGCATGGACTATAGGAGGGGCAAAAATTTCCTTTAAACATTTTCTTATCTTTAATAGCAGGGTATTGTTGTATTGCTAGTTCTTTGTGTAACAGTAACTGAAGTTGTTTTAGTTCAATATTTGTAAAGTTTTAAGTCCCAATTTTTGGAGTGAAAAGTCTCTAAATAGGGAATTATGTTTGTCTCTCTCTCTCTATATATATATATATAGAGAGAGAGAGATTAGTAGCCAGGAAGAAGGCAACTGTAGTTGTTGCTTCTCCTTTTTCCTTTTTAGGCTTAGGCAACTCCAGGGTTTGATTGAAGGGGCTGCTGGGGGGTTTCAACTGTTCTTGTTATTGATAATTGGATTTTTAAAATTCCTTCGCAAATCTGCTGCTTTATTTTTCCTCTTCTTCTTCATCCCTGTAATGGAAAGTGGGGTTTCGGTTGGAAAGTTGCAGTTTGTAATGACATTTGTCCGCTAACTATGTTTTTGTAAATTAAAGTTCGAATCCTTTATGGTAATTGAAGCTACGGATGATGTGACTATTAATCTAAGTTGATGAATGATTGAATGGTAAAGACATTAAGTTTATTTGGTGTTTATCTTCATGTGTAATCGAATCTTTGTGTTATACATACTTGTTTCTAGACTTATGCACATTTTTCTTATTACTTTTTAGAGTAAATTGATAATACATATTTTTAATATATAAATCTATGTATTTATATTTTGTTGTAACCCGCTGAACCTCTTTTTCTTTTTTTTGAAAAGTATCCCGCCAAACTTGTGTTCTATGTTTTTTTCCAGATGCCTCGTATTTCTTGTCCGTATCGTACTATATCAGCCCCCTTTATCTGTATCAGTAATACAATAGTTTCTATAAAATCTAGGGGCTTTATCTGTATCAGTGATACAATAGTTTCTATAAAATCTGTTAGAGTTGTTATTTTATTTTTATTCATTAAGGGTACTATTGTATTTTTATCTACAGAATAATAAATAGGTGAGGTGTTGGGTAACCCTAATTATCCAACACTCACTTTTCACATACGTTTTCTTTCTTTCTCTCTTCTTCTGTGCCAAATCAAACCAAACTAAGACCAGAATTCATTCAACTTCCGTTGCACATCTACAGAAGAGGTTGCCGTCAGTTTTTTGACGTTGACGTCGGTCTGACGATGTGCTGATGTCAGTCTGACAATGTCATTCTGACAACGTCATATTCACATCCAAAATCATCCAGACATGTTCACCTGAATTTTCTGATATTTACGATGGATTCGGGGCTGTTTTTTTATGCTGTTTGAGGGCCATTTCTGTTTTTTGAAGCAGGTTTTAACATCAGCCTAATATTCAAATTTCTGCTGCTGTTTTCTTGATATATCAGCCACATACAGTGCTTTTTTATGCTGTTTTTTGGATTCTTTTTCTCTAGTTTTTTTTGCTGCTGCTTTCTTGATGCAACAGCCTACTACGAGGTGTTTTTTATGCTGTTTTTGGCTGCCTTTTGATGCTGTTTTTGGGATTCTTTTTCTCTAGTCTTTTTTGCTGCTGCTTTCTTGATGCAACAGCCTACTACGAGGTGTTTTTTATGCTGTCTTTGGCTGCCTTTTGATGCTGTTTTTGGGATTCTTCAAAGACCAGATTCTAGCTAGTGAAAAGCTGCTAATGCTTATTCTTGACTATTGAGTTCATCTTTGAGGCAAAGTTCCATTATACCACCTGTAGAGTCTTCTGCATTGGTCTCTAGCACTGCTGGTCGTAGTAATTCTCGTGGTGGTTCCCGTGGCACCCGTGGTGGTCATGGTTTTTGTGGTAGTAACTGTGGTACTGGACGGTCTAATGGTCGTGGTGATAGAAAATGTGATCATTGTTGTGGTACAAATCACACTGAGCCTTATTGTTGGGTGAAATATGGCAAGCCAAAGCATGCACATTAGGTTAAAGTTGGTAATACCCCACAACCACTACAGTCTCATTCATACTACATCTAGACATGTGAATTCTGATTCTGGTTCACGTGATGCACTCACTACTCAGCTTAGCGAGCTCCTTCAGACATTGCAATCTGCTCCTCCATCCACATCAACTCCAACCTTGGCCAATTCAGGTAATATTGCATGTGTGGCCCAATCTTCTCCATCTTGGGTCATTGATTCTGGAGCTAGTTCCCATATGTCTGGCATATCCTCTTATCTTTTCTGATCTCCAATCTATTAAACATCATATAGTTCTAGCTGATGGTTTTTCTCGTCCTGTTTGTGGCAAAGGTGTCCTTCACCCGACCAAGTCGTTATCATTACCTTCTAGCCTTTATGTTCCAGATTCCCTTTCAATCTCCTTTCTGTGAACAAACTGACAAAGGCGTTGAATTGTTGTATAACATTTTCTCCAAATTCTTGTGTTTTACAGGACCTCTGGACGAAGAAGATGATTGGTTCCGGGCACGAGAAGGACGGGTTGTATTACTTGGATCCTGGTGAACCTCATTATACCTCGTCATCAGCTTTGAGTGCAACGGTCTCTCCTCTTCAATGGCATTTTCGTTTGAGTCATCCTTCTTTGTCAAAGTTACGATTAGCTATTCCTGCATTGAGTCATGTGTTTGTCTTAGAATGCGATGCATGTCAGTTGGGCAAACATCACCGTAGTTCCTTTCCTGGTCATAGTCATCGTCGTGAAACTGAATCTTTTGATGTAGTCCATATGGACATATGGGGTCCTTCTCGAACCGCTAGCTTGAATGGATTTCATTATTTTGTTATATTTGTTGATGACTATTCTCGAATGATATGGTTATTTTTTATGAAAGAGATATCGAATTGCCTCGTATTATGACTAAATTCTATAATGAAATTTTTACTCAATTTGGGAAAGGATTAAAATTCTACGATTGGATAATGCCTTGGAATATACACAGAATATACACAGTCTATTATGAATTCTTTTTGTGTCGATCGTGATATCATTCATCAAACTAGTTGTGCTCACACTTCTCAACAAAATAGTGTTGTTGAACGAAAGCACCACCATATGTTGGATGTTGCATGTACTTTGTTATTTAATATGCATGTACCGAAACATTTTTGGGTTGATGCAGTTCTAACAGCTTGTTATCTCATTAACTGCATGCCTTATGTTGTTTTAAGTAACAAGTCTCCTTTCTCTCTTTTATATTCTGATCGGTCTCCTTTTCATCTCATTCCTCGTGTTTTTGGTTGTGTAGCATTTGTTCATATTTTAAAGTCTGGTCATGACAAACTGTCCCCACGTGCTCGCAAATGTGTTTTTCTTGGCTACTCCAACACTAAAAAGGGGCATCGATGTTACAGTTCTGTGTCTCAACGTTACTTTGTGAGTGTTGATGTCACTTTTTTTTAGTCCACTTCTTTCTTTTCATCTTCAAGCCAAAATCTGTCCTATGATCTGATTTCTTGTCGTGAGGGGAAGTCTTCTTTATCTTTACCTACGCTTCCGATGTCGTTAACTCCATCTTCTAGTCCTTCTCAATCATCAAATCCTCCCTTGCAGGTTTACCAACGGAGAAAACCTCGGCATGTCGTTTCAAATGGTCTGGATACATCATCTTCTGAATCAGAGGTTCCAATTCCTCCATCCACTCCTATTGATGATTTACCAATTGCATTACATCGAGGTAAACGTACTTGTACTCAACATCCCATTGCTAATTTAGTTTCTTATGATCGTATTTCCTCCTCTTTGCAATCTTTTGCTTTTACCTTATTTTCTGTCTCTACTCCTTCATCTTATCAGCAAGATTTATCTATGTCTAGATGGAAACAAGCTATGGATGAGAAAATAAGTGCCCTTCACAAGAATCAGACTTGGGAGCTTACTGTTCTTCCTTCCGGAAAACGAACTTTAGGGTTGTCGTTGGGTTTACACTGTTAAATACCTTCCTGATGGTAGTGTTGAACGTCTTAAGGCATGTCTGGTTGCCAAAGGGTACACGCAGACATATGGAGTTGACTACTCAGAGACCTTTTCTCCTATAGCCCGTCTTAACTTTGTTCGCATTCTTTTATCAGTGGCAGCCTGTTGTTCTTGGCCTTTATATCAGCTTGATATAAAGAATGCATTTCTTCATGGAGACTTGCGACAGGAAGTTTATATGGATCAACCACTGGGTTATGTTGTTGTTGGTAGTGAACACCTTGTGTCGCCTGCGAAAGGCTTTATATGGTCTGAAACAATCTCCCCGTGCTTGGTTTGATAGGTTCAGTGCGGTGGTGATTAAGTTCGGTTTTCAGCGCTCTACTTCTGATCATTCTGTCTTTGTTCATCACTCTTCTGCTGGCACAATTGTCTTGATTGTTTATGTTGATGATATTATTATACTGGGAGTGATTCAGTAGGCATTGCCGAGTTGAAATGCCATTTTAGTAAGCATTTTCATACTAAAGACTTGGGTGTTCTTCGTTATTTCCTTATGATTGAAGTTGTTTGTTCTCATCAGGGCATCTCATTGTCTCAACGAAAATATGTTCTTGATCTTCTTTCTGAGACCGATTTTTTTGGTGTTAAACCTATTGATACTCCCATGGATTCAACAATCAAACTGAAAGGGGAGTAAGGGGAGTTGTTTGCTAATGTTGGCCGGTATCGGCGATTGGTTAGGAAGCTAATATATCTCACTATCACTCGTCCTAATATTACTTATGCGGTTGGTGTTGTTAGTCAGTACATGCATGCTCCTCGTCAACCTCACTTTGATGCTATTTGTCGTATTTTACGTTATCAGAAAGGTGTGTCTGGGAACGGCTTATTGTATACACCTTCTTCTTCCTTATCTGTAATCGGGTTCAGTGATGTTGATTGGGCTGGTACACGTTCTGATAGGCGATCTACATCGGGTTATTGCACCTTTGTTGGTTGCAATCTTGTTACTTAGCGCAGTAAAAAACAAGCAGTCGTTGTTCGCTCTAGTGTTGAAGCTGAATATCATGCTATAACATACACTGCTTCTCAGATGTTGTGGGTTCACTCTCTTCTTCAGGAGATGGGTTTTAATGTTCCTACTCCTATGTCAATGCATTGTGATAATCAGGCCACTATCTTTATTGCTAACAATCCGGTTTCCATGAGCGTACCAAACATATAAAGGTGGATTGTCATTTTATTTGGGATTTACTGATGTAAAAACAAATTGTTACTCCCTATATTTGCTCTAGCGATCAACTGGGTGATATTCTTTCCAACAAATATTGAGGGGGAGTGTAAGAGTTATTATTTTATTTTTATTCATAAAAGGTACTATTGTACTTTTATCTACAGAATAATAAATAGGTGAGGTGTGGGGTAACCCTAATTATCCAACACTCACTTTTCACATACGTTTTCTTTCTCTCTTCTTCCTCTTCTACATAAACCCTAGATTCTATAACTTCAACTAAGTCAAAAGGATTCATGACGCCTTAAGGATGTTAAGCTTTCCAATATCAATAATCTAAAACCACTAATAATCAGTGGAACAACATTGGTACAATCGAAACATGCCATCTATTCTACCAATATAACAGAGGGAGTGGACAGGTCCTGCTAGTCTTCTACCAAACATATAGATTTTAAGGAAATTACCATCAATTTTTAAAAAAAAAAATTTAACGTTGATCAGTGATAGGACCAGCTTCTCCTGTTTTGAATAACGGGTTTCTGAATCCGCAAGGGCTTTGCTGGTGTAGAAGACTGGTGTCTAGTACCCTTTGCCCACCTTGACCAGAGCGGCGCTGGTAGATGTTGCTGATATGGCCAGATACAGGTGCAACAACTCATCGGCTTCTGGGGTTGTCAGTATGGGGGGTTTCGCCATGTAACTTTTGAGTTCTTTCAGGGCCTCCGCTTGCTCTGGCCCCCAGACTTCCCCTTTTGTCGCCTTTATTGCTTGAAAGAACGGCCTACACCGATCCGTTAACCGAGAGATGAAACGACTGAGGGCCGCTATTCGTCCGGTTAGTACCTGGATCTCCTTTCGGGACTTTGGCTTCGTTGTCTCTATGAGAGCTTTGACTTGCGCCGGGCTAGCTTGTATTCCCGTCCGATCAACTATGTGCCCCAAAAACTGGCCTAAGGATACTCCGAAAGAACACTTGGACGGGTTGAGCTTCATATTGTACTTCCTGAGGGTATTGAACACCTGTTGCAAATCGGGCAGGTGGTCCCCTTTCACCTTGCTCTTGACCACCGTGTCATCGATGTAGGCTTCGATGGTGGATCCCATCATTCCTTGGAACACCCTTCTGACCAACCTTTGATAGGTAGCACCTGCATTCTTTAGTCCGAAAGGCATAATTGTGTAACAAAATGTACCTGATTCAGTGATGAAGGCAGTCTTTTCCTGGTCCTCCGGGTTCATTCTGATTTGGTTGTACCCAGAATATGCATCCAGAAAACTCAGGCGCTCGAAACCCGCGGTGGCATCTACCATCTGATCGATCTTTGGTAAAGGGAAACAATCTTTCGGGCAGGCTTTATTCAGATCTGTGAAGTCTACACATACCCTCCATTTGTCGTTTTTCTTCTGGACCACCACAACGTTCGCCAACCAGGAAGGATACTGGACCTCTTTTATGAATCCTGCTTGAAGGAGTCGATAAACCTCTTCAGTTATGATTTGATTTCGATGGGCCCCCATTCGCCTTTGTTTCTGCTTGACAGGCTTTGCGCTAGGATCCACATTGAGGGAATGTTGGGTTATTGATGGGTCAATACCGGTCATGTCCATATGGCTCCATGCAAATATGTCAGCGTTAGAACGGAGAAGGGACTCTATTTCCTTTTTTTCTTGGGGACTAAGGCCTGAACCAATATAAGTAAACCTTTCGGGACGATCGGGGCAAATTTGAACCTCCAGAAGGGGTTCAACTGCTACTGGTGACCCCGAACCGCCCTCCTGTAATTGCTATTTATCATCTGATACCGCCTTGGATTGTGATCCTAGCTCTGGTTCCGCCTTTCTTTTTAGACTTTTCATGGTGACAGCATAACACTCCTTCGCTGCAACCTGATCGCCCCTGATGTCGATCACGTCAACTCCGTTCGGGTCAATACACCTCATGACCTGATGCATGGTAGAAGGGACTCCGTTCATACGATGGATCCATCCCCTTCCCATGAGGAGATTATAGGAAGGTTTGACATCTACCACCACAAAAGTTTCTCGGAGCGTGCGCCTTGCTGCCATTACTGGTAGTTGGATTTCTCCCACTGGTTCCACTCTTCTGCCATCAAATCCTGCTATCGGGCTTCTGGAAGGGACTATTTCGTGGGGGCTGATCTCCAATTTCTCAAAGGCCCACTTGGTGATAATGTTGGCACTACTTCCCGAATCGACCATTACCCTCTTGATCAAGCAGTTGGAGACCATGAGGGAGATAACCAGAGGGTCGTCATGGGGTGTCTGAATGTTCCGCATATCTGCAGAGGTGAAAATAATCCGGGCATCCTCTTTCGGGCTTCGGAACTCGGTGACTTCCCCAACCCTTCGCAACTTCTGGGCTTGCCGCATCTGTGATTTACGGACTTCCTCCACTTCTGATCGGCTGGGCCCTCCATGGACCATGTGAATGACCCGTACAGGTTGTCCCATAGTTCCCTTGGCAGGCGTATGTGACGCTTGGTCTGATCGGGATCCTTCTTTGGCCACATACTCGGTCAGTTCTCCTTTCGCAATCATGGCTTCCACCTGTCTCCTGAGGCTCCTGCATTCGTTAGCGTGGTGCCCGTACTCGCCATGGAAGGCGCAGTGTCTCGACATATCCCTTTGGTCCATCGGTTGTCTGATGGGTGGTGGTGACCGGTAGATTCCTTTGCCCTTTGTCTCCTGGTACAGCTTTACCAAGGTCACTTTTAAAGGGGTGACCTTCTCCTCAAACCTTGGTCGTTTCTCTGGGACTGGGGGAGGAGTAGGAAGAGCGCTCGGTCGCTTCCGGTCTGGTGCCCGATCCTTTACCCTGGAAGGTTCGGATGCCCTGGCCTCTACTGTTGCAAAGGCGGTCCTCCTTTGTCGTATGGCCAACTCCTCTTCTATTCGGACGTGCCCCTGTGCCCTAGAGTTGAGCTCTCCAATATCGGCTGGTGGCCTCTTGACTAGGGACTGATGAAATTTGGTTCCAGGGATCAGGGCCTTTCTGAAGGCTTCGATAGCTGAATGTTGATCGCAGTTGTCAATCGAAGACATCTCCACATTGAACCGTGAGACAAAACTTTTCAGGGATTCGCCATTCTCTTGGATCATGGTGAACAGACTGGAGATAGTCTTCCTCTGCCTTTTATTGCCGAAGTACTGTGCAATAAATAACTCGCAGAGTCTGAGCCAGCTACCGATCGATCGGGGCGGTTGTTTTCTTAACCACATGAGGGCTGCTTCGGTCAGGCTGGTGGGGAAAACCTTGCAGAGTAAGGCCTCGTTCTCGTTGTAAACATTCATCTTGGTATGAACGTGGTAGATGTGCTCTGTTGGATCTTTTGTACCATCGAACAGGGTGAACTTTGGTAATCTGAACCTCTCCGGATAGGGCACGCTGGTGATCGAGACGGTGAATGGTGTCTGAACGGCGTCTATGGATGCCTCGGATGCCAGATCAATGGGGGTCTGTACCTTCAGATCCCTAAGCACGTCCCGCTGGAATCTGGACATGATTTCCTCCAGTTTTTTCATGGTCAGGACCTCCTCGAGGTTACGTACCCCAAGAACCTGTAGGGATGACTTTGCCTGTTCCTCACGATCGTTGTGGGCTCTAGCGGGTAGGTCATCCATGTCTGTCTGGCGGCCTACAGATCGTTCACGTTGGCCGGACTGCTCGTCGTCATGGATCTCCTGTGGGTTCTGTAGTTGAGCCAATTTTGCCGCCAGTTCAGCGTTCTGCCTTTCTAACTCAGCAGTCCTCTCCTCTAGGGCTCGTCTGATCGGATCTTCTGGTTGCTGGCCTCCGTTTGGAGGTAAATCGGTTTGTTGTGAACGTGTGATCGCCATTGATGGTACGAATCTTAGCTCTTTTGTAGAGGGTGGGAAGCTTATTGAAAAAGGATTTCAATAATAGGGTTTCCCACAGATGGCACCAATTGTGTAAATGCAGAAAAACTACACAATAATAATTTGAGTAAAAGATTGGATCCCCTTTCATTCATCAAAGCTATGTATTTATACAAAATTATCAAGATGGGTCAAGCCCATGTATCGTATAGTTAATCAATCCCTTAAATTAGGGGATTTGATAAACTCTACCCTTTTTAGGACTCTTTATTCTATAATTGAACTATCATTGTCTTGTGGATCAATTAACTTCTAGATTTTTCCATAGGCCCATTATTTCTTTAGCCCATTCGTTTCCAGCCCATTCATTTCCAGCCCATCCGTCTTCGGCCCATCAGTCGCTAGCCCATCAGCTGTCGGCCCATCAGTCATGTGGCCCATCTTGAGTGGGCCAGACATTTTTAGCTATTACAACAGTGAAACATATAAGCTAAAAAATAAGACGAATATTGACAGAGTCTTACGTTGTAACCTCAAAAAAGAAAAATCACGGGGCCTAGTCCTGACAGATCAAATCAGCTATTAAGAATTCAGAGACCCTAGAACCCATAGTTATCTCTTGACGGTTATTAATCAACCAAACTCTCCACTCAAGTCTTCATACACAATGTTTGGTCCATCAACATATATAGCTACTCATGCAATCTACTTCTTCTCACGTAATTAAGACTTACTACCTCTGTCCCATATTAGTTGTCCACTATTACAACTTTACTTGTCCCAAATTACTTGTCCAGTTTCGAATTCTAATGCAATTTAACCTCTTACTTTCCCCAACTACCCTTCTTCCACTAACTTCAAACAAATACCGGACCCCACCATAATACTATATCATTAAACGCAAAATTGAAAATTGCACACTAGTCAACCTCAATCCATAAAATGTTAAAAAATCCAAATTGGACAAATATTGCAGGACGGAGGGAGTAACAGATTAACCCACAAGACAAACATGTGATGAAAAAGACATTGCTAGCTCAAAAATTGCCTCAAAATGTAAGTATGGAAAAATAGTAATACCTCAATTGTCACGTCATGATCTAACTCTATACTTGGTGCTGGGGTATAATCCAACTACTAGTCACTAAAAAGTTCCACAAAACAATTACAATTAATTTAAAATGTCCAAATTACAAACATCAAAGATATCATATTTGAGCCTCTTAGATTAAATACTCCATAAGCATAGAACAAAAATCAGCCCATCATTCACATAAAAAATAAAACAAAAACAATTGATGCAGTAAAGAGAATCAAGTGACAAACAATTTTAGATAACCAAAGGGACAGAAGATTGAACTCAGATCGTCAAGTTAAGGACAACGAAACAATGAGGCAAAACTTCACAAAAGTTTGTGCAAGCATCAAGAAACAAAATGACAAGGCCTTGCTTGGATTGTATTTCGGGGAATAGTTTATAAAAACGTTTTAAGAATGAGAACAAAAATTAATTTTCAGTTTTCTGAGTTCAAAAATTCGCTTGATCGAAAATATTACAAAACAATTTTCAAAAACAAAAATCAAAAATCTGCTTGCTTGTTACAAAATTGATTTTGGTGATTTAAAATTGTTATCTCCTCATACAATAGTTTGCACAAAAACATTTATTACGAAAATGAGCTACAACCAAACATTGTTTCTTTGAGCTGCAGAATGATCTAAAAAATGCCAAAATTTGGATACAACCGAATAACTATCACTAAGTTAAGAATTTGTTTGCATAGATCATCAATTAAACAAACAAAATTTTGAATCAACAAGCTATATATGTACATATATATAAATATTTCCAAATATATTACCAATTAAATGACAATAATGGGATATCAAAGGCTAAACTATATTTTTCTTTTCCTTAAAAATAAAAATAAAAATCTAAACTATATCATTCCAACCAACCAAACACAGTCAATCTCAAAAACCACACCATCCCCTAATCTTCCATCCCAATCAGTCCTAAGTGGCCAAATTTTTTTATTTCTCATGTAACCAAACAAAGCCAATCCCATCAACCACACAATCCCCTAATTCACAAAATCAAACTTCAGCTCCTCCCTTCAACTCCTCCAACCATTCTAAATACTGTGACAGCAGCACCACCTCCGGCATCGGCAACGGCGAGTTACTGGTTTTCAGCAGCGGCGAGTTCTCTCTTTCTCAACCTTGACTGGTTTGCCGGATCAGATTTTTGCGGCTAAATAGAGTAAGCTTTTATATATTGATATATATATATATATTTATAGAGAGAGAAAGAGTGAGAGATACAGAGAATATCGTTGGATGTTTATCTAATTTTCTTGCTGTTGGTTGACATCCATCTGGACTCTGTGGAGGAGGAGAAGGAGAAGCAGAAGCACAAGGAAAGTGGTCTATACATTGTTATAAACGGCCTAGGGTTTGCGTCATCATTTAGTGGCCGAGTGTTCTCCGTGTTTCCACTTCCACTCCCAACACAGAGAAAACAATCTTTTGATGTTCTCTGAATTCTTCAACTCTTGAATCTCAAATTTGTAATAACTATTCTCCAAAAACACTTCCAAGTGAATTTGAACTTCAGTTTTCAATTTTTTCTCTCAAAAAACAGAAAATTGTTTTTCGAGACACAAAACAAGCAAGGCTTAAATAGCTTCTATTATAGCCTTGATGTACTTCGTACTTTCAAGGTATGTTTGCTGCAAGTACTATGTTTTTCTTTCGTCCTCATCCAAAGTCTGCCTTGTTGGTGCTGGTAGTAAGAACTACTTCAGGTTTATAGTGCTGCTACGTATCAGATGTCGTACGATAATCTACTTTGCAGAAAAATCCATTATAAAGAACATATATGTATACCTACGTCCATATATACTTCTTTCACTACATGGCTAATGCTAAGAGAATACCTTATCAGTCGAGCTAGAATAAAGCCATATCACCTCGCTACTAGCAATACTCGTAGGCCTAGCTAGAATAAGTACATTATATGATTGTTTATGTCAAAGAGCCCCCTTTTTCTTCAATTTAATTAGTACCTTGAATTTTTTTGCACATATCTCAGAGATCAAGTAGATGCTGGGACGTTAACATCATAATAATCATTGTTATTTGAACTGGGACAAGTTGGAAGTACGCAAGCACAAAGTTGTACTGGTCCAGGCACAAACTGTAACCATATATGTCAACTGGTTTTTGCAACAACACAAGGCAGTATCAAGTGAGCCCAATTAGTGCCAACTCTCCACCAGTCAACAGCTCATTGTATTGATTCCTACAAATCCAGTCAATGGTGCTCCTGGATGCTCAAATAGATGAGATAAGAGATGACATTGCAAACAATGGGAAGGGACCATCTGTCACATTCCAAGTACAAAGGTTCGGAATTATTCTTTTGGAGCCGAGGAAGATCAGCTGGATATCTCTTCAGAATTCTTATATGTTTTGACAATGTCAGGATTGAAGGTAAAGATGACAAAGTCTAAAATTAACCCATGAATAATGCAAACTGCTAGAGAATATGTGTGCGACAAGCGTCGGGACCTACACTTTTAGGACACATGTTTCTATTAATTCATGTTAAGGGAGACCAAAGCAACTAATCAATATAACCACAAGAGATAAATATGACCCACCCAATATGATGATTGAAAATAAGAAGAAGATGTGTATAAATTTTGGTAACGTAAAACAAATCTCCTTTTTCTGAATAAAAAACAGTCATGAAAATTTCATAATCAGCCAAGTATTTTAACATATAAATACTATACAGTTCGATCTATATCAGCCTAGAATAAGTAGACAACAACGTCGAATTTCTCATCTTCATCATCAAAACAGAATTTAGCGAATCCATGAAAAATTATTTATGCAACTGACTTTTATAGCGCTACATGATTCAAAATTTCAGATGAAAGGTTTACCTCATTCCCTTTTGTGGAAAAACCACACAATCCACCATATGCTTCAAAGCTGGTACATTTATAGCCTTTAAGATGCGAACATCACCAGGGTGCAAGCATGGATTTTTAGCAACCACCACCTTTCCTTCAACAACATAATTACACTGGTCAGAATCACTCTCGTCGAATATACAAGTGGATTTTTCACGGAACTGCCTTCGTCCAGATCCAGAAAATTGCAGAAAAACCTGTCCATATTCTAGGGTTCTGGTTTCATCTAGACATCCCATCATTGATCTTCCATTTGGAACAAATATCCTTGTTTTGGTCCGCAGTTCCAGCAATTTTGATGCCCGAAATACTTGCATCATCATCGAGAGAAATGGTTCCGAATCAGGCTTATAACCACACATAAGCATTTCCTTTAGAATGTTAGTGCTCTTTCCTGGAGACATCAACTCCAGTGCTTCCTGCTTGTTAAGACAGTATCCAGTTGATCGACAGCTTCTCTTTGCTTCTTTTCAAAAACATGATCATTAACCCCAAGAGTAGACAACAGAGTGATTAGTTGGCGATTCAAAAAACAAGGCTGATACTTGCTCCAGGACAAAACATCCAGCTTTGTGTTGTCTGAATCATACTTTGACATGCTTCCTCTCAAGGACAATTTCATTGATGATGTTGGATCAACAGCCACAACACCTTTATAGCCACCATATCGGATCTGGAATGCAGATGGAGTATTTTTAAGGCCACATTTGATACCAACTCTCCGAGCAAAGTCATAAGAAACTTTCCCTATTCCGTCAGAGAAAACATATTCTATTCTACCTCTCAAACGCTTCACATCAGGAATAACTTCAATTTCATCCAAACCAACTGTCAAAGTTTCAGTGGAAGAACCAAAAGATTGCCCAAGTCTGGCAGCATATTTTGCTACATTTCTGATCCGACGAAATCACCCATCCATTTTCTTATTTTAGCAGCAGTAAGACCAGGTCTTGAAGCAAACATCCACATAGAATTTTCCCTCAACTGACTGGATGAAAAGGCAAGAAAATCGAATTTCCTACTGCCAATAACTATGCCATCTCTAAGAATTGAAAGTATCCTTTCATATATGGCAGTTCTTCTTCCATTATTGGCTGAGGTTACACGAGGAGATAAATCTGCAGACCGCAGTTTACCCAGCTCTTCATCCATAAAAGAAACCCTAAGAAAATCATCAATATTTTTGGAATAATTCCGAAGAACGCGATTAGACATATTGACCTCTGGACCACAGAAATAAACCTTACATGGGGTTACTTGAACCCTGCGAACATATACCAATCCAGCTTCCAAAGTAATAGCAGGTGGTTTAGGAAGTTGCTTTGACTTGCGGTATTTGCCATATTGCTCGTTGAGCCACCTTACAGGCTCATAGCAACATTCCTTTAAATTATACAGCTTCTCCAGGGCATGTTCTATATATTGAATATTTATTCTCTGTGGATCAACCAACCGGAAGAATTGGATATCAACTGATGGCCCCGGAAGACATCCATTCTGAACTAAGGAACATACCTTAAACAATATGTTAAATGGCAACTCAATGCCTTGGGGAGGACCAACGATTGGGACAAGATCCAAACTGTGTGAAAAAGAAAACCCATTCTCTAAGATGAAGAGGCTTTCATTTTCTTTATAATAAGCAAAATTTTCTCTGAAGTTTGGAAGTTTAAAACTATAAGGAAGCTCCAAACATAAAGCAGAAGATTGCCCGATACAACATGATGGAGTAAAATCAGTTTCCCTGACCCATTGGTCATCTGGAATTTCCTTAAAATAGCTGAAAACAGACTCTTCAACTTTCTCATAAATCCGAGCAGCACCAAGCAACTAGCAAGCAGAAAGAGGAAAAACATAAAGATGTTCATGATTATAATCAACAATAACATGAAACAACATACACGGATTGAACCAATGGTGCCACTTCAGACAATAACAACAATAACATGAAACTACAGAAAGACATAGAAATTACAAAAGAGACAATAATTTCAAAGGCAACATAAGGAATCATATCAAAATGTGAGTCAGTACACATAGTTAAACCAACATGTGATTACACCAGCGCACCTTTGGTGCAATGGTATAACCTCACCCCCCAATTGGGGAGGTGAGGGGTTCGAGCCTTCTAGGAGGCATTGTGGGGTGTGAGTTTCTTAACATTCAAAAAAAAAAACATCTGATTATTTCTGAAAGTTTTTGAGGCAGAATAATTTCTCTGCTTACCTATTAAACAAAACGGACAATATACAGAGGATGAGTTCTTCTAAGAGAATCTCAACCTTCCTACAAAATAGAAACAGAAAAAACAACTTCCTATCTAATCCTATCTACTTCTGAATTTCAAATTCAAAATTCAGGTTTATTTCCTGATTTTTCTCCTACAGTTTCTAACTCCTAAACATTTAAACCTTAACTTACGAAATTAACCCTAGATCTTCAACACTCCCCCTCAAGTTGGAGCATAGATGTCTATCATGCCCAACTTGCTAACTAGATGTTCGAAGTTAGGTCGGTGGAACCCTTTAGTCAGGATGTCTGTTATATGCTGTGTTGTAGGAACAAACGGCAAGCAAATAACACCAGCCTCGATCTTCTCCTTTATGAAATGTCGGTCAACTTCCACATGCTTAGTTCTGTCATGCTGAACAAGATTGTGAGCAATACTGATTGCTGCCTTATTATCACAGTAAAGCTTCATAGGATGAGTAGCTGACTTCTTTAGTTCTTCCAAGACTCGTTGCAGCCATAATATCTCACAAACTCCATGTGCCATTGCCCTGAACTCTGCCTCTGCACTACTCTGAGCTACTACATTCTGTTTTTTGCTTCTCCAGGTGACAAGATTTCCCCAGACAAATGTGCAATACCCCGAGGTTGACCGTCTATCCGTGACATATCCAGCCCAATCAGCATCGGTGTAGACTTCAATCCCTCGATGTGAGTTCTTCTTGAATAACAGTCCTTTTCCCGGAGTACTCTTCAAGTAACGAAGTATCTTATACACAGCTTCAAGATGTTCTTCAAACGGTGAGTGCTGTATTGGCTTACCATACTTACAGCGAATGCTATGTCTGGCCAAGTATGTGATAGGTAGATCAACTTCCCTACTAGCCTCTGATATCTAGTGGTATCCACTGGAAATCCCTTTTCTCCATTGCCGAGCTTCACATTAGGGTCTATAGGCGTGTCTGAGGGTCTGCATCCACTCATACCAGTCTCCTTTAAAATGTCAAGTATAAACTTCCGTTGGGAAACAACAATCCCTTTCTTGGATCGTGCTACTTCCATCCCAAGAAAATACCTCAAGGATCCAAGGTCTTTAATTTCAAATTCTGAAGCAAGACACTTCTTAAGTCTGCTCATTTCAACTACATCATCTCCAGTGAGGATAATATCATCCACATAGACTATCAAATATGATGCTTTCCCTTCTGGTGAAAATTTTAGAAACAGGGTGTGATCCGTTTGTCCTTGGTGATAGCCCAGTTCCTTCATGCACCGTGTGAATCTGTCGAACCAGGCTCTTGGTGACTGTTTGAGCCCGTATAATGACTTTTTCAGTTTACAAACTTTAGGATTGAATTTTTTCTCAAAACCTGGAGGTGAATCCATGTACACTTCCTCTTCCAAGTCTCCATTGAGGAAGGTGTTTTTAACGTCTAGTTGTTGTAATGACCAGTCCAAATTAGCTGCAATGGACAAGAGTACTCTGACTATATTTAGTTTTGCCACTGGAGCAAAGGTCTCTGAGTAGTCAATGCCATATGTCTGTGTGAACCCTTTAGCAACCAAGCGCGCCTTATATCTCTGCAAAGAACCGTCAGAATTATACTTGACCGTGAATACCCATTTGCAACCAACGGTATTTTTTCCTTCTGGCAATGTCACTACCTCCCAAGTTTTGTTCTTCACAAGGGCCCTCATTTCCTCAAATACAGCTTCCCTCCATTCTGGAATTACTAGAGCATCCTGTACTTTCTTTGGAATTTCTACACTAGAGAGTTGTGAGGTAAAAGCAACAAGAGAAGATGAAAGTTTTTCATAAGACACAAACTTGGACATAGGATGTTTAGTACAAGACCTAACACCCTTTCGATTAGCAATAGGGATTTCCAAATCACTAATAGACTCAGAGGATTTTATTGAAGAATTAGAATCGGATAAATTTTTACCTGTCTCAGGAAGTGATTCTTGATCTGTTCTCGGATCGGATTCAAGGCCTCGCTGCAAAGTGGAATTCTTCTTTCGATGAGATTGGTCTTCCCTTGAGTAGACAATGAACTCCTGATTATTCCAAACTTGTTTTTTGGGACTTCTAGTATGTTTGTAAGTCTGTTTTGGCACTTCAGTTGGCTGTTCCATACTTTCAAAGTCTAAATCATTTGTTTCCAAAGTTGATCTATCATCAGACTCATCTTCATTCAAAACAATTTGTTTTTCTAACTCTAATTCTCTTATTACAGAGTCTAATTGAAACACAGGATTATACTCCAAATCTTCACTTCTATTCTCCCCCTGAAGATGATTACTACCAGAATAGGGTTTTGTTTCAAAAAAGGTTACATCCATAGTAACAAACAATTTTCTTGTAGTAGGATCAAAACATTTATATCCTTTTTGTGTCGGAGAATATCCAACAAAAACACATTTTTTTGCTCTTGGATCAAGTTTGCCACGATTGTTATTATGAACATGAGAAAAAACCACACAACCGAATATTTTTAACGGGAGATTCATGGACACACGTGAGGTAGGAAGAAGACTACTAAAAAAATTAAGAGACGTTTGAAATTTCAAAACTCTAGTAGGCATCCTGTTAATGAGATATGTGGCAGTAAGGATTGCTTCACCCCATAGGTATTTAGGAACATTTGTGGAAAAAAGGAGTGATCTAGCAACCTCTAAGAGATGTTTGTTTTTCCTTTCTGCCACCCCATTTTGTTAAGGTGTGTCAATGCAAGAACTTTAATGTACTATGCCATTTTCAAGAAAAAATTTTCCTAAAATGGTATTGAAATATTCTTTCCCATTATCACTTCGAAAAACTTGAATTTTTGTTTGAAACTGTGTTTCAACCATTTTATAAAAATCTTTAAACACTTTTTCGGCCTCTGATTTCTCTTTTAGCAAAAACACCCAAGTGACCCTTGTATGATCATCTATAAATGTGATAAACCATTTTTTCCCTGAGAATGTGCTAGCCCTAGAGGGCCCCCAAACATCACTGTGAATTACAGAAAAAGGTTTAGAAGCTTTATAAGGTTGTGAGGGAAATGATGCACGATGATGTTTAGCTAACTCACAAATTTCACACATTAATGAAGATGGATCTTTATTAATAAATAACTTAGGAAACAAGTGCTTTAAATATCGAAAGTTAGGATGGTCTAGCCTAAAGTACCATAACATTCTTTCATTCTCACTAGCTACAGAAATATATTCAAAACAAGTACTTAGAGGTTGCCTTATCAATTCGGATCCATGTTCAAAGAAATACAGCCCTCCACTTTGCTTAGCACTGCCAATCATCCTCCCCGAGTTCAAATCCTGGAAATCACAGCGAGATGGAAAAAAATTAGCCTGACACTTCAAATCATTTGTTAACTTACTGATTGAAATCAGATTACATGACAACTTAGGGACATGAAGCACATTATGAAGTGTAAAAGATGTAGAAACAACTATTGACCCTTTTCCAGCAATAGCTGACAGCGATCCATCAGCTATTTTGATTTTTTTATTTCCTGCACAGGGACTGTATGAAGAGAATAATTTTGATGATCCGGTCATATGATTTGTTGCACCAGAATCTATGATCCATGGGCAATGAGAACCAAGACTAACGAGAGCTGTGGGAAGATGATTACCTTTTTGGGCTAAAGAACAAGAGGAAGGTTAGGTGGACGAGTTTACTGAGAATTGGGATGACTGGAGGAGTTTGCACAGATGCTCTATTTGATCCTTCGTGAAAGGAATAGTTCCTGAAGAAACTTGTTGCCCTTGTTCATCGGTTCCAATTTGGTAGGCACGACCTTCTCCTCCTAACCTTTTTTTCAAATTCTGAGGTTTCTAATGTATCTTCCAACACGTCTCACGGGTATGCCATGGCCACTTGCAATGGTCACACCAAGGTCTATCAGTCTTCTTGGTGTTTCTCCTATCTCCCTCTTGCTCATACCCTTTTGTAACAAGGGCCGAGCTGTCCATATCAACCCTGGCCATGGGTGAATCATTCTTCAGCATTACATTATGCCTAGCTTCCTCTTGCCTGACCTCAGAAAATACCTCACGGATGGAGGGTAATGGTTTTCTCCCTAGAAAACGGCCTCTTACTTCATCAAGCTCCTTGTTAAGTCCAGCTAAAAACACGAAGACTCTATCATTCTCTTCCCTCTTCTTATGCATTTCACTGTCCTTAGGATTTTCCCATTCATCATCATAGCAAAGATCCAATTCTTGCCATAACGTTATCATCTCATTATAATATGTTGTCACTTCACGATCTCCTTGTTTTGCTTGCCACAGCTTCGTCTTTATTTCAAACATCACGGCTGAATTTTCCAGATCGGAATAGGTCTCACGGACAGCATCCCACACAGCCTTAGCAGTCGGCAGGAAAAGGAAAGGCTTCCCAATTACTGGTTCCATTGAGTTAAGCAGCCATGCTATTACCATGGAATTCTCCGATCCCCACGTTCTCAACTTTGGGTCCTCTACAGCTGGTCGCTTCACTTCTCCAGTTAAATGGCCTAGTTTACCTTTACCGTCAATCACAAGCTTCATTGACTGGGCCCATTCCAAATAAATCTTCCCATTCAGTTTGTGGGCTGTTAACTGAAGGGAAGAATTCAGGGATGAGGAATCCAAGCCCTGGATAGTCGTTGTGGCAATCTCAGAAGAAGTCTGGGGAGTGTTTGCTCCAGTCATAGCGGTTTTCGCCATGGTTCTGATACCATGAAAGTTTTTGAGGCAGAATAATTTCTCTGCTTACCTATTAAACAAAACAGAAAGGACAATATATAGAGGTTGAGTTCTTCTAAGAGAATCTCAACCTTCCTACAAAATAGAAACAGAAAAAACAACTTCCTATCTAATCCTATCTACTTCTGAATTTCAAATTCAAAATTCAGGTTTATTTCCTGATTTTTCTCCTACAGTTTCTAACTCCTAAACATTTAAACCTTAACTTACGAAATTAACCCTAGATCTTCAACAATTTCATATGCACATTAAAAGTATTTTTTGTCGGGAGTATGTGCACAAAAATCCAATTTTTGTATAGGATCTCTTCATTTATAGTATTTATTAATTTTTTTAAATCACTTATTCATACATTAGGCATTTATAATTACATGAGATGCTTCATTGTCCACAAGTAGCATATACGTGACTTAAGTGCGTGAATGAGATTTACACAGGAGATATAGGCTTACCGGCTTCTTGCACCTTGGCATTGCTCGCAATCAGTAATAAAAATTGGGCATTTTTATCTGTAAAATTATAACACATTGACCTATGTGAGATAGGATGAGTTGTCTCGATCATTGGGGTAGTTGACTCGTACATAGTGTGTTAGTGCACTTGGAGTATATTGAACTAGATCACCATAAGATTACACCATACAAATTACTGTTAGGATTTTGGTATAACTCTTATGTACTAGCTGCATTAAGCTTTAATTCATGAGAGAGTTAATGGACTCAAGTTTCGGTGGTGGTCACTTTGACTCACCAAAGTGTGAGACCTTATACGGTCAATATCACGGATATTGGATAGCTAATATTGGAACGTGCAAACATAAATGCTCAACAAGTAATACACGCTCTTTATAAAAGAGAGAATGCAATTTAAAAGAACCTGACCACGACTTATAAATATACTGTTTAGAAATTTTTTTTTTTTTTTGTATTAGAAAACATTTATTTTGGAAAATATTTTGCAAAAGAATTTAGTTTAGTGATCATGAGGATTAAATTGGTTACTCCAAGAATGTAAGCTATAAGTAAGCTTTAGGTGGGACAATCTATATTTTATAGCTCTTCCTAGGGCTACTTAAGGATATTTGGTAGTGGAGGGGATTTCGTGTAATCATTTAGTAAGACAGGACTTCAATGTCATTTCCTAATTCTGTAGTACAATTGTAAGAAAATAGTGATAATTACCGTAACTGGTTGGATAAGGTAGAGTAATGTGATAACTCAACTCCTATCCAATTAGAGCTAAGACGAAGGAATCCCTACTCATCCTCCCTTCTAACCAACAATCTAGATAGTTATATATATGACGGCTCTAGTCTCTATTAAAGATGAACAGACATAAGGAACATTTGCACTTTTATTTTGTGAGAGAAAGTGAGTCTGTGTTTCCATAAGGCAAAGTATCTCTGTTGGGTCATAGTGGTGAAGTTTTACTGGTGATGAAGGCAAAAGAAGGATAAAAGTGTTCTAGTATTTGACGATGCTCAGAAAACCATTGAAAGGTATGGATCCTTTTAATATACGGTTATTGGATGAAATATCATATGGTTAAGATCTGAAAATTTTGAAATTCCTTCCAATTGTCCCTTCAATTGATATCAAATTCACTCACATGCTTTTCATTGAATCATGGTGATGATTGGATACTTGATTGTTACTTATGCATACAAACATGATTTAGTCCTAGTATCTGTTCACTGAAATTTCTATCTGATGGTTGTTCTATTTATGGTAATTTATTGATTCGCCCAAAGATAGAACATAATGTTCTATTGAATCACTTAAGCAGCTGCCATTATATAAATAGTGGGACACGTGTCTTCGGTAGCCACTTGTTACCATGTGTGACGTGGTGGGATAGTTAAAGTAATAAAATTACCTAATTTCCGTATATATACATATAGATTATGTCAACAACCACCCATGAGATGGGAACTATTTACACACAAACACATAGATATATATATAATATCCACACTAGCCCATAAGATGGGAACAGTTTAGTTGAATGGATGTCGACTAGAGTCGTTTTCAAGGAGCAAGGCAACATTGGATGACTACGGGTGTAAAGACAGTATGAAGTCTGTTGTCTTAGTGCATGACCTTTATTTTGACATAAATGAGTCCAATTTATAGAGTTTGCTGAGGAAGATCAACTAGAGGATTAAGATCTTTCTGTTGAAGACCTTAGATAATCATGTTATGTTATATGTGTGTGTACAGTATAGAATACAAGCGAGGTCCAACGAACAAAGTGGTTGTAGTAAATAATTAATATATATATATTACATTCTTTTTGTGCTACCCAAAGGAGGACATGCGCATATGTTGTAATAATAACAAAAAAATAAGAAAGATAATGCCTTGATATGGTGGTTGTTGCTGGGGTGTGTTAAGAATATACACATTGTTTGAATTCCAGTTCCAGTTCCAGTTAGAAACTAATTGTTATATATAATTTTACAATTATGTGCTCCCTCCGTCCCGCAATAGTTGTCAAATTTGGACTTTTTAACATTTTATTGATTTACATTGACTAGTGTGCAATTTCCAATTTTGCCCTTAATGATATAGAATTATGGTGGGGTCCGGTATTTGTTTAAAGTTAGTGGAAGAAGAGTAGTTGGGGAAAGTAGGAGGTTAAATTGCATTGGAATTTGAACTGGATAAGTATTTTGGGACAAGTAAAGTTGCAATAGTGGACAACTAATATGGGACAGAGGTAGTAGTATATATATATATATATATATATTTAATCTATTATTGGGAGTCAGGATTTCACAATGGGGGACCATTGACTATCATACTTTTTGGTATCTGGGATGAGTATGTGACTCATAGCAAGAACCATTTTTTCGTAATGACAGCTAAATCGACAAAAAGAAAAAAAGGGGGTAAAAGATGTTGCAAAGGACTAATATGTTATTGCTTAGATAATGTGGGTGTGCTTTTGTAATTTAGAAACACATTAACATAAACAGACTACATGGGAAGGATGAATACAATTCAATTCATTCTTTCACTCTTCTAGCAAATCTCTCTCTCTCTCTCTCTCTTCTTCTTTTTTCTCTTCATATTTTTTATATTTATTCTTGTTAGATTTCTCCTAGTTACAACATGGTATCAAAACAGGAAATCATGCGTGTTCAAACCGCACCCTTATCACATTAGAAATTTGTTACACGTGTGAGACCAAAAAGAATGTCACACGTGTAGGGGTAAAGGATATAAATACTGAAGTTACACCCTCTCTAACAGTTTAAACTTTTACAGTAGATGGATAGTTGACATGGTATCAAAGCACGATGTCTAAAGCCTAGGGCATGTGGTTGAAACCCTAGGGCCAGTTTGCATAAACCTTAGTGTAGTGTGAAGGGTTTTGAAGAGATTCCTAGATGGGAGTTATTTGTAATAAAGTATTGTTAATCGCATTCACATCTTTTGGTGTTCGTGTGGTTCTACTTTACAACATCTCCTCTCCTTTGTTTTTTGTCGTTTCAGATTTTGTTGTGTTATCCCTTGTTGTTTTCTAGGGATTTCGTTGTAATCGTTTTTCTATCCATCTCAAAAGGTAGTTTTTACAGTGGTGGTTGTTTCTCATGTAGAATGGTGGTTCTCTATACGTTTGTTATTCTGTTTCTGATGAATGTGTGTCCAGAAATTGTTTGATATGATATTTACCTCAGAGGTAACTTCTTCTCGTGGGACTCCGATGTTGAGCAGTAGTAATGATGATCATCATCATCATCCAAGCTTGTGTATTACAACAGTTAAGTTGGCTAAGACCAACTATATGGAGTGGGCTCAATCCACTAGAATGAATATATTTTAAAGGGAAGACCAAATAATGGTTACGACCCCAAGCCACTAACCAAGTGAAGAAAGCAACCCTGAAAGGGGTCTTAGTACGGCAGACCGTCTTCCAAGGAAACACCAGATCAGTCTAAGGCACCAAGCAACGAAGATTTAACTAATTAAATATATTTTAAAGGGAAGACCAAATAATCGATTGGTTTCCCTAGCCAATTAAGGTTTATGTAGTTTTATCTTGTTTAAAATTTTTGTACCCTAAATTGGGTATAGGACAAAGCCTTGTACTATGTTATATTAGAAATTCTTGAAGAGTTCGAGAAAATATTGTGACAAGATAATTGTTGAGACTTTCAATGGAGGTCTTTAAAAGTACCCGACAATCATGAGATGATTTAGAACCGACCGTTAGAGGGGATTAGCACCACTTTTGGTGCAATAAGATTTTATTAGTGTACTTATATTCATGTGATCGTTGTATACTTGCATGTTATAAGTAATCTATGAATGACTTTTGTTATGTGTTTGTTAATTTTAAACTAAATAAAATTGGAATCGCTTATTTGGGTCGCTTTTGGAAAATTAGCTTTTCTAAATTATTTTCAACAAAATAATTTTTTATTTAAGTAGAATACAAAAAAAAAAAAAAGTACTCTGAGGATCATTGGGCTACAAAGAAAATTTTAATAAAAGGATTTCAATATTATTTAGATTAAAAAATAATGGTAAAGAAAACTCTCTAATACCAACAAACAAGTGGGAGAGGAATTTATTCTTATATTTCACAGCCTTGCATTGTCGATGTATTGTAAATACCTCGCCACCAATCTCAGGTCTCCATTGGAGAGTTGTTGTTTCACTAGCAACTAGATATAGCTTTCATGTGACAGAACTAGAGCCAGGCGGATGGGGACAATCATCCTTAGAATACTTAAAAACCTAGAGTGAGACTGGATATTTTTCTATAAATGCAAGCAGGTGAATTGAGAATTTGGCCATTCACGTGATAATTAAGATATAATAATATGTTATTCACCCTAAGTTGTCTTTCAATAGGAAAATCATAATGGATTTTCTAACAAACAAAACTAAAAAAATAAAAAAGAGAATTTAACTTTGATAGAAATTTAAGTGAGCAAACCTGAACGAGGAGAAACTTCGGTTGACCACGTGGACGATGTAGCTCAATCTGCCAGATATTTTCATAGGATAGTTCAAGCTTGTAACTGACAGATCGACTGGTTAAGAAAAAGTACATTTTTCTCAGTCCAAACCCGAATTTCACAGAAACATTTGCAGTTTTCCAGAGCACTGAAAACTTATCCCTGGAGATCTGACATCCAAAATGCAGGGTTACAGATTCCATCTCATTCACATAAGTCCTTGGTCTTCCTATTATATTAGACTCTATTTTCCATGCCATTAAATAAGATGACCCGTACCATAGGCGTTTAGTAGCCAAGGAGATGATATGCTCAGCATCTTTGCTGGTAGCGAATTGGACTTTAGCACATGCTCTTCCTTTCTTACACTCCCAAACCTCTATAGCATATACTGTTCCTCTACCTGTATGCCGCTCTAAAAAAACCTTTACCTTTTCTGCAGGCTCACGATGAGGGAATCCATATACGTTAATCATCTTACCCATTCTGTCCAGTTATTTATCTGCAGTTTCATTACCAAATCTATATTTTTTCAGAAAGCGTTTCATTATCAAATGCTCAATCACCAATTGCAGATTCATAAAGCTCCAGTCTGAGAATGAGTAAAAATTATTGCAGTAGGATACCAATAGACAAAAAAGAACAAAGCTAAAAAAAAAAAAAACCACGAATGTTTGAAGCCAGAAAGTTTCAACTATGAAGAGAGCACTGAAGTTTAAACTTCCAATGATGGAGGTTTCAGGAGTCTTAACCAATAAAATAATGAGTATTGGTCATAAATTATTGTGACAGCGCACTGTGTTGACCATTCCTTGCTGATCATATTGAGGTAGGAATATCTACACTTAAGGCATGTAAACCTCCCCATCCCAATAAGCCTTTATTATTTCTTGATTAATAGACTTATCCATTGCTGGGATAGAGTAATTGCAGCGGATTTACAAACTTTTATGATCATATTGTAGCAGAAAGCATACAACTAATGCATGTCAACATCCCCAAAGCCAGTTATAATTTTGCTCCTTTCTTATAATGATCTGAAACAAACAACAGATATAAAAAGTAATACATTACAATGTCTGAGTTGTTACTAAGTCCTTTCACGGGATAAAGATGCAAAGAAGATGATTGACAAACACCAAAAGATCAACAACATGACCAAGAGCCATGACGCATTGGTACAGATATGGTAATACAACAGAAAACGGACATGTTCACAGGGAAGATCTTATAACAGTAGACACAGATTTGGCAAGTAAACAGCAATGCAGTGCATACTTATATAAACAACTTATATATTTATTTATTTTTATAAGTATTTTATAAAAAAGCACCCAAACGGGGAATGCATCCCATCAACAAAATACCCCTAAGGGCCAAGAGATCCCAAAAACTCTATCTTCTCATCTATAGATATACAATTACACCCCTCCACCCAACAAAACAAACTAGATATAAAAAAAATCTTTAATCGCCCCCGATGGGAACTCCACGCCCTCAAAACAACGCCTATTGCGTTCCATCCAAATGCTCCACCAAAGGCAAAGAAGGGCCGCCCTCCAAAAAGGCCGGGCGTGAGAACCAATCGGCACACTCCTCCAAGAGTCCAGCACATCATGAACCGAGACCGGCATCACCCACTGAATGCCGAAAAGACAAAAACGAAGGCACCAACAGTCATAGAGAAACAGACAATGTCAAAGGAGGTGATCAATAGATTCTCCATCCTTCTTGCATAAAAAACACCGATTGACCAAACACATGCCCCGCTGTCTCAAGATGTCCAAAGTGAGAATGCGACCCCAAGCCGCCGACCACGTGAAAAAAGCAACCTTAAGAGGGGCCTTTGAGTGCCAGACCGCCTTCCAAGGAAAAGACACTTCCGCCCTGGGTGAAAGACAACCAAAGTAAGATGAAACTGAAAAACACCGAGAGGAAGTCGGCCTCCAAATCAAAGAGTTAGGTCCACAACCGATAGTCTGAGAATACAGGAGCTCCAGCAAATCCGAAACCTCCTCCAACTCCCAATCATGAAAGTGCAATACAAAGCAGACATCCCACACTAGCTTCCCGGTATTAAGGTGATAACAGTCTGCTACTAAACAACTGAGGGAAAAAAGAAGCGAGAGAGCCCTCCCCGCACCACCAATCAATCCAAAAGCCAACAAAACGGCCAATACCCACCCTGAAACTGATAAAAGGAGCAAAGGAATCCCATCCCTGCCGGATATCCTTCCAAACCCCTACACCTCGATGGCCTCGGACCTTCTCAGAACACCAACCTCCTCTAGCATCACCATAACGACAGGCAATCACCCTCCTCCACAAAAGGTTCCTCTCGACCCCGAAGCGCCACAACCACTTGCCCAAAAGAGCCTTATTAAAAGGCATCAGACGGCGAATACCCAAACCTCCATCCTAAAAAGGTCGGCAAACCACCTCCCATCACACCAGAGAGATAGAATGACTCTCCCCACATCCACCCCAGAAAAACTGCCTCTGAATCCTCTCAATCCGTTACGCCACACCGCGAGGAATCTGATAAAGTGATAGCATATACGTAGGAAGATTGGATAGCGTGCTCTTAACCAAGGTAAGTCTCCCTCCATTGGAAAGATATCGCCACTTCCAACCTGCCAGTCGCCTCTCAACACGATCAACCATCGAATTCCAACAGGCCTGTCTCTTGCTAGTGTTAATCTTCAATCCAGAAACAGCCTGAAAATATATCAGAATACATCGAAGATACCTCAACTGAGCCTCATCCGCATCACAAAACACAAGAGTATCATCGGCAAAAAGCAAGTACCACATATCCACAAACTGAGAGGCAACATCACCCACCCTGAATCCGCGTAAGAGACCCAACCCCGTGGCTCGAGACATCATCCGGCTGAACGCCTCCATCACCACAAGGAAAAGAAGCTGAGAAAAGGGATCACCCTGCCTCAATCCACGTGAACTCCCAAAAAAGCCCGAAGGGGACCCATTCATAATCACAGAAAAGCGAACCAAGGATATACAGAATTGAATCCATTTGTGCCACCACTCCCCGAAGCCCAATCTTTCCAACATATAAAGGAGGAAACCCCAATGCACATGATCAGACGCCTTTTCCACATCCAATTTCACCAAAACCCCGGGAATGCCGCTCTGAATCCTGGCATCCACAACCTCACTAGCAATAATGGCAAAATCCAAAATTTGACGCCCTCTAACGAAAGCATTTCGAGAGTCCAAAATAACCCCATCCAAAACACCGCACATCCTAGAAGAAAGGACATTCGCAATCAACTTGTACACACACCCAACAAGACTAATGAGTCTGAAATCCTTAATGTCTTTCATCTTTCCCTTTTTTGGGAAGAGATAAATGAAAGTAGCATTAAGAGATTTCACAAAGCAACCCTCCTCATAAAAAGCACTGAAAGTAGCCATCACCACCTCCCGAACAGTAGGCCAACACTAGAGAAAAAATCGCATGGTGAACCCATGAGGACCAGGGGCTTTGTCCCAATTGCATTGCTTCAGCGCCCTCAAAACCTCCTCCTCCGAGAATGGAATCTCCAACCTATCTCGATCCCCCTCATCAACGGAATCAAACTCAAGTCCATCCAGGTTCGGCCTCCAACTCTCACTCTCGGTAAACAATCTCTGATAGTACTAAGGAATCCCTAAGCAAATCTCCTCCTTAAAAGAAAGAAAAGAACCATCCACAGTCAAGCACCCAATAAAGTTCTTCCTCCTATGAGCATTTGCCGACCGATGAAAGAATTTTGTGTTCCGATCCCCTCTTTCAACCAAATAGCCCAAGATTTATGCCTCCACGAGATCTCCTCCTGAATAGCATTTTCCTCAATATCAATCAAGCACTGCGCCCGCCTCATCCATTCCCCCACTCAAATCAGCTCTATCAATGTCATTAATCTCTGCCAAAAGCACATTCCTACGCCACACAAGATTGCCAAAAACCTCTTTGTTCCATGTGATAAGAGATGACTTCAAAATGAATAATTTCGAAGCCAATATAAAACTCAGAGAACTTGGTCTAACATAGCAAGCCCACCACTCCAACAACCTCTGTTGGAAGTCCCCGACCCTAAGCCACATGTTTCCGAACCTGAATGGAGATTTCCCCGCAATAATGCCCCTGCAATCCATAAAAATGGGGACATGAATAGAAGTAAACCGAGTGGCGATAGTCTGAATAACACTCGGGAAATGCTCCTCCTAATCACCGGACACCAAAAACCGATCAATACGAGAGTAGGTCGGAATCTCCCTACAACTGGACCAAGTAAAGGACGCGCCACTAAAAGGAAGATCATGCAGTGACTGCCTATCAATAAAACCGGAGAAGTCAGTCATAGCCCTAGACCACCGTCCACCCGAAGATCTCTTCGAAGGCGTCCGAACCACATTGAAATCCCCACCCAGGGTAAACGCCACAACTCCCAAACCCCCACAAGCTCCTCCCACATCGTCGTCCTCCCCCCATCATCCCCTGGCCCGTATACTCCTGAGAACACCCAACAAAAACCATCCTCAACCATGGAAAATGAACAAGAGATAGAGAACCGACCCGTACGTGTGTCCCGTAGCGAAATCCACCTCCTATCCCATAACACTATCATTCCCCTCGAAGCACCACTCGAAGCTAAAAAAGACCACTCCACAAACCGATTGCCTCACAAACTTTGAACCACTTTGTCATTCATAACATCCATCTTTGTCTCCTATAAACAAACAATATGTGCATTCCACTTCCCAAGTGTCAATATAACAATCTTCCTTTTATCCGGGCAATCAAGACCCCAAACATTCCATGATATAATTCGTAACAACATAAGAAAACAAAGCTAATACACCACCTCCCTCCTTCACCCCCTACTCCTTCCCTCTTCTCTACCCCGCGATCTACTGCACAACCCATCATAATTAACAATGCAAACCAAGTTACGCAATTCCCTTTCTCCCTTCCAATATGGAAATGAGCGATGAACCACCATAGCCCCATTTGTACCACTGTACTCCTCCTTCATGTCATCAACTAAAGCCACAATCAAATCTTCCCCTTTCGCTTGATGAATCCCAAACTTAACCCCCAACATGTTAGCAACATTCATCACGTTCTCTTTGACCCAATTATCGGAGATGTAGTCCGAACAATCGACTGCCACGAGCAATACATTCTCCATCACCTCCATGTTACCCAAAGTCACATCATCACCCATCTGACCAGGCCCTTCATTACAATTCAAACATTCATCATCAACAGTAAGCTTATTATCCAACACCAACGCCTTTGCATAACAACCAAAATCACAATCATCAGTATTATGGCAAATACTCTGTCCCCATACACTACTCATATCCAAATCCCCAAAAGACGAAACATCAGACACAAAATCAGCACTATCCGACTCAAAAGATACATTCGTCGACGCATCAGCAACTTCCTGAGCAGGTATCGCACCCACCTTTACACTCACTATCGTACGCCCAATCGCACCCACGGTACCATTCGTTACCGGAATGAGTTGAGGCCCCTCCATCGATCTCTTTCCCTTCTTATCGCGGCTTCTCCAAATAAAACCTAGGTGACGATTATCAAAAATAAATCGTTGCGCCAAAACACCCCAAGCATCAGATGCCCTCCTGCACCGCCGTGAAACCAACGTTAACCCATCACCATCCGCCCTAGCCCTTGTCGCCTCAACAGACGACCTCCCCACCGCTAGTTTCAGCTGGCTTCAAAACCCGAGCCTCATCCGCAAAATTAGGATTAAAATTAGAAGGAAGGCCCAACCCAACACCTGGCCCACCTCTGCCCATAATTATCTTAGAAGATCCACCAATGTTATGCTTGTGATTGGGGAGAGAGCCCAACCCATTACCTGGCCCACCTCTATAAGCCCAATATGAGGAGCAATTCTTGGCATATGAGAGATTCCCACGTGGGAATTCAAATTTTGAATTGGATCTGGAGTGATTATATGAATTGGATCTGAAATGGCTATAAGTCCATGGTGGGACCCGCCCCCACCTACCAACGCTACGTGTCCTCAAACCATTTGACCCTCCATTCCACCCAACCACCTTGCCCTCCTTCACACGTTCCTTTAGCGCTTGAACACCACGCATCCCTACATAGACTCCATCCACCCCATCAATCATGGTTAATCCTCTTTCCTCCCTACCAGCCGTCCCTAACATCAAAGGAACCGTAGACTGGCAACCCCCATATGAGAAGACGACCTTAGAATTCTCCGATCAGCGGCCACCCATCAGTGAAGCTCCATGCCGCCCTTAAGACCACTTAAGTGCAATATATCCTATTCTTCCTTGCAAAAAACAAGTGGCCCAAACCACCCTTCCATACTTTAGGCCGTAGGCACCAGCAAAGTGGGGTTATCATCCACCACCGCAACGCGAAAAGAAAGGACATCATCGTGGATGAAAAGGAAGGGAGGGTTAGCCTTACCGACGGCAACCAAAATGTCCACCAAGTCAGGCCGAATCTGGTCAGCCTCCTCCAATCCTCTATACCCTCCACATAACTCTCCCACCTTTTTTAAAAGCGCCAAGCAACAGAGATGCAGCGGTAGCCCTCTAATGAAGATCCGGCGAACACCTTTCTTTTGCCATGGAGTCACCGTCCCTACTCCGATTGACCACGCATCCAACAAGAGCCTTCGCTGACCCCAATCTCCTCTCCCAGAGACCAAGACATCTATAGCCACCTCCTTGGACGGAAAACAGAAAAGAAAGGATTCGTCGCAGAGGCACGCCACTAAGAAACCTGACGAAACCTTCCACACCCGCTTGGCCCACTCCTCCACCGCGCCATCAAAACCCCCCACCAAACAGGAGTGCAGATAATCTTTCCTTCGTTCAATAGAGGCTTCATCCACATAGATCGAAAGACCTCTAGGAGGACATGCTTCCTTAACCTCCCCCCCACCCCCTCCCGCCCAAAAAAAAAAAAAAAAAGAAGGAAGGCTGGCAACCTCCAAATATGATCTCATGATTCTCAAACAAAAAACAAGGGAGAAACAAAAAGTGAATCAGAGAGCGACACCGGCAAGAGACCGACGTCCTCAGGCAACATCACCAAAAAGAGAAGAAAGAGAAAGAGAGATCATGAACTTGTATAGGGAATCAACATCTATAGCAGTCTTTCGTTGCATTTCAGCTTGATAGTTTCTTTGATAGCTACAAGAGTTTCAAACTATTCTTTTTACACAAACTCTAAGGTGAATAATTGAAAACTACTGCTCGATAAACAACTTATATTGGATATGACAAATCAATACTAAATGTTTATAACATGAAGTTTGTAGCTTATAATGAATAGTTTATTTTATATAGCCAAAATATTAGTATATATTTGTATTCTAAAGTTCATAACTCATTAATAAAATAATTATAATCATTTTTTTCAGATCCAAAAAGGTATAATAAGGACATTATATGTATTCGAATAATTTATGTTCTTATATAATCCTCAATGTCCTACTCATATGTACAATTTTGTGTTTTTCACCTTTATATTAGCTTCTATATGCCGTTCAATACTTAGATCGTGTCCAAAAAGTATCGGCCATGTGTTCAAAATCACTAATTTTTATTCTAAATCTGGACATATTTAATAGCTATTAGTCACGCGTCGAGAGTGTTAGAGAAGTGTTGGTGTCCAACACAAATGCAGCTATTTCCTGGGAGTGTCCATGCGGTAAAGCCTCAATCACATGGGGCTGATGATGGGGCTGGGTCTGGGCATGATACGGTCTCTGTTGAAGGTACTGTTTGCTCTTCTTTGGGGGATTTTGTGCTTCGTCCTTATTCTGTTGAGGAAGTGATGGGAAGGAATTTGCTTCAAGTGGGTCCTTTGTTGACGGACAGTGCATCGGAGGGGGGTGCTTTCTCGTGTTCTGATGTGGAGTGTGATAGGGTTTCGGGCTTGGAGGGGAAATGGAATGAAATGGCAGGCGTGGATATCATGGAAAACATTAGGCCCGTGGTGATCGATTGTTCGGATCTTATTACTCAAGGTTGGGAGAAGAACAATGTTATGGGTGTCGCGAAGAAAGTGGGGATGTCTTTTGGCAATCGGAAGAATAAGGGTGAGGCTATGTTAGTGGCCTTGGTAGATGATGAAGAGGGGGAGCAGCCTATTTCGGCGAATGCTTTAGTGGTTCATCGTCTGGCTTCGGTTTGGAAGGGTGAAAGGGAGCTCCGTGATTTGGCCACCAAAGTCAATTATGAGGGGAGAAGTGGTGTTTCGCGTGTTAGGAATGGGGGAAGGGGAGGAGTGAGGAGAAGGGATGAGGGGATTATGGTAGTTTCCAAATGAAGTTATGCACTATTTCTTAGAATGTCCGGGGTTTAAATTGCCCGGAAAAAAGAAAGGTTGTTAGGATGGCTCTTAGTAAGTGGAATGCTCATATTGTTTGCCTTCAGGAAACAAAGATTGATGACATGAATGACAGGATTGTTAGGAGTTTGTGGGGGAATCAGTTTGTTGATTGGTCCTCTTTGGATTCGGTGGGGGCGTCTGGGGGGTGATAGTGATGTGGGATAGGCGTTGGGTTTCTTTTGGGGTTTGTCGGAAGGGGCGTTTGTCGATCTCTTGTTCTTTTTCGATGGTTGAGGATGGTTTCCGTTGGGCCTTTTCAGGAGTGTATGGTCTGGTGGATGACGGGGAGAGGTCTTCGCTATGGGATGAGTTAAGGGAGGGTAGAAAGGTGTGGGGCCTTCCTTGGTGCGTGGGTGGTGATTTCAATGTGGTTCGAATGCCTTCGGAGAGATCCTTTGGTGGGCGGAGGACTCATTGGTGCTCCTTTTACATGGTCCAGCTGTAGGGCTGCTCCAACTTTCTCTCATATCGATCGATTTCTTGTTTCCGGGGATTGGGAGGAGCACTTTCCGGATGTTATTCAGTTTATTAGGTCTCGTTTTACTTCGGATCATGCCCTTTTGATTTTGGATTGTGGGGGGTGACGGCTGGGAGATGCCCTTTTAGATTTGAAAACATATGGTTTCGTGCGGAGGATTTTCAGACTCGGGTTTCGGAGTGGTGGGCTCTTCCTGTGGCCTCAGGGTCTCCGAGTTTTATTTTGGCTTCAAAGTTGCGTATTCTGAAGTCGAAGCTCATTTGTTGGAACAGAGATGTTTTCGGCAATCTGGATTGGAGAAGGAATAACCTTCTTTTAGAGATTGGTGATATTGATAGAGCAGAGCCGAGTGGGGGGGTGGATGAAGTGATGCGTCTCCGTAGGGAGTAGTGTTTGGCTGAGATTGAGGAGGTTGTTGTTCAGGAGGAGATCTCTTAGAGACAAAAATCGCGGGCTCTATGGCTAAAAGAAGGGGATCGGAATACAAAGTTTTTCACCGTACTGCAAATGCTCGGAGGAGGTCCAATTTCATTGGGAGTATCTTTATTGAGGGGTCCTTGTTGTCTTCTGATGAGGAACTTCGACAGAGGATTCCTGACTACTATTAGAAATTGTTTGAGGAGGGTGAGAGATGGAGACCTCGCTTAGATGGGCTTCAGTTTGATTCTATTTTTGTGGAGGACCGTGATGGGATGGAAAGGCCGTTTTCCGAAGAGGAGGTTCTGATGGCGCTGAAGCAATGTAACGGTGATAGAGTCCCTGGCCCGGATGGTTTTTCTATGAGATTTTTACTTAAGTGTTGGTCGATAGTCCGGGAGGATGGGTACCTTTCATGCTTTTCATGCTGAGGGTTGCTTTGTGAGGTCCCTTAATGCTTCTTTCATCTCTCTTGTTCCCAAAAAGGGGGAGGTTAAAGACATTAAGAATCTCAGGCCCATAAGCTTGATGGGATGTGTCTATAAACTTATCGCAAAAGTGTTTGCTTCTTGTTTGAGCGGTGTTTTGGATGGGGTCATTTCAGAGTCCCATAATGCTTTTGTTGGAGGTCGACAGATTCTTGATTCAACTTTGATAGCGAGTGAGGTTGTTGATGCTAGGCTCTAGAGTGGTACCCCGGGGATTCTTGTGAAGCTTGATGTGGAGAAAGCCTATGATCATGTCCATTGGGGATTTTTGTTATATATGCTAGAGAGGTTGGGATTTAGAGAGAGGTGGCGTAAGTGGATCAAGCTATGTATCTCTACAGCTCGTTTTTCTGTGTTGATCAATGGATCCCCTTCGGGATTTTTTGAGAGCTCTCATGGTTTGAGGCAAGGCGATCCGCTCTCCTCTTTTCTCTTCCTTGTGGTGATGGAGGCTTTTAGTCGGATGATGGCACGGGCCACAAAGTTAAGCCTTTTGCAGGGCTTCTGTGTAAGGGATACGTTGGCTCAGTTTATGGATGTATCGCACCTGCTCTTTGCTGATGATATGCTGGTATTTTGTGATGCGGATGAGGCTTAAGTTCGGTATTTGAGGTGTATCTTGATTTGTTTCTAGGTAGTGTCAGGGCTGAAGGTCAACACTTGTAAAAGTTCGATGTTTCCTGTTGGGGAGGTGGGCAACATTTCTTCTCTGGCGGCTGCTTTGAGGTACGGGGTTGGTCAGCTTCCTTCTGAGTACTTGAGTATGCCTTTGGGATCTTCTGGTCAAAGACAACAGTGTTGGGACTCTGTGGTGGAGCAAATGGGTAGGCGGTTGGCAAGTTGGAAATGTCAGTACCTATCCAAGGGTGGGCGTTTGACTCTGATTAAGAGCACACTTGCTAATCTTCCGACTTATGTTTTATCCCTCTATCGAATTCCAAGCAATGTAGCCCAGAGGATCGAACAGCTTCAACGTCAATTCTTATGAGGAGGCTCTAGTGAAAGCCCACCTATTCATCTTGCGAGGTGAGAGGTTGTTTGTAAACCCTTCAAGGAAGGGGGTTTGGGTATCCGTAGAATGATTCCGTTCAACAAAGCTCTCTTGGGTAAATGGTTGTGGCGGTTCGGTATTGAAAGGTCTCGTTTATGGAGGAAAGTGATCGTTTGCCGTTATGGGGAGGAGGCGAGAAGGTGGTGTTCCCGAACGGTGAGGATCAGAATAGGTCTAGGTGTGTGGAAGGACATCCGCAAGGGTTGGGAGGCGTTTGTTCCGTTTACTAGACTCAGTGTTGGTGATGGCAGATGTGTCTATTTTTTTTCTTATTTTTGGTATGGCCAAGGCCCCTCAGCTTCCTCTTTCCTTATGCTCTATCGGATTGCTCGTGATCGTCATGTCTCCGTTGCTAACTGTTATCATCTTGATACCGGCAATCCTGTGTGGGATGTTCGGTTCACGCGTCCATTCCAGGATTGGGAGTTAGAGGAAGTGTCTGGGTTATTGGAGCTCATTTATACTCCGCTTGGGATAGGCCTCGGTTCGGATGCTTTGGTTTGGACTCCCTCCCCTTTGAGGCGGTTCACGGTTTCCTCTTTCTTCAGCTGCCTCGTTCCCCGGGGAGGTCTTGTTTTTCCTTGGAAGGCGGTATGGCGTTCTAAGGCCCCCTTCAAGGTTGCTTTCTTTTTGTGATCGGTGGCGTGGGGCCGTATCCTCACGTTGGATGTGTTGAGGCGGCGTAACTTTGTTTTGGTCAACCGATGTTTTTTGTGTCAAAAGGATGGTGAGTCTATTAATCACTTCTTGCTACATTGCCCGGTGGCCTATGATTATTGGTGCCTTATCTTGGGTCTCTTTGGTATTCGTTGGGTGATGCCGGCTTCAGTGCGGGGGGTTCTAGATTGTTGGAGGTGTGGGGGCTCATGCTCGTCATTTCTGAAGGGTGGCTCCTTCAAGTGATCAAGAGATAGAGACAATGGTGGGTCAACGAACGACACGAAGGAGGATAAGGGAGAGGACTAATGGAAAACTACATCAGCAAACACAAGAAACCGCCCCAACTCTGGTGAAAAGCACCGATACCCTTTCTGTGTACGAGAATAACCAAGAAAGATGCACCGCGAAGATTTCGGATCCAGTTTGGTAACATGAGGCCTGATATCACGAACATAACAGGTGCAGCCAAATATATGCAGAGGGAGAGGGTGAAGAGTTTCTTTAGGGAATAAGACCCAGTGAGGATCTCCCCCAGAAGAACCGATGATGGCATCCGGTTAATTAGATATGTAGCTGTCAATACCGCCTCACCCCAAAACATCTTTGGAACCTGCATATGAAACATAAGAGCTTGAGCAACTTCCATTAAATGTTTATTCTTTCGTTCAGCAACACCATTCTGTTGGGGGGTATTTGGACATGAGGACTGGTGAATAATACCATGTTGAGTCATAAATGACACAAGGGGAGAATAAAAGTACTCATAACCATTATCACTACGTAGGGTACGAACAAAAACAGAAAATTGATTCTTGATTTCAACATAGAAAGCACAAAAGATAGAAAATATTTCGGAACGAGATTTTATTAAATATAACCATGTCATACGTGAAAAATCATCCACAAAGGCAACAAAATACCGAAAACCAGACTTGGACTAGACCGGACAAGGTCCCCAGATATCATAATGGACTAACTTAAAAGGAACACATGCTCGTTTAATAACCCTAGACACATTTGACACCCTATGGTGTTTAGCAAACTGACAAGACTCACAAAATAATTCAGGCAAAGACTGAACTCCAGGACACAAACGCTTCAGGCTTGAAAGAGTGGGATGAACAAGTCGACAGTGAAGATCAAGAGGTGTAGAGGAGGGACTGGACCAGGCCATGGAAGTTGGTTCTTCATCCAGCACATAGAGCCCTCCCTGAAGTGCGACGACCCCTACCAATAGTCTTGTTCGTCAACAGATCTTGAAATTCACAACAATCACCAGAGAAAACAACACGACAATTCAGTTGTCTAATAAGGGCACTAGGTGGGTGATGTCGTTCCAATCCCCCGAATTAGTATATAAGAGCCATCAGCGACACGCACATCTGGACGAGAGGATGTGGGAGAATAATCCCGCAAAATGTCTGTTGTTCCAATCATATGGTCAGTAGCACCAGAATCAACAATCCATGTCCGAGAAGAGGCTGAAACATATGCCATAGAAGGGTCTGACTAAACTAGAGAGGTAGATGCAGGGGCCTAATTTGCTAGTAGGCGAGAATATTCTGCAGCATAAAGATGAACAGTCGTATCATCTGATAGAGCAGATCCAGGATTCTGCACTGTTAATTCTTTACTAGAACATACATTGGCAGACCGCGGTTTCCCATGTAGCTTCCAGCACCTATCACAGGTATGGCCAACACCACCACAATGAAAGCAGGTAAACTTACTGTCAGAACTGCGACCTCCAGTATGCGTATTGCTCGCCAAAACAGTACTCTCACCAAAATCACCTGATTCAGAAGTCAAACGAATAGAACGAAGTGCTCGAGAATATGCCTCCGTAAGAGAAGTCTCCCGACTAGCTAAGATCTGAGAACGAGCTGACTCATATTCCGGTCGGAGGCCACTGAAAAATGTTAATATAGTTAATTGCTCCCGCTGCCGACGCATTTCATGAATATCTATAGTAAGGGGCATCAAGACATTGAATTCTTCATAAATCTTCTTGAAGGAGACGAAATAGTCACTGATACGAGTCGTTTGCTGCTCCGAATGAAAGAATGACTGAGATATTTCATAAATATGATTCATATTATCCTTGCGCGAGTATAAGACATTGAGATACTCCTATAGCTCCTTGACCGTATCACAATAGGTCAAATCAGCCACTCGAGACTCCACAGAGTTTATTAATTGATTAAATAGGCGGGCATCATCACGTAAACAGTTCCTTGCGCCTGTAGGATCACTTTGAGGATTAAGGGAATCATCACTAAGATGTTCCTCTTTACCCATACCCTGAATAGCGAATAAAACCAACTTACGCCAACTCTGAAAATTTATACCATCCAATGACGCTCAGTAAGTTTGGAACTAGATGAAAAAATCTCTAAGATCGCAGGTTTGGGCTCAACAAGCCCGCTCGATATCGAAGAGTCAGCCATAATCACAATGAACTATATAAGAAGTATCCGACAAAACAATAACAAAGAGGGAAAGACAACTTCCCCAAGAATCACAACAAATAGGGGAATACACACCACTATATTTATCAAGATAACATTTCAATCAATAACCCATCAAGACATGAACCGAACTATTGGGAATTGAAACCTTAAACACATAATAGCAGGAAGAATTACGAAAATACAAGCAAAATCTGGCTTCACAAAAAACAAAGGTTAGGGTTTTGTTCAGATTAGGGTTAGGGATGAAGGATGGTGACACCATGTTGTTTAGAATAAGTCGTAGTCTCTCAAAGTAGAGAAACTCTTACTTATCAAAAAAGTAGAGAAACTCTTAATTTATAATGATAAATTAGGTTACACAAGAGAAGAAACCATATTGGGCCCTATTGGGCTTACTACACACATGTGGCCCAAGAGGTCACACGCCTCGACTAACATTGTTCAAGTTGTAATGGCTTTCTTTCTCTTCAATGAAGATGAGAAATGGTAGGTGAAGAGAGAATCAAAGCTTTGAATGCAAGAGTACTTTGAGCACAAGAGTTTCTTGACATCTCAAACAACTCATAAGGTTCTATATATAGTTAGGGTTTGAGTTGTGAGAGTGAGAGTGGTGGTAGTTGAGGGTGGTTGAGTGCCATTAATGCTCACAACTAGCCGTTTGACAGACCCAACAGTCGGCTGTCAACTCTCATCAGTCGGTTACTCATTGGTTTCTCAAAAACCTCAAAACTCTTGATCCTTATCAGTAGGCTGCCAATAGCTCATCAATCGACTGCCAAGGCTTTACCAAGAAACTTCAGGACTCTTGACCCTCATCAGTCGGCTGCAGCTCAACCATCAGTCAGCTGCTCAAAACATATTCAAAATGCTTAAAACTCTCGATCCTCTTCAGTCGGCTGTCAATGGTACGACCAAAATGCCTTGAACTCACGGCTGGTTTCAGTCGGCTAATGCCTATGCATCAGCTGACTAACACAGGCCATCAGTCGACTGTCCCATGCTCGACAGACACAGGCCATCATGCTGGGCAGTCAACTGGCCTTGCTAGTGCAAAAATTCTTTCAAACATTTAAGGCTATGTTATGGTTCGTTTTTAAACACTTGCGCTTAGACCGTGTGGACAAACATAAAATACTTTCCAATAAATTTCACACGCCGTCCTATCTACCCCAAGTCTTGATTCTTTATTCTTCAAGCTTTCCAAAATGAAAAGACAATTTTGTCCTTCTTTGTTTTGCTTTTAGTTTTCAATCCTGAGTTCGTTTCTTGCTTAGCTGAAACACTAAACTCAATTATGTCGTTACTACTAAACACGCTAAATGATTTGTTAACATCAAAACAGGCATGATTACCCTTGGAAAAATCCTTAGGCCAACACTATATGTGATAATTGTAGATAACAGACAAAAGTAGAATAACTGAACAAAGAAGAGCAAAACAGTGGCTGGTTACGCTAAAAGCTTGCTAGAATGTTCATAAGAAGATGTAATTGTTTTACGCTGAGTGAAAACAATGAGCCCCTTAACATTTGTAGATTGGAAGATAGATGAGGTTGCAACCATTGTAATCAAACCATCCCAAAGTTAAAGAAATGGGTAACTACACAGAGTGGTCAAAAAATAATATCAAGGCAATTGGGATCCTTATACTAGATATAGTGATTTCGCATTATTTCAAAAATTACGTGCTTGGAATTATAACTCTAAGTTATCATTCTTGAGAGCCCGCTTAAAGTAACTAGAATGCAACCAACAAAAGAGGGTATTCGGGTTAGGACGACTAACTAATATCAGTTGGGAAAAATACTAATTGCAATCAACAATTCCAATAATAAACAACAAAATTAAATAAAGAAAAAAAACCCTAAATACAAAATATAGATCAAACTACAGTCAAGGGATTTATATATTTTTCTTGGTATTCCAAGTAAAATTTTATGCCTCGAGTGAATAATTGATTACATAGTTAAAAGAAGACCACATCAACAACTTCCCTTTGTATCTTTCTCAACCTTGTCCCTTCATTCAATGTATACAGGAAAAAAAAATTAGTAAATATTTTAATTTTTGTTTTCTCCCATTTTTTGAGAAGCCAAACAGGTGCAATCAATGTATACAGGAAAATGAAGAAGAAAACAATTAAGAATTTGAGGCAAGTTAATAATGCATGTGAAGAAATGAAAGAATCTCACCGATCAAAGCGAAGAGGCCTCAACTGCTACTACTTTCACACAAGCAGCGAAGAGCAGTTCAAAAAGTAGTTCAGATAATCTGTGAGCATATGTATATATATATATATATATTGACACACAGACAGAGAAGGACAGTTCGATCGTCAATGGCTAGTCAATTTGTGTCTCCGTTGCTGTCTGTTTTTGCTTTAACGTCAATTCCTCACTCTAGTGCAGAAGAAACATGTCTTTCTCTCTCTCTCTCTCCTCTCTTGAACTTTATAAATAGGAAAAGAATATGGAAAACTCCCAAAGTGGTGATGATACCATGCTTCGCAATATTCGCTGATGTATATACTGCTTGGATACGTTGCCTTACTCTAATCGTTCAATAGTGAATATTCTCTCACTGCCAGGGTTCCAGTGCCCAGCTGTCCTCCCAGTCAGCAAATTGGGCTCAGTCGCGTGTGTCACGTACAATGATATAGTGGTCCCATTTGAGAAGCCTTGTTCTTGTCGCCTGACATGTACAATGATACAGTGACCCTGTTTGGGAAGTTTTGTTTTTCTGTTATCGCGTACAATGATATAGTACCCGTTTGAAAAGCATTATTTTTGTTTATGTTTTGAAAACCAAAAAATAATAATATTTTTTATTATTGTATTTTATTTTCTTACCCTAAAATCAAAACATAAAGTTGTGTTTGAGACCAACTTACCGTATTTTTGTTCTCATACACACGCATATACACACACACACGATCATCAGTGTTTCGATTGTGGGTTCGATTGGGGGTTTGGTTTGGGCGTTTCGATTGTGGGTTAGGGTTTGGGGGTTCGATTGGGGATGATGGTTGTGTATACATATATATATATGTGTGTGTGTGTGTGTTTTGCAGAGGTGGGGTTCGATTGGGGGTGACGGTGGTGTGGGATGGTGGTGTATATATATATATGTGTGTGTGTATATGTGTGTTGTATGTTTGATGAGGGTTTGCAATTTTTTATTTATTTTTTAAAATCTAAGTTGAGAACAAAAAAACATTTTTTGGTGTTCCCAAGTTCTCAGCACTATGCAAAAAAAAAAAAAAAAAAATTTGAGAACAAAATGAACAGTGTTTGGTTTTCCCAAACATGTTTTGGTCCGTGAACAATGCCAAAAAAAAAAAAACAAAAATTGAGTTTCCAAACGCACCCAATGCCCTTGATATGAACAGTAAACCTTGATATCATCCAAATTTTAATTTCAAATTACCTCCAAGATTCAAATTCCAAATTACTTACCTCAGTATTATTCCACCCAAATTATAAATGCAAATTGAATATAAAAAAATAAAAATAATAATAATAAAAAGGAATCAGAGTAGATTGGTTTCAGGTGCTATTCAAAATTTCAAATAGAAAGTGTTCGCTCCAAAAATAAATCAATCGAAGAATTAGGCCGAAATATATTTTTCCGTAAATCGCGAGCGTGCCAAAGCCGGTGTCGTGGCTCAAATTGTTCAAGGAAAACGAATAAATCGTCTTTTTTTAACAAAGTAATGAAATCAAACGATTTGCACGAGAGAGAACGAAAACTCATGCGAAAGGTTCAAATTGCCTCAATTAAGAGGACTGGAAAAAAGGATGATAAGAGAATATGAAGATGACAGAGAGAGTTAAGGAAGAACGAGAGAATTTAGTGAGAGATAGGCACTACCGGAGTAGTGTGATTGGAAGAAAAAGTTGAGAAACCTATTTTTTGTGTTTGGTGTTGGACCTCTAAAACAGAGGTTTTTGATATTTATTTATAATAAATTTTGAATTGCTCTACAAGTAAAAATAAATAAGATAATTATTCTAAACCTAATCAAATTAATATCCTAAATAGATACAATCACATTCTAATATATCTTTGCCTAAAAAAACTAAATCAAAACAAGTCTTTAACTCTATTAGAAATCTTCCATACTTCGGCTTTCTCGATCGTTACTCACTATCGGCTCACTCTTAAAATCGACTTGCTCTCGAAATCATGAAAATAACGTGCTGACTCATTTAGGGTGTAAACAAAAAGAACCCCAAATTCATTGAAGAAAGAAAGGTGTTTTGATTTCTTCCTCTTTCCGTATTTATTATCTTTAATTTGTTTGATTTATTTTTATTTCCCTATTTTTTCCTCTTTCTTTATTCATTGTCTTTAATTTTTCCGTTCACCAATTCCACTTGAGCAGCAACACCCTAATTTTATAGACAACTTCATGATATGAAATGCTACAGAGTTCTCGTCCACAATGATTCCCAAATACTTCAAGCACAACAATTTCTCCAGTTTTATTAGGCAACTCAATATCTATGTCATTCTCTGCATTTCAAAATGTGATTGGTTGGTGATTGTGGGTTTTTCTTTTTTTAATTGCTACATGAGAGATTTTTTTAATATTAATTGCTATTTTCAATGTTGGGTTTGTAACGAACTTCGATTCTACTTTTATGTTATGAAAATTAAGCCAAATGGATGTATAAATTTTGGTTACTTTATATTGAAAAAAGGAGACATTTTTTTGTGCTGAGAAATGATTATCATTCATATTATGCTATGGATCTGCAAAGTAATGAGGCATAATTAGTTACCCCATAACCAGGCTTTCTTTCTTGGCATTTATATAGTCTTAGCTACACCCTTTTTACTCTCATACCAACAAAAACAAGTGCAAAATTGTGTTACATCCTCTGTTTTCATTCATGTATAGATATTAGAGCAATGATACAAGTTTTCTCTTAAATTCCAGCAGTATATACCTGCAACTGGAAAATGAATTTTGCCTAATGTTATTGATGGTTGTATTACATATGCATGAAATTTTGATTTATCTACCACATGTAAAATTTATTTTCCCTTAAAATCAGGATGTGCAAGTAGACAATCATTGAGAAAGATGAAAAATGCCAAGAGCGACAACCAAATAATATTCATATTGAGGCTAAAATTTGTCAAAAAATTATGCAATAAAATTACTCGAATTTATAAATTGTTATCAACAAGGCGAAAAATGTATTATACTCCCTCCGTCCCAAAATAAGTGTTCATTTTTTTTCTTTTCCCTTGTCCCAAAATAAGTGTCCATTTTTAAAAAGTCAAAGTACTTTATTTGGTCAATTTAACAATTTAACCTTCAACCATTAAAGTTAAAAATATATACACTATAAACCATCTCATCACTATGGTGGGACCATGGATAAAGTTGGTATTTCATTCACTAATACTACAATAAAAGTCATCCTCTTAAGAAGTTGGACTATAATTTGGGACGGAGGGAGTAGTACACTAGTAAGTCTATATAAAAGTAAACAGATTATATAAAGTTATATAACAAGTTAATGAGTTGTATGATGAAACCTCTACTTAAGGAGGAGGTTTATGGAACGGGTAGAGAGAAGAATAATATTCTTAGATGGAATTTTTATTTTAGAAGAATAATTTTGTTCCTAAGATATCATGGGGGTTGTTTTTCTTTTTTCTCTTTTTTTAAAAAAATAAAAAAATAAAAGGAGTAGGAAATTAATTTACTGTCAGAGTCCGTTTGGTTGCGCAGATTTGGAATTGAATTGGAATTGCATTTCATGGTATTTCAATTCCACAAATGTAATTCCAAATACATTGTTTGGATACGTTTTGGAATTCAAGTGTAATTAAATTTCAATCTCAAACCCAATTTGAATTTAAAAAATCATAACTTAAAAAATCAAATTAGACAATACAGACAAATATATATATATATATAAGTATAAAAGTATAGGTATAAATATATATGTGTGTGTATGTATGTGTGTATATGCATGTGTATGTGTGTACATGTATGTATGTGATTATATATATGTGTGTGAGTTTAGATGTATGTGTTTATGTGTGTATATATTTGTGTGTGTGTGGCTATATATTTGTGTGCATGTGTATTCATATTTGTATATATATGCCCTCTATGAGTGTGTGTATATATATATATATATGCATATGTATATATATGTGTATATACATATTTTATATATAAGTGTGTGTATATATATTCATATATATATAGGTGTGTATATATCGTCGTATGTATATATAGGTATTTATGTATGTATATATATATATATATATGTATGTTTGTAGTTGTGAAAATTTTGTTCATAGAGAGAAAATTTAGTGGGTGGAGAATATGTGAAATTGGAAATCACAATTTCTCCTCGTGGAATTCAAGTTATGAAATTGTAGTATTTGGAACTACATTTCAATTCCGATTCCAAATATTTTGTTATATCTAAACAATAAATTTGCAATTGCAATTGCAATTCCAATTCCAATGCTCCTCCAATTCCATACTCCCAAACCAACAATCAGTGTAGGGTTTTTGAATCTCAGAAATGATTTGCTTATTTTGGCTTTACCTGAGCTGTCCTTCCAATTATCGTCCAGACATGGAAAAATGTGGCATTTTCTCATAGGAAGATTGCGAAAATTCCGATGATGGAAAGAGACAAAAGAGGGCATTGGAAACCCATTCTCCATTGAATCCCAACTGAGATTGTTCTTCCTTGGTCACATTGTTAATTTCTTTCTTTCATAGGGGGAGAATTTAAATCAATAAAGAAAATGAATACGATTAGATAGACATGCAACGCACCAAAGGCCTCCCCTCACCGAGAAATTATTAGATGGTCCTAGTCCACCACCACGTCACTTTACTGATTTGGTAGAAAATCGTGAGCCAATGACAAAAACACACAAAAAAAACTATAATATAATGAAAATTGGTGAAATATTGCAGAAAATTCTTATTACAATTAACCCACCACCTAATTTAAAGGTATAACGGCCACAACCATTTACAAATCAACAAAGTGAAAATTCTACAATCCAAATTTTAGGATTAAAGGGTGTTAGAAACATGGAGCAGCAATAGACATGCACTACTACTAGTACTACTACATTCACCATTTTGTTGACTGACATTTAGCAGCTTGTTCACTTTCATTGAAGTAATGTCTGAAGGTTCTAATAACCTCTTCATACGTCGGCCGTTTGTAGTCCACTGCCTGTTACAAGCCAAACCTAGCGTCGTAAAATGCCTTTCAAACAAAGATATTAACAATTCACACCGCATCCGCAAGTAAAATTGCAGCATACCTGCTCAACGACTTCGTTAGGGCTTGCCCATTTCCATTCTGAGAATTCTGGTTCTACTTCTCCACTTGCTAAGTTGACCTCACTATCATCTTTTGTTAATCTCATAAGAAACCTACATCAGATGAACTTTTTGAAACACTAGAAGTTGAGATGCAAAATGTATTATGCTATATGTGTATGTAATATATATATATATAATTCTCTGCCGATCAATTGCAAAGCCAATTACATAAATGCCTGCACATCCAACAATTAAATATGACAGTGTAATTGCCTCTGCACAAACCAAATGCATTTTGTTAAGTATGAAGTACCAGAAGTCTTGCGGTCCATTCTACTGCTCAATTCGTTTGGATCTCTTGACCGTCGCACAAGCGAATTGTTTATAAATATTAAGCACCTAAACTGTGCCCCTGATGGCAACCGGCTATGGTACTATGCACCAATTTCTCCAGTCAAACTGTAAACTAACTCATAATTTGAACGCTATTTGACCCTAAATAGAGGTAAACGAGTTCCCAATGGGCTAATTACCTCGTCATTACCATTGATTCTACTCGTGCTTTGAACGTTTAACAAGGTACATGATATATTGCTAGAATTTTAGAATTTTGTAAGCCTATTTCGATTGCCTTGGTACATGTGATGCCACATTTGTACAATGCTTCCTTGCAAAACGGCGACACCAAGCAAGTTGAACTCCATCCGGAGGGAAGCAACAATTATAGAGGACAATATGCATGCAACTGACCGAATTATTGACCCTCTACTCTAGGTTTTACCTTTAACGCTCTTTCTTAGTTCATTTTTTTTTTTTAATAGCATAATCTGTTTTCCTTCAGTTCCCCCTTAGGCCTGTGACCTTTGGTTACAAACTGTGTTAGGAAGCAATGCCCACAGAAGAATGACCCTTCACTTCCTCTTTGTAAGAGAGAGCACTTTCACAAAATCTCTAACTAATCCAAATAAAACAACCACAGGATCCACATATCGGCCTATGGGATAATCAATTTTTGGTTATCAGAATAAGGAACCCCACGGTCTCTGAATTTAAGTGTGTACAAAGAAACAGCCGATAAAGCCATTCAACGCGAATATTATCAGAATCTATTATCAGATTTATACTGCCTCTATCAAGAGAGTTCACCAACAGGCTGGCACATACCGTCTTATACAAATACTTACTCTGGAACAACAGTGGCAGTTTTCAAGTTGTCATAATGTTCAAAGAGCTTCCATAGTGCCTATGCATGTACCAGTGTCAAGTACGTACAAATTCAATTTTTGCCAATACTGTCTGCACGCCAAATACCTAAAACTGCTATATTCCTTCCCTGCTTGCTAGAATACGCGGTCACCATCCTTGTGTTCCCTCAAGGACCCCGACTTAGAAGACACGCACCCCACAGCTACTCCAGTTAAGTGTCTTCAGCGACTCTAAAGTCATGACTCATAATGAGAACTAAGCAATTAAGGTCCAATTATTGGTTTGACAAAGTCAAAGCTACATATAGAAGTGGGATTTCAATAAAATCAAGTTGTTCGATCAAACCAAAAACTAAGTATTGATATATTTAAAAGCTAAATATTAAGTGCAAAAGTTTTATGTAATAGATGCAAATTGTGAACTTTTCGAGATATATCCATATATGTTATAGTTTGAATTTCAAGTCTTCTGCATTCAATGATGTCACTGTCACTTAATTTCTCTCACTTCAAGCCACTCTTCTTATATTAAGTGATAGTCAGATTGCATTATCAGATGCACCAAATCAGCCAAGTACTTTTTCTGATCAAAATAGAGTGCCGGAGTTAGAGGGAATTGCACCCTACTTCCCATGGAATAAATAGATGACCTATTCAGCCTGAAATTCAATCAGAATGTGAGGCTCCCAATGCTCTCGAATTGATTGCACACTTTGTTCTAGGACGAGCTCACATCAGATGAGACCCAGTTAATCGTTGTAAAAAATATGTTTCAGAAAAACAAATTAAATAACTTGAAATTTCCTCTCATTAGCAAGCCGACACGTAGATACCCAATGTGTCTCAATTCAGGATACAACACGAAATCAAAATGGCTGGATTCCATGTGCACGCTGCCGATATGATCATCAAATTTCTTCTAGTCAGTTACAGCAATAGCATTAAGCAATACAGTGCCAGACAACTAAACCAATGCAGAAAATAAAAAAGGCTTATGTGATGCAGGACGCAGAAAGGATAGATGGCAATGTTCATGTCCATACTTATTTACTAAATTACAATATCGCGATTTTGGTAACTGTTGGCTATTAACTAAGTTTAGATTGACATGCATCATTATAGTCAATTAGGCACATCATGGAACATGATCTATGAAATGATGCAACTCAGCACTTCACCCAATCCAAGAAAAGAATAATTAAGAAAACACTGACCACTTTTGTGCCTGCCCATGCCATTCACCTCCCCACAGACGATTCACTTTGGCCTTTACAGCAGGAGGGAAGTCATAAGTCAACCAATTTGGAACCTGAGGATTCAAGGCCCCATTACCGGAAAAAAAAAAGCATCTTGATTGAAATCGAGCATAGTATTAAACTTTAGAAGACAACATTTAATTCCACAGTAATTGTTTCAGAAAGTATCCCATATTTTCATCGTATTCACTCAACTAGAATATAGCAAGTACATTTATCAATAATATTTTAATATCTACTGTTGAAAAATTGAGGAAAAATAAATCCTATCACATTAGAGAAGTTGCCGGTTTTACAATGTATATGTGTGAACCCCATTAGCTCTTCTTTCAATAGCAGATAAGCCAACAATTTGCATTTTAGATAATACAACATCATACAAGTACATATACACCTTCATACTCTGCTATTGAAACACATTCAACAGAGGTGGTCTACAAAAATGCCAACAATCCTCCAAAAGTGCAGATAACTTGAGGGAATAAAGAATAATGGGTGATCAGTCATGAGGCGGAACGAAAGAATGAGTATTTTGTCACCATGGCAATCATTGCATGTGCTAACTGCTATAGGTACGTGTTATTATAACAGAAGAGTGAAATTATAGAGTACCATTTTAAACCAACCTCGGCAATTATTTCAGCAGAAACTATTCCAGTCTCCTCTCGCAATTCCCTAACTGCTGCAGAACTTGGCTCTTCGCCATCTTCAATACCACCCTAACAATCACCATTCAGAAAATTACCAACAGACATTGACTGAACAATGACAACCATTAAAAGAATGGTGGCCACATACTCTAGATAATGTTAAAATAATGAGTTTGCTACAGGTGAAAGTGAAACCCAGCACAAAATTAGGACGAGGTAAATTAGATTGACAGTGTTTAAGAAACCTCATTCTGCTTGTACATGGTGCCATGATAAGTCTATTTTGTCACAAACACACTTACAATTTGGTTTATCCCATTGGAAGTTGATGTAGAACCAATAGATGAAGAACCAATAGATGAAATAGAAGAAAAAGAAAGAGATAGAAGAAGTAGAAGAAAGGGGGATATAAAAGAGATGGAGTTTGGGGTGAGAAGAGCAAGAACTAGAAGAAGAAGAGAAGGGAAATCACAAGAACGATATAATCAATATTCCAAAAACTAACTATGTCTGTTACATCAAAGCCTTTTATAGGCAACTCAAACCCTAAATAAAAGTAATAACCAATATAATTAAAATACTAAAATCAAAAGTACCAAACCAACCCTAAAGTAATAAAATATCTCTAAATCCCTAAGTCATCTCTCTTTCCCACGTCTCCAATAATAAAGGTGGACCATGTAGGCTTCAAGCTTACGGGCCTTGCCCGGTGCTCCATCATTCTCTCCTGGTTGAGAAAAACTCTCCTCCGGAGAGTAAAAGCATAGGTGTAGTCAGAAATAGCAGGAGTCAACAATATCACAACTTCTACCGTTTGGGCTCCATATGATATTTGAGACTCGATGACTTTCCCAACGGACAAGAAACTTCACAAAATTTCTACAATGAGAAACATAACTCTGACAACCAAGGGAAGCCTCGATGCAATTCATATTATTCGACTGGAGATATGGAAGAAGTAATGCTCGAGCCAAGGAAAATACAACTTCATCTGTAGGATCACGTGCCAATAAAATAGGAGGCTCAAAGGTGCCTTCGTTAGATAACATATACTCCACATAAAAAATTGAATTAGTATTACTATCTAATGATCAATCAAAGAAATATGCATTAGGTCTCAATTTATTAATGATGTGAAAAACTCCAAAATTCTTGACATGTTCAATTTTGAAAGAGTTTTTAAAATAAGGTTGAGATAATGCACAAGTTATAACATAATCTCCTTTAATTAATTTTTAATTCCTAGACTGAGCAAGTGAAATAAGTTTATAATCTTCCTTACTCAAAACAATTTCTTGTCGGTTATCAGCATGAAACTCATGGACAAGCTCAACAAAGGAATAAAAAAACTCAATTGAATTCCTATATGGAGGTGCAGGAATATGGTCATTGAACTGACATGAAAACAGATGGTAAATAATTTTAAAAGGATAACTATCAATACATTGATTGGTCACGTTATCATAAACATACTCCATAATAGGTAAAAACAAGTCCCACACATTAAGCCGATTTACCATAAGACACCCGATGAAAATTTTTAGACTTCGATTGATGACATCGATTTGTTTATTAACTTGATGAGGAAAGGGTGGGTAAATATTCAAATTGGCTCCTAATGATGTCCAAAGTACCTTCCAAAAATTACCATGGTACTTGACATCCTTATTCAATACAAGCGAATTGGATAACTCATCAGGGTGATCTTTCTCTTCAAGGCTCCCCAGAATGAAGTCTTTCTCAAATTTCAATTGACAAATAAAAATGACTACTTCTGCAAAATCAGTCAACAAAAGGCCCGTGCCTTGTAAAGCACTCGAAAGATAAGGTTTAAGAATTGTAGCACACTTTTTTAAGACATTTTCTCCTAAGATGTAAGATCGAGGTAGGACAGTATGATTTTCCCTTTTAACACTACTTAGAAGAGTCCAAAGTAATTCTATCGAGATTTGATCACTTCTCATTAACAGAGTGATGATACCTTATTCCTTTCAAATATTGTTCAAATATCTTAACAATTAATTCATTACACTCCAAATCAAGCATTATCAAGAATGACTTCACTCTTGCAATAGTGTGAAGTATTGAAATAACTTTCTTGTAGCAAAGATCGAAAATATAAGGCAACTTTCCAAAAGACATAACAGTTATATGAAATATCTCCTTTAATTGTTCATCACTAAAAGGTTCATTTGGCGCAACAATTCTCATAATCTCATTGAGGTAACACACAACGGAAATTCTCACATTTAGATCAGGGTGCCTGAATAAGTCATTTTCAAGTAGGACCTTTATCACCAAAGATATTACATTCTGAATTAATGTTAATGGGTCTTGTCCTACTTTGGATAAAAGAAGCTCTAACTCATCAAGTTGGTCAAGGAGTTTATCAGCACTAGATGCGGGAATGAAAAGTTTAGCTCTAATTGTTAGGATTCTTGAACTACTCCCCTTTCGTAAGTTGTTGTCGTCTCTCGTTCATCGTCATACTAATCAGTTTGATTGTTGTGTGATAGAAGGCTTGGTTTATTTGCAACACTCTTAATCTTGCTTGACTTAGAAGTTAGCCATTACGGACCTAACACAAGGGTTTGTTCAGCCATTATCATGAAGATGTCTAGCAAAGACAGTGAAGATAATATGCTAATGTTCAAGGTTAGAATGGTTTAAATACAAGCATGGGCGAGGATAATGCTGACATAGATTCGAATTGAATTAAGTAAAAAGAATATATACTACCACAATGCACAACTAGGAAATCCAAAGTAATGAAATCAGTTATGCTACTTTTTTTCTTTCTTTTTTTTTTTTTAATGAAATTCTGATTTTTTTTTTTTTTTTTAAATTCTGTTTTTTTTTTCTAATTAAAAAATATGTTATTTCTTTATTTTTTTAATAACATGTCACAAATGTACAACTAAAACAAATTTAAATAGGTTAAACTAGGACCTTTTGCAATTTCTAAGCTAATCAAATAGATAAAGTACTAAGATCAATTCTTAATTGAAGTACAAGTTCCTAATCAAGTCCATTTTACCTTCTCGGTTGATTGTGAATAGCAAAACCGAAGTAACTTCCTGAGAATTGAACAAAGGTTGGTCCCGAATTTTCAATCTGTTGGTTGCTTAAATGGACAACATGAATAACTAAAACAGAATTGAACTGAAGGAGAATTGGACTAGTTCAAATCTGATTTCAATTCAGTCACCAGAGAAGGAAATAGAATCTTATCCTTCTATAAACCAAATTCCAACTTTCCCAATTTGAAACACAAAGATGGCGCTGATATCTCGGCTGGTGTAGGTCTCAGATTACGATGATGAATCAATACTTCAGCAGCGATGTCGGCAAGAGTAGACCCAATGACAATCACAACAGACCTTGGCTATATGATGACTAGAAATTCTGCCAAACAATGATGGTGATGACTGTAGGTTTGTTGTAATGACGTCAACCAGGGCTGTGTATGTTGCGAAGAGATTTTGAGGGTGAACACTGGTTTTCTGTGGTAGTTGGATTAGTTAATGTGAGGTGACGGATCAGTGGTCAAGGTTTAAGTTGATGTTTGCTAAGGCATCAAGAGTTTTGTTAGGTGGGTGTTTGATGGTTATTGCAGACAGTAAATAGGGGTAGATGAAGCAGCTGTAAGAGTTGTTAATGTTTTAGTGTGCTTGGGATGGTGGCAGACTTGTTGGCTAGGGTTTAGTGTTATAAGTGACGGCTAGGGTTAGGGTTTATGGGTGGCGGCTAGGATTATGGTTTATGAGTGGCGGCTAGGATTAAGGTTTATGGATGAAAGTTGTTTGTTTTCAACTCGGATCTTTCGCTCTGATACCAATTGATGTAGAACCAATAAATGAAATAGAAGAAAGAGAGAGAGAGAAGAAGTAGAAGAAAGAGGGATAGAGAAGAGATGGAGTTTGGGGTGAGAAGAGCAAGAACTAAAAGAAGAAGAGAAGAGAAATCACAAGAACGATATACTCAATATTCCAAAAACTAACAATATCTGTTACATCAAAGCCTTTTATAAGCAACTCAAACCCTAAATAAAAGTAATAACCAATATAATTAAAATACTAAAATCAAAAGTACCAAACTAACCCTAAAGTAATAAAATATCTCTAAATCCCTAAGTCATCTCTCTTTCCCACGTCTCCAATAATAAAGGTGGGCCATGTGGGCTTCAAGCTTACGGGCCTTGCCCGGTTCTCCATCAGAAGTCAGTCATATACATACAATAAATTCGAAAATCAACATGGCATACTTGAGCAAAGAACAAAGAACAGTGACATGAGACCCACAAAACAGGAAGACAATGAATACCATGCCAATTAAATTATACCAAAAGGTTTTCTGCTACTAGGATAGTCAATATGCAAATCCTATAGCAGATATATACGTTGAAAAATACTAGATGATCCAGATTTAGAATTTATTGTCCACACCACTCCAAAATCCAACTGGTGGTAGATCTTTTTGTTAGCTAAGAGGCAGAATATCACAATGATCTTCCAGTTGAGGCAAGATTTCACTAGGATTACTCAGGGTGGCTCGTTAGATTCTGGTTACATCACTAGAATTTTCATGCTATTAGGGAGGAGATGTCATGTCATGATTCAGTCCACACTTCCTTTCAATTATGCCCTCGAAATGATCTAAAGCATGCAATTTTACACCCTGGCAATTGTCTAGAAGAATCAGGTGTTTTAATTTCTTGTTGAGTTGAATGAGTTTGAGAATGCACATGTTAATCAGTTGGGTTTATCCTCATTCCCTACTGTGGATGATGTATGCTCCAATGTGCTGTCAGATTAGAGCCATCGGACTCATTCATTAGGTTTTTGCATCTGCTGACCACTCTGCTATTGCAGTTGGTGTTCCTTACCCTTCAGAAACTGCAACATCCCGCTAGTCATTCTAGTATCGACTCTCAACCTGAACAACAAGTTGGGTAGTATGACAATTGTGGGAGTTTGGTCAACCAAAACTCAACAATTATACACCTCATGGATGCCCACCGCAGCAGAAGCAACAACAACCTTGATCCCGTGTGCATTATGTCACACAACCAAACTCCTTTTCATCTCCTGACAACTGTACTTTCTTATCCTCTGCCACAGTTAACTCGACTCTGTCTGATTGGTCATGTTCAAACAGTTCTTAGTCAGATGGAGGCATAATCCCACCCAACCTCCAGTTATGTCCACTCAGGTACTATTGCATCTGCACTCATCAGTGAACACATCTTCGACACCGTAATCATGGATTTTATTTGTTCCTCTCCTACAATATTTAAAATGTTCTCTTTTCATATATAAATACCAGAGCTGATTTTTTGCATGAGTGATTTTTTCATTCAAGCCTTCACAAGGCTCTCCAATATTTCTTTAGTACCCATATGAAAGGAGCTGCTGAAATGAATAAAGGTCTTCTAAGCAAGTAGCAAAAGTTCCCAGGTTCGCTACTACAAAAATGAGGGTGGACGGACTGCAAACACTTCGGCCAAAACACTTTAATACTTGTGGCTAAATTGCGTCACATCATGTTTTAGTTCAGAAGGAAAAGATTATAATAGATTATGGAACTTTATGCTCCTTTTTAGTTACATGAAGAAGTTTTTCAGCTAACGAACAACGTTGTGTAAGTTGACCTTTGCCCTAGTTGGAGCGGGTTCTTCATATCATTAGCAGAGCATGAGAACCACTGACTTGTACACCAACAAAAATACTCACTCTGTCCCAAAATAACAAGTTGGACTTTTTGACATTTTAAGAGACTTTATTTTATTGTAACAATATTAAGTGACTTTCCTTGTTTATCCTAGTGCAAGTGAGAAAAGACAAAAATGTGTGGGTCCAATGCTTTTTTTAAAATAGTGGAAGAAGGTTAGTTGGGGAAAGTGAAAAGTAATATTGTATTGGGATTCGAAACTAGACAAGTATTTTGGGACAAGTAAAATTGAGAAAATGTACAATATGGGACCGAGAGAGTAATAAAAAAATATAACAAAAATTGAAAATTGATTAAAGGTAAAAATAATAATAAACCGTTCTGACTCACCTGAGGCATTTGCCATGCACCTGGAACATTCAATCTTGAAGCCACAAAAACCTGCAAGTAATTCACAGAGGACTACAATTGCTTCCAATGCATCCATGCAACTATAACTGTAAATGAATGGAAGCCCCCCCCCCCCCCCCCCCCCCCGCGTCAGGTGCAAAGCCCCGCACCGCATTAAGATCATATTGGCATACTCTCCCAAAAAAGAAAGGAAAACACTCGACTCAAAAGGAAAACAAAGACAATTTACTTCACGAGAACCCTTCCCTTTCAATGATCCACCTCAGATAAACAAGTCTACCCAAATTGTGTAGTGGCAATGGCATGAAAGAACAAACAAGAAGCTGAAAAAAGTGTTATATGCAGCACACATCTATTATGCAGAGATGTATCTTGTGTATCATAAGGTTCAGATTCTTGGCAAAAGTTGCCAACAAAGTGACCAAGTATCAAAGGATCCTGAATTATACCTATGCAATAGTTTCAATTTCAGGAGAATTTAGTTAAAATAAAATGCTCATATCAAAAGTTAAGTTTGTAGTATCGAGTAGAACAATCTTAAATTCTGCTGATTTCAACCATACACTCCCTCAACCAAATAATAGTACCATCACCTTTTAGGATTCACACTCCAGCCACATTTGGACTTAACTCGATATATCACAGTAATTGTGAATAATCTTCCCTAACTTTTATTCATAGCAGCTTCTAGAAATATTCTGGACAACATATTCTACTACATGTAGTTCACAAATTAGCCAAATTGTTATAAAATATAAGTCAAAATATAATAAAAAAAACTGTAATCACATACATTAACATCTATAGATACCGCTTCTCTGTGCAATGATAAAAAAAATGTGGGAATACAGTTTGAATCTATAAGAAGTCACTGTGTCAAACTAATGCCGAATGTTTGGTCTGTCTTCATACACACTCCCCGAACCCCTAGTAGGCCTAGCAATATTGGAAAGTCAGTCATGAAATTATTAAAAATTGCAGCCATTAACAGGCTAATGAACTTTTACTCCCAATTTCAGGTTTTTTTTCAGGCACAGTCATGAGTGTCTTGTGCATTAAATAGAAAACCAAGAAGCTCAAATTTCCCTTATATGTGAGAAACTTTAATCAATAACTAAAACCTTCACGGCCTCTTTGGGCCTAAACATGACTACTGTATTCAACTACCAAACCCCAACCCCACCCACATAAATAATAATAATAATAATAATTAAATTAAGTAATAATAAGGGTTAAGTGCATTAAACCCCCCTCTTCTTTCTTCTCTCTCTCAACTAACCCCCCTGGACTAAGCATTGCCCCCCTAAACTATTTAAGTGTTGCATTTAACCCCATTCTGTCATAACACCGTTAGTTAAAATTAGGATAATTTGCACTCAGATCCCCTGAGGTTTCGGTCAATTGCACTTGCCCCTGAGATTTTATTTTTCTTGCAATAACACCCCCTGAAGAGGTGAAGACCCCATGAAATGACTCTTGTACCCTTGCTTTAGTGTAAAAGATATGTTGACTAAATTAATGGACCAAACAACCCTTGTGTCTTAAGCTCAATTTGAAAAACTTTTCAAGTACTTTGGATATAATGATTTTTGAAATATTATCACCTTTTTTAAAATTATTTTTTTTAAATTGACATTTTTGTAATATAGGCCCCAAAAGTTATCGTTTTTTAATTTTTTCCTAAAACTAATACTGTGACCTTTTACATTAAATAATAATAATACACTTTATTTATTATTCTATTTTTTTTTTTGTATTTTAGAAGATGATACAAGTATAAATTAATTTAATATTTATTATTATTCTTTGTTTATAATTTATTATTCTTTGTGTAAAATTAATTTAAGCCCTTACACTGTAAAATAATAACAAACTTTACTTATTATAATTTTTTATATTTTTACAAAAATATGACAAATGGTTTATTATTTATTAATTTTTTTGTAAAGTTAATTTAAGCCTTTATACTTTAAATAATGACAATCTTTACTTATTATAATATTTTATATTATAAAAGGTGATAATGAATCGAAATATTGACAGTCCTTGTGTTTTTATTAGTAGTATATAGATAGATAGATAGAAAAATATATATAGATTTTTGTATTTTAAGTTATATTATTTTTCCTTACCGAAATATATTTTTCTTATATCTTTACTCTATATCTTATGAAATATCCATTAGAGTTACATTTCAATTAATGTATATTAATTAAATAGTATTTTTTTTAAAAAATATGAAAATATTTATAACACCTTATCTTATATCTTTACTCTATATCTTTTGAAATAATCATTAGAGTTACACTTCAAATAATGCATATTAATTAATTATTATTATTTTTTAAAAGTATTGAAATATTTTCAACCCCTTTTCTTTTACTCTATATTGTTTTGACATACTCCATAGAGTTGCACTTCAACTAATACATATTAATTCATTAATTTTTATTTTGAAGAAAATGTTTGAAAATATTCCTAACCCCTCACATTTTAGAATAGTTGTTATAGATATATATACATTATAGGGTTTTCATCTTGGGGCATGAAGGTAATTTCACCACCTAGATATTTGTCTCATGAAATAAGGGAGACAACATAAGGGCATTCCGGTCATTTCTCCTCTTCAGGGGGTGTCATTGCAAGGAAAATGAAATCTCAGGGCGAGTGCAATTGATCAAAACTTCAGGGGATCTGAGTGCAAATTACCCTAATTGTAACTAACGGTGTTATGACGGGAGGGAGTGAATTGTAAAAATCGTGATAGTTTGGGGGGTCTATAGTTAAAAACATAATTCCGGGGGTTAGTTGAGAGAGAGAAGAAAGAAGATGGGGTTTAATGCACTTAACCCTAATAATAATAATAATTATTGAAGTACATAAATACTTAAGTTATACCCTCTCTAATAGCTTAAGCTTTTGGAGTAATTGGTAATTAATATGGTATCAAAAGTCATGTGTTCGAATCTCACCGTCACCCAATTAAAAAATATTGTTTCACGTGTTGAACCAAAAAGTAGGTCACACGTGAGCGGCGTGTTGAAGAATATAAATACTTGAGTTACACTCTCTCTCTCTCTCTAATAGCTTAAATTTTTGGATTAGTTGGTAGTTAATAATAATAATAATAATAATAATAATAATAATTTCATCGAATTAGAATGTATCTGTAAAAATTGATATAATCCGATTATATAATGTTTCTGCCAGAAATTGAAATTATGCATAAATTAGCTCATGATATTCTTGTGTCAATTAAAGCCAAAAGAAAATTAATATAACATTAACTCAAAATAAGAAAGAAAAATTATAAAAAAAATCAAGTCCCCCACATGCAAATTCAACACCAAAACATAAAACACCACAAATTGCACAAGTGTTGAATACTGTGTTTCTAGATTACTAAATGCTAATTCTACAATGATCTTCCATGCTAACAACCATTAGAAAACACTTTAAATCCAAAAGGGTATGAACAGAACAAGTTTAAGTTAGACACCCATCAACAAACTTGTGGGTTTATCTTATATTAGTTTATAAATCAACAAAAAGTAAAAAATTACTCTAAGAAAACAGCATATATATACATATACATGTATAAAGTATTACCTGATAATCGGAGTTTATGAGACAGACTCCAACATTGGGACGATACCCAGAGGGCAGACCCTCCATTTCTTTTTGGCTCAAACAAAGTCAATAGAGTTTGTGAGGGGATTTTAATCAAAATGTTTAGGTAGTCAATATATAGATACATACATACTCAAATTAAAATAAGTTATTGTGACGGAAGAAATAAGATAAAGACTCTCCAGGAAGTGGGGTTTTAAGTTGCTTATCCTGCGCCCATTACCCCACCTACCCACAAAAATGTGAAGAGGGTGGTGCACAATAGCATCGCTAGCTCATGATATGATATATATAGGATTATTTATAGTGCCGCGTGCATTAAACCCCTATATTATGAATATAATGCGTATAACACCCTCCTGATTTGATTTTACATTAATCTTTTTATTTATATGGGAATTGATCCCATTTCGTGTTAAATGACATATATACCCTTAGTATAATTCAAAAAACATATATAAATTGAAATATTATATAAAATTCGTAAATATATATATATATATATAATTTGAAAAAATATCTAAAATTCAAAAAATATATATTAAATTTTGAAAAAATATAAAATTTGAAAAAACATAAATTTTGAAAAGAAAAATATAAATTTCAAAAAATTATATAAAATTGGGAAAAACATATATAAATTCAAAAAATATATATAAATTTTGAAAACATATATAAATTTTGAAATATATATATACTAAATTTCAAAAGTAAAATATAAAATTCGAAAAGATATATAAATTTTGGAAAAATATATATAAAATTAGGGGAAAATTTACTTCTATTTTCTACTTTATTTGACTTTAAATATTGTTTTGGTGTATTGTACTTTGGTCACTTGTGTATTTTATACTTCTATTTGCACAACTATTTGAATTTTATATTTTTTTCAAATTTTATATATTTTTTACGATTTTAATATATTTGTTTCGAATTTTATATATATTTTTTCAATTTTTATATATTTGTTTCGAATTTTATATATATATTTCGAAATTTAATATTTATTTTTCAAATTTTATATATATATTTTTAAATTTATATATTTTTTTACTAATTTTATATATTGGTTTCAAATTTTATATATATAAATTTCAAAATTTTTATTATATATATATATATATATATTAGTTTCGAATTTTATATATTGGCTTTGAAATTTATATTTATATGTTGAAGAAAAGGGGTAAAATGGGTATTTAAGAGAGTATAAAAGTAATGTGAGCTGCACATGACTGGAAAGAAGGGGGTATTCGCAAGTTTTCGAAACTTGTAGGAGGATATTCGCACGTTTTCAAAAAGTGCTGATGTCAATACACACATTTTTAAAATATAAGATGTTATACGCACCATATTTATACTATAAGGGTGTTTTCTGTATTTTCCAAACTAACCCTCTATATATATATATATACTATATAATTATATATAAGAGGAGAGAGAGGGGAGAGAGGACAAAAAGAAGAAAAAGTAGTGGGCGAGAAAAGGGCGTTGACTTTGGAGATGTGAGTGGAAGCATCTCATTGATGACTTTTGGATAATAATTGAATGACGTCTTCAGGTTAAAAATAAACAAATAAATAAGCCCATAAATACCTAAATTCGCCGCTTTTTCTTGGGGGTACTCTATTACTTAAATATGGAGACACTCATTTAAGTCAAACTTCACCATCTCATTCATTTATTAATCTTTGGCCCACATCGCTACCAAAAAGTCAGAGATGAAAAAAAAATGACTTTAAATGTTTTTTACGATATTGGTAGGACATAAATTATCAAATTTATTCGATATGTAGTTTAATTTTTTATTACATCAATACATAAATGTCATATTGCTAAAATAATAAAATAAAGTAATATAATTTTTTAAATAAAATATATATTTTGGGACTGAAACGAAAAAAATTGAAAACTTAAACTAAGATGAAAAGAGTATTTTATTATATATTTTATTTTTTAATAATAGGTTTGAATTCTTCTCCACCTATGAATAAAAATAATAATTATAGTTAACAAATATGATCTTTTTAATTTTATTTCATTTTTAATGTTATGGAATTTATATACCTACACATCCTCACATGAGCCCTACAAGGCTCGAATCCCAAATCTCTCTTAATTTGAGGACGAATGAAAATACCATTAGACCACAAACTATTGGTAATCTTCTTAACTTTAGTAACTAATAAAAAATAAATGGGTATTAGATGGTAACAAATGTGGTTCTAGGCGGGTGCACCCTCCCCCGCCCTCACAACAATCGTTAAGAAAACCCTATCCCATCCTCGCCCAAAACCGGCTAAACGGGGTGGGAGGTCATCCCGTCCCCGTCGGGTGCCCGTGGGTATTCTTTAACAGTTGAAATTTTCAAATATGTCACTTTAAAATTAAACTACCCCACAAAATTATATACTTAAAACACTAAATTCAATATTATAAAAACTAAATAAACCTCCAAATTGTCCAACAATCCAAATTATAATACATTCTACCAAAAATAATAACAAAAAAGAAATTGTCCAATATTAGGTTCGCTTCAATCTAAACAATAACAAAATTAGAGTTTAGGATTAGTGGGTTACACTTATTTTTTCATTTACTATATATATATTATAATATATCTAAACGGGGCGGGACGGGGCGAGGACACCTAAAACCGTCTCCGTCTTGTTTATGTGCAGGGTTTTTTCCCCAATCCCATCCCCATCCCCATCCCCATCCTCATCCTCATCCATATAGTATAAACGAGACACCCAAAATCATTATAAACAGAATGGGGCGGGGCGGGGCAAATTGTCATCCCTATCAATAAGGTACCTAAATCTTTTTCATTTTAAATTATTTTCACTTTCTTATAATTTTGTTGCTTGTATCTAAAATCTTATTGAAATTCCATTCTTTTAGGTTGCGTTTGGTAACGGTTTGGTGCGGTGTTAGTTTTTGATTTTGGTTTGGGTTGGGTTGGGTTGGATTTGGTTTGGTGTGGTTTTATTTTGGTTCCAAATCATGTTTGATGCAGATGGTTTTGGTGTGAGAAAAAGTGATGCTCAAAAACCAAACCATGTTTGGTAGAGTTGGTATGGGTTGAAATTCTGAAACCAAACCATGTTTGGTAACTTGGGATGGTTTCACATTTTATTTATAAATATTAAAATTTTGTAATATTAAAATATATTAATATACTATTATATTAATATATTTTTATTATATTAAAATATATTAATATTTTAATATTTTAATTTTAATATTAATATTAATATATTAATATTAAAATTTATAATATTAATATTAATATATGTATATTAATATTAATATTAAAATATAAATATTATATTCAGTGCTATAGTGATTCGGGTTGCTACAGTGCTACAGTGGGTTTGCTACAGTGTCCGCACCATACAAAACCATAAAAAATGATGGTTCCAAATTCCTTCACAAAGTTGGAACTATGATTTGCTACAATAACCGTACCAAATTTCCACACCATTTTACTAAATATGGTTTGGTGCCATTTTTTGGCACCAAAATCATAATTTTGGCACCAAACCATGTTATAAAACAGACCCTTAGGGATTTAATTAAGGACTAGTGGGGCCATGCCCCCCTTGAAATTTTTTATTTTTATTTTTTATCCTAAAATTTTGGATATTTCGTATTTAGTTCCATTGAATTTTTTTTTTATCTTAGATACTATAGAATTTAGATTTCTTTACAACTAAGCCCCCACTAAAAATTTGTTTGAAATTTAAAAAAATAAATATATGTCATTGATACTCCAAAAACCCAATTTTTTTTTTTAACCCCACTAACATAAATTCCTAGATCCGTCACTGCCTTTAGGAATAGATGAATACAAAAGGAATTTGCTGATATCAGCTACTAAAAATTTAATAAAATATTAAAAATTATTTTAAAAATCATGATGTGAAAAAATGACAGTTAGGATCTCATTTAACACGGTAAAAGTCCAATAACTTGTCAGTAAGAAATTTGTTTTTGAAAAAGACTACCTTTGACTTATTAAATCAGGGTGAAACAATATACTTCTAAATTTTTAGAAGGATTGCTTTATCTATTCTTGTAATTTGCATTTCTCCGGCTTTCTATTTCTTTCCGATACTTTTATTGTGGATTTGGGTGCTCTCCTAAGTTTTTTCACTTTTAACATTTTATGCAGCAAAATAAACGGTTCGAAAATTATGTTACGTCAGCACAAAAAATTCACTATAATAATTATACTATTATCCTGTTGCGATTGCTAAGAAAATATAAGAACATGCAGAACTATTTTTATCCTTAGATTTCGCTCTAAAAGATGGAGAAGACAGAAAGGAAAAAATAGTTATTCCTTTATTACGTGATTTGATTTTATCGACTTAAAGAAAATTTCTTAATTCGTTTATTATATTTAAGTTGGGATGTTTAGATTGAGGATTCTTTACGTGCAAAAATTTAAATTTATTAACTCATTTATTATTCTTCTCCTTTTCAAGAAAATAATAATAAGGTTGTATGGTGAAAACATTTGAAGGTTTGTTGTTAAAATTTGGGCTACTCAGGTATATATTCATTGTCCCAAAGATGATCAGGAGCATGTGTATTATAAGCCTGAACCAATTGCAACTAGTTTCAAATTTCAATCCAAGGTGCTTAAAGAAGACCGTGTTATTTCAAAAATATCGATAGGGGATTTGGGTTTGGCTAGGAATGATAATGATTATTCTACATCTTTCACGTTAATGTTTGTCGGATATATATATATATATATATATATATATATATATATATATATATATCGTTCCGGTGATCACGTGACGTTATCGATGATCACATTTTTCACTAACCACTGCAATACTGCCCCTTCATGAATCAACACATTGAAACAAACTGTTATCATGTACATTCCTGTTTCTGCGGTATAAACATCACTTTGTCGCTGCTGCCACAAACATGTTCCATCAATAAAATCATTCCATCCACCACTCGTACAAACACATTGCAATTACACACACATTCTTCTTTGGTAACTGCAGCCATATAGTTACTGTAACTCCAGGCATTCATGTAGTGTTTATGCTTTCTTTTAAGCGAGATTTCTATAAGACCGGTGCAATGAGGGTTAAGAGAAATTCACTCTTGCATACAAAGAGTTTGTGTTGTAGTTGAACATTACACAATTTACTTCAACCCAGAACACTTGTAAATACAACAAGAATATCCAATATAGTGTTTTGGTAATAAGGTGCAAAATAAAGGAGGAAGCATTTTGTTGTAATCTAGATTTCTCTGTCAACATCTCTACTCCAAATAAATGCCTCTCTTATATTTATATAGAGACCATGTCTTTTCAGAGAAGGATCACAACCTTTCATAAAAGACAGCACGTTTAAATTCAAAAACTAATGCGTATGTCTTTTCTAAAAAGACATTACAATTATTAAATAACATTAATATAATTTTGAAAATACATATACAGAAATATATATATTTTCCAACATTGCCGCCTTTGTTTTCATAATCAATAAACACAGAAAGTTTGGGTATTCTCAAGAAATAGTGCATAAATAAATATACAATTTGGGTTTGAACATTTACTTAGTGTTAATAAATTAAAGTATTGTCAAAGTACAATGGTGAACTTTGTCTTGAACCATTAACTCTTAAAGACAAGCTGAATTTACCACACACACTAGTTTCTTTAATCTATACAAGTGTTCCATAGACTGCACATTAGTGGCCATATGCAGTATCCCGATTTCATGAGTGTAATAGGAACGGTTCAATATTTTCCTAGAGAGCGGTCTGAAGACTCATATAGGCAAGTTATCTTGGTGATCATGCAGTTTATCACCATACCACCACAAATATAAAAATGTTTGACTTGTTAAGAGTGCAATACTCATCCTTTATTGCATTGCAGGTACAAACACTAGATTATAGAATTGGGATCAATGAAATATTAAGCATTTTAGTGTCTCTTCATAATAAGTTCTTTGACTTGTTAGTACCATATTAAACCTAGCCTGTAATTTCAAGACTTAGTTTGGGTTGCCATCAAAAGGTGATTGAACTATCTTAGACCATAGTCCCATTCCTTTTATTAAATTTCGAACGATCTCGTGTACTCGAGTAACTTTTTCATAAAATGACGTTCTCCTGAGTTTAGGCCTTATATCAGGAATCTCCCATGTGGTTTCAAATTTAATACTTACCTCCCTTAAAAATGAAATATTTAATCACAAACCTCCCCTGGGACTAACGAACCGTTAAGTCACCTAAGGAGCATGTGAATTTCATAATGTGCCCTCAGTTCTGCTTACCTTAAATTCAAAGAAATTTGATCCCATCTCCTTTCTCTCTCTCCACGCCAGTGTCATCACTTTCACTCCTCATCTCTCACCCTCTAAAAATCCTCCCCCTAACCCTAGCTCACACCAATCACTGGGCTCTCTCTCATCTCTAGCCCCAATTTCATCACCACCCACCACAATCATCACCACTCAAGTTGTAGAAGAAGGAGGAGATGTAAAGCAGAAAGATAAATGGGTTATAGTTGGCGAGCTTCAAAATTATTCTTTGTAGTCATCTAGTATATACTCTGGAAAAAAATCGGATTAAAGTGAGGTAAGGTTGTGGTGTTACAATTTTTTTTATTGAAACTAGTGTGAAGCCCCTTTCCTTTGTCATTATGAGGTTGTCCATGAGGACATTAAAGCAACCTCGTATTTCTCAAGTTTTTGTTCTAATTTTTTTTCCACACACATCTAGTAACAACAAAGCTCTTCAACATAATTTATATGTTTTTCTTTGTTCTTGTTTCTATCTTATTACAGATTCTAAAATTTTAACAGTCAGTGGAATGAGATGAGTTAATGCAAATTTCTTTGTTTCTGTTTATAAGCAATAAATGTAATATAATAAAACAGAACAATAACAAAAAAAAGAAGAAAAAAACTGCTTTTACTGCTAATATGTGAGATGGTTAGTGAATTTTACAAGTGTCACTGCATGTTTTTAATCAACGGTAGTCCATGCTTATGGAGATCATAAAAGATGATTCTTTACTTGCACTGTTATTCAGTCAAATGTTTTTTGTGCTTCCATTGAGTTTCCATGGAAAATGACATTAATGGGCCTGAAATGGAAAATGCCTATGAAACCCCAGCTGCTTATATATATATATATATGATATGTATGTGTATATGTATATGTATCAAGACAAACAAGTTCCATCGGATAGTTTGGGAGGGTAGGGGTAGTTTGGACATTTCACAGGGAAGACTCTCAAGGATATATAGATCATTTAACGTAATGAGGTGTATTTTAGGGATTTTTGAAAAATATTCTGGTGACATCAGCAAAAATCGTCATTAACTCACTTTGAGTGTTAATTTGGGGTGTCTGTGATAAAACGTTTCATTTTTAAGGGAGGTAAATTTTAAATTTGAAATCCCAGGGGAGGCCCCTGATATAAGACCTAAACTCAGGGGAGGTATCTATAAAAAAAAAAAAAAAAAACCTTATAAATATTACTTGTTCCATACACTGTAATCTCACAATTATAATATATCTTTACAGTTGGGGTTGACTTTCACATATGATTGATTTACACATCACTCATTTGTTACATACACAAATGAAACAAATTTTAACAAATACACATTCCAACGTAGATATCCAACCATATGTGAAATTTAGAGTTAACGCTCTAAATTATTCACAACCATCATTGCAAAATACATAAATCAGACCATGATTCTTTTAGATTATGGTCAACCATATTAGCCTTAATACGCATCTCGTGCTCTTTTTTTATTTTCTTATAATTGAGAGTCTTTCTCAATTTAAAGAAAATTGCAATGAAGAGATACGAGGGAATAAATTTTATTTTCTTTTCATCTTCATATTTTTATGATGAAAGTAACCTAAAGATAATTCCTTCAATTATAAATATGGAAACACCCATCAAAATTTAAATATTTGCAAATAATGAAATAAATCCGTTATGTTTACCAATGAAAGAGGCATCGATAAAAATATCCACAGATATACAGAGACGTATATACATATATACCACAATAACCATAAACCTATGAAGAAACCGTCACCTCTTCATATATATATATACATATATATAATTAACGGTTAACAATCAAATTATTTATATATGTGTATATATATATATATATATATATATATATATATATATATATATCAACATATATTAACATATTATTTAGATGGTCCTGATTAAATAAAAAAAGGACACCAGTATTACCCAATCACCATAATACATATAACGCCCCACGTTCATTTTCCCTTTTCTGAAATTCTTTTTGATTTATTTTTGGTTTGTGACGTTATTTTCTTTGTTCATGACGTCTTGTGTATTCTTGGTACTTTGTACGTGTGAATTTTTTGCGTTTCGCGGTTCGGACTTAGCGAGATGACTTGTGGACTTTCATTACTGGCTACGTTCTTTTGTTTTGGCTTCCCGCGCTTTGGTGTTTCGACAGGCTTGGGACGCACCTTATATAGTCCGTTGTTTCCATTTTCTTTTATATATAAACTTCTATGTGCATTACATGCTTTGTTTGCCACTACGTGCTCCTATGTGTTGATATTGCTCTACTTATTTCTTCTTTGGATTCATTCCACGCTTTAGTTGTTTTTGGAGTTTCGGTGGGTCCTGTGATGTAACCAGTGGGCCCGGTGTTCGGGTTTAGCACCTGATAGGTGTCAAATATTAGACATTTTGACCCCTTAACTCAGTATTAGGACGTTATTTCATTCCATTATTTGGTATTTTTATGTTGTTTGTGTGTTAAAACATATTTTAAGAGCTTAACGAAGAAATGGAGCTAATTTTGGTGAATTAACTGAAGTGCATGTTCGTTCTATTCAAAGAGGAGAGTCAAAGAGGCAATTCAACTCCCGGAGGGCAAAAACGACATTTTCAGAAGCTGTCATCTTCAGCAAAAAGTATCATGGGTTCAAGGCGGTCATTTCGGTGCATTTACAAAGAAAAGTAGTTTTGAAGAAAACACCTACGCTTGTGCTTACGCTTTCAGTTTAAAAAATGACTGGAAATCACATTTTTTACGCTTGGACCTACGCTTGGGATGTAAGTTTGGACCTACGCTTGAAGTGTATTTGTGGCAAGTTTTTGTGAAGTTTTGATGGTTTTTGCCTATTCTACCCCCGTTCGATTCGAAGATGTGTCTGTGACTCCAGACTTCTGTATACATGTATATACATTTATATATATATATCAGATTTTAGGGTTTATAAAGGATGAGAGTGAAAAGACTGTAAAATACCTCCCTATACCATTGCCTATATATACACGATCATATATCTGTGTTGTGGTTGTTTTTGGTTTGGAAGTTTAGAGAACATTCATTGAGAGGTTGGCTGGTTCATGCATTGAGTTTTCTCACGTTCAGACTTGCTGCTGTTGAAATCCATATTTAGACCTAGAGATGCGGAGAAGAAGACCATGAAGATCATTTCTACATCACCGATGTAGTCACTTTTCACCATGGCCAACTAACTCGATATCTAGAGTTTTTTAGCAAAACCCTAGCCAAGTAATGTAGTTCTTTCATTGTTTTCAATTGTAACTAGGGGAAGCTGTTGACCATACTGTGATGATTGTAGAAGTTAAGAGACCGTACTGATTTACAATATAAAATTACATGTTTTTTTTTTAAATTCTTGTCTTAGATGGAATGAATGTATTATTTTGCACAACTATGATTATTCACTATGGGCTGAAACTCGGATGCTTAATTATGGTTTTCTACACAATGGTGATAATGAAACTTGAAACCCTAGGTTGACACAGGTCATGCCTTGGCGATTTCATATAGATATGCTTTAGTTTATTTTCATGCATTAGGAGTAAATTAGACTAATATAATTGCCATGCACTAGTTAGGTCAGTCATGAGATAGGTTGTCGCAATCCGGTTGATGGTGCTCTTTTTTGGGGTCGTATTTAGCTATTTGTGGTACGACCTGATTCATAGTTATGGATCGCCCTCTTACAGTTGATATAGTGAGGAACTGTATTATGCGGTTAGTGGTGGAGCAATGAAAACCATAGGTTTCTCTCTCATCTGAATCACAACCAATTTACTTTGCTTTCTATATAATTTTAGTTAAAATAAATAATTTGGTCTTTGATCACCCAAACAAACCATTTTCAGAAAATATAATTCAGTGTTTTTGAATTACTAAAGTGAATAATCTTAGTCTCTGTGGGATCGATATCCCTTACTCAAGCGATTGTTAGTTTACAATTGACACATGCGATTGCGTAGGGTAAAACCTAGAGCTGTCATAATAGGCTATTTTTAACAACTATTTTTACCCCCTTTAGACAGACATCAAGTTTTTGGCGCCGTTGCCGGGGACTAAGCATTGTTCAAATAGCTTTAGTAATTTATTTTCATTGCATTATTGTAGTTATAGCTAAAGTTAGATTTTTGTGTGATTGACAGGTACTCTGAAGAACATAGAAGGGAAAAGCGGAGCTTCTGAAGTTACGTCTGGAACTTTTGTGAGTTTTAGTGTTGCCTTGATTTTTGCATTTAATTCTAGCTTGATTTTCTATTTATAGTTAAAGTAATTTAGATGTAGTTCATTTGGTTAATTTTTATTTCACAAAATTTCAAAAAGAAAAAAAAATATACCCGTTCAAATTTTAGCACTGCGTTAATCCAGTACGATCCTGAGATTGAAAAGACTCTCCGTCGTTTATGTCGAGCTATCGAAGAGCAACAACGTCAGTCAGAAGAAGAAGCGATGGCTGACCAAAGAGCCAACCCGCCAAGGGCACCTGAGACATCACTGAAAGGATATTACGCTCCCGATGCGTACGACTCCTATACTGATTTTCCAGAGGAAGAAGGAGTGAAACACTTCAAAATCAAGACAAGCGTGATTAATATGCTTCCAAAATTTTTAGGTCTTAGGATAGATGACCCATACCAACACATCAATGATTTCCTAGAGGTAGCCTCTACTATTAGGTATGACATTCTGTCCAAAAATGACTTGTGTGTGAGATTATTCCCTTGGTCATTGAAAGAGAAAACTAAAAAATGGTACATCCAATTAGCAAAAGAAATTAAAATTGATTGGGAAACCCTGACGAAGGAATTCATTGAAAAACATTATCCCATAGGAAAGACCTTAGAAGCACAAGATGCAATAAAAAGCTTTAGGCATTTACCTGGTGAACATTTTCATGAAGCTTGGGAGAGATATAATGAAATTTTGTATAAGTGTCCCCACCATAGGTTTTCTGAACAGGATATTGCTAAAAATTTATACAAGGAACTTGGAGAGGCGCATAAGACTTTGATAGATGCAGCAACACAAGGTCAGTTTATCTTGAAGCCAACTAAAAAACTTTTGGAGATATTTGATAATATCAGTGAAAAAATAATTCATTATCAATCTGAGTTAAGGTTTAGAGGTGGATAACAGGATAGGAGATCTGAGAAATCTTATGTTGTGGAGTGATAGGTGCTCAAAAGTATCCATTTTAAGCCCCTATCTTACTGGTGTTATGTCTTTTAATTCCATTATTTGGTATTTTTATTGTGTTTGCGTGTTAAGGCATGTTTCAGGAGCTTAATGAAGAAATGGAGCTAACTTCGGTGAATTAATTGAAAAGTATGTTCTTTCTATCTAAGAGGAAAGTCAAAGAGGCAGCCTGAGACAGAAATGGCTCCCGAAGGGCAAAAATGGCATTTCCGGAAGCCATCATCTTCAGCAAAAAGTATCATGGGTTCAGGACGGTCGTTTTGCTGTATTCACGGAGAAAATTAATTTTCCACAAAATACCTGTGCTTTTGCCTACGCTTTCAGTTTCAAAAGGTGGCTGAAAATCACATTTATACGCTTGGACGTAGGCTTAGGACCTACGCTTGAAGTGTAGGTGCGGAATGCTACAGTGTTTTCAATACAAAATTTCAGTCAACTTCGGAAGCTCATATCTCGGTCAAACAAGGTCCAAATGGGGTGATTATTGATCCTATCATCAAGCGCTTGAAGTCAGATTTCCAAAGATATATTACACGCCTCTATCTAATGTGTGCAGCTCTAGATATGATCAAAAGAGTGAGGGGTGTCTTGCAGGAAAAACTGGAAATTTCAGATTCGGGATGAAATCCTATTTTGACCCAAACGGATGACTTTAAGTTTGACCCCAACACCTCTATACATGTAATATACACATATTATACATTAGATATTAGGGTTTTGCTTGGTTGAGTGTGAAATTACCAAAAAGGGTAATCCTATTCTTTAAGTTAGGGTTTCCCTCAACTTTGCCTATAAATACCAAGCTTTGCTACAGAAGTTTGGGACTCCTCTTCACCCAATTTTGGGACTTCTGTACACATAAGTTTTCAGAATATTTTATGGAGATTCATCTATCATTCGAAGGATGAGTCATTCAAGACCTAGAGATCCGGATAAGATGACCATGGAGGGCGATTCTACATCAATGATGCAGTCTCATTCTACCATGAGCAATTAATTCGGTATCTAGGATTTTTTAGCAAAACCCTAGATAAGTAATGTAGTTCTTTCATTGTTTTCAATTGTAAAGAGGGGAAACTGTTGACCATACTGTGATGATTGTAGTAGTTAAGAGATCATTCTGATTTGCAATATAAAATTATATGTTTGTTCTAAATTCTTGTCTTAGATAGAATGAATATATTATTTTGCACAACTATGATTATTCAATATGAGTAGGAACTCGGATGCTTAATTATGGTTTTCTACACAATGGTAGTAGTGAAACTTGAAACCCTAGGTTGACACAGGCCGTGCCTTGGTGATTTAATATGGACATGCTTTAGTTTATTTTCATGCATTAGGAGTAGATTAGAGTAGCATAATTGGCATGTACTAGTTAGGTTAGTCATGAGACGGGTTGTCACAATCCGGTTGATGGTACTCTTTTTTGGGGTCATATTTAGCTATTTGCGGTATGACCTGATTCACAGTTATGGATCGCCCTCTTACAGTTGATATAATGAGGAACTATATTATGCGGTTAGTGGTTGAGTGATGAAAATCCTAGTTTTCTCTCTAATTTGAATCACAACCAATTTAATTTGTTTTCTAGATAATTTTAGTTAAAATAGATAATTTGGTATTTGACCACCCAGAACAAACAATTTTCAAAAATATAATTCAGTATTTTTGAATTGCTAAAGGGAACAATCTTAGTCTATGTGAGATCGATATCCCTTACTCAAGCCATTTACTATTCTATAATTGATACGTGCTGTAGGGTAAAACCTGAAGTCGTTAAGGTGTTATTTTTAACCACATATTTTTATACACCTGACGTCCCATCAAGTTTTTGGCGCTGCTGCCGGGGACTAAACATTGTTCATTAGCTTTAGTAGTTTACTTACATTGCATTATTGTATTGGATCTAAAGTTGGAATTTGTGTGTTTTTGCGAGGTACTCTGAGAATCATAAAGGGATTTGGCGGAGTATTGAATGTTGTGTCATTGGACCTCTTGTGAGTTTTAGTTTATCTTAATTTTGCATATAATTTTAGTTTTATTTATGTTAATAGTTAGAAGAGTTTATAAGTAGTTAGTTTTATTTACTGAAAAAAATAATATAAAATCTGCAGCTTTTGTATAAACTGTCAGAAACTCTGATTTTCGCAAAAATGGTGAGGTTTCTGAGTGGAAAAGGGCCATTGAACAAAAATCACTATTAAGTAATGCGTCTAGTTGATAATAGGCCAAGATACGTCGTTTAGGACCTCAAAACTGCGACTTTGTGATTAAAAAAAATAAATTTGGATTTCGAGAATATGGGTGACCGAAGAGCCAATCTACCAAGGACACCAGGAACATCTTTGAAAGGATACTACGCATTTGATGCGTATGATTCCTATGCTGATTTCCCAAAAGAAGAAGGCGCGAAGCACTTCGAGATCAAAACAAGCGTTATCAATATGCTTCCAAAATATTCTAGCCTTAGGATAGAGGACCCATACCGGCATATTAATGATTTCTTAGAGGTTGCCTAGACTGTTAGGTATGATAATCTATCTAAGAATGATTTGTGAGTGCATTTATTTTCTTGGTCGTTGAGAGAAAAAACTAAAATATGGTACGTGGAATTGGATACGACAATTAAAATTGATTGGGAAACCCTTCAAAGGGAATTCATAGAGAAACATTATCCTATTGGAAAGACCGCGGAAACCCAGGATGCGATCAAAAGTTTTAGAGAGTTACCTGGTGAGAAGTTTTATGATGCTTGGGAGAGATATAATGAAATCATATTCACCATAGGTTCTCTGAACATGATGTAGCTAAGAATTTTTACATGGGACTTGGAGATGCACATAAAACTTTGATAGATACGTCAACACAATGTCAATTTATCCTGAAGCCAATAAAAGAACTCTTACATTTGTTTGATAATATTAGTGAGAATACGATTCAATATGAATCTGAGTTGAGGGCTAGAAGTAGATAGGATAGAAGATCTGAGAAAGCTTATGGAATGAATAATGATGATATAAGAGATTCAGTAGCGTTGATAGGAGAGAAGTTAGAGAGAAATTTCTTCAGCAAAGTCATTCCCCTCCTAAAGAGATGTTAGAAGTAGGAGCTGAATATTCCCACAATGAGTGTCAGGAGATAATGGCTGCTGATGCTAATGCATCATGGAACTATTTAAATAATGTTCCTTTCATTAATTCATACACCTTAAATGCCAGAAATCACCCACTTCTATCCTATGGATCTACAAATGTGGAGAATCCACATCCAAGGTTCCAACATAGTCAACAATCATTCAAATCCCAACCAATAATCATGACTCAAAATCCTCAGTCAAATTACCAATCTAGATAGCCATCCAATAATTCTCAAGTTCTCCAACCATTCAATAATAATCAGCCTGTCCAACCATATAATTATCAAAATCAGCCTCAAGGAAACCAAACCCAGGGATTCCATCCAAATCAAGTGTACCCTCCATATCCTCAAAATCATCTCCAATATCAAAATCTAACACTAAGACCACCTGGCTTTGAAGAAGAGGTGATGAGCGCCTTGAAGGAGTTAAACAATCATGTTTTTGGGGAGTTAAAAAATCAATCTAATCATTTTCAGGCACCTATCCAGTTAATGAGCTCTAAGTCCCAATCCATTGCTTAGATAGAAACCCAAATGGGGCAACTAGCTAATGTGGTGAATAGGCTTGAGATGAAAGATTTCTTAGGCAACTGGTGGTTAATCCAAAGAGTCAACAAGTAGTGGATCGTGGTTCATTTGCTGAGCATAATTATGAAACAGTCCAAGCCATTACGACTCTGAGAAGTGTAAGGGAAATGGAGAGTAGAGTTGTGGAGGAACATGAAGAAAGGTTGCAGAGAAGAAATGAGGCGGAATGAGCACAAAGAAAGGAAGCTGAAGAAGAGCGAAGAAAGGAGGCTGACAGAGTCCAGAAAGATCAATCTCAAGTGGAAGAAGATGAAGAGCCAGAAAGGGCATCAGTTGAAAAGAAAACACCATTCCCTTAACGTCTTAGAGAGCCAACCCGAAATGGTTAGAATAAAGAGTTAGACATGTTGGAGACATTCTGACAAGTCAAGATTAATCTGCCTCTTTTAGACATTATAGACCAAATACCACCTTATGCTAAGTTCTTCAAGGACCTCTGTACACAATAGCGGAAAAATAGAGCAAAGACTCCAAAAAGATCATGATGACTGAATAAGTGAGTTCATTGCTTCTAAGTAACATACCACATAAGAGGAAAGATCCTGGTGTTCCCACTATTCCATGTGTAATTGGTGACAAGGAAATTGGTAAAGCTCTTTTTGATCTGGGTGCGAGTGTTAACTTACTACCCTATTTAGTTTATCAACAGCTAGAGTTCGGAGAGCTCAGTCCTACTTCGGTGGAGCTCCAATTTGTAGACAGATCGATTAAGCAAGCGAGAGGAATTCTGGAGGATGTCATTTTTTAAGTGGGTAAGTTTTACTATCCTATAGACTTTGTGGTGTTAAACATGGAACCTGACCACAGATCAAGGAGATATATCCCTGTTATTATAGGAATGCCGTTTTTGTCTATGGCAAATACATGCATTGATTGCAGGATAGGGGTTATGGATATATCTTTTGGGAATCTAGAGATGAGGATGAATGTATTTGATATCAACCATCAATTATCGGAACCGGTCGAGTGTTTTAATATTGATAAGATGGTTGAGGAAGTGGTACCTCAGAGGAGTCGAGCAAGGAATGACTTGGATGTTGTGATTAAAAGGTCAAATGCAAAGTTTGACATATGGGAGGAGTCAAGAGATTCGCCTAAATCTCCATTTGTGTCACCAACAACATTGGTGTCTGAAAACTCACTTTATAAGATTGGGTTGTATGATGGCACTGAAGGTCGAGAGAAGACCTTAGTGATGAAAAGATCGGAGGTGAATTTTAAAAATTGGGAGGACCAACAACGATCTAATTTGAAAGTTATTGTTGCGTTGGGAGCTGCGTTGTACTCGCCGTCAGAGAGGTCATCAAGAGAGTCATTTGAACCTCAACTTATGCCTCCACAGAAGTTGGTGTTTGAAAGTACGCTTCCTGAGATGGTGTTGCATAGGGAGGATGATGTATTGGAAAATAAAAAGGGTGTGAAGAATGTTAAAGCTGAGCATTTGCCATGAATTTTCATAGAGCCTACCAAGGATGACACCCCTCTTAAGGACCCCTTTTCAGATGAGCGAGTGCTGAGTATAAACATGGTAGACAAGCTGTATGCTTTGAAAGATCGCGATTAAGAAATGAGTGTGGAGGGATACGAAATTATGCGTATGAGGATGTTCGAATTTATATAGCTTGGACAAGAGTACATCATGCTAAGCATGTTCGACTTAAGTTCTTTAAGCCTGGCCGAAAAAGACAGCGGTGTAATTCGAAATTGAAATTGCTTCCAGGTAAGATCCGGTTAAGAATGGACGGACCATTTAGAGTTAAATCGATTTACCCCCACAGAGAGGTAGGCTTGGAAAGTGAAAGGTTAAAGAGGCGTGGTCATAGACTAAAGATTTATGAGGAGATTGATCCGGGACCGGAAGTTATGACATCTGTCAGTTTAATGGAGAGTGATGAATTGGTGGAGGGATCATTACATAAGGTGTTGAAGGAGGATCTGTTGGACACATTACCTATACATGGGGTGAAGTTAGAACGTGATAGAGGAGGTACTTTATATGGTGATTATTGTTCAATATTTGATGTCATTGATAATACTAATTGTTCCCAGGTGAGAGCACTAAGGGAGTTACTTCCTACATTTTATCCTATGAATAGAGGAAATGTTGCAGAGAGGAAGGGTGTTGGATAACCCTTTGAGTGGTCCTGTCGTGCCGATGACATTAAACATTGGTCCTAGGCTATGAAAGTTAGTTTTTAGCCTTTGTTTGTAGAATAGGATATCATTTAATTTCTGCAATTTAAATTCTTAGAGACAGTAGAACCTGAAGGCCACGTCTTTATCTTTGTTTTTATTATTTTGTTTTAATTTTTATTTTATTCGTAGGATTGTAAGTCCTTAAGGCCAGATCATGTGAAAAAAAAGAGAATTTTTAATTCCTTAAAACATTTGTGTTGATTTTTGGATATTTATGATGAAATTTATTTTCCCTTGCTATGATTGGGTATTTTTGCTTTGTTGATGATATCTACAGGTGATCCAAATCAAGTTTGGGGGTGGGAATTCATGCTTGGCTTTGGAATCCAAAATTAAGCTTCAAGGGTAACTGTATCTGTTCTCCTATATTATTTTTGACCATGAGGGAATGGTCTGATTTAAGTTTGGGGGTGAGGGTATAGTGTTACAAAGAATGAAAATTTTCGGAGGAATTTTTTTTTTTGAAATTTTAAAATTTTGGGTGCAATTGTTTATTTTCACGCATGAATGTTTTGCATTACAATTCGATTGAGTTTTTGTATATGATGCATGAGTAATATGTAATGTGATATTCCCATTCATGAGAGTAATGATTAGATCGAGTTAGTGAAGTGATGTGGTTTTACTTGGGTGAGTGAATGAGTGAAATTGAAATTAAGAAAGATGACTTTGACCTATAAGCACAAACATACATTCACTATAGGAAATAAGTTGATATTTGACTATGTAGTTGAAAAAATAATTTTGCCACAATAAAAGGAGAGATGGGAGTGAAATGAAAAAAAAAATATATTCATTGAAAAAAATAAAATGCAAAAAGTAGTTCTTCGATCTGAGTAACTGGGCTTTGGTATCACCAATATCATTGTTTGCGTTTAAAGGGGAGAAAACTAATGAGCATAACTCCCATAGAAGAAGCTCGACCCCAGTTGGTCAGGACTAAAAGTCTCCGCTGGAAAGTTTGGAGACTTAGAAAGATAAAAATGGATGAAAAGTGGAAAGATGGAAAGATATGTTTTTTTTTATTTATTAAAAATGGAAAAGTTTGATCAATGAAGTAGGAGAAGAAAAACTGAAATATCGTAGTCGAGTGTTCACAAAATCATGGAAGGTTGTCTTAAATTAGAGTAGAAACTAGCAAAATCATTCACTATTAGTGAGAATCATTCATGACACGAAGCTTGACATAATTGTTGTTTGGTAGTGAGTGAGAGTATTTGCATCCATATTGTCTTTTGTTTATATCATGATTTAATTGAACGTGTGTGTAAATTCATGACTGCGTGATTAATAGAGAACTGAGATATTTATAGGTACCATCACTGGAAACTTTCACGAGACTTCACTCGTCCATTAGGGGTAACCTAGGGATTTAAAAGGCTTGTTACACATGCTAAGTGTAACTGTCAACCCTCACGAAAGCAAGGGAGTAGTGTAGATTAATATAGGATAGTTAGGATAAAAATCATCACAAGGTAGTTTTCTTGAGTTAATTGCTAAGGGACTAGCAATAATTAAGTTTGGGGGTGTGATAGGTGCTCAAAAGTATCCATTTTAAGCCCATATCTTACTGTTGTTATGTCTTTTCATTCCATTATTTGGTATTTTTATTGTGTTTGCGTGTTAAGGCATGTTTCAAGAGCTTAATGAAGAAATGGAGCTAACTTCGGTGAATTAATTGAAAAGTATGTTCTTTCTATTTAAGAGGAGAGTCAAAGAGGCAGCCTAAGACAGAAATGGCTCCCGAAGGACAAAAACTGCATTTCCGGAAGCCATCATCTTCAGCAAAAAGTATCATGGGTTCAGGACGGTCGTTTTGGTGTATTCACGGAGAAAATTAATTTTCCTCAAAATACCTGTGCTTTTGCCTACGCTTTCAGTTTCAAAAGGTGGCTGAAAATCACATTTCTACGCTTGGAGGTACGCTTGAAGCGTATGTGCGGAAAGCTATAGTGTTTTCAACACAAAATTTTAGTCAACTTTGGGAGCTCATATCTCGGTTAAACAAGGTCCAAATGGGGTGATGATTGAGCCTATCATCAAGCGCTTGAAGTAAGATTTCCAAAGATATATTACACGCCTCAATCCAATGTGTTCAGCTCCAGATATAATCAAAAGAGTGAGAGGTGTCCTGCAGGAAAAACTGGGAATTTCAGATTTGGGCTGAAATCCTATTTTGACCCGGATTGATCCGTTTTGACTCGGATGACTTTAAGTTATACATTTAATATACACATATTATACATAAGATATTAGGGTTTTGCTTTCTTGGGTGTGAAATTACCAAAAAGGGTAATCCTATTCTTCAAGTTAGGGTTTCCCTCACCTTTACCTATAAATACCATGTTATGCTACAGAATTTTGGGACTCCTATTCACCCAATTTTGGGACTTCTCTACACATAATTTTTCAAAATATTTTATGGAGATTTATCTATCATTCCAAGGAGGAGCCATTCAAGACCTAGAGATATGAAGAAGACGACCATGGAGGGTGATTCTACATCACGATGCAGTCTCCTTTTACCATGAACAACTAATTCGATATCTAGGGTTTTCTAGCAAAACTCTAGCCAAGTAATGTAATTATTTCATTGTTTTCAATTATAACGAGGGAAAACTGTTGACCATACTGTGATGATTGTAGTAGTTAAGAGATCGTTCTGATTTGTAATATAAAATTATATGTTTATTTTAAATTCTTGTCTTAGATAGAATGAATGTATTATTTGGACAACTATGATTATTCTATATGAGCAGGAACTCGGATGCTTAATTATGATTTTCTACACAATGATGGTAATGAAACTTGAAACCCTAGGTTGACACAGGTCGTGCCTTGGCGATTTACTATGGACAAGCTTTAGTTTATTTTCATGCATTAGGAGTAGATTAGAGTAACATAATTGGCATGTACTAGTTAGGTCAGTCATGAGACGGGTTGTCGCGATTCGGTTGATGGTACTCCTTTTTGGGGTCGTATTTAGCTATTTACGGTACAACCTGATTCACAGTTATTGATCGCCCTCTTACAATTGATACAATGAGGAACTATATTATGTGACTAGTGGTGGAGTGATGAAAACCCTAGTTTTGTCTCTCATCTGAATCACAACCAATTTAATTTGCTTTCTAGATAATTTTAGTTAAAATAAATAATTTGGTATTTGACCATACAAAACAAACATTACAGTGTTTTTGAATTGCTAAAGTGAACAATCTTAGTCTATGTGAGATCGATATCCCTTACTCAAGCCGTTTGATATTCTAAAATTGATACGTGCGCTTGCGTAGGGTAAAACCTAGAGTCGTTAAAGTGTTGTTTTTAACTATATATTTTTATACACCTGACGTCCCATCAAGTTTTTGGCGCCATTGTCGGGGACTAAGCATTGTTCATTAGCTTTAGTAGTTTATTTCCATTGCGTTATTGTATTGGATCTAAAGTTAGAATTTGTGTATTTTTGCGAGGTACTCTTACAATCATAAGGGATTTGGCGGAGTAGTGAATGTTGCGTTATAGTTTATCTTAATTTTGAACATAATTTTATCTTTATTTCTGTTAATAGTTAGAAGAGTTTAGAAGTAGTTAGTTTTATTTTTTGAATAAATGTTTTTATAAAATCTGCAATTTTTGTATAAACTGTTTGAAACTCCAATTTTCGCAAAAGATGTGAGGTTTCTAAGTGGAAAAGGGTCATTGAACAAAACTCACTAATATGTAATGAGCCTAGTTGATTTTAGGCCGAAATACGTCGTTTAGGACTTATAAATTGCGACTTTGTGATTAAAAAAAATAAATTTGGATTTCGAGAATATGGGTGACCAAAGAGCCAATCTACCAAGGGCACCAACCACATTTTTGAAAGGATACTACGCACTGGATGCGTATGATTCCTATGCTGATTTCTCAGAAAAAGAAGGCGCGAAACACTTCGAGATCAAAACGAGCGTTATCAATATGCTTCCTAAATTTTCTGGCCTTAGGATAGAGGACCCATACCAGCATATTAATGATTTCTTAGAGGTTGCCTATACCGTTAGGTATGATAATCTGTCTAAGAATGATTTGCGAGTGCGTCTATTTCCTTGGTTGTTGAGAGAAAAAGCTAAAAAATGGTACGTCAAATTGGATAAGGTAATTAAAATTGATTGGGGAGCTCTTCAAAGAAAATTCACTAAAAAACATTATCTCATAGGAAAGACCTTGGAAGCCCAGGATCCGATCAAAAGTTTTAGAGAGTTACCTGGTGAGAAGTTTTATGATGCTTGGGAGAGATATAGTGAAATCTTGTATAAGTGTCCCCACCATATGTTCTCTGAACAGGATGTAGCTAAGAATTTTTACATGAGACTTGGAGATGCACATAAAACTTTGATAGATGCGTCAACACAAGGTCAATTTATACAGAAACCAGCAAAAGAACTCTTAGATTTGTTTGATAATATTAGTATGAATACGATTCAATATGAATCTGAGTTGATGGCTAGAGGTGGACAGAATAGAAGATCTGAGAAAGCTTATGGCGTGAATAATGATGATGTGAGAGATTCAATAGCGTTGATAGGAGAGAAGTTAGAGAGAATTGACAAATTTCTTCAGCAAAGTCATTCCCCTTCTAGAGAGATGTTAGAAGTAGGAGCTGAGTATTCCCAAAATGAGTGTCAGGAGATAATGGCTGCTGATGCTAATGCATCATGGAACTATTCAAATAATGCTCCTTTCACTAATTCATACACCTCAAAGCCAGAAATCACCCACTTGTATCCTATGGATCTACAAATGTGGAGAATCCAAATCCAAGGTTCCAATAGAGTCAACAATCATTCAACTCCCAACCAATAATCTTGGCTCAAAATCCTCAGTCAAATTACCATTCCAGATAGCCATCCAATAATTCTCAAGCTCTCCAGCAATTAAATAATAATCAGGTTGTCAAACCATAACCATATAATTATCAAAATCAGCCTCAAGGAAACCAAAACCAGGGATTCAAACCAAATCAAGTGTACCATCCATATCCTCAAAATCATCTCCAACATCAAAATCCAACTCAAAATCCACCACCAAGACCAACTGGCTTTGAAGAAGAGGTGATGAGTGCCTTGAAGGAGTTAAAAAATCAATCTAATCATTTTCACGCAGCTATCCAGTCAATGAACTCTAAATCCCAATCCATTACTCAGATAGTAACCCAAATGGGGCAACTAGCTATTTTGGTGAATAGGCTTGAAGAAAAAAGATTGCTTAGGCAACCAGTAGTTAATCCAAATAGTCAACAAGTAGTGGATCGTTGTTCATTTGTTGAGCATAATTATGAAACAGTCCAAGCCATTATGACTCTGAGAAGTGTAAGGGAAGTGGAGAGTAGAGTTGAGAATAAAGGAGGCGGAACGAGCGCAAAGAAATGAAGCTGAAGATGAGCGAAGAAAGGAGGCTGATAGAGTCCAGAAAGATCAATCTTAAGTGGAGGAAGATGAAGGGCCTGAAAGGGCATCATTTGAAGAGGAAACACCATTCACGCAACATCTTAGAGAGCCAACCATAAATGGTAAGAATAAAGAGTCCGATAGGTTTGAGGTATTCCGACAAGTCAAGACTAATCTGCCTCTCTTAAACATTATAGACCAAATATCACCTTATGCTAAGTTCTTTTAGGACCTCTGTACGTAAAAGCAGAAAAACAGAGCAAAGACTCCAAAGAAGATCATGATGACTGAACAAGTGAGTTCATTGCTTCTAAGTAATATACCACCTAAGAGGAAAGATCCCGGTGCTCCCACTATTCCATTTGTCATTGGTGACAAGGAAATTGCTAGAGCTCTTCTTGATCTGGGTGTGAGTGTTAACTTACTACCCTATTTAGTTTATCAACAACTAGGGTTGGTTGAGCTCAGTCCTACTTCGGTGGAGCTCCAATTTGCAGACAAATCGATTAAGCAAGCGAGAGGAATTATGGAGGATGTCATTGTTCAAGTGAGTAAGTTTTATTATCCTGTAGACTTTGTGGTGTTAAACATGGAACCTGACCATAGATCAAGGAGACATATTCCTATTATCATAGGAATGCCGTTTTTGGCTACGGCAAATGCACGTGTTTATTGGAAAACAGGGGTTATGGTTATATCTTTTGGGAATCCAGAGATGAGGATGAATGTATTTGATATCAACCATCAATTACTGGAAACCGACCGAGTGTTTTAATATTGATAAGATGGTTGAGGAAGTGGTACCTCATAGGAGTCGAGCAAGGAATGACTTGGATGCTGTGATTGAAAGGTCAAATGCAAAGTTTAACACATGGGAGGAGTCAAAAGATTCGCCTAAATCTCTATTTGTGTCATCATCAGCATTGGTGCCTGATAACTCACTTTATAAGATTGGGTTGTATGACGACACTGAAGGTCAAGAGATGACTTTAATGATGAAAAAATCGGAGGTGAATTTTGAAAAATGGGAGGACCAAGAATGATCTAATTTATAATTTATTACTGCGTTGGCAGCTGCATTGTACTCGCTGTCAGAGAGGTCATTAAGAGAGTCGTTTGAACCTCAACTTATGCCTCCACAGAAGTTGGTGTCTGAAAGTACGCTTCTTGAGATGGTGTTGCATAGGGAGGATAATGTATTAAAAGATAAAAAGGGTGTGAAGAATGATAGAGCTGAGCATTTGCCACGAACTGTCATAGAGCCTACCAAGGATGACACCCCTCTTAAGGACCCCTTTCCAGATGAGCAAGTGTTGAGTATAAACATGGTAGACAAGCTGTATGCATGGGAAGATCCGCGATTAAGAATTGAGTGTGAGGGGATATAGAATTATACGTATGAGGATGTTCGAGTTTACATAGCTCGGACAAGAGTACATAATGCTAAGCATGATCGACTTAAGTTCTTTGAGCCTGACCGAAAAAGATAGTGGTGTAATTCGAAACTGAAATTGTTTTCAGGTAAGATCCGGTTAAGATGGGACGAACCATTTACAGTTTAATCGGTTTACCCTCATGGAGAGGTAGGTTTGGAATGTGAGTGGTTAAAGAAGCGTGGTCATCGGCTAAAGATTTATGAGGAGATTGATCCGGGACCGGAAATTATGGCATATGTTAGTTTAATGGAGAGTGATGAATTGGTGGAGGGACCATTACATATGGTGTTGAAGGAGGATTTGTTGGACACATTACCTATACATGGGGTGAGGTTAGAATGTGACAGATGATGTACTTTATATGATGGTTATTGTTCTATATTTGATGTCATTGATAATACTAATTGTTCCCAGGTGAGAGCACTGAGGGAGTTACTTCCTGCATTTTGTCCTATGAGTAGGGGAAATGTTGCAGAGAGGAAGTGTGTTGGATAAACCTTTGAGTGGTCTTGTCATGCCTACGACGTTAAACATTGGTCATAGGCTGTGAAAGTTAGTTTTTAGCCTCGGTTTGTAGAATAGGATATCATTTAATTTCTGTAATTTAAATTCTTAGAGACGGTAGACCCTTAAGGCCAGGTCTTTATCTTTGTTTTTATTTTTATTATTTTCTTTTAATTTTTGTTTTATTCGTAAGATTGTAGGCCCTTAAGGCCAGATCATTTGAAAAAAAAGAGAGAACTTTTAATTCCTTGAAAAATTTGTATTGATTTTTTGGATATTTATGATGAAATTTCTTTTCCCTTGCTATGATTGGGTATTTATGTTTTGTTAATGATATCTATAGGTGATCCAAATCAAGTTTGGGGGAGGGTATTCATGCTTGGCTTTAGAATCCAGAATTAAGCTTCAAGGTTAACTGTATCTGTTATCCTATATTATTTTTAACCATGAGGACATGGTCTGATTTAAGTTTGGGGGTGAGGGTATAGTATTTCAAGGAATGAAAATTTTCGGGGAATTTTTTTTTTTGAAAATTTAAAATTTTGGGAGCAATTTTTTATTTTCACACATAAATGTTTTGCATTATAATTCGATTGAGTTTTTATATATGATGCATAAGTAGTATGTAATGTGATATTCCCATTCATGAGACTAATGATTAGATTGAGTTAGTTAAATGATGTGGTTTTACATGGGTGAGTGAATGAGTGAAATTGAAATTAAGAAAGATGATTTTGACCTATAAGCACAAGCATACATTCACTATGGTAAATAAGTTGATATTTGACTATGTAGTTGAAAAAATAATTTTGCCACAATAAAAGGAGATGGGGAGTTGTTTTGGTTGAAATAATAAATAAATAAATATATTCATTGAAAAAAATAAAATGCAAAAAGTAGTTTTTCGATCTGAGTAACCGGGCTTTGGTATCACCAATATCACTATTCGCATTTAAATGGGAGAAAAGTAATGAGCATAAATCACATGGAAGAAGTTCGGGCCCAGTTGGTCGGGACTAAAAATCCCCGCTGGAAAGTCTAGAGACTTAGAAAGTAAAAAGTGACGAAAAGTGGAATGATGGAAAGATATGTTTTTATTAAAAATGGCAAAGTTTGATCAATGAAGTAGAAGAAGAGAAACTGAAATATCATAGTCGAGTGTTCACAAAATCACGGAAGGTTGTCTAGATTTAGAGTAGAAAGTAGCAAAATCATTCACTATTAGTGAGAATCATTCATGACACGAAGCATGATATAATTGTTGTTTGGTAGTGAGTGGGAGTATTTGCATCCATGTTGTCTTTTATGTTATATCATGATTTAATTGAATGTGTGTGTAAATTGATGACTGTGTGATTAATAGAGAACTGAGATATTTGTAGGTACCATCACTGAAAACCTTCACGAGACTTCACTCGTCCACTAGGGGTAACCAAGGGGTTTAAAAGGCTTGTTACACGTGCTAAGTGTAATCGTCGACCCTCACGAAAGCAATGGAGTAGTGTAGATTAATATAGGATAGTTAGGATAAAAATCATCACAAGGTAGTTTTCTTGAGTTAATTGTTAAGGGACTAGCAATATGTAAGTTTGGGGTGTGATAGGTGCTTAAAAGTATCCATTTTAAGCTCCTATCTTACTGTTGTTATGTCTTTTCATTCCATTATTTGGTATTTTTATTGCGTTTGCGTGTTAAGGCATGTTTTAGGAGCTTAATGAACAAATGGAGTTAACTTCGGTGAATTAACTGAAGATTATGTTATTTCTATCCAAGAGGAGAGTTAAAGAGGCAGTCCGAGACAAATATGGCTCCCGGAGGGCAAAAACGGCATTTTCAAAAGCCGTCATCTTCAGCAAAAAGTATCGTGGGATTAAGATGGTCGTTTTGGTGCATTCATGGAGAAAAGTGATTTTCCACAAAATACCTATGCTTTTCCCTACACTTTCAGTTTAAAAAAGTGGCTTGCTACCCTTGAAGCGTAGGTGCGGAATGCTACAGTGTTTTTAGCACAAACTTTCAGTCAACTTCGGTGCTCATATCTCGGTCAAAATAGGTCTAAATTGGTTTATTATTGTGCCTATCATCAAGCGTTTGAAGTCAGATTTCCAACGATATATTACATGCCTCCATAGAATGTGTGTAGCTCCAGAAATGATCAAAAGAGTGAGAGGTGTCCTACAGGAAAAACTAGAAATTTCAGATTCGGGCTGAAATCCTATTTTGATCCGGATTGATCCGTTTTAACCCGGATGAATTTAAGTTCGACCCCAACACCTCTATACATGTAATATACACATATTATACATCAGATATTAGGGTTTTGCTTGGTTGGGTATTAAATTACCAAAAAAGGTAATCATATTCTCCAAGTTAGGGTTTCCCTTAGCTTTGCCTATAAATATCAAGCTTTGCTACAGAATTTTGGGACTCCTCTGTAGTCTCCTTTTACTATGAGCAACTAATTCGGTATCTAGAAAACCCTAGCCAAGTAATGTTGTTCTTTCATTGTTTTCAATTGTAACGAGGGGAAACTGTTGACCATACTGTGATGATTGTAGTAGTTAATAGACCGTTCTGATTTGCAATATAAAATTATATGTTGTTCTAAATTCTTGTCTTAGATAGAATGAATGTATTATTTTGTACAACTATGATTATTCAATATGAGCAGAAACTTAGATGCTTAAATATGGTTTTCTACAAAATGGTGGTAATGAAACTTGAAACCCTAGGTTGATACAAGTCGTGCCTTGGCGATTTAATATATATATGCTTTAGTTTATTTTCATGCATTAGGAGTAGATTAGAGTAGCATAATTGACATGTAATAGTTAGGTCAGTCATGAGATAGGTTGTCACGATCCGGTTGATGATACTTCTTTTTGGGATTGTATTTAGCTATTTGTGGTACGACCTGATTCACAGTTATGGATCACCCTCTTACAGTTGATACAATGAGGAACTATATTATGCGGTTAGTGGTGGACTGATGAAAACCCTAGTTTTGTCTCTCATCTGAATCACAACCAATTTAATTTACTTTTTAGATAATTTTTGTTAAAATAGATAATTTTGTATTTGACCACCCAAAAGAAATAATTTTTAGAAATATAATTAAGTGTTTTTGAATTGCTAAAGTGAACAATCTTAGTCTCCGTGTGATCGATAACCTTTACTCACGTCGTTTGCTATTCTATAATTGATATGTGCGCTTGCGTAGGGTAAAACTTAGAGTCGTTAATGTGTTGTTTTTAACCACATATTTTTATACACCTGACATCCCATCATGGAGCATGATGTTGTAAGAGATACCATGGCATTGTTTGGAGAGAAATTAGAGAGAATTGAAAAGTTTATGCAGTGAAGTCATTCCCCTCCGAGAGAAACGTTTGAAGTAGAAGCTGAGTACTCTCAAAATTAGTGTTAGGAGATAATGGCTGCTGATGCCAATGCATCGTGGAACTATTCTAATAATGCTCATTTCACCAATTCACACACCTCAAATGATAGAAATCATCCACTCCTATCATATAAATCTACAAATATGGAGAATCCACAATCAAGGTCCCAACAAGGACAATAATCGAATCAACAACCAAGGTTCACAGACAGACAACTGTTATATAAACCACAACCAAGGTTCATTGAGAGACAACAATCATACAACCAACAACCAAGGTTCCAACAGAGTCAACAATCATTTGACTCATAACCAACAATCATGGCTTGAAATTCTCAGTCCAATTACCAATCCAGAACATCCAATAATTTCCAAGCTCTCCAATCATTCAATTATTCCCAAGATCTTCAACCATTCAATAATAATCAGGTTGTGCAACCATATAACTACCAAACCCAGCCTCAAAGAAGCTAAATTCCTCTACCCAGTTTCCAGACTAATAGGTTAGAGCAGGTTATACTAGACATTCATAATAAGCTAGACATTCATACCCAATCATTGACGCAACTGCACATGCAAATGGGCCAAATAACTAATGAGATGAATGTAAGAGAACCAGGAAGATTGCCTAGTCAGCCTGTCGTTAACCCAAGGCCATAACAAGCACCGGAGCTTGGATCATTTATCAATGAACCTAATGAAATGGTTTAAGCAATCACAACTCTGAGAAGTGAAAAGGAAGTGGATAGTAGAGTTGAGGAGGAACATGAAGAGAGGTTGCAGGAAAAAAAGGAAGCCGAACTAGCATAAAGGAAGGAAGCTGAAGAAGAACAAAGAAAGGAGGCTGAAAGAGTCCAGATGGGTCAACCATCAATGGAAGACAATATCGATCATACATTACTTGAAGAGCCAGACATGGCAAGTTACGAGAAGGCAACACCATTTCCTCAGTGTCTTAGAGAGCCGACCAAGTATGGGAAGCTGAAAGAATCTGATATGTTTGAAACATTCAGATAAATCAAGATTAATTTACCTCTCTTAGATGTAATCACCCAGATACTGCCTTATGGTAAGTTTTTCAAGGTTCTTTGCACCTAGAAGCAAAAGAGCAGAGCGAAGAATCCAATAAAAATACTATTGACTAAGCAAGTGAGTTCATTGCTTTTAAGCGATACTCCACCTAAGAGGAAAGATCTCGGTGTTCCCACTATTCCATGTGTTATATATGACCATGAAATTGGTAGAGCTCTTCTTGATCTAGGTGCGAGTAGTAACTTGTTTCCTTATTTAGTCTACCAACAGCTAGGGTTGGGTGAGCTCAGTCCCACTGAGATTGTACTTTAATTTGCTGATTGATCAGTCAAGCAGGCAAGAAGAGTTCTTGAAGATGTCATTGTTCAAGCGGACAAGTTTTATTTTTTGGTTAATTTTGTAGTCTTGGATACAGAACATGTCCTTGACTCAAAGAAACACATTTCGATGATATTAGGAAGACCATTCTTGGCCACGACAATTGCATGCATCAACTGCAGAACCAGAGCCATGGATCTGACTTTTGGAAATTTGAAGGTTATGATGAATGTGTTCGAAGGAAGCCACCAATTGCTTGAATCGGAGGAATGTTTTCAGATTAATGAGTGCGATGAACTGGATGATATCATAGCAAATTTTGCAACTCAAATCCTGGAGAAGGATAAACTAGAATCATTTATGACTATAGAATGGCCGGATGAGGAAGTTGCTGATTGGGAGTCACATTGGAAGCTGCAAAATGAAGAGTTGGATGAGATGGAGACTGTATTATACACTCAACCATGGTGGGAGCCGGTTGAACCAATTCCGATAGTTTCAAATGCTCCACCAATTCCATCCTTAACTACTCCTATCGTGGAACTTAAGGAACATCCTGAAAAGCTGAAATATGTGTTTTTTGGGACCCGATGAGACTCTTCCGGTGATTATCTCTTCAAAACTGACAGAAAAATAGGAATCAAGTCTGGTCAAAGTCTTGAGTGAGAACAAAGAGGCAATAGGATGGAGTGTTGCTGACTTGAAAGACATAGACCCCTCGATTTGCATGCATCACATACATCTTGAGAAGGATGCAAAGCTATCAAGAGAAATGCAACGAAGGTTGAATCCAAATATGAAACAGGTGGTGATGAAAAAAGTGGTGAAATTACTAGATATGGGTATCATCTACCCCATTTCTGATAGCACATGGGTAAGTCCAACTCAGGTGGTGCCGAAGAAGTCAGGCATCACAGTGGTGCCAAACTCAAAAGGTGAGCTAATTCCACAACACATGACCACAGGATGGCGTGAGTGTATTGATTACAGGAAGCTCAACTTGAACACCAGGAAGGATTATTTCCCTTTGTCGTTCATCGATCAAATCCTGGAGAGGTTAACCGGGTAGAGCTATTATCGCTTTCTGGATAGATATTCCGGCTACAACCAAGTGGCGATTGATCCCGTTGATTAGAAGAAAACCACTTTTACTTGTTCGTATGACACTTTCGTGTATAGATGGATGCCTTTCGGTTTATGTAATACGCCAGCAACATTCCAAAGGTGTATGATGTTTATCTTCTCTGACATGGCAGAGAAATTTCTTGAAGTGTTCATGGATTACTTCTTAGTTTTTGGGGAAACCTTTGAAGACTGTTTAAAACATCTAGAACTGGTGCTTAAGAGATGCAAGGAAACGAATCTGATCCTAAGTTGGGAAAATAGTCATTTTATAGTTCAAGAGGGGATAGTACTGGGCCATATTGTATCAAAGCGAGGGATAGAGATAGATAAATAAAAATTTCAATTGATTTCAAAATTGCCTCCTCCCATATCTATTAAGCAGATACGTTCTTTTTTTGGGCCATGCCGGGTTTTACCGAAGGTTTATTAAAGATTTTAGCAAAATCGTTTGGCCGTTATGCAACTTATTGGCTAAGGATGTGACCTTCATATTTGATGAAGATTGTCTTCATGCCTTTGAGGAGCTGCGTACTCAATTCTCAACAACCCCAATTATTCGTCCGCCAGATTGGTCTCTACCATTTGAGCTCATGTGTGATGCTTTTGACTATGCCATAGGAGCTGTGTTGGGTCACAGAAAAGATAATCTGCCATATGCGATTTACTATACCAATATGACTCTGAATGAAGCTCAGATGAACTATACAACTATCGAGAAGGAGTTGCTGATAGTTGTCTTTGCCTTGGATAAATTCCGATTATATCTATTGGGCGCTAAGGTTGTTGTTTACTTGGATCATGCCGCATTGAGGCATTTGCTAACCAAGAAGGACTCTAAACCGAGACTGATTTGGTGGATTCTGCTGTTGCAAGAATTTGACATGGAAATCAAAGACAATAAGGGTTCGGAGAATGTTGTTGCGGATCATTTGTCGAGGATTATAGTTGAGTCCATAAAGGAAACTACTCCTCTTAAGGATTCATTCCCGGATGAACATCTGTTCAATGTGGCTGTTGTGGAATAAACACCATGGTATGCTGACATTGTCAATTATAAAGCCACAGGTCGAATTCCAAAAGGATGGTCCAAGAATAAAAGGGACCGATTCTTCAGCCAAGTCAAATTTTATATCTGGGATAATCTACGGCTATATAAGTATTGCCCTGATCAGATTATCAGAAAATGTGTCCCAAAGAGTGAGGTGGAAAACATATTGACATTTTGTCACACGCTGGAGTGTGGAAGGCATTTGGGGCATTTGGGAGCTCAGAAGATAACTCACAAGGTGCTGCAGAGTGGATTTTACTAGCCTTCTATATTCAAAGATGCTTTCGAGTATTGCAAAGCATGCTTACGATGCCAAAAGTTGGGATCCATATCTCGATGAGACATGATGCCTCTAACCCCAATTCTGATTGTGGAATTATTTGATGTATGGGATATTGATTTCATGGGACCATTTCCGAAAACAGATAAGAAGGAGTACATACTTGTGGGGATTGATTATGTTTCGAAGTGGGTAGAAGCTATAGCCACCAAATGTGCTAACCATGATGTGGTGGAAGAGTTTATGAAATCAAACATTTTCTCAAGATTTGGTATACCACGAGTGTTGATTAGTGATGGTGGAAGCCATTTTGATAATCAGTTTCTTCCTGTTTTATGTGAGAAGTACGGTGTCACTCATAGAATTGGTACGCCTTATCACCCCTAATCACAAGGGCAAGTGGAGGTTTCAAATAGGGAGATTAAAAATATCTTGGAAAAGATTATGCGTCCTGATTTAAAGGATTGGCTAAGAAGGCTAAATGATGCACTTTGGGCGTAGAGGATTGCGTTTAAGATGCCAATTGGTATGACACTGTATAGACTGGTATATGGTAAAGCGTGTCATCTCCCCATAGAGCTGGTACACCGAGCATACTGGGTTGTTCGAAGATTGAATTTTGATATAAAGAAAGCTAGTGCACAGAGGAAACTCCAACTTCAGGAGCTTGAGGAGTTGATAAATAATGAATATGAAAACTCTCGGATTTATAAGGCTGGAACAAAAGTGTTTCATGATAAGCATATTAGAAAAAACATTTTTGAGCCTGACTAGAAGGTTTGGCTGTTTAATTCGAGACTCAAGTTGTTTCCTGGTAAGCTTTAATCGAGATGGGATGGTCCATACAAGATTACAAAGGTTTTCCCCCATGGAGCCGTGGAGCTCGATGATCTTGACACTGGAATTTTTTTTATTGTCAATGGGCAAAGATTGAAGCACTACATAGAGGTTCAACCAGTTGAGTGTGTGCTAGAAATGATTGATCTAACTGAACCACCACCCGAGCTGGATAAGTTTGATCTGGAGTATTGAGAGGCAGCACGTCGCACCAATGATGTTAAATATTGGTACTAGGTGATTGAGAGTAGCTTTTGATCCTAGTTTGTACTTGTAGATGGTAATTTAGTCATTTCTATATTTAATATCGAGTCTATAAAATCGAGTAGCGAAACCATCGGCATCTAAGTAGGAAGGGAAAATTGAGCCAATATGATAGATAAGGGTGTGTAGGAAGCTTTGAGAGTGCATAGGGTTGAAGATGATATTTGAATACGAAGAAAATAATTTTGGGCCATGTGGACCTATGATTCAAGCGTAGGCCCAACTACGCTTCAAGCGTAGCGATGGGCCTGTTATAAAACAGACCTGTTATGCTATTACCCCCATTTTTATTTCAAACTCCTCTCTTTCCCTCATTTCTCTATCGATTCTCCCATGGTTTGTTTCTACCATCTACTCATCCGATTCCTCATCATTCCTTTATAATGGATCATCAGATTCATTAGTGAGTTGTCTGGATTCGCGTGAAGAACTCAAAAAGTCTCCAAATATCAATTTTGGGAAAATCATCGTTTCTCTCGATTCGGTGAGTTTTGTTCCATTATTTTGATTTCACATGACTTATTTAAATATTCTAAATTAGTATTGACAAACGAGTCCAATCAAAATCGTGTTTTGATTCATTTTCCAAAAAGTTGAGTTTTTCAATTTCGAAAGTGGGTTGAATATTGAATTTTTGGGATGAAGACTTGTTTAATTGTCATATTGGATATATTTTGATATAGTTTGAGTTTGATTCGGTGTCTGGGACATTATCACTTACTTTTCAAAAATTCCATATTATAGGCATGGCTAGAGTGAAGGGTGCGACGAGGTGAGTGGCCAAGGCGGCCAGATCAGTAGAGCGAGATGTTCGGTAGAGGTTGAGATCATCATCTCCCGACTGAGAACCTATTTGTCACCAGAGTATGCGTGACTCGAGACCACAGTATTTTGACTCGGCATCATCATTTTTGAGGCAGAGGTGCCAGAGTCCACCACACGGGGCTGTGATCTTTACCTACCCTATGGGAGGCTTACAGTAGGGCTAATTGTCCCACTCATACCATCACTGCCACCTGTGCCTGAGCTGCAGGCTGTGCAGATAGATGAGGATATCGAGAATGATAGTGGTGCATAGGAGAATGATGTTGATCAGGAAGATGATGCTGGTCATCCGGATGAGAGGGTACCTGAGCCACCAGTTGAGGGTGACCCCGGTGTTCTGACTACTTTTCTACTAGTCCCCCGGACAGCTTTGGTTGAGGATTTGCTAGACCGGGCGATCTGGAAGAAGTATCAGCAATAGCGTACCTATTTGGTGGCTATGTTTGAGAGGCTACAACCAGTACCTGCCTGGACGATAGGCCTACTGAGGGCCAACGCTTACTACCTATTCTTGCCCCAGCCACCCCGTATATTTGTGAGGACATGATCTGGGAGTTTTGGCTACACATGCAACATTACAGCAGGGGGACGAGACTACTGACAGTGGTCCAAGGTATTGAGATTGAGATTACACCCCAGTCTATTGTTGTGGCATGGGGTAGTCCTGAAGAGTGTCCGCCTGAGTTAGCGGCCGAGTTCTCACCTATGCTAGAGGCACTCCCTTCTATTACCGACCTTGTTATACTTCAGACTGTAGGGGAGTGGGCTGATGGACGGAGGAACTGCATGAAGAATACAAAGTTTTAGGATGTGATAGTCCGTTCACAGATTCTTTTGCACAGCCACGTGACTATGTGCTATGCACCATTTCCGGCCCTTTACTATACTTTCGAGTTCGAGCGGTGGATTTCTATTCCACAGATTTTATGGAGGGGTTTGTATGCACATTACATCCACTTGCATAAGGAGTCCAAAGATCAGCAACGTTTATTCAAGGTTTGATTCCCGTGCTTAGTGATGAAGTTGATGTTTGATGCCGGGATTGAGATGGATATGGGTGAGCCGAATCGATTCAAGAATGTGTCTCCGTATTCCAGAGGGATGTGGACAGGTGTCTGTACTCGGTTACATGGGGATGATGTTATGGCACATAGACTGGGGTTTGGTCTATTACTAGGCCAGGATGCACAGGCCAATGATGCCGGTCAGGCTAATGCAGGTATGGCTCAGGATGCTCATGTTGCTGATGACGACACTGCCATGCCACAGATGCCGGCAGTTGAGGAGGAGGTTATTATGCCATAGACGCCTGCGAGTGGTACCATCACATTGTCTCAAGCTTAGTTTGATGCTCTTATGGCACATATACAAGGATTAGAGTAGAAGCTGGAGCAGAGATTTAATCAGGAGAGACAGGCCCGTTGGCAAGATCATAGGCAATTATGCCATAGGGTTGATAGCATGAGGCAGCATTTGGGTGTATGTCTTCCACCTACACCACCGCCCTCGAATGATGAGGCTTAGTGTAGTCTTGGTTTAGATTTTTGTTTTATTTTTGGTACATTAGAGATAAATCATGGAGCGGATACACTTTGTGATAGGGTACTTCATGTGACCGCTTTAACGATCGTTCTCTGCATGATTTTGATATTTTCTTATTTTATAAAATGGCAGTTGTGATGATCAGTTGTATCACGTTTGTTGTGTCCCCAAATTTTTATGCTTATATTTAGTGTGCAGATGTTTTTGAATTCTATCCAGTTTTTAATCGCACTATGTGGACATTTATGCATTTTAAGTTTGGGGGTGCATGTGTTTTATAAATATATGAATTGATTGGAAGTAGGCCATTTGAAAAATAATAATTTTAAGCCAAGCCTACGCTTGGAGCGTAGCCTACGCTTGAACACGAGGGTGATTTTGCAAAAGTAAAATTTTTACCCGTTTGCGGGGTGTTTTGGCCTGGTTTGTATATGTATTTGTATAAGGATTTGTTTAAAGTATTTTTAGGATTTTTTGTAGAGGTTTTAGAGTAATCCTAGTCTGACAAGGAAGTGGAATGAAATACAAGTTGGAGTTGGATCATGAGTTGTTTCCACTTTCCTATTCAGATAAGAGTTTCCAATCCTTTTCCTTTTTGATACTAAGGCATCCATCTATAAATACACCCATAAAATAGACACAATTCACAATTCACAATAGTTGGGCAATATAGTTAGATTTTCTCATTCTATTCTTTCTTCTTCTTCTTTCTATCCAGTGAGTGTAAGGATGGATGGTAATAATGAGAATTATTCTGATCCAGAGGAGTTAATTGAGGATGAAGAACCGTATGTAGAGGCCGAAAGTTCAAGTAATGAAGCAACAAGTTGGAAAGAAAGAAGAGCCACACCGAAATCATTTCTGAAGTATAGGCTGTAATTTGAAGAAGTGTTTCATCCGGAGAGGATGAACCGAGTTTTAACTGCACTCGGGAGGAAAATCCTTAAGGAATAAGAATTGTAAAGTTTAGAGCAACCGACGGGAGAAAAGGTGTATCCGGGCTTGGTTCGACGATTCTATCAAAACATGATGATTACCGAACTGCCAGGATTTGAGGTTATGTCAGCTAAAGTGACTCGGTGGAGTGCTCCGATAGTGATAGGAAAGAGAAGTATTGCCGATGCGTGGAATATACCGTTTGGTAGTCCGAGACACTTGGAAGGCAAACTAAAGAAGTACCCTCCGGTATGGCCCCATACAGATGAGGAGATGGTGAGAGAATTGTGTGCTATGTCAGATCCAGGAGATAAGACATGTGAAAATTAGTGGTTGAAGTCGGATATGCTTTATTTGGATTGTGAGGGAACATACGATGCTTAGAACATTGTATGCCTTAACTCATGGGTATAGAGTGTGTATTCCGACGGTGATAATGGTTGAGATATCGATTGCTCGAGCAGTTATGAGTAGAGAATGGGCTGGTGTAGATGAATTTGAACATTATCTTCCATACCTGTTTCTATTCTTAAAGATCATTGCAGAGCAATTGGGTGATAGGATAGAAGAGCTGGATAAGAGGCGATGGACAATTATGAAGATATATCCAGAAGAGGACCTTGCTAAATTGAAAGAGACAGCAGACGTTCGGATATGGTTAAAGAGTGCCATGGCTAGTGATGAAGAAAATGAGGAGGATGTATACTAAGTTGGGCTAGGTTTAGAATTAGGGTTTGATTTGTTTTATTGTGTTTTGTTTTATTTTGATTTTTTTTAGTGATGGTAGACCCTTAGGGTCACGTCTTTGTCTTTATCTTTGCTTTTATTTTTATTTTTATTTTTATTTTATTTTATTTTTATTTTTATAGGATTGTAGGCCCTTAAGGCCAAATCATTTGAAAAAAAACCAAATAAAAAATATATATAAATAAATAAATAAAAATAGAATTTTTAATTCCTTGAAAAATTTGTGTGAAATTCTGGATATTTTTGAATTTTTTTTCCCTTACTATGATTGTGGGTATTTGTGCTTTGTTGCATATATTTATAGGTGATCCAAATCAAGTTTGGGGGAGGGGATTCATGCTTTGCTTTGGAATCCAGAAGTGAACTTCAAGGGTAATTATATTCATTCCCATGTATTCTTTTTGACCATGAGGACATGGTCTCATTTAAGTTTGGGGGTGAGGGTATAGGATTACGAGGAAGGAAATTTTTGGAAATATTTGAAAATTTAAAATTTTTGGAGCAATTCTTTGTTTTCACGGATGATTGATTTGCATTACAATTTGATAAGTTCATGTTTATGATGTATGATTAGTATGTGATGTGATATTCCCATTCATGAGAGTAATGATTAGATATAGTTAGTGGAGTGATGTAGTTTTACATGGGTGAGTGAATTGGTGAAATTGAAATCCAGAAGGATGACTTTGACCTATAAGCACAATCACACATTCACTATGAGAAATATGTTGATCTTTGACTATGTAGTTGAAAAAATAATTTTGCCATAATGAAAGGGGAGAAGGGGAGATGTTATGATTGAAATGGAGAAAATTGAAAAAAAAATATTTTGAGAAAATAAAATGTGAAAAGTAGTTCTTCGATCTGAGTAACCAGACATTGGTATCACCAATATCATTGTTCCTGTAAAAAGGGGAGAAGATTGATGAGCATATATCCCATGGAAGAAGCTCAGGCCCAGTTGGTCGGGACTAAAAAATCCCCGCTGGAAAGTCTGGAGACTTAGGAAGACAAAAAGGGATAAAAGTGGAATGATGGAAGGATATATTTTTATAAACAAAAATGGCAAAAATTTGATCAATGAAGTAGGAGAAGAGAAATTAAAATATCATATTCGAATGTTCACAAGATCATGGAAGGTTGTTTTGATTGAGAGTAGAAAGTAACGAAATCATTCACTTTAATGGGAACCATTCATGACACGAAGCTCGATATAATTATTGTTCGGTAATGAGAAGGAGTATTTGCATTCATGTTATCTTTCGCATTATATCATGACTTAATTGAACTTGTGTGTGGATTCATGACTGCGTGATTATAGAGAATTGAGATGTTTATAGGTACCATCACTGGGAACCTTCACGAGACTTCACTCGTCCACTAGGGGTAACCTAGGGGTTTAAAAGGCTTGTTACACATGCTAAGTGTAATCGTCGACCCTCACGAAAGTAAGGGAGTATGTTAGATTAGTTAGAGTAGATAGATTAGAAATCATCACAAGAAAGTTCCCTGAGTTTATTGCTAAGAGACTAGCAATATATAAGTTTGAGGGTGTGATAGGTGTCAAATATAAGACATTTTGACCCCTTAACTCAATATTGTTACATCATTTCATTCTATTATTTGGTATTTTTATGTTGTTTGTGTGTTAAAGCATGTTTTAGGAGCTTAACGAAGAAATGGAATTAATTTCGGTGAATTAATTGAAGTGCATGTTATTTCTATTCAAAGAGGCAGTTCGAGACAAAAATTACTCCCGGAGGGCAAAAACGGCATTTTCAGAAGCCGACATCTTCAGCAAAAAGTATCGTGGGTTTAAGATGGTCGTTTAGGTGTATTTACAAAGAAAAGTGGTTTTGAAGAAAACACCTATGCTTGTGCCTACTCTTTCAGTTTCAAAAAGTGGCTGGAAATCACATTTTTACACTTACACCTACGCTTGGGATATACGCTTGGACCTACATTTGAAGCGTAGGACAGGTACACTTGAAGTGTATATGCGACAAGTTTTTGTGAAGTTTTGATGGTTTTTGCCTGTTGTACCCCCGTTCGATTTGAAGACATGCATGTGACTTCAGACTTCTGTATATATGTATATACACTTATATATATATCTGATTTTAGGGTTTACATGAGGATGAGAGTGAAAATATTGTAAAGGACATCTCTATACCATTGCTTATATATACACGATCATATATATGTGTTGTGGTTATTTTTGGTTTAGAAGTTTAAAGGCGTTCGTTCATTAAGAGGATGGCTGGTTCATGCATTGAGTTTTCTCACGTTCATAATTACTGCTATTGAAAGCCATATTTAGACCTAGAGATCCAGAGAAGAAAACCATGGAGATCATTTATACATCACCGATGCAGTCACCTTTCACCATGGCCAACTAACTTGGTATCTAGGGTTTTCTAGCAAAACCCTAGCCAAGTAATGTAGTTCTTTCATTGTTTTCAATTGTAACGAGGGAAAACTAATGACAATACTGTGATGATTGTAGTAGTTAAGAGACTGTACTGATTTGCAATATAAAATTATATGTTTGTTTTAAATTCTTGTCTTAGATGGAATGAATGTATTATTTTGCACAATTATGATTATTCACAATGGGCTGGAACTCGGATGCTTAATTATGGTTTTCTACACAATGGTGGTAATGAAACTTGAAACCCGAGGTTGACACAGGCCATGCCTTGGCGATTTAATATAGACCTGCTTTAGTTTATTTTCATGCATTAGGAGTATATTAGAGTAATATAATTGACATGCACTAGTTAGGTCATTCATGAGATGGGTTGTCGCAATCCGGTTGATGGTACTCCTTTTTGGGGTCGTATTTAGCTATTTGCGGTACAACCTGATTCACAGTTATGGATCGCCCTCTTACAGTTGAAACAGTGAGGAACTATATTATGCGGTTAATGATGGAGCGATGAAAACCCTAGTTTTCTCTCTCATCTGAATCACAACCAATTTACTTTGCTTTCTAGATAATTTTAGTTAAAGTAGATAATTTGGTCTTTGACCACCCAAACAAACCATTTTCAAAAACTATAATTCAATGTTTTTGAACTGCTTAAATAAACAATCTTAGTCTCTATGGGATCGATATCACTTACATAAGCGATTGCTATTTTACAATCGATATGTGCGCTTGCGTAGAGTAAAACCTAGCGATGTCATAAAAGACTATTTTTATCCCCACTAGATAGACATCAGCATCTAGTGTCATTTTAGGTTATTTTTCCGGTGACTCGATTTATTTAGAGGAGGTTAATGGCATGTTTGGTTAGTAGGTTTTGCTTTTTGGACCATTGGTATTTTGGTTAGGTTATTGAGCCTTGTTGGTGTATGACTAGTATTAGGCTGTTGGGCCTTCAAACCATTTAAAGCTAGGCCCAACCCCTTATTTGGTCAAATGGGGCCCGGTTTAGCATTTGTCCCATACCACAATTAGTATCTCTCTTCAATATTACACTCACTACCTTTATAAATGTGTATATATATATATATATATTAAAGTGAAGGAAAGAGGAAAATGAATCAATAAAGTGTGAGACACAAACCCACACTTCTTTTGGGCCCGGTTTGGCTATGTGTAGTATGAGGGAGGACCACGGGTGCACAATGTTGGTTTCGAAAACCAAACTGAAATCGAAATCGAACCGTTATTTTTGATTTCTTAAAAATGAAAACTATAATCAAACCGTTAGTAAAATAATTCAAACCAAACCAAACCATGTTTTTCGATTCGGTTTCGATTTTTATATAAAATATTATATCAATAACATTTTCTATATATATTTAAGGAAATAATATTTTCTGTTAAAATTTATAAATAACATTTTCAATAATATTTTCTAGATATTTAAAAATTTATAAATGAAAATTTCATTACTACTATTATCTTTTAATAAAACCAAAAGTTTTGATAAGAATAGATTAACAAGTTTATTTTCATCTCTATTTATTCATCTATCTGTAATCATTATTCTTGTAGTTGTATCTCTTTAAATCATAAAAGGTGGGTCAACCTATGCACAATCTTCACTTCTGAAAGGTCTCTATATATGTTGGAAATTTACTCTTTTTCCCTATTACACTTGATTTCGGTTTTAGTTCTTGTTACATCAATATATTTTATGGAGTTAGTAAGATTTGAAAAAAGGTAATTTAACTTCTCTATATTTGGTTTATTTTTTTATATCAAATTACAATCATACTCTCTCAAAGTCTCACAAGTTGTCTAATATAATCATATAGATAATACATATATAATATAATATATAATATATTATAAAACCGCTTTGGTTCGATTTTTGGAGGGTAAAAACCAAATCCGAACCAAAAATTTTGGTTTTTAAATTTTGAAAATCGTAACCGAATCGAATCATTTTAAAACCGAACAGAACCGCCATTTTCGGCTCGACTCGGTTCGATTTTTTCAATTTTTCGATTTTGTGTGCAGCCCTGGTGAGGACTTAAGGTTTCTCTCCTCTACTCAATTGTAACACCCCACTCCAACACTTGGTATTATATTGTCCGCTTTGGGCCCAACTTGCATAATTTTGCTCTTGGGCTCCTCCCAAAAGGCCTTATACCATTTGGAGATAACACTGCATATATAAGCACATCCCCAGACCTCTACCCGGGCGATGTGGGACATCACAATCACTCCCCATTGGGACCCAGCATCCTTGCTGGCGACCCACAGATGATGTGCATGCTCCCACACTTAATTCCGGGCGGGCTCTGGCTTTGATACCAATTGTAACACCCCACTCCAACACTTGGTACGATATTGTCTGCTTTGGGCCCAACTCACACGGATTTTCTCTTGGGCTCCTCCCAAAAGGCCTCATACCAATTGGAGACAACACTGCACATATAAGCACATCCCCAGACCTCTACCTGGGCGTTGTGGGACATCACAATCACCCCCCCTTGGGACCCAGCGTCCTCGCTGGCGACCCACGGATGATGTGCATGCCCCCACACTTAATTCCGGCTGGGCTCGTGCTCTGATATCAATTGTAACACTCCACTCCAACACTTGGTACGATATTGTCCGCTTTGGGCCCAGCCCGCACGGTTTTGCTCTTGGGCTCCTCCAAAAAGGCCTCATACTAATTGGAGACAACATTGCACATATAAGCACATCCCAGACCTCTACCCAGGCGATGTGGGACATCACATCAATTAAATTGACAATTGTCTTTTGTCCTACCACACACCATTATTACATACATTTGCTTAAGGAATTATTTTACAAAGTGATCGGTGTCTTAGGTTGGTTAAAAATATGATTAAAAATAAGACTATAATGATCTAGTTTTACCTATCACAAGTGCACGAGTCATATTATAGTATAGTATGGCTTGAGACAAGTTATCGAACCCAAAGGACTATTTCGTACTCTAAACTCTAATCAAATAATATTCTTGAACCGTAAAAATATTTTGATTTGGATTTTAATATTAAACTAATAAAATAAATAACTAAACTAAATAAAACAAGTAAAGATAAATTGAGAAAATTTAATAGAGAAAAAGTCTAGGGCGTATCTAGCTGCCACTAGCTTCGTAATATAAACGTTCTATCCATCCTATTATAAAAGGGAGATATAACTCTCGTGAATCAGACTAGTATTGCTACAAGCTAGTACTGCTACATTCAATTGGATTCAGCCACAAACCATCTTCAGAATGAGTGTGATTAGTTCATGTGATTACTCTACTATACTCCTACGGTGCATTAAATTAAAACATGCCTATTTCACATCTCTTTAGCATGGTTTGTCCAAATCAAGACTTCTTGTTTTACGAACCATTATGTAGAAAACTAAAATTTAACATTCGGAGTTCTAGCTCGTAGTGGTTAAGCATAGTTGGACAAAGTTAAGCATTACATCAATCTAAGACATGAAATAGAATAAATGCAAAACTTTTATAAAATTCTAGTGCGTTCTCTCATCTACATAATCATCAAGATAGTATTATTTAACTTCCCCTTTTATAATAGAAATAAATAAAGCATACTCTACATTACTTGGGCTAGGGTTTGCTAGAAACCCTAGATACCATTTAGTTGCCCATGTCTGTCGGATATCGCATCGTTGATGGTGAACTCGATTCCATGGACCTTTGGTGTTTTTCTCTATTTTCTATTGGTCTTCTCCTCTTTGTCGCTCTCCAGATGTGTTCTTCTACGCACTAATTTTTGTCGAGAAAATAACCCTTTCTATTATGATGTACGTAGTCTTTTATAGATAAACAAGTCACACTCCTAAATAATTTGGGAGATCTAATTAAAAATAAACCTAATTACTAAAACTAACCTAAAAATAAATTTTCTCTAAAAAATCCAAAATAATTGTAGAATAATACTAATTAATAAATAATACTATATCTAAAATCTCATCCAAATTGGACTTTATATAGGTCACCAATAAAAATCACGAAATCTTCAGCAGGCTTTCTAACAGTCATAAGATCGTGTATTTGACGCCTTAAACGATGGGTTTTGGCCCAAAATCTTCTGGGCCCACTATTTATAGTGGGTCTTGTTTATTAGCCCGTTTCAACTCGAAAAACTATCACTTCTTGCTAAATTTGGACATTAGGACAGTTATATGTGAAAACTGCAGACTCGGTCTGTCTGCATGCGATTCAGCCATTTTATTCAGTTCCTTGGCAATCTTGGCTCTTGAATGGTCTTGAGCCGACATTTTAGTTAATTCACCAAAATTAACTCATTTTTCTCATAATACCCCTGAAACACGCTAAACAAGACAAACCGTATAAAAATACCAAGATAGTAGAATGTGTAGACTAACAACACTGAGTTAAGGGTCTAGAATGTGTAACATTCAACTTCTATCACAAACAAAAAAAATAAAATCAATTGAAAAGAAAAGAAAACAAGCATGTCTAAACCATACACACTGTCAGAATTAGAAGAAGTGAGGAACTCTGCTCCGTTTCGAGTTCATAATATTGTGTTCTTAGCTTCCCCCATCAATTACCGACCTCTTCGAGTGTTTCCCCACGTCCGTGACTTCGTTTTGGTAGTGAAAATGTTGAGAATTTTTGGTTTTTCATTATTTTAATTCGGTTTCTCTATCCTCTTTTCATCTAGAAAACATCCATGGTTTCTAATGATTTTCTAGTATGTGGTAGTGGAGGATGAGAGCTTTCCGTTGGCGTGTTCTGCTTGCCGATCGGCACACTTTTTTTTGGTGACCCTAATGAGACTAGAATATTCGTTATACTGGGCATTAATTAACCCATTATTAGTTTCTTTATTTTATTAATTTTATATTTTTATCCAAGTTACGTGTTTAAGCATGTTACAGGGGCTTTAATGCGAATATGAGTTAATTCCAGGATTTTAACAAAAATGCCTGATCTAGAATGACACTTAGAAGAATAAAAACACTCAATTCAGAGTAAGATACAAGTCAACCAAGCATAAATCCAAAATATTAAAATTCAGGAGCCATCAATCGATCGGTGAGTTTCTCGATCGATCAGAAGCGCCGACATTGGGATTCGGGCAAAGAGAGACTGTTGTATTCTGGCTCCTTGTGCAAGTACAATGAATGACAGATTGGTAAAATCACAGCTATTACTTGGTCCCCACACCAAGTCACCTTGGAGTGCAAGCAAAGACATGCCATAACTACACCAACTTTTATCTATAAATATGTGAAGATTTCATGAAGAAAGGGGAGTCTGATCATTCAGAATATTCAAGTCATCTTAACAATATACAAATTCTCTCTCCAGAGAGAATATTCCTCTCAAGAACTCAAGAGACCAACCAACCAATCATGGAGATGATTTCTATATCATTGATGCAGTCTTCTCCATCTATGAGCGACTAAGTCAGTATCTAGGGTTTCCAACGAAACCCTACCCGAGTAATGTAGAACTTCTATTATTTTTATTGGAAAGAGGGGAAGCTAAATAACACTTATATGATGATTATGTATTGAGAGAACGAACATATTACCTAAATAATATTCTTTATTGATTCTCTTCTTGTCTTAGATTGAATTAATAATTAATCTTGAATAACTATATTTTATCACTAGGGGCTGGAACCTCGAAGGTTAAATAATGGTTTATACATAATGGTTCTTAATTGACGTGATAAAGTCTTAGGTTTACACATGCCATGCTAAGGGAAGATGATATAGACATGCTTTTAATTTAGTGTTTTAGGAGTAGTTATAGAGTAGATGCATGCACTAATCATACTTTATTCGAAGATATGTTGTAGCGAATCAGACCGATTGCATCTCTTTGGGGATTAGATAATTGCTTGTAGCGTTAAAAATTTGATTCATATAAGTTGTATCTCCCTCTTGCAATATTATGATTAAAGGACTATATTATTAGGCTAGTGGTGTAGTTGGAACAAAACCCTAGACTTATATATCGTGAATTCAAACAAAACAACTGTCTGTTTATTTATTTTATTATTAGTAGATTATAAACAACAAACCAATCAAACAACTTCAATTTACTAATTTATAATTATTTGAAATACGAATCTGCAGACACATCTCACTCTTTTGATTATAAATGGAGCTATACAAATTGGATGGAGGCGTGCTGGAAATCTTACTTCAAGATCTTGATGTTAGGCTCAAGAATGACTCCATTTGGACCTATTTTGACCGAGATATGGCCGTCCAAAGTTGACGCTGAAATTTTGGCCCTATGCTCAAGTGTAGCTCCTTTTTGGGCCAGAAACTCCGAGCGTAGGTCGATGGTAGTTTTAGCACTTTCTAGCTACTTTTATCTACTGTAAGCGTAGCAAAATCCTTGAAAATCTCTTTTCTTGGGAATTGTGCCGTTAGAACCCTCTTGACTCCTTTAGTATGTTATCCGAAGTTGTGGCTCCGAAAAATAATATTTTTGCCCTCCGGGAGTTATTTTTTGCTTGAAAACACCTCTTTTGCTTTCTCTTTGGATAGACACAAGCACTTCCTTGGTTAATTCATCAAAGTTAGCTCATTTTCTTCATTAAGCTCCTGAAACACGCTTAGACACACAAACCGCATAAAAATACCAAATAATGGAATGTAAAGACGTAACATAGTAAGATAAGAGCCTAAAATGGACAACATTCGACACCTATCATACCCTGAAACTTACATATTGCTAGTTCCTTAGTAATGAACTCATAAAAACTTTTAAACCTACCTTATGATGATTGTTTTTATTCTAACTACCCTATACTAATCTACACTAATCCCTTACTTTTGTGAGAGTCAACGATTACACTTAACACGTGTAATAAGCCTTTTAAACCCCTCGACAATACTGAGTGGACGAGTTAAGTCTCGTGAGGGTTAGCTATACTACCCACAACTTCTCCATTCTTCATTATCACGTATTCATGCATTCACACACTCATTAATCAAGTCATGCTACAATGTATAAGACAACATGGATGCAAACATTCCCACTCACTACCGAATAATAACTATCTCAATCTTATGTTATGAATGGTCCCCACTAATGTAAATAACTTCATTACTCTCTACTCCCAATCCGGACAACCTTCCATATTTTTGTGAACATTCTACCATGGTAGATCAATTTTTCTTCTTCTTCTACTTCATTGATCAAACTTTGTCTTTTTATATAAATCTCCTTCTTGCCATTTCTTTCCACTTTATCCCTTTTTGTCTGACTAAGCTCCGGACTTTCCAGCGAGGATTTTTAGTCCCAACCAACTAGGCTCGTGTCACGCCCCGAATTTCCAAAGACTCCCAAACTGGGACATCCGAGGAATCCGGGTTGTGATCAATATAAGAAGCGACCAATTAAGATCCTAAATAACCATAAAATAAATGGAATATTATTAATAACAATAATTCTATACAAAACCAAGCAGAAGCTAAACCATATGATACATAAGGCACATTGAAGCGCCGAAAGAATACATCTCTACAATGATGCAACGATACCAAATACATGAAAGGGATATGCCAACAAATTGGCTCCTAAGAAGTACAACAACAGTCCCAATACAGGGGTAAGTAAATGAAACTAAAAATGGAACAACACTACATACGAACGTCCCAAATTCCGTAACAACATCTGTACCACGAGCCATCCTGCAAGAAAACCTGATACCTAGTCGAAACATCACCTGCAAACTGGTGTAGACCTCCAGGGCAAACCAACGCCGAGGTGAGCTCATCGAGCCCCATAGGAAAAATATCCTAACCGTCACATCCTCCGACTATCCAAGTTGAGTGAAAACTAACCCGTGTACATGCATCTACCCTAGGTCGGTCAAACGTCCCACATGGCACTCATGCCAATACGTGACCCCAGAAATATATCCCCCTAGTCCCCTACCATGCATCAACAAATAGGGCAACTAGCACGTAATGAAGACATAACACAACAACATATAATAACGCACACCTATATATATATATGCACGTATATATATATATAGAAAATATACAACCAATACATGCTTCGTAGTATAGACCACCTCATAGATCACTACGACTCGTACCCGCCAGTCGCACACTAACAATCAACACAACACTTATCACTAAATCATGGGAGCAACACTCCTATTAATAACACTCCAGGAAAAATAACACTCATACTTCCTAGATCACGAACATACCGAGCTCCAAAACCTCAAATTAGTATCAACTCATACTACCAAACACCTCACATGTCACTACTCGACATTCGTAAACCCAACACAGGGGTAAAACAATCACTTGAACCTAAGGAAAGTCACAAAGGTTGCGAATCACCAAATGGAAGTGAAAGGAATTGAATAACCTATCACATCGATCACTCAAATGTCATATATTCGCCCATGGGTAAAATGGTCATTTCGAGGGCAAAAATATATTTTCGAACTTTACCCCACCTATTTGGACATAGGTGAAACCATAGAAATAAATAGAACCGAATTCAAAGCCCTGATGTGAGATATATGAATTTTTGAAAATGGCATCGGACAACGCCGACCCAAACAGAAAGTTAAAGTACCACCCCTCTTTCACCAAGGGTAAAACAGTCATTTCAATTGCAAATAAATGATTTTAAATTTTTTATCAAATATTTGGACATAGGAAATACCCTAGAAACAAACGGGACCTAAATCAAAGCCACGAGGCGAGAGATATGCATTTTTGAAAACGGTATCGGACAACGTCGACAAAAACGGAAAGTTGAAGTACCCCACTTTCACCAGGGGTAAAAAAATCATATCAAGGGTAAAAATGACATTTCAAAGTATGAATGCAAATTTTGTACCTAGCACATTCCATAGGAACAAACGAGACCTAATTCAAAACCATGAGGCGAGAGATATGAATTTTTTAAAACAGTATCGGACAATGCCGACAAAAACGGAAAGCGAAAGTACCCCACTTTCACCAAGGGTAAAACAGTCATTTCAAGTACAAATAAATGGTTTCAAGTTTCAAATACAAAGTTTGTACCTAGCACAATCCATATGAACAAACGAGACCTAATTCAAAGGTGCGAGGCGATAGATATTAATTTTTGAAAATGGCATCGGACAACGCCAACCCAAACAGAAAGTTTAAGTACCCCTCTTTCACCAAGGGTAAAATAGTCATTTAAGGGGTGAACTAGTCATTTCAAAGTACAAAAATAGAGTAAATACTTAGGAAAATCCATAGAAAAGAAACGGGGCTTAATTCAGAGTTGCGAAGTGGGAGAAATTTGTTTTTGAAAACCGGACTTCACATGCCACTCAAACAGCCCTGCACTGAAAATTTTGAATTTTTTTTGAAGTGTGGGAAGCCATGCTACTCCCAGATTTCAGCTTTGTCCTTAAAGTTCAAATATGCAAAAACACGAGATTTTGCGATATGACTCCGTTTTTCGAGCCATCGGACCCAAAAAATCATAAATATTTAAAAAGTGAGTTTTTCATTCACGGATTCCAAAAATAGTCACCGAGACCTCGGGAAACACAAAAAAGCAAACTTTGAATAAAAATGATTATTTAAAAGCTCATAAAATTATCCGTCTTGCCCCCGGTCTCCGTTTTGTACACCGCCGACTTTCAAAGGTCTAAATATTTTTATAAAAATGAATTTACAACCATTTCCAAAACTCAAAGTTTTAGTCGGGGTTATGGGGGTGAGTGAGAACGGGTTTAAATACCGAATGGACTTAAATATAAGTCTTATGAAAAATCCATTTCCGGGAAAACAAACCGAAACACCAACGAAAAAATCAAAGCGAATTTAGAGACGCTCAAATGGAACAAAGGTATGAAGAACCGAGGTAAAAGACAACTCGAAGGGAAGGCAAGTGACCATATGCAAAGACACTAACTCTAACCCAACCATACCTAGTTCAACATCCAAATCTCTAAACTCCACAACGACTTATTCAAGAATGTCCATAACTTCAATGACATTCCTATCCTTAAGTTCGTTAAAGGGAACCTAGTGGCCGTTGCCACGGAACCAACTAGTTTCAAATCAAAACCTCTTCCGATTCTTTCAAACCTCAATTCACATTCGAAGCCACATCACTTAGGTTTCTAACAAGATCATATGTTCATCACTACACAATTAACCAAGATCACAAACTATCACCCACCTTCTCAAAGGTCTTAACTCACATTCAACTCCATAGTCCACTACCGACTTTATTTATCACAAGAAAGTTCTTAAACCAACTCATATCACAACCCTAGGGTATATAAGTACATATCAACAAGTATAAGCATTCATATCACATTAAACTTTAAAACATGACATGCAAATCATATTTTTCACATTATCCAATTTCACTTGAGCATTTTAAAAACATATGAATTATATAACAAAATTCACATTAAACATGCTATTCAATCACATGGAGTAATATCACAATTCACATGTAGAGACAATCACATAATAGCAGCTCAAATACAATGTGACTCACACACCTCCTGATACACGTAACGCCCATAACAGGTTAACGGATATATATACTTTGTTCATACACTTTTGAGGATACAAGCTCATCAAGTAATGTAGAGTACCGTACCGACTCTTCCCAAGTGCTTTTGACACTTCAAATTTTCAACAAGGAAGACGGTTGCATGAGAACCCCGATTGTACTATGTGCGCCAAGAATATCACAGTCAAGAATACGAGCCTCTCTTACGACTCCTAAACCAATTTCACTTTTCGAACTTACTAGTTCCATAGGGGTGAACCCCTCCTAGCCAGTTGTTGCGACGATCCGAAACAAGACTACCCACACATGATTACATAACCCGCATATACCAACACCATGATTTTGACACTACATGATGTACTCAATATGCATCTAGGTTCTCAACAACAATCATGTCCCATTACAATATATATGTTTTTCTCTTTCGCAAAATATTATACTCAATAAAATCATCATGCTTACAATTTCACATTTATAAACAATGGTCCACAAAATGCTCAATCACAATACATGTTTTTCTCATTTACAATATATTGAACTCCATTTATCACAATGCTTACAATTTCACATTTATAAGCAATAATCAACAAGAATGCTTTCTCATTACTTATCAAAAAAAAAAAGAAAAGAATGCTTTCTCATGCACCATTCATGTTCCAAATCATCAAGTTATCCTTTAATTCATAAAGATAACTTTACCTTTCATTTAACATGCTTTTAAATCTCATTAAAGCAATAATCAACATTAACTCATTTTTATACACAAGTTTAATGTCAAGATAGCAACTTCAAGATTAACAAGAATGGGGGAACTAGAATAACAATCTAAGTTCATAATCCCATAAGCCACCAATCATCTACATCACATCTCAATTGATTAACCAAGTAGCTAGCTTACTTAAGCTATCAAGGCCACACAACTACAACCCATAATCCTATATGTATACTTACACTTATACATATACACCTCAATACTTATATTCATATATATATATATGCATACAAGTATATTTTCATCTCAAAAGTCCACAACTCATAACCCATCTAACATATATCATATACCTATTTCAAGGATGACATAAACATGGAATATAACACATAAACACATACAAACCCTAAATTCATCTTTCTCAAGTATACACTTAGAAAAAATATCCCTAGGGTTATAAAGCCTGAAAATGAAATTGCACACTCACAAATCAAAGAATGAGAGATTAAGAATGCTTTCCCCTACCTCAAATGAAGAACAAGCCAACCTCCAAACAAGGCCTATGAAACCCTAGTTTTCACCCGAAACCGAAATCGACGAAACCAATCGGTGAAAAGTTTTGCCATAACCTCCTACCAATGAATCAAGACTCAAACCACAAGGAAAAAATGAATCAATACATGGTTTTACAAGAACACCCAAAACTAGGGTTTGGAAAAATAACTCATGAAGAGAGAAAACCACTTACCAATCCATGGCTCAAATTGAAGGCAAGACTACAACGACCAACTTCTGAACCGTAATAAAAATCCAAGCCCAAATATATGATATAGGCAAAGATAGAGAGAAAAACCAAGTGGGAGAAAGTAGGCTAAGTTTGGAGAAGAAGATAGATGAAATGTTTTAGGTCAACACTCCCTTATATAGGCAATCTGTGAAATCTGACGAGTTATAAATCGAGTACTCGGTAAACAATCTACCGAGTTATACACTGAGAACTCGGTAGACCTGAAACAACAATTACAAGAAAAAGCTCCAAGGCCCCAAGATGACACCGGAAAATTATGAAACAATTCGGGACACATCCAAACACTCCAAAACACAAAGGAAGACTCTCATACTTCCTCAACAACCTACACACAAGTGAAATACCAAGAATACCCCTCATTATCAAAAGTTCTAAAATAAACATAAACATATAATCACATAAGTGTTACACCGAAACGTCTACAATAAACTAAGTAACACGTTCGAGCACGAAACACGATCGCCGAAACATCAACGAGAAAATGTTACAACAAACCCACGTAATCACCAACGAAACACAAACCCACGAAGTCGTCCCGCTAAGTCCAAAATGTAAACGTGAAAAATTTAGACGTACCAAGATTACACAAGACGTCGTGAATAAGTGACGTCACAAAACCGTTAGCACTTGGAAAAGAAATCCAGAAAGGAGAAAGGAAAACGCAGGGCGTTACAGCCCGAGCTTCTTCCATAAGATTTATGCTCATTAGTTTTCTCTCCTTTTGACGCGAACACTCTACTACTTTGTGGTAGGAGGTCCGGTTACTCAGATCGAAGACTATTTTTTGCATTTTATTCTTTATATTTTTAAAAAAAGTCAGATTCATCCATTTCAACTTCCCTTCTCCCCTTTTGATAGTGGCAAAGCTAATTTTTCAACTACATAGTCAAAGATCAATTAATTGTCCCATAGTGAATGTGTACATGTGCTTATAGGTTAATATTGTCCTTCTCGGTTTTAATTTTACTAATTTATTCACCTATTTAAGTCATATCACTTCACTTACTCAATCTAATCATTACTCTCATGAGCGGGAATATCGCATCACATACTACTCATGCATCATAAACAAAAACTCAATTAACTTGTAATGTAAAACACTCATGCGTGAAAATAAAGAATTTCTCTAAATTTTTTTTCAAAATTTTTTGTTTATTAATTTTTTCAAAATCATTCCTTAAATTATACCCTTTCCCCCAAACTTAAATTAAACCATATCCTCATGGTTCATAATCATACTCATGAGAAAGAATACAGTTACCTTTGAAGCACAATTTCAGAATTTTTTCTCTTCATGTCCGTTCTTCCCCCCAAACTTGAATTGAGTCACCTGTAGAAATATTCAACAAAGCACACATACCCAATATCATAGCAAGGGAAGAAGAAGCACAATCATCACTTCCTGAAAATCATTACTTAGTATAGCACAAGGAATGATTTTTTTTAAAATAAATATGATTTGGCCTTAAGGGCCTACAATTTTACGAATTAAAATTGCAATGATTTGGTCTTAAGAGCCTATAATCCTATGAAATTAAAATTGCAGAAATTAAATAACATACTATTCTACAAACCGAGGCTAGAAACTAATTATCACAGCCTAGGACCAATGTTTAACGTTTTTGGCACGATGCTCCGCAAAGGGCTATCCAACACCCTTCCTCTCTTCGACACTTCCACAACATGGTGGAGCAAGTGTCGAAAGTAAATCAGTCCACGGTGTCCATTGTGAACATTCAGTAACAAACAAGACATCAAACACATAATAATCGTCATATACTTTCTCTCATTTGTCATACTCTACATTCATCCGATGTTTAATACTTATGTCCAACGATTCTTCTATCAACGAATAAGGTAATGATTTCTTTATCACTTCATCAATCCCGTTCATTATGTAGTACTCATCCCATTCATTAACGAATAAGGTAAATGCATCTCATCGAGATATTGGGTAAATATTATTTTAGGTTCATATGGTGTCTCTTTTGGCTCTTGTGGTAAAGGAATGGTTTGCGCACACTCGTCTTGTGAAATGTCACTCCCAGTTTCAAATATTTCCTTTGTTTCACTGTACCCATCCTCCCCATCTTTAAAATTATCTACCACTTGATTTAGCATTTCCTCCATTCTCCCACTAGAAGTATTAGCTAGTTGCCGTATTTGGGTTTCTAAGCTAGGTAAGGCTTAGGAATTCAATTGGACAATTGCTTTAAACTCTCTCAAGGCACTCATCAGTTCATCATCCACACTAGTTGGTCTAGGTAGCAAATTTTGATTTTGAAACTAGAGTGGATTTTGGTTGGAGGGTTGGAACAATTGGGTGTTATTGGACTGAAAATCCTGAGTACTGAATGGTTGTTGACTTCTATTGAAACTTGGTTAAGGATTTTTAGTGTTCGAAAAGTGATAGGAGCCAAATATCATTCATTTAAGGCTCCTAATTATATATTGTTATATTGATATTTATCATTATATTGGTACTTTTATATGGTTTGCGTGTTTTAAGACGTTTCAGGAGTATATCATGCAAAATGAGTTTAATTCGGTGAAATAACTGGATTTGTGTCTCAAGATTGTTCGAGAGCCGAAACCATGGATAAAATACCTATAAAGGACCAAAAACAAGTCAAGGATGCAAAAGAAGTGAAGTGGAGTGAAGCCAAGAAAATAAACGGAGCAAAGAAGATGAAAAATGAAAAACAAGGTGAAGAACTACCGAGTACTTGGTAAGTATGGAAACGTGCTCATTGAAGGAAAAAATCCTAGAGGCTTGTGCGTATTAGCGTAGCATTGCGCGCCATCAAGAAGCCACTGAGTACTCGGTGAGCCAAATTCGGCTAACCTAAATCAACCAACTTTAATTGACTCCGCGAGACTTGTTTCAACTGGAATTAATATGGAAGGTATTCCAAGCTATTTCAAGACATATTATTGGACATACTTGATCAAGATTCAACATTCCTCTTTCAAAGAACACAAATATGGAAAAATCCTAACTTGATGGTAAAGTAATCCATATCCAAACAGGACTTAATAAACCTCTATAAATTAAAGGATTAGGTTCATAGTTCTGTATCTATAAATTTACCCTTCATATCCTTCATCTTTCATCTTTTCAAAGGGAGATTTTAGATCAGAGATCAGAGAATAAGGTACGGAATTGCGTGTCTAGGCATAGGAGAATCAATGATCATGGAGATGGTGTCTACATTAACAATGGAGATCACCACAACCATGAGCAGCTAAATGGGTATATAGGGTTTTTAGCAAAACCCTAACAAGTAATGTAACTTTTATTTATTTTAATTGCACTAGGGGAAACTGAAGGACACATATGTGATGATTGTGTAGATGAGTGAACATGTTTGCTTTAATATAAGATTCTTTATTTATTTTATGTCTTGTCTTAGCTTGAATGAATATTTAATCTTACTCAATCATGATTATTCAATATGGGCTAGAACTCGGATGCTAATTCATGATTTTTTACACAATGGTGCTCATTAACATGCAATCTAGATTTAGACAGGCCATGCTAAGAGAAGATGATATAGGCATTCTTTTTGATTTAATGTTTTAGGAGTAGTTATAGAGTGGATGCATGCACTAATCATACTTTATTCGAAGATGGGTTGTAGCCAAGTCGGATTAATTGTTCCTTTTTTGGGATTAGGGTTTGCCAATGTTGTAACCCTATATCTGATTCACATATGATAGATCACCCTTTACAATTAAATGAATATAAGTCTATATTATGCGGATAGTGGTGGCGTTAGAAATACCCTAGAATCTATCTCTATTGTTTCTATCTCAATTCTATCTTTATTTGCTTTATTTAATTTAGTTGTTTATTAGTTTATAATGAAAACCTAAATCAAATTATCTTAGCAATTCAAGAGTATTACTTTGCTAAAATTTAGAGTACAACTTAGTCCATGTGGATATGATATCCCTATCAAAAGTATACTATACTATAATACGATTTGTGCACTTGCGATAGGTAAAACTAGGTCACATGTAATGCCCCGATATCCATTGGACCTCTAGTACTGGAGTCTAGGATCACTAGAGCCACCTGGCAAATCTAACAAAAATCGGGCAGAGTTCTGTCTATACAGGAAGCCCCCGGTGGATAAGGTCCACTCCATACACCTTGTAATTCAATATATATAAATCCTAAACAACGGAAAAACCATCCCAAACATATCACAAGGGACCGGGATCGAAGGCACAATAGAACCGCCACCCCTCCAAGCCCCACAACATACGCACAGTCTAAAATGTACATGATAACACCCAATACAAATGAAGTATGCGCCAATCCAGCTATAGATACAGACCTATACACCCCTAAGTGCTAAAAGAATAATACATTAAACCAAAGGGCAAGGTAAACGCAAACTAGCCCTAAACATGACCTAAACAACAAAACGTAGCGGTAGGTCCCTACTTGCCAACAACATCATAGCAACCACATCCGACCCTGTCCGGTCACATAACCTGAAAATAATAAACACAAGGGGAAATGAGCTCATAATGCTCAGCAGGGAAACACCCTCTGTCTCCGCCCTAACTAGCGAGACTAACTGGCTCTTCCCAAAACCAAAACTGGATCCCATCCTGGAACAAAGATAAAATATACATTTCGTATCGGTCTACATACCCGTGAGATCCATAACTTGACACCCTGAACACTCATCAGTCCACTATAACAACAGTAAGAAAATCGTAGAGCAAGTTTATACATACACAACATCTCAATCAATGATATCATGAAATGATATAAGAATGATGATGCATGTCCATGTTTACCTACATTTCCAGACACGAGTCTCAGGTGTAGCTTTCTCTGCTACCCTGTAGTCATCTGGTACGACCAATTGCTAACCTGCAGTCGTCATCCTGTACGTGACTCATCTAGGATGTCCGTAACCCCGAGTCCTAGGAACAAGCTGGCAATTCCGTCCCCTGGAATCCCTATCGTAATGCGGAAACCAAATCTCAGGTGTAGCTCACACTGCTACCCTGCAGTAACACCCTGTACGACAAACACATGTACGTTGACTCATTTAGGATGACCCAACTCCGAAATCCTAGGAACAGGTGGAATCTCCGTACCCCGGAATCCCTACACCATTATGGTCATACCCTGACGTCCGGTGTTCAATGAAATCATGCATCTATCGCCTCCCATAAACTACATGCTCATGAGATGAATATGACATATAATAGTCCCATCATGCTATCGCTAATACCCTAAGCATACAAGCGTGATTTTCAAATAATTTAATTTAATACACACATAGCATACTCAAATAAAATCACATAGGTATGTACACATCATCCTATCGTCAGTTCTCAATAATTCCAATTTATTATTTAATTACCTTTTAAATAATAAATTCAATTAAATACATACATAACAAACTTTAATAAAATCATATTAGCACGAAACACATCAACTCTCAATAATACTTATTTAATTTATTTATTTACTTTCACAATTAATTCAATTAATTTATTTATCATTTAATCATGATGTTTTCATTCCTTTCAATTTAAATTCATTAAAATAAATTCCCCAGGAATCGAATTTCCAAATAACACCACCATAATTTCACACGCCCCATAGTGCGTGAACTCAAGAAATCAAACAACGGTTTCCCTACCTATAGAAGCGTGCACAAACACGGCGACGAACTAATACAGGTTTCCGAACCAAAGCTCAAAAAATATATTTTTGCACCACTAGCCCAATTTGACCCCACGACGCACCAAAACAACCACCACGACGCCTAAAACAACATACCAAAATATGATTAAAATCTACAAATGTTAGATCAACCAAATCAACACGAAATCAAAAATGTCAACTCACCTAGAAATCACAATCAACGCCAAACCGTTCAACGAAATTGTCCCAAATTTGGATATGACATCCACGAGGTGAATACCCATCACGGCGCCACCAGTGCCCCTGCGCACCACCTCTGCATTGCCGCCATTGCCCAGCATCGCCACCGCCGTCGCCCAACAACGTTGCCGCTGATTGCCGCCCCTCATACAACCTGGTATTCTCTCTCACATGGCCCTCTCTCTAGTACCGACTTCCTATCTCTCTCTCTCTCTCTCTCTCTCTCTCTCTCGTCAACCGACAAAGATGAAGGTGAAGATGGTCGGCTGAAGTCACAATTAGGAGAAAAAGAAGATGGGGAAGAAGCTCTACGCGTGGATGAGGAAGGAGAAACGTCCTTACACAGATATATCTATACATATATATTAAATACCCATATATATATATGTATATATTAATAATAAATATATATACATAATTAAATCCAAAATTTAGCCCAACAACCCGATACGCCGACAACCAGCTAACCACCGTGTAAAAACAACGCAAAAACCCTCCGCGTCGATTACGAAACATAAGTAAAACATTTAACCTCAATTTCAATAATTATATTCACAATACAATGCTAACAATCTCTAATAATAAGTAATTAAATAAAATAAAACAACAAAAAAATACACCGGGCCTTACATCACATCTAAAAAGGCTTACTTGCACTATTATTATCATTATTTATTACCTTAGCTTAGTAGCTTAAACCGATCAAGATTTGACATCGATCAAGTTTTTGGTGCCGTTGTCGGGGACTAACGGATATTCTGAATTTAGTAATTTAGTAATTTTGGTTTTTTTCGTTGCTTTATTTTTATTTTCTTCTTTTTAAAGTTGAATTATATGTTTGACGAGGTATACCCAAACAAGTGAAAGGAGAACCGGAGAAGCAGGTGGCCACTGTTTTGCTGGACCATTTGTGAGTTTTAAGTGTATTTAGCATTATTGCACAATTCTACTTTACTTTTCTTGCTTAATTTCTATTTCTATTTATTTATATTTATTAGTATTGAAAAAACTAAATCTGCAGTTTTCGTATAAACTGTCAGTAAGTCGGATTTTATTAAAGAATGAGAGATTTTTGAGCTGAAAAGGGCCATTTAACAAAACTCACTGTAAAACAGTGAGCATAGGTAATTTTAGGCTAAAACGCATCGTTTAAGGCCTCAAAACCACGATTTTAGACCTCAAATTTATATTTTCTTTAATTTTATTTATTTTTCTCTTTATTAGTAGCTTAGTCTAATGTATTATAATTTTATTTTTGAATATTTTATTGGTTGTATCGTTGGTCATAATGAACCGTCAAAATAAACACTTTCTTTGGATTATGAAATTGAAACTATTGTGCTTAATTCCGTAAATGAAGAAAAAACTAATCCAATAAAAGAGAACCTAGCAATAGAAGACATGATTGACCATAAATACAACCAATAACATTAAAAGAATACTATGCTCCTCAAGTGACAATTTCCCATCTGATATTGAGTTGCCAGGTGTTACAACAACTTTTGAGATCAACTTGGAAATAATTCGTGCGATATCCAAATTTCATGGATATAGTAATGAAAACCCGTATCTACATATTGGTTTATTTTTAGAAATTTGTTCGATCACTAAAACAAATGGATTGACAAATGAAGGACTTCGGTTACGCCCTTTTCCTTTCTCTTTAGAAGATAAGGCATGAAAGTGATTTAGGAATTTAAATCCAGAGGTGAGAACGAGTTGGGGAACACTTGAACGAGAATTCATACGTAAATTATTTCCATTAAGTAGAACCTATGAGATACGGAATGCTATATTTAGGTTTTCGCAAAAAGAGGGAGAGCAATTCCATGAGATGTGGGAATGGTAGAACAAACTTTTGAAGACACCAACCGAATTGGTGCACATATTTTATAAAGGGATTAATGAGTCTTGTAGACAAATAATAGATAGGGCTTGTGGAGAAATATTTTTTGTTAGACCGGTTGATGAACTTTGGAAGTTGTTTGATGAATTTGAGTGAGAATTCCTATCAAAATGCATCGATGACTAGAGATCCTACGATAATTCTTAATTACCTTAAGAGATCTGCGGATGTTTACAATGATATGTTAGCGAAAATCAACAAGATAGGCCAAAAGCCTAACTAATTAATGAATTTCATTGATTATTCACTTACAAACGTTTGTCCCGTATATTCCAAATTCTCCTACGTTGCCAACAACTGTCCAATGGTGTACCAAAATAGTGAGGTAATACCAAAGGAATTTAACACTACCTTTCCTAAAACAACCTATAATTCTTATTCTAATGTGTACAACTCGGGTTGGAACGATTATCCCATTAACAATCATCAAGTAAATGTCCAATTTTACTCTCAACCATCTAATAAATTCCAATTTAAGGAATCAAATCAATATTTTTCCCAAAATCCATCGAGTTTTGAAGATAAAGTTTTAGCAGCCTAAGGGAATATTGAAACAACCAATCGTGAGTGTGAGGATATTACATACAAGGTAGACAATTCGTACTTACAATTGGATTATCAAGAATTTTAATTGTATAATTTAAATCAACCTCGGTATGAAAATTTTGTTCTGGATTTAATTCTAAATCCACCTTCCCAGTCATACAATTTTGAAGATAGAATTTTGACTGCCCTTAGAACATTAGAAGCCGAATCACAATTACTCTACTCTCATTCACAATCCATTTGTAAGTTAGAAACCCAAGTAGGGCAGCTAGCTAGTGTTTTAAATAGAAGAGAAGAGGGCTGGCCACGTCAAGTGGTAGTTGATCCAATAGGCCAAGGTATTGTTGAACTAGGATCCCGTAGTGATAAAGAGGAAACTAGTCCAATCAATATAACTTATGATGAGGAGGAGGATGATTACAATCAAATAGAGGAACAATTTGAGGTAAAGAATGCAATCTCACAAGAAGAGTGGACACAAATTACTCCCTTACCATAAAAGTCAATTGAGACATCATATGAATTTAGAGAACCATTTCCCCAACGTCTCGAGGTGCAACTCCACAATGATAAACAAGGAAGGGAGGAATACTATGTAATTGAGGAGATAGATGAGGTGATGGAGGATATATCACCTCGTATAGTGATGGAAAATTCGTTGGACATAAATATTATATATGGGATGAATATAGAGCATGACAAAGGAGGTAAGTTACATGATGATTTTTATTTTCTTTATGTCATGCTCATTACTAAATATCCACAATGTGCATCGTTTAGCGACTCACTTTCCACACTTGAACAGACATTTGGTGGTTGTGTAGCGGAGAGAAAATGTGTTCGATAGTACAATTAAGTGCAGTCTTGCCAAAGACGGTAAAGATTGGCGCCGGTAATCTGGAATTGTATATTAATTAGATTTTATGTTCTTTTTGCATGTGTTATGATTTCTTTTATTTTGAAGATTTTTTTTTAGGATTAGTTTAATAATTTTTGAGGTTGTAGAAGTTTAGATAGATCTTTCAATTTTCAAATTCTAAATTAAGATTCATTTATTAGGAAAATATACACCCCTATGTTAACTCCTATGCGGACATAATAGTATAATTTTGGGGGTACATTTTCAAAAATATTTTTCTAAATATTTTACTATTCTTATATATACTAATTTTATATATATATATATATCTACATATGCATAGTTTTAAATATTATCTACATAAATATAATAATTTTTATTAATTATTTTTTCCATATATATATTTATGTATACTAATGTTTATATAATATATATGTATAATTTTACTATATATATATTTTAATTTATTTAAATTTAAATATAAAAAAATATAATAATATAAAAAATTAGTAATCATTTTTATTAATTTTAATAACTTAAATAAATATATATGTATAATGACTTCTTATATATATTTTTATGTTTAATTTTACTATTTATTCTAGTTAGGAATTTACAAAAATATAAAAGAAAGAAATTTGAAAATTTTTGGTACAGGAACTACCGAGTACTCGGTGGAAACCTGGAAAAATTTAAATTTTTATTTTTGGAAATATATATATATATATAATTAATTATTTATATTTTCTTTTCAAAATAGGATTTTGATTATATTAATTTAGTAACTATATATTTTTAGTAATTTTTGCTTTAGGAAAAGAGAGTCTCAAAAAGTTTCCATAAATACGGATTCCTTTTCAACCTTGGAAAAATTATGCATTAAAACTTGTTTCCTTTTAATAAATTTTCAAATGTACATCTTCTATTCTAGATTTTCTGCCTTAACTCAACCATTCCTCTCCTATAAGGGACATGGATTTAGGTCTATAAATATAGAGCCTTCCCTATTCATTCTTTTATAACTCATTCAATATTTTTAGAGAAAGAAAGTAGTAGGAAGTTTTACTTCACACCCGAGTCTTAAGAGTTAGAAAGACACTACGGCTATTGAAAACGATATCGCGCCATAGTTCATGCTTTTTATTGCTTCAAAAATGGATTTTGGGTCTCTATACCGGAATTGATTTATGATAGTATGGTGGAATATTGGCATAAAATTAAGTACAATGTGGAGCCCATTGAGAAAAAAAAAGAGTCACACTTGCTATTTCCGTATCTTATCATTTCTTTAATTGAGAACCAATTATTTGAGAAAGTTACTTTAAATAAGATGAGAAAGTGGGGGGCTAATGGAATGCCCGTTTGGAGACTGAAAGTCTATAGATGTGGCTAAGGAGGAATAAAGAAAATTCGTAGAATAGTGAATGGATGGATAGAAGGATCAATTGGTAACTTTCTAGGATTTATCTCTAAATATTTTTTTTTCTTTTATTTTTCTTTAATTTTTAAACCAAATCTGTTTAGGATTGGTTCTATCATTATCTTTTGCATTTAATTTATTTATTTTCTGCAATTTTTATTTACTTTGTAGGATTGTAGGCCCTTAATGCCAAGTCAAGTTTCCATTATTAATAAAATTCTATTCCTTTAGAATTTGATTCATATATATATATATAATATTTCAATTGATTAAATATTATTTCTCCACATGATATGATTTTGGGTGTTGCATAGTTTTGTTATTCTTGAATAGATCATACAAAATAATTTTGGGGGAGATACAAGCACTACAACGCAAGCATCCGGAATTATGCTTTAAGGGCGGTAACAATTTCTTCCTTTATTTATTATTTCTTTTAGACCATGAGGACATGGTCTGTTTTAAGTTTGGGGAACGAGGAATTAGTTACTAGTTGATGCCTTTAAGAGAATGAGAAAAATAAAAATATTGAAAAATTATTAAGTTCTTCATTCGAAATATGTGATTAAGGTCAAGTATGAGTTGATTTGTGTATATTTTATGACTAGAAATGTATTATATATACAATTACCCCACTCATAAGTTCGTAATAGTTTGATTAAATAGATTTTTAAGATGTGGTCCACATGAGTAAATAGATTAGTGAAATTGAAACCAAGAAGGATAGTTTTGACCTATAAGCACATGCACACATTTTCTATGGGACAATTAGTTGACCTTTGACTATATAGTTGAAAAAAATAGCTTTGTAACCATGACAAGGGGAGAAAGGGAGTGTTATGATGGAAGGAGTATGGAGAGAAAAAAATGTTATGAAAAATATGAAAAACAAATTCAAAAAACGGTTATTCGATTTGAGTAACCGGGCCTCCTAACATAAAGTAGTAGAGTGTTCGCGTCAAAATGGGAGAAAACTGATGAGCATAAATCCCATGGAAGAAGCTCAGGCCTAGTTGGTCAGGACTAAAAATCCTCGCTGGAAAGTCCAGAGCTTAGAAAGACAAAAATGGATAAAAAAAATTAAAATAAAGATATAACATATATATGTTATATCATGAAAAAGTTTGATCAATGAAGTAGAAGAAGGGAGATTAGTCTACCATAGAAAATGTTCACTAAAACACAGAAAGCTATGTGGATTGGCTGTAGAAATTAGTGACTTTATTTCACCACTGTGGAGACCATTCTTTTGAATCTAATTTTTTGAAGACTGTTATTTATGAGTGTGTGGAGATAACTTGTATGCATTTTACTCTGACGACACTGTAGCATTGCATGATTGATAATTATTTAATTTCATGAGCATAAGAGAATGAAGAATGAAAGAATTTGTGGGTAGTATGTAAGAACAATTTTGTGTATTATTTATTTCTGACATGTTCTAGACAATAACCATGTTAGGTGTTAGATAGGTTGTTTTGGTTTTTGCTTCATCATTATCTATAAATACCAAAGGTCTACAGGTTTGGAGGCTAGGGCTTTGAAGAAAGATTTTCTGTTGTATTCTATCATTCATATTCTTCTACAGAGTTATATATACATAGAGAGAAAATATCATTGAGTGATTCTTCTAGTTCTCTCTTATTTTGGAGTTGATTCTATTGTGCTTCTACATCGACGATCTCATACATGATTGAATCATCTAGATACTGAAAAATCTAGACACCGCTGATTGTAACTTGGTTGCGTTGATCCATTTTGAGAAGTGGAGCAGTCTGAGTGCGGAGATCGAAGCAGGAGGCTTCGTGGTTATTTGATCTGTTGAAAAGTAGAGCCGTCAGAGTACGAAGATCGGAGATTGGAGCGAGAGTTTCGTGGAGTGCGAGTGGATCTAGACTTTCAGACGTCGAGTGAAGAGTGAAGAACAACAAATTACAGTGGTTGTAAGTTATGTTTTCATAGAGTCTATACAAATTCTCTGATTCATAGTGCATCGATACCCGAGCGTATCCGTGGTTTTTACTTGAAGTCTTTCCAAGGTTTTCCACGTAAAACTCTCTGTGTGTTCTCATGATTTAAGTTTCTGCACTTATATTCATATTTATTTGATTGATCTATTTTGAGAATTGAATTGAGAATTAGGGTTTGTGACTGATTAAAATTGAATTTCCGCTAAATATTTTTAATTAATCATAAAATTGACAAAAAGCCTATTTACTCCCCCTCTAGGCTATTTTCACTATCGTCTAGGTAATTTTAATTGGTATTAGAGCGTCGTTGCCCGTTTTAGGTTAACTACCTAGGGTTAGATTTTGTACTTAGACGATGGAGTAGCCTCGTGAAAGAGGTTCCATATCTAGGTCCCCTTTGATTGATGGGTCGAATTACACATTGGAAAGCAAGAATGAGAGCCTTTTTGAAATCTTTAGATGAGAGAGCATGGAATGCTGTAGAAGTAGGATACTCACCTCCCACTGTGAAAGACAATGCGATTAATGAAGTGAAAGCAAGACCGTCAAACGAGAGGACTGCTGCTGAGACGAATAGCGCAAATTGGAACTCAAAAGCATTGAATGTGTTATATAATACTGTTACTTCGAGTGAGTTCAAGAGGATTGCTACGTGCGTAATTGCCAATGAAGCTTGGGACATTCTCCAAGTTACTCATGAAGGAACTTTGAAGGTTAAACAATCTAAACTTCAAATTCTGAATTCTCGATTTGAGCAGCTGAAGATGGAGGAGGATGAAGTCTATGCCGACTTTGAGGCTAGGTTTACTGATATCATAACAGGTTGTCATAACCTAGGTGAACCTATTCATGAGACTACCATAGTAAAGAAAATCCTTAGGTCTCTTCATGAATGTTTTCGATCTAAGGTCACTGTCATCTCAGAGGTCATGAGTCTTAAAGAAATTAAGGTTGAAGAATTGGTTGGAAATTTAAAATCGTATGAGATGGAGATGTTCAAAAACTCCCCTAACAAGGCTAGTGACACAAAAGAGAAGAGCTTAACTTTCAAAACCACTAGGGAGGATCATGTTGAACCTGATGAAGAAGGTGAGTTAAGTCTAAATGATATTACCATGTTTGCTAAGAGGTTGAACAAATTTGTTAGGGCTAAACAAAATGGCGAAGGACAAAAATTTGGGGATAAGTTGGGTGAGTCTAGAAGTAGAAATAAGACTCAAACTAGGAAGGACAAGTCTGATCCTAAAAAGAAGAAACTCCAATGTTTCGAATGTCAAGGATATGGTCACATAACTGCAGAGTGTGCAAACACTTTGAAGAAATCCAAAGGATTAGCTGTCAGTTGGGATGATGACTTTGACAATGGATTAGCTAGTGATGCAACAGACTTGGATATAGGTGATGATTATGAGAATTTCACTGTGTTTGCTGCACAAAATAAGGAGGTTAGAGAAGTTTCTACAAGTTGGGCGATGTCTGAAGAAGAAGGTTCTGAGAGTGATGAAGGTTGTGATGACACTCTTCAAGAGTCTTATGATAAATTACTTGATAAGATCTCACAACTTCATAAAAATCACATGAAATTGTTGTCTAAGAGTCTTAACATGGACAAAGAATTACATTCTTTAAAAGATGAATTAGTCAAAAGTTCTCAAACTCAAAATCTCCTACAGACTCAAAAGGCCAAGCTGGTTGAAGATTTGAAGAAGTCTGAACTAGAAAGATCTCAGGATTTGAAGTAAGTAGATGATCTCAATAAGGACGTGGTTGAGAAATCTACTAAGATTGAGAATTTGGAAAAAGAGCTGAAAGATGCTAGATTAACTCTTTATAAATGGTTTGAAGGAACCCTTAAGCTCGATGAGATATTGAGTAAGGGAAAATCAGTAGGAAATACAAAGGGTTTGGGTTTTATTGGAGTAATGCCGAATTTGAATGTTGTTGCAAAAACCACATTTATAAAGGCCTCCCATGTAGCATCTAGTTCTTCACAGGGAAATTCAAATTAGAATCCTGGTGTTCAAGCCTATGTCAAAAGACCTGCTGAAAGCAAGCCTTTTATTACCGCTAGATATCATAGGAGGTTGACTGATATAGTTTAGAGGTTCGTTCCTGTATGTCACCACTGTGGTGTCAAAGGTCATATTCGACCGAGGTGTTCGAAGTTAAGAGAGAAGGTGTTGAAGTCGGTGAAGGAACAAAGAATCCAACAGGGATATCGTGTTCAAGATCAAATTTGAGTGTTGAATGAAGAAGTGAGGAATTTGTCAAGATTGGAAAATGGAGCTCCGAAGATGAAGAAGGCATGGATTTTCAAAGGCGGGCTACACTGTTTTGTAGTTCATACTACTCTTAGAGCATGCAAGTCTACTTCTTGGTATCTGGATAATGGATGTTCGAGGCATATGATTGGAGATAAGTCATTGTTTGGATTTCTTGAGGAATGTCATTGTGGGATAGTCATTTTTGGTGATGGAAAGAAATCGAAGGTTGTAGGAAAATGTATGGTTATGACCCTTGGTTTACCTAAACTAGAAGATGTTCTTTATGTAGAGGGTCTTAAAGTATATTTGTTGAACATAAGTCAGATATGTGATAATAATCATAAAGTCACTTTTTCTTCTGATAAGTGTTTGATCATTGACTCTTCTGGGAATTGCGTGATAGAATGTATGAGTTCAACTGATAATTGTTATTGCATTTTTCCTAGTTTTGAATTGTCATGCAATAGAGTTAAACTTGATGAAGTTAAAATTTGGCATCAGCGGATGGGACAAGTTAATTTTCAAGAATTAACAAAAATTACTAAGAGTGAAATTGGTAAGGGAGTCCCTAAGCTTGGTTATGCAAAAGGGATTGTGTGTAGATCATGTCCGAAGGGTAAACAAGTCAGATGTCAACACAAAAAGAAAAATATTATTGGTACTTCTAGACCTTTAGAGCTGTTGCATATTGATTTAATAGATCCCACTAGGACCATGAGCAAAGGAGGAAAGAAGTATATCTTTTTCATGGCGGATGATTACTCAAGGTTTGCATGGGTTGGATTTCTAAGTGAAAAGTCTGAAGCTTTTGAAAGTTTTAAGAGGATTTGTTTAAGAATTCAGACTGAGAAGAATTGTTCTATTTCTAGCGTGATGAGTGATCATGGAAGGGAGTTTGAAAATTCATAAATTGAAGTGTTTTGTGATGAGAGAGGAATAAAACATGAATTTTCAGTACTGAAAAGTCGACAACAAAATGGAGTTGTTGAGAGGAAGAATAGGGTTATTCAAGAAATGGTGAATGTTATGTTACATGGTAGGAATGTTCCTAGGTATTTTTGGGCCGAGGCGGTGAATAGAACGTGTTACACCTCAAATAGAGTTTATCTTAGCCTTACACTTTAAAAACTTTCTATGAATTGTGGAATGGCAAGAAACCCAATGTAAAATATTTCAAACTTTTTGGAGCAAAATGTTATATTCTTAGAGATCAGGAATCCATTGGGAAATTCGAGTCTAAGAGTGATGAAGGAATATTTCTTGTGTATTCATTGACAAGTCGGACATATAGGGGTTTTAATCTTAGAACTTAAACGATGATGGAATCTGCCAATGTAGTGGTTGATTACTCATGTGTTGATGATCATTCAATATCAGTTGAGGAGGAAGATAATGAGCCGTTCTTTCAGTTAGGAAATGATTCTTCTGATGTTGGTGAAGAGGATAATGTTGTTCATGATGGTAGTTCTAGTCTTATAAAATTGCATGATCAAACTTGTGATGCTCAGACTACTCCTTCTAAAGAACCATTTGCAAGGGTAAAGTTGTAACATCCTTTGGATAATGTTATAGGATTTGTTGATCAAATGATGGTGACCCGGAGAAAGGCTAGGAATGAGGTTTCGTATGCATGCTATACATCTTCTTGAAACCTAAAAATGTCAAAGAAGCTCTTCAATATAGTGAGTGGATAAATGTTATGCAAGAAGAACTTCAGTAGTTTGTTAAGAATGATGTGTGGTATCTTGTGCCTAGACCGAAAGAGATAAACATGATTGGTACCAAGTGGATTTTCAAGAATAAAAATGATGAAAATGGTACAGTTGTTAGGAATAAGGTTAGGCTTGTTGCTCAATGTTATACTCAGTTAGAGGGTATAGACTTTAATGAAACGTTTGCTCTTGAATCTATTCGGATTTTATTTTCTATAGCATGTCATCTTGGTTATAAGTTGTATCAGATGGATGTAAATAGTGCATTCTTGAATGACTTTCTTCATGAGAAGGTGTATGTGGAGCAGCCAAAAGGATTTGAAGATCCTCATTGTCCGAGTCATGTGTATAAGCTGAAAAAAGGCTCTGTATGGGCTAAAGCAAGCTCCTAAAGCTTGACATGAAAGGTTGACCGACTACCTATTGGGAACAGGTTTTATTCGAGGGGGCGTGGACAAAACACTATTTATTCAAAAAATTGAGAGTGATACAGTTGTTGCTCAAATATATGTTGATGATATTGTGTATGGTTCCACTTCTGATAAACTTGCTCGTTATTTTGGAGATCAAATGAAACATGAATTTTAGATGAGCATGATTGGTGAATTGAACTTCTTTCTATGGTTTTAGGTTAGGCAATTAAGTGATGGGATTTTCGTTTCTCAAACTCGTTATGCCTTGGAATTAGTAAAGAAGTTTGGTTTGGAAAAAGCTAAGGATGCTCGCATTCCTATGAGTACAAGTGTCAAGCTTAGCATAGATAATAAATGTAAAGATGTCGATCCTAAACTCTATAGGAGTATGATTGGGAGTTTGTTGTATTTGACTGCTAGTTAACCTAACATAACTTTTAGTGTTGGTTTATGTGCACATTACCAGACAAGTCCCCAAGGAGTCTCATATTACTGCTGTGAAAAGGATTATAAAATATGTTAAAGGGACAGTGAATTATGGACTGTGGTATCCATTAGGCACTAACACTGAGATCGTATCGATTTCTGATGCTGATTGGGCTGGTAATATTGATGATAGAAAAAGTACCAGTGGACGGTGTTTCTATCTTGGAAATTGCTTAGTTGCTTGGTATATCAAGAAGCAAAATTGTGTTTCTCTTTCCACTGTTGAGGCTGAGTATATAATAGTTGGTAGTTGTTGTACTCAGATTTTGTGGATGTGTCAAATGTTACAGAATTAAGGTTTTTCTCAAGGCACGATGACCGTGTTCTGTAATAAAACGAGTGCAATAAATATTTCTAAAAATCCTATTCAACACTCTATGACAAAACATATAGATATTCGACATCATTTCATTCGTAATCTTGTTGAAGATGGTATAGTGTCTCTAGATTTTATATCCATAGATTCTCAGTTGACAAATATCTTTACAAAACCATTGGATTTTCAAAAGCATGTTAGTCTTAGAAAATCTATTGGTATGCTTTCTTTAGAATATATATCTTTTTATCTATAATTCTAGGAACACATTGAATTATTTTCCTAGAATTGGTAGGTAATCATGCATTTGTATTATATTTATTCATGCATGCATTTTATTTTAATAAAAAAAAACATTTTGGGAATGTTGAGCTTGGTTAAAATACAAAAGTTATAATATTTTACTCTATTTTCACATTTAATTGTCTAATTATGCATATGTGAAGTAGAGGTATCAGCCTGACCTAAGATTTTTGGATGATCACTTGGCATGATTATTTTGTGTTACAAAACCTTAATCTTAGATGCTTGTTGCTTCGTAGATGATTGTAATGACTACTGAATCTGTTAATTTTTTCATTTAACCCGATGTGGTATGAAGGTTCATGAGCTATGCTAGATTGGTTTATGCATGAAATATCTTTTGCATGAGTATGAATGTTGTGGTAACGGTGAAAGAAGAGGAAATGATAAGATGATATAAAAAAAACTGCAACAAGCAGTTCTTCAATCCAAAAAGGAGAGATAATTGATGAGCATAAATCCCATGGAAGAAGCTCAGACCCAATTTGTCGGGACTAAAAATACTCCCTGGAAAGTCCGGACCTTAGAAAGATAAAAAGGGATATGGTGAAAAAGTTGAAAAGATGAAAGGAGGAAATTGGGTGACAAAGAGAAAGTATTTTTTATCTTTGACTTCTAGTTTGGATCTTGGATTGAATTATCATCGCGGTTGGTAGGGAGATTATCAGGTTTAGTATGTATTGTTTTCATTTTACCTTAGTGCTTGCACATGAGAATTTTCATATATATATATTTGCAAAACTTGACTTGTGCATTTTTTTAGTCTACAAGGTATGTGTGTTGATATTCTTCTATACCATGTGTATAATGGCTGAGATAGATTTGAGAATGTGATGTGTTAATGATTTGCTTGTTGTCTCTACTGCCGTGCTCACAGATTTCTAAAATCAAAAATATTTTATTTTTTTTATTCATGACATTTTGCATTCATGCATTAGTGTTAGGGTCATGCATAGTAGAGATTTATATTAACTCGAGAATCTGGATATAATCTAATGGAATTCTGTATCGTAGAGCTTTATTTGAGTGTTTTCTTGCATCTCTTTACACTGTTGCTATGGCATATACTCTCGTTGCTTGACATTTCAGTGACAATAAGGGGGAGAAGTATTAATTAAGGGGGAGAGATTGTTTGGTTAAGATTGGTTGATTAAGAGGGAGAAGTATTTAGTAAGGGGGAGTTTATTCTCAGGGGGAGCTAGCATTGTTGTTATGATTTTCTGATGATAATTATGTTGGTTTATATATATTTTCCACACTTTTGTTTAATGGTTTGTTCAGTGTTATGGTTACAGAATTGGTTGTCATGAAAGAAAGGTGACAGTTTATATCTATGTTTGTTGGTGTGTGTTCATAGGTATAGATGTTATGTTGTTATTTGTGAGGCTATATTGTAAAACATGGTTTTGTCTCAGAAATACCAAGGGGGAGATTGTAAGAACAATTTTGCGTATTTTTTATTTATGGCATGTCTAGACAATAACCATTATAGGTGTTAGATAGGTTGTTTTGGTTTTCAATGACGTCTACAAGCTTTGACAAAGGCATAATTAAGCATTGAAGTAGTGACGAATACAGGTGAAGTGAAAAAATGAGCGTATTGAGTAAAAATGTCTCCCGAAGGGCAAAAATGGCATTTTAAAAAGCCGTCAGTTCAAGCAAAAAAGTCTCGGGGAGTCAAGAGGGTCAGTTTGGCACAGTTGTAGAGAAAAATCATTTTTATGAAAAAGCCTACGCTTGAGCCTACGCTTTTAGAATAAAAAAGTGGCTGGAAAGGGAAGTTTTATGCTTGAAGGTATGCTCCAAGCTATGCTTGGACCTACGCTTCAAGCGTAAGGAACCTATGCTTCAAGCATAGTTGCGGCAGAAAAGTGTATTTTATGTTGCGATGTCTGATTTGCCCCGATTTGATTCTATGATACATTATCGATTCCCACACCTTAAAATACGTACAATATACAATATATTCATCAGAATATAAGGTTTAAACACTGTGGGATGTGACATTACGAGAAAGGGCGAACTTAGGGTTTGCTTCATCATTATCTATAAATACCAAAGGTCTACAGGTTTGGAGGCTAGGGCTTTGAAGAGAGATTTTCTGCAGTATTCTATCATTCATATTCTTCTACAGAGTTATATATATAGAGAGATAAAATATCATTGAGTGATTCTTTTAGTTCTCTCTTATTTTGGAGTTGATTCTATCGTGCTTCTACATCGACGATCTTATGCACGATCAAATCATCTAGATACTGAAAAATCTACACACCACTGATTATAACTTGGTTGTGTTGATCCATTTTGAGAAGCGGAACCGTATGATTGCGGAGATCAAAGTAGTAGGCTTCGCGGTTATTTGATCTGTTGAGAAATAGAGCCGTCAGAGTACGGAGATCGGAACGAGAGCTTCGTGGAGCATGAGTGGATCTAGACTTTCAAAAGTCGAGTGAAGAACAACAAATTACTATGGTCATAAGTTATGTTTTCATAGAGTCTGTACAAATTCTCTGATTCATAGTGCATCAATACCCGAACGTATCCATGGTTTTTACTTGGAGTTTTTCCAAGGTTTTTCACGTAAAAATCTCTGTCTTCTCATGATTTAAATTTCTGCACTTATATTCATATTTACTTGATTGATTTGTTTTGAGAATTAGGGTTTGTGACAGATTAAAATTGAATTTCCGATAAATATTTTTAATTAATCATAAAATTTGTTAGTCAATAAAATACCCTAGAGGGGGGGTGAATAGGGTTTTAATGATAATTTCTAACTCCTTTTTATTCTTACTAAAACATGCAACAAGGTTCAATATTAATTTACAAGGTAAAATATGCAATGAATGATTTCACTTAAATTCAACAAGCTATTTACCACAATATAAATTAAGCATGCATGAACATAAAGTAAAGAGATAGAGATAGAGATATTGACACCGTGATTTTTACGAGGTTCGGTAACTCCTACTCCTCGGCTCAAAGAATCCCCTTCCTTGAGACTTTCTCAATCCTCACACTATGGCTCTTCCTTCAATAGGTGGAATAGCAAAACCTTTACAAAAGAGCTAACTAGCTCTTCACACAATCAAGAGAACAATCCTCCCTTGATACAATGGGCTTCACTCACCCAAGATCACAAATTTGTGTATGTAATCAATATATCACTCAAGAAACAAAAACACTCAAAACCCTAAGGTTTTTATGGATGATAGATCAAGATAAGCTCAAGTGTTTTTAGGTGATATTTCAAGAACTCAAGATATATATATATATTCTCACAATATATTTTCAATAAGAGAATAGGCTCAAGGCTTGAGTTTAAATCTTCAAAAATGATAAGAGTGAAAAGCGAGATTTGCTATCAATAGATTTTTCAGAAGATGCTTGAGAGAAAATTAGAGATGAACAATATTTGGAAAATTTCTCACACAAGAACCTTAGCATTGTTAATCCATATCTCTTTCTTTATATAGTGAACACTAGGGTTTGGAGAGTGTGTCTCACCCTAGACAATATGGAGAGTAGGACCTGAAAATCTGCAAGCAAAATCATTTCTTTTTGGGCAAAAATATTGTTTAGAAATACTTTTCCTTAAAATCCTGAAGCACCCAGTCGACTGCCTCCATTCTTAGATTTAAAATATTTTTCCCAATGGCTAGGGTCAGTCGACTGCCTCAAGAAGGCCAGTCGACTGCCTCATGAGTCAGTCGACTGCCTTGGACAGGCCAGTCGACTGCCTCAGGCAATCAAAAAATGTTCGAAACTCTCTGGTCCAGTCAGTCGACTGGGTCTTTAACTGCCAGTCGACTGGTCACAGTCAGTCGACTGCCTCATGCAGTTAGAATGTTTTATAACTCACTGGTTCATCCAGTCGGCTGGGTCCTTAAGGGCCAGTCGACTGGGTCACAGTCAGTCGACTGCCTTGGACAGGCCAGTCGACTGGGTGACTCCAAAAATTGTTTTCAAGGTCCGTTTTTGATCCGTTTGAGTTCGTTTGATTAATTACTTGAGCTTATAAGATCAATCAACGCATAAGATACCTTGTTACAATATTCTCACCCCGACCTATCTACCCCAGGTCTTGAGTCCAGCTTTTATTCTTTCTTTGATCTTTTTGTCCTTCTTCGAGTTTGCGCTTGAGTTTCCTTATCGCTTGTTGCTTTAGCGATCTTCCCGAAACATTTACCTGTACTTGCTGAAACACTTAGCTCAAAGCCATATTAGTACCAAACACGGTTTTGAATGTTTTGTTAATATCAAAATAAGATTTATTGCTTGAAATGGAATTTCAAAGCCAACAATCTCCCCCTTTTTGATGTTGACAAAACATTTCGTGTTTGCTCATAATTGGTAAAGTATCAAGTGATACTCCCCCTCAATGTGTGCATCTTTCATTTTTATTTTCATGCTCCCCCTTAGGAAATAAATTTTGCAATTTGATATTCATTTACGTAATGCATTGAAGAAAAATAGAAACAACATTTTTCAATTAATAATTTCAAGATCGGTACATGTTGTTTTACTACTACACATTACAAAATAATAAAGCATAGAAATAAAACTAAAGATAACATAAACAACACACATGGTAACGTCCTATGCTACGCAAAATGGACCTATGAACAACACAAACAACCTAAACATTCTCCCCCTTTGACGACATCAAAAAGGCGGAGGGTCACGGCGAAGTGCATCCATGGTGGTGCTGATACGGTCGATCTTGTCCTCAAAGCGCTTTATGTCCGCGACCGTCTGCTTTTGGGCCTCCTCATTGCGCTTCACGATTTCCAAGATTTGGGTAAGAGTTTCGGGATTACCGCCGAACCCAAAATCCGGAATATCGAAATCGCTACCAAGAGACGGAAATGAGGAAGTCGGAGCATCCGGACGAGGTGCCTCGGGACGAGGAGCGTCGGGACGAGGAACAGAAGGACCGGCTTGGTCCGCAGGAGGGGCAGCCCTAAGAGAGACCAACACTCCATCAGCATTTTTGCCAATGTGCATTTGCTTGAGATAAGTGCGGTCCAGAAAGATTGGATTGTGCTCCGTAGGCTCGTCAGCAAGTGGCACACCGTTCCGACTAAGAAGATAGGATAAATGGATAGGAAAAATAAGTGCGCCTTTCTTCTTGTGGCACTCGAGGATTGCCGATATGAAGAGGAAGGCAAGATTGACCTTCCGACCGGTCATGACACAGTAGACAAGGAAAGCTTCCATAATCGACACAAGACTCCGGCTTCCGGACTTGGGCAAAATGGAATACGTGATAATGTTGTGCACAAGTCTAGCCTCAGGAGTAAGCGAGGAAGAAGGAAACTCAGCAATGGCGGTGGTTGATTTATTCACAGAAATAGACCGAACTGCTTCGAGAGGATCGAAATCACTCGAAGAGTACCAAATAGATGGGTAGTAATAGGAGATACCGCCAGGAGGTAGCCGAAAAACAGTATTGAGTACTGCTTCGGTGATCTTAACAGAGACGCCTCCAACATTGGAGCTAAGCAGGGTGGAGATAAGGCGTGGTTGAGAACGATTCACTAGATTAGTGTAGAATGCTTTGACAGCCCTCGGATAGAGCGGAACATCGAGCGAGAGAAAGAAATCCCAACCCATATTTTGAAAAAGATTGAACGTATTAGCGCCAATCTCTTCGCACAAGGGTTGAGTCACAATGCGACTCCGAGCAAATTTTCGATGAAGGAACTGAGTTTCGAAAAGACGAACACTGTCTTCATCATCGAGAAGAGCAGTCAGAGATATCGGACCAGATTCAGATTCGGAATTAGTGTCCTCATGAACAGGAGGTGGAGGTGGAGGCGGTGCAGCCGAAGAGCTTCCACCCCTACGGGCGCGTTTCTTGAGGCGCACGACATTAGGAGCCATGAGAGAGAGGAGAATCAAGAAGATGGGAAGCATTTTGAGAAGAAAAATGAAAAGAAAGGGTGAAAACAGAGAGGGAGAAGTGAAATTGTAAAAAAAATATATATGGATATATATATATGGAGATATATAACTGGAAAAAAAAATCGAGGAGTGGTGATGATGGAGGAGAGGATCGTGGTGTAGTGGGAAAGTGGTTTAAAGATGAGTAAATGGCGTGAAGAAGAGAAGAAATTGGAGAGATCGTGGAGAGAGTGGAAAGAAGACGAAGAGAAAGAAGAAATAAAAACAATGTTCGCGCAGAGGCAGTAAACTGGCCATATGGAGACAGTCGACTGGCTCATGACCCAGTCGACTGGCCAATGTAGGAAGTCGACTGGCTGAAGATAGTTAAAAACACAAAAAATCACTGGTTGATCCAGTCGACTGGCCGTATATGAGGTAGTCGACTGGCCCTCAAAAAAAAAATTTTGAAAAATTTTTAAATTTTGAAAGCCGAGAACGTGGACGAGAATTTGTGAAAATTAACTTATGACTTCAAAATCCATGGCCATTCCTAAGTCCCTACGAATTTTTGAAAATGGTTCATCCGAGAGGGGTTTAGTAAAAATATCCGCCAATTGATTCTTAGTGTCAATAAAAACCAATTCAACGTCGCCTTTAGCTACGTGATCCCGTAAAAAATGATGCCTAATCTCTATGTGCTTTGTGCGAGAGTGTTGAATAGGATTCTTTGAGATACAAATAGCACTAGTGTTATCACATTTAATAGGTACGCGATTGAAAATAAGCCCAAAATCAAGTAATTGTTGCTTAATGTAAAGAGTTTGAGCACAACTACTATCGGCCGCAACATATTCGGCTTCAGCCGTAGATAAGGCAACCGAATTTTGCTTTTTACTTAACCATGAAACTAACGAGTGACCTAGAAAATGACATGTACCGCTTGTGCTTTTCCGATCAACTTTACAACCCGCAAAATCGGCATCCGAATAACTTGTGAGATCAAGTGTAGTACCACTTGGACACCAAAGTCCTAAGTTAATCGTCCCGTTAAGATAGCGAAAAATACGTTTTACGGCTAGCAAGTGAGATTCTTTGGGACAAGATTGAAAGCGAGCACATAAGCATACACTAAACATGATATCCGGTCTACTAGCAGTTAAATAAAGTAAACTTCCTATCATGCCTCTATATTTAGTAATATCAACACATTTCCCATTTTCATCTTTATCGAGTTTAATAGAGGTACTCATGGGAGTAATGGCATGTTTGGCTTCCTCCATACCAAATCGCTTTAGCAAATCTTTAGTATACTTAGATTGGCTAACAAATAAGCCATCTAAGCTTTGCTTGATTTGCAACCCTAAGAAGAAGTTCAACTCACCCATCATACTCATTTCAAATTCGTTTTGCATGTTAGATGCGAAATCCTTACAAAGGGAAGTGTTTGTTGATCCGAATATAATGTCGTCAACATATATTTGGATAATCAACAAATCATTCTTGACAGTTTTTGTAAATAGAGTGGTGTCAACTTTGCCTTTAGAAAAACCTTTTTGAAGTAGAAAGTCACTAAGCCGTTCATACCAAGCTCTAGGAGCTTGCTTTAACCCGTACAAAGTTTTAGATAATTTGTAAACATGATTTGGAAAACGTTCATTTTCAAAGCCGGGTGGTTGTTTCACATACACTTCTTCATCTATAGTTCCATTTAGAAAAACACTTTTGACATCCATTTGATAGAGAATAAAATTTCTAGATGATGCAAATGCAAGAAGTATTCTAATTGCTTCTAATCTAGCTACGGGTGCAAAGGTTTCATCATAGTCAATGCCTTCCTCTTGATTGTAACATTGAGCTACCAATCTTGCTTTATTTCGAATAATCACTCCATTTTCATCCTTCTTATTTCGAAAAACCCATTTAGTGCCTATTATAGTTTGATGTGTGGGTTGAGGGACTAAATGCCAAACTTGATTGCGTTCAAATTGATTTAGTTCCTCTTGCATAGCCATGATCCAAGAATCATCACATTGAGCTTCGTGGAAGTTCTTGGTTTCAATATTGGACACAAAAGCCATGTGATTGCATAAGTCTCTAAGTTGAGATCTTGTGCTAACACCTTGTGAAGGGTTTCCTATGACTTGGTCAAGAGGATGGTTGTGCACAATCCTCCAAGATTTAGGAATGGAGCAAGTCAAGTCATCATTTGATTAATCTCCAACTTTACTCTTATCCATTTGCCTACTTGACGAGTTGGAGATATTGAGATTATTGAAATTATCCTCAATTCCTACAACTTCATCATCATCTAGGTCAACTCTAGGTGAGGGTAGAGGTGGTGATTCATCAAAAACAACATGGATAGACTCTACCATGGTTAAAGTCCTTTTGTTAAAGACTTTAAAGGCTCTACTTGTTGAGGAATAACCTAAGAAAATTGCTTCATCCGATTTGGAGTCAAATTTTCCCAAGTTATCTTTATCATTTAAAAATAAACATTTACAACCAAATACCTTGAAATAACCAATATTGGGTTTCCGACCATTCCACAACTCATACGGAGTTTTACCCAATTTCATACGAATTATAACTCTATTTATGACATGACAAGCGGTATTTACCGCTTCCGCCCAAAGACTTCGGGGAAGGTTGTGTTCATTTAACATAGTTCTAGCCATTTCTTGTAAAGATCTATTTTTCCTTTCAACTACCCCATTTTGTTGAGGAGATCTTGGAGCCGAGAGATCATGAGATACACCAAATTCATCACATAATTTCTCTAGATCTTGATTGTCAAACTCTCTACCCCTATCACTTCTAATTTTCTTGATTTTCAAATCTTTTTCATTTTGAATGACTCTATAAAATTTATCGAGAATGGAGTGAGTTTCATTTTTATGAGCAAGAAAGTAAACCCAAGTAAATCTCGAGTAATCATCTACTATAACAAGTACATAGAGTTTCCCGGCCAAGCTAGCCGTTCTTTCCGGACCAAAGAGATCCATATGAAGTAACTCTAAGGGTCGAGAAGTGGTGATAACTTTCTTTCTCTTAAAAGAAGATTTCACTTGCTTGCCTATTTGACATGCACTACATATTTTATCTTTTGAAACATTAGTCTTCGGGAGGCCTTTGACTAATTCATTTTTAGACAAACGTTGGATGAGGTCCATACTAGCATGTCCTAAGCGTCTATGCCATAACCAACTATTTTCACTCGATGTGACAAAGCACTTAACATCTTGTTCATTTAATTCACGTAGCAACATAGTATATAAATTTCCATTTCTCTTTGCATTGAACAATTGCTTTCCGTCTTTCTCAACTATGCATGCATTTGACCTAAAGATAACATCATAACCTTTGTCACAAAGTTGGCTAATACTAAACAAGTTATGCTTCAAACCATCAACTAAAAGTACGTTATCTATATCTAGAGAGGAAGATATACCAATAGATCCGATTCCAACAATTTTGCCTTGTGAGTTATCTCCAAAAGTAACGTTTCCTCCTTCATAAGATTTTAAGGACATGAATTTCGATTTGTCCCCCGTCATGTGCCTTGAACATCCGCTATCAAGAAACCATCTTTCTTTTGAGGCGGTCTTCAAGCACACCTACAAAACAACGTTACGTGACTTTTATTGGTACCCGATCTATTTTGGGTCCATTTTGGTTAGAAAGAGATGCAATAGTTCCTTTCGGAACCCAAATTGATTTAGTTACCAAGTTTTCTTTAGCACGTAGAGATGCAATAGTTCCTTTTGGAACCCAAAACATTTTTGAAACAATTTTCTTCTTCTTTCTTAGAAAACATGCATTTGCTTTGTGACCTCTTTTCTTGCAATAGTAGCATGAAACATGATTGTGATCAATAGAAGTTGAGCATGAAGATTGTTTTGAAAAAATATGCTTTAATGATTTTCTTTTCTTCAATAAAAGTGCATATTTGTTGAATGCATCATATCCTAAGCCGCATTTGTCAAAAGAGTTTCTTTGTCTTCCTAGCATGATGCTCAAGTTTTCTTTTCCTTTTGTGAATTTTGTTAAGATGTTTATTTGATCATCAATGGTCTTCTTCAACAAAATATTTTCCTCTTCTATCTTCATACTTTTGTCATTAGTTGTATTTACATCAACTATGGTGTGGCAAGCGGAATTACATGAAGATTTAGATTTCTTGAGCAAACTATGTTTTTTTGCTAGTTTTTCAAACTCACCATACAAATTTTCAAATGCATCTTGTAATTCATTATGAGAAAATAATAGCTCATCATATGATAAAATGGAATTATCTAATGCATGTAAATTTAAATGTACCTCATCTTCATTTGCCATGCGGCAAAGATTTGCACTTTCCTCACCATTCTCTTCCTCATCCGAATCACAAGAGTCATAATCATCCCATGTTGCATTCATGGCCATTTTGTTTGGCCTTTTATCGTTCTCCTTTTTGGGCTTGAAACACTCATTTCTATAGTGCCCCGGTTTACCACAATTGAAACAAGTAATAGACTCCTTCTTGCTTGTCTCTCCTCTTGGTTCATTGCTCTTTAAGAACCTCCGACCTTTAGCCTTCTTTCGTTGAAGAAATCTCTTGAATTATTGAGTGATCAAGGCAATGTCTTCATCAACCTCTTCTTCGATTCTCTCATTTGCTTCACTTTTGGTTGAAGCTTGCAAGGCTATACCTTTTCTTGGCTTGGCGTCTTCTTCACGAGATTTCAAGGTAATTTCCCATGTAAGGAGTGACCCGAAAATCTCATCAAGACTCATAGTGCTAAGATCATGTGCTTCTTTAATAGCCGTCACCTTCGCATCTCATTTGACCGGAAGGCTTCTAAGGACTTTGCGTGCCGCATCAGATCTAGGAACAATTCTACCAAGATGCTTTAGTCCATTCAAAATGTTAGTAAAACGAGACATCATAGAATTGATATTTTCATCTTCCTTCATGGCAAATAATTCATATTCATGCATAAGTATATCAATTTTAGATTCTCTAACTTGAGTAGTTCCTTCATAGGTAACTTCAAGTTTATCCCACATTTCTTTGGCCGTGGAGCAAGTAGAGACTCGATTAAATTCATTTGGACTTAAGGCACAATTTAGATTAACCTTAGCTTTGGCATTAAATGAAATAAGTCTACGCTCATCATTATCCCATTCGTTGGGCAATTTGGGAATGGTTTTTCCATCAACTATTTTGGTAATAGTAAAATGTCCATCAACAATAACTAGCCAAATTTGATAATCAATAGCTTGAAGAAAATCTATCATTCTAGTCTTCCAATAACTATAGTTTGAACCATCAAACCATGGGGGCCTATTGTTTGATTGTCCTTCTACATGAGTGACTACGTTTGAGGCCATGATCGTTCTCTAAGATGGTTAAGTCAAAAACAAGTAGAGATTAGGCTCTGATATCAATTGTTAGTCACTAAAATACCCTAGAGGGGGGGGGGGGTGAATAGGGTTTTAATGATAATTTCTAACTCCTTTTTATTCTTACTAAAACATGCAACAAGGTTCAATATTAATTTACAAGGTAAAATATGCAATGAATGATTTCACTTAAATTCAACAAGCTATTTACCACAATATAAATTAAGCATGCATGAACATAAAGTAAAGAGATAGAGATAGAGATATTGACACCGTGATTTTTACGAGGTTCAGTAACTCCTACTCCTCGGCTCAAAGAATCCCCTTCCTTGAGACTTTCTCAATCCTCACACTATGGCTCTTCCTTCAATAGGTGGAATAGCAAAACCTTTACAAAAGAGCTAACTAGCTCTTCACACAATCAAGAGAACAATCCTCCCTTGATACAATGGGCTTCACTCACCCAAGATCACAAATTTGTGTATGTAATCAATATATCACTCAAGAAACAAAAACACTCAAAACCCTAAGGTTTTTATGGATGATAGATCAAGATAAGCTCAAGTGTTTTTAGGTGATATTTCAAGAACTCAAAATATATATATATATTCTGACAATATATTTTCAATAAGAGAATAGGCTCAAGGCTTGAGTTTAAATCTTCAAAAATGATAAGAGTGAAAAGCGAGATTTGCTATCAATAGATTTTTCAGAAGATGCTTGAGAGAAAATTAGAGATGAACAATATTTGGAAAATTTCTCACACAAGAACCTTAGCATTGTTAATCCATATCTCTTTATTTATATAGTGAACACTAGGGTTTGGAGAGTGTGTCTCACCCTAGACAATATGGAGAGTAGGACCTGAAAATCTGCAAGCAAAATCATTTCTTTTTGGGCAAAAATATTGTTTAGAAATACTTTTCCTTAAAATCCTGAAGCACCCAGTCGACTGCCTCCATTCTTAGATTTAAAATATTTTTCCCAACGGCTAGGGTCAGTCGACTGCCTCAAGAAGGCCATGAGGCAGTCGACTGCCTTGGACAGGCCAGTCGACTGCCTCAGGCAATCAAAAAATGTTCGAAACTCTCTGGTCCAGTCAGTCGGCTGGGTCTTTAACTGCCAGTCGACTGGTCACAGTCAGTCGACTGCCTTGGACAGGCCAGTCGACTGCCTCATGCATTTAGAATGTTTTATAACTCACTGGTTCATCCAGTCGGCTGGGTCCTTAAGGGCCAGTCGACTGGGTCACAGTCAGTCGACTGCCTTGGACAGGCCAGTCGACTGGGTGACTCCAAAAATTGTTTTCAAGGTCCGTTTTTGATCCGTTTGAGTTCGTTTGATTAATTACTTGAGCTTATAAGATCAATCAACGCATAAGATACCTTGTTACAATATTCTCACCCCGACCTATCTACACCAGGTCTTGAGTCCAGCTTTTGTTCTTTCTTTGATCTTTTTGTCCTTCTTCGAGTTTGCGCTTGAGTTTCCTTATCGCTTGTTGCTTTAGCGATCTTCCCGAAACATTTACCTGTACTTGCTGAAACACTTAGCTCAAAGCCATATTAGTACCAAACACGGTTTTGAATGTTTTGTTAATATCAAAATAAGATTTATTGCTTGAAATGGTATTTCAAAGCCAACAAAATTGAAAACAATCCTATTCAGCCCCCTTTAGGTTGTTTTCACTATTGTCTAGGTAATTTCATAGTATATTTAACCCTCACGAGACTTCACTCATCCACTCAGTATTGTCGAGGGGTTTAAAAGGCTTGTTACACGTGCATAGTGTAATCGTACACCTTCACGAAAGAAAATGTTAGTTAGTTAGTTAGATTAAGTTAGTTAGTTAGTTTTAATTTCTTGTACTAAAAACATAATCATCACGAATTTTGATATTTTTTCTATTGAATTGATTGCTAAGGGACTAGCAATGTTGAAGTTTTGAGGCTTGATAGGAACTAAATATCATACATTTAAGGCTCCTAATTATACATTGTTATGTCGATATTTATCATTATATTGGTGCTTTTATATGGTTTGCGTGTTTTAAGATGGTTCAAAACTATGTCATGCAAAGCGAGTTTAATTAGGTGAAATAACTGGATTTGTGACTTAAAATTGTTCGTGAGCCGAAACCATGGATAAAATACCTATAAAGGACCAAAAACAATTCAAGGATGCAAAATAAGTGAAGTAGAATGAAGCCGAGAAGAGAAACGGAGCAAAGAAGATAAAAAATGAAAAACAAGGTGAAGAACTACTAAGTACTCGGTAGTGCCTTCACCTTGTTTTTCAGTACTCGGTAGTGCCTTCACCGAGTACTTGGTAAGTACGCATACGTGCGCCTTAATGCATTGAAGGAAAAACTTCCAGAGGCTTGTACGTATTAGTGCACCATTGCGCGCCATCAAGAAGCCACCGAGTACTCGATGGAACCTTCACCAAGTACTCGGTGAGCCAAATTCGGCCAACTTAAGTCAGCCAACTTTAATTGACTCTGCGGGGCCCGTTTCGACCAGAATCAATATGAAAGGTATTCCAAGCTATTTGAAGACATATTATTGGCCATACTTGATCAAGATTCAACATTCTTCTTCCAAATAACACAAATATGGAAAATTCCTAACTTGATGGTAAAGCAATCCATATCCAAACAGGACTTGATCAACCTATATAAATTAAATGGTTCAATTCATAGTTATGTATCTATCTATCTACCCTTCATATCCTTCATCTTTTTAAAGGAAGATTCTAGATAAGAGATTAGATAATAAAGGCACGGAATTGTGTGCCTCGATAAAGGAGAATCAACGATCATGGATACGATGTCTACATCAACAATGGAGATCTCCACAACCATGAGTGGCAAAACAAGTATCTAGGGTTTTTAATGGAGACGGCTAAACCCTAGCCAAGTAATGTAACTTTTATTTATTTGAATTACACTAGGGGAAACTGAAGGACACATATGTGATGATTGTGTAGATGAGTGAACATGTTTACTTTAATATAAGATTCTTTATTTATTATATGTCTTGTCTTATCTTGAATGAATATTTAATCTTACTCAATCATAATTATTCAATATGGGCTAGAACTCGGATGCTTAATTCATGATTTTTTACATAATGGTGCTCAGTAACATGTAATCTAGATTTAGACAGGCCATGCTAAGAGAATATGATATATGCATGCTTTTTATTTAATGTTTTAGGAGTAGTTGTTGAGTAGATGCATGCACTAATCATACTTTATTCGAAGATGGGTTGTAGCCAAGTTGGATGAATTGTTCCTTTTTTGGGATTAGGGTTTGCCAATGTTGTAACCCTATATCTGATTCACATATGATGGGTCGCCCTTTACAATTGAATGAATATAAGTCTATACTATGTGGATAGTGGTGGCGTTAGAAATACCCTAGAATCTAGCTCTATTGTTTCTATCTCAATTCTATCTTTATTTGCTTTATTTAATTTAGTTGTTTATTAGTTTATAATCAAAATTTAAATCAAATTATCTTAGCAATTCAAGAGTATTACTTTGCTAGAATTTAGAGTACAACTTAGTCCCTGTAGATACAATATCCCCATCAAAAGTATATTATACTATAATACGATTTGTGCACTTACGATAGGTAAAACTAGGTCACATCTAAAAAGGCTTACTTGCACTATTATTAGTATTATTTAATACCTTACCCTAGTAGCTTAAACCGATCAAGGTTTGGCACCGATCAGAAAGAATGAATTGTCTCTATTGTATGTGATATCCTCACAATTTCGAGGGGTTGCTTCGATTTTGTTCAAAGATATTAAGATTTTTTCTTTAGAAGGCAATGACTCCGGACTGGTGGTTGCTCTGATTTCTCTCAAATATGCCAAGTATTTATCTTCAAAATACAATGGCTTCGGACACGAATATTCATTTCACTCTTCAAATTGGAATTGATTGGATGGTTAAGGATAATAATCTTGACTGTACGGTTGATAACCTAATCCGTGATTGAAATATCGTGGATCATCATTAAAGTTTAATAAAAAATAATTACTTCTAAACTACTCTAAAATTATGCGTAAAATTAAGCTACACTAAAACTCACAAGTGGTCCAATGACGCAATCGTCACTTCTCTGTTGATTCCTTTCACGATTTTCAGTGTACCTCGCAAAAACACACAATCCAACTTTAGATACAATACAAAGAATTCAAGTATTTTAAATTACTAAAATTCATAATATCCGTTAGTCCCCAACAACGCGCCAAAAACTTGATGTCTCTCTATGGGTGTTAGAAATAATGATTAAGAATGGACCCTTATGATGACAAGGTTTTACCTATGCACGAGTCGTAATGTAGTACAGTTTGACTTGAGAAAGGTTGTCGAACCCAAGGGACTAAGTCGTATTCTGAACTCTCGCAAAGTAATACTCTTAAATTGCTATAAAAGTATGATTTGTTGGTTGTGATTTATTAACTATTTAACTAGTAAAACAAGTAAAGATAGATTAAGACAAGAACAATAGAGATAAAAATTAGGGTTTTCTTAGTTCACCACTAACAACATAATATAGCTATCTACTTGCTCAATTGCAAGAGGGCGATCCATCACTATGAATCAAATCGTACCACAAATAGTCGAATACGCCCCAAAAAGGATATTATCCAATGGATTTGCTACAATCCATCTCCGAATAGAGCGTGACTAGTATATGCCATATATTTTACTATAATCTACTCCTACACATAAAATTAAATTAAATCATGTCTATATCACCTCATCGAGGCATGACCTGTGTAAACCTAGGGTTTCAAGTGTTAAGCACCATTGTGTAGAAAATCACGCTATGTTTAATATAACATGATTGGTTGAGATAATGCATTCATTCAATCTAAGACAAGAATTAGAATAAATATAAAATCTCGTATCAGGAATAACTACGGTCGCAAATCTACACAGTCATCACAGTGTGGTCATAGTTTTCCCTCATTACAATTAAAACAAATAAATAAACTACATTACAAAACCCTAGATGCCGAATTAGTTGCTCATGGAAGTGGGTGATTGCATCATTGATGTAGAAACGACCTCCATAATCTTCTTTTCCGGATCTCTAGGTCTTGAATGACTCCCTTCTTTGAAAGATGTAAATCTCCAGAGATAGTGCTCTGGAAATTATGGAATTAGAAGCTCCCTAGATCTATAGCAGGCCTTGGTATTTATAGACAAATTTGAGGGAAACCCTAATTGGTTTAGACTTCTCCTATTGAGAGTAGGATTCCCCTTTTGGTATGACTTTCCTTCTAAACTGATCAAAACCTTTATTTTGATGTATTATATGTCTAAAACATATGCTTAGAGGTGGTGGGGTTGAACACAAAGTTATCCGAGTCAAAACGGATCAATTCGAGTCTAACTGGGATTTTGCCCGAATTTGAAATTTTCAGCTTTTCCTACAGACCCGTCTCACTCTTTTAATCATAACTAGAGCTACATGATAGGTGCCAAATATTGACCATTTTAGGCCCCTATCTTGCTATTGTTATATCTCTATATTATATTATTTGGTATTTTTATGCTGTTTGTGTGTTGAAGTGTGTTTCATGAGCTTAACGAACAAAAAGAGCTAACTTTGGTAGATTAATTAGGGAAGAGCTCATTTCTATTCAATAGGATAGCTAAAAAGGTGTTTTCAAGAGAAAAGTGTCTCCCGGAGGGCAGAAACGTCATTTTTTTAGCCGCAACTTCAAGAATCATTCCAATGGAGTCGAGGGGGTTCAAACGACACTATTTTCAAGAAAAGTGGTTTCCATGAAAATTGCTACGCCCAACCTACGCGCCCAGTAGCTAAAAGTGGCTAAAAAGTGTTATTTTGACGATCATCCTATGCCTGGTGAAAATAGGCCTACACGCCATGCGTAGAAAGGCATACGCGCCGCGCGTAGTGCTTTTGCATACGCGCCTTGCGTAGTGCCTCTTCGGGCCGCGCGTAGTTAACTTAGGTGGGGGAGCTTTGAAATCCCAATTTTGACCCCGACTTGTGTTCCTTTGTGGCGACTGCAACTTATACACCTTAATACACATGATATACACATAATATGTACCATACTTAAGGGTTTTGATCAGTTCAGGATGAAATGACGAAAAATGGCAACCTTAGGGTTTCCCTCGGCTTTTGTCTATAAATAAAGAGGCCTGCTATAGATTTTGAGAGCTTTGTTCATATAATTTTCATAGCAGCCTCTAGAGATTCATTCCAAGGAGAAGCCATGCAAGACCTAGAATGCTGAAGAAGATGACCATAGAGGTTGATTCTACATCAATGATGTAATCTCCTTCAACCATAAGCAGCTAAACCGGTATCTAGGGTTTTCTAGTAAAACCTTACCCAAGTAATGTAGTTTTCATATTTGTTTTCAATTGTAATAAAGGGAAAGCTGTGACTATACCGTGATGATTGTTGTAGATGAGTGATTGATTTTATTCTTGATTCAAGATTATATATTTATTCATAAATTCTTGTCTTATATTGAATGAGTATATTTTCTTACACAATCATGATTATTCTAAATGTAATACCCCGTAATTTTTTATTTATTTATATTAGATATATTTAATTTAATTAATTAATTAATTATAAGTTAATTAGTTGGGTTTATTAGCTAATGGGCTATAAAATATTTTTGGGCCCATGAGAATTATGTAAAATATATATATATATATATATATATATATATATATATATATATATTTATAAGAATTATGTAAAATAAATACATATACATATAATAAAAAGAAAACCCTAAGTTAGTCTTACGTTCTGTCAGACAAATAGAGGAGATAACAGAATCGCAGTCGCGTAGAAGAGAGAGGAGAGAGAGCATCGATCAGCCTACAATTCCTGCATGATTTAGCCCAACGATCAGGCAAGTAGAATGTTCTTCTCTTCCCCTTTGAACCATTAATCATATTATCTCCATTTTATTATATATATATATATGAATAGGTTTATGTTTGTATCGTCTATGCATGTGTGTGTTTAAATTTTGATTTGTTTATGTGTCTTCGGTTGTATGAACTTGTACATGAATATATTTTGATTTATTTATATTCATATAAATCGGTGTTATTATATATATATATATATATATATATATATATATATATATATATATATCGGAGTTTTATATGTGTATATGTATTATATGTAAACTACTGTAATATGAACATGTCTGTTGTTGGGCACCGAAATCGTGGCATGTGATAATTGAATTGCTAGCTAGTTCATGTGACACATTCATTGATAGGATTTTGCTACTGTTTGGTTCATGTAGCATGGGACTTTAGTCACAAAATTTCAAAGGTGATACAATTGATTGACTACTGTATATATATGTATATATATAAAGTTATATACGTCAATATAGGTATATATTATATAAGTGGATTTTGGTGGCGTAATCTAAATTGTTACTCAATGTTATTAGGAAAAGGAATTAAAAAAAAAAGTGATTAACCCATGTGTGGTGGTTGAGGAAGTTTATTTAATTAGGTGATGGGAATTATTAGAACAGTGATTTTTAGGTGCAGTATAATATGGATGTCTAGATGAGGATTAGGGGTATACGTATATATATTATGTGTGTTCGTTAAGATGCAAACGAAAGAAAATATACTTATAAAGATCGTGATAATTATAAAATAAAATGGCAAAAACTAAATTTCATAATTTTTCATCTAATTGGTGTTATTAGTATAACAGTAACCTCAAAAGATAAGTTGCTTAGTACTTATTTTAGATTAACTTTGAATACATTGATTTCTTTATATGTTTTTGGTGATTGGGTAATGGAGGAACCACGATGGGTTGACTATTAACGCAGTCACATTTGTACCATGACACGGAGTTCGGGTACGTGGTTATGGTTCGGCATGGGTTAATTGCCAAAGGACTTGTGCTTTAATTATTATATTATTTTATTTGCTTTGCCTATTGACATATGATTTAATTTTGGTTGCATTTTATTTGTTTTGTTTTATGCCTTGTGGTTGCACTTTGTTTGTTTATGTGTTATTTATTTGTTTATTTTTATTTTGTTTGGAGGATATTTATTTAGGAGTGGTATTTAAAGTTATAGTATTACTCTTACTTTTGGTTGGGTAGATGATGGGATTATTTGGTACTCTGTTTGGGATCATGTAGAGTCTACTCTGCTCGTGGGTCTGACCCACGTTTGTTGTTTCAGGTTCTCGGCAGTTTCAGCCACATGGTTGAGGTCTCTTATCATTCATTCCCAAGTTCATCCATTTTGACTTCAGTTCAGTGTAGGGACCCAATTTAGTTATATTTTTTAGACTCTTGTTTTCATTAAGGTTTAGGGGTCCATATATATGGATTTCCGAGTTGTACCCTTTGGGAGTTTTGATTTATGAATTTATTTATTCATGAGAATTAAACTTTTGAGACTCTGTTATTTCTTAAATATGTCTTTTGCTTCTAGGTTCATTTATTATCAGGTGTTGATGCGCCCTAGTTTTCGGTATAGGCCTGGCCAACCTATGCACGAAAATTAGGGGGTATCACACTAAATAAATTGTGATTTTCTACAACAATGGTTCTTAACACTCAAAACCTTAGGTTTACACAGGCCATGCCTCGGAAGGTATCATAGACATGCTTTAGTTTAATTTCATGCATTAGGAGTATATTAGAGTAATGTAAATAACATGCATTAGATACACTACATTCGGAGATGGGTTGTAGTGAACACAGTTGATGGTATCCTTTTGGGAAACGTATTCGACTATTTGTGGTACATTCTGATTCACGGGAATAGATCGCTCTTTTTTACAATTGTGAAAATTGGAAATTATGTTATGCGGTTAGTGGTGGAGCGATGAAAACCCTAGTTTTCTTTCTCTTGGTCAAACTCTCAATTTACTTTCTACTTTTAGTTAATTTAGATATAATTCTCAAAATCAACTCAAACAATTTTTCAAACCATAATTCAATATTTTTGAACTACTGAAGTGAATAACCAAGTCTCTGTGGGTTCGACATTCCCTTTCACAAGCTGTTTTTATACTACAATTGACTCGTGCGCTTGCAATAGATAAAACCTAGACCATCTCAAGGGTGTGTTCTTAACATATATTTTTAACCACCCCGACGGGATATCATGTTTTTGACGCCGTTGCCGGGGACTTGGCATTATTCATTGCTTTAGTAGTTTAGTGATATTGCGTTACTGTAGTGTATCTAAAGTTAAAATTTTGTGTGATTGACAGGTACTCTGAAAATCATAAAGGGAGAGAATGGAGCAGCGAAAAGTTGCGTCGTTGGACCTCTTGTGAGTTTAGTTTAGCTTAATTTTGCTCATAATCTTAGCTTTGATTTATGTTAATATTTAGAATAATTTAGAAGTATTTGAATTTAATTTCATAAAAAAAAATTTTTCGTCTAGTGTATGACCGATAGACAAGTTTCTTTTAACCCCAATACTGCGTTAGTACATTTCGACCCTAAAATCGAATGAACTTTTTATCGAAATTGTCGAGCAAGGGAAGAAGATTATCATCGACAGTTGGAGCAAGAAAGGATGCCCGACCGTGATGCCAAGATGTGAAAGCCACCAGCCACGTCTTTGAAAGGATACTATGCACCTACTGCTCATGCGACATTTGCATAATTTCTGGATGAAGAAGGGGTCAAACACTATGAGATCAAATCTAGTGTCATCAACATGTTGCCTAATTTTTTTGGACATAGAAACGAGGACCCTTATCAGCATATTAATGAATTCTTATAAATGGACCCGACCATCAGAATAGAGAATCTCAGCCCGAATGCATTACGCGTGCAATTATTTCCCTTTTCTTTGAGAGAAAAGGCTAAAGATGGTATGTCGCTTTAGGGAAAACTATAAAAATCGATTGGGAAACCTTAAAGCTAAATTTTTGAAAAAACACTTTCCAGTAGGTAGAACCCATGAAACGCAAGAAGCAATTACCCACTTTAGAGAGTTTTCCGGTGAGCAATTCCATGATGCTTGGGACAGATTCAATAAAATTATGTGAAAGTGCCCCCATCACAAATTTCTAGAGCAGGATATAGTGCGTAACTTTTATCTTGGGCTTGGTGTCGAGCATAAGACTTTAATTGATGCAGCAGTGAGAGGTCAATACGCACTAACACTAGCAAAAGAACTTTTGAAGCTATTTGATAACGTGAATGATAATTCGATTCAATATGAATCAGAGATGCGAGCTAGAGATGAACTAGAAAGAAGATCTGACAAAGCATTTATCACAGATAAAAATAATGATGATGTCAAAGAATCAGTAGCCATATTAGGAGAACGCTCAATAAGTTCATAAACATGAGTCTTTCAGCCCTGAGAGATGTCTTAGCATTAGGACCTGATCTTTCCCAAATTGAATGTCAAAATAATGAGGTAATCACTGTTGATGCTAATGCAGCATGGTCCAATTCGAACAATACTCCATTTTCTAATTCATACAATTCGAATTCGTGAAATTATCCACATCTCTTATATCGTTCGCAGAATGAGGAGAATCCTCAGCCATAATTTTCTCAAAGTTGACAATCATTCAATTCTCAATCACAAGTTATGACTCAAATTTTTCAGCCTAATTTTCAGTCTAATTCTCAAGGCACTCGACCCTTCAATTACCAACCTCAACCTCATAAAAGTCAAACCCCGCCACCGAGACCACCAGGCTTTAACCCAAATGAGTTGTGAAAAACTCTACAAGGCATTCAGAACATGTTAGGCTCTCACACTCAGGCGTTGGTGAAGCTGGATACACAGATGGGCCAAGTAACTAATGCCCTGAACAAGAGAGAAAAAGAAAGACTGCCCAGTCAGCCGGTGGCCAACCCAAAGAATAAATAAGTGATGGAGCTTGGATCCTTTGCCAATAATTCTCATGAATCGGTTCAGGAAAACACGACGTTAAGAAGTGGAAGGGAAGTGGAGAACATGGTTGAGGAACAACATAAAGAAAGAGTGAGTAAGCAAAATGCGATTGAGAAAGTTCCGACCGACCAATCCCAAGTGGAGGAAGATGTTGACCAGACACTACCAGAAGAGACAGGAAGGGCAAGTTATGAGGAAACAACGCCATTTCCTCAACAGGCTGGAGAATTTTTGGCAAGTTAGGATCAATTTGCCTCTCTTGGATATTATCGCCCAAATTTCACCCAATGCTAAATTTTTGAATGACTTCTGTACCCAAAAGCGAAAAAGCAGAGCAAAGGTCCCGAAGAAGATCGTGCTGACTGAACAAGTGAGTTTGTTATTTTAAGTAACACACAGCCAAAGATAAAAGATCCCGATGCTCCCACTATTCCTTGCATCATTGGCGATCAGGAAATTGGTAAAGCTCTTCTTGATCTAGGTGAAAGTGTTAACTTGCTTCCTTATTCAATTTACCAATAGCTAGGGTTGGGAGATCTCAATCCAACCTCGATAGTGCTCAAACTTGCTGATAGATCCATTAAGAAAACGAGAAGGATTTTGGAGGATGTCATAGTTCAGGTGGATAAGTTCTACTTTCTGGTGGATTTTATAATTCTCGATACAGACCCTGTACATGATTCAAAGAAGAATATCCTTGTAATTCTGGGATGACCGTTCTTGGCCACAGCCAATGTGTGTATTAATTGTAAAACAGGGGCTATGGAGCTGTCTTTTGGTAACATGAAGGTGCGCATGAATGTTTTTTTATTCTAATCATCAATTTTCCGAGTCAGTAGACTACTTCCGAATTGACGAGGCTGACGAAATTGTAGAAGATTTTGCACCACAAATCTTGGAGAAAGATATGTTGGAGTCGTTTATGACAGGAATCAGGTTGGAAGATGAACTTGATGATTGGGATGAACATATGAAGATCGACTATGAGGATATTGTTGCGATTGAGGTTACGTTATATACTCAACCATAGAAAGCGCCGATTGAGCCACTGCCCACAATCTCGAGTTTCGTTACGTTATATACTCTTTCTATAATCATATCATCAAAGTTGACAATCGAATAGGAATCGAGTTTGGTCAAGGTTTTAAGTGATAATAAAGAGGCATAGGATGGAGCGTTGTTGATCTAAAAGGCATAGATCCCTTGATTTACATGCATCACATACACTTACAAAAGGATGCAAAACTGTCAAGGGAAATGTAACAGAGATTGAATCCAAATATGAAGGAGGTGGTGATGAAAGAAGTTGTTAAGCTGCTAGATGCGGGTATTATTTACCCCATATCTGAGTGAGTCCTACTCATGTGGTGCCAAAGAACTCAGGCATCACAGTTGTACCTAACTCAAAGGGTGAGTTGATCCCACAGCGCACGACCACAGGGTGGCACGTGTGCATTGATTACAAGAAACTCAACTCTCATACTAGGAAAGATCATTTTCCATTTCCATTTATTGATCAAATCCTAGAGAGATTGGCCAAACAGAGCTATTACTGCTTCTTGGATGGATATTCCGGTAACAATTGTTGGCTTTGAAATTCCATTTCAAGCAATAAAACTTATTTTGATATTAACAAAACATTCAAAACCGTGTTTGGTACTAATATGGCTTTGAGCTAAGTGTTTCAGCAAGTACAAGTAAATGTTTAGGGAAGATCGCTAAAGCAACAAGCGATAAGGAAACTCAAGCGCAAACTAGAAAAAGGACAAAAAGATCAAAGAAAGAACAAAAGTTGGACTCAAGACCTGGGGTAGATAGGTCGGGGTGAGAATATTGTAACAAGGTATCTTATGCGTTGATTAATCTTATAAGCTCAAGAAATTAATCAAACGAACTCAAACGGATCAAAAACGGACCTTGAAAACAATTTTTGGAGTCACCCAGTCGACTGGCCTGTCCAAGGCAGTCGACTGACTGTGACCCAGTCGACTGGCCCTTAAGGACCCAGCCGACTGGATGAACCAGTGAGTTATAAAACATTCTAACTGCATGAGGCAGTCGACTGGCCTGTCCAAGGCAGTCGACTGACTATGACCAGTCGACTGGCAGTTAAAGACCCAGCCGACTGACTGGACCAGAGAGTTTCAAACATTTTTGATTGCCTGAGGCAGTCGACTGGCCTGTCCTAGGCAGTCGACTGACTCATGAGGCAGTCGACTGGCCTTCTTGAGGCAGTCGACTGACCCTAGCCGTTGGGAAAATATTTCAAATCTAAGCATGGAGGCAGTCGACTGGGTGCTTCAGGATTTTAAGGAAAAGTATTTCTAAACAATATTTTTGCCCAAAAAGAAATGATTTTGCTTGCAAATTTTCAGGTCCTACTCTCCATATTGTCTAGGGTGAGACACACTCTCCAAACCCTAGTGTTCACTATATAAAGAAAGAGATATGGATTAACAAAAAAAAAGGGTTCTTGTGTGAGAAATTTTCCAAATATTGTTCATCTCTAATTTTCTCTCAAGCATCTTCTGAAAAATCTTTTGATAGCAAAAATCTCGCTTTTCACTCTTATCATTTTGAAGATTTAAACTCAAGCCTTGAGCCTATTCTCCTATTGAAAATATATTGTGAGAATATATATATATCTTGAGTTCTTGAAATATCACCTAAAAACACTTGAGCTTATCTTGATCTATCATCCATAAAAACCTTAGGGTTTTGAGTGTTTTTTGTTTCTTGAGTGATATATTGATTACATACACAAATTTGTGATCTTGGGTGAGTGAAGCCCATTGTATCAAGGGAGGATTGTTCTCTTGATTGTGTGAAGAGCTAGTTAGCTCTTTTGTAAAGGTTTTGCTATTCCACCTATTGAAGGAAGAGCCATAGTGTGAGGATTGGGAAAGTCTCAAGGAAGGGGATTCTTTGAGCCGAGGAGTAGGAGTTACAGAACCTCGTAAAAATCACGGTGTCAATATCTCTATCTCTATCTCTTTACTTTATGTTCATGCATGCTTAATTTATATCGTGGTAAATAGCTTGTTGAATTTAAGAGAAATCATTCATTGCATATTTTACCTTGTAAATTAATATTGAACCTTGTTGCATGTTTTAGTAAGAATAAAAAAAAAAGAGTTAGAAATTATTTTTAAAACCCTATTCACCCCCCCTCTAGGGTATTTTAGTGACTAACAATTGGTATCAGAGCCTAATCTCTACTTGTTTTTGACTTAACCGTCTTAGAGAACGATCATGGCCTCAAACATAGTCACTCATGTAGAAGGACAATCAAACAATAGGCCCCCATGGTTTGATGGTTCAAACTATAGTTATTGGAAGACTAGAATGATATATTTTCTTCAAGCTATTGATTATCAAATTTGGCTAGTTATTGTTGATGGACCTTTTACTATTACCAAAATAGTTGATGGAAAAACCATTCCCAAATTGCCCAACGAATGGGATAATGATGAGCGTAGACTTATTTTATTTAATGCCAAAGCTAAGGTTAATCTAAATTGTGCCTTAAGTCCAAATGAATTTAATCGAGTCTCTACTTGCTCCACGGCCAAAGAAATGTGGGATAAACTTGAAGTTACTTATGAAGGAACTACTCAAGTTAGAGAATCTAAAATTGATATACTTATGCATGAATATGAATTATTTGCCATGAAGGAAGATGAAAATATCAATTCTATGATGTCTCGTTTTACTAACATTTTGAATGGACTAAAGCATCTTGGTAGAATTGTTCCTAGATCCGATGCGGCACGCAAAGTCCTTAGAAGCCTTCCGGTCAAATGGGATGCGAAGGTGACGGCTATTAAAGAAGCACATGATCTTAGCACTATGAGTCTTGATGAGATTTTCGGGTCACTCCTTACATGGGAAATTACCTTGAAATCTCGTGAAGAAGACGCGAAGACAAGAAAAGGTATAGCCTTGCAAGCTTCAACCAAAAGTGAAGCAAATGAGAGAATCGAAGAAGAGGTTGATGAAGACATTGCCTTGATCACTCAACAATTCAAGAGATTTCTTCAACGAAAGAAGGCTAAGGTCGGAGGTTCTTAAAGAGCAATGAACCAAGAGGAGAGACAAGCAAGAAGGAGTCTATTACTTGTTTCAATTGTGGTAAACCGGGGCACTATAGAAATGAGTGTTTCAAGCCCAAAAAGGAGAACGATAAAAGGCCAAACAAAATGGCCATGAATGCAACATGGGATGATTATGACTCTTGTGATTCGGATGAGGAAGAGAATGGTGAGGAAAGTGCAAATCTTTGCCTCATGGCAAATGAAGATGAGGTACATTTAAATTTACATGCATTAGATAATTCCATTTTATCATATGATGAGCTATTATTTTCTCATAATGAATTACAAGATGCATTTGAAAATTTGTATGGTGAGTTTGAAAAACTAGCAAAAAAACATAGTTTGCTCAAGAAATCTAAATCTTCATGTAATTCCGCTTGTCACACCATAGTTGATGTAAATACAACTAATGACAAAAGTATGGAGATAGAAGAGGAAAATATTTTGTTGAAGAAGACCATTGATGATCAAATAAACATCTTAGCAAAATTCATAAAAGGAAAAGAAAACTTGAGCATCATGCTAGGAAGACAAAGATACTCTTTTGACAAATGCGGCTTAGGATATGATGCATTCAACAAAGATGCACTTTTATTGAAGAAAAGAAAATCATTAAAGCATACTTTTTCAAAACAATCTTCATGCTCAACTTCTATTGATCACAATCATGTTTCATGCTACTATTGCAAGAAAAGAGGTCACAAAGGAAATGCATGTTTTCTAAGAAAGAAGAAGAAAATTGTTTCAAAAATGTTTTGGGTTCCAAAAGGAACTATTGCATCTCTACGTGCTAAAGAAAACTTGGTAACTAAATCAATTTGGGTTCCGAAAGGAACTATTGCATCTCTTTCTAACCAAAATGGACCCAAAATAGATCGGGTACCAATAAAAGTCACGTAACGTTGTTTTGTAGGTGTGCTTGAAGACCGCCTCAAAAGAAAGATGGTTTCTTGATAGCGGATGTTCAAGGCACATGACGGGGGACAAATCGAAATTCATGTCCTTAAAATCTTATGAAGGAGGAAACGTTACTTTTGGAGATAACTCACAAGGCAAAATTGTTGGAATCGGATCTATTGGTATATCTTCCTCTCTAGCTATAGATAACGTACTTTTAGTTGATGGTTTGAAGCATAACTTGTTTAGTATTAGCCAACTTTGTGACAAAGGTTATGATGTTATCTTTAGGTCAAATGCATGCATAGTTGAGAAAGACGGAAAGCAATTGTTCAATGCAAAGAGAAATGGAAATTTATATACTATGTTGCTATGTGAATTAAATGAACAAGATGTTAAGTGCTTTGTCACATCGAGTGAAAATAGTTGGTTATGGCATAGACGCTTAGGACATGCTAGTATGGACCTCATCCAACGTTTGTCTAAAAATGAATTAGTCAAAGGCCTCCCGAAGACTAATTTTTCAAAAGATAAAATATGTAGTGCATGTCAAATAGGCAAGCAAGTGAAATCTTCTTTTAAGAGAAAGAAAGTTATCACCACTTCTCGACCCTTAGAGTTACTTCATATGGATCTCTTTGGTCCGGAAAGAACGGCTAGCTTGGCCGGGAAACTCTATGTACTTGTTATAGTAGATGATTACTCTAGATTTACTTGGGTTTACTTTCTTGCTCATAAAAATGAAACTCACTCCATTCTCGATAAATTTTATAGTCATTCAAAATGAAAAAGATTTGAAAATCAAGAAAATTAGAAGTGATAGGGGTAGAGAGTTTGACAATCAAGATCTAGAGAAATTATGTGATGAATTTGGTGTATCTCATGATCTCTCGGCTCCAAGATCTCCTCAACAAAATGGGGTAGTTGAAAGGAAAAATATATCTTTACAAGAAATGGCTAGAACTATGTTAAATGAACACAACCTTCCCCGAAGTCTTTGGGCGGAAGCGGTAAATACCGCTTGTCATGTCATAAATAGAGTTATAATTCGTATGAAATTGGGTAAAACTCCGTATGAGTTGTGGAATGGTCGGAAACCCAATATTGGTTATTTCAAGGTATTTGGTTGTAAATGTTTTGTTTTAAATGATAAAGATAACTTGGGAAAATTTGACTCAAAATCGGATGAAGCAATTTTCTTAGGTTATTCCTCAACAAGTAGAGCCTTTAAAGTCTTTAACAAAAGGACTTTAACCATGGTAGAATCTATCCATGTTGTTTTTGATGAATCACCACCTCTACCCTCACCTAGAGTTGACCTAGATGATGATGAAGTTGTAGGAATTGAGGATAATTTCAATAATCTCAATATCTCCAACTCGTCAAGTAGGCAAATGGATAAGAGTAAAGTTGGAGATCAATCAAATGATGACTTGACTTGCTCCATTCCTAAATCTTGGAGGATTGTACACAACGATCCTCTTGACCAAGTCATAGGAAACCCTTCACAAGGTGTTAGCACAAGATCTCAACTTAGAGACTTATGCAATCACATGGCTTTTGTGTCCAATATTGAACCCAAGAACTTCCACGAAGCTCAATGTGATGATTCTTGGATCATGGCTATGCAAGAGGAACTAAATCAATTTGAACGCAATCAAGTTTGGCATTTAGTCCCTCAACCCACACATCAAACTATAATAGGCACTAAATGGGTTTTTCGAAATAAGAAGGATGAAAATGGAGTGATTATTCGAAATAAAGCAAGATTGGTAGCTCAAGGTTACAATCAAGAGGAAGGCATTGACTATGATGAAACCTTTGCACCCGTAGCTAGATTAGAAGCAATTAGAATGCTTCTTGCATTTGCATCATCTAGAAATTTTATTCTCTATCAAATGGATGTCAAAAGTGCTTTTCTAAATGGAACTATAGATGAAGAAGTGTATGTGAAACAACCACCCGGCTTTGAAAATGAACGTTTTCCAAATCATGTTTACAAATTATCTAAAGCTTTGTACGGGTTAAAGCAAGCTCCTAGAGCTTGGTATGAACGGCTTAGTGACTTTCTACTTCAAAAAGGTTTTTCTAAAGGCAAAGTTGACACCACTCTATTTACAAAAACTGTCAAGAATGATTTGTTGATTATCCAAATATATGTTGACGACATCATATTCGGATCAACAAACACTTCCCTTTGCAAGGATTTCGCATCTAAAATGCAAAACGAATTTGAAATGAGTATGATGGGTGAGTTGAACTTCTTCTTAGGGTTGCAAATCAAGCAAAGCTTGGATGGCTTATTTGTTATCCAATCTAAGTATACTAAAGATTTGCTAAAGCGATTTGGTATGGAGGAAGCCAAACATGCCATTACTCCCATGAGTACCTCTATTAAACTCGATAAAGATGAAAATGGGAAATGTGTTGATATTACTAAATATAGAGGCATGATAGGAAGTTTACTGTATTTAACTGCTAGTAGACCGGATATCATGTTTAGTGTATGCTTATGTGCTCGCTTTCAATCTTGTCCCAAAGAATCTCACTTGCTAGCCGTAAAACGTATTTTTCGCTATCTTAACGGGACGATTAACTTAGGACTTTGGTATCCAAGTGGTACTACACTTGATCTCACAAGTTATTCGGATGCCGATTTTGCGGGTTGTAAAGTTGATAGGAAAAGCACAAGCGGTACATGTCATTTTCTAGGTCACTCGTTAGTTTCATGGTCAAGTAAAAAGCAAAATTCAGTTGCCTTATCTACGGCTGAAGCCGAATATGTTGCGGCCGGTAGTAGTTGTGCTCAAACTCTTTATATTAAGCAACAATTACTTGATTTTGGGCTTATTTTCAATCGCGTACCTATTAAATGTGATAACACTAGTGCTATTTGTATCTCAAAGAATCCTATTCAACATTCTCGCACAAAGCACATAGAGATTAGGCATCATTTTTTACGGGATCACGTAGCTAAAGGCGACGTTGAATTGGTTTTTATTGACACTAAGAATCAATTGGCGGATATTTTTACTAAACCCCTCTCGGATGAACCATTTTCAAAAATTCGTAGGGACTTAGGAATGGCCATGGATTTTGAAGTCATTAGTTAATTTTCACAAATTCTCGTCCACGTTCTCGGCTTTCAAAATTTAAAAAATTTTCACAAATTTTTTTTGAGGGCCAGTCGACTGCCTCATATACGGTCAGTCGACTGGATCAACCAGTGAGTTTTTGGGTTTTTAACTATCTTCAGCCAGTCGACTGCCTACATTGGCCAGTCGACTGGGTCATGAGCCAGTCGACTATCTCCATATGGCCAGTCGACTGCCTCTGCGCGAACATTGTTTTTATTTCTTCTTTCTCTTCGTCTTCTCTCCACTCTCTCCACGATCTCTCCAATTTCTTCTCTTCTTCACGCCATTTACTCATCTTTAAACCACTTTCCCACTACACCACGATCCTCTCCTCCATCATCACCACTCCCCTCTTTATTTTCAGTTATATATCTCCATATATATATATCCATATATATTCTTTTTACAATTTCACTTCTCCCTCTCTGTTTTCACCCTTTCTTTTCATTTTTCTTCTCAAAATGCTTCCCATCTTCTTGATTTTCCTCTCTCTCATGGCTCCTAATGTCGTGCGCCTCAAGAAACGCGCCCGTAGGGGTGGAAGCTCTTCGGCTGCACCGCCTCCACCTCCGTCTCCAGTTCATGAGGACACTAATTCCGAATCTGAATCTGGTCCGATGTCTCTGACTGCTCTTCTCGGTGATGAAGACAGTGTTCGTCTTTTCGAAACTCAGTTCCTTCATCGAAAATTTGCTCGGAGTCGCATTGTGACTCAACCCTTGTGCGAAGAGATTGGCGCTAATACGTTCAATCTTTTTCAAAATATGGGTTGGGATTTCTTTCTCTCGCTCGATGTTTAGCTCTATCCGAGGGCTGTCAAAGCATTCTACACCAATCTGGTGAATCCTTCTCAACCACGCCTTATCTCCACCCTGCTTAGCTCCAATGTTGGAGGCGTCTCTGTTAAGATCACCGAAACAGTACTCAATACTGTTTTTCGGCTACCTCCTGGCGGTATCTCCTATTACTGCCCATCTATTTGGTACTCTTCGAGTGATTTCGATCCTCTCGAAGCAGTTCGGGCTATTTCTGTGAATAAATCAACCACCGCCATTGCTGAGTTTCCTTCTTCCTCGCTTACTCCTGAGGCTAGACTTGTGCACAACATTATCACATATTCCATTTTGCCCAAGTCTGGAAGCCGGAGTCTTGTGTCGATTATGGAAGCTTTCCTTGTCTACTGTGTCATGACCGGTCGGAAGGTCAATCTTGCCTTCCTCTTCATATCGGCAATCCTCGAGTGCCACAAGAAGAAAGGCGCACTTATTTTTCCTATCCATTTATCCTATCTTCTCAGTCGGAACGGTGTGCCACTTGCTGACGAGCCTACGGAGCACAATCCGATCTTTCTGGACCGCACTCATCTCAAGCAAATGCACATTGGCAAAAATGCTGATGGAGTGTTGGTCTCTCTTAGGGCTGCCCCTCCTGCGGACCAAGCCGGTCCTTCTGTTCCTCGTCCCGACGCTCCTCGTCCCGAGGCACCTCGTCCGGATGCTCCGACTTCCTCATTTCCGTCTCTTGGTAGCGATTTCGATATTCCGGATTTTGGGTTCGGCGGTAATCCCGAAACTCTTACCCAAATCTTGGAAATCGTGACGCGCAATGAGGAGGCCCAAAAGCAGACGACCGCGGACATAAAGCGCCTTGAGGACAAGATCGACCGTCTCACCACCGCCATGGATGCACTTCGCCGTGACCCTCCGCCTTTTTGATGTCGTCAAAGGGGGAGAATGTTTAGGTTGTTTGTGTTGGCCATATGTCCATTTTGCGTAGCATAGGACGTTATCATGTGTGTTGTTTATGTTATCTTTAGTTTTATTTCTATGCTTTATTATTTTGTAATGTGTAGTAGTAAAACAACATGTACCAATCTTGCAATCATTAATTGAAAAATGTTGTTTCTATTTTTCTTCAATGCATTACGTAAAAGAATATCAAATTGCAAAATTTATTTCCTAAGGGGGAGCATGAAAATAAAAATGAAAGATGCACACATTGAGGGGGAGTATCACTTGATACTTTACCAATTATGAGCAAACACGAAATGTTTTGTAAACATCAAAAAGGGGGAGATTGTTGGCTTTGAAATTCCATTTCAAGCAATAAAACTTATTTTGATATTAACAAAACATTCAAAACCGTGTTTGGTACTAATATGGCTTTGAGCTAAGTGTTTCAGCAAGTACAGGTAAATGTTTCGGGAAGATCGCTAAAGCAACAAGCGATAAGGAAACTCAAGCGCAAACTAGAAAAAGGACAAAAAGATCAAAGAAAGAACAAAAGCTGGACTCAAGACCTGGGGTAGATAGGTCGGGGTGAGAATATTGTAACAAGGTATCTTATGCGTTGATTAATCTTATAAGCTCAAGTAATTAATCAAACGAACTCAAACGGATCAAAAACGGACCTTGAAAACAATTTTTGGAGTCACCCAGTCGACTGGCCTGTCCAAGGCAGTCGACTAACTGTGACCCAGTCGACTGGCCCTTAAGGACCCAGCCGACTGGATGAACCAGTGAGTTATAAAACATTCTAACTGCATGAGGCAGTCGACTGACTGTGACCAGTCGACTGGCAGTTAAAGACCCAGCCGACTGACTGGACCAGAGAGTTTCGAACATTTTTGATTGCCTGAGGCAGTCGACTGGCCTGTCCTAGGCAGTCGACTGACTCATGAGGCAGTCGACTGGCCTTCTTGAGGCAGTCGACTGACCCTAGCCGTTGGGAAAAATATTTCAAATCTAAGCATGGAGGCAGTCGACTGGGTGCCGGTAGGCAGTCGACTGGGTGCCGGGAGGCAGTCGACTGGGTGCTTTTGGATTTTAAGGAAAATTATTTCTAAACAATATTTTTGCCCAAAAAGAAATGATTTTGCTTGCAGATTTTCAGGTCCTACTCTCCATATTGTCTAGGGTGAGACACACTCTCCAAACCCTAGTGTTCACTATATAAAGAAAGAGATATGGATTGACAAAAAAAAAGGGTTCTTTTGTGAGAAATTTTCCAAATATTGTTCATCTCTAATTTTCTCTCAAGCATCTTCTGAAAAATCTTTTGATAGCAAAAATCTCGCTTTTCACTCTTATCATTTTGAAGATTTAAACTCAAGCCTTGAGCCTATTCTCCTATTGAAAATATATTGTGAGAATATATATATATCTTGAGTTCTTGAAATATCACCTAAAAACACTTGAGCTTATCTTGATCTATCATCCATAAAAACCTTAGGGTTTTGAGTGTTTTTTGTTTCTTGAGTGATATATTGATTACATACACAAATTTGTGATCTTGGGTGAGTGAAGCCCATTGTATCAAGGGAGGATTGTTCTCTTGATTGTGTGAAGAGCTAGTTAGCTCTTTTGTAAAGGTTTTGCTATTCCACCTATTGAAGGAAGAGCCATAGTGTGAGGATTGGGAAAGTCTCAAGGAAGGGGATTCTTTGAGCCGAGGAGTAGGAGTTACCGAACCTCGTAAAAATCACGGTGTCAATATCTCTATCTCTATCTCTTTACTTTATGTTCATGCATGCTTAATTTATATCGTGGTAAATAGCTTGTTGAATTTAAGAGAAATCATTCATTGCATATTTTACCTTGTAAATTAATATTGAACCTTGTTGCATGTTTTAGTAAGAATAAAAAAAAAAGAGTTAGAAATTATTTTTAAAACCCTATTCACCCCCCCTCTAGGGTATTTTAGTGACTAACAACAATTATGTGGCGATTGATCCTGTTGATCACGAGAAAACCACTTTTTCTTGCCCATATGGTACATTTACATATAGACGGAGGCCTTTTGGTCTATATAATATGCCAGCTACATTCTAGAGGTGTATGATGTCAATATTTTTTGACATGGTGGAGAAGTTTCTTGAAGTGTTCATGGATGATTTTTCAGTTTTTGGGGCAACGTTTGAACACTGTTTAAAACATCTAACACTCGTGCTTAAGAGATGTAAAGAGACGAATTTAGTTTTGAGCTGGGAAAAGAGTCATTTCATGGTTCAAGAGGGGATGGTACTTGGCCACATTTTATCAAAAAATGGGATTGTGGTAGACAAGGAGAAAGTTGAGTTGATTTCAAAACTGCCTCTTCCCATATCTATTCAATAGATAAGATCTTTCTTGGGGCATGCCGGGTTCTACAGATGATTTATTAAAGATTTTAGTAAGATCGCCCGGCCGTTGTGCAACTTATTAGCTAAGGATGCGACCTTTGTCTTTGACGAATAGTGTTTTCATGCTTTTGAGGAGCTGCATACTCAACTCTTAACAGCCCCAATCATTCATCCTCCGAACTGGTCACTGCCATTTGAGCTAATGTGTGATGCTTCGGACTATGTCGTAGGAGCAGTATTAGGTCAGAGAAAGGAAAAGCTACCATATGTGATGTACTATGGTAGCAAGATGCTAAACGATACGCATATCAACTACACAACCACAGAGAATGAATTGTTGGCGGTTGTGTTCGCCTTGGATAAATTTCGATCATACTTACTGGGAACCAAGGTAGTAGTTTATTCGGATCATACGACATTAAGGCATTTGCTAACGAAGAAATATTCCAAACCCAGGCTAATAAGATGGATTTTCTTGCTGCAAGAATTTGACTTGGAAATTAAGGATAAAAAGGGTTCAGAAAATATAGTTGTTGACCATTTGTCAAGGATCATTGTCGAGACTACAAAGGAAATTACTCCTTTTAAGGATTCATTCCCTGATGAACATCTATTCAATTTGATTGTCATGGAGCAGATACCATGGTATGTTAATATTGTAAATTATAAAGCCAAATGTCAGATTCCGAAAGGTTGGTCTAAGAATGAAAGAGACCAATTCTTCAGCCATGTTAAATTTTATATCTGGGATAATCCACGATTATACAAGTATTACTCTGATTAGATTATCAAAAAATGAGTCCTGGAAAGTGAGGTGCAAAGTGTTTTGAAGTTTTGCCATACGCTTGAATGTGGAGGGCATTTTGGAGCTCAGAAAATAGGCTATAAGGTGCTGCAGAGTGGGTTATATTGGCCAACCATATTCAAATATGCATTTGAATACTGTAAAGCGTGTTTGCGATGCCAGAAGTTGGGATCCATGTTGAAGTGATATGATGCCTATAACCCCGATTTTAATCATGGAGTTATTCGATGTATGGGGTATAAATTTCATGGGACCATTTTCGAAAGCAGGCAAGAAAGAGTATATACTTGTGGGGGTTGACTATGTGTCAAAATGTGTAGAGGCTATAGCCACAAAACATGCAGATCATGAGACGGTGGTGGAGTTTGTGCAATCCAATATCTTTGTAAGATTTGGTATATCGCGCATGATAATCAGTGACAGTGGAAGACTCTTTGATAACCATTTTCTCGGTGGTCTGTGTCAGAAGTACGCAGTCAATCATAGGATATCTACACCTTATTAGCCCCAGTCACAAGGATAAGTGGAAGTTTCTAACAAGGAAGTAAAGAATATTTTGGAGAAGACAGTGCGAGTTGATTTAAAATATTGGCCTCAAAGGTTAAATGATGCATTATGGGCTTATAAGACTGCTTATAAGAATCCAATAGGTATGACACCGTATCGTTTGGTTTATGGTAAGGCATGTCACTTTCCTGTTGAGCTACATAGATTATATTGGGCAGTTCGAAGGTTGAACTTTGATTTGAAAAAGTCTGGTGCTCAGCGGAAACTCCAACTCGTAAAGCTTAAGGAGTTGAGAAATAATGCTTATGAGAATTCTTGGATTTACAAAGCTCGGATGAAAGCTTTTCATGACAAACATATTCGAAAGAAAGCTTTTTAGCAAGGCTAGAAAGTCTGGCTGTTTAATTCGAGATTAAAGTTTTTTCCTAGTAAGCTTCAATCTAGATGGGATGGAATGTATAAGATTACGAAGGTTTTCCCCCATGGAGCAGTAGAGCTTGATGATCTAGAGACGGAAAGAAGTTTGTGGTGAATGGTTAGAGGCTTAAGCACTATATTGACGTTCAGCCAGTTTAGTGTGTTGTGGAGACGATTGATTTATATTATCCAACACATGAGCATGATCTCGGTTACTGAAAGATGGCAACGTCGCGCCAACGACGTTAAACATTGGTACTAGGGGATAAAAATTAGTTTTTGAACCTAGGTTGTAAGTTATACTTTTTATAGTATTTCGTAGATTTAGATTGAGTCATAAGATCAAGTCATAGTGTCATCCTCGTCATGATTGATACGGTGAATCATTCATTAGGGTATACGGAGAATGAAGAGAGAAATTGCATTAAATAAAGCATGTAAAATGACGTAGCACTAAGGCTAGAACAAAATTCCAAGCTTGGGACCTATGCGCCACGCATAGTTCTACCTACGCGACGCGCATAGCTATGTAAACGGCCTTCGCGGCTATATATTTGAAACGAAACTTCATTTGTTTCTCATTCTCTCATTTCCCCACCAAAAGCTCCCAAATCAACCCCTATACACTCGTGAAGAACTCGAAGAGTCTCGGAAACCAATTTTGAATCCTCTGTCAAATCTGGGCGTTGATTATCCGGATTCTCGTGAAGAACTCGAAGAGTCTCGGAAATGAATTTTGGAGAAATCATCAAATCATTCGATTCGATGAGTTTTCTTCGATATTTGTGTTTCTAATTGCTTTTCTAATCATTCTAAACTAATATTGATGAACAAATCTAGTTGAAAACATATTTTGATCCGTTCCTTGAAAGTTGTGAATATTGTCTTAGAAAATGGGTTGAAATTCAAATTTTTTTGCATGTTTTTAATTTGAGCATTTGTTTAAATGTCGTATTGGATTAATTTAGATGTGATTTTAGTGTTCTCACAATCCGCTTATTTTTGAAAATTTTGAGTATAGGAATAAAGATTAAACCGTATAGAGGAGGTACGGGTTCTTCACGGACTAAACAGTGGTCTCCCGACCCAGAGCCAGTAGAGAGGTCGCCAATTAGGACTTGTAGGCATTTTATACCACTGGTTGGGTCACCACCGTCATCTGAGGCCACTCATAGTGACCATGATGTGTCACCGGTGGCTTCGCCACATGTTTCACCACCATTATCACCACTACTAGGACCGCTCGAGCCACAAGCTAATGAGTCGGGGATGTTAGTTTCTTATTTTCTGGTGCCACCCATGACAATTGTGGGTGAGATGTTGATGAGGGTGTTGGAGAATGGATTTTAGCAAAAGAGGATTTATTCGGCGACATCATTTGAGAGGTTAGAGGTAGTGCCGACTTGGACTATCCACTATCTACGGGTGAGACGACTACTGCCTATCCTTATTCCTCCATCCACCTTTATCTATGCTGATTTGATAGAGGAGTTATGGCTGCACATGCAGCACTATACCAGAGGGATGTGATTCGAGACCGAGGTCAGGGGGATCAAATTTTAGATCACACCACAGACCATTGCTGAGGCATGGGGTATACCAGAAACTTACCCACCTAATTTGGAGGGAGAGTTCGCGCCCCTACCAGAGCCATTTCCTAGTCTGACAGAGATAGTCCAGCTTCAGACTGAGGGCGAGTTTGCGAATGATCGGAACAACTACACATAGAAGTCTGATTATCATCCCAAGTTGTGGCTACTGGACACAATTTTTAGGTCCCAAGTTCACCCTCATGGCCACAAAACATAGCGATAATATAGTTTAAATTATATATCAATTGCATGAGGGCGATCCATTGACTATGAATCAGGTCGCACCATGCCAGCAATTGGACCCCAAAAGAGGATTACTCTCAACCGGATCGCGACAACCCATCTCAAGACAAAACTGATTAGTGCATGCCAACTACTAACAGAAAGGTAAATGCAGAAAAGTAAATTAAAACATGAAAATAAACTAAAGCATGTCTATATCAGTTTGTCAGGGCATGACCTGTGTCAACCTAGGGTTCCAAGTTTTATGACCACCATTGTGTAGAAAATCACAGATTAAACATCCGAGTTCCAGCCCATAGTGAATAATTGTGATTATGTAAGATAAATACATTAGAAAAGTCTAAGACAATAATCAATTCAAATATATAAACTTGTATCACGAATAAAAACAGTCTCTTATCTAACACAATCATTACAGTATAATCTCAGTTTTCCCTCTCTACAATTGAATATAAAACTATAACTATATTACTTGGCTAGGGTTTTACGAGGAAACCCTAGATACAGAGTTAGTTGATCATGGCAGAGAGAGACTGCATTGTCGGTGTAGAAACGCTCTCCATAATCTTCTTCTCTAGATCTCTAGGTCTTCAATGGTGATTCTCTTTTATGGAAGCAATGAAATCAGCCACCAACTCAATGAACGTGTGTGAAAATCAAAACCAAAACCCCACAACTAAACCTAACCCTCTAAAATTTATAGACAAGTGAGGGAAATCCTAATGGTTGCCCTTTTCTGTAATTTTATAATACATGAATAATGTCTCTAAAATCTTATGTAAATATGTGTATAAACCTGTATGTAGAGGTCTAGAATCATCGATCACTTAGAATATCGAAGCAATGACAAAACTAGAAAATTCCGAAATAACTCTAAAACAACTTATGCACGTAAAGAGATCGCATGGCCACAAGGTGGGACCAACGCCCTTGACCTACGCTTGGGCGTAGGTCTAGGACGTAGGGTCCCCCTTTGGCTCACAAACCAAAGCGTAGCTAAGGTCTAGTCTGCCTCTAACGACGTAGGGTATCATGCATTTTTGCTATAAAAACCCATTTTTTCATATTTGAGCTAGATTGGTCGCCTTTGACTCCCAATGCTTTTGGTTGAAGTAATAATGTCTGAAAATGATATTTTTGCCCTTCGGTGAAACTACAATATCGAGAAATGACTATTTTGCCCTCCGGTAGCTCTTCTTTGCTCAGGCACACCTATTGATTCCTTTCTCGAGATAAAAATGAACACAAACTCAGTTAATTCACCGAGATTAGCTTTGTTTCTTCATTAAGCTCCTGAAACATGCTTACACACACAAACATGATAAAAATACCAAGTAACGGAATCTAAAGACATAACAAATACAAGATAGGGGTGAAAAATGACCAATACAGAGCACATATCACCCATAAATGCCGTCGGTGTATTAGTCACACCAAAAGGCATCACAAGAAATTCAAAGTGCCCATAACGAGTGCGAAATGCGGTCTTCAGAATATCAATATCCCTAACCCGTAACTGATGATAATTGGATCTCAAGTCAATCTTGGAGAAGAACCTAGATCCCATGTGTTGATCGTAAGTCATCAATTCGTGGCAATGGATATTTGTTCTTGATCGTCATCCGATGCAACCTACAATAATCAATGCATAATCGTAGTGAACCATCCTTTTTCTTCGCCTTGAGATCATTAATTTACTTCTTTAATTCCTCTAATTCCGTCAGTGCCATTTGATACAGTGCCAAAGAAATAGCATCGGTACCCGATATAAGATCAATAGCAAACTCCACTTCACAAATCGGAGGCAAAGAGGTCAAGTCATAGGGAAAAACATCCCAATACTCGCCCACGACATGAGGTACCTCGAAATGACCACAAACCTCATCGTTGGACAATAAACTCGCCAAAAGGAAACTGGATACATCACTACCCCGTAAACAATAGGAAGAAGTGAAAGAGTTTCTTAGATGGCCAAAAATGTGGAGACGCTCGCCCTTAGGCGTGTATATCGACACACAACCTCTAAAGTAGTCAATCTGTGCACGAAAGGTAGATAACCAATCCATGCCCAAGATGACATCAAAGCATGTCATGTCTAGGAGAATGAAGTCGAATCTTAACGATCTCCTAGCAATCACAATCTTGCATCCACGTCACATTCTAGATAGATACATGCTACCACCAATAGGGGTGTCAACATATAAAGGCACACGAAGATATGAAATACGTATACCTAAAGAAGATGCATAAGCAGAAGAAATAAAAGAATGCAAAGCTCCAGAATTAATAAGAACATGAGCCCAACAACCGCACACAGGAAATGTACTTATCATAATAGAAGGTCCAACTACACTATCTGCTGTTGTGACTGCATAAGCACGACCCTTAGAACGGGGTGCTTGTTAGATAGTAGATACCGAAGTTATGGCCTGAGAACCTAGAGCTGCTGGTACTGCCTGCGGCGGTGCTCTATACCCAGACTGACCTGCTAGTTGTGTAGCCCTAGACTGCTACCCAGTCCCACTCATAAGAGTGCCACTACTCAACTAAGTACAATCCTTGCAAAAATGACCTTGTTGTCCGCACTAAAAGCAACCTCGATTGCGCGTTGAACTACTACTCCATGTCTAGCGACGAGACTAACAAAATGGCTTCATATGCCCTGGCTACCCACACTGAAAGCACACCACATCCCGGCAAGTAGAACCTAAAGATGCTCTAAAAGAAGGTGCAGATTATCCCTGACGCTACTGTTGTGGCTGCTGCTGTGCAACAAGAGCTGAAGTGCCCTCACGCTGCCTCTTCTTGTTCCCAAAACCCGAAGAAGAACCTCCAAAGCTCTTGTTTCTAGCCTCACGAGCTAGTCAACCCTCTCTTGCATCCTCCTTAGCTAGTAATGCATTTGTAATGGCCTCGCAATACATCGGTATAGTAAGCACCGAAATCTTTGACTTAAGATTACCCCTCACAAAATATCGGCCCTTTACCTCATCATCCACCACCATCTCTAGTGTGAATCAAGACAAGATGGTATACTGAAGCTTATACTCGATCACTATAAATCATCCTGAACCAACTCATTGAACTGGTCCCTCATGCTCATCCTAATAAGTGGTGGAAAGTACCGATCCAAGAAAAATGTGCGAAAGTCCACCCATGTGAAAGTCTGAATGTCCCTCGTGTTGATGATTGACTTCCACCAACCCTTTGCATCACCTGTAAGTTGAACGATGCAATCATGACCCGTACACTATCCTCAACCACTTTTAATATATCAAAACCATTGGTGATCTGCTCAAACCAATCGTCGGCCACTAACAAATCCGGACCACCCACAAAGGTAGGTATGTCTAACCTCAAGAAATCTCAGAGAGATTTTCGAGCACGCGAGCCCTCATCCTCAACATTCTGCCTCTGAGGAACCTGTGCTATAGTCGCCTCTAAAGCACGTACAAACTGGTCACCACTCATAAAAGGTGCAGCCGGTACACGCTCCCCAACTGGTGAGAAACACCCCCTGGCCAGTGGTGAGTCTTGTTCAATGGCCCTTTTCCACTCAAAAACCTCACCTCGTTTGTGAAAATCGGAATTTGTTTTTCAGAAAATAAAATTAACTACTTCTAAACTCTTCTAACTATTAACAAAAATAAAGGTAAAAATTATGTGGAAAATTAAGATAAACTAAAACTCACAAGAGATCCACTGATGCAACTTTCACAACTCCGCCAAATCTTCTTATGCTTCTCAGAATACCTCACAAAAACACACGAATTCCAACTTTATATACAATCTACAATAACACAATGCAAATAAACTACTAAAGCCATTGAACAATGCCAAGTCCCGGGCAATGGTGCCAAAAACTTTATGGGCGTCAGGTGTGTAAAATATGTGGTTAAAAATGACACATTAATGACATTTTAGGTTTTACCCTTCTGCAAACGCACAAATCAGTTGTAGATAGTTTTGCTTGAGTAGGGGAATATCGATCCCATAGAGATGAGGACTGTTCACTATAATAGTCTAAAAACACTGAATTAAACTTTTCCGAAAAGAGTTTGTTTTTATGAATTATCTAATACTAATAAAAATAAAAACAATAATAAATAATGGTTGTGATTCAGAGAGAGAGAAAACTAGGGTTTCCTCACTCCACCACTAACTGCATAATATAGTTCAGATTATATATCAATTGCATGAGGGTAATCTATTGACTTTGAATCAGGTCACATCGAGCCAGCAGTTTGACCCCAAAAAAGATTATTCTCAACTGGATCGCGATAACCCATATCAAAACTAAACTGATTAGTGCATGTCAACTACTACCAAAAAGTATATGCAGAAAAGTATACTAAAGCATGAAAATAAAATAAAGCATGTATATATCAGTTTGTGAGGGCATGATCTGTGTCAATCTAGGGTTTCGAGTTTTATGACCACCATTGTGTATAAAATCACAGATTAAGCATCCGAGTTCCAGCCCATAGTGAATAATTGTGATTGTGTAAGATAAATATATTCAAAAAGTCTAAGACAATTATCAATTCAAATATATAAACTTGTATCACGAATAAAAACGGTCTTTCATCTAACACAATCATCACAGTATAGTCACAGTTTCCCCTCTCTACAAATGAATATAAAACTATAACTACATTACTTGGCTAGGGTTTTGCGAGGAAACCCTAGATACCGAGTTAGTTGATCATGGCAAAGAGAGACTGCATTGTCGGTGTAGAAACGCTCTCCATAATCTTCTTCTCCAGATCTCTAGGTCTTCAATGGTGATTCTCTTCTATGGAAGTAATGAAACCAGCCACCAACTTAATGAACTTGCATGAAAATCAGAACCAGAACCCCCAACTAAACAAAACCCTCTCATATTTATAGACAATTGAGGGAAACCCTAATGGTTGTCCTTTTCTGTAATTTTATAATATATGAATAATGTCTTTAATATCTTATGTAAATGTGTATAAGCCTGTATATAGAGGTCTGGAATCACCGATCACTTAGAATATCGAAGCAAGGAAAAAATTGGAAAATTTTGAAACAACTCTGAAAAAACTTCTGCACGTAAAGGCATCACGTGGCCACAAGGTGGGACCTATGCCCTAGACCTACGCTTGGGCGTAGGTCACGCTTGGGCATAGGTCGAGGGCGTAGGGTCCCCCTTTGGCTCACAAACAAAAAATGTAGCTAAGGTCCAGTCTGCCTCTTTTTGCCTCTAACGACGTAAGGTGTCATGCATTTTTGCTGTAAAAACTTATTTTTTTAATATTTGACTTAGACTGGTCGCCTTTGACTCCCGATGCTTTTGGTTAAAGTACTAATGTCTGGAAATGACATTTTTGCCCTTCGGTGAGATAACAATGTCGGGAAATGACCATCTTGCCCTCCGGTAGCACTTCTTTGCTCTGGCACCACCTCTTGATTATTTTCTTGAGATAGAAACGAACATGAACTCAGTTAATTCACCAAGATTAGCTTTATTTCTTCATTAAGCTCCTGAAACATTCTTACACACACAAACGGGATAAAAATACCAACTAACGGAATGTAAAGACATAACAAACGCAAGATAGGGGCAACAAATGACCAATACTGAGCACCTATCACCCATGAATGCCGTCGGTGTATTAGTCACACCGAAAGGCATCACAAGAAATTTGAAGTGCCCATAACGAGTGCGAAATGCGGTCTTCGGAATATCAATATCCCTAACCCGTAACTGATGATAATTGGATCTCAAGTCAATCTTTGAGAATAACCTAGATCCCATGAGTTGATTGAACAAGTCAACAATTTGTGGCAATGGATATTTGTTCTTGATCGTCACCCGATTCAACCTATGATAACTGATGCATAATCGTAGTGAACTATCCTTTTTCTTAGCGAAAAGAAATGGAGCACCCCAATCTGGACCACTAGGCCTAATAAAACCTTTCGCCTTGAGATCATCAATTTGCTTCCTTAATTCCTCTAATTCTGTCGGTGCCATTTGATATGGTGCCAAATAAATAGCATCGGTACCCGATATAAGATCAATAGCAAACTCCATTTCACGAATCAGAGGCAAAGAGGTCAAGTCATCAGGAAAAACATCCCAATACTCGCCCACGACATGAGGTACCTCGACATGACCACAAACCTCATCGTCGGACAATAAACTTACCAAAAGGAAACTGGATACATCACTACCCCATAAACAATATGAAGAAGTGAAAGAGTTGCTTCGATGGCCAAAAAAGTGGAAACGCTCGCCCATAGGCGTGTACACTGACACACGACCTCTAAAGCAATCAATCTGCGCACGAAAGATAGATAACAAATCCATGCCCAAGATGACGTCAAAGCATGTCAAGTCAAGGAGAATAAAGTCGAATCTTAACGATCTCCCAGCAATCACAATCTCGCATCCACAACATACTCTAGACAGATACACGTTACCACCAATCGACGTGTTAACATATAAAGGTACACGAAGATATGAAACACGTAGACCCAAAGCAAATGCATAAGCAAAAGCAATAAAATAATACAAAGCTCCAGAATCAATAAGAATATGAGCCCAACAACCGCACGTAGGAAATGTACTTATCATAATAGAAGGTCCTACTACACTGTCTGCTGCTGTGACCGCATAAGCATGGCCATGAGAACGGGGCGCCTACTGGATAGTAGATACCGAAGTCATGGCTTAAGAACCCAGAGTTGCTGGTACTGGCAACTGTGGTGCTCTATACCCAGACTGACCTGCTAGCTGTGTAGCCCTAGACTGCTACCCAGTCCCACTCGTAGGAGTGCCACTACTAAACTAAGTACAATCCTTGCGAAAATGACCCTGTTGTCCGAACTGAAAGCAACCTCGATTGCGCATTGAACTACTACTCCATGTCTGGCGACGAGACTAACAAAATGGCTTCATATGCCTTGGCTACCCACACTGAAAGCACACCACATCCCGGCGAGTAGAACCTAATGATACTCTAAAAGAAGGTGCAAATTGTCCCTGACGCTACTATTGTGGTTGATGCTGTGCAACAAGAGCTGAAGTACTCTCACACTGCCTCTTCTTATTCCCAAAACCCGAAGAAGAACCTCTAAAGCTCTTGCCTCTAGCCTCACGAGCTAGTCGACCCTCTTTTGCATCCTCATTTGCTAGTAATGCATTTGTAACGGCCTCACGATACGTCAGCAAGTAAGCACCAAAATCTTTGACTTGAGATTGCCCCTCACAAAATGTCACCCTTTTACCTCATCATCCACCACCATCTCTGGTACGAATCAAGATAAACTGGTATACTGAAGCTTATACTCGGTCACTATCAAATCATCCTGACCAACTCATTGAACTGGTCCCTCATACTCATCCTAATAAGTGGTGGAAAGTACTGATCCAAGAAAAAAATGCGAAAGTCCACCCATGTGATAGTCTGAATGTCCCTCGTGTTGATGATTGACTTCCACCAACCCTTTGCATCACCTGTAAGTTGAACGATGCAATCATGACCCATACACTATCCTCAACCACTTTTAATATATCAAATCCATTGGTGATCTGCTCCAACCAATCGTTGGCCACTATCAAATCCGAGGACCGCCCACAAAGGTAGGCATGTCTAACCTCAAGAAATCTTGGAGAGCTTTTTTAGCACGAGAGTCGTTGTCCTCAACATTCTACCTCTGAGGAACCTGTGTTATGGTCACCACTCATAAAAGGTGCAGCCGGTACACGCTCCCCAAAATCGGGAGGTTCGGGTACATTCTCGTCCATAACCGGAAGAACTTGATCCGGACCATCACCTCTAATGACACGTGGTCGGCCTCTATGTGATGGCATGCTCTCTATATTACAACAACCAAACATGTAAGGCAATGGTATAATCATAGCACGCCAAATAAAACCACAAAGCCTTGCCGACACACGCATAAGTCAACGACGTATAAGAGGCGAGAACTAATTCATAAGCCAATAACAAGTAGGAAAATGAAATAAGTGAAAAGTGATAACGACCCTAGCCCATCGTCCCATAAATAAAAAAATATGCTCTGATACCAAGTTGACACGCCCCCTAATTTCCTAGGACTCTGAAACCCGAGTCTAAGAGCTAAGGGAGTGAATGCGGAAGTAAAAAGAAATGAGAACAAATGACCTACAATAATCAAACACCTAAACAAGGGTAAACAAATCATTTCATGACTAAAAGACGTCAACAAGATCACTCGGAATTGAAAAGGAAGTGGATCGAATCAAACGACACCTTAAATGAACCATTTAAACACTCGGGTTCACTAAAGGGTAAAATGATCATTTTAGGGGTAAAATAGTAATTTCAATGTATAAATAAAAGTTTTGGACCTAAAATAAGTCATAGGAACAAACGGATCCAAATTTGAAGGTGCGAGGCGAAAACTACGACATTTTGAAAATCGGTCGTCGCGACGTGCCAAAGTTCAAAACATACCGTCACATTCAAACGGTCATTACGCCCTCAAACGTGAATCGAACAAAGTGATTCAAAATCCTAACATCAAGATCCTGAAGTCATATTTCTAAAAAGCTAAATAAAACCTCCATCTGACACCTGTAGCTCGAGATATGAGCGAAATAGTAAAATAGGGTCAGAACGGGGCTGAACCACAACCACCCAGTTGACTGGCTTAGTGACCCAGTCAACTGGCTTTTGAAGAGGCAGTCGACTGGCAGGCTTAAATGAGCCAGTCAACTGGCTTTGTCAATGATTTTTGATGAAAAATGGTTTATTAGCCAGGGCCAGTCGATTGTCTTTCCCCTCAAACCCCAAAAATAACTTCCAAACAGCTTGAAAGCCTTCAGAATCATGCGACCATGTCCTCAACTCGTTTAGGACCTTTAGAAATGGGAAAATATCGTCTAAACTCGGTTTCTTTTTGTCAAAAACACATTCCATAAAATAACCGTCTTACTCCCCGTCTCCGTTCTATCGACCACCAGTTCGTAAAAATCAAAATATTTATAAACTGAATTTAAAATTATTTCTAAAACAAGTAAATTTGTCGGGGCTACGGGGGTAGGCAAAAACGATTTTTTCCATTCAAATCGAAAAGGATTTATTTGAAAATTTAGAAAAATGTCATTTTCGGCCAAACACCTAAAAATTACATTCCATGGCAAATAATCCACTTCACATTCACAACTCCAAATAAAATGATCCAATGTTTACATTATAGCGCTCCAAGGCAAAACATGTTATAGTTTGATCAAAATACATATTTGCACAATATGGCACCGATGTGCACCAAAAAATATAATCCCCGCTCATAGCACTCTAAGGGATGTACATTATGAAAGCTACTTGGCTAACACGCTAGCCGACGAAAGATAAGCATCTACCATTTGTTTACAAGTTTTGTAACAATAGTAGAATGTTTATACATATGGATTACACTACTACTTCACAAAATAGGTACTCCGCCTTCTTATGTACAAAAGGGCAAAACCCACCTGTATCTTTACCAAAATCCGAAAAATATATAAGTCATGGGGTGAACTCACTAGCCCAATAGAGGAAGCGTCATCACCTCAATCTCTGTAGTCCGAGTGGTTCAACCCAACCAAGGTTCATACCACTAACCCTAGGTTGGCCTCTTGTTCCACATGACTCTCACGCCAATCCAGAACCCCATCAAACCCAACAAATAAGTTCCCCAACATGCTCATGACATAATTATTCACAATTATAGCATGCTTCAATCATCAAAACCACAATCACATATATATAGCAGTTAATATGCAATGCGACCAACATACCCATGGTACGCACACAAACACACACCCTAGTCTAAGGGTCAACAGGATCATTCTCTAACCCTTCACTTTATTCTCATAAGGGAAGGGTAGATTTATCGTACCGATTCTTCCCAAGTACTTTTGACACTTCACACTTTTAACAAGGAAGACCATCAACACGACGCGGTCGTGACATAGGATTTGGAACAAGTCTTTCCCCTATCGTCTCAGTTTCTCAAAAGATTAGTTCCGTAGTAGCGAGAAACACCCCCTGGCCAGTTGTTACGATGATCCAAAACACGACAACTCACACATGGTTTACGCAACCCATATAAACCAACACACGTGTCTTGACACTACATGGTGTACTCAAAATGCATCAAGGTTCTCACTCACAACCACATGCCTTCACAATACACGTTTATCACATTTTGCATCATATTGTATCCAATTTAACACAATGCTTACAATTCGCATTCATCAGCAATAATTCTCAACATTCTCCATTACAATACATATTCATTTCCTTATGCAACATATTGTACTCAAATTATCACAATGCTTATAATTCATATTCATAAGCCATAAACAACCACCACAAGCATTTATATAACAAGGTCATGCTTTCAAGGGCCTAAATCATCGTCTAAGTTTTCATAACTCAACTCGCATATATATATATATATATATATATATATATACGGCATATATACATATAGACGAACACACCCTCATATAAAGACGAACACAATTCATTTTTCCCCTACCTTAATTCCAAGCAAGCTACACAATATGCCCACAAGAGTTCCAAGCCACTCTACCCCTCAAGTGCTCAATTGGATAGCTTCCAACTAGCAATACACCATTCATGAATCACAAGATTACTATGGTGTCAACAATAATAGAATTTTATACAAAGTTGCTCCAACCACAAGAATTAATCAAACCTTAATGATTTCTATTCTAAGGTTGCATGAAGAAAGGAAATCTTAAGAGCTCAAGATAGGAACTTACCACTAGCTCTTCACAAGATGGTAATCAAAAGCTACTACCAAGGAGACTCACTTGGTAGTTGAAAGAAAATTCAACCTTCTATATCATAAATTAGAGAAGGCTAGAATCAATATCCATATAAGGAAATTCATAAACTTGAAAGCTAGGGTTCTTAGCAACCAAAACCCTAAAATGATAAGGAGACTTACCAAATGTTTCAAGAACACCACCAAGAGCAATCCCCAATAAGCCAAGAGAGAAAGAGAGAGCAAGAAATTGGGAAAGATGAAAGTCTTACCAAAGTGAACAAAACCTAAGTGTTGTAGAGCTTCTCCACTCATCATTCTCACCAACCAAGGGTTTAGAATAAAGCAATGAAAATGAGTAAATGATCCAATAGTTGATATGAAGTCTTGCCAAATGAAAGACCAAGAATAATGAATTCTTACATTTAAGTGTCAACCAAACAAGGGCCTATGATCCAAAGGTTGAGAACAAAGATGGGAGAAGGAGATCAATGGCTAGGAGTGAGATAACACATAATAGTGTAAAATGACCATTTTCTTCTCAACTTAGGGTTAATTACAAGAGTGTTATCATGCCTCTTAATTACCCTTCCACCCTTTGTCATCCTCTATAATTACAAACATGTCACTCATGCCCTAACATTTAGCCAATTCTCTACACCTTCCACTAAGTGCTAATAATATGAAATTACTCATTTACCCTTCGGTCATTTCTTTACCAAAATCATTTACAACAATTTTCATTATTCTCAAAATGAAAATACAACATGCAACCTACAATTTTTAATATCACATTAAACATGTAAGTCATGCTAAGCAAATAACACATTAAGCACATAATCACATAAGCACTTAAGTGTTAATAAAATTTTAAATTAGCACGTAAAAATACCGGATGCTACAAAATACATCATAACTTTCTGAAAATCATTACTCCATATAGTACAAGGAATGAGTTTTTTTTTAATGAAATAAACAAAGATTTAGCCTTAAGGGCCTACAATCTCTAAAACTTGAAATTGTAAAGACTTGACCTTAAGGGCCTACAGTCTCTAAGAACTAAAAATTGCATAAATTAAATGACCTACTATTCTACAAACCGAGGCTAGAAACTAACTTTCACAACCTAGGACCAATGTTTAACATCTTTGGCGAGACGGCTCCGCAAAGGGTTATCTAACACCCTTCTTCTCTTCGACACTTCCACCGCATGGTGGAGCAAATGTGGGAAGTAAATCATTCCACAATGTCCACTGTAAACACTCAGCAAAAAGCACAATATCAAGCACATAATAATCATCATATTCTTTCTCTCATTTATCATGTTCTACACTCATCCCATGTTTCAAACTTGTATCCAACAATTCCTCTGTCAACGAATAAGGTAATGGGCCCTTCACCACCTCATCAATCTCATCAATTACGTATTATTCATCCCCTCCTTGTTTAACTTCAAGACGTAACTCATCGAGACATTGGGTAAATATTGTTTTAGGTTCATATGGTGTCTCTTTTGGCTCTTGTGGTAAATGAATGGTTTGTGTACTCTCGTCATTTGCAATCTTACTCTTAATTTCAAAAATTTCCTCTATTTCACTATCCCCATCTTCTTCATCTTCAAAATTATCTACCTCTAGATTTTGCACTTCCTCCATTCTCAAAGAATCAACTAGTTGTTTTGCTTGAATTCCTAACCTAATCAAAGCTTGAGAATTAGAGTTCAATTGATTTTCAATTTCTCTCAAGGTGCTCACCAGTTTATCTTCGTCACCAGTTGATATAACCATCAAATTTTGATTTTAGAACTAGAGTGGATTTTTGTTGGACAGTTGGAACAATTGGGTATTATTGAACTGAAAATCCTGAGTACTGAATGGTTGTTGGCTTCTATTGAAACTTGGTTGAGGATTTTTAGTGTTCAAAGATGCTAGAAAATGCTCTTCAAAAGACAATGATCGGGTATTATTGGGTTAAAATCCCGAGTACTAAATGGTTGAAGATTTTCAGTATTAGAAAAGTATGAATTATCTTCATTGTATATGATTTCCTCATAATTCCGAGGGGTCTCGATTTTGCTCATATATACTAAAAATTGGTCATTATAAAACAATGACTCCAGACGAGGGTTTGCTCTGATTTCTCTCAAATGAGCTAAGAATTTATCTTCAACAGACAATGGCTCCGGACATGAATATGCATTTGACTCTTCAAATTTGAATTGATTCGATGGTTGAGAATAATAATCCTGACTATACGGTCGATACCCTAATCCATTATCAAAATATCGTGGATCCTCATTAAAGTTTTGATATGAATTTTCTATACCTGGTTGTTGGTATTGGAAATTGGGATGATCTCTCCAATCTGGGTTGTATGAATTATAATATGGAACATTCACTGAATTAGTATAACCATTATACATCCCTTTTTTCTATCACAAAATTGGGGTTTTCAGGTCCTAAACGACGTATTTTGGCCTTAAATCAACTGGGTTCATTGTCATATAGTGTGTTTTGTTCAATAGCCTTTTTCCACTCAAAAACCTCTCCTCTTTTGCGAAAATCGGACTTTCTAACAATTTACAAAAAAACTGTGCAGATTTTATTTTATTTTTTTTGTAAAATAAAAACTATGGACAGAAAATAAAGCTAAAATTATGTGTAAAATTGAGATGCACTAAAACTCACAAGTGGTCCAACGATGCAATCGTCACTGCTCCGTCGATTCCCTTCGCGCTTTTCAATGTGCCTCTCAAAAAAAATCCAACTTTAGATAAAATACAATACAAACAATTCAAGTATACTAAATTACTAAAATTCAGAATATTCGTTAGTCCCCGACAACGGCGCCAAAAACTTGATGCCCGTCGGGGTGTGCTAAAAATATGTGTTAAGAATGCACCTTTATGACGGCCTAGGTTTTACCTATCGCAAGCGCACAAGTCAATTGTAGTATAGAAACGGCTTGTGAAATGTTATCAATGCCACAGAGACTGAGATTGTTCACTTTAGAAATTCAAAAACACTTAATTATATTTTCTGAAAATAGGTTTGTTTGGGTGGTCAAAGACCAAATTATCTATTTTAACTAAAATTATCTAGAAAGCAAAGTAAATTGGTTGTGATTCAGATGGGAGAGAAAACTAAGGTTTTCATCACTCCGCCACTAACTACATAATATAGTTCATCATTGTATCAACTGTAAGAGGGCGATTCATAATTGTGAATCAAGTCGTACCGTAAATAGCTAAATACGACCCCAAAAAGGATTATCATCAATCAAATTGTGACAACCCATCTCATGACTGACCTAACTAGTACATGTCAATTAAATTGCTCTAATCTACTCCTAATGCATGAAAATAAATTAAAGCATGTCTATATTAAATCGCCAAGGCATGACCTGTGTCAACCTACGATTTCAAGTTTTATTACCACCATTGTGTAGAAAATCATAAATTAAGCATCCGAGTTCCAGCACATAGTGAATAACCGTGATTGTGTAAGATAAATATATTCATTCAGTATAGGACAAGAATCAGAATAAATATATAAACTTGTATCAAGAATAAAAACGGTCTCTCATCTACTACAATCATCACAATATGGTCACAGTTTCTCCTCGTTACAATTGAAAACAAAGAAGAACTACATTACTTGGCTAAAAACACTAGATACCGACTTAGTTGTTCATGGTAGAAGGAGACTGCATCGTTGATGTAGAATCGCCCTCCATGATCGTCTTCTCCAGATCTCTAGGTCTTGAATGACTCCTCCCTTTGAATGATATATGAATAAAAGCTCTCTAAAATTATGTGAAGAGAATTTTCAAAATTATGGGGAGAGAAGTCCCAAAATTATGGGGAGAGAAGTCCCAAAATTATGGAGATAGAAGTCCCATAGATATATAGCAAAGCTTGGTATTTATAGACAAAGTCAAGGAAAACCCTAACTTGTGGAATAGGATTACCCTTTTTCGTACTTTCACACTCAACCAAGCAACACCCTAATATCCGATGTATAATATGTGTATATCATATGTATATAGGTATTGTGGTCGAACTTAAAGTCATCTAGATCAAAACGGATCAATTTGGGCCAAAATAGGATTTCAGCCCGAAACTAAAATTTCCAGCTTTTTCTGCAAGACACCTCTCACTCTTTTGATCATATCTGGAGCTACACACATTGGATTGAGGCATGTAATATATCGTTGGAAAGCTGACTTTAAGCTCTTGGTGATAGGCTTAAGAATAACCTCATTTGGACCTTTTTGACCGAGATATGACTATCCGAAGTTGACTAAAAAATTGTGCCGAAAACACTGTTCATGCCGCACCTACGCTTCAAGCGTAGAAACTCACTTTCTGGCCACTTTTTACTTCTGTAAGCGTAGGTCAAACGCAGCAAAACCCCCGGAAACCACTTTTCTTGATAATTGCTCCATTTAAAACCCCTCGACTCCCTTGGTATAATTCTTGAAATTGCGGCTCCGAAAAATGACATTTTCGCCCTCTGGGGGACATTTTTCTCTTGAAAATACTTCTTTTGCTCTTTCTTTTGGATAGACACAAGCACTTCTCTAGTTAATTCACCAAATTTAGCTTGTAATCTTCATTAAGCTCCTGAAACACGCTTAAAAACACGAACAACATAAAAATACCAAATAACATAATGTAAGGCCGTAACAAATGCAAGATAGGGGGTTAAAATGGACAATATTGAGCACCTATCAGCAAGAAAATTAGGCTTTGCCTCAAGTTCGATCATCCCGCCGTCCCCGTCTCATCATGTGGATGACACCCTATCTTACTTTCTAGCATCGCATGCATGTTAGCTTTTTCATTTTTCCTTTACACCCTTCACGATGCATGAATAATAAAAATGGAAAACAACTAAAAAAATGGCACAAGCTCACTCGGGCACCGATCTCCTCACTTTAATCGATGAGATCATGTCTACGGAAGCTAAATGATACGCATACACACACTCCAGCACATAGTAGGATTAAGTAAGTGACTATACTGGGTACGGGCGAACGGGGTGCCTAACACCTTCCTCGGACATAACCAAGCTTCCGAACACAGTTGATTTGGTTCATACCTATCAGTGAGTCATTCTAGGGTCAAATACACAATAGTAGATGATGTACTACCGGGGTGGCTAAAAATATGTGTTAAGAACACACCCCTAAGACAACCTAGGTTTTACATATCGCAAGCGCACGAGTCAATTGTAGTATAAAAACGGCTTAAAAAAGATTATCGATCCCACAGAGACTAAGTCGTATTCTGAATTCTCATAAAATAATACTCTTAAATTGCTATAAAAAATATGATTGTTGGTTTTGATTTCTGAACTAGTTAACTAATAAAGCAGTAAAGATAGATTAAGACAAGAACAATAAAAATAAAATATAGGGTTTTCATACTCCACCACTAACCGCATAATATAATTCTCAACTCGCTTAATTGCAAGAGGGCTATCTATAACTATGAATCAGGTCATACCGCAAATAGTCAACTACGTCCCCAAAAAGGATAGTATCAACCGGATTCTCTACAACCCATCTCTGGATAGAGTATAACTAGTGCATGTTATTTACTCTACTCTAATATACTCAAAATGCATGAAATTAAACTAAAGCATGTCTATATTATCTCGCCGATGCATTGATAGGAACCAAAAGTTATACATTATAGACCCTTAATTCGGTATTGTTAGTTTATATAATTTACTACCTTGTTATTCTTATCTTATTTGCATGCTCAAGTGTGTTTCAGGTTCAATAAATGTAAAACGAGCTAATTTCAGCAAATTAACTAGAATGCCGACTCAAGAGCAGTCGAGACCAAAACCAACAAAGAAGGAAGCTAACTTGAATCACAAAGTGGGTAAAAATAGTCAAGAACGAAGAAGATGGGCTGTTAGGACTGTTTAAAGAAGGAAAGTGAAAGTTGAAAAAACCAGAAAGTCCGAAATAAATTGCCAAATTCAGGTGACCATACCTGCAGCATACCAGCTTCGAATTGAGCCATTCAAGAGCCTAAACTCAAGTTCGCAAATTCAGCTTTCCAACAAACGAAAGAATGCCAAAAACAAACACCCGTAGCTCCGGTTATGACCGAAACAAGACAGCACGGTCAAGCGGAAAATAATGCGCGGGAATGGATGAATTTGACAACTTTGTGGACCCCATTTGGTGTGTTTATTATTCAATGACGTGTTGGAGAGTTGTATTAGCTTATTTTGATCAGCCTTGAAGAGTGTGGACCTGTTTCAAAGATATACATGTCAACTAAAGAGTTCAACTAAAAGATAATCAACAACTTCACCTAAAGAAGAACTCTACTTCTATTAATAGGGGTTTCATAATCACATTAAGGGGCTCTTATCATCGCCTCTTGGCTGAAAAAATATTAGGGCGTATTTGGAGAGTGACCGAAGGGAGAAGAAGGGAGTAAATCAAAGGAAGCACACAGTGATATTCATGGAGTCACTGACGGGTCGCGTTTTGATAATATTGTGTCATTGTTTCACCACACCCCGATCAACAAGAATTTATTCCTACTAATACTTTACTTAAAATAGTATAGTAAGGTCGAACCACTCTCAATTTGGAACTTGTTTTGAGACAAGGATCCAAAACTTTACTTTTCGAGATAAAAAGAAATCACTTAAAACAATTCTTGAATTTTTTAATGGTAAACTAAAATAACTAGATAAAATTATCAAATGGTGAAAAAAATCTCAAGGGAAAAGAATCCACCACCCGGGTCTATACAAATAATATTATATATTTCTATTGCAAATTCTTCTCCAACCTATTAAACATAAACATAGATATTGGTAAGCATTCCCCGTATTTTCATTAATTGGTAATCACGAAGAATCCTCCCTCTAGTGTTTTGGTTTAAATAAAATATAAATAGTAGTAGGCATTCCCCGTATTTCCATTAATTGGTAATCACGAAAAATCCTCCTTCTATTTTTTAGCTTCCAACCTCTATTGTAAGGTTTTTGTTCATTGAGATTCATAAAATGAATACTCTCGGGATGAGAATTAAACAATACGAAATAAAATAAAAATTATTTATATCTTATCCATGGTGGTTTCATCACCCCCTTGAGAAGAGTTTTAAGCTATCATGTTGATAGAAAAATAAAACAAGGTAATAGAATAAATTTTCATTGATAGAGAAATAATTACAAAAAATATTAAAATGGTACAATATTCTCTGAACTCTCACTCCTCAACTCTCCTTCGAACCCCCCTTGCAGCTTATACCTGGCCACTATATATAGGCATAATGCAGATCTAATGCATTTAATGATGCATTGAATTCTGTCAACTCTCAACCATTTCTCTCACCTAACACGTCACTTTCTCTCTCTTTTTTTTCTTTAATTTATCATCCACTTTCACACTTACACACGTACACACACACATATATATATATACATTTATTACAGTCTCCCCCCCACCAACTTTTCTTTTTCTTCATTTTCATCCTTCTTGCTTTCTTTTTCTTTTCTTTTGTAAATCAACCCCTGCATGAAATAAAAATATATACATATGAGGACATTATACTATGTAAATTACTATATTTTGTGCACTTATTGGTCGCGTTAACCACCGAGGATCCAATCACCATTACTCATGGGCAACTAAATGGTAACTAGGGTTTTCTGGCAAAACCCTAGACCAAGTAATGTAACTTATTGTTTGTTTATTTAATTTGTGAAAGGGGAAGCTAAAGAGGAATCCTACGTTGGTTATGTAGACAAGAGATCGAATATTATGTTGTATAAGGATTTGCATATTTTCTATTCTAGATTGATTTTATGTTAATTCTTGCACGACTACACCTAATTGCTACAAGCTTGAACTCCGAAAGTTAGGTTGTTAGTTATCTATATAACGGTACATAAAACATGAAGCTTTAGTTTAGACAGTTCATGCTAAGGGAGTATGAAACATATGTGTTTTTAATTTAATGCAAGTAGGAGTAGTGTAGAGTAGTTGCATATCTGAATCATATTTGTGCCAAAGATGAATTATGACTGAACTTGGTTACATGTAACTTTTGTTGGGGACTAAAGGCTTGCTTGTAGTGGCATTAGTCTGAGTCATATGAGATGTCTCTCCCTTTCATGAAAGAAACAAATAGCATGTTTACATTACAAAGCTAGTGGCGGCGCTAAATATGCCCTAGTATCTCTCTTTATTGAATTTTCTCAACCATTTCATTATTTGTTTTAATTAGTTTATTTTATTGTCGAAATAGCTATAATCACAAACCAAAGCCATTTTTACTCTTAATTCAAGCATACTACAATATTAGGGTTTGAATAATGTCTAGTCTCTGTGGGATCGATAATCCATATCTTAAGCTATATTATACTACGAACTGACTCGTACACTTGCGATAGGCAAAATGAGGTCGCATTAGGTTATATTTTTAAACATATTTTTAGCCGACCTATTGAGCCGATCAAGTTTTTGGCACCGTTGCCGGGGACTTAGCGATGATTCTACACTAGTATTTAGTATATTTGGGTTATTTAATTGTTTTATTTTTAATTCTTCTTTTGAAAGTTAAATTACGCATTACTGATAGGTATATTGAAATTTGCAAAGAGGAAACTAGAGGAGCAGTGAAAAAGTGCTTTGCGAGACCATCTGTGAGTTTAGTGTAGTTTGATTTTTTGCGTAATTTTAGCTTAAATTTTATTGCTTAATTTCTCTTTCATTTTTAGTTATTTTTGCTAGTAGTAGTTTTATTTTAAAATTACATGTATTGTATGAGTGGTCTGCAATCATTGTCTGAAGAGTTAGTACCTTTTGATCCTGAAATCAAGAGAACCTTTCGTAGGAATCTAAAGGCTAAAAAATTAGAAACTCTTAAGAAAAAGTTAAACTTTGGTGAAATGGCAAACAACAATAACAACAACGTAGTACCTGTTAACGTGGAAGAAGGGCAAGAAGCATGTCTGAGAGATCATTATGCTCCCGCTAAGTTTGACTCACCAGCTGATTTTCTATTTCTGAAAGATGAAGACTTGCAATATGAGCTTAAAGCTAGTGTTATTAATATGCTCCCAAAATTCTACGGACTCAAAAATGAGGATCCGTATCAATATATAAAAGAATTCATCAAAGCTAGTGCCACAACTAAACAGAAAGGAATAACCACCGAACAAATGCGTGTTTGACTCTTTCCCCATTCGTTGATAGATAGGGCAAAAGTGTGGTATACAACTTTGGATAGAGATCTAAAGAAAAATTGGGAAAATCTAAAAATTGATTTCTTGCATAAATATTTCCCGATAGGAAAAACACAAGAAGCTTAAGCAACAATAACATACTTTAGGCAATAGACTGGTGAACAATTTCATGATGTATGAGAGAGGTATAAAGATATCATTAGAAAATGTCCACATCATAGAATAACAAAACAGGATTTGGTGCGTAACTTTTATTACGGACTTAACGAAAAAGACAGATGGGTAATAGATGTAGTAGTAAGAGGACAATTCTCACTTAAATCAGTACACTACATATGGAAAATGTTCGAAAATGTGACTGAAAATTCGTTACAATATGAGTCAGAAACACGGGCTTGGATAAGTACACATCCTAGGAAATCGAAAGGTATCTACGAGATTAGCGAAAGTGACAATGTAAAGGCTCAAGTAGCTGAGTTGAGCCACAAGCTCAATAAATTCATAACTCTCACGCAATCCAAGCCTGGGAAGTCTTAGCAATTGGTCATGAATCCTCCTACATACCAGAAAATTGTTAAATAAATTATCAAGAAGATAAGATAGTGCCATACGAGGTTAATGCAACACTCACCAACCCAAACAAAAATCCATTCTCTCTAATACATACAATGCGGGTTGGTGTAATCACCCCAATCTCTCATACGATCCCCAAAATACAGGGACCCAAGCTCCAATGCAAAACTTTAATCAAAATCAGCGAAGATTCAATTCTCAAGCTAATAGCCAAACTTATCATCTATATACACCTAATCAGCCCCAATACAAAAAACAAAATCCAAATCCAAATCCACCAGCAATAACGCATGATTTTCTAGAGGACATGAGGAGTGCTATGAAAGACTTTAGAAGTCAATCTAGTGGGTTTCAAGTAGCCATTCAAACTTTCAACACCCATTCCCAGTCAATAGCGAAGTTAAAAACTCAGGTTGGGCAACTAGCTAATGCATTGAACCAGCGAGAAGAAGGCAAATTACCAAGTCAACCAATGGCCAATCTGAGAGGAAAAAACATGATTCAACTAGGTTATTTAAGCGACGCCACTCACGACACCGTTCAAAGCTATCACAACCTTAAGGAGTGGTAGGGAAGTGGACAACAGGGCTAAAGAACAATTTAAAGAAAGGGCGATAGAACGGAAAGCTAAAGAAACTATGCAGAAAGAGCAATCACAAAATGAGACCGAAAAAGGTGAAACATCAACACCAGATGTCTTACGTGCCATCGGCACCATTGAGTCAAACCATTATGAAAAATATAGTGAAAAGGTAAACGACATGTTAAAAACTTTTTGGCAAGTCAGAATCAACCTTCCCTTCTTAAATGTAATCGCTCAAATTCCACCATACACTAAATTTTTAAAGGACTTATGCACTCAAAAACGCAAGAGTAGAAATAAAATCCCCAATAAAATTATGTTGACTGAACAAGTGAGTTCTTTTTTACTCAGTATTACTCAACCAAAATGTAATGATCTAGGTGCTCCCACGATTTCCTGCATTATAGGTAATCAAGAAATTGGTCGAGCCCTTTTTGATTTAGGGGCGAGTGTCAATCTACTTCCTTATTCAGTCTACCAACAGTTGGGGTTAGGAGAGCTTTCTCCCACCTCAGTCGTGCTTCAACTAGTTAATAGGTTGATTAAACGAACGAGAGGGATAGTGGAAGACGTGATTGTCCAAGTGGACAAGTTTTATTTCCCAGTCGATTTCATAATTCTTGACACATATTTAGTACACAATGCTAAGAAACACATCCCAGTAATCCTTGGAAGACCATTCTTGGCCACGGCCAATGCTTGCATAAATTGTAAAACGGGGGTTATGGATATATCATTTGGGAACATGAAAATAAGATTAAATGTTTTGACACTAACCATCAAATACCTGAAAATGATGAATGCTTTAGTATAGATGCAATAGATGAGTTAGTTGAAGAAGTTGTACCACAAATTTTGATGAAAGATGAAGTAGAAACCATCATAATTGGGGTTAAATCAGATTTTAAAACTGATAATTGGATTTAAAAAAATCAATATAACTTAAAGGTGGTAGATGCACTAGAAACTACTCTATTTGCTCAACCATGGAAAATGCCACTTGAGCCATTTCCTACCATTGCTAGTACACCATCGGTTCCCTCACTAATAGCTCCACCTAAGCTTGAGTTAAAACAATTACCTAAGCAACTCAAGTATGTTTTTCTATGACCAAACCAAACACTCCTTGTTATTATATCATCATACCTAACTGAGGAACAGGAAGCAAGCTTAATAAAGGTCTTAGGTGATCACAAATAAGCGATAGGTTGGAATGTTGCGGATTTAAAAGGGATCGATCATTCAATTTATATGCATCATATACATTTAGAGGAGATGGCGAAACCCTCAAGAGAAATGCAACGTAGGTTGAACCCCAATATGTAAAATTGTTGCAGGTATTATTTACCCTATTTCCGATAGTACATGGGTGAGCCCCACATAGGTGGTGCCAAAGAAATCCGGCATCACAGTTGTGTCAAACTCTCAAGGTGACATAGTACCACAATGCGCCACCATTGGGTGGCGTGTATGCATAGATTACAGAAAATTGAACACGCACACTAGGAAGGATCACTTTCCACTACCTTTCAATGATCAAATCCTAGAGTGTCTCGCCGATCAAAATTATTATTATTTTCTATATGGGTATTCAGGCTACAACCAAGTGACAATTGATCCCAAGGATCAAGAGAATACCATTTTCATGTGTCCTTACGAAACCTTCGCATATAGGAGAATGTCTTTCGGTCTATGTAATGCACCGACCACATTCCAAAGGTGCATGATGTCTATTTTCTCCGACATGGTCGAAAAATTCTTAGAGGTTTTCATGGATGACTTTTCAATCTTTGGAACCACTTTTGAGAACTACTTAAACCACCTCTCACTCATTCTTAAAAGATGTAAAGAGACCAATTTGATCTTAAGTTGGGAGAATAGTCATTTTATGGTTCAAGTCGGCATTGTATTAGGCCACATTGTTTCTAAAAGGGGGATTGAAATTGATAAAGCTAATGTTGACCTTATTTCTAATTTGCCTCCTCCCACGTAGGTAAAACAGATTAGGTCATTTTTGGGCCACACCGGGTTCTATCGCCGATTCATTAAGGACTTTAGCAAAATTGCCCAGCCTTTATGTAATTTTTTAGCTAAAGATGCACCATTTGTTTTCAACAAAGAGTGTCTTAAGGCTTTTGAAAAGTTGTGTACCTTGCTCTCTACCACCCCAATAATCGACCACCCTATTGGTCTTTACCATTCGAATTAATATGTGATGCCTCAGACTACGCCAAAGGAGCCTTGTTAGGACAACGTAAAGATAAAATGCCATATGCATTTTATTATGCTAGTAAAACTCTAGCCGATGCTCAATTGAATTATACCACAACTAAAAATGAATTGCTAGCAGTCGTGTTCGCTTTAGATAAATTTTGATCGTATCTATTAGGAACAAAAGTGGTAGTGTATTCCGATCACGCAGCGTTAAGCCATTTATTAACTAAGAAAGACTCCAAAACTAGACTAATAAGATGGATATTATTGCTATAAGAATTTGACTTAGAAATTAAAGATAAAAAGGGTACAGAGAACATAGTCGCCGATCACTTATCAAGAATTATTGTCGAATCTACTAAAGACAACTCTCCTCTTAAAGATGTATTTCCCGATGAACAACTGTTTACCATAAGTATAGTGGATAATGTACAGTGGTATGCTAATATCGTTAACTACTTAGTCACACGCTAAATCCCTAATGGTTGGACCAAGCAAGAAAAGGACAAATTCTTTTCCCAAGTTAAGTTTTATATATGAGATGATCCGCAACTGTTTAAATATTGTCCTGATCAAATTATTCATAAATGTGTCCCTGAAAGTGAAACACACAGTATTTTACAATTTTTTCACACCCTAGCATGTGGAGGCCATTTCGGTGCAAAGAAAATTGTAACCAAGATCTTTCAAAACGGTTTTTATTGGCCCACATTATGTAAAGACTCATATCAGTACTGTAAGGCATGTATTAGGTGTCAACGACTAGGATCAATTTCTCAAAGAGACATAATGCCGTTATCCCCGATACTAATAGTAGAAATATTCGATGTATGGGGTATAGATTACGTGGGTCCATTTCTAGAATCAGATAAGAAAGAATACATCCTTGTGGGGGTAGATTACGTGTCAAAATGGGTAGAAGCGATAGCAACAAAACATGTAGACCATGAAACTGTTATAAAATTCCTACAGTCTAATGTATTGTCAAGATTTGGTGTACCACGCACAGTAATCAGTGATGGCGGGAGTCATTTTGACAACTGTTATCTTGCAAGCTTGTGCCGAAAGAATGGCATTACTCATAGAATAGGTACAACTTATCACCCTTAAACAAGTGGTCAGGTTGAAATCTCTAACAGGGAAATTAAAAATATTCTAGAGAAGAGAGTGTAAATTGATATAAAAGATTGGCCATCTAGGTTAGATGATGCACTATGGGCCTATAGAACAACATATAAAACTTTGATAAGACAACACCATATCGACTTATTTATGGCAAAGCTTGCCACCTTCCTGTAGAATTGGAACACAAAGCATTTTAGGCGATTAAGCCTTTGAATTTTAACTTGAATAAGGCCGGCTCAAATCGGAAGTTACAACTTAACGAACTTGTAGAAATACAGAACGATGTATATAAGAATGCAAAAATTTATAAGGCTCAAACTAAAGCGTTTCACGATAAGCATATTCGCCGAAAGTCATTTGAGTCCGGTCAAAAAGTGTGGTTGTTCAATTCGAGGCTTAAACTGTTTCCAAGTAAGCTTCGATCGCGATGGAATGGATCATATAAAGTTTTAATAGCTTACCCTCACGAAGTAGTGGATCTTGAGGATCCGAAAAGTGGAAAACAATTCAAAGTGAACGGTCAGCGTTTGAAGCACGACGTGGAAGTGGAGTTGAACCTGGGGGTAATTGAATCTATTGACTTAATTGAACCGACATACGGTAAAACTTAGACAAAGAAGAACGTCGTGCCGACGACGTTAAATATCGGTTCCGAATAAGGGTGTTCATGTTCGCTCGTTCGGGTTTGTAAAATAGGAATTGTAAATTAATATTTTAGTATATGTCAATTGCTTCGGGTGTTTAATCGAAATCATTTTTTTTTCTTTTTCAAGTTTAATTTTACAACCCACGCACCCCTATATTCATTTTGGAAGATTTTTGTAAACAATTAGGATTTTGGCATCAGTTCCGGACGTCGCTCACCCTAAAAATCCCAAAAATACAGTACTTCAAGGAGAAGTAGGGGTGTCACAGCACCTTAACTCATAGTGCCATTTTACGTCATGACGCCCTTAACTCACGCAAAAAATGAAAAACATAATGAGCGTCATAGTGCCACTGGGCGTCATAGCGCCCTTCACTCACGCACAATTCCATCAAAAGGGGTTGGCGTCATGACGCTAGTGGGCGTGTTAACGCCCCTGAGTTACGTAAAAAAAAAAAAAAACAAAGACTCACACGCCACAATACTCTTTCCCTCTCAAACATAAACACTCATTCTTCCAAACTCCTTCTTCTCCGCCCAAAACCCTAACTCTCAACACTCCTTCTCCATCTCAACCTCTCAAACACTCAATCTCTATGATATATCTATCGATATATATATATCGTATCTACATACATACAGATAACCCTCCCGATTCCCCCTTATCCAATTCAAACTCTCTCCAACCCAATCACTCACAAATTCTAAGACTTGATACACACCAATAGATATACATTTATAGTTATATATATCTCTCTTTCCACCCAATTCTCAATCCATTTCAATTTCAAATTTCCCCTCTTTTTAGATATTTCAATTAAATATACACCTATACCTATCTATATCTATATCTATTCACAAGTAGATATGTATATATCTTACTCTCTCCTATATCAACCCAATCCCTAATTTCACTTCCCACTAAAGTTATCTAACCCGTGTTGATTCAGCCCCAACCTTTCCCTCTCAACCTCAAACCATATAGATATATATCTATACATTTCTATTACGACAGAATCAAAATTTAGTACTTCATTAGGGCACGAATTGGGGCAATTTCTTCAGGCTAAGGTTGGTGATAGGTCAAGTTTGGGGTTTCCTCTGTTTTTGATAAGTTCAAACCGCATTTTCAATTTTGTCAAATCCATTGCACAATTAGGGGTTAAGCATATTTCGTATCCAGAGACCAAAAACGAAAATTTTAAAATTCGTTGTCTATACAAAGACATTTTAGGGACATGGCATCACCAAATAAAATGGCTTGCACTAAGCGCCCTCGTTCCCCTATGCATGAACGTACACCCTTGCCCTCTCCGGAAGAACGGGCAAAACAATTGGAGAGAGAAAAGGCGTTGGCCGCTGAAAAACAAGAAATTCTGGTAATTGCGTTGGGTCGGGAGATGAATTATGAACATCGGTTTATTTATGAATTGTTTAAAGAAGACCCATGCGCCAGGGCTGTCGTGTGTATGATTGAGGAGTGGTATTTAACGCCACTGTTCCACCCAGCGTCGCTTACTATTTACCTGCGCTTAGTGCGAGAGTTCTATCGTCACCTCACAAAATATGTTGCTCCGTACACCATGCATAGTGTTGTCAACGGCAAACAAGTTTTAGTCACTCATACTTCTATTGCAGTTGCGTGGAAGATCCCGGATAAGCGTTCGGGGGACCCTTGGGACATGGTTAAACTGTTACTCGAGCGTCGCCCCAATAAGCATGTGATGATTAAGAAATGTTGTAATGGTAGGTATGGTGAGACGAGAAAGCGAAACTCTGGGGCAAAAAGTTTCTTGAACCACGCTTTTAGTTTTTGGATGCAGTTATCCGCCATTAGGTCCATCCGAGTGGGACGAGAGTTCTTTTTGTTGACATTATACGCTTTTATCATGGGTTATTGGATTTCTATTCCCGAGATCTTGTGGCGTGGCTTTGAGAGGGTGTTGTTTGACTTAGAAAGTCACCGAAAAATGTCGACACAGAATTGGACCTTGCCTTTTCCTGGATTGGTGACTCAATTGCTTCAAGACCATGAGGTACCGATGCGGCTGATGAAAAATACGTTTTGCTAAGTCCGGAATATTCTATACATGATTTCATCAAGTCTCACAACTCTTTGACAACCAAATTGCGTTAAGTTGAGTGTTTCTACTATCGGGATAAGTAAATCTGGTACTGCTGGGATGGATGTTGTTGTGGATTATGATGTTGATGTGGAAAATTGGTTGTCTCGGGAGAGATATGAGAGATTGTTAGAATGGCAGGTTCATATCATTGCTTGGCAGGAGCAAGACACGTCCCGGTTGGAGCGTATTGAGTCCGATATTGTGCGGATTACTACAGATCAGGCTGAGGTGACTCGCCTTCTCCAGATTTGATTTTGATTGCGCGTGGTGGAGTTGGGGAGGGCTGCGAACCAGCAGTTTAGGGTAGCGCGTAGGGTCATTTTTCATATGCGTCGATTAATTTTGTGTTTTCTTCTTTTCAATTTAGTTCGGCCATATGTATTTTTCATTCTTTTACTTTTCAGCTTTGCTTTAGCTTTGTTTTCTAAACTCCACTTTTTGGCTGCCTCTCCACCAAATTGTGCTTAATGTTGATATATATATATCGTGTTTTGATTTCTGGTATTGGTGTTCATTTACTTTTATTACGTAATTGAGTTTTTTTCATCACCATGCGGACACGATTTCTTTCAAGTTGAGGGGTGTCCAGTTGTGTTTTGCTTATTGTAGTTCATTTCATAGTTATTTTTAAATTTTTCCTAAAAACAAATTAAGCAAAACTTGAAAAATTGTTTTGCAAAACTTGGAAAAGTTGAACACAAAGGGTGTTGGGACACACTTTAGCATCATGACGCCCCATCAGTTCGTAAAACAAAAACAAAAATAAAATTGCAAAATTTTGAAAAAACAAATAGACAAGTAATATATATCTTTATCTCTGTTTTTATATATCTCTATCACTATATAATAATGTATACGTGTCTTGTATTAAGGTAGTTTTATGTTTAAATAGTCCTATGTTGATGTATGTTTCCTATTCTCACTCGGGTTGAATTGTTTCTTATCCTTAAGTAGTTAACTCCGTATGGGAATTGTCAGTACTCTAATATAAATACTTTACCTCTTTTCTTATTTCACTCATAATTTACACGATCATTTTTCTGAAAACATAAAAGTATTTGAGAGTTCACCATGTCAAGTTCTTCCTCTCATGTTTCTTTATCAAGTGAGTTATCCAAGACCGACTCGGTAGATACGTGGGCGCTGACTGGGGAGCCACGTGTTCCAACTTTTGCTAACTCGTTGCTTGAATACGCCTTTGAGTATGAAGTTAAGTTTCGAAATGAGGCTTTGCGGACCGAATGTATGCGAGTTGGGGTGGCACTTTTACGAGCACGTGGATTGATCGTTTTGGAATCACTAGTTTCGCTTATTACGTACCCAAGGATGATGAGGGCATTTTACAATAGCTTGGAGCCCGATCGGAGGGGAGAATTCAAGCTTGATGTTTGGCCTAGAGTTGATGATAAGGTCTATATTATTACAGCTGATTTGGTGGTGACGGCATGGGATATTCCCAATAGATGTTCGAGGGATATGCAATAAAGGTATCGAGTGGTTTCGGATTCGGAGTTGCCATCATTTGCTGAGATGGTGCCTGAAATCTGCCTAACACATAGGGTAGGGTCAAATGAGACAACCATCTTGAAAACACAACTACTAAGGACTATTTGTTTATCGATGAGTTTCTTACCCATCAGGTCTGCCCGAATCAGCATAAAGTATTGAGAGATGAGCAGATGGTGAAGCTTATTTATCGACACCACATGGGCTATTGGGTATCATTTCCTAAGGTGATTGTGGGGCATATGCGGGAGGTGAAGGAAATATTGGATGGGGTGTGACAACCACGAACGACTTGATGGAAACTTCTTTACCCATTTCTGGTCTCAAAACTGATTGAAGATCGCGTAGGCGAACGAATCCATGACCATGAGAGAGAGTGGGAGACATTCACCAACTATTATTGTGCTAAGGAGTTTCGAACGGCATATGGGTATGCGGATGAAAGTTCAGATGATAGTTCATCCGAACTAGTGCTAGTATGAAAGGGAATGGGTTGGATGGAATTTACTTAGGAAATATTTTATTTTTATTTGTTTTTATTTTCAATTCTAGTTGAATTAGCACTAGGAGTCATATATTTTTAGAGTTAGCTTGTTAAGAGTTGTCGGATTGCGAGTATTGTTGCTTAGTTTGTTATTTTCATTTCTACATTTTTTATTTGTAGAATTGTAGGCAGTTTGGCGACATAGTCGCTTTATTATTATTAATATATATATATTTTATGATATTAATAAAAGCACCATTCCCTTATTATGTGTGTTTGATATTTATTTTTAATTATGGAAACTATACAGAGTTTGTTTCTTTCTACTTGGTATGATCCTTGGTATATGCGTTTCTTGGAGATTTTAACAGGATTATCTAATTCAAGTTTGGGAGGAGCAACCGGGCATAGCAACTCACTTTCCGGAATTATGCGTCAAGTCAGTAATTTTTTCCCCTCATTTCTTTAATTTGTGAACCATGTGGTCATTGTTCGGTTTAAGTTTGGGGGGATCAATGGTTAGTTATATATCATGCTTGTAATTAGGGTATGGTGTCAATAAAAAAATATTAATAAATTAATAAAATAAAAAATTTGAAAAATTATTCATGCTTGTATATGATTAGTTTGCATTACAATTTAATCGAGTATATGTTTATGATGTATGATTTGTATGCAATGCAATATTCCCGCTCATGAGAGTAATGATTAGATTGAGTTAGTGAAGTGATGTGGTTTTCATGGGTGAATGAATTAGTAAAATTAAAACCGAAAAGGACGATCTTGACTTATAAGTACATGCACACATTCACTATGGAAAATAAGTTGATCTTGGACTATGTAGTTGAAAAATTAGTTTTGCCACAATAAAAAGGAAAAAGGGGAGATGGAATGGAGAAAAGTTGAAATTTTATTTTAAAAAATAAAATGCAAAAAGTAGTTCTTCGATCTGAGTAACGGGGTATTAGTATCACCAATATTATTGTTCGCGTTTAAAGGGGAGAAAATTAATGAGCATAAATCCCATGGAAAAAGCTCCGGCCCAGTTGGTTAGGACTAAAATCCTCGCTGGAAAGTCCGAAGACTTAGAAAGACAAAAAGGGATAAAAGTGGAAAGATGAAAATAATATATTCTTATGAAAAATGGCAAAATTTGATCAATGAAGTAGAAAAAGAGAGATTGAAATACCATGGTAGAATGTCCACAAAAACACGGAAGGTTGTTTGGATTGGGAGTAGAGAGTAACGAAGTCATTCACCATAGTAGGGACCATTCTTGACACTAGTTTGAAATAATTATGATTCGGTAGTGAGTGGGAATTATTGTGTTCATATTTACTTCTGCATTGTATCATTGCTTGATTAATGAGTTTGTAAACTCATGAGTATATGAAAAATGAAGAATGAAAATAGTTGTGGGTAATATAGTCAACCCTCACGAGACTTCACTCATCCACTAAGGTGACCTAGGGGTTTAAAAGGCTTATCACACGCACTAAGTGTGATCGTTCACCTTCACGAAAGAAAAGGTTTAGGTAGATTAGTTTAGATTTAATAAAGCCATCACAATGTGTCATTAGTTTCACCAATGGGTTGATTGTTATGGGACTAGCAATATTGAAGTTTGGAGGTTTGATAGGAGCCGAATGTTATACATTCTAGGTCCTTAATTCGGTATTGTTAGTTGATATAATTTACTACCTTGGTATTTTTATCTTGTTTGCATGCTAAAGTGTGTTTCAGGTTCAATAAGTGTAAAATGAGCTAATTTCAGAAAATTAATTGGAATATCGGCTCAAGAGCAGTCGAGAGCCGAAACCAACAAAGAAGGAAGCTAACTTGAATCTCGAAGTGGGTGAAAATAGTCAGGAATGAAGAAGACAGGTTTATAGGACTTTTAAAGAAGTAAAGTGAAAGTTGAATAAACCAGAAAGTCCGAAATAAATTGCCAACTTCAGGTGACCATAACTGTATCATACCAGCTTCGAATTGAGCCATTCAAGAGCCTAAACTCAAGCTCGCGAAGTCAGCTTTCCAAGAAGCTAAAGAACACCGAAAATAGACACTCGTAGCTCCGGTTATGACCGAAACAAGATAGCATGGTCATGCAGAAAATAATGCGCGAGAATGGACGAATTTGGCAACTTTGTGGACCCCATTTGGTGTGTTTATTATTCAATGACGTGTTGGAAAGTTGTATTAGCTTATTTTGATCAGCCTTGAAGAGTGTGAACCCGTTTCCAAGATATACATGTCAACTAAAGAGTTCAACTAAAAGATAATCAACAAGTTCACCTAAATAAGGACTCTACTTCTATTAATGGGGGTTTCACAATCACATTAAGGGGCTCTTATCATCGCCTCTTGGATGAAAAAATATTAGGGCATATTTGGAGAGTGGCCGAAGGGAGAAGATGGGAGTAAATCAAAGGAAGCACACCGTGATATTCATGGAGTCATGTTCACTACCGAGGATGCAATCACCACTACTCATGGGCAACTAAATGGTAACTAGGATTTTTTAGCAAAATCCTAGACCAAGTAATGTAACTTATTGTTTGTTTGTTTATTTTGTGAAAGGGGAAGCTAAAAAGCAATCCTATAATGGTTATGTAGACAAGAGATCAAATATTATGTTATATAAGGATTTGCATATTTTATATTCTAGATTGATTTTATGCTAATTCTTGCACGACTACACCTAATGATACGAGCTCGAACTCCGAAAGTTAGGTTGTTGGTTATCTACATAACAGTGCTTAAAACATGAAACTTTAGTTTGGACAGTTCATGCTAAGGGAATATGAAATATATGTGTTTTTAATTTAATGCAAGTAGGAGTAGTGTAAAGTAGTTGCATATCTGAATCATATTTGTGCCAAAGATGAATTGTGACTGAACTCGGTTGCATGTAACTTTTGTTGGGGACTAAAGGCTTACTTGTAGCGGTATTAGTCTGAGTCATAGGAGATGTCTCTCCCTTTCATGAAAGAAATAAATAGCATGTTTACATTACGAAGCTAATGGTGGCGCTAGATATGCCCTAATATCTCTCTTTATTGAATTTTCTTAATCATTTCATTATTTGTTTTTATTAGTTTATTTTATTGTCGAAATAGCTATAATCACAAACCAAAATCATTTTTACTCTTAATTCAAGCATACTACAATAATAGGGTTTGAATAACGCCTAGTCTTTGTGGGATCGATAATTCCTATATTAAGCTATATTATACTACAAACTGACTCGTACGCTTGCGATAGGCAAAACGAGGTTGGATTAGGTTATATTTTTAAGCATATTTTTAGCCGACCTATTAAGCCGATCAGGCATGGCCTGTGTAAACCTGGGGTTTCAAGTATTAAACACCATTGATGTAGAAAATCATGATTTGTTTATGATAACATGATTGATTAAGAAAATATATTCATTCAATCTAAGACAAGAATTAAGAATAAATATAAGATCTTGTGTCAAGAATAAAATGATCACACATCTACAATCAATCATCACAGTATGGTCACAGCTTCCCCTTATTACAATTGAAAGCAAATATAAAAACTACATTACTTGGCTAGGGTTTTGCTAGAAAACCATAGATACTGAATTAGTTGCTCATAGTAGAAGGAGACTGCTTCGTTGATGTAGAAACACCTCCATGGTCGTCTTCTCCGGATCTTTAGGTCTTGAATGACTTTTCCCTTTTTATGATATGAATCTGAAAAGAAAGCTCTGAAAATTGGGTAGAAAGAAGTCCCAAGATTATGTGGAGAAAAGTCTCTTAGATTTGTAGCAGACCTTAGTATTTATAAACAAATGTGAGGAAAATCCTAAATTGCATTTATTTCCTATCGAGAGTAGGATTCCTTTTTTAGGTGATTTCCTTTCAAACTGAGTAAAACCATTCAATATAATGTATAATATGTCTAAAAACCGTGCATATAGGTGTTAGAGTTGAATACAAGTCATCTGGGTCAATTCGGATCAAACTAGAATTTTGACCCGAATCTGAAATTTTCAGCATTTTTTGCAGGACACCTCTCAATCTTGAGCTACACACATTGGATGAAGGCGTGTAATTGCTTTTTTGGAAAGCTGATTTCAAGCTCTTGATGCCAGGCTCAAGAATCGCCTCATTTGGACATGTTTTGACCAAGATATGACAGCCCGAAGTTGACTGAAAATTGGTGCTGAAAAACCACCTATGCCTTAGGCGTAGGCTTAAGCGTAGAAACTCACTTTCTGGCCACCTTTTGTTTCTGTAGGCCACCTTCATGATAACCACTTTTCTCCGCAACTGTGCCAAAATGACCATCTTTATTCCACGAGACTTTTTGTTTTAGGTGACGGCTTCGGAAAATGTCGTTTTTGCCCTTCGGGAAACATTTTTGTCTTGAAAACACCTCTTTGACTCTCCTCTTGGATAGAAACGAACGTGTACTTGGTTAATTCACCAAAGTTATCTTTATTTCTTTATTAAGCTCCTGACACACGCTTAAACACACAAACGACCTAAAAACACCAAATAATGGAATGAAAATGACGTAACTATAGTGAGTTAAGGGGTCAAAATGTCTAACATGTAACACCTATCAATAGATATTTTGTTCAATGGAGCTCCCTTAGGTGACCTAACACATCACAACTCAATGTTAGGTGGCCACTCTATGTTCATTGACCCTATTCCATTAGCACACCTTTTAACCCCGTCGCACAGGGTTCACACTTCTTCTTCAACCTAATTGGGGAAGTTCACTCCACTGCCTTTGGCAACCGGACAACCTCCTTCCACTCCTTTCAAGAATGGTAGAGAGGCTTTTAGCCCCAACCTTCTGGGCATGGCGAAAAAGTGGCGGGAGTGACATGCCTCCCCCCATGCCATTTATAAAATATATGTAATGATGAGATTAGAATATTCGATATTCTCGGCATTAATTAAACCTTTGTTAGTCTTTTTATTTTATTAATAAGATATTTTTATCCTAGTTGTGTGTTTCAGGGCCTTAACGCAAATTTGAGTTAATTTCGGGTTTTTAGCAAATATGTTTAATCCAGAATGACACTTGGAAGATGAAAGCACTCATATCAGAGTAAAGTACAAGCTAGGGAAACAGAGTACAAGTAGCTGAAACACAAAACCGTAGAATAAATAAATATATAAATTATCGATCGATCAAAAGTTCGATCGATTGGCAGCATAGACGTTGAAATTTGTGCAAAAGTATACTGCAAAATTCTGGCTCCTTGTCCAAGTATATTGGAGGGTAGATTAGTCCATTCACAGCTTTTACTTGGTCCTTAAACCAAGTCTTCTTGGAGTGCACACAAAGACATATCATGATTACACAAACTTTTGTCTATAAATATGTGAATATTTCATGAAGATAAGATATCTTTCAATCGTATATCATATATACAGAATACAAAGTCTCTCTCTCTAGAGAGGCTCATCTCAAGAACTCAATAACTAACTACCAATCATGAAGATCATTGCTACATCAGTGATGCAGTCTTCTCCCTCCATGAGCGGTTAGTCGGTATCTAGGGTTTCCAACAAAATCATAGTCGAGTAATGTAGAACTTTAATTTATTTTATTGCAAAGAGGGAAAGGTAAAGAGCACTTATATGATGACTATGTAGTGAGAGACTGAACGAATTACCTAAATAAGATTTCTTGTTAATTCTCTTCTTAAGCTGAGATTGAATTAATAATTAATCTTGAATAACTGTGTTTTTATCATTAGGAGCAAGAACCTCCGAAGATTTAATAATGGTTTCTACATAATGGTTTTTAATTAGGCATAATAAAGTCTTAGGTTTACACAGTCCATGCCAAGAGAAGATGGTTGTTAACATGTTTTTAATTTCATGTTTTAGGAGTAGTTGTAGTATAGATGCATGCAACAATAATACTAATCAAAGATGGATTGTAGCAAATTGAACCGATTGCATCTCTTTGGGGATTAGACAACTGTTTGTAACGTTACTAATCTGATTCATATAAGATGTATCTCCCTCTTCCAATAATAATATTAAAAGACTATATTACAAGACTAGTGGTGGAGTTGGATAAAAAAACCCTAGACTTATTTATCTTCAATTAAAAATAATTTTTTTTTATATCTTTTATTTATTTTATGTTTAGTAGTTTATACAACAAACCAATCAAAACAACTTTATAATATAATTCAAATTTCTACTTTACGATTATTTGAAATACGACTTCGATCTTTATGGTTCGATACCCTCTCTACCCAACTATACTATATGCTACTCGCGTAATTGCGACTGAGAGGTAAAACTAAATCGTGTTAATTCTTCATTTTAAACACTTTTATTTTCACATGACTTGAATCGATCATGTAACAATATTGAAAAATGCTAAGCATGTTGCTAATTTCCTCTAAAATAGGTTTTAAAGAAGAGGGATGAAGGTGCACATGCATGCATAGAAGTTAGAAAACTTACCTCCCAAAGGAGTGCACACTTCTTTGGGGTTCTTGAGAAGGCATATTTGAGGGAGTGAGTTTGAAAACTGTTTTCGCCACCTTAGTTTGCTCCGAAATGTTTGAAACGTTTTCTCCTTGTATCCCTTCAAGTCCTTTCAAATTTTGATGTTTTGGTCAAATGATGATTCCTTATGGTTTGGGGTCCATGATATTTGCAAGATCGGTTGTCAGTGCTGAAACATTGTACGAAATCTAGAGATGTTTTGAATCTCTAGAAAACTATGGCTTCAAAAATCCCAAATAAAAAAGTACTGGGGTATATATGAGGAATTTGGGAATCTATGGCCAAAAATTAGGCATTGTTTGGACTTGGAAAGACTGAGATCTAAAACTAGCAAATATGTGCTGCAGATTTGGGTTTTAGAGCTCAATTAACCTTAGGGTGTATTTAGTTGGTGAAAAAATTCAAGAAAATTATGGGTCATCTCTAGATGGTCTATGGGGGTGGCTTGATTTGAAATGGTAGAGAGAGACAATCATTTTACAAGTGGAGAGCAGTGGGTATATATAGTGCTTGAAAAGATGAGTGGTGAACAAACAAATGAGTGCGCGCACACACACACACATGCACGCACCCACACCCAAGCCAAACCATTGGCTGCATGACCTCATGAGGAGAGAAGTATAGGTGTAAAACACTGTGGTTTTTGCTCAGTCCGGAGATCGTTTGCAAATACTATTAATGGTTTGCCGAAAGTAGACCGATTTGGACTTTCACTGTTTTTATGCATAAAAGACAAATATTTTGGTTTTGGCTCACAGAAAATTATTTTCTCTATAAGAAGTGAATTTTTATTTTGAAAAAGTGACTTTTGAAAATTGAAATTACATATGCGGGCCCCGATCTGGGACTGGATGGGCCAGGCCCGCTCAACCGTAAAAAATTCATTGGTTGAAGTAAAATGATCGGAAGGTCATACCCAACTAGAAATGACGTTGTAAAAATGTTGGTAGGGTCAAGATTGTAGGTTAGCCGGACAAATTTTCTCGAAAGTACAAAAATGCCATTTTCATAATAAAGTGCTGAGGAAATGGGAACAAATTTGTAACTAGGTCTAAACAAAGTGTCTCTGGCGTTCCGGACGAGATAGTGGAGTCCAAATTCCGATACGGCTCTCCCAAAAGTGATATTTTAAAAAATGACCATTTTACCCCTGAGCCCCGGGACTTTCCTGAACTCAGAAATGGTCGTGTATTATGTTATTTTTAAGGTATTGCTACGCTGGAAAGCCATTGGTAAAGTCCAATCGACGAGACGATAAGGGGATCAAAAAGTGATTTTCGGGGTCCACATCCTTTGTGTGGGGATTCGGAACCCCTGTAATTGGATTATGGTCAAATGGGTCTGAGGGATGTACGTGATAGTGAAAAACATGACTGTAGGAAAAAACGGTGTAAGAATCGGAGTTCGGAGGAGAGAGATATTACACCCGGAAGTCAAAACCCTAAAAGTGACTTTTTACAATTCAACAGCAGGTCTGTGTATGATTGGTCAACGGAGATCGTTGCCCAGGATTAAATCCTATAGGAAACTCATCGGAAAAGATGGATCACAAATCCAATTGTCGGATTGAGAGATATCGCAAAGTCTCGATCAACTATTGGTTAAATGGCAATAACTACTTCTCGAAGTGCAATTTCAGTGATCGGAGAGGGGAGACCAAAATGGGGTGTCTACATTTTCTAAAAGGCCAATCTTGTCTTTTGTGACCCGATGGGATAAAATGCACGACAAATAAAATTGAAGGGTTTCTTGTAATTCCAAAGGTTTTCTTGCAATATATCAATAAGTTTAGGGAGATTTATTATATTTTTGCTTATACTCTAACGGGAAATTATGATCCAAGCAAATAAAAACTTTATAATATTAATAAACTTTTTAGGCTAAAATACGAAGTTTGTGAAAAAATAAAATAAAACACTAGGCAATAAATAATTTATTCATGCTCATCTAAGATCCCAAGGTAGTTAACTAAAAAAATCTAATTTAAACCTAACATTAATCATATGAAAATATTAGAGGACCCAACAACAACTACTGGATTTAGTTGCTTCCTCATTTTTCAAAATTTTAAAAATTAATAAAAGTATTTTTATTTTGAAAAAGCCAGGGTACGTTCACTAATGTGGAATGTTTCACGTTTTCTGTTCTCACATACCAAAAAGTAGAAAGATAAACAAAAATTATATTTAGTAAATTTTTTTCATTCTCAGTGAGGAACGTTTTTCATGTTTCTACAAAAAAGTGGAAACATTTAAAAAATGTTTCTCTTGTTTCCGCCATTGTAACACAAAAACGTTTCAACACATCTTACCACATATACACTATTTATCTAAAACAAACTTTATATATGTAAATATATATTATTAATATAAATTAATATATTATTAAAATATTATTTTAAATATATAATATATTATACTATATAGTATAATTTTTTTAATTAATATAAAATAAATTTTAATATACAAAATTTTATATACTAGTTTGAATAATTTTTGAGAGAAAAATATCTAATTTACTATATATATATTTATTTATTAAATATAATACTTTTATGTTAGTATGCAATAAATAACATATTATAGATATATTATAGGAAAATGGTAGTATAAGAACTTTGTGAAACAAATGTTTTATTAAACGTGGTTATTTGTTTATTGTTTTCAATATTATGAGAATAATAATGATTAATAAATATTATTTTTATCATTTTTATTTCTTGTTCTGGAACAGAAATACATTTCAATTTCTTAGGAAAAAAAAATGAAAACAAAATTTCTCTATTATTTTCCTTTGTGAATTGGGAAGCCAAAACCCCCCACCAAAATTTGAAGGATTCCCAAATTCTCTTCCGAGATCACTCTTCTCCCTCACCAAACAGTCTGGCCCGTTTGGGAACTTGGTTTTGGTCTTGGTCTTGGTTTTTTTGTTTTGGTGGTCTTGGGTGGTTTTAGGTAAATCTAAAACCTTTATATAATGTTTGGTAAGGAGTTGGCCTTGGTATAATTATATATATATATTAATATGTATTAAAAATATATAAATATATATATAAAATTGGAAAATAATTAATTTTCGGGAAAAAATTATTTTTCCGAAAAATATAAAAAATAATTTTTCGGAAAATAATTAATTTTCGGAAAAAAAAATAATTAATTTTTTCCGAAAAATAAATTTTTTCCAAAAAATAATTTTTGTCGAAAAAATAATTTTTTCCGAAAAAAATAATTATTTTCCAAAAAATAAATATTTTCTGAAAAATAATTTTTTTGGGAAAAATAATTATTTTCGAAATTTGTTTTTTTCCGAAAATATGAGTTTTTTCCAAAAAATAATTTTTTTCCGAAAATTAATTTTTTTCCGAAAAAATAAATATTTTCTGAAAAATATATTTCTCCGAAAAAATAAATTTTTTCCGAAAATTAATTTTTTGAAAAATTACATTAAATTATGATTTTTTTGCAAAAAATTTTTTTTCTGAAAATTTTTTTTTCCGAAAAATAATTTTTCCAAAAAATAATTTTTCCGAAAAATATAAAAAAAATTTCAAAATAATTTATATTTTTTGCCATATATATATATGGATTAACTTCATTTACACCCCTGAGGTTTGTCTTATCTTTACTTGGACCCCCTCAGGTTTGCATATCTTCATTTACACCCCCTACTTTTCAATATTCTCATCACATAGATCCCCTGAATGATGACATCAGCCTAATTTATTTTTAAAATCCCTAAACTACCCTCAATGTCTTATCCTTATTTTGTTTGGAAACAAGGATATTGTTTTTATCAATTAGACCCCCTTCCATCATTTAATAATTTAATTTGTATTAAAATTTCAAAATATATATAAAATTTGAAAAAATATATATTAAAATTTGAAAAATATTATAAATTCGAAAATAAGTATAAAATTAAAAAATATATATAAATTTTGAAATTATTTGTTTTTCAAAAAAACATATTAAATTTCAAAAATAAATATAAAAATCACAAAAAACATAAAAAATTTGAAACAAATATATAAAAATTTTAAAAAAACATATAAATTTCAAAAATATATATTACATTTCAAAAAAATTATAAAATCGAAAATAAATATAAAATAAAATATATATATAAATTAATTTTTTTTAAAAAAAACATATTAAATTCAAGACAAATATATAAAATTAAAAAAAAACATATAAAATTCTAATAATATATATTAAATTTCGAAAATAATTATAAAATTCAAAAAAAATATAAAAAAATATAAAATTTGAAAATAAATATAAAATTCAAATATATATATATATATTAAATTTTAAAAAAAAAACTAAATTCTAATAATTCTCTCACACACTCTCTCTCTCAGACGCACACACCACACACACACATTCTCTCTCTCAGACGCACACACCACACACACACGCACACACATATATATACACATATATATATATAGATCTATACATATATATATCTACACACACACATATATATATATAAGTCCCCGTCGGCGCCGACCTCCTCCCACCGCCTCCCCGTCGGCGCCGCCCCCTCCCCCTATTTTCGACCGATGGTTCTATATATGTATAGATCTATATATATGTATATATATGTGAGTGCGTGTGTGTGTGTGTGTGTGGTGTGTGGTGTGTGCGTCTGAAAGAGAGTGAGATAGAGAGGAGAGAGAGAGAATAAATATTGAATAAATGTTGGGTTGTTTGGTTTGAGGATTAGATTGATTTTAAGGGGGTGTTTGGTTTATGGTTTAAATTGATTTAGGGATTAAATTGATTTAAGGAGTGTTTGATATAAGGGTATTTTAGACATTTCACACCATGAGGGGGTGTAAATGAAGATATGCAAACCTCAGGGGGCCAAAGTGATGATAGGACAAACCTCAGGGGGTGTAAATGAAGTTATCCCTATATATATAGAGAGAGAGAAAAGTCAAATTTGGTGGGCAAAAACCAGGTTTTAGTGGTTGGTTTTAAAAAGCCCAAAACCAACTCCAAAAACAGCCAATCAAACATGGTTTGGTCTTAAAATCCAAAACCAAGCCCAAAACCGACTTCCCAAACATGCCCTCTATGTGACATTATTTATTTTTAAGATAATCTAGACATTAATATGTACATATATGTACAATATATATATATATATATATATATATATATATAGTGTGTGTGTGTGTGTTTGTGTAGAATCTATAGATACGTGCAATACTGCAATTAGAGTTCCTTCCTCAAATCCCTTTCTTTTAAAAGCTCAGAAAAATTGTAACCGAAGGAACACCCAGTTGGAGACTTTCCAGGGAAAGAATTATATATATATATATATGATATTTAGAGAGCCCAGAAAGCAATCTTCTCTCTTCTTTATTTGAGAAGAGAAGTGCAGAAGTATTGGGCATGGACGATGATGTGATGCAGCGAGTATTCCAAGAAGGGGGTAGAGATTACTACCAACAACCCTCCACTTCTTCATCTTCTTCTCCTTCCATTCTCCAATCCCTCCCTCTCCATGTGGTATGCAACTCTCTCTCTCTCTCTCTATATATATATATGTATCCATCATTCTTACCCGATAAAGATTTTGGGGTTTTTCCAATGCGGAAAATGTTTGATGGCCTATTCATTTTCAGTGCAAATTGGGATAAATTTTCTGCTGGGTTTTCTTGTATGCTTATATATATATATATATATAGGTTTCTTGAACACTGCATATGTCTGATTCGCTATTCGGGGGAAAATTTTCTGCTTGGATTCTTGTATGGTTATATATTGTATGACTTATTTATGTAGGGGTTTTTGACAACTGAAAACGTTTGATTGGCTATTTGTTTTCTCACTGCAAATTTGGAAATTTGTCTGCAGGGTTTTTGTTGTATGCTTATATATATTTATATTTATATATAAAGCAGTATTTCTATATGTATTCATCTGGACGGTTTCTATACGTGTTCTTGATCAGTGTTTGCACTTTAGTTACCCTTTTGTTGCCTTGTTGGCGGTGTATTAGGAGCTATATCGTGTTAGACATGAGCATTGACAAGCTAGTACTATGAATAATCTGACGCAATTGGTCCATTCAGCCATCTCTCCCAACTTGTTTTTCCCTTACCTTATTTATAAGTATAAAGGGGCATAACCCTGATGTCTAGCTTCAATGTCAGGAAGTTTTTACATAACCACGAATCATGCCAGTGTTTTGTAGCATCTACACTGATGACCAAAATTCTAAACCTTCTTTGAAAGCAACTGCGCCTTTCATATCAGGACCCTCGACACGTCAAGTGGAATATCTTCTATCATGAATTTGGATGCTGGTGTGAAACGCTTTTATGTACGGGTCATGCAATTAAAATTTTAAGTGTGATCTGAATTTTTATCTCTATGGCCTTACAATGGTGAGTTTTGGAATTCTGCAGTCCTTTGATCATGGATATTACTTGCTGATCAAATCTATTCAAGAGCTTAGAGAGAAAAAGGAGGGCCTTGTAACGGTTGGTATTGGTGGCCCAAGTGGGTCGGGTAAAACAAGGTATACATGCTGTGTATAGTAACTATAGTTGTATTATATTGTTCTATATGGGGTTCAAAGTTATTGAAAATGTTTCGATTACAAATAGCATTTGCAAACATTGAGTTGTTATAACTAATCTTGTCAATTTAATGGTCCCTGAAGCTTAGCAGAGAAGGTGGCGTCCGTGATTGGTTGTTCTGTTGTGTTGATGGAGAACTATCGTGTTGGAGCCGATGAAGGGAATGATTTGGATTCGATAGATTTCAATGCTTTAGTCCAAAATCTTGAGGTATGCAGCTCATTCTCATTTTTGTTATCGTGGCATTTAGCTATTTGTTTTCAATAATTTTATAGTACTTGAACAAGCCCCGAAAAGTTGTTTCAACTTAATTGTCAAGTTGTGTAAGGTTATAGGTGTATTCTCAGATTCTGAAAAGGGGTTTTGTGTTTATATAGGATTTGATAAATGGTAGAGATACACTGACCCCAATCTTCGATTTTCAAGCAAAAAAACGTGTTGGTTCGAAACCAATAAAGAGTACTTCATCTGGGGTGGTAAGTGCGTGTGCAAGTACTTTTTTTTTTTTTTTCCTTTTGTTAAACTGTAGTCCTATTGATTTTTAACTTAAACTGTGTAGGTTATAGTTGATGGTACTTATGCTCTACATGCAAGATTGCGCTCTCTGTTGGATATTCGAGTGGCAGTGGTATTTTTTCCTTCTTGAATAATTAAGAGCTATATTATGGTTTCGTTGTTGGTTTTCTGAAATATCTAATGATAAGGAACTGTTTATATAATCTGCAGTAAAAGTTACATGTTACATGTTTTATGGGTCAGGTTGGTGGGGTTCATTTTAGTCTTCTTTCCAAAGTGCAATATGATATTGGTGAATCTTGTTCTTTGGACTCCCTTATTGACAGCATTTTCCCTTTGTTTAGAAAGCATATTGAACCAGATCTGCATCATGCACAGGTTGGTGTATAAATATCCTAGTTTCATAATTTTAGCTGCTGCTTGTTGATTTCTTCTATTTATCATGCAGATCAGAATTAATAACAGTTTCGTTTCATCATTTAGAGAGCCAATATACAAGCTGAAATGCAAGAGTGAGGTCCGTAAGTATACCTTTACATCCATGTGTTGCATCTGCTCTTCTATTTTCTCCAGTTATTTGCCTAGAAGATATTTGAAAATTCTAATTTTGATTCAAGAATTCGAGAAAGCCAGCATATTCCAGAGTCTGTATATGGTTAGATTCAACAGATGAGAAAATAATCCTTTTTTTGGTTAATTTTAGTTTTTTCTGTTTTTCTTAATTATTTTTGTATAAAAAATAATAATTTGTTAGTTTATGTCAGGTTGAACTAGGTTGAATTCAATTAACACCGATAGGATTTGCATATCTTGGCTTGTTGGAGATCTAGTGGGTCATTGCCTTCTTCTCCAAGGGGTGTGAGGGATATCTGGAGATTGTACCCTGTCAATTTTGTTTCTCTTAATCCCTCTTTCATGGCCATATATCTTTTCGGCTAAGGAAGGAGAAATCTTACTCTTGCTACATTAGTCTAATTTTCATTTAATTCGGGAAAATTGCGACATCCATCTACGGAGTTGTTCCCCATTCAGGAGCCACTTTTCGACATGAGATAGATCTTCCAAAGAACCAAGGCCTTTTTCGAAGCGAATTCATTTACAATTCTCACGCTCGCATTTTTGGGAGGGCGGCGCTTCTTTGTTTGTGGCAGTGCCTTTGGAAGAGACACAATCAAAGATTTCTTTATCTCTTCACTATGGGTAAGAAAAAGTAATTATTTTTGAGCTCCTTAGGTCCTTAGGGCCTTTTTGTATGTATCCTTTGGATACGTTCCCATTTGAACACATTTTAATATACTTTTTACTTAGACAAAAAGAAAAAAAAAAGAAAAGAGAAAAATGATTACATCTCTTTCTCTTCGCGCTCCCCCATCTTCTCTCTTCTCCCACCACCACCACCACCACCACCGCATCGCATTTTTCATGTTTACCATTTGGTGAGGAAAGCTAGTAAGGTAATGAAGTTAATTTGGAATGTGCTCAAAACAAATAATTAGTTGGACTTGGATATGTTATTTTCTTTTTTTTGATAAGTAAGTGTGTATAGAAAGAGCACTCAAACGGGGAGTGCATCCCATGTACAAGAAGCCCCTAAGGGCCTAGAGAACCCAAAAACTCTACCTTCTCATCAATAGAATTACAAAACCGCCCATCCACCCAACAATATAAATTTGAAATAAAAAAATCCGTAATGGCCCCCAAAGAAGACTCAATGCCCTCAAAACAATGCTTATTGCGCTCAAGCCAAATGCCCCACCGAAGACACAAGGGGGCCACCCTCCAAAAAGGACGAGCGTGGGGCACCACCTGCATTCATCTCCACGAGGCCAAAAGATCCCGGACAGTGGCCGACATCACCCACATGACGCCAAAGAGACCAAGAAGAGAGCACCAACAATCGTATGCCACGGGACAATGCAAGAGGAGGTGATCAACGGATTCCCCATCCTTCTTGCATAAAAAACACCGGTTAACCACGACAACGTTTCGATGATGCAACACATCCAAAGTGGGAATACGCCTCCAAGCAGCCGACCAGGAGAAAAAGATAACCTTGAAAGGGGCCTTCGATTGCCAAACCGCCTTCCAAGGAAAAACCATACCCGTCCTAGGCAAAAGACATCTAAAGAAAGAGGCCTCTGAAAAGCGCTGCGACTGCGAAGGAGTCCATCTCAAATCATCCTGCCCAATGCCCACGGCTTGTGAGTACAGAAGCTTCAGTATGCCAGAAACTTCCTCAAGCTCCCAATTCTGGAAGGGACGCGTGAACTGAACATCCCACACAAGCCTCCCGGTATGAAGATGATAACAGTGAACAACTGAGGCATGGCGAAAACGCGTAATCCTGAAAAGCTGAGGAAAAGAGGAGGCAAGAGAACTCTCGCCACACCACCTGTTAGTCCATAAGCGAACAAAGCGACCATCGCCCACCCTGAAACTGAGAAAAGCCGCAAAGGGATCCTATCCCTTCCGAATATCCTTCCAAACACCCACCCCTCTACGGATCCGAGCCTCCCCAGAACACTAACCACTACTGGTCTCCCCATACTGACAGACAATCACCCTCCTCCATAAACGGTTCCTCTCAGTACCAAAGCGCCATAGCCACTTACTTAAAAGCGCTTTGTTGAAATTGACGAATCCCCAAGCCTCCCTCTTGAAGAGGGCGACACACGACCTCTCAGCGCAACAGAGGAAATGAAGTCCCCCCCCCCCCCCACCACCAAAACTGCCTTTGAAGCCTCTCTATCCGTTGCGCCACATTACATGGAATCCGATAGAGGGATATAATATAAGTTGGAAGGTTAGAGAGCGTGCTCTTGACCAAAGTGAGTTGTCCACATTTGGAAAGATACTGACGCTTCCAACCCACCAACTGCCTCTCCACACGCTCCACCACCGAATCCCAACAAGAAGATTGCTGCCTAGAACACCCCAAAGGAAGACCCAAATAAACAGCAGACAACTGACGAACCCTACAACCTATAGCCGAAACCAGAACCGAAACATCACCTACATCACCCACCGGAATCATCGAACATTTGCTTGTATTGATTTTCAAGCCTGAAACAACTTGAAAGCATGCCAAAATACAGCGAATATACCGCAACTGAGCCACATCCGCATCATAGAACACCAGGGTATCATCGGCAAACAACAAGTGAGAAATTACCACAGATTGAGGAGACACATCCCCCACACGGAACCCTCGAATGAACCCCAACTCCGTAGCACGGGTCATCATTCGACTGAAAGACTCCATTAACAAAAGAAAAAGAAGCGGAGAGAGGGGGTCCCCTGCCTCAACCCACGAGAACTCTCGAAGAAACCAGAAGGAGACCCGTTCACCAGAATAGAGAAGCGGACCGACGAACTGCAAAACTCAATCCACCCGCGCCATCGCTCCCCAAAACCAAGCCTTTCCAACATATAGAGAAGAAAACTCCAACTCACATGATCATAGGCCTTTTCCACATCCAGCTTCACCATAATCCCAGGGACACCACTCAAAAGTTTAGCATCCACAACCTCACTAGCAATAAGAGCCGAGTCCAAGATCTATCGACCCCCAACAGAAGCATTTTGAGACACTGATATCACCCCATCCAGCACACCACTCAGACGGATCGACAACACCTTAGCGATGAGCTTATACACACATCCCAGCAAGCTGATAGGTCTGAAATCCTTAATGTCTTTCACATCCCCTTTTTTAGGGATGAGGTATTGGAACATTTTGTTTTTCAATCAAGCTTTTTGTAAATACGGTAATATTGATTTGTTGGGAATGGAGCTTTGTAGAGTATGGTGGAAAGACAATATGAAAGTGATGGAGTTTGTTAGATCTTGAAGGAAGTAAGAAGTTTTCATGGATCAAGAGTGTCGAAGGGTATCATAAATGGTTAGGAGGTGATTCTCTTAGAGCTTTACTTCAAAGTGGAAGACAGAAAAAGAGGGGTGCTTTTAGATTGGCATTGTGTGTAGGTAAATCAACTTATTGGTTGTTTTTTCGGACTTAAGTTATGTTGGGGTCGACAATGAGGCATATGCAGCTAGATAAGAGTGGAGTAATTTGATATTCCTTGTTTAGTCATGGCGGTTTAAAATCTAAGGATGAATTGTTAGAGCTGCAGTATGAGGTTGATATCTTTGCAAATAGAGAGAATTTGTTGCAGGGGAAAACATTTAGGAGTTGGGTAAGATCTAGGCCCTGTGTACCTGTGTATAGGGCTGCAGCTTAAGCCGGGCTAGCCCGGCCTAACCCGAGCCGTAAAATCTTAAATTCGGGCTGAGCTTGTCTCTTTGTGGGTTGGCTTGGGCTGAGCCCGTCCCGTTGCGGGTTGGGTTCGGGTTCAGCTTGAACCCTACGTCATATATATAAGTTGCAAACCCTACCAGCCAACTGCGACCGTCTCTCTTGCCGCCGCAGCCGCAGCCGCAGCCCCAGCCGTCACTCTTGCTGCCGTAGCAGCCCCAATCGTCTTTCCCGGCGGTGCCGCCGCCGCCAATGTGAACTTCCACGTTCATGTTCCCTTTCTCTCACTTCTTGTAGGGAATTAAATCTTTGTAATATGGAAAGAATTTCAATCTTGATTTTTCTTTCATTTATGTATGGATAGAGATTGAAAAAATATAGATATTGTTTATATATATATATATAGATATGCATAGATAGAGAGATTAGATATTGTTTATATATATGTATATGGAAGGAGAAATTAACTCAGATAGATTATATCTTCTCTTGGGATTGTTTTTATCTTTTACAAAAATAAAGAAAGAACACTTCTAAAGGTTTTTTTAAAACATTTTTTCTTTTTCTTCACGAGGATTACATCCATCCATTTTTTTGTTAAAATAAAATAAAATCAAAAGCCGTTCTCCCACCCGACCCGAAGATTCGGGTTTAACTAAACCCGATTTGGACTTCGGGCTGGTTGGGATGGGTTACAACCAAGTTCAGGTTGGGCTGCGTTGGGCCAATGTTGGCCCAACGCGCACCCCTATCTATGCATGATCATGGATGATTTGTCCCTGGCCCAGTTGGGCAGGATTTACCTAAGTCACTGAGAATGGCTACTGGGTATTTGGCCTCCACTTTTAAAAGAGGGGGGGCCTTCCTCTATTCAGAAAACAATGAGTAGTGATGTTGGGCCCAACCAGGGGGGAGCTATATGCCTTGCACAACAGGGGCTATGGCCAGCCCCCCATTTTTATTTATTTATTTGTGAAAACTTCCTTTACTAGCCTATAAAAACATATATTTTTCATTTAAGTGCATAAAAATTATATATGGCCCTCCAAAAAATTTCAAAAATTCTTTTACTATCCCACAAAAAATGATATTATATATATAAACTTGTAAAAAATTTCATATGCCACCCCTAACAATCGTTCTTGGCTTTGCCCTCGGGCCCAACCCCATCAAGTAAGTCCGTGTTCGCCAGCTAAGAGAGGAGGTAGACAAAGGTTCACCAGCAAGAAAGTTCTCACTGGGAAAAGCTGAAGTGTCCAATGGTCTCAATCTCCTATGTTTTTGGGGAGCGGACCTTATTTTTCGTCTAGGTTTTGTTCCACACCTTCTTCTCTCTACTATAATCACTCACCCTCTTCATCGAGTTCGACTGGGGATGGGTTTCACCATTCTCTCATGGAGGTTAAGCGTGTCTTGTCGACGATTCATGAGATGCCTATTAATACGAGGATTGTCTTTAGGGAGGGGAAGCGATGATACATGTTGGTAGGGGAACTTTTTATTTTTGGAAGAGGAAGCGGGTATTTGATGTTTGATGAGGCTGTTTAATCTAGTGATGACTTTGAGTCCTTGAGGGTTAAAGGCCTTCTGATGGGGAGGAGTTGCATTGAGGAACTTAATGGTCAACTGGGGGGAGGATTGGGTCTAGAGGATGGGGGTTTGGCGGGAGGGGTTGCTTTGGGATCCTAGATGGTGTTAGTTGTGGGTGCTTCTTCAGTAGAGGGGGTTTTGGGGTTAGGGGGCGGGGAAGGCTTAGAGGTGGAGGATGGGGAGCGTTATGGTGGTTCCTAGAGGCTTGTTTTGAAGGTTGGGATAAGTGGTAATGGGTGTGGTTTTGGAGGTTTCAGTACAACATAGGAGGATGGTGGGTTGACTAGCACGATTTATTCTTCTTTGGGTTCACCCCTTTTCTCTGAGAGCTCAAAAGATCATTGGGCCTGGTAGAGGTTGAGGATGCGGTGGTTAAAACTTATCCTTTGATGTTGGGAAGTCCGTTGGAGAAAGGGGTTATACTCGTTTTGTTTAGGGGGGATGTGATTTCTAATTGGGTGAGGGTTAACATTTTGGAAACGAGTGCAACCTTTAGGGTGGATGATAGCAAGGATCCTTAGTGGATGGAGACAATGGAACTGTGGGGCAATCCTGGAAGAGGGGTTTGAAGAAGAAATCAGCTTGGAAAGATGAAAGGGAAATGCGTAAACCTATATACGAAATCATCTTCTGGAGGGAGAAGGGGGCCCCGGGGGGTTTAAGGAGTAGAGGGCGGAGGAAGGTGGAGGGAATGTTCGGGGTCTTCATAACCCGAAAAAGAGCAAAGTAATGAAGGTTGCTCTGAATAGGTGGTACGTCTTTTGGAAACTAAATTGGAGGTGATGATGGTGAAGTTTGTTAAAAGTATTTGGCGGAATCGGTTCATTGAGTGGCATGTGTTAGATGCTATAGGTTCCTCTGGTGGGATTCTTGTTATATGTGGGATAAGAGGTGTATCTTGCTTTCCAAGGCGTGGTGTGGCCGGTTATCAGACACTTGCTCATTTGTATATCTGGGGCATGGGTTTTAGTGATTTTTTCTTTAGGGTGTATGGGTCGGTGGAGGACGGTGAGCGACACCTTAGTTGGAAGGAGGTGAGGTCCAGATGGTCTTCTCCGTGGTGTTTTGGTGGTGATTTCAATTTGGTGTGGTTCCTTCTAGAGAGGTCTACCGGCGGCTGGTGGACTAGGGTCATGGATCAGTGTTCTATGTTCATTGATGGGTTTCAGTGGCATGATCTTCCCTTGGTGGGAGTTGAGTTCACGTGGACTAGTGGTAGTGGCTCACCAACGCTCTCTCGGTTGGACTGATTTTTGGGGAGTGGAAGGAGTGCATTCTGGATGTTGTTCAGTTGGCCTTAACTCGTTTCACATCAAATCACACTTCTTTGGGGGTTAGATTGTGGAGGTATTCCCACGCAATACCCCATTTCGGTTCTATAACACATGGCTCCGTCTGTATGACTTTCATGGGCGTGGATGGGCCTGGTCGCTTGAAGGGATCGCAGTGGGGTCTCCAAGCTTTATATTTGATTAAAGCTGAGTCACTTGAAGGTTTCTTTGAAAAGAATAATGAGGAGATTGGAGACTGTAGTGGAAGAGGAACAGGGTTAGTGCTGAGTTAGTTGAGTTTGATCAGCTGGATGAGAGGGGATTTCTTGATGAGGCTCGGCATAGTCAGAGATTGAGGAGATTACCATCATGGAAGAGATTTCGTGGTGTTATAGGTTTGGAACGGGGCTCCCCTTTCCGACAACGCCCATATAAAAACAAAAAATAATGTTCTCCATACCAGGGATGGTTTTGAGCAAGAGTCGCCATTCCCGTCTACAACAAATTACAGCAAGCTGATGCTGGCTCACCACATCCAGTCTTGACCCGTCTCCATACAGATAAAGGGATTGTCAGTATATCGGGAGGAAGAAATATCCTCTATTTTTTATCATATGCACTACTGATCCTTGTATACAAAAAAGAAAAGTGTGTACACTAGTTAATAATCCATATATGGAGTACCCAGTCAACAGAACGTGTATTGAGATAGAGATGTTGCCAAAAGTTGCCGACAAGTTCATTGAAAGATCCACTTCTCTGCCGCCTGATCTGATGGTGGATTGATGCCTAGTAAGAGAGCCCCAACAAGGTTTATGCCAACTGTCTCTGGACAAACACAACACTATTAAGGCCGCGTTCAAGGCGTACAAATGTCACAAAAGGGAAAGAAGGGAAGTCACAGCTGGGTAAGGATTTGAAGTGTAAAGAGTTGAATCGCAGGTTGAGGCGTGAGGGAGTGGGATGCCAAAGATGTGTGAGATAGGCCTTTTGTGGTCTGGTTATAATTGTTAAGGTTTCATCTAAGGATAATGTATATGTGTATATATTTTTGAATGGTAACTGTGTAAAGGAATATGCACGGTGTGGGTGAGATGGAGTGAAATTTGCCTGACCTGAACCCCCCGTCTGGCTAATCAGTTTTACCATACCTTCCCCTAACCCTACAAAGAATATTCCATACCTGCTACAATAGGGGCGGGGCAGAACAGGGCAGGGCCAAAACCCACTGAGACGGGTTAAAGTGCCACCCAATTTGGAGTATCCATCTGTGGGGCACAGAGTATTCTTTGAGATAGTTGGCCTCTGTAAGTCAACTTGATGCGAGGTCCTACAGCATGCGATATGATGAGAAGGAATAGAGTTTGATTTTTAGTGTATTAGGCATGGTAATGTTCATTTGAAAGTGAGTTTGTGTTTTATTTAATGTGATCAGCAACCTTGAAAGATCTTTTTGACAGTTCAAAATTTGGGGTATATTGGGGAAGTGCTTCCCAATCGGTGCTAGATGTGGAGGAAGGCATAAAATAATTCTAGTGTTACCCTATCATTAGTACCTCAGAGTAGACTATGCTCCACATTGATTTAGATTGGTGAATAAATAACACTAACAAATTTCGAAATTCACAATTATATTTTAGATGCAACAATAAGAATCAGTTTGGTATAGTAGAAGTAGAAAAGAAAATAACCACACAAGAACATACTAATTTCATGTGGAGAACCGAAATGGGAAAAGACATCGGTCATTGTTCAGGCAAACTAGATCCATGATGAGAAAGAGAAAACAACTAGGCTAACAGATTCGAAACCCCTTGAACTCCTAGTTATCACTTGACTTTGAGTTGTTGATTAATTGCAAGAGATGGCTTAGAACCAATAGTTTGATTGATCCACCAATCTCGAGTCTACAGACTTATGATCCACTTGTCAACAAACTTTGGTTCTTGGTAACTTAGGGAAAAATGCCAACACTTATTTCCAATCATAATAACGACGATGATACATTTATCTAGGGTCATGTCAGCCGTGGATGTTTAGGTAACGGCTTTTGGATAATAGATCTTTTATGCATTATGTGGAGTTTTTGGAGGGAGCAGAATAGTAAAATTTATGAGAGAATTGAGATGGTCTTGTAAAGATTTCAAAACCAAAAATACAAATTGCAATGCCTTTCTTTTTCTGTACTTCAGGGCTTTTCTTAGTTCCTTTTCTCCTCTAGTATACAGTCGCGTTGTTTAATTTCCGCTGTCAAATAAGTAACTGAAATAAGCAAGTTGGAGGTAGCATAGTTTGTTGCTCCTGCATACCATGCATATCAATTAGTTCCACTCCCCTTTCACCTTTTTGGATGTAAATTTGTTAAACATAACGATTCTGTGTATTTATTAGAAGTTTTCTTTCATTGCTCATGGCTTCTGCTGACATTTCCCTTTTCTTCTTTCTTCTGTCTAAGGTGTGTGTCGCATTGCTTAACATACTTTATTTATTGCTTAATTTTTCTTTAACCTACTTCTTGTAGAATTCACCAAGTGGACATTCACCTTATTCTTTTCAAGAAAAGGAAGCACAAAGAGATAAGTGAGTTGCTGGTTTTTATTTATTGCTCCATTGCTTCATTCACTTTCTGCAAGCTTTGGTTACGACTGAGTGTTTAAGAAACCTTTTTACTCTCAGTTTTATTGAGATGTACCTGAGGCCTCCGTCTGCTAGTGAAGAAGCACGTATAAATGATTGGATTAAGGTGCGGCAATCTGGTATAAGATACTATCTATCACTAGGTGACCAGAGGATTGTGGACAAAAATTACATTATCAGGCCAAAAGCTGAATTTGAGGTGTGAAATTTTTTCTCATGCTTGAATGCTTTAGTCAATACTATTATCCGGACTCTTGGAAATAGGTCCTCAATTGATCTCGTGTCAGCAATCGGTCACACATATTATGGATAATATCATCACAAATATATGTTCCTTAAGTCAAATGATTTTAAGAATGTAGAGTTTAGTGCCCAAATTTATTAGAATCGAAACTTAATTTTATCTCATCTCATGAATTCACTACAAAACAAAATGATATGGAAAGAAACTTGCTTAATTCCCTGTGTGTTTGAAGTACTAGTTTAGGTCAGTATTATAAATAGCTTACTTTTGTGTCTATTATGCATGTTAAAGAATTGTAGTTGATTTCTAAACTATGATGTATAGACATTGCGGTTCATTTCATAAAATGTTGGATGCAAACACGAGAATTATGCACTGAAAGTGAACTGACTCGAGAAAATCTTCTACCCACTAACATGTCCCCTCCAATCAAATAGGACATAAAAAAATATTTGTGCCTGCTGCGAAAAAGGCTTCACCCATGAGTAAATATCATGAGCAACAATATCTGAGCTCATAGTTGTTAAAAGCTGCCCGGGTGGCTCAAGGCGCATCATGGGCGCCTCTACAAGGGTCAGGCGGTGCGGCTTTAAAGAGTCGCACGCCCAAAACTGAAGGCACGTGAATCCCAAGGTGTTGGGAGGCGCGCTTGTACAGCTCCGTCCATTGTTTGACTTTTCTTTTAACCTTCTCTCTTTTATTCTTGGGCCATGTGATTTTAAGTGACTCACGTGACCACCCACAAGTGAAAAGGTAGTATATATACATATGTGTTATTTGGATTACAGCTCTATCACACATTAAATAAAAAATATAAGAAGCAAGAAGTAAACTGAGAAGCAAACAACCTACAAGAAGACAAAATCAACGACTGGCACGAACAGTAAAGTACACTGGGGAGCAGCTTTTTTCTTATTTGAAAGGACAACTCTTTGATTTATTTTCTTCTTCGAACCCCCCTCACATACATACATAAACACACTATTTATAAATTAAAATTTTTTTAACACGGTTTTCTGTTTTTTTCATCTTTTTTTTTTTAATTATTTTTCTGATTGGTGAGAGAAATCAATTTTTATTACTCTACTCTCTCTCCCTCTCTCACACACACATATACACTGTATTTGCACCTACTAATTATACATCAACAAACTTAATCTTCAAAACAGAATTGAGAATAGATATTCTTTTCTTTTTCTTTTTTTACTGTTTTCTGTTTTTTTCCCTCCTTTTTAAACTGTTGATTCATGAGATAAATTATTCCCTTTTTTTTTCACTGTTTTCTGTTTCGTTTTTTCCCAACTTTGTTTAATATCTTCTATTGCAGTGAATATGCATGCATGCTATAAGTTCATTTTATTTTCCTTCATATTATGTGCGCCTCTCTGCAGTCGGAAGCGCCTCGCCTTGCGCCTCAGGCTCCAAGAGGCCTTGGTGCCTTTGTGTGCCTTGAGCTTTTAACAACTATGTCTGAGCTATCAAATCCTCTATCTTCGATCCCACATCACCAGGATACCAACTAATACCCTATAGAATTGAGGGTCTGCCCCTCGACAAATCGATTGCCCCAAAGACTCCTAACAACCATATCCGACATCAACTCCATTTTGGTATCCTCTACGCATACGACATAAGCCTTCCACTTTCCCAAAGCTAACATCACCACCTTAAGACCCATTACATTCCAAGATATTAAATGAAACACAAATCCTTCTCCTGCCTCTACCACTTCCCCCTCTCCACTCCTTGACCACCCCCCTCCCCTTATAGTTGACATAGGAAAATAAGGTTACGCACCTCCCTCTCCCCTTTCCAACGTGTGTTCCTCTTCAGTTTCTTAAACTTAGTCAGCCCAAGGAGCATATAAGCATCCACTCCTTTTACTTTAGCCAATGAATGCAAAAACAAGACCCCTTAATCATAATCATCCCGAAAGGGCACCCCAAAGTGAAGGACTAGGCTCCACAATGTTTTCTACAACCCACTCCTTCGTAGCATCCCCATGTAGGGAACTATGGCCCCTGGAGCAGACTCCATGGGACTCCCACAGCAACAGGTCAGGCATGCTCCAAAACAGAGAGAATATCAAGGTAATCAAGCATTGAAACAACGCCTTCCGAAGAAGAGACGCATTCAGCAGATTCCATCTTAGCACCCAAGGCATCCCCACCCAACATACAGGCCCGATCCTCCCTCTGGCTCACCACTGGGCTCCTCGGCTAAACCCCTCCCAATTTGGTGACCCTGAGCCCTCAAGCTAGCCACCTCCTTCTGTAATTTCTGGAAAGACTCAGAGTCATCACAAGAATAATCAGCATCACCAGACCCATTAAAGCCCGACTCCCCATCAGACAGTTCACAGCCCTCATCTTCATCTGGCTATGTAGGTGCTCAGGCCCATGAATTTTGGAGGGCCACACCCCTATGTCTTTGTTGGTGCCTTTTGCTTGGATTGAGTCCCCCATTTGCACTATCAAAGACACGTTTCTCTCTTTTTTTGTATTATTGGGTCATGGATATATTTTGTACATCTGCAGAGGAAAAAATGGATTTTTGGGCTTTCTTTGGCCGTAGGACTTTGTTCTCTGTTTTGTATATGGGATTCACTCCCCGTTTGAGCTCCTTTCTTTATATCTTTTTTTCTAATCAAAAAAGGGAAAAAAAAAAAGAAAGGACGGGGTGTAGAGAATCACCGAAGTAAATGACTCTGGTGGCCGGCTGGAGTAAATGACCCCGGCCGGAGCACTCTAGTGGATATAGGACCGAGAAAAGAAAATAAAAATACTCCATCAGTGGTATTTTTGAAAGATCAAATATACCCCATGAAGAAGAAACTATATTCTGGTGTAAATTTACATAATTAGAACCCTAGAGACCCCACTTTCCGTCTGATATTATAGTAGTAGTCTCTGTTACAGTTTTATATTTAGACAAGAAAAAAGAGCATGTGTGCTATAGTAGTCCATAGTTTATGCTCTCATACCAAGATAATATTGTGCAGAGAAGAAAAGAGAGAAACATAATCATATTAGAAACCCTAAACTAATAAACTGAGGAAAAGACAATCCTACCCTTACTAATAAAGTATATCCTACTCTTACTGCTCGATCGAACGCTGTGTGTACTTTTTATGGGATCTCTTTTAAATTAGAATTCTACAAGGATTTAACATACCTTATGAGTCTCCTATAGTAAAAGTATGTTAGTGGTTATAGTCAGTCTAAGGTTTATCTTATATGATTTTTTCAACTCTTTACATCTTAGTTGCGAGAAGTACTATTTGTAGAGAGAGAGAGATAGAGATCTTTGAAAATCAATCTAGGGTTGTTCATATATTTCCATAAATATGTGATTGAGCGAGTTAAAGCCAGTAACTGAATTGAGAAATAAATTCTAGCATCAGCTGCATGATTTGTTAAGAACAAGTTGACTGGATATCACTAGTAACTGGGGATCAGAAGTCCGTGGATAAGTAGATTTCGTGAGAAGCAAGTTTGTCCACAGAAGTGGCTGGAGGGTCTGGGGAGATCTTGAGTAAGTCTGAGTTGGGAAGGACTAGACGATTCTTGAGTTAGAGTCTATTAAGTGAATGTATAACCTGATTATCATATAGTGGATTCTGATCTTCCTGAATTCCATCTCATAATTCTCAGTTTGTTTTAGGGATAGAAGATGTTGTCTCTGCTTTATTTCATTTATTGCTTTCTACATTTATGCGATTGCAGTTGAGTTTTAGATCAAACTAATTAACTGTATTTTGAATAAGGATCAAGGGTCTTATGAAAAGTTAGTTGCATATTAATTCAATAAAACATATTCACCTCCTCTCTAGGTCTATCACACCCATCAATAATTATGACATAGTTGAGGAACTTCCAGTTGAGATTCGTTGGCAGTGCACCAACTAGGTTGGTTGATGTGTATGGTTTTTCTACTATTTGTGCAAGGGCTTGTTCAAAGTGGCATTGCCTTAAATGTTTTTTTTTCTTCTTCTTTACTTTTGTCCTGTTTTGTTACCCTTATCCTCTCTACAATCAATATTACTTGAGGAATTTTTGGAAGTTGGACATTATGGATGTTTTCTTCTCACCCTGTTTTGCCTCTTTATAACTGTAACAGGTTGGACGGATGACTCTGGGGGGATTGCTGGCTTTGGGTTACAATGTTGTGGTCAGTTATAAACGCGCATCTACATCAGTTAGCAATGGTTCTGTTTCAATATCACTGGAAACTATAGATTCTCTTAGCGAGACATACATGGTGCTGAGGGGTGCAAATAGAAAAGTATGACCTCATTTTATCTGCTGAAGAATTTATTAGATTTGGTTTGACCTGTAGCTTTTCTAAAAAGGGTTTGTAGTATTGTGGTAGAAGTTGAAGGTTCCGTTTGTTTTTTATGAACATGCTTAGGCGATGCATAAACTTTTTCTTCATATTATTCATATAGTTTTTATTTTTTTTGGCTTTTATATTGTGAAAGAACAACATTATTTTGACCAACTCTGTTTTTTTGTTGGTAACCAAAAAACAAAAGCAGAAATTGTTTTAATATAGCTGCTTGGTCAATTTCAAAGCTCTAGTTAAAGCAGCCTAAAGGTTATTGGGATATAAATTTTATGGTGTTATATCCATATAATCTCATTCTCAGCTGCAGACAAATTATGATTTTTAATGGGAGCAAATAGTCTACTATTAGGATACATCTCATAGCTAGCTTTTGGTGTGTATGAACAAAGATATATTTTCAAATGCACTTGTTTTGTTGCTTGAGTTGTATAGAAAGCCAAGAGAGCTACAGATGGGAAGATGGTTGGGGTTGGTGAAAATTCTATAATCTAGGGCAATGCTAGCCCTACCAAGTCTCTCCTCGTTCCACTATCGATAAAATTGTTTAGAACCTAGGTATCAGAGTATAGTTATAGAATCACTATAACCCTAACTCACGCCAGATTCTTCTCGCAGTCAATGATTCTGCTTCTTATGCAATCGCATCCTTTAGTGTTTTGATCTCCTTGACTAATTCTTTAAACATTGGGCTGAGTTGTTGGAACTCCTTTTAGTTCTAGGATTCGTATATTCATACTCCAAGTGTGTCTCCATCCATATGCAAAGAACTATGAAACTAAATTAAAATTTAGCAATTGAGTTGCTAGGATACACTCAAAATTTCTTTCATAGATTTTGATGCTGTATATATATATGCTTGATTGCTTTTATGAAAAAAAGTAGGGTCATTACCGAGAGCTTTAGGATGACAAGAATGAGGACTTCAAGTGTTTGAAATCTTCTTGGAAGCTGCCTTTCCGTATGGTTTGGGCGCTTGAAGATAGGTTGAATTGATCAAAGTTAGTGTATATAGCTTTGATCTATACTTGAACTGATCAAAGTCATGTGTCCTAGTATTTGTGATTCAAAACCAATCTAATGAAGTCTAATACACATTTTTTAAGATCAACACGTGCAAACTGTAAGCCTAGTGCGTTAAATGATATGTATGGATGCACATGAAGCCCAGTTTTGTTGAGTGCACAAATATGAGTTGAATTACCTTTACACCTAGTTGAAGTTTTAGAATCTCAGTTATGCCCTTGTACATATGTAATTCGTCTGTTAAACTTCCTTTTGGATACACAAACCAAAATGAATATTTTAATATGACTGGCTTCGGTGTGAAAGTGGCTAGTAATTCTGCTGGACTAATACTACCCTCCTCTGTTTTCTTAATATCTTGGACTTTAACTTTTCCTAAATCGAGTGCTAACCATGTACACTATTTTTATTTTCGAAGCATGAGTCTTGGTTGGACTTTGATATTTTCACTCGTCGCCATTTTAAAAGGATACTGGCTCCTTATCACAAGCTGTATGAGGTTGTGGCACATTGTAACTAATATTTACTTCTTTCTTGTTATTCTGTGTATTTTTAAAGGCCATCACCCAGATTAGGTCCCTGTTAAATGGAGGATGCCAGGAGGGACATATTGACTATATCTGTAGCCTTAGGTGACCTTAATATATAGCCCAAGTATTTGGCATTGGATGGGTACCAAAAGAAGACACGATGAATAACTGTGACTACTATGAGACCAGTTTGGTCAACCTGATTCCGAATTTGTGTGATTTATGAGACCATGCTTGGAATGTTGCCTACATATACAACTACATGGCATGCTTGAAATGTCTACATGTATATTGTTATAGCTAACAACCAAATCAACATGAAAACACGACCGAAAAATAAGCACGCTACACAAAGAACACAAAGATTTTTGAGGTTCGACACAAGTCGTGTCCACATCCTCGGTGGAAGTCGGGTGAAAGTTTTCAATATGCAAAAACATGAGATTACAAGATCAGCCCAGAAACCCTAGCTCTCTCTCTAACTATGAATTTTAGTGTTTTAATTTCTTAATCATTCGAAACCCTAGATACCGTTATATGCTGGCTACAAGCGAGTACTAAATACAAATAGGCCCACAAACCATAAGAGAAAAACGGGTTAAAAATTTCCACCTTGGCTCATATTTTGGGTCAACTGGGTCGCAACGCAACCGTAATCTATATTCTTGCCACAACATCACAAATCTCCACCTTAGCTAAAATTATCCAAGCTTGGCACTTTCAGCTACTCCTTTTGCCTCTCTACATGCTCCTAAGGGCCTCAACAATGACAAATATCAATCAAGTGCAAACAGGGTTTTAACTTAATTGTAGGAATAACCTTAGTCATCATAAAAATTCAATGGTGGAAATTGTTAGTGTATTTCATGTTCAATGCATCATGATTAGGGATGGCAAAGGGTGCGGTTCTGGGCGGGTGTACCCTCTCCCATCCCCGCAACCATTAAAGAACCTCCACCCCATCCTCGCCCAAAACCGACTAAATGGGGTGGGAGGTTACCCCGTTTCCGTCCCTGTCGGGTTTTTTAAAACCTACGGGTTTCGGAGGGTACCCGTTAACAGTTAAAAATTTCAAATATGTCACTTTAAAATTAAAGAATTTCACAAAATCATATTCTTAAAACACCAAATTCAACATTATAAAAGCTAATCCAATAATCCAAATTACAATACATTTTACCAAAAATAACAACAGAAAGAAAGATTGTCCAATAGTAGGTTCACTTCAATCTAGACAGTAACAAAAATAGAGTTTAGGATTAGAGTGTTCCACTTATCTTTTATTTACTATATATATATATACATATCATATATATTAAGATGTCTAAACGAGGTGGGGCGGGGACACCTAAAACCGTCCCATCCCCGTATATGCGCGGGTTTTTTTCCCCAACCCCATCTCCGCCCATATAGTATAAACGGGGCATCCAAAATCGATATAAACGGGACGGGGCGGGGTGGGGCAAATTGCCATCCCTATCATATCTTGTGTTCAATTGTATGCTCTTAGTTTATAAATATTGTATATAATACATTGAGATTTCTCATATTACATGAAGTTGATAAAGTTTTATGTATTTTAATGTAAATTTTATTATTTTATTATCCTTATTTTGGCCGTATCCCGCTGTACTCGTATCCTTTTTTTTTGAGATTTGCCGTATCCCCGTGTCCGTATAGTATCGTATAGTATATGCACCCCGTGTCCGTATCAGTGCTACATAGGTGAACTCGAAAGCAAAGGAAGACCATGATTCTATGGTTTAGTGGTCTTGCTTGAACCATTCTTATTCAAGAAGAGGCGGAGCCTCTTTACAACTAGCCAGAGGAGGAAGAAGATCCTCACCAGCCCTTAGAAGTTAGAATAAAGCCTTCCCTATTAGGAGCTCGGAGCCAAGCTATGGATACTCCTTGTTATAGTCTGGTCAATCATGGCCACTTCAGAGTAATGTAGCTGATGTGTATCTCTCTTCCCCAGCCCCCCACTCCCCCCTCGTCCTTTTAAATTTCACACTGGACTGTAGCATCTCAACCTCACTGTTTGACTTTTAATGTCTCGTTACTTTGATTCACTATCCCTTTTATTTTATGCAGAGAAGTTTACTTTCTATTCCCACAGATGTTTCAATTTTGTGCACTATTTAGTTGTACATCTCCCAAACTTCTGAAATTCACATTTTACAGTAGAAATAATGGCGTAATTCCTTGTGTTAAAGGGTTAATATGTTAAACCTTTAAGACATTAACCCTTTATAGTAGATGGCTAGTTAATGTGGTATCAAAGCCAAATGTATCGTGTTTAGACCTCACAGTCACCCACAATAAAAATATTTACCCGTGTTGGACCAAACGAAGACCATATTTGAGGGGGTGTGGTGAAGGATTTTAAGTGTAAAGAGTTAGACCCCCTCTAACCCATTTACTCTGAACCTTAAGCCGTTAGAGTGGGTGTAACTTTACTCATTTAATCCTTCGACATGTTGAAAGCTGATGCTTATTACCGAATACCAAGAAAAACCCAGTTATACAAATTCGAAGTCCACTGGCCAGGGAATTGAAAGAAGTTGGATTTCTGGTACATGTTGGCATATTTCTAAAGATGTCAACATTTATGGGCAGTGTCTTCTTGCCAGGTTACTTTATTTCCAAACCCCCGCATAAGCAAGCCAAACTGCTCATTAGGGGAAAGTATGTAAAACACCCCTATACTTTTTTATTTGTGCAAATAACACCCTTAATGTTTGTTTATGTGTGTATAAATCCCTTAACATATTAAAATGTTGCAATTTGCCCCCCACCGGCAAATATCCGATGAAATCTCACCGTTAAAATGTTACCTGCTTTGCACATGACTTAATAAAAATTTAAAACTCCAAACTACCCGCTCTATTCCTACATTGCCCTTACCCATTTTTCATATATGCCTTTGTTATGTTTTGTTTGGTTAGTTTCATCTCCCTTTCTCACTAGAAGCTACAACTTCGGCTCTCTCTCCCCGCTCTCTAAACTATTGGTGCACCAGAATGATCTAAGATGATAAAGAAGTGTCTAATTGCTAGCATCCCAAACCACGTGATCATATTAAGAGAACCTAAAAAAAGGGGCATGAAACGGAATGTTTGTTGGGTATGGATTTTCTGACTATTTGGACAAACAGAAAACAAGATAAACCAACCACATGTTCTGATATTCTTGGATCGGCTGCAAAAGGGTAAGAAAAGATGTTAAGGATTCCTGAGAAAATGAGAGAAACCCTATTTTCCGTCCACCCAAACATCAATTTAAAAGAAGTGCAATAGTAGAAATCTTTGATATATAGAGAATCATAGTATATATAGGTAAAATGAGTGATAGAGAAGCTGTGAAGCCTGGACGATGAGCAGATTGTAGAGCACCAAAAAGAATTTCAATTATTTGATTGGAATAATGATAGGAGTCCAACACAGGTCGAGCTCGGGTCGGACACAACTTCAGCTTGGGTCCTTGCTCCAGTCACTGGGTCTGATCATGTATAGAAGGGAACAAAGCTAAGCTACAAAGAAATTTGATCTAGCTGGAAGTAACAGAGAATCAGAGATAGAGGGCCTGTTGACGAAAATCAAAGGATTGGTTTAAAAATTAGATGCACTGTTTCATTAATACTAATACTAACAATAATAATAATGGTTGATTGTATATGATTCAAGAAGAATAAGCCACAGTTCAAGGTTGTTTTTCTTACTGGGGGTCCATCAAAATCATTTTTTCCATAGGGGTTGAGGAGAGAGAACCTAAATCTAGAAATCTAGGGCTTTAGCTTGAGGACAGAGTTAAGAAATCTAAGACTTGTGCATAGTGTTTTTTTTTTTTTTTTTTTTTAATTTTACAGTTATAAGCTTTTTATATTATCTTTTCATAAATAAATCAGGGGTATTTTCGTCTATTTACATCTACGGTACTGAAAAATCTAAAAATGGTACTTGTTCGCAAAATTTTAAAAACAGAAGGGTAGAATCTAAACAATCGGGGGTTATGTGCACTATATGCATATCACAAGGGGTTAATCGCTCGCAACCCCTATTCATTACATAACATCATTTCCCAATATGTTGGAGTAACTTGTAGTTGATGGATTTACTATGTGCCTTTGCTTATGCGGTTTTGTTACTGGCCTTCAGATTTGGTTTCTGAACCTACAAGATATAGCTCCCTCTCTTCCACTTTGTGTTGTTTAGGGCTAATAGCATATATCATTTGCCCTTTAACTTTTGCAATAAAGTTTTATGGTTGTGTTTGGTTCCGAATGCTATGAGATTTGTCAGTAAGTTTGAACCAGTGCTGTTATTTTGCTTGTAATCAGGAATTTTGTCCCAGAACTCACTTTCTGTGTTTGATACGTTTGTCTCATGTAGACAGTTGGAGAAGAAGCCTATAGGATGGGTATCAATGGACTATGGATCACTAAATCCTACCTTGAAATGATCCTTGAGAGAAAAGGTTGGAAGTGGATGTCTTATGGTTATAGTCTTTGTCTGTGACCACCTATAATTCCCACATATTTTGGTTCTTTAATTTAAATATCAGTTATTCCTCTTTCCCATTAATTAACCCTACTTTCAGGTGTCCCTCGCCTTAATACGCCACCCTTGTCTAAAACTTCTTTGACTGATAATCAAGAAAGGTTGATTGCTGCACCAAAGCCACTTCGTATTACTCCTAACGTTGTTAACAGGCTTGAGGATTTATCTCAGCCATGGACTCGATCTCCAACAAAATCCAAAATGGAACCTGTACTGGCAACTTGGCATTTCGTCTCATCAGATCCTCCACTTGGTTATGACTCTGTCATTGGTATGTTTCTTACAAAAGGAGAGGACAAATTTTCTTTGTAGTAAATTTGTTCAACTTTTACCTTGGTAGTGTATCAATACTTGATGTCTCAACTCTCTCATGAAACAACCACAGACCCATCTTCTTTCAGGGCTACCCTGCAGCTTGCGCCAATGCCTGATTCATATGATCTGGATAGAGGATTGCTTCTTTCTGTTCAAGCGATACAGGTGAGTATTCTAAGATTTCTTGTCGGGATAGTATTTTAGAGATAACTACTGTGGGACCTCACTTCAAAGATTCCAATTAGTTTCTTTGTTACAAATGTAAAACATTATCGTTTTTTTTCTTCTTTTTTTTCCAGGCTTTGTTGGAGAATAAAGGTCTTCCAGTAATAGTTGGAATCGGTAATATGTTCTTGAATTAGTCTCTCTCTCTCAGCACTTTGCCCCTTTCACACGTATGTTCTTATCACCTAAAATGCCTTTTCGAAAAGAGGTTTAGTTGACAGCTATTTAATGATTTTTGAGTAAATTAAAATACATGGTGATCTCTATACTTCGGCCTCTGAGCCAATAAGTGATTAAATATAAAAAAAATATTTTTCAGGAAATTGTTCTTAATAATTTATTTTCTTCTTTGTTGAGTTTTTTTTTTCTTTTTTCAACTGATATAAAATGTAAAATGATAAAATGATAGGCTACAAACTGCAAACCCATTCATTTATATTAAGTTATATTTATATATATGTATGTGTTGATAGGTCTCAGAAGCACATGAATCTAACTGTTGCCATTAGTTTGGCGTCATTTACTTAAATACACTCCATCATATGAGTGCTCATAGCTCTTCATGTAATGCATTCTTCCAGGTAAGATAATAGTTTAGACCATAAGACTCCTACCAAAAAACACTTTTGGTAGATGTTTTCAGTTTGACCTCAATTCAAGTTACTAACTCATTTACTCGAGACTTGTTACTAGCTAAAGAAAGAGATCTGTTAACAAAGTGGAACTAGATGTTTTCCAAGTTGTTTTGAGAGCTTCTATTTAGTAGAGGCCCTTGATTTTTCTAAATTCTGTGTTAAAGTGGAAATAGAGAGAAGATGTGGTAGGATTCAGTCAATCTTCATTGGAAAAACCTTGGGCTGGTGTGTAGGTGTTTGGAGAAAGCTTCGTAGATTAGTCAGCTGAACAACAGCAGTGGAGTAGGCTAATCGGAGATATGTGATTTTGTTGTTATGGAGTCATAGTACGGGGTAGTGTTCTCTGGGTTCTAATGTTGGAGATAGGAAGGTTAATGGTGGGATGTGAGGGTTTTTTAGGAGGTAATGGAAGGTGGAGATGAGGAGTTTTGATCTCCGAATATAAACTATGAAAGTTATATGGAGAAGCATCAGCATAATGAGAAAAGAAGCGAGGTAATGAGAAAATTGGGAGAGTGGTATTCACGGCATCCTGGTCTTCTGATGTGGTTTTTGACGACTAGGCAGATCAATCCGTCACTGGTGTTAGTTTTGGATGTCGTAGATAATACGGATACAATAGTTTCTTTTGATGGTGTGTCTCGGAATATATGTAGTGTACATTTTATGTTTATTTAGTGCATTCACAGTGCAAATCCTTTTGGACAATATTAAGCAAACTGGAGGTCAAATTGCTTAATGCGGGCTTCTCTACTTATTGGGACCCACCAAGTTATACACTATTTTCACTAGTGGAGAATGGAGAGGAAACTGGCAAGGGCTAAAAGTAATAGTGGATACTAGGAGAGGGGGTGCACATAGCTCTACACTCTTCTAAAGTACAGAACTAAATTGGAAAAACCCACTAGAGATGCTCCCCCTTTAGGCTCGTAGTGTGCCCCCTTAGAATCAGGCTTGATATTAGCTTGCATATTTGCACTTCTTGTGTGACATATGTTTAGGCTTCATTATAGGCTTAGCTGGTATATAGCCTCAGATATAGGCTGCTTTTGATTCCTTGTCATAGGCATCTAAACACTCCTATTGGGATGATTAATTTATTTGAACTTTCACAATTCTTTCAAGTTTCCCACGGCTCTTTCAAAGAACTATCTTTTATTGTTAAAAGTTGTAATGTGTTATTACTTGAGATTAATTAGGCAAGCTTAATTGTTAAGAATAGGTTGCAAGGTATGGCGACCTTGTGGGCGGGTGCAGATGGCACTGACAGGCTACCACATTGGGCAAGCTACAGGTGCACAATCCCCACATCGTCTGGGTAATGAAAGGCTATGTGCTACATGTCAGTTTCATACCCTTCTATGACACGACGCGTTTTAAAACTGTGATGGTTGTGAACCTACCAGAACTTCACAGTGAAGCGTGCTTGACGTGGAGTAGTATCAGGATAGGTTACCCCCTGGGAAGTTTCTGGTCCGGGTGAGCCAAAAGCGAACAATATTGTGTCGGGATAGGGAGGGGGCTGTTACACAAGGTCTAAATAAAACTCAACTGTCATTATTACGTACTAAAACCTCCTTACAGTTGAGGTTTTGAAGTGCAATGTTCCAAATTACCGAGGCAGGACTGCCCGAGGTAAACATTGGGCGTCATTATGCAGTATACCTGGTTTGTTTTCCCCCCTATTTGAACCAGTTCTCTGTTTTTGTTTGTTCTTAGAGATTGATTTCTTGGAGGGGGAGAAATAAACATTTACTATCAACTCCTAGCCATTGGATTTCCTTCTACAGCTTGCAAGTTTTCTTCTATATATATATATATTTATCTCGTTCTCTATAAATAAAGATTAGTTTCTTCAACCCAGATTTTGTATAGGGGAAGAAGCGCCCAATAAAAGGATATACAAGTACATAGGGTCCCAAATAACAAGAGATGTAATGGGCAGGTCCAATTAGTATGGCTATTTCTAATCCTAAATGGACTGGAACAATGTAGATACTAAATTTTTCTCTGTTAAAATGCTGTAATTTGTAAGAATTACTGCTATTTCTTGTAATGGTTTGTGCTTATTTAGCAGTTTAGATTATATGATATTTGAAACAGTTTTTTACATGTCCTCTCCTTTTTCTAGTCTTAGTTCTTTTTTATCTTTTTTATTTTTGGTTGTAGGAGGTCCAAGTGGTTCTGGAAAAACTAGTTTGGCTCGTAAAATGGCAAATATTGTTGGTTGTGAAGTTGTTTCCCTTGAAAGCTACTACAAATCTGAACAAGTGAAGGACTTTAAATATGACGACTTCAGCTCTATTGATCTATCTTTGCTTTCAAAGGTAAGACACTTTGTTTTATATCTCTTGTTGCTTTGTTTAGTTTCCTCTGCAGCATAACTTTTGTGGTTTAATTTAAGGTTCAGAAATAACATGAATAGCAGGTTCATTTGTGTGATCAGAGATCTTCAACAGTGAACCTACTTTTCTATAGCTCTAAACATGTTGATTAGTGGACAAAATTATGGTCAGTGAAGATAGTGATTTGCATTGTTTATGTTTATTGTTTGTTGGTGTTATGAAATTAATCCCCTTTTCTCTCCAGGAATTTGCCCAAGGTCAACACACACAACAATATAACACAACTCACTTTTATTGGATAATAACAAACAAATACAACACTCAACAAATAACAAGAGAATATTTCACTCTCTCTTTTGCTTCTCTTCTTCTCTTTGCTCTCTTTTACTAGACTGCCTTAGACTCAACTCATAATTCACTCCAATTCTGATCCCAGAACTCTTTTCTTTAAACTGCTGTGCATGGTCCTATTTATAGACTGTTTGCCGCCCTAGCTGACCTCCTCTGCTCCTTCTTGGAAGCTTCCTTGCATGTACATATACAAGCTATCACAAGTTGTCACTGGATTACTTAATTGCAAAGCATCACAAAGCTTTTCCTTAGCGTCAAATGCTGCCTATTCAAGTAAGCCAAAGGCTGCCTATTCAAGTATGCCAAAGGCTTCTTATTCAAAATACACATCATACAACCACTTATATTTCGCCACATCATAACAGTTGGCTTTCATTGGAACTCTATGTTTGTGCTCTTCTGCTGTCGTCACATATTTTATTTCTTGTAAATAATATCTGGAGTGCAAAAGTGTTATTGGAGCGCAATGCCTAATGTTCTGAATGTAGGGCTTCAGTTAATCAAAGCATCAATCATCCTTCACTGTGTTTGGTTGATCAATTAAAACTTTTCTGTGGGCAGTTTCCAATTAAGTTTTAAGACTACAAAGACTTAACCTTAGGCTTCACTCTATAATACTTGTATCTAAGTTACAACAACTAATATGAAAACATATTCAAACATAGAGATGCGTACATAAAGGATATTGAGACAAACTTGCAATCAATGGCTAGATTGGATTATTTCATCATTCATCATGGCGCATTAAGACAGTGAGTGTACTCTATCAAGTGTTAGTCCTCACAGAACAAAGTTCTGTAACGAATTCAACACCAACAATTCACATTTAGTAGTTTAGAACTTGGATGAATAGTTCAAAAGATCAGTCACAAGAGGGCATTCATGAGAGGAAGAGTGAATCATGCGAGGAGCAGATTTGTAGATTGACAGCAACAGTGTCCAAGGTGTTTGAGGCCGAGGGCTATGGACAGAGACAAGATCCTCCCAATTAGGTGTTTGAGGCTGACTACTAATCTACTTCGGTCTGTTGGGTATCATACTCTGGGGTGATCCTCTTGGTTTTCTCGTTTCTTTTCTTTTCTTTGGTCTTTCTCTTAGTGTTCATCTCTTCCCTCGTTCATGTGTTGGTGTCCTTCACTTACTGGTTGACTAGGACCTTCCTGAGTCGCAAAGGTTTCGATTCTGCTTCAAGGAGGCCGAGTTAAAGATGTTGTCAGTTTCAGTGAGTCATGATTTTATGTGGATGATGCTTCCATTGCTCAAGGACGTGCGCTTCTCCGGTCTTGCTTGGTTGGTAAGTAAAACAAGGATGTGGGGATGCGGGTAGTGTCACTAAGTGGGCTTCAAAGGCGTGGAGGATGTCTTGTGGAGTTGTGGTATCGTCCATGGCAGATGGGTTGTTGCCTTATAGATTTCCTTCACAGACTGAGGCAAGGAGGGTTTTGGATGAGGGCCACCGTGATAGGGTCAGATTAGGTGTTTTTGGTGCTGGCTATGATGAGGATGTGAAACGAGTTATTGTTTATGGACTGCCCCTTTACCTGTGGTGTTTCGACTTGTTTGTGAAGATTTTGTACATCTCTGCGATGGTTTTATTTTGGCGGATGCTAATGAAGCAAGCAACATTGAAATGGTTCAGATTACGGTGACCACGAGCCAAACTACTCCATCAGAGGCTTGAGGGTGGATGGTGAGGCTTCTTAGTTTGTGTTTGTGGAGATATCTCTTCTTCTTTTTGCCGACGACACTTGATTTTTTTTATGCTGATGAGCTCAGTTGAGGTACCTGCTGTGCATTTTGATTTACTTTCAGGCAATTTTCTAACTGAAAGTGAAAATTGGGAGGAGCTCGATTATCCCTGCTGGAGAGGTGGGTGGTATCTTTTCTCTTGCTTCAGTTTTTGGTTGCGGGGTCAGCCATCTTTCTACTATTTACTTGGGTATGCCATCAGGTGCCTCTTCCTAAAGAGAGAGTTGTTGGGATTCAGTTGTTGAGCGGGTGGAGAAGAGATTGGCAGGCTGGAAGTGACATCATCTTTGCAAGCTGAACTTGTTTAAGAGCAACCTTTCCAATATTCCGATGTACTTTTTATCTCTTTTTCAGCTTCCTTCCTCAGGGGCCTTGAGGATCGAGAGGATCCAAAGGCATTTTCTATGGGAGGTTATAAAGAGGCTACCTCTTATCGTCTTGTTGGGTGGGATAAGGTGTGTAGCACAATTTAGGAAGGGGGGTTGGGACTAGTAGGATGGTGCCATTTAATAATGTTTTGTTGGGGAAGTGATGGTGGTGTTATGATGTTGAGAGGAGGAGCCTTTGGAGGAGAGTTGTCTCGTGTCAGTATGGATAGGGAGGTGGAGGGTGGTGCTTGAAGGAGGTGAAAATAGGAGGGGTTTGGGGGTCTAGAAAGATATCCGAAAAGGGTGGAGTTCTTCTCTGGCAATTTTTGCTTCAAAGTGAGAAAAAAGAAACATGTTCGCTTCTGGTTGGATCGCTGGTGAGGTATTTAGATGCTGGCTACATATTTCCCATGGTTGTTTAGCATTGCTCATGACAGACATGCTATGGTAGCTGACTGTTATTGGCTTGATACTGACAGGCTAGTTTGGGATTTTTGAGACACTTTCAGGATTTAAAGTTAGAGAAGGTGTCAGGTTTGTGGGCGCTTTACTTTACCGTAGTATTGCCGATGATAGGTTGGATTGTAGTGTGCGGAGGCCTTGGTTCCATGGGAGGTTTAGTGTTTCGTCCCTATTCTGCTGCCTCTCAAGTCAGCACTTACAAAATTTTCCTTGGAAGGTGGTTTGGCATTCCAGGGTTCCACTTAAGGTGGCTTTCTTCGGTGGACGGCGGCTTTGGTCATATCCTATTGGATAATGTTATGGGAAGAAACCTGACTATGGTAAACTGGTGTTTTATGTGCAAGAAGGATGGTGAGTCAGTCGCTCTCAGCTCCTTCTCATTCTCCTATTGCTTTTGATTGTTATTGCCCGCTGCTCGGGTGATTTGGTGTTCAGTGGGTCACGCCTCCATCTGTTAGTGGTGTTCAAGATGTTTGGAGAGGATGCTATGTAGGGCACCATGTCCGGGTCTTTTGGAGGACGATGTCCTTTTGTCTTTGGTAGTGCCTTTGGAAGAATACAATAGGAGTTAGTTTGACGAGTTCAGTATCCTGTTTGTTCCATTAAAGAAGTTTTTATTTCTTCTCGTTTTTGCTGGGTGGAGGGTACTCAGTTGCTTGTATGTTCTGGGAAGCATTCTCTTTTAGAGTTTTTTATTTATTATTATTATTTTTTAATATGCATCTGATTTATTAAAAAAAGATTAAAAAAATACTTAAATTCGGAACATTTCTTCATAGGGATTTGATATTCCTGAATTAGGTCCCTTGATTTTCCTTTTGAGGTTCTCCCTATCAAAACAATGTTCTGCTGTGGTTTGATGGTTGTTTTAAATTTCTATATCATCATGTTGTTTTTCATTGTTTATTTGATCGGGTATTTCAGATATCAGTTGCAGTTAAATTAATATGATTTATATTTAAGTTTAAGTAGTTAAAAAAAATTGAGATATATTGACGCCCCCAATAGTGGAGTTTGAGACACTGTAGTCTTCAGATATTAAAGCCTAGGGTGCTGCCCCGATATCTCAGCTATAACTATATATGTTCTCTTAACTAGCTTACGATTCAAACACCTATATGGTGTTACAAATGCTTGTTATTAATTTGTTTTTTCTCCCATAAGACAGTCGCTTTATTTGGTTGGTTATGACATGCCAAAATCTCATGCTTGACATTCCTCAATTCTGTGATTATATTTATTTTAAGTATCACTATCTTTCAATTTCAATTGACATCTCCAGTAACAACATCATCGCTGTACCTTTTAATTCAGTTTTTCCGCCATTATATAGTTTGATGTCAGACTGAAAATTTTAAAATCTGAGTGTTATATCTCCACTTATCTTCTCACCATTCATGTGGTTGATGCAAAGTAGTTGGACAAAAAGGCTTTATTTCTTGTTATTGCCGTTATTATCCTGCAGAAGGTTCTGACCTCCTATGATTTGAAACACTATTTTCCATGATCTATTTGCAGAATATTGATGACATAAGGAATTGTCGAAGAACAGAAGTTCCTGTATTTGATCTGGAGACTGGAGCTCGGAGCGGTTTAAAAAATCTAGAAGTTTCTGACGATTGTGGAGTGGTACATAGTGAAAATATCTGTTGCTTGCTCCTTAGTTATTATTGCTCATTGTAAAAGCAAATTTGAAAAATGGTGTGAAAAATAACAAAAAGCTAGCTAGAAGTGCCAGTGAGGGGCTTCTTCTGATATTGCTCAATCTATTGCTTTGCGATCTTGAAAGAAAATTAGCTTGACGAAGCAGTGAAGCTTTAGGATACCTTTTTTCTTTTTGGTGGTTGTTCTACAAATTATAAAGTTTTATGATCAATAGATTCTCTGATGTCTGGTTTTATCATAATATGTCATCGCTGAGAGTTTTATGAACTACTCATGCTTTACCTGTTTGACTCTCAACATTTCATACCTGAAAATATTACTGTTTAATTTGACTAGGTCATCTTTGAAGGGGTGTATGCTTTGCATCCTGATATCAGAAAATCACTCGATTTGTGGATTGCTGTTGTAAGGACGACTTTTCTTATTCAATTACTGAGACATAATATTCCATTTGTGGATTGCTAACTACTTGTTTGGAAACAGGTTGGAGGTGTTCATTCACATCTGATTTCTCGAGTTCAAAGGGACAAGGGCAGAGTTGGGTTCTTTATGTCCCAAAATGAAATCATGATGACAGTGTTTCCAATGTTCCAGCAGTACATTGAACCACATCTTGTTCATGCACATGTTAGTAGATTCAGAACCATTTGAGAATTTCTATACTTGTTTAATCTTTTGAGGTCTATAAGATGTTCTGAGAACAGCTAGGGAATAGAGACTAGTTTGTAAATCTTCATCATTCATTTCAATCCTGATTCACTAAAAAGATTTGTGATAGATAGATACGTACGGATATATATATGTATATTAATTGGGCCCGGACAACATAAACAATTGACATTTACTTAATTACTGCAGATTTTGTGCATGATTTGTTGGATACTGTATACATGATGTTCTTTTAGTTGAATTTTAGAATCATTTCCAGAATGGCACTTTTTATTACCTGTTGGTTGAGAACTGGTTTGCTTCATTTTCTACCACTTCCATACATTAGTATAAAATGAGATATATTTTAGGAGTGACTAGAAGAGAAACCAAAGTGTAACGGAGAACTAGTTCGTCCTGCTAGTGAGAAAATAGGATAAATAGACATACTGACCATAGAATTACCTGTGAAATAGGAGTATCGATTTATATGCAAGGGATAAAATGGTCAACCAACACTAACATGTGTTAACCATCAGCGACTCGAAAAGGTTAAGCTGTTAGAGATGGTATAATTTGAATATTTAAATCCTTCAACATGCCCCCTGACTTTTGTGGCCGCCTTTTGGTCCAACACGTGAAACAACTTCTTTATTGGGTGACGGTGAGGTTTGAACAAGACTTCTTGCTCTGCTGCTATGTTAACCACTCAACTATTCTAGAAGCTTAAACTGATAGAGGTGGTTTAAATTTGAATGTTTAAATCCTTCAACAACATGGTATTGAGTAAGAAAAAATGTTCTTAAAAAGTTAAACCTATTGAGGAAAATGGTCTATGAGTAAAAAAGGAGTGGAAAAAGAGAATCTTTGGGGCCGACCATTCATATGGGATAGAGGAAAGGATGAAGATGATGTTCATAACTTTCATACATGAGTATTGTATGTGGTGTCTGTGAGGTAATTCTAATGGTGTGCTCTTTTTATGCCTTATTACAGCTTAAAATTCGAAATGATTTTGATCCTGTGCTTTCCCCCGAGAGTTCTTTGTTTGTATTGAAAAGCAACAAGCAAGTAAGTACTTTTGTAGTGCTTCTGTCCAAAATTACACGACGGTGTTCCAATATTATATATTTTAATCACTATCAGGTGGCATATCAAGATATCCTGAAAATCCTTGTCCCTACAAAGATCTGCAGTTCTGTTCAGAATTTCATTGACATATATTTTAAACTTCCTGGAATTCCTGCTAATGGCCACTTGGCAGAGAGCGATTGCATACGTGTGAGAATATGCGAGGGAAGATTTGCATTGCTGATCAGGGAGGTTTGTATTTTTCAATCTAATTACAGAGTAGTTTCATTCTCAAATTTTCTGTGCCCTTCTATTCCACCTTAAATCAAAGTAAATGTTGATCTTTCTTGCCTCACGATTTGTTTTGTTAGCCTATAAGAGAAGGGAATTTTATCATACAACCAAAAGTGGATTTTGATATCAGCATCAGTACAGTTTCTGGCCTTCTCAACCTTGGGTAGGCTAATATTTGAACTCTAAAGCCTGATGTTATTTAGCTTTCTTTTGGAATCATGCATTTTACACTATTTTGATTTCCGAATTTTCTTCTACTGTGTTTCATAATGTTAGTTACCTAAGAACGATTAGAAGAAGAATGATATTCTGGAATGATGTGAATCTTATTTCTTCTCGCTTGAATATCTATGTTTACATATATCAACTAAAATATACACTCCAATAATCTCCTTCAAGCGGGAGAGGATTGTATGTCTGTAGAACCCCAGCTTGGAGCAAATATTCATCAAGTGATTATGACTCGGAGCCTTATTAAACATGTCAACAAGCTGATCTATAGATTTTACAAATAGTGGAGAGATGTTTCCACACAATATTTGATCTTGAATAAAGTTACAGTCAGCCTCAACATGATTGATCCTCTCATGAAACACAGTTGGAGGCAATGTGAAGAGTTGCTTGGTTCTCTCAAAACATTGAAATAGGGTTTTAATTGTCCAACCAAGTTTCTTAAGGAAATGCTGTAGGTATGCGATATCAGTGTACTAACTTCAGCTTTTGATTGAGCTACCACTATTTGCTGCTTGCTTCTTTGTGTTATCATATTGCCACCTAATAAGATGCAGTATCCTGTATTGGATACTATATATGAGGAAGAACCAGCCCAATAAACACTTAAAGCTTCCACATGGCGCCCATAGGTTTTATACAATAACTTGAGGCCTGGAGCTTGCTTGATATATTGAATGGTACGAGGAACAACATTAGAATGTGGCACCCATGGTGTTTCCATTTGTTGATTTCACTATATCAATGGCATATGAGAATACAGTAGTTGTCCAACCAGTCGATGACATCTGGCAAGGTTGTTAAATAAATCTCTCTCATCAGAAGAGTTTAGTGTTTGGATACATAGGAACATCAGCTGGATGGCCTGTTTCCTCTGGTAAGTCTAACTTATATTCTCTAAGATGCCTTAAACTTTGCTTAGGTTCCCTTGTATTTAGTCTGGAATGTGTAGCGCAGAAACAACTTAAACTTAGGAATACCCACAAAGTCAATAATGATAAAAACATCATCAACATGAAGTACAAGAAAAATGAAACATGTTTAGTTTGCAGATACATTGATGGATGGTTTGGCATCTCCAAGGACCAAGATCTAATGTTGTCCTAGAAATTTCTACATGTTGACTATTTCAAACTATACAAGGCTTTCTTTAGATGACAGATAGTGGGTCTAAAACCCACCGAACAAAGGCCAGTCAAGATTAGTAGCTATAGATCTTGACAAGAAGATAGAAGTTATCGTTGTCACTGATACCATATATCTGTGTATAATCTTTAGCAACAAGATGTGCTTTTGAACGCTCTATGGATCCATCACGTAGGTGATTAATGGTATATACCCACTTAAAGCTTGTAGGTTTGGTAGCAGTAGGATGTCGAACAATATCTTTTGTTCCATTATGATATAGGACATCCCTTTCTTCTTCGAGTGCTTTCCTCTAGTCTGGAGCGGATAGGGTATCCTTCACGTGCTTAGAAACAAGAGTAGCTGGCACTCGGAACAGAAATACGAGAAAGATTGTGATAAGGACTTATAGAATCCATAATAAGGAATGGGATGGTTAGTGACATTCTAACGAGTAGCTTTATTAAGGACAACATGCAAAGAGTGACGGATGCATTAGATGGTCTCGGATCCAAAGGCTCTGGAGAACCTCACCCGCCTACCTAATCCCACACCAAGACCTTTTTATATGCATAATAAGTAAGATTTTCCAAATCAAAACATGAAATTTTAGAAAATCCTAATGTATAATGCACAAGCTTAATTTTTGGTGAGTGAATTGGAGTGTCAACTTACCTTTATACCCTTCGGGTAGAAGATTACACTGTTACCCTTGAATGAAGCTTATGTTTCGTCCTTGTCTATGACACTAAGTTTTAAATTTGCTAATTGAGCTTCAATAAAAACCAAAGTACATCCTGAAGTTTTGTCTAATGTAATATGCCAAAATACGTCCTATTGATGTAAAAATTATTCAATCCTAAGCGATGATGACATGCCACTAATCTGTACTCTTCGAATAATACTCCCTACATCCCATATTATTAGTCCATTTTCCCAACTTTAGCTGTTGCAAAACAGTTGTCCAGTTTCGTCTACCAATGCAATATAATGTTTTACTTTCCAAGATTACCCTTCTTGCATTCAATTGTTAAAAATAATAATAATAAAAAAGTACTCTATAATGGACCCCACTAAAGAAGAGACAGTGAGGAGTAAAGATGACAATTATTGTATAATCTATACAATAAAGTATAATAAAATCTAGTCTCTAAAAAGTCAAACATGGACTATTATCTTTTCTTCTAGCATCTTTAGTTAGTTAGTTGGTTTCTTTGTCTTTTCACTTTTTTCTTTGTGCATATTGTAATGCCTTTCATGTTATTCTTAACACAGAACCGATTTAGGAAAAGAAAAAAATGTGGGCTATTATATGAGGATGGAGGGAGTAGTAAATGTTGACATGTTTTGTTTGACCAAAATGTTCCTATACTTCAATGAATTAGAATTTTATATATTTTCATTGCCTAAAGAGTTGTTTAACATTGTTGCATACCTTTGCTTATTGATTCTTTGGCTGAATTGTTCATTTGCTTAAAAAAAATGGAATTTCACCTATTTGTTTACATAATGAGTTGTTAAATTGGTTGCATAGCTTGGTTCCATGCGTTCTTTGGTGTTGAACTCTTGTTTGTCTTATCCAATACACAGCTCTTCAAGTCCTAGTCACTGGTGAAATGCAGTGATAATAACATAGTGTTTGTGATATCACTTTTCTCCCTTGAGTCACAGTTTCCACTCCAAGTTATTATGATTCTAGACTTTTTTCGTCATCCATCTTGCCAGAGAAATCAACCTTGAAGTACACTGGTTCACCAGTCAAAATTGATGCCAGTATCTCCATACTACCAGGTCACGTTGCTCTCTAGGTGCTTGTCACTGGATGGACTTTGTCTTTTTCAAGATCAGTCTCTTTATTTTTAATGCCATCACCTGTTTTCCCCAAGAGGGTGTAATTGCCTCTGATACCTTCATTTAGTAGGCTTCTGTGTCCATTGCTAGACAGCTTGACTAGTCCAAGACAAAAACTCTACCCTGCCTCTTAACTCCACACCCCGCTGGTGTGGGCTTGCTGTATACTGTCTCCACATCCTTTCTCATGGGTAAAGACATCTTGATCAATGAAGATTTTGTATTTATCTCTGATTTAATGACAAAAATAATAAAACTAACAGATAATGGAGAATTTCATAGTTCTAGGGGTTCTGAAAAATAATAGTTCGGTTTCTAGGATTAACGGAATCTTCTATTTAGTGATTTTAAAAAAAAAACACAAAAAAAAAAAAAAAAAAACAAAAGTTGCCAAGCTTTCTCGCGTCCTGTTTAAGTTGTATTTACAGTGACTAGCAACTATTGGTGCTTTGACACAGAATAGATGGATAACAACCCTTAACCCACTGGGATGGCTGAGACATGACTCTGAATAGAAAACAAGGATCCTATGGACATTTATGATTGTGTACTGACTACTAGATTAAATGCATGCACGATCTATTTTCCTTGTGGATCTGCCTGGCTTGATAGGGTGCTTTAATATTCCTGCATCATGGCAAACCGACACTGGTAACGTATTTTGTATACGAAAAGTTGGTGAAAGTGGTTTCAGTAATGGGCTTTGGTGATGTAGGAGGTGGTGGCGGTGAGTTTTGTTGTAGAGAGGAAATAGATGGAAGTAGCACTGGTGAACGACTCGGTTATTGCAGGTATGGTGGGTTTTATAGACTGAAGGTGGAAGCAACATTAAGTATTGTTTTGGTTGATGAAGGTGACATAATATTTGAATAATGGTTGAAATGGTTTATATCCAGTCATTGTCGTTGTCATTTTCCTCCTCCTCCTCCTCCTCCTTTGGCTTTATCCCATATGGATAGGGCTGGCCACAATTTTGTTTCTCCTTTCTTTCCTATTCTATATTTTTAGAATCATTCTGTATTACTCCATCTCCAGTAAGTTTTGGTGGGCCTCTTTGTCGCTTACCTTCTTGCCAAACTACCCTTCCTCTTCTAGCAGGTGCATCGTGTGTCCACGTTGGATATGGTCCTATAACCTAAGTCAGCTTTCTCTAAGTTTGCATTTGTGGAGTAATAGTGTTTACGGCAAGAAGTATTGTGTCCATTACGGGGTATGCAGTTTACTTTTGTAGGCAAGTGTGGCTATTCTATTTAGTATCCCATGCAAACTGTGTGCGCTATTCTATACAATATCAATTGACATCATAATAGTGGATTTCCCACTGCTCTAAATTTCTTTTATTGTTTCCCATCTTTGAACCTCAGATTGCAATAACCCGTACTGTGGTTTTTGGCTCCATAATTAATGGAAATATATGTGGCATTTATGGAAACTTTCTTTTCTTTTATTGTGGAGGTAGTATTCCAGTTGAAAACTTCAATTTGATATTTCTCTCATGTCAGGTATCACGCTGTAGCTTACATCGAGGCGTCTGCATACATTTACCAAGATGGAAAGGTAATAATTATGTTCATATTGCATGTCTTCTTCTTGGAGAAGGATTACTTTTTCCGGTCAAACTCACTTTAGATGAGATGACATACACAACTTTATATGTTTTTCTTTATGTAGTCCTAAGTGTTGTATATATATACTACAGTTCTTTTGGAATATTACCTAATTAATATTTTTTGAATTCTTAAATGTATTTGACACAACGAATTCACTGGATACCTATAGATTTTGACAGGGTGATCTGTATAAGCCCTTTGGATGTCATATATCTATCATTAAACAATTTTCATGTGCTTGCTTGGGTGCTTCCCTCCTATCCATGCTAACAAGTTCCTACGAACTTCCTCAGATGATGTTCTGTTTGCAATTTAATGTTATCAGAACTTCAATTTGCAAGATTAGCAACAACATAATGCGCACCTCATTACACAGCATTTCTGGCATCAAGAATGTCAGAAAACAATTATATGAAGTTTCTGATGTTCTTGTTAATTAGGACCAATTACAAATGGGACGCCAACTATAATTTATGGTCTTCATTTAAGTTTGCGTGGGAACGACTACCTCACTGAAAACTAGATAAATCTATCTTTGCATCCCTGCTTGGACAAAATACCTCAAACACGAATTTAGTAGAGCTGGTATTGTTAGTAATAATCACGCTTCAAAACCAAAGACATGCATGGCACATCTCCTTGAGAGTCTTTTTGTTATTTTAGCTAAGATTACTGTTAATAGAGACTAAGCTGGAATTGAGATCTTATTCAAAGAGAAAGATATCAAATATCTGGAGTTTACTTTTATAATCCTTGGTACCATCTTCAATGCATGGGTATTCACAAAGTCTCACCAAATGTAGTGAACTCTAGTTTCTGTGTCCATATACATATCACGCATGACCTATATCATTTGTATGGATTTGTTTTGTTTCTAGAAGCCACTGAATTGTTTCTCAAATTGCTTATATGGTTTTTCCCAGATCTCTGAAAACCATGTGTAGATCTTTTTCCTTCCTGCTACCCTCTTCAACTATTCATCTTCCATACCCTTTACCATACTGGTCTAGTGTATATTGAGTTAATGGCGAGAATGTATTAGATCTTCTATACCGTGTACTGCACTGGTTTAGTATATATTGAGTTAATGGCGAGAAGGTGTTAGATCTGAGCGAATGACATGCTGTTTGGTAAAACTAAGTATATTTCTTACTCGAGGTTCCGAAATTGCTAAAGCATATTTATGCTTGATGTTTCTTATTCCATTTTCTTTAGTTCTCCATATCTTGATTTTATATCTGGTTCTTTAGTTTGTCTTTTAACCGACTTGGGAATTAGTCATCCCTCAATTTTTTTGAGACAAATGGCCGTTAATATGGAAAATTGTTTCCCCTTTTAGATCCTTATTGAGGTTGATAATCTACAAGATGCTCCAAGTCCATACATACAAATCAAAGGGATTGATAAGGAGGCCGTGGCAGATGCTGGTTCAGCTCTTAAGTTGGATGGTTCATATACAACGAAGGTGTTTATCATCTTAACTTATGTATATATCACTTTTTGTGTATTTATATTGTTTACAACTCATGAAATGTTAATCACTGTTGTCCTTAGAGTTACCTACAAATAGTTCTTGAGAGATTACCAGCACTGGAAAGGAGTTCCAGTGGGATTAACACTCATCAAGCAGCACGGTTGCAGGAGCTTGTGGAATTTATACAATCGCAGGTACTTTCTCTTGTGTAAATTGGTTGATCCTTATTTTCTCTTTGAAATTATCTGTGGGAAATTAAAATTTATCTGTTGAAAGATATGTATATATAGAGACAGAGAGAGAAGATATGCTTTGGGTGGTCTCTCAATTTTAGAGAACAGTAGCAATAGGTGTATAAATGTTAGAATGTATCAAGTGTAATGTATATTTCTTTTTATGAACATATTGGTGGTGTAATTCAAAACACACACACACACGTGAGAGAAGAAAAAATACTCTTGACAAAATTCCCCAGAGTGTTTTCATCTTCTCATTTCCTTGAACCCTAATTTTAACAATATATAATCGCAAGTGTTGCTTATTAACATGACACCAGAAACTATTTATTACATTATTATCCAACACTTACCCTCAAGCTGGAGAGTAGATGTTTATCATTCCTAGCTTGTTACATAATTCCTCAAGGGAGGATTTTCCCAGTGCCTTGGTAAATACCTCTCCTAATTCATCGTTGGATCTTTCGTAAGTAATAACTATATTTTGCAGATCACCAAGGGTCTCCACAACTGGCAATACCTCTGTAGGTTTTTGTCTTCTCATGACACACCAGATTACTGCACTTTACAAATCAGACTGATTATTACAAATCATTGTCACTGGCAGGGACGGATCTAAGATTGCCCCCCACTGAATTTTGTTCTTTTCATATTTTATGCTAAAAGATTTTTTAATTTACCTTAAACTCTTTATTAGATTATGAGAAGCCCCCACCCCTCACGTCCCGAATTTTGAGACCCAAAACCCGAGGTGTGATCTGTGGGGTTAAGGATTTAAAATAAATAAATTAGTAACTAGGTTTATTTCGGTGAAATAATAATTTTATCTCGTGAACTTATTCCTTTCAATTCCTAAAAAAGAACATGTTTATTTAAAATCGCATTTGGGAAAAATTTCGGCAACTTGGCCCCTAAATTATTAACTCCCGGAAATGATTAACCCTATAAGTATACTCTAAAATTGACTCCATTTCAATTATGCATTCTGAATCTCAATTTCAAAAGGATCCACCAACCCATGATACACCAACCAAATACTAGTTCAGATATACATCTCATATCCAAACATACTAATACTAATATTACATGTGAATGTTTCAAACGATTATTGTACAGCCCAAAATATTACAACTCAAAAGAGAATATATACATAAAAATATACACAAAAAATCCTTCTAGACATGTAAATCAACAAGCATGTGAGTAGAAAGCTTCATGTCACGAATACTTTACTCCTAGCATCAACTAAGTCCTGCATCTGGGAGGGGAAACAGATAAGGGGTGAGCTCTAAAGCCATAGAGAAGTAATACTACAACTAACATGTGGGTAAATACAAATTTGAACAGTTATTTGACACTTTAGAACAAGTAGAGCAATAACGGTAACCCCTTAACTACACAAATAGGATTATACTCACACTACCCACCATACACAAATGTTACTTTATTTTTCCCATGATATTTATAGTCCCACTACATGAAGATAAAGTTCTTACCCTCACCCTCCCCCCCGCGCGCGCGCTCGCACATTAGTTTCTAGATCCGTCACTGCTCACAGGGTTGTCTCTGGAAAAACCCCTCCCTCATAAAAAGATTTTACTTTCATAAAGTCATTGCTCTGTACTCCCATGTTTGCACTGGATCTAACCACTACATTTTCCTTCTTACTTATCCATTGTATCAAATAACCTTCTAGAAAAATGAAATGCCTAGATACAGACCTCCTATTCATTTTGCTTTCTGCCCAATCAATATCTGTGAACCCAACAATCTCCATGTTTTTTTAGGATTTAAAGACAAACCCTTCACCAGGATTTCCTTTCAAATATCTTATAATGTCATATGGTACCTGTAAATGAGATCGTCTATATTATTGCAAAAAATTGCATACCTTCCCTGCAGAAAAGGTTGTCTGCTCTCGTGACAATATATTAATTTTGCAACAAGACTTGGATATATTCCTTGATCATCAAAAGGATTTCCCTCATCTGGACTAACTTCATGCTTGAATCCATGGGAAAATCATGTGGTTTTGCTCCTAATAGTCCTATTTCACTCTCTAAAACAAATAGATACTTTGTTTCAAATATGCAAATTTCTGTTTGAGGTACTGCTATCTCTTTCCACAGGGTGTATCAATTGTCCATGTCTTTCATGTGAAAATGTTTCCCTAAAAGTTGCTTCTTGTCCTCAATACCATTGTTTGAGGTGCTGCTATCTCTATTCCACAGGGTGTATCAACTGTCCATGTCTTTCATATGAAAATGCTTTCTGAAAAGTTGCTTCTTGACATCAATGCCATTGTGATCATTTTCGCACATATATGCTTACAATTATATGAGTTCATGGGAAAGGGGTGGGGGTGAGAAAGAAAACACATGTTATTAACATTTGAGGAATGCCAAAGAAAAGTGATAAATAGTTTTAATAAATATAAATTTTGTTAGAAAGAGAAATGTAGAGACTCATCAAAAACTAATAACCTAATAAAATATAAAAGGGCTGAAGTAATCGAGAATAAAATTTTAAAAATTGGAAAAATATTTTTCAAAGCGAAGAATTTACTTTCAAATCTGAAGAACCTTTTGACTTAACAAAGGAAATTATCTAAGCAATGTTGGAAAGTTCAATTTTGTCCATGACAAGGTTGAGGATTGTATAATATTATTAGCCGTTTATCAATATTACCTTAATGTCTAGGGCTAGTAAGGATTCGCGTTATTGTTTTTCGTGTTTGGCAGTGCAAACATGGGAGTACAGAGCGTTTATTAATATTACCTTTGGTCTTCCCTATTCCAAGGGGTAATTATTAGTATGGTAAGCACACAAATTTAAGGATGAGTTTTATGTCATCACTGTTTGATTGTTCTGATGTCCCAGTGCACCACCGGGGTGAACAAACAGGGCAGCAGTTCATCCTCCGAGTCCTCACCAAGTAGGGAAGTTTCTCCGTTAGATGGTATAATTGAAGACATGCAGTCAAGAATCAAGAGACTCGAGCGGTGGCATACAATCAATACAGTACCCACCGCACTCTTCTCAACTACTATTGTTTTACTTTAATTGCTTGTTTACCTTTATCCATAAAGTTCATCCAATTTTGTGATCATTGATTTGCAGGTACTATGGACATTTCTCATGTCTGCCCTTGTTGGTTATTCACTCTATCAGAGAAAGCGCCAATGATTTCATCAACTTAACCTAAATTCTTTCAAGAGATTTAAAGATTCACTATTTCCGGGGAACCCTTCAACTTCCTTTCCCAACTTGTCTAAAGTTACTCTTAACATTCTGATCCCAACAAACACATTCTAGTTCCAATTACAGGCTTTTTGGTCTTATGTTTTTTGGGTGGGAGGGGAGAGGTACAACATCATCTCCTTGTAGGCAGTTCATGTATATAATAGTGATCTTGATCGTTTTCAAACCAAAAAAAAAAAATGTCTATTGTTTACTAGCTCATTTGCAGCAGTCATTTTGATGCTGGGTAGCTCGACATTGATGTGAATAGAAACCTTTTTTTTTCCCAATGTAAGTTTCAAAACTAAACTATTTCAATCTGTCATACAGTAATACATTTGAATGAGGAAGCCATTTGAAGCGTCAATAATCCCCTGTTTAGTAATACATCTGCTGTGAGTTAGTGGGTTGTAACATCTGCTGTTAGTTAGTTGGTTGCAACTACTAAGGGCCGTTTTCGATCGTGTTTTGCTTTTCTTTTTCTTTTTTCTTTTCTTTGAAAGGATCGTGTTTTACTTTTTTTTTTTCTTTTTTTGAAAGGATCGTGTTTTGCTTTTAGCTAAAATAAGAGGAACTATTTGTTGTAGAGTGCTAAAGGGTAGCATGTTTCCTATTGTAAATTTCAAGACCAGAAATATGCAAAACATGTTCCGGTGTTTCCAAAATTTGTGAAAACAGACCTGCTTGGTAATTTTAAATGTTTTAAACAAAATTTGCAGTAAATATAGACTACTGTGTTTGGTTGCCATATTGATTCGGTTTGGAAACCCATTTGATTTTTTGACTTGCCAAAATTTTAATTATAGCATTTGTATTGTATATCTTAATAATTTAAAAATTGATTAAAGAGATTTTTTTGAACTAATATTTTTTTTTTTCAAAAAAACACTTAGAACCAAAAGATGAAATTTTGTAGTGCGACTTATCGAAGCCTATCTTGATTGCTATCTTTGGCCCCTATTTTTATAGGTGTCATTCGTTTTTTGGATATCTCGAAGCTAAGTAGGAAAGAGAAGAAAATTTGCAAATGCTGAAGAGACTAATAATTGCTTGAAGAAGGTCCTCAAAGAACCCTAAAGGAGTCCCCAATAAACTCTTGGAAAAATCTTGCAAGTTAACAAAAAGTAGTCGGATGTAATACTAGGTTGATGGTCGAGCAAACTGGGTTAATCCTAAAAATGGTCAAACACAGTCCCGATAACACCCGTTTGCATACTCGGTTAATGGTCAAGCAAAGTAGGTTAACCCTAAAAAAGTCAAACATGAGCCCGGTAACACCCGTCGTCTGCATTCAGACAAAAGAGCAAGAAAGTCAACCCTAAGAACTCGATCAACTAAACCCATGGGGTCTAGGAAATGGAGATGATGGGACTCAACCAGCTGAACCAAATCGCCCGAAAAATGTAATAAATTACAACATAATTTCTTTGAACAACAACATAATTTCTTTGAACAACAATCGGGTCAAGGATAGAAATTACACGGGAACGCCAAAAGTCCTAGGTTAATCATCTTGCTCCTTATGACACTCACGTCAACCCGAGCACCGGATACCAAGAATATATTATGTCGGAATCTAATAAGTGATAAATATATAATAATCAACTATTCAAAGCTAAATTCCCCAATGCCATGAATGTATGAACACAACTCACATACGAATAGATCGCACACAATCAAAGACACCACACAAGCAAACCCTAGTATGTAACTCGCTGTTAACGGACTAGTAATCCAAGGGTAAAAGACTAACTTTTTGCCAAATTTTGGGTCTTGCACCCTAGGGTTCCAAGCCCTTCTTAGTTATTTACCCGATCATCCAAACTTGAATAAAATCAATCCTTACATGCAGTAGAATGGCATGTACAACCATGAATGTCATCATGCACAATGCCTTAGCACAAAACCATGCCAATAACAATAAATTTGGGCATTTCATAAATAACAATACAATGGTCACTAGATCCAACTGTTAACGCCTAAATTATGCCCAAGCCTTTAGGCCACGTGATTATGATTTGAATGATTGTTTGTAAAATTAATCCATGATCTAATTTTCAAATCATGTCCATGAAGTTTCGGGTTAAGAAACCACTGAAAGAAAATATTTCGGGTCACAGCGATTGAAAACGAATCCATGACCAATATTACTCTAAAGGTCATGTTTGGCCTAACTATTTCGGATCTTAGGTCAAGAAGTGATTTTCAGCCACCATTGGCTTTTAAAATGATTTTCAATCTTTCCCTTTGTCATTTTCAGCCTAAGGCTGAAAGTCTTTCAGTCACTTTTGGCTTGAAAGTCTTTCAGCCATTTTTCTCTCAACCACTTCTCTCTCGACGAGTTATTTCTCTCTCGACGAAGTCCTCTCTCGATAAGTTTTCCTTCTCGATGAATCTCTCTTGACGAGTTTTTCCTTCTCGATGAATCTTTCTCGACGAATTTCTTTCTCGACGAAGACGAATTCTCTCTCGACGAGTTTTCTCTCTCGACGAGTTCCTTGTCGACGAATTTCTTTCTCGACGAGTTTTCTTTCTCGACGAAGACGAATTCTCTCCGGACGAGTTTTCTCTCTCGACGAGTTCCTTGTCGACGAATTTCTTTCTCGACGAGTTTTCTCTCTCGACGAAGTCCTCTCTCGACGAGTTTTCCTTCTCGATGAATCTCTCTCGACGAAGTCCTCTCTCGACGAGTTTTCCTTCTCGATGAATCTCTCTCGACGAATTTCTTTCTCGACGAAGACGAATTCTCTCTCGATGAGTTTTCTCTCTCGACGAGTTCTTTGTCGACAAATTTCTTTCTCGACGAGTTTTCTCTCTCGACGAAGTCCTCTCTCGACGAGTTTTCCTTCTCGATGAATCTCTCTCGACGAGTTTTTTTTCTCGACGAATTTCTTCTCGACGAATTTTCAGTCTTTCACTTCATTATCATTCACAACCTAAGACCGAATCTCTCAGTCACTATGCCTAAAAGTGACTTTCGACCACTTTTCTTTTCACTTTAGGCTTAAAAGGACTCTCGACCAAGGAAATTAGCCTACAAGTAAGCTTCTTGATGAATTTAGTCCTGGAAATATTGCCATCAATGGCCAAGGTCACGAGAACCGCTTGTAGAGATCGAGACCAAAAAGCCCAACAAATCAGGTCTGGAAGATTGGAGAGAGCTTAGGTTGGAAACTACGACCTGATCGAGATGAAAGTTCAACGTTCCGAGACCACAAATGGAAGTTTTTCAACTACCCATTAGAGTGCGTCAGAGATCAGAAGATTCCTTGGTCAAAGTCTAGCAAGAAAGATAAAAGAGAGCTGAAAGTAGTAATTGTCAAAGTGGGCAAGTCTGAAAGGGCCATGGTCTCTAACTAGAATTGTCATGCCATATATGATTCCATCACATGTGGTTGAGAGTAGATCCAACTAATTCAAGTAGCAGCTCAGTAAGTGGTTGAGAAGCTACTTTCAACCTGCAAGCAATTAATGTCTAGAAGGGCGAGTTGAAAGGGACATCATCAGATCAAGACCCTCTATAAATACTCTTTCAAGTCCCACAAGCAAGAGGTCCACGACCATTCAAAGCCTTACTCTTTATCATTCATAGCTTATCATTTAGCTTCCTTATCAGTCATAGCTTAAATTCCTTAGCTTAATATTTATTTTATCCTCAGTACTTAGATCTTTAGTTTTTTCATTTTTAGTCAGAATTTGTGTTTGTACTTCCTTTGTCATTGTAATCAGTTTCTTGTTCAATGAAGAAGAGTTTTCAAGTTCAGGTATATTGATTATTCTCTCTTAACTTCTTTTCAATCACTACCTTTATATATTTGAAGTCCTAACTTAGGCAATATAGAACCTTAAGGAGAGGGTCATTCTTACTCTCCAACTTTTGCCTGAACCAATCTTGGTCGGTCACCCGACCCGATAGGAATAGTTTGGTAATAAATCTCTGAGTCCACATTAGGACTCTGGCACGCCCGCGTTTAAGGTCGACCAACCATTGGTTAACGACCTAGACCACTTTGTGAGCCGAACAATTTTGGCACGCCCGGTGGGACCAGTGTCATATTCGTGAATGGTCGTTGAGACTCGATCACAGTCTCAAAATTCGGCTGGACAAGCCGAGTTTCCAAGGGACGATCAAGAAGAAAACCAACCCACTCCCGTCATGCAAGACTCCGTGTCTGAACCTGAAGAGGGGCATCAAGAAAGCCACCAAATGGTGGCTGAGAGTGTCAGCAACATGGTGTCACGTTTTGAAAGTAGAGTTGAATCTTAGCAACGCCAAGTTGCTTGGGAGTTCAACAAAAGTATGGAGCCGCTAGTAGCTTCATCCCATACGACCAATAATCAACTTCAACAACTGAATGAGGCGATTAATGCTTTAGTAACTCGTATGGATAGGCAGGTTGTCGGTCAACCGCCTAGGGTCGAGAATCAAAACGATAGGTTAGGAGAGCAACTTCCTCCTCAACAAGTCATCCAACCAGAAAGAGGTGTTCCACCACCTCCTATCCTCAATGGTCATCGACCAATAGCTCCCATTCAGCCTCCACCGGCTCACCATGTAGAACCGGGAATGGTAGGCCAACAACAACCACGATGGAGGAATAATGAACCACCTAATGGTCGTCTTCCTAATCATCAACCTCAAGTGGTGCCTCCTCAAGCTGTTAACCCTGGGGGCCAAGAGGGATACATCCCTTGGCCAAATGCACCCTTTCAGAACCAAGCCCCACCAATGGTTATTACTCGGGAGCAATTAGCTGAGGTTATACAAGAGCAATATGGACCAGCATTGAGAAGGGCAACTCAACCAACATTTAGGCACCCATTTCCTGATTGGATAGATCGAATGGATCTACCACAAAACTATCGAGTGCCAAATTTTGCAACATTTTCAGGGGAAGGCAATCAGTCTACCCTTGAACATGTTGGTCGGTTCACCATGCAATGTGGGGCACTTAGTAATAATGAGATGTGTAAGATGAAATTATTTTCCAACACACTCACTGAGACTGCCTTCAAGTGGTATCTAAATCTACCACCAAATTCCATACATACTTGGCAACAAATGCAAGAAGTTTTCCATGACCAATTCTATAGAGCTGAGCCAGAAGTCACTATGGCTGATTTATCTAGGATTCACCAATTACCAGCTGAGGATGTTGAAACATTCTTGGCTAGGTTCAAAAAGGCACGAAACCGGTGCCAAATCAGTTTACCTGAGAAATAATTTGTCAACTTAGCCCTTAGCGGTCTAGATTTTGAGCTACGAAAGAAATTCGAAGGGACCGAGTTTGGCGATTTATTCCAGTTGGCTGAGAGAGTCACAAAGTATGAAAAAATCTTGAGTGAGGAAAATGAGAGAAAAAATTATTCTCGAGGAACCTTCTATAAGGATCCTAACTATGAAATCCATATGGTTGACACAGTATATGAAGACTTAGAGGTTGATGCTATAGAGATTATTTCAAAAAAGCCATATGTGTGTAAAGCTTTGGCTAAACCTGCTGAAACACTAAGTAGTGTTCAACCATCAACATCGTCTGCCAAAAGAAATACCTTTGAGGCTGACAAACAATACGCTTTCGATATAACTAAGGCTGAGCAAATTTTCGACCATCTCTTAACTGATAAAATTATCAAAGTCACCGGGGGGCAAAAAATTGCCTCGGTTGACGAAATCAAAGGTCGAGAATATTGCAAGTATCATAATTCCTGGAATCATGCAACTAATAATTGTGTTGTTTTTCGTAATCTGATTCAGGGACAGATCGAGAAAGGAGCGTGGAAATTCCCCGAGAAGAAGAAAGAAATGATGGGAGTTGATAGTGATCCTTTTCCAGCTTTGGTCAGTAACAACATGGTTGAAGTCTCGATGGTCACTAGACCACAGAAGAAGATTGACTTGGAAGATACCTCGGCTAGCAGAAAGAATAAGGCCGAGGGAAAGAAGCCAATGACCGTCGAAACTCCAGTGCCTAATGATGAGCTAGCAAGAGAGTTAAGAGAGGCCCAAATGGCGCTGATCAAGCAGGGGTTATGCCCGAAGTGCAAGGTGGAGGCGCGGAGAAGTCAAGAGATGCTTCGTGGAGACACTCGAAGCTATGGTCGGAGCTCCCATCATGGAAATAGGCTAAGGTCACCCTTGCTTAGAGTGCCTATAACCAATCGACTGACATGGCCTACAAAAGGCCAAATGTAGATGAATATCCCAAGAGAAGACGGGAAATGAATTATAATCATGCAAGCAGCTCAACTCATGCAACTTGGAGGCCTAAAGAGCCAAAGATATATGAGACTCGTCATGTCGAGACCTCGACCAAGCATCCACACCAGAGGCCAAGAATGGTTAGACCGCCGGTCACCGAGGAAGGTCGATGGTCGAGAGTGCGCCACCCTAAATTTCCTAGAGCTGAGAGTCAACCGCCTTTCATGTCTCGTACGCAAAAGAGACGATGGCAGCGGATGAAAACTGAGTTACGCAAAATGGAAGAAAGGTACTCGGTACCCCAGTCCGGAAAAGTGACTTTACTCAGAAGGGAATCAACCGATCGTTAACCAAAGAGCAACATGGAGAAAATATCAAAGGGAGGAAGTCCAGCTGAAAAAAGAGTCACTGAAGAAAAATGTGGATCTTCTTCTATGAAAGAAGTTGATGATGAAACAGAGTTTGGTGACGATGAGTTCGACATAGATAGGGAAGAACCTGGGTCGAAAGGAATCATATTTGGTTCTTTCGAAGAAAACGTGAATTGCAACATGGTTTTAACCTTGCCTATCATTTTTGAGGCTAAAGCAGACCAACCCTCAGTCATGGAAGGAGATGTCGAGATAATTGACAGTGAATGCCAAGAAGTTCCTGAAATCATAGAGAACCCATCAGAGTCAATCATTTCGAATAAGAGGCAGAAGGTTGTCGTGATAAGAGCAAGGCCAGATCTTGAAGATTTGGTGACAAGTAGGAATGTTCAAGCAGCTAAGGTGATCTTTGAGAAGCCTCCTGCAGGAATGTCACAACACTTGAAACCACTTTACATTAGGGTATTTTTGGAAGGAATGCCGATCTCTAGAACGTTGGTCGACAATGGCTCTGCAGTCAATATTCTTCCAATGAATACCATGAGACTCTTGCAGAAGACTGAAGATGACTTGATCCCTACTGATTTGACGGTTAGTAATTTTACTGGGGGCAAGGCAAGAACCAAAGGAGTGGTTACTTTAGAGATGACGGTGGGAAAATGAAAAACCATGACAGCCTTTTTCGTAGTCGATGCCGGGTCTGCGTATAATGCATTAATTGGGCGAGATTGGTTACACCCACACTTCTGTGTTCCTTCCACTCTCCATCAATTCATGATCTTTTGGGATGGAGATGAAATACAAGTTGTGTGGGGAGATAATAAACCGTTTGAAGCTTGGGTCCATATGGCTGATGCTATTTTATATGAGGAGAAAATGGGGCCAGTGAGACTCATTGGTTGTGACAAGTATGGTAAACCCAAGAAAGCAACCATGCGTAAGAACCTTACTGAAGGTGATATGTCTGAGTTGTTTAATGAACTATCAAGGCCAAGCGTTATTCATGAACCAAGGCCGATAGTAGAGATCGATGATCAAGAGGTTGTTAATGGATCAAACCCAATTGAACAAGGTGAAAATGTTAGCCTATAAGGCTAGCATAAAACGGCTGAGAGCATATCTCGCAGAAAAAAGAGCTATGATCTTTGGTGATGTTTCGGCCAACATGGCCGAAATTATAGAAGAAGATGAATATGTTGATGATGAGCAAGACATGATCAAGTTGGAAGAGTTGGATGCAGCCCCGGCTAAGTTAGAAGACCTAAAGGCTGATGTTCAAGATCCTTTACTAGAAATTAATTTGGGGTCAGAAGAAGATCCTCGGCCAACCTACATCAGTGAACTGTTAGAACCTGATTTTAAGGCCGAGTTGATCTCGATGCTTGAAGAGTATAAGGATTGCTTTGCATGGAATTACACCGAGATGCCAGGGTTATCAAGACAACTAGTCGAGCATCGACTGCCGATTAGAGAATATTTCAAGCCTTTCAAGCAACCGTCTAGACGCATGTCAACTGAAGTAACTTTGAAGGTGAAAGAAGAAATTGAGAGGCTGCTCAAGGCGGGATTTATCCGAACTACAAGATATTATGAATGGTTATCTAACATTGTTCCGGTAGTCAAGAAGAATGGAAAGATAAGGGTATGCGTAGATTTTCGAAATCTCAATTTGGCTACCCCTAAGGATGAGTATCCGATGCCAATGGCCGATTAACTTATTGATGCGGCTGCCAAGAATGAGATTCTATCATTCATGGACGGACACTCAGGTTATAATCAAATATTCATAGCTGAAGATGATGTTTCAAAGACGACATTTAGGTGTCCAGGTGCTATAGGTACCTTCGAGTGGGTTGTGATGCCTTTCGGACTGAAAAATGCCGGTGCCACTTATCAGCGAGCTATGAATGCAATTTTCCATGACATGATTGGAAAATTTATGGAAGTATACATTGATGATGTAGTAGTAAAATCGTCAACCAAGGCTAAACATTTAGCTGATCTGAGGAAATCTTTCGAAAGGATGAAGTCACACGGCCTGAAAATGAATCCACATAAATGTGCCTTTGGAGTGACTGCTGGAAATTTTTTGGGGTTCTTGGTGCACCAAAGGGGGATAGAGATTGACAAGAATAAAGCTAGGGCAATTGTCGATGCTCAACCTCCGCGGAGTAAGAAGGAGCTACAGAGGCTGATAGGTCAGATTAATTTTTTGAGAAGATTCATCTCAAACTGTGCCGGAAAGATTCACGCATTTTCTCCTCTATTGAAGCTCAAGTCAGAAGAGGTCTTCAGATGGGAAAATCATCACCAGCATGCTTTTGAAGCAATCAAGATGTATCTTTCTAAGCCTCCTGTTCTCATGCCACCAAGTAGGAAACGACCATTGAAGTTGTATATCTCAGCTGCCGATGAGTCGATCGAAAGTCTTTTAGCCCAAGATAATGAAGTAGGAAAAGAACAGGCAGTGTATTATCTTAGTCGTATCTTGACACCGGTTGAGCGTCGATATACGCCAATCGAAAAAATGTGTCTTGCTTTGTATTTTGCAGCTTTTAAGTTGAGAATATATATGCTCCCTGTTTTAGTTTACGTGATTTGTGCAACTGATCTGATTAAATACATGCTTTCTCGTCCAATAATCTCCGGACGAATTGGCAAGTGGTCACTGGCGCTCATGGAATTCAGTTTTAGGTACACACCCCAAAAGGCCGTGAAAGGCCAAGCACTTGCTGATTTCTTGGCCGACCATCCATGCCTGGACGTTACTCCAGAAATCCATGATGCTGGAGAATTATGTGTTATTGAACTAACACCATGGACTTTAATTTTTGACGGTTCAAGCACAAGTGATGTGGGAGGGGCTGGAATTGTAATAATCTCACCAAGTGGAAGAAAAACTACATATTCCTTTTTCTTAGACTTTAAATGTTCAAACAACCAAGCAGAATATGAAGCATTGATTATCGGTCTTGAAATACTCCTTGAAATGGGGGCAACGACCGTCAAAATTATAGGCGACTCTAGTCTAGTAATTGGACAATTGTCTGCAAACTTTAGGTGCCAAAGTCGGAACCTCAAACCATTTCATTCCATAGCTATGCAATTATTACAAGACTTTGACGATGTAAGGGTGGAACATGTCTATAGGTCACATAATAAAGAAGCCAAAGACTTGGCTCAAGTGGCATCGGGCGTTCGAGTGCCAGAAGGAATAGCTGAAAACCTAATCAGCATAAAGAAAAGATCCCTACCATCAATCGAAATTAGGGAAGGTTTGTCAGCTGAAGTCTTCGTAACTAAAATAGAAGAAGAAATATAAGAGGATGATTGGAGATCACCAATCATTCAGTACCTTCAAAATCCACACACGAAGACTGACAAGAAGTTGAGAATTCAGGCATTTAGGTTTATTTTGTTAGATAAAGAGCTTTTAAGAAAAAGTATTAAAGATGACCTACTCTTAAGGTGTATCAGTAGGAAAGAGGCCATGAAGGTAATGGCCGAAGTTCATGAAGGGATATGTGGTGCTCACCAGGCCGGGATTAAAATGAAGTGGTTGATCAGGCGATATGCCTACTATTGGCCTGGTATGCTCAAAGATTGCATCTCATACGCTAAAGGGTGTCAAGCCTGTCAAAAGCATGGACCAATCCATAGAGTCCCCGCAGTCGAAATGCACCCAATTATCAAAGCATGGCCATTTCGGGGATGGGCTATGGATTTGATCGGGAAGGTTTATCCACCTTCTTCTGAGCAACATTGTTTTATCATTGTTGCCACCGACTATTTTACTAAATGGGTTGAGGCAATGACAATGAAAGTAGTACACCAAACAGACGTGATATGTTTCATCAAGCAACATATTATCCATTGATTTGGAATTCCGGAGTCAATCACGACAGATCGAGGCTCCGCGCTTGTGGGTAAAGAAGTTCAAGCATTCACAGCTGAATATGGGATTAAACTGCTGAATTCAACTCCACACTATCCTCAGGGGAATGGGCAAGCTGAATCATCCAATAAGACTTTAAAAGGCATCATTGAAAAAATAGTCGAGGATAACCCAAGGGTATGGCATGAACTTCTTTCTGAAGCACTTTGGGCGTATAGAACCTCTCAACGGTCAAGTACGGGTGTAACCCCTTTCATGCTAACTTATGGCCACGATGCGGTTTTGCCTATGGAAGTCACTGTGCGGTCTATGAGATTTGCTTTGCAAAATAAATTGACCCCTGAAGAGTACAATGAATCAATGTTGATAGAGTTGGAGGAGCTCGATGAAGTGAGGTTAAGGGCTCTCGATCACATTCAAGTCCAAAAGAAACGAGTCACAAGAGCATACAATAAACGTGTCAGGGCCAAGGCATTTGGAGAAGGAGACTTGGTCTGGAAAACTATTCTCCCAATCGGTGTGAATGACCGAAAATATGGAAAATGGTCACCAAATTGGGAAGGTCCTTTCATGGTGCATAGAGTCTTGAAAGGGGGTGCCTACCACTTGAAATATTTGGATGGTGAAATTCATCCTCGACCAATTAATGGTCGATACTTGAAATTCTATTATCCTACAATGTGGGAAACAATAGAAACAAAGATTGAAAATAATTAAAACATAGTGCTGCAGAGGCATACATTCGATTCATAATGAGTCGGATACAACAAGAAAGGAAAGTGCCGCAGGGGGCATACATTTGATTCATCATCAACCTAGTAAAAAAAAAAAAAAAAAAAAAAATCATCCACATGATTGGCAACATGTCAATTCTACAGGTAACCAAAGTAGCCCTTGAGCTCATCCCACTCTTTCTGGCAATTGGCAACATGTTTGTCCTCTTTAGCCTTCTCAGCCTTCAACTGAGGAAGGTCTGCCAAGATGGAAGACTTCCTTTGATCAACCTTCTTGTTCTTCTGGACAATCTCTTTCATAGTGGCATTGAGTTGTTTTTCAGAGAGGGTGGTACCAGCTAGCTCTTCCTGAAGACGGAGTATTTCTTTCTCAATCTCAACTATTCTCTCACGCGTCTTGTTATGGGCCGATCGTGTAGAACGATATTGAGAAACATTGTCTTTTGCCCGAGTAACTAGCATTTGTTGCTCCTCCAATGTTTTAGTGATGCGGATCGAAAGATCTTGAGCTTTTTCCGCGGCCGTCTGAAACTTTGAAACAAGAGTTGAAAAACGAGCCTTAATCGACTGAAGTTGCTCAACATGATCTTGAGTTAGATCATGATTCTCTACCAACACCGACAAGGCATTTGATATGTCGGTAGCTAAATTCGGTACTTCAGAAAAGTCCATGAATGCAACTGTAGCCAAAAGTTTCTTCGCTCCCTCGATGGCAGAGGATATGGATGAGGCCCTTGGCTCCGAAAACGAATTTCCCATTGGGTAGTCGGAATACATCCCGGCTTCAACTTGGGCAAAATAGGCATCAAAATCTTCAATTGTGTCATAATATTGAGATGTCTCCTGCCTTGGAGCACTTGAGCCCTCCTGATATAAAAGATGAGTTAGTGAAGTCATTCAAGACTACATTGTGGAAATAAACTTTAGATAGTAAAATTTCTCACTCCGGCCAATGGGGGATAAATCAAGGTGCCGAAATTATTGTCGGCAGTGGTTATATGCGCTGATTGGGTGCTAGGAGTTCTTGGATAATTAATTAAAGCTCCCTGCAAGAGATGGCAGTTTAGAATGTCCAATGAAATGGTAGTGCAATAAATATGAAGTTCAAAATCTCCCTGAGTTTACCATAGCTTCATTATGAGGGCTAGGGGCAAGCAAAGTGGGGTTAGGAGCCGACTCGAACGCCTGAATCATAATCGGCTGGGTCTTGTCAACACCTGGAGAATAATACTCAATAACCATGTTGTCTTCTTTGGTATGAATCTCACTTCTCCTCGATGACTTGTTGGAATAGGTAGACCCCTGCTCATAAGAATAGTTATAATCGGCCGACTATGATAATGTACGTTTACATGTTTATATCTTTACCTCACGACTAGCAGAGCGCCTAGTATTAGCTGAATGGGCCAGAGATAATAACGGGTCAACCTCGTCTTCGTTTCCCTCATTTTCTTCGTCGACCAGTGACAAGGGAGTAGAAATGTCCCTAGGAGAGCAAATTGCTTTCTTTCCTTTCTTTGTTTTTGCCGCCTGGAATCGGATCAAGAATTGATATAAGATAGCTAGTTGGTATATTTAACAAAGAAAACGTGATTGATCAAGACCTTCAATCTCTTGGTATGTTTCTCATCCTCCTCTGCCGATGCTCCAGCCTCATGGTCAGATATGCCTAAAGGATCATGAGCAATAATAGCTGCATGATGCAAAGTTTAAGCCACTGATAGTAAAAGCGAAATATAAGACCTGACAAAGAAATAATTCATAATATGAGGATTTTTACCTTCCTTTGATGGCTTTGTTTTTTTCTTCTTGGGGGGAGAATCTCGGTTGGTTGTGTTATCTTCCTTGGATGACTTATTTTTAGTCGGCGGATTTCGGAGCTTAGGAATGAAAGAGATAATAACTTTTTCAACCACTACTTTTACGTCCTCGGCCATAGTTTTCTCAATATGGTTTCTCCACCACTGATCGAAGAAGGAAGAAGTGCCAGGATTTTCTGTAACTGCTTGAATGGAAAAGAGCTTGCAAAGACCATCATAGCGGCTAGCAACCTTTCGTACCATTTTGTCTGTAACAAATGTCTCCCGATCAAGAAATGAAGCGTTGAGGGATCGGAAAGGTGGGAGGGTTATAATACTCCACCCCACATTTACCATTGCCGATACTGGAACACCCGAAATGAAGATCTCTAGCAATCAAGTAGCTAGCCCACACCTTGTCATGAGTATTTTGGAAATCTGGAGCAGAGCCGGGGGCATAGGCAAGCCAATAAGGTTCTCGCGGTCGAGGCGTGAATGGCAAGAAAAGATAGGGAGCTCGATCGGCAGGGAGATCATAGAAGAAGGAAAACATGAATTTGAAAGACCTTTTGTTTGGTATCATAGAAGCATACCGAAAACCCGGGACATGGACATCAACTGAGTCATCAACATCATCTTGAAGTTCTGGGAAATAAGCATTTGTCCAAAGTTGCAGGAGCCAGAAAGGGCCTGAACAGGTTCCAAAGTTGGAATTTATATACTCGCCGATACCACGGTAAAGATAAGAAAGCACAAAAGGCGCAAGGGCAAGTTTGTCGCCGGCATGAAGGGCATATGCTATACGAGTGAATTCTTTGGTCACAGTGATTGACGAGACGCAGAACAAGAACCTGTTCAGCCAATATATAAGAAATGATATATGCTCTTCAGCGGAAACCACAACCCCATTGCCTTTGCTGGCTTTGATGAAAGGCCCGTGAGCGGTAATACGCTCGGAAGAGCCAGGCTTGGTCGGGTAGACATAAGTTGGTATTGAAACAACAAGACAAGAATTCACCTCTTCACCGTGGGGTCTTAGCCCTGTAAGGAAGCATACATCCTGCACGGTCGGGCTCATCATTCCGCACCGAAAATGAAATGAATTGGTGGAACTAGACTAAAAGAAAAGCAACGAGAGAAGGGCCTCTTTATCCATGTGGATTCGTTTTTTTGAAAGAAGGATATCATTATGAATGCCCACTGATTTCCATAACTTTCTATACTGAGGCTCGACACGGTTCACCAAATCAACCCAATCTTGCTGAGCAATGGGCCAATTCTTGAAAACTGAAGTGAAATCAATAGTGGGAAACTCCCGCTGGAATGGTAGACGTTCTTCGGCTAGAGGAGTGTAGTCGGAAAGTGAAGCGGGCGGGACAGTTTTGAAGGCAGGGGCAAGACCGATTCTAGGCGTCAAGGAGTTAGAATCGGAAACACTGGTAAATACGTTATTGCTTGGGATGATTTATGTGTCTAGATATTTTGACAAAAGGTCCATAATAATTTTGGAATGATCGGATGCCGGTGTATTTGTTTGGGTTGAGGCACCGACAACAGAAGAAAGATTAGCTTTCTTCATAATATGGGATTTTTAGAACACAAGTCTGAGATATGGGTTGAAACGAAATTGATAGAGTTTTTTTTTTTCAAGTCTCCTATATGTGCCTAATGGTGATAGTGCACAATGAAAAGGAAGCCATATTTATAAGGAAAATGGGTGACTTGTCACGTCCGCTCTGCAAAGGCTATAAGCCTATTGTGTCACAAAGGACGAAAAGGAATTGATTCCCCTGTTTTTGCCATGTGAAGCCCTTCTTGTCAAAATCTGGCAATCTGATTCGTTTCTTATTCTCTCTGCACAAACACATGAAATGTTGAATTATTATGCCAAATAGCTCACTGTTTGATAGATTTCAAAAGATATATATTCATGTGTATCTGTACACATATATATATATATAGCCATATTGCAGATATATGTATATATCTGCGAGTTTCTTTCCTTCTCCAAAATTACAAACCCACCGACGAATATTTTGACTACATGATGCGAAGTCAGATCGGGAGCAGCTCATAGATGCTCTGAATTGCATTCCCATACTGCCGTCAACGGTGGTGTCGTCGCTCCCCTGCCATTGGTAGCGACAGAGAAACCCATGATTCGAGTTCGGTACCTGCCGTTCAAATTCTGCCTTCGGTTCATGAGGATTGGGGCGAAACAGATGCAGGTTTGCAAATTCATGTGGCGATTCTAAACTCGTTTGTTGCTTAAAAAAATTCTTTTCAAACCCAAAACATTCAATCTCATGTTATGGTTCAAACTCAAACTCCACTATTCTGAAATCCATTGGCAAAAGAGAATTCATATCTCAAAGTTAAGATTCAGAATTTCTTCATGAAAATTACAAACCCATTTGAAACTCAATTCTGCCAAACCCCTTTGAAAATGCAGCCATGTCCTTGGGATTATGGCGGATTGTTTCGTCGAGGTTTCGGGTCAAGAAAAACATGCCATTATCAAAAGACGATCAGAGATGGAGGAGAAGTTCGCCTTGGTGATTGTCTACCAGGCCCAAAGAAGAAGTTTGCGTTGTCGCTTGCATGAGGGGTGTTCAATGAAACGCCAGAATGAAGAAGTCGTCCGTAATGCAAAAGCGGGTGCAGAGGCTGAGTTGTAACATATCGGACGCCATTGCATCGCTGAAGAATACATTCAACTTGGACTCGGTCGGCGACTCGGCGATGCCAACCAGTTATTACGATTCAAGAGGTGTCTGATGTTGAAGTTCAGAGGTTTTTTGATTTCGTGACCAACAAAGGCGGTTTCACTTAATAATGCTTCAATTTGTCGCAAGAATATACAGATTGATCAATGAAGAAAGAGTTTACATTGGGGATTGTTTTACTTTTGGTTAAATCTGAGCAAGAAAGATGGTTCGAAGCTCGTTTCGAAGGTGCTCTGGGATCGTCTTTGAAGAAGCCAAAAACTACAGTTGTGCAACTCCCATTTGGGCTTTGTGGGTATAAGGGAAAAGAACTTGGAGATATTGAGAAGGGTTGTGCCCTTTTAACCTGCAAATACTCCCTTTCAAAAGAGACAAAGCAAACAGAATAGAGCAATGTATTTTTCTATACAATCTGCATTAGAAGAGCATAAAGAAAAATGAGGTTTAATACACTCCTCATAGTGTTCATATTTCATCAGCTGAACCAGTCAGTTAGGTTGGATGCTAAATACAATAGCAACACATCAAGATTCACCTACTTGTACAGCTTGGTACAAGCTGAAGTCAAAACAAAAACAGCAAAATCATCATCAAGTTGTACCAATGGTCTCCTTCGGTTGACAAGAGCGATGGATTTCTTAGTTGAGCCGTCTCGGAACGTACATGACCATGAAGATTGGTCCATGGAAAAAGCTTGCACATATTCTTATGACAAGACTTTGAAGAAATGACATGGCTGGCTTAGCTCAAGTTTTTATGTTGCTAGCTCCAGATAAAAAGAAGTTCATGGAAGTGGTAGGAGGCGGTGGGGACGTCTCTGCGGATATGGAGAAGTTCTGCACAACGTTCACGCCTTTTCTTGCAGAGATCCACACGTTTCTGGCTAGTGTTGGCTTGGATAGCATGAAAGCTTCATAATGGAGGAGGTCTCCTTGTCACAGACTCCATATTCATTTTCACAATGGAAGAGGCTATTGCAACTGATGACCATAGGGGGGCGAATGAGTTTGTTAAAAAGTAAATTCGGCAAAATTCTTCTCAGGGTGGAATTTGGAGATCGGCGAATGGCGGGCTTTTTGCATAGTATTGTTAATTCCAGGAGATGGATATAGAATTGACAAAATGGAAAGTATGTTCAGTAGAAGTGAGTTTTGTTCATACTCCAAAATTCTAAATGCCTTTGTTTGCCATTGCTGTAATGAGTGCCGAAATTATCATGGGTATTTCGGCGAATTGTCAAAATTCTAATAAGCCATTTTTTAGTGGCTTTTCTAGTCTCCTACACTTTACTTGTGGTGTTATTCTGAAATTTTCATTTATGCTAACCATGACCACTGAATGCCGAAATTGTCATGAGTATTTCGTTGAATTGTCAAAATTTTGACAAGTCACCGAAATTTAATATTTCGGTAGCTTATCAAACTCTGTCAAGAGTAATTTTCAGTGAGAGATTCGAATGGATGGTTTTGGTGTTTGCGTTAATGGGATAAAAATTGCCGAATGAGGAGTTGATGAAAATAATACAACTCTACAAAAATTCGGCATGAGCCCATTTCCGTAGATTTGGGGGGCAGTTGTTAACGGCTAAATTATGCCCAAGCCTTTAGGCCACATGATTATGATTTGAATGATTGTTTGTAAAATTAATCCATGATCTAATTTTCAAATCATGTCCATGAAGTTTCGGGTTAAGAAACCACTGAAAGAAAATATTTCGGGTCACAGCGATTGAAAACGAATCCATGACCGATATTACTCTAAAGGTCATGTTTGGCCTAACTATTTCCGGTCTTAGGTCAAGAAGTGATTTTCAGCCACCATTAGCTTTTAAAATGATTTTCAATCTTTCCCTTTGTCATTTTCAGCCTAAGGCTGAAAGTCTTTCAGTCACTTTTGGCTTGAAAGTCTTTCAGTCATTTTTCTCTCAACCACTTCTCTCTCGACGAGTTATTTCTCTCTCGACGAAGTCCTCTCTCGATGAGTTTTCCTTCTCGATGAATCTCTCTCGACGAGTTTTTCCTTCTCGATGAATCTTTCTCGATGAATTTCTTTCTCGACGAAGATGAATTCTCTCTCGACGAGTTTTCTTTCTCGACGAAGACGAATTCTCTCTCGACGAGTTTTCTCTCTCGACGAGTTCCTTGTCGACGAATTTCTTTCTCGACGAGTTTTCTTTCTCGACGAAGACGAATTCTCTCTCGACGAGTTTTCTCTCTCGACGAGTTCCTTGTCGACGAATTTCTTTCTCGACGAGTTTTCTCTCTCGACGAAGTCCTCTCTCGACGAGTTTTCCTTCTCGATGAATCTCTCTCGATGAATTTCTTTCTCGACGAAGACGAATTCTCTCTCGACGAGTTCCTTGTCGACGAATTTCTTTCTCAACGAGTTTTCTCTCTCGACGAAGTCCTCTCTCGACGAGTTTTCCTTCTCGATGAATCTCTCTCGACGAGTTTTCTTTCTCGACGAATTTATTCTCGACGAATTTTCAGTCTTTCACTTCATTATCATTCACAACCTAAGACCGAATCTCTCAGTCACTATGCCTAAAAGTGACTTTCGACCACTTTTCTTTTCACTTTAGGCTTAAAAGGACTCTCGACCAAGGAAATTAGCCTACAAGTAAGCTTCTTGATGAATTTAGTCCTGGAAATATTGCTATCAATGGCCAAGGTCACGAGAACTGCTTGTAGAGATCGAGACCAAAAAGCCCAACAAATCAGGTCTGGAAGATTGGAGAGAGCTTAGGTTGGAAACTACGACCTGATCGAGATGAAAGTTCAACGTTCCGAGACCACAAATGGAAGTTTTTCAACTACCCATCAGAGTGCGTCAGAGATCAGAAGACTCCTTGGTCAAAGTCTAGCAAGAAAGATAAAAGAGAGCTGAAAGTAGTAATTGTCAAAGTGGGCAAGTCTGAAAGGGCCATGGTCTCCAACTAGAATTGTCATGCCAGATATGATTCCATCACATGTGGTTGAGAGTAGATCCAACTAATTCAAGTAGCAGCTCAGCAAGTGGTTGAGAAGCTACTTTCAACCTGCAAGCAATTAATGTCTAGAAGGGCGAGTTGAAAGGGACATCATCAGATCAAGACCCTCTATAAATACTCTTTCAAGTCCCACAAGCAAGAGGTCCACGACCATTCAAAGCCTTACTCTTTATCATTCATAGCTTATCATTTAGCTTCCTTATCAGTCATAGCTTAAATTCCTTAGCTTAATATTTATTTTATCCTCAGTACTTAGATCTTTAGTTTTTTCATTTTCAGTCAGAATTTGTGTTTGTACTTCCTTTGTCATTGTAATCAGTTTCTTGTTCAATGAAGAAGAGTTTTCAAGTTCAGGTATATTGATTATTCTCTCTTAACTTCTTTTCAATCACTACCTTTATATATTTGAAGTCCTAACTTAGGCAATATAGAACCTTAAGGAGAGGGTCATTCCTACTCTCCAACTTTCGCCTGAACCAATCTTGGTCGGTCACCCGACCCGATAGGAATAGTTTGGTAATAAATCTCTGAGTCCACATTAGGACTCTGGCACGCCCGCGTTTAAGGTCGACCAACCATTGGTTAATGACCTCGACCACTTTGTGAGCCGAACACCAACAGACTCCAACTGGAAATTTGTACCGATTAAAAGGATGCCCACAACCTTCCCTACAACCCCTCTTAAATTCACAAGAGTAATTTATATTGCTCTAGATTGATTTAGATGTTGCATGTGTCTCTTAACCCATCTTGAATTCACAAATAAATTTGATATTGTATTTTACACAATAAACAACTAACACTTAAAGGACAACCCATTTTTCCCCTTCTTTTTCCTTCTCTTTTACCCGGCTTCTCTTTCACTCTTCCTCTGCATACTTGTTTCATATGGAAGGCTAAGAATTCGTATTCAACACAAAATCATTAAGAAGAAGGTATTGATTCTTTTCTTATTTTAGTTTTTAGTTCTCCGCTATTCCTTATATGGCTGTAAAACACAGAATTCATCAGACCTGCATATGTCACCAAAATTAACTAAATTTTGTTTTCTCCAAATATAACATTTCTCATTTAAAAAATAAATAAAATACCACCCCTCTTTTAATACTTGTTTCTTCACCGATTTTATTTTGTTCCCATAAAAAGAGACAATAAAATATTCTCCCAGTTTCAACAGTCTGCTAAAGGAAAAGAAGAACCTAACCTACTACCAACAAAAGCTCAGGGATCTACTAATGACACACCATTATGGAATCATGTGAAGATTCTTAGCTTACCAGCACGTGGAGGAGGAAACCGAGCTTGGTCCGACAATTACTGCAACAAGAATGTTACAAGCCCATATTCAAAAGTCATGCATCACAAAATGAGTGATTTTCTACAACCAATATGCTTCAATTGAATTTATCATTCAAGTACATTATCATGAAGTGCATTTGTCAATTGAAATAGTAAAATATGCTCACGGTTATCATCAAAATGTTTCATTTACCCATGATCGAAAACCTTGGGTTAACAAATTTTTAATTAGAGGTTATAACATGCAACTCAATACAAGCTTATGTTTTTGGAGCTTTGAAAAAGGAAAATGAACAAGCTGCTGAAGCAAAAAAAGGTCAAGAGGAATTGGAAACAAGAAAGAAGGAAGAATATTAATCCTTGTCTGAAATATTAGACTTGGTATAATGCAAAAAAAGAAGAAGAAGGAAATGATTAACTACTGGAGCTCTGGAAAACGCTTTTAATGGAGCATAAAGAGGTATATCAAATAAAAAAGCTGCTCACATGTTTTATGCATCAGCCTTATCTTTCAACTTTGCAATGTGTCCACATTTTAGAAAATATTCACTTACCATAGCTAATAGCAATCTTTTAGGCTATATTCCTCCCACATTTGATAGATTACGAATGACTTTTTTGGCCCAAGAGAAGGAAAATGTAAATGTAAATCGGAAGCCCCAACCGATAAAAAAATATTGGAAAAAGAAAGGTGCCTTTTTATTCAATGGATGGTCATAAATACATAGGCGGCCATTGATAAATATAATGGTTGCATCAATGGGTGGTGGAATATTTTTTGAAATTACCTAAATGATCAATGAAAATAGCCTGGAAGGGGGGGGGGGGGGGGGGTTAGATGATCAATGAAAATAGCCTGGAAGGGGAGGGAGAAGGAGGGGGGGGGATAGGCTTTTTGTGCATTTATGGACAAGTTAAAATTAATTGCGGAAAAGTCAATTTTAATCCAATTCTTTAACAAGATAAATCATGCAAATATTAATTTAAGTGCATAATATAAAAACAATAGATTTACACGATATTTTTACGTGCAAAACCTTGGAAATACTCCAAGTAACAACCCCCCCAGATCTGCCTTTCTTACAACCTTGAATCACTCGCGCTCTACGAAGCTCTTGCTCCGCTCTATACTCTGACGGATCTGCTTCTCAACGGATCAAAGAACCATGAAGCCTCCTACTCCGATCTCCGCACTCAGACGAGTCCGTTTCTCAAACGGATCTAAACAACCACATTGCACAAGATGGTGTGTAGATTTTTCAGCAATGGATCATCTAATTGTTCATGAGGATCTTCAATGTAGAAGCACAATTAGATAATCATCCAAACACTAGAGAGAACTAGAATGTGTATGATCACTCAATGATTTTCTCTCTGTATATATCTCTCTGCAGAAGAATATAAATATGTAGAAAACTTATAGAGACCTCTCAAAGGCTCTAAGGCTCCACGACTACCTCACATCTGTAGAAGACCTTGGTATTTATAGAGTGAGTTGAGGAAAACACTAAGTTTACCCTTTCTCATAATTTCACATCAAACTGAGCAAAACCCTTTAATCTGGTCTTCAATATGTATATATCACGTATCTCAATGTTTAAAGTCGTAGCCGCATCAAGAGAAATCAAATCTGGGTCAAAAGTGGAATTTCACAACTTTAACTCTCAACCCTAACTACGCGGGGTGCGAAGGCTCCGGCTACGCGCGACGCATGGGCCTCTTTTGGTGGTCCGTAGATGGTGCGTAAAAATAGCAATTTCTAGTCACTTTTAGCTACTAAGTCTGTAGATGGTGCGTACCATTTTTCATGGAAACCACTTTTCTTGGGAATAGTGTCATTTGAACCCCCTTGACTCCGTTGGAATGTTTCTCGAAGTTTCGGCTTCGGAAAATATCGTTTATACCCTCCGGAATGCATTTTCGCTCAAACTTGTTTCTTCTTCATTTCTTTTATATTTTTCACATCCTTTATACTTGATTTGAATTTGATGAAGCTTGTTGATGTCTTTGCATGACCACTTCACTTTTCCTAAACCTACCCGACTTCCTAATTTACTCAACATGGTTATTGTCTAGAACATGCCATTAATAAACAATACTAACAAATGTTCTTACAATCTCTCCCTTGGCATTTCTAAGACAAAACCATGTTTTACAAAGATATCATCATGAATAACAACATAATATCTATACCTATGAACACACACCCAGAAACATAGGCATAAAATATCAGTTTCCCTCATGACGATCTTCCAATCTTGTAACCGCAACACTAAACAACATACCATGAAAAATAGGTGTCGAAAACATATATAAACCAATATAATGATCATACGAAATCATAACATCAATGCAATCATAATGATCATCATAGTATAAACATACTCCTTCTCCCCCCTGAGAATAAACTCTCCCTCAATTAAATACTTATCCCTCTTAACCAAACAATCTCTTCCCTTACTTAATACTTCTCCCCCTTTTTGTCACTGAAATGACAAGCAAAGATATAACAATCAAAACAAATGAGAGATATAAAAGAACAACCTCAAAATGAAAACATAGAAAAAGATCACAGAGGAGACTCTAGAGAATCTAAGCCAAGCACTAAATACTAACTTAAGAGTAATGCACAAATGCAAAATGCAAAACAAAAAAAAAATTGTTCTTAGAAACATGCGAGAGCAGGGCAGTAGAGACAATAAGCTAATCATTAACACATCATAACCGTATATTTAACTTAGTTATTATACACATGATAGTGAATAAAATCAGCACACGTACCTTGTAGTTCTAAGCAGTCACAAGTCAAGCTTTACATAACATTTTCATATATGAAAAATATTAAGGTGCAAACAACCAACTAAGATCAAAGCAATACGTACTAATTATAATAATCTCCTCACTAACCGTGATGATACTTCAGTCCAAAACCTAAGCTAGAAGTCAAATCGTTAACTTGGACCTTATTGCTTGTTAAAAAAAAACAATACCCCTTTGTCACACAATTTGTTTTTTTTACCTTTTCAACTTTTTGGCCATATCGGTTTTTATCTTTCTAAGCTCCAGATTTTTCAGCGAGGATTTTAGTCCCGACCAACTAGGCCCGAGCTTCTTCCTTGGGATTTATGATCATTAGTCTTCTCCCATTTTTACACGAACACTCAATACTTACTGAGGTAAGAGGCCCGATTACTTAGATTGAATAACTAATTTTTGCATTTTTAAAATTTAAACATCTCATCCTTTTTCAACATTACCCCATACTTCATAAGCATGCAAAAGATATTCAAAAGTATAGATCAATCTGGTATAGCTCATGAATCTACATATCACTTTAGATTGGATGAAAAAGACTAAATGTTTCAACAAGTATTACAGTCATCTCCTTAAGTAAAACAAGCACCCAAAGTTGATGAGTTCCAAAAATAATACTTAAACATATCAAGTGAATAACTCATAACCTCAGGTCATACTAACAACTCCAATTCCAATGAGCATAATAAGAAAAAAAAATGAGAATAAAGTGAAATATGACAACCATTTGTACCCTTTGCCAAACTCAATATGCTAAGAATTTTTATTTAAAATGTTTATCATTTTTGTCATAATGATGCATGCATGTATAATCCTAATATTATCAAAACATGATGCATGCATAATAAAAAATAAATAAACATGCAAATAAAATAAAAAATGCATAATAATGTATCAATTATAGGATAAAAGATAATGCAAGATAATCCTAGAATGATACAAATGAAGACATCTATCCTAATTATAACATGTCACTAGATTTTCTAAGATGCACACGCTTTGAAAAATCTAATGATTTTGTAGAGATGTTTGTTGACTGAGAATCTGTGGATATATCCTCAAGACCTTTCTCAGAATTAGAGTTACTCGCTCTACATGTAGTATGAGCAACCAAACAATGTAGTTCATATTTCCTAACCCACACTTGTTTAACTTTTGGTGCTCTATTTGCTAGCCTCGACAACCTCTTCACCTCTTCACTCAACACCCAAATTTGATTTTCAACATCGGGTCCTTTTGGAGATTTATGATTCCCCTCTGATTTCAAAGTTTATCCTCTTAACTTTGAACACATGGGTCGAATGTGACCTTTCACTCCACAATGATGACATATTGGGATAAACCTTTGAAAACCATTGTTTGAACCCTTATGAAATCTAGAAGTAAAGGAAGACTTACTCTCAATAGGTTTTCTAACATAATATTGAGCATTAAAATTCCTATCAGACTTACCCTGAGAAGAACAAGATGCTATTTGAGAAGCTTTAACAAAGGTTGTTTTGGAAACAATGTTAGAATTACTCACTCCTTTGAATCCCAACCCCTTTGTATTTCCTGCTGATTTTCCTACACTTAACATGTGATCAAGCTTAAGAGTTCCACTAGACCATCTATGAATAGTTGAGTTAACATCCTTCAAATCCTTTTCCAATTTCTCAATCCTTGTAGATTTCTCACTCAATTCCAATTTTAGAGTGCTTAATTCCTCATCGAGACAATCTACCCTCTTCAAAGCCTGAGTCCTTTCTTGTTCAGATTTGGTCAACTCTTTTCTTAAGGACTGTCTCTCCTTATCAACATTTTTTAATTGAACGATATATTTTGAGAAGACTTTGCTGATATGAGCAGACTTTTCATAAATTTTATTGTATGCATCTTCATACGAGTCCCCACGACCTTTATTATCTTCATAATCATCATCCTCAAACATTGCCCAACTTGCAGCAATTTCACTAACCTCCTTATTTTGTGTAGCAAACATGGTGAAATTCTCAGACTCAGCAGAGTCACTAGCTATTCCATCATCTGATCCATCACTCCAAGTAACAGCTAGACCTTTTGTCCTATTCTTCTTATTGGCACACTCAGCAGTTATGTGACCAAACCCTTAACACTCAAAACATTGAGGTTTTTTCTTTTTAGGGTCAATCTTGTCATTCTGATTAAGGACCTTTCTATTTTTAGAATCATATGATTTATCTCCAAATTTTGTCCTTTCATCAATTCTTGACCATGAGAAGATTTTAAAAACTTATGAAACTGCTTCATGATGATATCAATCTGTCTTGATCTACTATCACCCTCCTCATCAGACTCACTAGGATCCTCCTTAGTAGTTTTAAAAGCTATGTTTTTCTCTTTTATTCCACTCGACTTCTTAGAGGATTGAACACACATCTCTATCTCATAAGATTTTAGATTCCCTGTCAATTCTTCAACCTTAATTTCTTTAAAACTCATGACTTCAGATATGATAGTAACCTTAGACTGAAAACGTTCAGGCAGAGACCTTAGAATTTTCTTCACTATGGTAGTCTCGGGAATGGGCTCTCCTAGATTGTGACAACTAGTTACTATGCCAGTTAATCTAGCCTCAAAGTCACTAAAAACCTCATCTTCCTCCATCCTAATATGTTCAAAATTTAAATTTAGAATTTGGAGTTTCGATTGCTTAACTTTTGAAGTTCCTTCATGAGTTACTTGAAGAATGTCCCAAGCTTTTTTGGCAATTTCACACGTAGTAATTCTCTTAAATTCACTCTCAGTCACAGCAGTGTATAAAGCATTCAGTGCTTTGGAGTTCCAATTAGAACTGTTTGTCTCTGTAGTAGTCCACTCACTTGAAGGTTTTACACTAAATTCGTTAGTAACAACATCATTCACAGTGGGAGGTGAGTATCCTACATCTAAGGCCAACCAAGCTCTCTCGACTAATGATTTCAAAAATGCTCTCATTCTCTCTTTCCAATACGTATAATTTGAGCCATCAAACAAAGGGGACCTAGATATCGAACCTCTTTCACGAGGTACGTCCATCGTCTAAGTTCAAAATCTAACCCTAGGTAGTTTACCTAAAACGGGGCAACCACGCTCTAATACCAATTGCAATTACCTAGACGATCAATGAAAATAGCCGAGAGGGGGGGGGGGGGGGTGAATAGGTTTCTTGTGGATTTATTGACAAATTAAAATTAATTATGGAAAATTCAATTTTAATCCAATTCTCTAGCAAGATAAATCATGCAAAGATTAATCTAAGTGCAGAATATAAAGCAATAGATTCACACGATATTTTTACGTGGAAAAACTTGGAAAGACTCCAAGTAATAACCACGAATATGCTTGGGGTATCGATGCATTATGAATCCAAAAGTACACAGACTTTATGAAGTTTTAGACTTGCAAATCCCTTCAGATATGCCTTTCTGCACTCGACGTCTGACAACCTTGAATCACTCGCGCTTCACGAAGCTCTTGCAACGGTCCGTACTCTGACGGCTCCGCTTCTCAAAGGATAAAAGAACCACGAAGCCTCCTGCTCCGATCTCCGCACTCAGATGGCTCCGTTTCTCAAACGAATCTAAGTAACCACATTGCACAAGATGGTGTGCAGATTTTTCAGCAACGGATCATCCAATTGTGCATGAGGATCTTTGATGTAGAAACACAATTAGATAATCAGCCAAACACTAGAGAAAACTAGAATGTGTATGATCACTCAATGATTTTCTCTCTATATATATCTCTCTGCAAAAGAATATAAATCTGTAGAAAACTTATAGAGATCTCTCAAAGGCTCTAAGGCTCCACGACTGCCTCACATCTTAGAAGACCTTGGTATTTATAGAGTGAGTTGAGGAAAACACTAAGTTTACACTTTCTCATAATTTCACATCAAACTGAGCAAAACCCTTTGATCTGGTCTTCAATATGTATATATCACGTATCTCAATGTTTAGAGTCACAGCCGCATCAAGAGAAATCAAATTTGGGTCAAAAGTGGAATTTGCACAACTTTAACTCGCAACCCTAACTACGCGCGGCCCGTAGATGCCTGATGTCCGTTGGGCTGTGCTAAAAATATGGGTTAAAAATGGCCCATTATGATGACTTAGGTTTTACCCTACGCAAACACACGTATCGATTGTAAAATAGCAATCTCTTGAGTAAGGGATATCAATCCCACAGAGACTAAGATTGTTTACTTTAGCAATTCAAAAATATTGAATTATATTTTCTGAAAATGATTTGTTTGAGTGGTCAAAGACCAAATTATATATTTTAACTAAAATTATCTGAAAAGCAAAGTAAATTGGTTGTGATTCAGATGAGAGAGAAAACTAGGGTTTTCATCACTCCACCACTAACTGCAAAATATAGTTCCTCATTGTATCAACTATAAGAGTGCGATCCATAACTGTGAATCATGTCATATCGCAAATAGCTAAATACGACCTCAAAAAGGAGTACCATCAACTGGATTATGACAACCCATCTCATGATTGACCTAACTAGTGCATGCCAATCATATTACTCTAATCTACTCCTAATGCATGAAAATAAACTAAAGCATGTCTATATTAAATCACCAAGGCATGACCTGTGTCAACCTAGGGTTTCAAGTTTCATTACCACCATTGTGTAGAAAATCATAATTAAACATCCGAGTTCCAGCTCATAGTGAATAATCATAGTCGTGTAAAATAATACATTCATTCCATCTAAGATAGGAATTTAGAACAAACATAGAATTTTATGTTGCAAATTAGTACGGTCTCTTAATTACTACAATCATCATAATATGGTTGTAATACCCCGTTATTTTTTATTTATTTAAATTAGATATATTTAATTAATTAATTATAAATCATTTAGTTGAGCTTATTAGCCAATGAACTATTATATAAGTATTAATGGGCTATTATATATTTTTGGGCCCATTGGAAGGATTAAATATATTTATATATATATATATATATATATATATAATAAATAGAAAATCCTAATACAATTTTTACGACATATTATATCAGACGTCAAGTAGAGGGATAGAGTAGAGTCGTGTAGAGGAGAGAGCATCGATCGACCTACATTTCGTGCGTGATTTAGCCCAACGATCTGGCAAGTAGAATGTTCTTCTCTTCCCCTTTGAACCCATAATCTTAGCATCTATGTGCCCTAGTTGTGTATGATTTCGTGTATACATATATCTATAGATTTGTAATTGTTATTGTATATATACATATATATATTTGTTCAGCTAGATGGAAGTCTTGATCCGTTAATTAAATATTTAATATGAGTAAATAGCTTGGAAGGATTTATATATTTATTTCCGGAAAGGCATATGTATGTATAGATTTAGAACAGTTGGTGTTTGGTGGTGATCACACGTGTTCGTAATAAGGCTGTTGCGCATCTAAATGATTTGTGGATGTCATATAGTTGGTTATAGGAATCTGAGATTGGATTTTTGTTCATATACAGATGCCTAGTTCATAAAGATATTATTTAGTATTAATTATATATGACACGTGTCAGACGATGGATCTATAAGCCTGAGGAGTTCCATGATTGGTTGTTACATATATATAATATATGTATATGGGTAACCTTGTGTAAATATCAAAAGTTAAGTAATTAGAATGGTGATAAAAGAATTTGTAATGGCAGACAAAGTCTCGAGGCTTTAAATTCGTGCATATATATGTGGTTATGGAATTGTGACTTATAAATCACATGGTGGGCCCATGAGTAATGATTGGAATGTCTTATAGCTAACAATCTGGTGATTAAGTATTATGATACGTGAGCTTTATTTTTGGTGGATTAATGGACTAAATCAATTTCATAGTGAATAAAATTTAATGACCCTGTTGGAGTGAATAAATTTTGGAGGACTATATATATAAATTGTATTTATTGTGTATATAATTTATGTGTATGAATAGATGTTCGGATGATTTCCCATGTATATATATTATATATATTTTCTTTTTGGTGATTGTGGAATGGAAAGGGAATCACGATGGGATGACTATTAAGCCAGTTTCATCTGTACCATACTCGACTAGTCACCACAGTGATAAGTTGTCGGGTACGTGGTTATGGTTAGGCATGGTTAAGTTGCCTATTGTGATGTGATTAAATTTTGGTTGCACTTTATTTATTTTGTCTTATGACTTGTGATTTAATTACGGTTGCATTTTGTTTGTTTTGCTTATTTATTTATTTGTCTATTTTTGGAGGATATTTAGGAGTGGTATTTAAAGTTATAGTAATTATAGTTTTTTTTTTACTTATTTTTGGTTGGGTTAGATGATAGGATTATTGGTACTCAGTTTGGGATCATGTAAAGTCTACTTTGCTCGTGGGTCTGACCCACCATTTTTAACATTTCAGGTTCTCGACAGTTCCAGTCACAAGGTTGAGGGTTCATCTCGTTTCTTCTTGAGTTACTCAGCTTTTCACTTGGTTTCAGTGTAGGGACTCTATATTAATATTTTATTTCGGACTTATATTTTCGTTTGTGGTTTTAGGAGTCTATAGGTATGGGATTCCCGAGTTGTACCCTTTGGGGATTTGGATTTCTAAATTTGTTTATTCATGAGAATTAAAATTTTGAGACTCTGTTATTTCTTAAATATGTCATTTGCTTCTGTGTTTGTTTATTATTGAGTGTTGATGCGCCTTAATTTTTGGTATAGGCCTGGCCAACCTATGCATGAAAATTACGGGGTGTCACAGTTTTAAACAGTTTCCCCTTGTTACAATTGAAACAATGAAAGAAATACATTACTTGGCTAGGGTTTTGTTAGAAAACCTTAGATACTGAGTTAGTTGGCCACAGTGAAAGGTGACTGCATCGGTGATGTAGAAACAATCTCCATGGTCTTCTTCTCCGGATCTCTAGATCGAAATATGGCTCTCAACAACAAGTCTGAACGTGAGAGAACTCTTTGAATGAACATGAACAACCCTTAACCACTGAACAACCCCCAATGAACGAACCACCTTACACTGATATATGATCGTGTATATATAGACAACAGTATAGAGATGTCCTTTACAGTATTTTCACTCTAACCCTTATGCAAACCCAAATATCTGATATACATATATATAAGTGTATATACATGTATGCAGAGGTTTGGAGTCACAAACACGTCTTCAAATCGAACCGGGGTAGAACAGGCAAAAACTATCGAAAAACCATAAAATTGGCCGCAGATACATGTCAACCGTACTTGGCCTACGCTTCAAGTGTACCTCCAAGCGTAAAACTGTGTTTTCCAGCCACTTTTTGAAACTGAAAGCGTAGGCACAAGCGTAGGTATTTTATGGAAAACCACTTTTCTCCGTGCATGTATCGAAACGATCGCCTTGAACCCACGAAACTTTTTGCTGAAGTTGACAACTTTTGAAAATGCCATTTTTGCACTCCGGGAGACATTTTTGTCTTGGACTGCCTCTTTGACTCTCCTCTTTGAATAAAAAGAACACACTCGTCAGTTAATTCACCGAAGTTAGCTCCGTTTCTTTATTAAGCTCCTGAAACATGCTTTAGCACGCAAACAGTATAAAAATACCAAATAATGGAATGAAATGACGTAACAATAGTGAGTGAAGGGGTCAAAATGTCTAATATTTTAGACCTATCACACCCCTAAACTTACATATTTCTAGTCCCTTAGCAATAAACTCAAGGAACTTTATTGTGATGAATTTTATTCTAACTATTCTAACTAATCTAACCTAATCCCTTGCTTTCGTGAGGGTCGACGATTAAACTTAACACGTGTAACAAGCCTTTTAAACTCCTAGGTTACCCTTAGTGGATGAGTGAAGTCTCGTGAAGGTTTCTAGTGATTACAAACATCTCAGTTCTCTCTAATCACACAGTCATGATAATTATATCAAGCTTCGTGTCATGAATGGTTCCCACTAAAGTGAATGATTTCACTACTTTCTACTCTCAATTAAGACAACCTTCCGTGATCTTATGAACTTTTGACTATGATATTTTAATTTCTCTTCTCCTACTACATTGATTAAATCTTTGCCATTTTTTGTAAAAAGTAATCTTTCCATCATTCCACTTTTCATCTCCTTTTGTCTTTCTAAGCTCTGGACTTTCCAGCGAGGATTTTTAATCCTGACCAACTGGCCCAAACTTCTTCTGTGGTATTATGCTCATCACTCTTCTGCCCTTTAAACGTGAACAGTGATATTGGTGATACCAAAGCCCGATTACTCGATTGAATAACTACTTTTTGCATTTTATGTCCTCAAATTATTTTTCAATTTGCTCCATTTCAAGCAAAACATCTCCCCATCTCCCCTTTTATTGTGGCAAAAATTGTTTTTTAACTACATAGTTAAAGATCAACCTATTTCCCATAGTGAATGTGTGCTTGTGCTTATAGGTCAAAGTCGTCCTTCTTAATTTCAATTTCACTCATTCACTCACCCATGTAAAATCACATCACTTCACTTACTCGATTTAATCATCACTCTCATAAATGGGAATATCACATCATATACTACTCATACATCATAAATATGAACTCAATTAAATTGTAATGCAAAACATTCATGCGTGAAAATAAAGAACTACTCAAAAGTTTTTTTTTTTAAATTTCAATTTTTTTTTGAAAATTTGCAATTCCTGATCCTATACCCTCACCCCCAAACTTAAATGAGACCATGTGCCCATGGTAAAAAATACAGTATGAGAACAAATACAGTTACCCTTGAAGCTCAATTCTGAATTCAACATGGAAGCACTTGATCTCCTCCCCTAAATATCCAGAAATTCACACAAAAGTTTCAAGGAATTAAAAGTTCTCCTTTTTGTTTTCCGATTTGGCCTTAAGGGCCTATAATCCTATGAAATTAAAATAAAATCAGCAAAGATTTGGCCTTAAGAGCCTACAATATTTACCAATTTCACAGCCTAGGACCAATGTTTAATGTCGTCAGCATGAGAGGACCACTTAAAGGGTTATCCAACACCCTTTCTCTTTGCAACACTTCCTCTAATCATAAAACAAAATATTGGAGGTAACTCTCTTAGTGCTCACACCTGTGGACAAGTAGTACTATCCATGATATCAAATATAGAACAGTAATCACCATATAAAGTACCTCCTCTATCACATTCTAATTGCACCCCATGTATAGGCAATGTGTCCAACAGATCCTTTTTCAACACCTTATGTAATGTTCCCTCCACTAATTCATCACTCTCCATTAAACTGACAGGTGCCATAAATTATGATCCCAGAATAATCTCCTCATAAATCTTCAGCCGCTGACTACGCCTCATTAACCTCTCATTTCTAAAACCTACCTCTCCGCGGGGGTAAACCAATTTAACTCTAAATGGTCCGTCCCTCCTTAACCGGATCTTACCTGGAAACAATTTCAGTCTCAAATTACACCACTGTCCCTTCCGGCTGAGCTCAAGGAACTTAAGACGAACATGCTTAACATGATGTCCTCTTGTCCAAGCTATATAAATTTGCACATCCTCATACGCACAATTCTGTATCCCCTCACCCCATCTCTTAATCGCGGATCTTCCTAGGCATACAACTTGTCTACCATGTTTATACTCATCACTCGTTCATCTGGAAAGGGATCCTTAAGAGGGGTGTCATCCTTGATAGGCTCTATGGCAATTCGTGGCAAATGATCAACTCTTTCATTCTTCACACCCTTTTTATCTTTCAAAACGCCATCCTCTTAATCCTTAATTAACCCATACATCACCATCTTGTGAAGTGTACTCTTAGGCATCAACTCTTGTAAAGGAATAATTTGAGGTCTAGCTGACTCTCTTGGTGATCTCTCTGACGGTAAATAAAACGCAGCTTGTAATGCAACAATAATTTTCAAACTAGATCGATGTTGGTCCTCCCAATTTTCAAAATTCACTCCGATCTTTTTATCACTAAGCTCTTCTCTCGACCTTTAGCGCCGTCATACAACCCAATCTTATAAAGTGAGTTGTAGGGAACCAATGCTGCTGGTGACTCAAATGGAGATTCAAGCGAATCTCTTGGCTCCTCCCATGTGTCAAACTTTTCATTTGAGCTTTCAATCATAGCATCCAAGTCATTTCCTGTCCAACTCTGAAGTACCAGCCTTTTACAAGTATTATTGACTTCTTCTACATTAAAGCACTCGACCGGTGTATTGCTTTGCTGACCTGTATAAAAAATATTCATCCTTACCTTCATATTCCTAAAAGATTGATCTATCGCCCCAGTCCTGCAATCAGTATGTGCATTGGTTATGGCCAAAAATAGTCTTCCTAATATCACTGGGATATGTTCCTTCAAGTCTTGAACATGTTCTCTATCAAGAATTATGAAATCCACGGGGAAGTATAACTTGTCCACTTGAATGATGACATCTTCCAGAACTCCCCTCGCTTGCTTGATTGACCTGTTTGCAAATTGGAGCTCCATTGAGGTAGGACTGAGCTTTCATAACCCTAGCTGTTGAAAAACTAAATATGGTAGCAAGTTAATACTCACAACCAGATCAAGAAGAACTTTACCAATTTCCTGGTCACCAATGATACATGGAATAGTGGGAGCACTAGGATCTTTCCTCTTAGGCGGTATGTTACTTAAAAGCAATGAACTCACTTATTCAATCAACATGATTTTCTTTGGAGTCTTCACTATATTTTTCCACTTTTGCGTACAAAGGTCCTTGAAAAACTTAGCATAGGGTGGTATCTGGTATATAATGTCTAAGATAGGCAGATTAATCTTGACTTGTCGGAATGTCTCAAATATGGCTGACTCTTTATTCTTACCACCTTTGGTCAGATCTCTAAGACGTTGAGGAAATGGTGGTTCCTCCTCATATGGTGCCCTTTCTGGTTCTTCATCTTCCTCCACTTGAGATTGATCTTTTTGAACTCTGTCAATCTCTTTTCTTCAGCTTCCTTTCTTTACGCTCGTTCTGTCTCCTTTCTTTTCTGCAACCTCTTTTCATGTTCCTCCTCAACTCTACTCTCCACTTCTCTTACACTTCTCAGAGTCGTAATGGCTTGGATTGTTTCATAATTATGCTCAGCAAATGAACCACGATCCACTACTTGTTGACTCTTTGTATTAACTACCGGTTGCCTAAGCAATCTTTCCTCTTTAAGCCTATTCACAAAATTAGCTAGTTGCCCCATTTGGGTTTCTATCTGAGCAATGGATTGGGATTTAGAGTTCCTCGATTGGATAGCTGCCTGAAAATGATTAGATTGATTTTTTAACTCCCAAAAAACTTGATTTTTTAACTCCTTTAAGGCGCTCATCACCTCTTCTTCAAAGCCAAGTGGTCTTGGTGGTGGATTTTGAGTTGGATTTTGATGCTGGAGATGGTTTTGAGGATATGGAGGGTACACTTGATTTGGATTGAATCCCTAGGTTTGGTTTCCTTGAGGCTGAGTTTGATAGTTATATGGTTGGATAACCTAATTATTATTGAATGGCTGGAGAGCTTGAGAATTATTGGATGACTGTTTGGATTGGTAATTTGACTGAGGATTTTGAGCCACGATTGTTGGTTGGGAGTCGAATGATTGTTGACTCTATTGGAACCTTGGCTGTGGATTCTCTACATTTGTAAATCCATAGGATATAAGTGGGTGATTTCTGTCATTTGAGGTGTATGAATTAGTCAAAGGAGCATTATTTGAATAATTTCACAATGCCTTGGCATCGACAACCATTATGTCCTGATACTCAGTTTGACAATACTCAGTTTCTACTTCTAACCTCTCTCTCATAGGAGAATGACTTCGCTGAAGAAACTTGTCAATTCTTTTTAATTTTCTCCTATCAACGCCACTAACTTTCTAACAACCTCATCCGGCCTTCCTTCTATGACAAATGCTTTGTTGGATATTCTCTCATGTCTATCTCTAGCCCATAACTCAGATTCATATTGAATTGTATTCTCACTAATATTATCAAACAAATCTAAGAGTTCTTTTGCCGGCTTCAGGATAAATTGACCTTCTGTTGACGCATCTATCAAAGTTTTATGTGCATCTCCAAGTCCCATCTAAAAATTCTTAGCTACATCCTGTTCAGAAAACCTATGGTAGGGACACTTATACAAAATCTCACTATATCTCTCCCAAGCATCATGAAACTTCTCACCAGGTAACTCTCTAAAACTTTTGATCGCATCTTAGGCTTTTGAGGTCTTTCCAATGGGATAATTCTTTTCTATGAATTCTCTTTTAAGGGCTTCCCAATCAATTTAATCGCTTTAGCCAATTTGATATACCATCTCTTGGCTCTCTCTTTCAACGACCAAGGAAATAATCGCACTCTCAAGTCATTTTTAGACAGATTATCATACCTAACAGTAGAGGCTACCTCCAAAAAATCATTTATGTGTTGGTGTGGGTCCTCAATTCTAAGTTTAGAAAATTTAGGAAGTATGTTAATAACTCGCGCCTTCTTCCTTTGGTAACTCAACATAGGAATCATACAGATCGGGCGCATAGTATCCTTTCAGGGATGTCTCCGGTGCCCTCGGTATGTTGGATCTTTGGTCACCCGTCGCTTCTTCTTCTAACTGACGATGATGCTCTTTAATAGCTCGACGATTTCAATAAAAATTCCGTTCGATCTCAGGATCAAAAGGTTATAATTCAATGTTGGGATCAAAATGGGATTTTCACCAAACAAATTTATTTTAAAATACTTGATGTCCGTAAACTAAAACTAAAATAACAAAAATTAAGATAAACTAAACTAAAATTATGATAAACTAAACTAAACTAAACTAAACTAAAACTAAAAGTTTACAAACTTATTTTCTAAACTATTCTAAATATTAACATAAAAAAGCTAAAATTATGCACGAAATTAAGATAAACTAAAACTCACCAGAGGTCCAATGACGCAACTTCTGCTCCACCAAATCCCTTTATGCTTTTCAGAGTACCTATCAATCACACAAAAAATTCCAACTTTCAGTACACTACAATAACACAATGTAAATAAAGTACTAAAGCTAATGAACAATGCTTAGTCCCCGGCAATGGCGCCAAAAACTTGATGTCTGTCGGGGTGTGCTAAAAATATGGGTTAAAAATGGCCCCTTATGACGGCTTTGGTTTTACCTTATGCAAGCGCACGTATCGATTGTAAAATAGCAATGGCTTGAGTAAAGGATATTGATCCCACAGATACTAAGATTGTTCACTTTAGCAATTCAAAAACACTGAATTATATTTTCTGAAAATGGTTTGTTTGGGTGGTCAAAGACCAAATTATCTATTTTAACTAAAATTATCTAAAAATCAAAGAAAATATGTCAGATGAGAGAGAAAACTAGGGTTTTTATTGCTCCACCAATAACTGCATAATATAGTTCCTCATTGTATCAACTGTAAGAGGGAGATCCATAACTGTGAATCATGTCGTACCGTAAATCGCTAAATACGACCCCAAAAAGGAATAACATCAACCAGATTGCGATAACCCGTCTCATGACTGAACTAACTAGTGCATACCAATTATATTACTCTAATCTATTCCTAATACATGAAAATAAACTAAAGCATGTCTATATTAAATCGCCAAGGCATGATGTGATGTCCCACATCGCCCGGGTAAAGGTCTGGGGATGTACTTATATGTGCAGTGTTGTCTCCAATTGGTATGAGGCCTTTTGGGAGGAGCCCAAGAGCAAAACCGTGCGGGCTGGGCCCAAAACGGAAAATATTATACCAAGTGTTAGAGCGGGGTGTTACACATGACCTGTGTCAACCTAGGATTTCAAGTTTCATTACCACCATTATGTAGAAAACCATAACTAAGCATTCGAGTTCCTGCTCATGTTGAATAATCATAGTTGTGCAAAATAATACATTCATTCCATCTAAGACAAGAATTTAGAACACACATAGAATTTTATATTGCAAATCAGAACGGTCTCTTAACTACTACAAAAATTACAGTATGGTCAACAGTTTCCCCTCGTTACAATTGAAAATAATGAAAGAACTACATTACTTGGCTAGGGTTTTGCTTGAAAACCCTAGATACCAAGTTAGTTGTCTATGGTGAAAGGTGACTGCATCAGTGATGTAGAAACGATCTCTATGATCTTCTTCTTCGGATCTCTAGGTCGGAATATGGCTCTCAACAGTAGCAAGTCTGAACGTGAGAGAACTCTCTGAATGAATGTAAACAACCCTTAACCATTGAACAACCCCCAATGAACGAACCACCTTTACATTGATATACGATCATGTATATATAGGCAATGGTATAGAGAGGTCCTTTACAGTCTTTTCACTTTAACCCTTATGCAAATCCTAATATCTAATATATATAAGTGTATATACATGTATACAGAGGTCTAGAGTCACAGACACGTCTTCAAATCGAACCGGGGTAGAACAGGCAAAAACCATTGAAAAAACATAAAACTTGCCACATATACGCTTCAAGCATACCTAGCCTACGCTTCAAGCGTACCTCAAAGTGTAATAATGTGTTTTCCAGCCACTTTTTGAAACTGAAAGTGTAGGCACAAACGTAGGTAGTTTATGGAAAACCACTTTTCTCCGTGCATGCATCAAAACGACCGCCTTGAACCCATGATACTTTTTGCTGAAGTTGACAGCTTCTGAAAATGCCATTTTTGCCCCCAGGAGCCATTTTTGTCTCAGACTACCTCTTTGACTCTCCTATTTGAATAGAAAGAACACACTCTTCAGTTAGTTCACCGAAGTTAGCTCCATTTCTTCATTAAGCTCCTGAAACATGCTTTAGCACACAAACAGTATAAAAATACCAAATAATGGAATGAAAGAACATAACAATAGTGAGTTAAGGGGTCAAAATATCTAATATTTAAGACCTATCAATGCCTTACACGCGGTGCGTAGGCCATATTACGGGTGGCGCATAGGCCTCTTTTAGTGGTCCGTAGATGGTGCGTAGAAATAACACTTTCTAGTCACTTATCTACTGGGTCCGTAGATAGTGCGTAGTTTTTTTTTATGGAAACCACTTTTCTTGGCAACTGTCGTTTGAACCCCCTTGACTCCATTGGAATGTTTCTCAAAGTTTTGGCTTCGAAAAATGTCGTTTATGCCCTCCCGAATGCATTTTTCGCTCAAACTTGTTTCTTCTTCATTTTCCTTGTATTTTTCACATCCTTTAAGCTTGATTTGAATTTGACGAAGTTTGTTGATGCCTTTGCATGACCAGTTCACTTTTCCTAAACCTACCCGACTTTATAATTCACTTAAGATGATTATTGTCTAAAACATGCCATTAATAAATAATACTAACAAAGGTTCTTACATTTTTAAATGTTGTTTGGCAAGTGACAACAGAAGTGTTGACCCAAGGTTTTCAAGCATAGGTAAATGAGTCATGTTGATGATAACAAACAATTGAATGTGGTGATCTAATATTTACTTGAGTTATATTTAGTAGGTTGAATATTCAAGAACAACTCAAGAGAGCTTGTGGATTCATGTAATAGTCAAGTAAAGATGCTTAGAGCTCAAAAGATATTGAAGACAAAGATGGAGACATCAACCGAAAGCATAAATAAATAGAAGATCAAAGAATTGGGTAAAATAGTCTTGGGTGAGTGTTAGATTAAATATAAAGTTATTTTTGAAATAACTTATTTGAAAGCTCAATTCTTGACTATATAACATATAGGACCATGCATATCATTAATATGATTTATGATTCCTTGCACCATTAACATTAGACTATGAACATCATTGATGATACATTTTTAGTCTTTGATAAATTGAGTTAGTTCAAACTTTCATAAGTTATGGAAGAACCCAACAATTATGTTGTCCTAGAACCATGAACTAAATGCATATAACTTGAAATGGTTTCTAGATGCATGTTAAGGCTTTGCACTTTATCGTTTCAACCATGAAAAGCCTTTGTCAAAAATATTGAGGATTTGTCTAAATTAGAATATTATTTCACAATCTCAATATTGAATTTTAGAAATGTCAAGGATCTTTAATTATCTTGTTTTTAATCCTTTAACATTTTATTAGAGATAAACTCAAGTGAGTAATCTCATAAGGCCATTAATTTTTAGAGAAGGCCAAAGCTTATCATAGCTTTTGAAGAACTTGTTCCAGGCACATTGAATTCTAGGACTTGCATTCAAAATAATTTATTTTTCATTAAAATGTTCCTAGAATCATTTGGCATAGGCATTGATTTTAAATTGACTACTCAAAAATGCCCTTTGTAATGCATAAAGAGATTAAAGCTCTAAATGAGTTATGTCTCATGCATTCTTACTTAGAAACATGTTCCTAATGTGATAAAATATTTTGAATCATGTTTCATATTGGCTAAGTGTTCAAAATCAACCAATTTAATGGTTTATGTATTTGACGCCAATATATAGGCCATGCATGTTAGAAGTAGGGTTCTATTTCTCAAAGTAGGCTTCTAATTCTCGTCTCAAAGTAGAAGACTATTTTACAAAGGAAAAGGCTAAAACTTTAGTTTTTAGATGCAACCAGTCGACTGGCCCTTTCCAGGAAGTCAACTGGTGGTGACCGAAACTATTAATCTTCAACTAGCCTTTGGGCAATTGACTGGGCCATTTTGGCAGTCGATTGGTGTGACCCGTGTCTGCGTTTTTTAACGACTATATTTGATTTAAATCTTTCCCAAAACACCCCAAACCATAGGTCAATATATATATACATATATAAAATGATGGTTATAAAATAAAATAAAAATACTCATAGTAATATATATACATATATAAAATGATGGTTATAAAATAAAATAAAAATACTCATAGTAATATATATACATATATAAAATGATGGTTATAAAATAAAATAAAAATACTCATAGTAATTATAAAATAAAATAAAAATAAAAATAAGATAAAAATGTTAAATCTTATCACTTTTATTATAATGAGTGTTATTAGTAATCACAAAAGATAATTTGGTTATCTTGGATTAAGTTGAGAAATTGGTTACAAATGTCAATTGAAATAATGTTTATATGTTTAGTGTTAGTATTTTATTTTTTACTTTATTGCGGAATAGAGGAAACGACAATGAGCTGACTACTAAGTCATGATATTAATAAGTTGTTGGGTACGTGATTACAGTTAGGCATGGTTATGTTGCCTTATGATTTGTGGATTAATTATGATTGCATTTATTTGTTTTGTCTAATGACTTGTGAATTAATTATGGTCACACTTATTTGTTTTGTCTTATGACTTGTGAATTAATTATGGTTTCGCTTTATTTGTTTTTCTTATTGATTTGTTTATTTATTTTTGGAGGATAGTTATGTAGGAGTGGTATTTCAAGTTATAGGGAGTATAGTGTTACACTTATATTTGTGTTTATGGTTTTAAGGATCCATAGATATCGATTCCCGAGTTGTACCCTTTGGGGGATTTGGATTTCTTAATTTATTTATTCAAGTGAACGAAACTTTTGAGACTTTATTATTTTTTTTTGCTTCCGTGCTTGTTTATTATTGAGTGTTGATCCGCCTTAGTTTTCGGTATAGGCCTGGCCAACCTATGCATGAAAATTAGGGGGTATCACAATAAGCCTGGGTTTGGAGTATTTCTTTGTTAAGAAATGTCTCAATGCTGGATGATCCAAATATACAATCACCTTGGTTCCTAATAAATATGATATGAATTTATCCAAGGCAAACACAACTGCTAGCAACTCCTTTTCTGTTGTTGTGTAATTTATCTGTGCATAATTGAGAGTTCTACTAGCACAATACACTGCATATAGCAACTTCTCATTTCTCTGTCCCAATACCGGTCCTACGGCATAATATGAAGTATCACACATCAACTCAAAAGGTAGAGACCAATCTAGTTGTCGCATGATTGGTGTTGTAGAGAGTTATGTACGAAGCTCCTCAAAAACACGAAGACACTCTTCGTGAAAGATAAAGTTCGTATCTTTAGCTAATAAGTTGCATAATGGCCGGGAGATATTACTAAAATCTTTAATAAATCGTCTATAAAATCCGGCATGGTCCAAAAATGATCTTATCTGCTTAACAGGCATGGGAGGAGGCAATTTTGAAATAAGCTCAACTTTGATCTTATCTACCTCAATCCTCCTTTTTGATACTATATGGCCGAGTATTATACCCTCTTGAACCATAAAATGGCTCTCTTCTCAACTCAAAATCAAGTTAGTCTCTTTACATCTCTTGAGCACGAGTGCCATATGTTTCAAACAATCCTCAAAGATTACCCCAAAGACCGAGAAATCATCCGTGAACACTTCTAAGAATTTATCTACCATATCAAAAAATATTGACATCATACAGCTCTTGAATGTAGCTGGCGCATTACATAAACTAAAGGGCATTCTTCTGTACGCAAACGTACCATGCGGGCATGTGAAAGTGATTTTTTCTGATCAACAAGATCAATTACCACTTAGTTATAACCAAAATATCCATCCAAAAATTAATAATAGCTCTGTTCGTCCAACCTTTCTAGGATATAATCAATAAACGGCAATGGAAAATAATCCTTCCTAGTGTGTGAGTCGAAGTTTTATATAGTCAATGCAAATACGCCACCCAGTGGTGGTGCGCTGTGGGATCAACTCACCTTTAGAGTTAGGCATAACTGTGATACCTGATTTCCTTGGTACCACCTATGTCGGGCTCACCCATGTACCATTAGATATGGGGTATATGATACTCGTATCTAGCAACTTCACAACCTCCTTCATCACTACCTATTTCATGTTTGGGTTCAATCTTCATTGCATTTTCCTTAATGGTTTTGTTGTCTCTTCTAAATGTATGCAGTGCATGCAATTTGAGGGATCTATTCCTCTAAGATCAGCAACACTCCATCCTATCACCTCTTTATTCTCACTTAAGACCTCGACTAGACTAAATTCCTGTTCTTTTGTCAGCTTTGATGAAATAATTATAGGAAGAGTCTCATCTGGTCATAAAAAGACATATTTTAGCTTCTCAGTCAATTCATTGAGTTCCAAGGTAGGAGGAGTTATTATAGATGGTATTGGTGGTGTACTCGAGAGCATGGGAAGAGGCTCAATCGGTACTTTCTGTAATACTCTTAATATTATTTTTATTAAAATTCCGGAGTTGTACCCTTTGGGGATTTTGATTTCTGAATTTGTTTATTCATGAGAATTAAACTTTTGAGACTCAATTATTTATTCATTATGTCTTTTGGTTCTGTGCTTGTTTATTATTGAGTGTTGATGCGCCTTAGTTTTCGGTATATGCCCGGTTAACCTATGCTTGGAAATTAGGGGGTATCACAGTTGGTATCAGAGCACTCCAGGTTTAAGTGTCCTAGGGATGTTTTGGCTAGGTTTTCCGCGTTGCGTATTCTAATTTATAAACCCTAAATCTATGATTCATTGTACTCTTTTAAGTTCGTTGTTGTGGTATTAAAGACTTGTGTTATCATTATTTTAGTATGCCGCCTCGTAGGAGAAGGAATACGAATTAGGGTTAGATAATGCTTAAGATGGTAATGCCAAACTTCCTCCTAACCTCACAGCCACCATTTCTCAGGTTGTTGCCACAGGGGTGGCCACCACACTTTAGAATCAGCAGCTTCATCCACCTCCTCAACAGGCTCATATTGTTGAGCAGGTAGTACAACCTATCACATGGGAGAAGATTCTGAATACTTTCACTAAGGGACATCTGCCAGAGTTTTTGGGGTCTACTGATGTGAAAGTAGCTCACCAATGGCGGAAGGATATTCAACGTCATCTTTATATGGTTGAGTGTATAGAGGTCTAAATCAAATGCTTGCCACTTTCAAGCTGGTTGGTGATCATGCTTCGCAATGGTGGGAGTCAGATACCACTACAAAGAAGAGGGCCACATTGACTTATGCTCAATTCCAGACTCGTTTTGATAAGAAGTACTTCCCATTTTTAGTGAAGGCAGCTAAAAGATAGAGTCTCTTGATTTACAACAGGGAGATAATTGTTGCAGAGTATGAATAGGAGTTCACCAACTTATCACTGTTTGCACCTGAGGAGGTGAATACGGAAGAGAAAAAGAAGAACTATTTTATGCATGGTTTGTCACAACAGCAGTTGCATTATAGCAGGGTATATAATGTCATACCTTATGATGCTTGGGCACCTCAGGCTATTGAGGGTATGTTTCCTATTCATGGTAAACTTAGTCGAGTTCTTTTTTTTGTACTAGTGTGTCACATTCTTTTATGTCATGGTCGTTTGATGCTTTATCTGGATTATTCTTAGCCTAGTAGTTGACCCCTTAGTATTTTCACACCATTAGGTGTTGATGCGGTTTTACGAGAGAGTTGTGGACATGTTCCTATTGAAATTGGCAGGCTTAGATTTTTAACTAATTTGTCAATGCTTGATATGCATACAGGATGGCATTGATGGTGATGCGGGAGTTGAAGGATCAGATTCAGAAGCTTCTTAGCCAGGGTTACATTCACAGGAGTACTTCACCTCGGGGAGCACCAGTGTTGTTCGTGAAGAAGAATGATGGTTCCCTTCATCTTTGTATCGATTACAGGGAGTTGAGCAAGGTCACAATCTGCAACAAGTATCTATTGCCTAGGATTGATGATTTATTTGATCAGTTAAGGGAAACCACTTACTTCTCGAAGATAGATTTGAGGTTTGGTTATCATCAGCATCGTGTTAGGGAGAAGGAGGTACCCAATACAACGCTTATCACTAGATACGGGTCGTATGAGTTTCGTGTTATGACTTTCGGTTTGACCAACGATCCAACTATTTTTATGGATCTGATGAATAGAGTATTCAAGGCATTTTTGGACCAGTTTACCATTGTCTTCATTGATGACATCCTGGTCTACTCTCTGTCTGAGGAGGAGCATGTCAGACATTTACAGATAGTGTTACAGACCCTTAGAGAGCATCAATTATATGCAAAGATTGAGAAGTGTGCTTTCTGGCAGAGAGAGGTGAAGTTTTTGGGCCATGTGGTATTAGAGAATGGGATAGTAGTGGACCCAGCGAAGGTTTTATCGGCTATAGAGTGGGGACAACCTACCTCATCTTTAGAGGTCCGTAGTTTTCTAGGATTGGTAGGTTATTATCGTAGATTCATTCAGGGTTTCTCTAAGCCAATCCACTCACCAACTTGACTAGAAAGGGTGTGCCATTTGTTTGGGATGATCACTGTCAGACAACTTTTGATGAACGAAAGACTAAGTTGACATCCGCACTTGTTCTAGCCACTCCTGAGAGTGGGGTTGAGTATCTTATCTATACCGATGCATCGTTACAGGGTCTGGATTATCTGTTGATGTAGGAAGAGAGACCAGAATCTTATGGTTCATGTAAGCTCAAGCCACATGAGCTTAATTACCATACCCATGATGTGGAGTTGGCAACTGTAGTTTTCGCATTGAGGATTTGGAGAGACCATTTCTTGGGTAAGACTTTCAGATTATTTAGCGATCACAAGAGTTTGTAAGATCTGTTTATGCAGAGAGAGTTGAATATGAGGTAGCGTTGATGGCTGAAATTTGTCATGGATTATCATTTCTCTATTCAGTATCATCCAAGGAAAGCTAATGTTGTGGCAGACGCCCTCAATTATTGACCCTATGCTAGTATTTTTGCCTTATTCGAGACTGTATGGAATGCGTTAAGGTCAGTTGATGAGTTAGCTGACACTTTTACGGCATATGTTGTGGTGATTGAGGCTCAACAGGCAAACCAACAGTGTATGAATGGAGTTTTAGAAGTTGCATTAGGAGAGATTCCATTTTATTCAGTTGGCTCAGACAGAGGGTTGAGGTACAAGGGTCGGTTAGTTGTTCCTCCTACCGATGACTTGAGGAGAGATGTGATGAGAGGGGCTCATAACTCTCCATTTTCAATGCATCCTGGAGGGGATAAGATGTACCAGGATATGAAACATCAGTTTTGGTGGGCTGGTATGAAGAGAGACATAGCCATTTTTGTCTCCAAAATACTTGCTAGATGGTTAAAATCGATCACCATAAACCACTAGGAACATCGCAACCACTTTCGGTGCCTGAGTGGAAGTGGGAGAATATTTATGTAGATTTTATTGAGGGATTACCTACCTCACATCGGAATCATAACTCCATTTAGGTGATAGTTGATAGACTTACAAAGTCTATCCATTTTCTACCTGTTCGCTCATATTACACTTCGGAACAATTGGTGAACCTTTACATTGCAGAGATAGTAAAGCTTCATGGGATCCCATTATTTATTATATCAGATAGAGATCTGAACTTTGTATCTGGGTTTTTGGCGAGCTTTCGGCAGGCTTTGGGTACATAGTTACATCTTAGTACAACTTATCACCCATAGACAGATGGTCAGACTGAGAGGGTTAACCAGATTTTGGAGGATATCCTTTGAGCTTGTGTCCTTGATTTCAAGGGAAATTGGAAGTTCTATTTGCCACTTTCAGAGTTTGCCTATAACAATAGTTACCAAAAGACTATTGGTATGAAACCATTTGAGGCATTGTACGGTCGACCCGGTAGATCTCCAGTGTGTTGGCTTGAGGTTGGAGAGAATAAATTATTTGATTCTGAGTTCATCAAGGACACTTCAGAAAAGATTCCTCTTATTCGGGACCGTATGAGGATTGCCCAAAGTAGGCAGAAGAGTTATGATGATCGGCAAACTCAAGCTTTGGAGTTCAAAGTGGGGGATCAGGTTTTACTCAAGGTGTCTCCCATGAAGGGAGTAATGCGGTTCTGGAAAGAAGGGAAAATTGTCACCTCGTCTTGTGGGTCCTTTTATGATTACTAATAGGATTGAACCGGTGACGTACTGTTTAGCATTGCCAGATCATATGCACATGGCTCATAATGTATTCCATGTATCAATGTTGCAAAAATTCTTACGAGATGAGGATGTGTATCAACATATTGATGTTGGAGAGATCGGGTTGGAGCCGGATATGACTTATGTGGAGCAACCTTACCACATTATCGATCGAAAGGAGCAAGTACTTCATAAGAAGATCATTCCTCTTGTGCATGTTCAGTGAAGCCATCACAATGAGGCATAGTCCACTTGGGAAAGGGAGGATGAAATTCGGGCAAACAATCAGAGCTATTTAGTTAAGGTATGTGGTGAATTTCGGGGACGGAATTCCTTTGTTAAGGGGGAAGAATGTAATACCCCTATTATTATTTTTATTAAAATACATTTATTAAAGGTAAATTATGTAGTTGGGCTTATAAGTCCAATAGACTAATGTTTAAGTACTAGTGGGCTTTTATTTATTTTAGCCCATTGGAATGATTTTATTTTTATTATTGAGAATATATAGATATAATAAAACAAAGCGTAATAAACTACTACCTTTTTTAATCAGCCGAGGAATAAAGAGAGAGAGAGCCGCGTAAGAGGGAGAGAAAGCAATGCATTGTTTTGCCATTCGTGACACTAAGATCAGGCAAGTAGAATGTTCTTCTCTTCCCCCTTGAACCCATAATCTCATCCTCTACGTATATATATACATATATATATATATATATATATTGTTCCTTAAATTCGTGTATAGAAATATCTTTATATTCCAATCTGATTCTTGTAGAATCTATGCATATATATTTAGATTTGTGTAATTATATATGTATCGATGTCGTGTGTAAATATTTATGTTATATATAATTATGCGCGACCGCAGTATTGAAGTTATATAGCATGTTTGTTTTGTGCTGAACCAACCTGGACATGGGTAATGTGACACCTAGTGCTAGTTATGTGAAGGATGGTTGTGATTTATGATTCTGATTTCCATTGATTAGGTTAGTGTACACAAAATATCACCTAGCTATGACACGGTTTGGAGTTTGGTCCAATAATCTGTTGAAATTGTATTGGGGTCTTTGCCTACGAATTTTTAATGCCAAACTGATATATATAAATATATATATGTACATGAACGTGGGGGTAACATGTTTCCTATATCCATTTGATCACTTATGGAACCATCAAGAGATTCTTGAGAACTTGATTTTGGTCAATTAAATTAAGTTACATATTTATATATATATACCAAAATGCATGTTTATATATATGTGTGGGTTTAGGTTGCTTTGGAGTTTATATGGATATATATATATATATATATATATATAACAGTAGGGTTTGTTTGGGATGGTTGTCTCTTTTTTTGGATTGAAAATTGTGGTATGATTACTTGAATTGGTATATATCAAAATATATGTTAATGTATACATTACTGTAGTCTAGCATGTGACCACATAATTGGGCTAGTTTAATGCTTGTGAGAAATTATATGCATATGTATATGTTAGATTGGTGAAATTATTAAATTGGTGATCAAAATATGTTTATTGTTTTATTTATTTAATTATTTTATTATGTAACAATAGAGGGAACCACGATGGGTTGACTATTAACGCGGTCTCATCTGTACCATGACTTGGAGATCAGGTACGTGGTTATGGTTAGACATGGTTAAGTTGCCTATTGACTTGTTATTTAATTAAGATTGGTCTTATTTGTTTTTGTTTATTGACTTCTCATTTAATAATGGTTGCACTTTATTTATTTTGCCTAATTAATTATTTATTTGTATATATATTTATTTTGGAAGATTTTTATTTAGGAGTTGTACTCAAGGATATAGGGATTATAGTTTTATACTTATTTTTGGTTGGGTTAAAGGATAGGATTATTGGTACTCTGTTTGGGATCATGTAGAGTCTACTTTGCTCGTGGGTCTGACCCACTATTGTTAACATTTCAGGTCCTCGGCAGTTATAGCCACAGGATTGAGGGTTTATCTCGTTTGTTCTTGAGTTATTCATCTTTTCACTTTGTTTCAGTGTAAGGACTCTATATTAGTATTTTCTTTCGGACTTATATTTTTGTTTATAGTTTTAGGTGGTCCATAGATATGGGATTACGGAGTTGTACCCTTTGGAGAATTTGATTTCTGAATTTGTTTATTCATGAGAATTAAACTTTTGAGACTCAATTATTTATTCATTATGTATTTTGGTTCTATGTTTGTTTATTATTGAGTGTTGATGCGCCTTAGTTTTCGGTATATGTCTGGCCAACCTATGCTTGGAAATTAGGGGGTATCACACTTTCCATGGTTGGGCATATAATGCAGCCTTTATTTCAACAATATCCTCATTATTCTGCCTTATTTGCTCATCCCAGTCATCTGGTTTACTCTCCAACCTTACTCCAGTCATCAATGACTCTAACTCATCTTTATCTAACATCCTTGGTACGAGCTCCTCTACTATATCATCCATCTCGTAAATATAAAAACATTCAACTGACTCCGGGAGTTGATGATTGGCATCGAACACATTCATTCGCACCTTCAGATTTCCAAAAGATAGATTCATAGCCCATGTTCTGCAATTGATACACGCATTAACCGTAGCTAAAAACGGTCTTCCTAATATCACGGGGATATGTTTCTTCGAATCCTGGACAGGTTCTGTATCGAGAATTATGAAATTTACCTAAAATTAGAACTTGTGCACCTGAATGATGACATCTTCCAGAATCCCTCTCGCCTACTTAATTGATCTATCTACTAATTGAAGCACAACCGAGGTAGGACTGAGCTCTCCTAACCCTAACTATTGATAGACTGAATATGGAAATAAGTTGACACTCACACTTAGATCAAGAAGAGCTCTACCAATTTCCTGGTCACCAATGTCACACAGAATAATGGGAGCACCATAATCTTTCCTCCTAGGTGGTGTGTTACTTAATAGCAATGAACTGACTTGTTTAATCAACATAATTTTCTTTGCAATCTTTGATCTAATTTTTTTGCTTTTTAGTACAGAGGTCCTTCAAAACCTTAGCATAGGCGGGTATTTGTACTATGATGTCTAAGAGAGGCAAATTGATCTTGACTTGTCAAAATGTGTCCAACATGTCAGTCTCTTTATGCTTACCATAACTGGTCGACTCTCGAAGACGTTGAGGAAAAGGTGTTACCTCCTCATAATGTGCCCTAACTGGCTTTTCTGGTAATGTTTGATCTATATCTTCCTCCCCCTAAGGTTGATCTTTTTGTACCGCTTCAGCCACCTTACACTTGCCCATCATTTCTTCATACTACTGCTCAACCCTATTCTCCACCTTCTTTCCACTTCTCAAAGTCGTGATGTCTTGGACTGTCTCAAGAGTATTTTCAGTAAATGATCCAAGTTCCATCGCTTATCTACTCTTTGGATTCGCCACCGGCTATCTAGGCAATATTCCCTTATCTCGTCTATTCAATGTGTTAGCTAGTTGCCCCATTTGGGTTTCCAACTTTGAAATGGCTTGGGAGTGAGAGTTCATCATGTTCTGCAAGCCTCTTAAATTCTTTGCCAGATCACTATCATAGAAGCCAGTTTGTTTGGTGGTGGAGTTTGACTTCTTTATGTTTGGTAATTAGTAGGACGGGTTTCTTGAGAATTCGGCTGAAAATTACGATTATTGTATGATTGTTGGGAATTGAATGACTGTTGGTTCTAAATGAAACTTGGCTGAGGATTCTCTACATTTTGAGAACTATATGATAAATTTGGATGATTACGCCAACCCGAATTATATGAATTAGAATAAGGATTACTATTTGAGTTGGTCCATGTTGCATTCACATCAGCGACAACTATTTCATTACCCTGATACTCACTTTAAGAATGGTCAGGTCCTATAGCTAAGATTTCTCTTGGCGCTGATTGACTCAAATTAATGAACTTATCGAGTTTATGTCCTAATGCGGCTACTTGATCTCTAACGTCAACATCTCTTTCGACACTAAAGAGTTTGCCAGATTTTTTTTTACTTCATCCCTAACACGCATTTTACACTCGTGTTGGAGCGGGTTGTCGCTCACATTATTAAACAACTTCAAGACTTTGTCTACTGGCGTCAGTGTAAACTGCCCTCCCACTGTTGCATCTATCAAATTTTTATGAGTCTCATTAAGTCCAAGATAAATGTTACACACAATATCCTGCTCAACAATTTATGATAGGGGCACTTTCGCAAAATCTCATTCAATCTATCCCATGCATTATGGAATTGCTCACCAGACAATTATCTAAAGTGGGTAATTGTGTGTTGCGCCTCATGAGTTATCCCTATTGAAAATTATTTTTTCTAAAAATTCAGCTTTTAGGGTTTTCCAAATGATTTTTATATCCCTATCCAAATTGATATACCATCTTTTAGATTTTTATTTCAAGGAAAAGGGAAATAATCGCGCACGCAATGCATGAGTGCTAAGATTCTCCATTTTTGCAGTTCAAGCCATCTCTATGAACTCGTCAACATGTTTCTGAGTCCATAAAATTTGGGCAACATGTTGATAAAACTAGATTTGATCTCATAGTGTTTGACCCCCTTATCTTCTTGAAATTCAACATATGATTCATGAGTGGAAGGTGCATAATACCCCTTCAAGGACGTACCTGGAGCTCGTCGCGTTGCTGTATTACGGTTCGCCATCCTCTCAAAATCCAACTTCCTTCGAAGCTCTTCTAATCTAGCTCGACGATTCCATAAAAAAGTTCTCTCAATTTCCAGATCAAAAGGTACTAATTTAGTGTTTGGATCAAAAGGTGATTGCTGATCACTCTTAGGCAAGGCGAAAAACTTTTTTTTTCTATAAAAATAAAACTAACTACTTCTAAACTATTATAATTATTAACAGAAATTAAAGCTAAAATTATGCACAAAATTAAGCTAAACTAAAACTCACAAGAGGTCCAACGACACAACTTTCACTACTCCGCAAATCCCTTTATGTTTTTCAGAGTACCTGTCAATCACACAAAAATTCCAACTTTAGGAATACTACAATAACTTAATGCTACTAAACAACTAAAGCTAAGAATAATGCCAAGTCCCTGTCAACGACGCCAAAAATTTGATACACGTCGAACGGGTTAGAAATAATGATTAAGTACGGCCCCTTACGCTGACAAGGTTTTACTTATCGTAAGCGCACAAATCATATTGTAACACAAATTGACTTGAGAAAGGTAATATCGATCCCATAGAGACTTGGATTATTCACTCTAGCAATCTAAAAGTATTGAATTATGTTTTAAAAAGGTTGATTTATTTTGTTTGAGATCTATAACTAAATTAACTAAAAACAGAATTTAAATTGAGATTGTGATCAAGGTAGAGAAAAACTATGGTTTTCATGCTCCACCACTAATCGCATAATATAGTTATCTACTTGTTGAATTGCAAGAGGGAGATCCATTATTATGAATCAGATTGTACCACAAATAGTCAAATACGTCCCAAAAAGGATACTATTCACCGGATTCTCTACAACCCATCTCTGGACAGAGTGTGACTAGTACATAACATCTACTTTACTCTAATCTACTCCTACAACATAAAATTAAACTAAAGCATGTCTATATCACCTCGCCGAGGCATGGCCCGTGTAAACCTAGGGTTTCAAGTGTTAAGCACCATTGTGTAGAAAATCACGCTATGTTTAGTATAACATGATTGGTTCAGATAATGCATTCATTCAATCTAAGATAAGAATTAGAATAAATATAAAATTCCATGTCACGAATAACTACAGTCACATATCTACACAATTATCATAGTGTGGTCACAATTTCCCCTTATTACAATTGAAACAAATAAATAAACTACATTACTTAGCTAGGGTTTTGCTAGAAAATCCTAGATACCGGTTTAGTTGTTCATAGCGGTGGGAGATAACATCGTTGATGTAGAAACGGCCTTCATGATCTTCTTCTCCGAACCTCAACACCATGGATCTTGATGAGATTCTCGTGTCCCTTCTCACGTGGGAAATTACCTTGAAATCCAGAGAGGATGGAACAAAACTAAGAAGGGATTAGCCTTGCAAGCATCAATCAAAGATGACATCATTGAGTCGGAGGATGAGGAGCAAGATGAGGACATTACATTGATCAGTCAAAAGTTCAAGAGATTTCTTCAACAGAAGAATGTGAATGACGGAAGGTTCATCAAGAGAAATAAACTAAGGGGTGATTTAATCAAGGGAGAACCTCCAACTTGCTTCAATTGTGGGAAGCCAAGACATTATAAGTCGGATTGCTTCAATCTAAAGAAGGACAATGAAAAGAAACAAAAGAAGGTGGCCATGAATGCCACATAGGATGACTATAACTCAAGCGCCTCGGATGAGGATGAGAAATCCGAGGAAATGGATAACCTTTGTCTCATAGCAAAGGATGATGAGGTACAAATAGATTATTGTCCCATAGATAGCTCTAAATTGTCTTATAGTGAATTGCTAGCATGTTATAATGAATTGCAAGAAGCTTTTGAGGACTTGCATGATGAGTTTGAAAAATTAGCAATTAAGCATGCATCTATTAAGAAATCAAATATTCATGTAATTCATCTTGTTCCACATCCACCTCACCTAGCTTGCATGATGATACTAATGAAAAGTTAGAAAAAGAAAATGAACTTTTAAAAGAACCGTTGAAGATTAAATAAATGTTCTAGCTAAGTTCACCAAGGGTAAAGAAAACTTAAGTATCATTCTCGGAAGGCAAAGAAGAGGCTTTGACAAAAGTGGCTTAGGATATGACGCCTTTGACAAAGATGCCCTCATCTTGAAAAAGAGAAAGTCATTAAGACACACCTTCACTAAGCAATCTAGTTCACCTTCTTCAAACATTCATAAGCATGTCACTTGTTATTTTTACAAGCAAAAAGGACACAAGGCTAATGTATGCAATCGTAGAAACAGAAAGGTTGTAACTAAAATGATTTGGGTTCCAAAATGAACCATTGTATGTCTCACTGACCTTAGTGGACCCAAAATGATTTGGGTACCAAAAGTTGGCACTTAAACCTTTCTTTGTAGGTATGCTTGAAGTCAACCACTAAGGAAAAATGGTTCCTTAATAGAGGTTGCTCAAGGCATATGACGGGGGACAAATTAAAGTTATCCTCTCTCCAAGCTTATGAGGGGGGGAACGTCACTTTTAGAGACAATTCAAAAGGCAAGATTGTTGGAATTGGTGCTATTGGTATAACTCTTTCTCTCTCTATTGAAAATGTTCTTCTTGTTGATGGATTGAAGCATAATCTTTTTAGCATTAGTCAATTATGTGATAAAGGCTATGACGTTATTTTTAGGTCAAATGCATGCATAGTTGATAAGGATGGAACGTAATAATTCAATGCAAAACAAAATGGATATCTTTATACTATGTTGCTATGTGAATTGCATGAACAAGATGTTAAATGTTTTGTCATGTCTAGCGAAAGTCGTTGGTTATGGCATAGATGTTTAGGACATGCTAGTATGGACCTCCTTCACCGCTTGTCTAGAAATGACTTAGTCAAAGGCCTCCCAAAGACTAAGTATTCTAAGGATAAAGTTTGTAGTGCTTGTCAAGTGGGCAAGCAAGTCAAATCTTATTTCAAAATAAAGAAAGATATCACCACTACTAGACCCTTAAAACTTCTCCATATGGACCTTTTTGGTCCGAAAAGGATTGCTTGTGTTGGGGGAAAGCTTTATGTTTTTGTCATAGTTGATGACTTTTCACAATTTACTTGGGTTCATTTTTTTATTCATAAAAATGAAACTCACTCCATTCTTGATAAATTTTATAGAAAAGTTCAAAATGAAAATGAATTGACTATCAAGAAGATAATAAGTGATAGGGGTAGAGAATTCGATAACCAAGACTTAGAGAAATTATGTGATGAACTTGGTTTATCTCATGATCTCTCGGCACCTAGAACTCCTAAAAAAACGGAGTTGTTGAGAGGAATAATAGATCACTTTAAGAAATGGATAGGGATTAGCTAAATGAACACAATCTTCCTCAAAGCCTTTGGGCCGAAGTAGTCAATACAGCTTGCCATGTCATTAATAGAGTCATCATATGAATGAAATTAGAAAAGAAACCCTATGAATTATGGAATGGAAGAAAGCTCAACATTGGGTATTTCAAAGTGTTTGGGTGGAAGTGTTTTGTGCTTAATGACAAAGATAACTTAGGAAAATTTGATTCCAAATCGGATGAGGGAATTTTCTTATGTTATTCATCTAGAAGTAAAGCATTTATGGTCTATAATAAGACTCTAACCATGGTCGAGTTAATTCATGTTGTTTTTTATGAGTTACCACCACCATTGACTTCTAGAATTGACTTAGACGATAATGAGGTTGTAGGGATTGAGAACGAGCTAAATGATCTCAATATCTTTAACCTTTCAAATGAGCCCCTGGAAAAGACGGATGTCAAGGATCAATCCAATGATGATTTTACTAATTCTTTTCCAAAATCATGGAGGATTGTAAACAATCATCCAATTGACCAAGTCATAGGTGATTCATCTAAAGGGGTTGACACTCATTCTCAACTTAGAGACTTATGTAATTTCATGGCATTTGTGTCTAAAATTGAGCCCAAGAATATTCTTGAAGCTCAATGCGATGACTCATCGATAGTTGTCATGCAAGAGGAATTAAATCTATTCGAATGCAATCGAGTTTGGCATTTAGTTCCTAAACCCAAGGATCAAACTATAATAGGTACCAAATGGGTTTTTCGAAACAAAAATGATGAAAATGGAGTGATTATTCATAATAAAGCAATACTTGTTGTCCAAGGATATAATCAAGAGAAATACATTAACTATGAGGAAAATTTTGCACCCGTAGCTAGATTATAAGCAATTATAATGCTTCTTGCATTTACATCATCTAGAAACTTCATGCTTTATCAAATGGATGTCAAAAGTGCTTTTCTAAACGATGTCATAAAGGAAGAAGTTTATGTCAAGCAACCACCTGGTTTTCAAAATGAATAATTTCCTAATCATGTTTTCAAATTAACTAAGGCCTTATATGGATTAAAGCAAGCTCCTAGATCTTGGCATGAAAGACTTAGTGGATTTTTGCTTCAAAATGGTTTTTCAAGGGGTAAAATTGATAATACACTTTTTACTAAAATCATTGAAAGTAATTTGTTTCTTATTCAAATATATGTTGATGACATCATATTCGGATCAACCAACAAATCACTTTGCAAGGATTTTCCAAATAGCATGCAAAAAGAATTTGAAATGAGCATGATGGGTGAGTTGAACTTTTTCTTAGGACTAAATATCAAGCAAAGCTTGGATTGTATTTTTGTTTGCCAACCCAAGTACACTAAAGATTTGCTAAAATGATTTGGTATGGAGAATGCCAAACATGCCAAAACTCCTATGAGTACCACTACCAAGCTAGACAAAGATGAAAACGGTAAATGTATTGATATCACCAAATATAGAGGCATGATTGGTAGTTTGCTTTATCTTACCGCAAGTAGACTGGATATTATGTTGTGTTTGTGTTTGTGTGCTCGGTTTCAATCTTGTCATAAGGAATCTCATATATGTGTCGTTAAACATATTTTCCATTATCTTTGTGGAATTCTTCACTTAGGACTTTGGTATCCACGTGACACATCACTCGATCTTATTAGTTATTCGGATGCCAAATTTGCCGGATGCAAAGTGGATCGAAAGAGCACAAGTGGTAAATGTCACTTTCTAGGGCACTCACTAGTATCTTGGTTTAGTAAGAAGCAAAATTCCATTACATTGTCTACCGCCGAAGACGAATATGTTGCGGCCGGTAGTAGTTGTACTCAAATGCTTTATATTATGCAATAATTTCTTGATTAAGGTCTAACTTTCAATCATCTGCGTATAAGATATGATAACACTAGTGATATTTGTATTTCAAAAAATCTTATTCAACACTCTCACACTAAGTACATAGAAATTAGACATCACTTTATACGTGATCATGTTTCAAAAGGTGATGTTGAGTTGGTGTTTGTTAATACAAATGAGCAATTGGAGGATATTTTTACAAAACCTCTTAAAGAAGATAGTTTCTCAAAAATTAGTAGAGAAATTGGTATGGCAATGGAAAATAAAGTTGTAAAATGACTTTTTTGTTGTTGTTTATTGATACGACGTCAACTGTGTAAAAATATGTGGTTAAAAATAACACCTTAACGACTCTAGGTTTTACCCTACGCAAGTGCACGTATTAATTGTAGAATAACAAATTGCCTTGAGTAAGGGATATCGATCCCACAAAGACTGAGATTGTTCACTTTAATAATTTAAAAATACTGAATTATATTTTTGAAAATGGTTTGTTTGGGTGGTCAAAGACCAAATTATCTATTTTAACTAAAATTATTTAGAAAACAAAATAAATTGATTATAATTCAGATGAGAGAGAAAACTAGGGTTTTCATCACTCCACCACTAACCACATAATATAGTTCATCAATGTATTAATTGTAAGAGGGCGATCCATAACTGTGAATCAGGTCGTACAACAAATAGCTAAATACGATCCCAAAAAGGAGTACCATCAACCGGATCGCGACAACCTATCTCGTGACTGACCTAACTAGTGCATGCCAATTATGGTACTCTAATCTACTCCTAATGCATGAAAATAAACTAAAACATGTCTATATTAAATCGTCAAGGCACGGCCTGTGTCAACCTAGGGTTTCAAGTTTCATTACCACCATTGTGAAGAAAATCATGATTAAGCATCCGAGTTCCAGCCCATAGTGAATAATCATAATTGTGCAAAACTATATATTCATTCCATCGAAGACAATAATTTAGAATAAACATATACTTTTATATTGCAAATCAGTACGGTCTTTTAACTATTATAATCATCACAGTATGGTCAACAATTTCCCTTCTTTACAATTAAAAACAATGAAAGAACTACATTACTTGGCTAAGGTTTTGCTCCTGAAACATGCTTTAACACGCAAACAACATAAAAATACCAAATAATGGAATGAAATGACGTAACAATAGCGAGTTAAGGGGTCAAAATGACTAATATTTGACACCTATCACACCCCCAAACTTACATATTGCTAGTCCCTTAGCAATAAACTCAGGAAACTTTCTTGTGATGAATTTTAATCTATCTTCTCGAACTAACCTAACCTAATCTCTTGCTTTAGTGAGGGTCGACGATTACGCCTAGCACGTGTAACTAGCCTTTTAAACCCCTAGGTTACCCTTAGTGGACGAGTGAAGTCTTTTGAAGGTTTCCAGTGATGGTACCTATAAACATCTCAGTTCTCTATAATCACGCAATCATGAGTTCACATAGAAGTTTAATTAAATCATGATATAATACAAAAGAAAGTATGGATGCAAATACTCTCACTCACTACCGAACAACAATTATATCAAGTTTCGTATTATGAATGGTTCCCACTAAAGTGAATGATTTCAGTACTTTCTACTCTAAATCCAGACAACCTTCTGTGATCTTGTGAACACTTGACTATGATATTTCAATTTCTCTTCTCCTACTTCATTGATCAAACTTTGCCATTTTTAATAAAAACGCACTCTTTCCATCTTTCCACTTTTCATCCCTATTTGTCTTTCTAAGCACCGAACTTTCCAGCGAGAATATTTAGTCCCGACCAACTAGGCTCGAGCTTCTTCCAAGGGATTTATACTCAATATTTTTCTCTCATTTAAACGCGAACAATGATATTGGGGATACCAATGCCCGATTACTCAGATCGAAGAACTACTTTTTACATTTTATTTTCTCAAAATAATTTTTCAATTTTCTCCATTTCAACTATAACATCTCTCCATCTCCCCCTTTATTGTGGCAAAATTATTTTTTCACTACATAGTCAAAGATCAACTTATTTCCCATAATGAATGTGTGCTTGTGCTTATAGGGCAAAATCATCCTTCTTGATTTCAATTTTACTCATTCACTCACCCATGTAAAACCACATCACTTCACTAATTTGATTTAATCATTATTCTCATGAATGAAAATATTACATTACATACTACTCATGCATCATACACACCAACTCAATCAAATTGTAATGCAAAACATTCATGCGTGAAAACAAAGAACTGCTCCAAAAGTTTAAAATTTCAATTTTTTCTGAAAATTTTCCATTTCTTGTAGATCTATACCCTCACCCCCAAACTTAAATCTGACCATGTCCCCATGGTAAAACAATAATATAGGAGAACATATATAGTTACCCTTGACGCTTAATTCTGGATTTCAAAGCAAAGCATGAATCCCCTCCCCCAAACTTGATTTGGATCACCTGTAGATATAATCAACAAAACACAAATACCCAATCATAGCAAATGAAAATAAATTTAAAAAATATCCAGAAAGTCACACCATTTTTTCAAGGAATTAAATTTTTTTCTATTTATTAAAAATAAGGATAATAATATAAAAAAACATAATTTAGCCTTACGGGCCTACAATCCTACAAAATAAAAAAAATAATAAAGACATGGCCTTAAGGGTCTACCATCCCTAAAAATAAAACAAAACAGAACCAAAAATCATAATACTAAAACTAAACCATAATCTCAACCATCCTTCTCTTCATCATAACTAGTCATGGTGCTCTTTAACCATATCTGGAAATTCGTTGTCTTTTTCAACTTTTCCAAATCTTCCTCTGGATATATCTTCATAATTGTTCATCGCATCTCATCCAGCTTCTTTATCCTATCATCCAATTTCTCTGCAATGATCTTTGATAATAGAAACGAGTATGGAAGATAATGTTCAAAGTCATCAGCACCACCCATTCTCTACTCACAATTGCTCGGGCAATCGACATCTCAGCCATGATCACCATTGGAATACACATTTTATACCCATGAGTTAGGGCATACAACGTTCTAAGTATCGTGTGTTTCCTCACACTAGTCCGAGTATTCGGTCGAATTTGAGTCGCAATGACACAATCTAAATAAAGCAGATCTGACTTCAACCACCAATTTCCACAAATCTTATCTCCTGGATCTGACATAACACACAATTTTCTCACCATATCCTCATTCATATGGGGCCATACCTGAGGATGCTCCATCAATCTTCCTTCTAAGTTTGTCAGACTACCAATCGGTATATTCCATGCATCGACAATACTTTTCTTTCCTATCACTATAGGAGCACTCCACTGATTCACTTTAGCCAACATAACCTCAAATCATGGCGGTATGGTAATCTTTATATTTTGATAAAACCTTCGAACCAAGCCCGGATATACCTTTTCTCCCGCTGGTTTCTCTAAACTTCTCAATCCTCGTTCCTTAAGGATTTTCCTCCTAGGTGCAATTAATCCTCGGTTCATTCTTTCCGGATGAAATACCTCCTCAAATTGTAGCCTGACTCCAGAAACGATCTCGGTGTGGTTTTTCGTCTTTGCCGGCTTGTTGCTTTATTATTTGAACTTTCAGCCTCTACATGTTGTTCTTCACCCTTAATGAATTCCTCCGGGTCAGATTAATTCTCATGATCACTAGCCATCCTCACACTCTCAGAATAGAAAGAAGAATACAAAATAAGACAATCTAGCCTTATTGCTCAATTATTGTGAATTGTGTAGTGTGGCTTCTCTATAGGTGTATTTATAGATGTATGTAGTAAAATCAAAGAGGAAAGGGATTTAAAACCATTGGTTGAATAGGAAAGTAGAAGTAATGAATAATCCAACTCCAACTTGTACTTCCATTCCACTTCCTTGTCGGATTAGGATTACTCTAAAACCTTTACAAAAAAACTACAAAAAATCTTTAAAATACATTAACCAAAACCTAATACATATACAAACTAGGCCAAAACACCGCTCAAATAGGGAGAATTTTCACTTTTTCAAAATCCACCTCGTAGTACCCTATGCTTCAAACGTAGGTTGGCTTGTATTTTTTTTTCTCACCTAACACTCTTCTAATCAATCCAACCCGTAAACCACATACACCCCCAAACTTAAACGCACAAATGTCCGCATAGTGCGATATAACATTTTGAAATAATTCAAACTATCAACACATGTAAAATAAGCGTAAAAATTCGGGGATATTTCTAACGCAATACGATTGATCATAAAAACTATTATTTTATACACTAAGAAAATAACAAAAACATTTAAAAAATAATCGTCCAAGCGGTCACATAAAACCCTATACGAAACTAACTCGATAATTTATCTCCAATAAAAAAATATGAAACAAAATTAAAAGAAAAACCAAACTAAAACTATACTAAGCCTCATCATCAGAGGTCAGTGGTGTGGGTGGAATCTGCACACCCTTATGCTAACTCATACGATCAATTCTATAAATTAACCGCCTCTGATCTCACTGACGGTGCACTATCTCACTCTACCTAGCATGTCTTTCCTCTACCAATGTCTGTTCTAGCCCCTGCATCCGTGCAATAAGAGCATCAAACTGTGCTTGACACAGAGTAACAGTACCACCCGCAGGTGCCTCGAGCAACACAACCTCTTATTCACCAACTGACATCTGTGGCATAACAACATCGTCATCAGCGGTCTGAGCATCCTGAGCCATACCCGCATCAGCCTGTCTAGCATCATCAACCTGCACCTGTGTATGTGCATCCAGGGCTGGTAATAGACCGAACCCCGTTCTCCGTCTCATAATAGCATCCCCATGCAACCGGGTCCAAACACTGGTGCACATCCCTCTGTCATATGGGGAAGTATCTCTTAATCTATCTCGCTCACCCGCATCCATCTCAATCCCGACATCCATTATTAGTTTCATTACTAAACACGGGAATCGAATTAGGAATAAACACTGCTCAACCTTGGTCTCCTTGTGCAAATGGATATAATATGTATACAAGTCCTCCCACAAAATTCGAGGAATAGAAATCCACCGCCCGAACTGGAAAGCATAGTAGAGGGTGGGAAATGGTGCATTGCATATGGTAGTATGACTGTGAGGAAGAATCTGGGACCAGACTATCACATCCCAAAATCAGAGCATCGGGTGATAATTCGCCTTTTTCGTGCAATTCCTATACCTATCAGCCCACTACCCTGCGGTCTAAACTATAACAAGATCGGAAATAGATGGTAGTACCTCATGCATAGGTGGGAACTTAGCATCTAACTCGGGTGGACACTCATTCGGAATATCCCATGCATCAGTAATAGTCTGGGAAGTAATCTCGATCTCAGTACCTCGGACCATTGTCTGTGGTCTCATCCCTCTGCTAAAATGTTGCATGTGTAGCTAGAACTCCCGGATCATATCCTCATAAATATGCGGGGTAGCCAAGGCAAGAATAGGTAATAATCGGTGGGCCCTTAGCTGACCTATCGTCTAGGCAGGTACAGGCTGTAATCCCTCAAATATCCTCAATAAATATATACGCTCCTACTGGTACCCCTTCCGGATCGCCCAGTCTAGTAAACCCTCAACTGATATTGTCCAGGGCATAGGTAAAAATATAGTCAAAACTCCAAGGTCACCCTCTACAAGTGGCTTAAGTACCCATCATCCGCACGATCAACATCCTCTTCATCGGCATCATCTTCTTGCTTAACATCATCCTCTTGCTCGACACTATCACTCTCAGTATCCTCTTCCATCTCCTCAGCCAGCGGCTCAGACATAAGTGGCGGTGATGGTGCCTGTGGAGCAACTGGATCAATAATAAGTCGACCATGTGGCAAAAGGATCTCGCGTCCCTGTATAGAGCTCTCTGGTACCTCCGCATCAAAAGATGAGAAAGATGAAGATGTCGAATCGACATATTGTGCTCTCGTTGCGCGTGTACTTTGATGGAAAATAGGTGCTCGGTTGGGAGATGATGATCTCAACCTCTGCCGAACATCATACTCTACTGGTTTAGCCGTCTCAGCCACTTGACTTGTTGCGCCCTTAACCCTTGCCATACCTATAATATGGAATTTCCAAAAAGTAAGCGATACTATTCTGGACACCAAATAAAATTCAAACTAATCTAAATATATCCAATACGACGATTAGACAAGCCCTCATCCCAAAAATTCAATATTCATTCCGCTTTCGAAGTCGAAAAACTTAACTTTTTGGAAAATGGATCAAAACACAATTTTGATAGGACTCGTTCGTCAATACTAGTTTAGAATAGTTAAATAAGTCATTTAAAATCAAAATAATGGAACTTAACTCACCGGATCGAGAGAAACGATGATTTTCCAAAAATTAAGTTTCGGAGACTTTTCAAGTTCTTCACGCGAATTCGGATCAATCGCAAACTAATCTGACGATCCGCCGTTAAAGGATGATGAGGAATCAGATGAATAAACAATAGAAACAAACCTCGTAAATATTGGTGAAGAAATGAGGGAGAGAGAGAATTTTGAATGAAAGTGGGGGGAAATGGCCTGACATGTCTGTTTTATAACAGGCCCGTCACTACGCTTAAAACGTAGTTGGGCCTACGCTTGAAGCGTAGGTCCACATGACCCAAAAAAAATTTCATCTTCAAATATCGTCTTCAACCCCTTCCACTCTCAATGTTTCCTACACACCTTTAAGTCATCTTTTTGGCTCAATTTACACTTCCTACTCAAATGATGATGGCCTTGCGACTCAATTTTACAGACTCGATCTTAAATACCGAAATGACTAAATTACCATTTACAAGTATAAACTATGATCAAAAGCTACTCTTCATCACCTAGTACTAATATTTAATGTCATTGATGAGACGTTGTTGCATTTTAATACTCTGGATCAAGCTTATCTAACTCGGGTGGTGGTTCATTTAGATCAATTGTTTCTACCACATACTCGGTTGGTTGAACCTCTATATAATGCTTCAATATTTTTCCATTCACGACAAACTTCTTTCCAATGTCAGGATCATCGAGCTCCACGGCTCCATGGGAGAAAACCTTCGTAATCTTGTATGGCCCATCCCATCTTGATTGGAGCTTACTAGGAAACAACTTTACTCTCGAATTAAATAGCCAAATCTTTTGGCCGAGCTTAAAATATTTCTTTCTAATATGTTTATCATGAAATGCTTTTGTTCTAGGCTTATAAATCCGAGAGTTTTCATACGCATTATTTCTCAACTCCTCAAGCTCTTAAAGTTGGAGTTTCCGCTGTGCACCAGCTTTCTTTATATCAAAATCCAGTCTTCGAATAGTCCAATATGCTTGGTGTTCCAGCTATACAGGAAGATGACACGCTTTACAATACACAAGATGATACGGTGACATACCAATTGATGTCTTAAACGCAATCCTGTACGCCCAAAGTGCATCATTTAGCCTTCGTGGCCAATCCTTCAAATCTGGAGGCATGGTCTTTTCCAAGATATTCTTAATCTCCCTATTAGAAACCTCCACTTGACCTTGTGATTGGGGGTGATATGGCGTACCAATTCTATGAGTGACACCATACTTCTCACATAGAGTAAGAAGAAATTGGTTATCAAAATGGCTTCGATCATCACTAATAAAAACTCTTGGCATACCAAATCGTGAGAAAATGTTCGACTTTACAAACTCTTCCACCACATCATGGTCAGCACATTTGGTGGCTATAGCTTCTACCCATTTCAAAACATAATCAAGCCCCACAAGGACATACTCCTTCCTATCTACTTTTGGAAATGGTCCCATGAAATCAACACCCCGCACATCAAATAATTCTACACTCAGAATCGGGGTTAAAGGCATCATGTCTCGTCGAGATATGGATCCAATCTTTTGACATCACAGACATGTCTTTCAAACTCGAAAGCATCCTTGAATATGGAAAGCCAGTAAAATCCACTGTGCATCACCTTATGGGCTGTCTTCTGAGCTCCGAAATGCCCTCCACACTTCAACGTGTGACAAAATGTCAGTATGCTTAGCACTTCACTCTCAGGGACGCATTTTCTGAAAATTTGATCATAGCAATACTTGTACAAACATGTACTATCCCAGATATAGAATTTGACTTGGATGAAGAATTGTTTTTTCTCATTCTTAGACCATCCTTTTGGGATTCCACCTGTGGCTTCATAATTGACAATGTCAGCATACCACGGTATTTATTCCACAACAGCCACATTGAACATATGTTCATCCAGGAAAGAATCCTTAAGAGGAGTAATTTCCTTTATGGATTCAACAATAATCCTTGGCAAATGGTCCGCAACAACATTCTCTGAACCCTTTTTATTTTTGATTTCCAGGTCGAATTCTTGTAGCAACATAATCCACCGAATTAATCGGGGCTTAAAGTCTTTCTTTTTCAGCAAATGTCTCAAAGCGGCATGATCCGAGTAAACAACAATATTGGCGCCCAATAGATTTGATTGGAATTTATCCAAGGCTAAGACAATTTCCAGCAACTCCTTCTCGACAGTTGTGTAGTTCATTTGAGCTTCATTCAGAGTCCTATTGGCATAGTAAATGGCATATGGCAGCTTATCTTTTCTATGACCCAACACAACTCATATAGCATAGTCAGAAGCGTCACACATGAGCTCAAATGGTAGAGACCAATCTTGTGGACGAATAATCGGAGCTGATGAGAGTTGAGTACGCAGCTCCTCAAACGCATGAAGGCACTCTCCGTTAAAGACGAAAGTCGCGTCCTTAGCCAATAAGTTGCATAATAGACAGGCAATTTTCCTGAAATCTTTAGTAAACCTTTGGTAAAACCCAGCGTGGCCCAGAAAAGAGCGTATTTATTTAACAGATGTGGGAGGAGGCAGTTTTGAAATTAATTCAACTTTTGTTTTATCTACCTCTATCCCTCGCTTTGATACAATATGGCCCAGTACTATCCACTCTTGAACCATAAAATGGCTATTTTCCTAACTTAGGATCAGATTAGTCTCCTTGCATCTTTTAAGTACAAGTTCTAGATGTTTTAAATAGTCTTCAAAGGTTTCCCCAAAAACTGAGAAGTCATCCATGAACACTTCAAGAAATTTCTCTACCATGTCAGAGAAGATAGACATGATATACCGTTGGAATGTTGTTGGCGTATTACACAAACCAAAGGTCATTTATCTATAAGCAAACATGCCATATGGAAAAGTAAAAGTAGTTTTATCTTGATCAACAGGATCAATCACCACCTGATTGTAGCCGGAGTACCCCTCTAGAAAGTAGTAATAGCTCCGCCGGCTAACCTCTCCAGGATTTGATCAATGAATGGAAAAGGAAAATGATCATTCCTGGTGTTCAGGTTGAGCTTTCTGTAATCAATACACACACGCCACCATGTGGTCATGCTCTATGGAATTAGATCACCTTTTGAGTTTGACACCACTGTGATGCCCGACTTCTTCGGCACCACCTGAGTTGGAGTTACCAGTGTGCTGTAAGAAATGGGGTAAATGATACCTGCATCTAGCAATTTCACCACTTCTTTCATCACCACCTCTTTCATATTTAGATTCAGCCTTCGTTGCATTTCTCTTAATAGCTTCGCATCCTCCTCCAGATGTATGCAATGCATGAAAATCAAGGGGTCTATGCCTTTCAAATTAGCAACGCTCCATCCTATTGCCTCTTTGTTCTTACTCAGATCCTCGACTAGACTCGATTCCTGTTTTTCTATTAATTTTGAAGATATGATCATAGGAAGAGTCTCACCGAGTCCCAAGAAAACATATTTCAGCTTTTCAGGCAGGTCCTTAAGTTCCAAAGTAGGAGGAGTAGTTAAGGATGGAATTGGTGGAGCATTTGAAACTATCAAAAGCGGTTCAACCGGCTCCCGCTATGGTTGAGTGTATAAAGTAGTCTCCATCTCATCCAACTCTTCATTTTGAAGCTTCCAATGTGACTCCTAATCAGCCACTTCCTCATCTGGCCATTCTCTAGTCATAAATGACTCCAGCTCGTCCTTCTCCAAGATTTGAGCCACAACAAACACTGGAGCTCGGATCATTTATTAATGAACCTAATGAAATGGTTCAAGCAATTACGACTCTAAGAAGTGGTATGGAAGTGGAGAGTAGAGTGGAGGCAGAACATGAAGAGAGGTTGCAGAAAAGAAAACAAGCCGAATAAGAGAAGAGGAAGGATGCTGAAGAAGAGCAGAGGAAGGAGGTTGCAAGGAAAGGGGCTGAAAGAGTGCAGAAAGATCAACCATCGGTGGAAGACAATGTCGATCAAACATTACTTGAAGAGCCAGAAAGAACGAATTATGAGGAGGCAGCGCCATTTCCTCCACGTCTTAGAGAGCCAGCAAATTATGAAAATCTGAAAGAATTTAATATGTTGGAAACATTCCGATAAATAAAGATTAATTTACCTATCTTAGATGTAATTGCCCAGATACCACCTTACACTAAGTTTTTCAAGGATCTTTGCACCCAGAAACGAAATAATAGAGCGAAGAATCCCATAAAAATACTCTTGACTGAGCAAGTGAGTTCATTGCTTTTAAGCGATACTCCACCTAAGAGGAAAGATCTCGGTGCTCCCACTATTCCATGTGTCATTGGTGACCAAAAAATTGGTAGAGCTCTTCTTGATCTAGGTGCGAGTATTAACATGCTTCTTTATTCAGTCGACTTCAATTTATTGATTGATCAGTCAAGCAGGCAAGAGGAGTTCTTGAAGATGTCATTGTTCAAGTGGGCAAGTTTTATTTTCCGGTTGATTTTGTAGTCCTGGATACAGAACCTGTCCCTGACTCAAAGAAACACATTCTAGTAATATTAGGAAGACCATTCTTGGCCACAACAAATGCATGCATTAACTGCAGAACCGGAGCCATGGATATGACATTTGGAAATATAAAGGTTAGAATGAATGTGTTCGAAGGAAGCCACCAATTGCCTGAATTAGGGGAATGTTTCCAGATTAATGAGTGCGATGAACTAGATGATATAATAGTATATTTTATATTCCTCTCATTTTCCATTTGGTCCATCTGCATATGTAGTTGTGCCAATGATTGGGTATGAATGCCTAGCTTGTTATGAATGTCCAATATAACTTGCTCTAACCTATTAGTCTGGAAATCGGGTAGAGGAGTTTGGCTTCTTTGAGGCTGGGTTTGATAATTATATGGCTGCACAACCTGATTGTTATTGAATAACTGAAGATCTTGGAAATTATTGAATGGCTGAAGAACTTGGGAATTATTGAATGAATGGAGAGCTTGGGAATTATTGGATGTTCTGGCTTGGTAATTGGACTGAGAATTTCTAGCCATGGTTATTGGTTGTGAGTCGAATGATTGTTGACTTTGTTGGAACCTTGGTTGTTGGTTATATGATTGTTGTCTCTCAGTGAATCTTGGTTGTGGGTTATAATATTGTTGTCTGTCTGTGAATCTTGGTTGCTGATTGGATGATTATCCCTGTTGGGACCTTGATAGTGGATTATCTACATTGGTAGATTTGTACGATATGAGTGGGTGATTTCTGGCATTGGAAGTGTATGGGTTGGTGAAAGGAGCATTTTTGGAACAGTTCCACGATGCGTTGGAATCAGCAACCATTATTAAATAAAAATTAACTAAATTAACTACTTCTAAACTACTATAACTATAAACAAAAAATCAAGCTAGAATTAAATGCAAAAAATCAAGGTAACACTAAAACTCACAAAAGTTCAAGACGTAACTTTAGAAGCTCCGTTTTTCCTTTCTATGTTCTTCAGAGTACCTGTCAATCACACAAAAATCTAACTTTAGCTACAACTACAATAATGCAATGCAAATAAATTACTAAAGCTCTTTGAACAATACTAAGTCCCCGGCAACGGCACCAAAAACTTGATGCGACGTCAGGTGTGTAAAAATATGTGGTTAAAAATAACACATTAACGACTTTAAGTTTTACCCTATGCAAACACACGTATCAATTGTAGAATAGAAAATGGCTTGAGTAAGGGATATCGATCCCACAGAGACTAAGATTGTTCAATTTAGCAATTCAAAAACACTGAATTATATTTTCTGAGAATTGTTTGTTCGGGTGGTCAAAGACCAAATTATCTATTTTAACTAAAATTATCTAGAAAGCAAATTAAATTGGTTATGATTCAGATGAGAGAGAAAACTAGGATTTTCATCACTCCACCACTAGTCACATAATATAATTCCTCACTGTATCAACTATAAGGGGGTGATCTATAACTGTGAATTAGGTCATACCGCAAATAGCTAAATACGATCCCAAAAAGGAGTACCATCAACCGGATTGCGACAACCCATCTCATGACTGACCTAACTAGTGTATACCAATATATTACTATATTCTACTCCTAATGCATGAAAATAAATTAAAGCATGTCTATATTAAATCGCCAAGGCACGACCTGTGTCAACCTAGGGTTTCAAGTTTCATTACTACCATTGTGTAGAAAACCATAACTAAGCATTTGAGTTCCTGCTCATATTGAATAATCATAGTTGTGCAAAATAATACATTCATTCCATCTAAGATAAGAATTTAGAAAAAAAACATATAATTTTATATTGCAAATCAGAACGGTCTCTTAACTACTACAATCATCACAGTATGGTCAATAGTTTCCCCTCGTTACAATTGAAAACAATGAAAGAACTACATTACTTGGCTAGGGTTTTGCCAGAAAACCCTAGATACCGAGTTAGTTGGCCATGGTGGAAGGTGACTGCATCGATGATGTAGAAACGATCTCCATAGTCTTCTTCTCTGAATCTCTAGGTTTTGAATACTTTGAATGTATGAATGTGAACCTCCACAAATGAACAACCCTAATGAACGTCTCCTATAAATTTCCCTTTTTTACACTGATATATGATCGTGTATATATAAGCAATGGTATAAAGAGGACATTTTCAGTCTTTTCACTCAACTTCATGCAAACCCTAATCTTTTGATATATATAAGTGTATATACATGTATATAGAGGTCTGGATTCACATGCACGTCTTCACATCTAACCGAGGGTAGAACATGCAAAAATCTCCAAAAACCACAAATTCTTACCGCACATACACTTCAAGCGTAGATGGCCTACGCTTCAAGAGTAATTGGCTTACGCTTCAAGCATAGGTCCAAGCGTAGAAATGTGATTTCCAACCACTTTTTGAAACTAAAAGTATAGGCAAAAGCGTAGGTATTTTATGGAAAACCACTTTTCTCCGTGAATGCACCAAAATGACTGTCTTAAACCCACGATACTTTTTGTTGAAGATGACGGCTTCTGGAAATGCCGTTTTTGCCCTCCGGGAGCCATTTTTGTCTCAAACTGCCTCATTGACTCTCCTCTTGGATAGAAAGAACACAATATTCAGTTAATTCACCGAAGTTAGCTCCATTTCTTCATTAAGCTCCTGAAACATGCTTTAACACGCTAACAGTATAAAGATACCAAATAATGGAATGAAATGACGTAACAATAGCGAGTTAATGGGTCAAAATGACTAATATTTGACACCCATCATTTATGCATATTTCTTGTTGAGTATTTTAGATTTTTTTTTCTTTCTTCAAGCATGTTTTAATTATAAGTACAATTTTATTTTATTTCATTTCATTTAATTTATCCAATTTTTATTCATCATATTTATTTTTAATTTTTTTTTTGTGTCAGCCGACTGAAATTCACATATCAGTCGACTGACAAATGCCCATTTTTTCATCATTTTCCCTTGTCTGGTTCAGCCGACCGAAAGAGCTTTAGCAGTTAACTTGAAATTCAAATTCCAGCCAACTGACAACCCTCTTTCAGTCGACTGATACAAGGAATATTCCTAGAATATCCCTTCATTAGCCGACAGATGGGGTATTGTTAGTCGACTGATGCGACCATTTAAGTCAACTTATGGCTCTACATCCGCTGCACTTTATCTTTTCCAACTCCTCTACACGTGTCTCAACCCCTCTCTGCACGTTTCTTCACTACTTCCCTCATTTATTCTCATTCATTCCCCATTTCCTCTTCCTCTCTATATATTTCATCCTCTTCTTCCTTCTTCATCACAAACACTTACCCTTTTTCAAATCCCCTTATCTCAAAACTGGTTTTCTCTTTCCCACCTCTCAAATGGCATTTTATCTCCCTCTTCTTCTCATCCTCTCCACTCTCATGACTCTACCATGATCTGATGCCCCCCGTAAGAAGCGTTTTTGTGATTCTGGTAGCACTTTGTGTCCTCCTCCTCATCCTCCTCAACCGTTTCCCGAGGAAATTTAGGAAGATGTAAAAGATGCACCCATGAGCCTCCAAAATCTTCTCCCTAACGCTACTTAATGATCCGAGTTCATTTGTTACTTTAAAAAATGTACCTTATGCAAAACTCGTCCTGTCAAAAATTCCCTTTGCCAAGAGTTGAACATTTGACTCTTCTCTCTTTGCCAAGCTCTCGGTTGGGGCTATTTTATGTCTCTTGACTATCCCATTCATACCCATCTTTTTCAAGCTTTCTAAGCTACCCTTGAAGAACACGTAACCTCAGATTCTCTTTCCGCGTGTGTGGCTGGTATTGACATCTCCTTCAATGATCACGATATTCGGAATTGGTTCCACATCACTTCTATTAGCCAAACCATCTACGTCGCCTATGAATGGTACCAAGGCTAGGACTTCGAGCCTATGGATGCCATCAATGTCATTTGTCACTCCTCAGACCAAATCTTTCCTACCACTCTCCTTGATGCTAGCGACCTCACTTCTGAAGCCCGTTTGGTTCACAAAGTGGTGACATACCCCATTTTCCCCAAATCTGGTGGACGTAGTTATGCCTCTTTTTTCGAAGCCTATATCGTGTACTATATCATAACCAGTTGTCCTCTCAACATTGCTCATATTTTCCACAAGCATTTGATGGCTTGCAAGAAAGCGGAAAATAAAAAGTTGTTTTATCCTATCCCTATCACTCACATCCTTCATCACTTTCAAGTGTCGACCGAGAATGATGCCTTGACTAATGAGAGTCTTCCCGTGGATGCCAAGCTTCTTAGTTTGATGGTGTTGGAAGTTAATCCCCATGGTATCATTCAGGACAAGACCCGCCACCCTCGTCGTACTTCACATACCCAAGGCCAAACCTCCTTGTTTGATCTCTCTCTCTCTCTCTCTTTCATTTGATCTTTTCCATGCTCTACTTATTTTATTGATTATATTATTGTTTGCTTATTTATTGTATTGTTAAGACATATTTCATTAATCAACCATCTAAATGTTTAATGCATACTCATTGTTCAATTAAATAGAGTAGATCAAATTTATTCCAAAAAGAGTTAAAGAATTCTAATAACCCTATTCACCCCCCCCCCCTAGGGTCAATTAGTGACTAACAGTGATGCTCACCCTTTCAAGTTGACCGTGAACCGAACACACCTCCCCTACTATATGGGCTTGATGAGTTCTAGAACAAGTGATCAATTCTGACGATACCTCCAACCGTCAGAAATGAACCCAAGACATCTACACAAAGGAACATCTAGGGTTTCCCTTCCCATCATAGAAACCCAGATAAATAAGGATTAAAACTAAAAACCAAAAATCATATTACAATCTTATTTTAAGTAAAATTATGCATAGGACCACACAAAATAACTTTTAATATAATATATAATTAAAAATTCCAGAAGGGGATCCTCATGTGGGGTTTACGACCCAGAGAGATCTCAATTGTTGAAGGTGATGCTCACCCCTATAAGTTGACCGTGAACTAAACACACCTTCCCTATTATGCTTGCCTGATGAGTTCTGGAACAAGTGATCAATTCTAACGATACTTCCAATCGCCCATGCCCATGAATCATATGGATGATACGGACCGGCTAAGGGTTCTACTGAGCTCACTGATTCTTCTGCTAGCTCTTTCGTGGATTCCCTGCCGGCCACATACTCCTCTCTCTCTCCCTCCCTTTTCATATACAAGTCTGTTTGTGTATACATATAAAATGATGTTACATTTTGTAGGCATATGTATTATTTTAGGGTGCACTCGACTCGTAGAGGGGTCTGATTTAGGGCACTAGGCAACTGGGTAGAGCCTTGGACCCGCCCCACCAAAGTTGGTATACGGGTTGACCCAATGTGTTTGACATCAAGGCGGATTACTCGTGGCAACTCAAAAGCCTTCTAAAGGTGGTTCTTTTGTGGTAGTGCACCTGTAGAGCTAAGAGCTTACACGAGAGTAGTACCTCCATGTATATGGGTCCTAATGACGTAGCAGTCTCTCAAGGGCGTCTACAACCATTTTTACATAATGCATGTACTGTGAAGGCTATTGGGGAGTGATCCGTTGCACGACTAATCCGGCTGTGGCCATAGATGTTGCGTAGCCGTGATACGTAGATAGCGCGACACCATCCTCACATTTTGAAGGGATTGAAAAGAGCATGTGGAATGGAGGTTAGGAGTGTAGTTTAGTCATAATAAAGGCTCATAATGTGAATTCCACCCATTATTCTTAATGTGGAAGGAATTCTCCTTATTGACCCACATTATGGCCCTCATCACTTATTAAAGATATATGGAGCATTGGTAGGACTTGGGGACCACTTCAATTAGGGCAAAATTTTGAGCAAAATAACCTATAAATAGATGGCAATAGTGCATTGCCTAGGGACCGGGATCCCAACCTCATTCTCATTCTTTTTCCCTTCTTGGAGGCTACTCTTTCAAGGCGACTACCTACTTTATTTTTCTCTCTTCTTCCTCTATGCTTCGGCGATGAGAGCTGGATTTTTACCTTTAACACATCTCATCCTTCTTCTCCATTTACTTCTCTCTTCTCCATCTCTTGGTCTTTAGCTATTTTGGGGATTTTTAGCTCTACTAGTGCTCACTACCCACTCTTTAGTTGTGATGAGGCTACACTATTTGCTCTTCTCCACCTTCTTTTTCTCTCATTTCACCCTCTTTGCTTAAGATTTCGACCATTGACTCTGACCCATATATTTTGACTTCCTAGTGGAGCCTTCTCTCCAATTTTTCCTTATTTATAGTTTTTTTATCCATAATTTTTGGGGACCACGGTTGGAGAGAAAGCTAGGCCAATATCATGCCTAGAAGGTCATCTCGTATAACCATGGCATCTCAGGTATCTTTTTCTTCTGCACTTCCTCAACCCCCTCCTATTCCACTAAGGCCAGAGTTAGTTGTGCCTGCTGGAGCTGAGAGCTACGCTCATGGAGAGACTAGCTAGCCACCGCGAGGGCTTTTTATGATCAATCGACCCCTACCAGGTCAGACAGTGACCCAGCCACAGCCCCAAGGCCTTGTTATAGTGGAGCCCCAACTCAGAGAGCCACCACTTGACCATCCCCTAGCCACTCGTGGGCAGGAGGTGACCAGTGCTCGTTCCTCCAACCGCACTATCACTGGATGGAGCACCACAGGATGACCCAGAGTTGGTCCCATGGTACCGCCACCTCAAGGTCAGCCGGCAGGCATGACCGTGATGTACTTTTCATGGAGGCGTTGCTCACCATGTAAGCCACCCAGCAGTAGATGTGGGAGGAGCAGAAAGCAGTGTTCGCCTTTAACAGACCTGACATAGCCAATGACGCAGCATCCACACCAATGCAGGTGCTAACATTTATCCTTCGTCGTAACGTCATGGTGACGCCCCCACGTGCGACCTCAACATTGCCCCACGACCACACCACGACAGCGTCCTTGACCCCTTTTGGCTCAGCTCAGCAGAGTGTTTCACCCTATGTCATGCTTGACCATCTATGTGCCATGATGGGGTCGGGACGTGTCTCGACTGGGGTAGACTTGGTTGTTAATCCATTACCTCCATTTCCTGTCTATGTCCTTCAGCAGCCGTACCCGACTGAGTATGTTGTGCCTAAGTTTAAACAGTTTGATGGAAGGAAGGGCAACGCCAAAGAGCATATTGGGCATTTCATCAGCCATCTAGGGGACCACGCCTCCAATGAGGCACTAAAGTTGAGGGAGTTTTCTAAGTCAATGATCGACCGTGCCTACACTTGGTACCACAACTTAGAGCTAGAATCAGTGACCAGTTGGGAAGAGATGACACAATAATTTTACAACAAATATTATCAAGTTGATGAGAATATGAATTTGCTATCCCTCACCAAGCTCACTCAGAAGAGTAATAAGGACGTGATGGCTTATATGAAGTGGTTCAGAGAGCACACGCTGAAGTGTTATGAAGCAGTGAAGGAGGAGGACTTTGTCTGGATTTGCATCGATGGGATGGATAGGGAGTACTACCTTTATCTAGTCGCCCTCGATATCCGGACATTTTTTGATCTTATGGTGAAAATCAGGTGTTTAGCTGACCGAGTGGCCAGTCCCCGAGGAGGTTGCGCTTGGCGAGCACCGCATCTCGTCTCTCTCACAACAGGAGCCATCGATAACAATGAGCAATTTTTAGAGGACCCCAAGGAGGATGAGGATGCCTTTATCGCATCGGCTAACCAGTAGAGGAAGAGGTTTCGGCTGACCCCACCACCCTTCCCTTGCAGTCGAAAGCAGATTTTAGCCGTATTGAGCCAGTGGATCTGTGATAAGGTCGTCAGCCTGCCACTAACACTTGAGGACAATCACAAAGACCTGGTGAATGATTCCTACTTTTTCCATTTCCATCGAGGAACGAGGCACCCACTGATGGAGTGTTGGAGTCTTCGTGACCTCTTCCAGAAGAAGTTGAAGTCTGGTGAACTGGAACTTTTATAGAAGCAGGACGTGCACGACAATCCCTTCCCAAGCCACAATGTGGGAGTACATGTCATCTCGTGTGAGGATCGCATCACTTTAGAGGAGCTTCAAGGCGAAGATATGGCCTAGCTGAATGAGCAAGCTCAGAAAGGCGTCTGGGATCGTATGGCCCAAATGTGAGACCTTATGAGGGAGTTTTTTTATAAGCTTAAACTTGATTCTGATTCTAGAGCTAAGGTGACTAAAGTGCTGATTAAGGCTTTTTGCAAAATAGGTACAAAAGCTAAGGAAGATGAGCCCATCACTTCGGCAAAGCCAGACAATGATGGGCAGGTTACATTCTCTGAGGCGGACAAGCTCATTGAGGGGCCCCATAATTGCCCATTGTATATGCCTGCAACTATTAACAAAGTGTACTTGAAGAGAGCATTCCAGGATAATGGTGCATCCATCAACATCATACCAGTCACCGTCATGAGGAAAGCCGGGATTAAAGAGGAATCTGTGACCGGGAGGTCGATCGATATTTCGGGTTTCAACGGGATTAGGCAGAGGACCCTGGGTTATATTACTGCCGACTTACAAGTAGGGGACGTTCGAGGGCCCATCCGGTTCCATGTTATTGAAGGGGATCCATCCTATCATGTTCTATTGGGGAGGTCTTGGATGCACCTCCATGGTGTAGTTCCTTCCTTGTAACATCAAGTCATGAAGGCCAACTAGGGCACCGACACCACCACTATCAAGGCTATGAGGAATCCTTTTTCTCTTAGTGAGGTACATTTGTCTGATGCAATATACTTCACTAACTTTTCAGCTGCAGAAGAGGACCTTAAAGAAGGTGAGGTACATGCTACTCCATTGCCTAGTTGGGAGGATATTGTTGAATCTGATGATGATAACATGATGGTGGTCATCCCTCATAAGGGAAAGTGTAAGGCTTTGAGCAGTGATGAGCTTTATAAGAAGGTTCGTAAAGCTGATGGGAGCTATGTTTATCAGTTATGACGGTGCGAGGGGCCAGACGCCCCAATACAGGCGCACGACCCTTATGACGACCATTGTCTGGCATAGGCATCCGCTCCCATCAAGGACTTAGAAACAGGATGATCAGTAGTCAAGTTTAGCTGTAGCGTAAAAAAAAGATGTTGAGGAGGTCGATATGGCTGAGGCAGGGGAGCAGCCCCATGTGGTTTATGTCAACTGTGATTTATCTATTGGGTTCAAGGAGCAACTGGTGAGCCTACTAAAAGAGTACCAGGATATATTAGCTTGGAGTTATGACAAGATGCTTAGACTTGACTCCGACCTGGTCGTGATCACTTGAATGTTGGACCAGGAGTAGTATCAAAGAAGCAGGCTACATGAGTTTTTGTACCAGAGATTGAGGGACAGATCAAGGAGGAAGTTCAGCGTCTATTACAGGCACGGTTCATCAAGCCCATTCAGCACCCGACATAGTTGGCCAATGTGGTCCCAGTTCGAAATAATAACAGAAAGGTTCATGTCTGCATTGACTTCAGGGACATCAACAAAGTGTGCCCAAAGGATGAGTTCCCATTACCAAACGTCGATGCCATTGTGGATGTCACCATCGGGCACAAGATGTTTTCCTTTAGTGGTTACAATCAGATTAGGATTTCAGGGGAGGACATGCCCAAAACCGTTTTTTGCACTCCAATGGGGAATTTCCATTTCACTGTGATGCCATTTGGGTTGAAGAATGTAGGAGCGACGTACCAGAGGGCCATGACTGCTGTCTTCCATGACATGATCCATGATTCTGTTGAGTGTTATGTGGATGACTTAGTCGTCAAGTCGAAGTTGTCTATGGATCACATTGGCGACTTAAAGAAGGTCTTCAACATATGCAGGCGTTACCAGTTAAAAATGAACCCAGTAAAATTTGTTTTTGGCGTGACCAAAGGGAACTTCTTGGGGTTTGTTCTGCACCAAAGGGGCATTGAGGTTGATGATGACAAGACGGAACTATCATCACCTTGGATCCACCGCGCTCATTGAAATAGCTTAGGGGGTTTATTGGCAAGATCTCCTATCTACGACGTTTCATTCCCGACCTTGCCAAGCTTATGCCGTCGTTTTTACCCCTTTTAAAGAAGAATGCATTTTACACTTGGACTTCTGAGTGTCAGCAGAGTTTTGAGGTCATCAAGAGGATCTTGGCAACACCGGAGACTATGACTGTGCCCAACCAAGGGGTGCTTCGTCGACTTTATGTTTCAGCGACTGACAATTCACTGGGGGCAATCCTCACCCAGGAGGAGGATGAGCGCGGACAACCAATCTATTATGCTAGTAAGGTCATCTGTGGTGCCGAGCTTTGGTACACTATTGCAAAGAAGCAATGTCTTGCATTGATTTTTGCCGCGAAGAAGTTCTGGCAATACTTGTCTACGCACACTGTAGAGCTGATGACCAAAAGTGATCTAATGCGCTACATGGTGAACCAACCTCATTCTGGCGAACGTTTGACCAAGTGGTTGATGGGCCTATTAGGGATCGACATTCAGTGTGTCCGATCCACGGCCATCAAAGGGCAGGCTTTAGCGGATCTTTTATCTTTCTCTTGCAATAGTGGCTTAACCGACCTAATGATGGCCGAGGCCAAGGAGTGGGAGTTTTCATTTGATAGAGCATCCACTGCCAGTAACGGTGGGGCTGGTATCATCCTCACACCGAGCGGTGGTGGACATCAGGTTTATCTCTCCTATCAGTTGGATTTCCCTTATTCGAACAACGAGGCTGAGTATGAAGCGTTGCTTTTAGGGTTAAGGGAAGCGCAGAGACGGGGTATCCGATGCTTGGAGGTTAAGGGCGATTCTCAACTCATACTTAAGCAGGTCACAGGCGAGTTCACTGTGAAGGAGGCCCACTTTGCTCCTTATCCTACTAAAGGCACATCTTTTTCTTAAGCATTTTGATTTTGTTAATTTCATCCATGTTTCTAGGTGCAGGAACTGCTTTCCCGACGTTTTGGCAACCCTAGTGTCAAAGATCAGACTCGAGCAAGATAGCTTATTATTAGAGGTGTGGAGGTGCTCTACCCCCTCAGCAACGAAAGGTTCCGAATCGGTAAAGGTTAATGATTGGCGTATCTCTATCATAGAAAGCATGGCAAAGGAGGGCTTCGACAGGTCATCGACCAAAGGTTTCGTCCTTGTCAAATGGGATCTTTATTTCAGGGGACCGGAGGGTGTACTGGCTCGTTGTGTCTCCGAGGAGGAAGGTGCTACCATTCTTAAGGGGACTCACAACACTGTGTGTGGTGTGGAGAATGTCAGCCTCTACCGAAGGATTAAGCGCAGATGTTTTTATTGGCCCGGGATAACGGCAGCCGCTAAGGACGTGCAAAAGAGTTGTGTTATTTGCTCTTGCACGCCTCAAGGCAACGAGAGTGCCTTTCATACTGATTTTTTTGACTGGCGAAGGCCTTATATCTACTTCCTCTAGGAGAACAAGTTGCCCAACTTCAAAATGGATACATCGCTTGTCAGGAAAAGGGCGACACGTTTCTTCCTCCATGAAGGTGTTCTCTATCGCAAGGGATTCTGTGGAAAGCTATTGAAATGCATCAACCACGAGGAGGCTACCATTGTCATGACCGAGGCACACCAATGCAATCATCAGGGCGGCATAAAACTGTATCAACATCTGGTTACCTACGGGTATTATTGGCCCACAAGGGAGAAGGACACTGCCACTCATGTACGACGATGCGAAGCTCGTCAGAAGCACGAAAACCTTATCCATGCTCCATCCGTTAATCTTCATTCTCTATCCACACTTAGGCCTTGGATATCAATTGACCTATCACACCCAAATCAGGAGGGCACGCCTGGATCCTAGTGGCCACTGAGCTCTTCACCAAGTGGGTTGAGGTCATTCCATTAAGACAGACTGTTGTAACTTTTGTGGTCAGGTTTATCAAGGAGTAGATTATCTATCGGTTCAGGGTGCCACACACACTTCTATCCGATAATGGGATGCCCTTTGTGAACAAGGACGTGGGGGCACTCTTAGAGCAGTATCAGGTGTTGCATTACACTTCCACGCCTTACTAACCCAAGGGAAATGGTCAAGCCAAAGCCACCAACAAGACGTTGATCTGAATCCTAAGCAAGACGTTGCATGATCATGGGAGGGTTGGGTTGACCAGCTACCAATGGCATTATGGGCTTATCGTACTTCTAAGCGATGAGCAACTCAGGAGACTCCATTTGCCTTAGTGTATGGGATTGATGTTGTACTACCAGAGGAGTTGGCAGTGCCATCTGCACATTTCGCGGCATCATGCGGCTTGATGGCAATCAGCAAAGGTGATGTGTTGGAGTCTTGGATGAGAGAAGGGTTGTTGCATCAGTACCAGCACAGAAGTATACGGCCAGGATTGCAAGGGCTTATAATACTTCTGTCAGAGAATGGGTTTTCATTAAGGGAGACTTAATCCTCAAAACGGTCAGCGCCGTAATGAGGGGCCAAAACCCAGGGAAATTTGTACCTAAGTGGGAAGGACCTTATACTATGGCCAAAGCCTCACCCAATGGTTATTATGAGTTAGCAGATGATTGAACCGATTCAGGACAGGCCCCCTTAATGCCAAGTGGATCAAAAGATTTTATCCTTAGAACATCTAATTTGACCACCTCTGACCTCATCACGCCGCGTCTCATCCAAAACATTCCATCTTTATTCTTTACTTCTTTATTCTCTTAGTTCTCTTCCTAAGTCAATTAGGTCGTTAGAAGAAAGGGGTCTCTTCCCCACAGAGCCCCCTTTTTCTGTCTTTTCATTATTGTCATTTCTTTTAGTTAGTTCTTTGCACAAAAGAATCATCATACATATGTAGGGATACATGTAAGCAAAAAGAAAGATCTTTACTTAATAAAAATTTCTTATTTACAAAGGCAAATGTGTTACACTTTTGTTTACAAGTATTCTTCTAAAAATACACAAGTCAAGGCTTGGACCTCTATCTGGGCGGGTCTTCAAAGGACAGAATGGTAGCCTTGAAAGTGTGTTCCAATCTTCTCTTCCGTGCGAGGTCCGCAAGAAAGCGCATGTGCTACAATGGCTTTTCCCCTTATCCACTTTCATGAACAACTGTCAAGCCTGCGTCTTCCATGTGTCAGCCTACACATTTAAAAAAATAAACAAAACAAAACAAAGCACATGCAAAACCAAAAAGTATCCATGCATTATGTACATACATATTAACTGTAAACGAACCACTAGTTAGCAAAAGAATATGTGTGAAAAAAATATGTGTCACTCAAAAAGAGTGCAAGGTTAAGAATGTCGAAGCAGGCTTCCAAAAATAGTAAGCCCGCCCTCTGGCAGGTGCAGTACTGTACTTGTGTTAAAGTTTACACACCAAAAAATAAATGATATCAAATTGTCTGAAATTGTTGCTAATGACCATCAAAAAGATTGTTTTAAAGTTGCAGGGGTTAAGAATCAAGTTAAGTCTTCACAGTAAGAGGAAAGGATCAGCGTCCCTCACGCGGTCTTTCACCTTTTTCCCGTCAATAGCCTCCAGTAGTCGAATAGCCACCGCCTCCTTATGCGCCACCTCAGCGTCAGCCCTATCAGTATTCTCCAGTAGCACCTCAGCATCTCTCCTCATCTGGATCGCCTCCTCCTTGAGCTTTACAGACTCGGCATAGGCATTATCACCAACAAGGCATAGGACACCATCGTTGTCCCTCACCTTGATCTTATCTAGCCTCTTTATGAACCAGTCCATGTTTATCCCAAACTACACGACCTGGGCTGCGAGCCTCCTGGCACAGTTCAAGGCCTGTAGTTCCACATCTCTTATAGTGGCCCTGACCACCTATTGAAAGTATTGAGGAAATCCATCAAGCATAGGCGCCTGGGCATGTTCAAAGACTATGTTGAAGCCATCGAATATCCTTGGGTGGGCAGTAGCAAGGTGATTCAGAATGGGTATGGAGTTCCACTACAGTAGAAACCCCTCCATCTGGGCAAATTTTGGGGACCAAAAGTAGACATAAGGTTCGCAGCCCTTGGGATGGAACCTTCTAGTGCATCATTGGGTCTGGGGTCTATAGCAGGGGCTTGGCGTGGGGGATTTTTAAGAGCCTGGCAAGGAGAATTTTCAGGGACACGAGGAGAAGTCGGACGGTCACCCCTGGGAGGAGCAATTGTTTCCTCATCAGAGGACATATCGACAGGGGCTGAGGAAGCAGATTTGAATGCACTGGCCTTATCGTCCTGGCAAGCTACTCCAGTTCTATTATTATTCTTGACTTGACTTATTATTATAAAAACTACTCACTATCAAAATGAAAGACGATCGATTATCTACCCAAGAAGATAGAGCTATTTTTCTTCGGGTTGATTTGATTCGGATAGATGCCCTGGATTGGTTCCAATGAATGGCGCCGAGGCCTTGAAAGATCCTAGTTATGGCTATCCCAGGGTTCTATCTGGTTATTGGTATGGTAGCAGGAGGAAGATGGCTCGGCATTAGAAGATGGAGTAGAGCATGGCTTGCTTATTCCTCGAACGAGTTCCAAACTAGTTGCTTCCAGTTTGAGCCCCTATGTGTAGTATTCCTGAGCAGAGTGTCGTGGTTTCTTTAGTAAGGGACCAGTGGGATTTGGAAAGCCTTGCCTTTTGAAACGACAGTGGACTAAAGGGACTTCATCTTGACTGTCTCCCTCCTCTGGAATGGGAGTCTTTTTGTCCTGAGTATTTCTTTTGAAATGGTCTGCAAGAGGGACGTCGTCACTATCAGATGATGAGGATGTGTAGGAATGGAGACCTGTTTTTTCCCATGGCCACCATTCTCCCTCTCTCTCTTTTTCTCTTTTGTTTTCTTTCAAGTTTTTCTCTCTTTTCTAAGTGTTTTAAGACTTGTGTTGAAAAACAGGTAAGGGGAGGAGGTATTTATACCTAAAAAGATGGACTCTTGGGTTCCTGAGGAATGCAAGATGCCGGACCCTACATTCAAGGAGGAACCGGTTAGAGCATTTAAGTATTCAGAGGTAGGAATCTTCTGCGCCTCACCCCAAGGAGTTTCAGTGCGCAGCAAGTCCACGTCACCAAAAACGTCAACAAGATTGTCTGGGGGAATCGTCAGGCCTCCTCCTTCTCCTTGATGATCTTGTCATATTAGCAATGGAAGGAGATTGTGACTCTGAAGAGGCACCCGGCTACGAAAAGGAGAGGGAAAGTTTGTTTAAATATTTAAAGTTTATGCGTCTCTTCTTTTTATATAATATATAAGGACCCCATTCAAAGAGGGGAGCAAAAGATGTACTAACCATTTTGTAATAAGTACAGGACAAGGTTACTTACACGAGTGGATGCACTGGGCTGCCCATGAGGAGGAGTTGAGGGCCCTGCTTCATCTTGAGCAGACCTTCGCCTTGACGAAGTCGGACGACTTTGGGTTGCAGGATTCTAGTGCACAGGAACTTGAGGAATTGGTTGATTAGGGACTGTAGGGGCTTGACCTTGTGGAAGATATACATCAAAAAGTTCCAGGGGGATGGTGCAAACTACTCTCTTGGATCTTGATCTTCGCTTTGATAAGAACATGTCGCGGGAAAATACCAATACATCAACAATGGTATGCCCCACCATCAAATTGGGCTATCCTCTAGAAAAGGAAGTGGTAGAGTAGTGCACCACCGAGTCGTTCTTGTCAATGACCCTGGGCTCACTTTTGTGAGCTAATGACTGGACGAAGGCCTACAGAGCATCAAGATTGGTTCTCCAGAAGACACCAAATGATGGTGTGATATCACCATGACGGAGACGAGAGGGTAAGACAAAAAGACGAGGATGATTGTTCAAAGAAGGTAACATCTCAACAAGGAATCTTTCTAAACTGAGGGCAAAGCTTAATGAGGGGGTCGATGCTAATGGAACGCCTTGGTCGAAGGCAAATTGACGAGCCACCCTATGGGGGTTATAACTCGCAAGTGGCAAACTATCCTCGAACCAGGCAAGCAACAAGCACTTCTTCAAAACCAACAAAAGTTTAAAATCTGAACTGGGCAAATTGGGGGCAGGATTGAGCATACATGGTTCTTCACCAAAGAGGGACTGAGCAGGGAAACCAGACAGAATTGTAGAGTAGGGCCTAAACTGAAACTCATCTTCTAGGTCAAGCACTAGACTGAGATCATCACGGAGGACAATGTCAGACCATCTGGGGGCACGACTGAAGCCCCAATGGTATTTAAATGGCCTGACAGCCTTAAGAGTATGTAGTATTGGGAAGAACTCTAGGAAATGCTCCATTATGAATATGGAAAAAAAAAAAAGGATGGACATGGGCGCCTTCACTTCACAACGACCTATGGAATGTCGCATCCCAACCACCACAAAGTCGAGCCTTTTGTACAATGTCCCAAGGAATAGTGGCCCTAGTGTGACAGTCCTGCCAATAGCCATCTGGGCTGCCAGGTTGAAAAATATCTTACTCATGTAGTCATTGGGATGCCCTTCAAACACATGGCATGCAAGCCAAAGTGCAAGAAAAGCTTTTAAGTGATGAGGATTGTTAAAGGGCGCACCTTGAGAATTGTTTGGGGGCAGGGGCCGGCCTGATAAAGGATAAGTGAAAAAGTATCTGGCCCAATTGGCAAATTTACATTTCGCCTTCTTCTTCTCTGATACATTAAGGTATGCAGTATAGGTAAATGAGGCTTCCAGGAAATCCACAGTGGCATGGCATTCTGGGGGAATTATTGGGGGCTTGAAATCGTATTCCCCAATCAAAGGGAGGTGCATCATGGACTTCACATCTTCCAGTGTTGGGGTAAACTCTCCCCAAGCAACAATGAAAGTGTGGGTATCTGTATTCCAGTGACAGATTAGGGCTTGTAATGAGGTGTTTGAGCGCCATAAGTTGACACGACGGCTTGAATCAATGGTAGTCAGGTCCGAGGCACGGCGAAGGGTTTCCACATAGTCTGTCCTTGAGAAGATGTGCTCGCACCAGTAGTCCCATTCAGAGATTGGCGTCGTGTGGCCTTCAAATTGGAGGTTTGAGTAAGGGTAGTCACCCCTCTCAATCGAGAATCGCATACTTTTGACTGGCCTCTATTGGGTACCCAATGTAAAGGGGGCATCGCCCTCTAGCAGTACTGGTTCACCCAAAATTGCAAGGTGCCAGAAGAAATCAACTTCCTTACCAAAGAAAGGGGCGTGTCGCCATTTGTCATCGTTGGGGACTGTGTCGTCGTGCACCTTCAAAGGAAGCATGACTCCTGCAGAAAGGGGGGTTCTTCTTTCTCTCTCTTTTTCACTCCTCTCTCTTGCATTTTTTTCCTCATCTCTTTCTCTTTCGGTTTTACTTCTCTTTATCTCTGATTCACTCCTTCTTCAAGCTTTTCCTTTCTTTCTCATAGTGTATCTCTGAATCACTCCTTCTTCAAGTTTTTACACTTGATCACCATATTGGGGGCGAAAAGGCACCTTTTTGCAGGAGGCTTCCATTATTGTTTTGTCTCACTGCTCCTTTTCTTTTTCTGCGTTTTGGCACCAGTTCATGTTTGAGAAGGAAATTGTTGGTTCAAAATTCTAAACTTACCCTATTAAATACTTATATATATATATATATATATATATATATATACACACATGGGTATATGTACACGTGTACAGTTTTTTTAAAAAAAACATTTATTCAAAAATATATATACAAATATATATATGTGTTATTTCAATTTATTTTATTCCTTACCTTTACCATGTTACTTGCGGTGATTGCTAATCAAATAAAAAACCCCTTTTGAAAATTACTATCATATCCTCCCATGTGGTTCCCAAAAAAAAAAAAAATGTACCTACCAAAAATGGTTGTTTACCTTTCTTTTATTTTGTTTTACCTCCTTCTTTCTCATTTACATAGTTTATTTCTCAATTTCATGTTTTCAAATTTCATTTTTATATCATTTACCTTTTTTTTAATTTCATTTCCTTTTTGTTTTTTTTACCTTGTCCTTTCTTATTTTCATTCCTTGTTACCGTCTTTACCGTTCATTCGTCCATCTCTACTTTATTACTTTTCATAGCATATTCTTAATGTACATATGTACGCTATAAATATGTATCCTTATATATAAATAGGGACAATGGGAATATAAATATTGTATATACGGGGCCTGTTGTGTGCATGCAAGTCCAACATCGAGGTGGTGCCTTACATGCACATGGGGCAAATTGTAGGCATATGTATTATTTTAGGGTGCACTCGACTCGTAGAAGGATCTCATTTAGGGTACTGGGCTACTGGGTAGAGCCTTGGACCCGCCCCACCGAAGTTGGTATACGGGTTGACCCAATGTGTCCGACATCGGGGCAAATTACTCGTGACAACTCAAAAGCCTTCTAAAGGTGGTCCTTTTGTAGTAGCGCACATGTGGAGCTGAAGAGCGTACACAGGAGTAGTACCTCCATGGTCTACGGGTCATGATGACGTAGCAGTCTTTCAAGGGCATCTACCACCATTTTTGCACAACTCTAGCGGTATATGCATGTACTGCGAAGGCTATTGGGGAGTGATCCGTTGCACGACTGATCCAGCTGTAGCCACAGATGTTGCGTAGCCGTGACACATGGACAGCACGACACCATCCTCACATTTTGAAGGGATTGGAAAGAGGATGTGGCATGGAGGTTAGGGGTGTAGTTTAGTTATAATAAAGACCCATAATGTGAATTTCACCCATTATTCTTAATGTGGAAGGAATTCTCCTTATTGGCCCACATTATGACCCTCATCACTTATTAGAAATATGTGGAGCATTGGTAGGACTTGGGGACCACGTCAATTAGGGCAATATTTTGAGCAAAATCACCTATAAATAGAAGGCAATAGTGCATTGCCTAGGGACCGGGATCCCAACCTCATTCTCATTCTTTTTCCCTTCTTGGAGGCTACTCCTTCAAGACAGTTACATACCTTCTTTTTCTCTCTTCTTCCTCTGTGCTTCGGCCATGAGAGCTGGATTTTCTCCTTTACCACATCTCACCCTTCTTCTCCATTTCTTGGTCTTTAGCTATTTGGGGGTACTTCATTTTTGGGGACATTTAGCTCTACTAGTGCTCACTACCTACTCTCTAGTTGTGATGATGTTATACTTTTTGCTCTTCTCCACCTCCTCTTTTCACCCTCTTTGCTTGAGATTTCGACCATGGACTCTGACCCATATATTTTGACTTGCTAGTAGAACCTTCTTTCCAGTTTTCCCTTATTTACAGCTTTTTCACCCACACATTCCTATTAAATTTGATTTGTTGCATTGTAGATATAAACTGATTCTCACAAGGCTATCTTCCATTTCGTGCTTTCACAAACTCTAAACTCTGTATATGTATCTCTCGTTGAGTGATATCAGACTTTACTATTAAATTCTTTTGTCACTGCCCTGCTAATTAGCTTACTAAAAATATCAGGTATCATACGGAATCTGATTTGATGCATTGTGAAAATTGGTACACTTCAAAAGTATATTTTGATTACAATATAAGAAAGTGTTGTTAGGCTCATTAAACAAAGTGGATAAATTTGAGATTTGGAGAAAGGAGGATACTTGCCTCAAGGGCCAAGTAAGAAGGAATTAGTTTAAATCACATAGAAAATTTACTTTTGTCCTAAAATTTCAAAAACATTCTCTAATTTTGATTATTTAAATTTCAGAAACCAAATTAATCCATGATCATAAAATGATTAACTTTATGAAAATGGTTTTGAAATTTTAGTACATATGTAAAAAAAATTATTATTGGGCCACATCAAGTGTTGAAGGAAGTTTCCTTCTTAGGTGGGATGAGGCAAGCATGGGATGTGTAATTTGCACCCAAAAGAAAAATTAAAATTAAATTAATCAATTAAATGAGATTCATTGAAAGGTTAATGCTTGTGTATGTGTGTGTTTCTTTTTCTCTTTTATTAATCTTTTAGAATCTGTTGACTTATTGGTTAAGTTTATGGATGTCCTCAAGTCCAATTAGTATAAAGAGTGCACAATGATCTGAACTTATATACTTCCGTTCTAAAGAAAGAGAATTGTGAGTTTTTCTCTTCTTTCTTTCTTTTTCATGTCTTCTAAAATATGTTCCAGGAGGGTTGTGAATGATGAGCATAAAATTATTTTTAAAAATCATGTAAAATTAAAAGTTGAAGATGAACTATATATTACACATATAAGAAAACTCAAAAGATACAATGTCATGATTGTCTTTAACTAATGTTTAAAAATTTTCATTTTTGTTTCTTTTTATTTTTATTTTTTATTTTCTGTGCTGTAATGAGATTACCAAGAAGAAGTATCTATTGTCATCCTTTTGTTAGGCATGGCTTGAAGATTGGCCCTTGCATGTGGTGATAAGCGATGCCACTGCCTCTCCTACTGTCAAGAAGAGGCAATCCGGTTTCATTAAATCTTTCGATTCATCTGCTCGCTGCAATTTTTCCATCACCTCACCAATCGGATTCACCAGCACAAGCTGTGATGTCGAACCACATTTGGAAGTGTTAGACTTGTAGCAAATAGAAACATTAAGGAGTTATGTAGAGAGATTCAAATGAAGTGTTTGTTGTGTGACTTGCCTCGATACTCTTCTTTTCTAGTGCATTACGCAAATCTTTGATCAAAGCAACTCCACTTGTGTCGATGGCATTCACAGCTGAAAAGTATTCATATCAACCATATTAAACATCATGAGTATAGAGTTCACATTGTGTTTCGCATATGATATGTTCGAAATTCTATGTTAAAACTTTAAAATGCTGTGTTTTGTTTCCAAGAAAACAGAGAAAATGGACAGAAATGTGAAGGTTCACATAAAGGTTTTTTAGTCCATGAAATGGTTTTTATTTCCTTTTGCTTAGAATGTACTTACCAGACAAATCTAGGATTAGAAATTGAAGGCTTGAGCACTTCTTGGTTTCTCCTTCCTCTTCTTCATAATCTGCTATCCATCTCATAATTCTTCAAAGAAATGACAAGTAAATAGGAGTATCAAAACTACGGAAGTATAAGGTAGACATGGATTAATTGTTATTAGCTGTTAATCGGAACGGCTTCTAACCTTTCTTTGAGGTACGTGGTGTTAGCAAAGTTGATTGGAGCTTCAATGCTTAGAATTAGGAATCCTGGGACTCCAACAGCTTCCTTGTAATGGTCAAGATTGCGATATATATCCGTACCAGGAATGTGTCCCAGCATCACCGTTTTTGGCCTAGTAATTTGTAGGAGAACCTTAAAAATCGAAATCCCCACCTGGATCAACATAATGACCACCATCATTAGTTCATGTTTGAGCATAATCACCGTTATTTTCCTAGTTATATTGACATGGAGTTGCAAGGGTAAAAGCCTAGACTAAAAAGTTTGAGGATACTAGTTTGCGTATGAGATCAAAATAAGGCCAAAAATTAGGCCTATATGAGAACTTACAGCAATGGCTAGGCCCTCCTGGACAGAGATAAAAATGACACCCAAGAAGGCACATAGCAGCACGAGAAAATCAAACTTATCAATCTTCCAAATGTGATAAGCAGCGGGGATGTCAATGAGGCCAACAACTGCGGTGACTATGATGGCGCCCAACACGACATTGGGCGTGTACTGGAAGAGAGGCATGAGGAATAGGAGTGTCACCATCACCGTCACCGCCATTATTATGTTAGAGACTGCAGTTTTGGCCCCTGCATTGTGATTCACAGCAGACCTAGAGAAAGCACCTGAAATCCAAAAGTGTCCATTAGCAAGGGACATTTGTTGTTGCATATATATATATATATATATATATATATATATATATCTTATGCTTTTGTCTAGTAGTAAAAATGTGAACCTGTTGTGACATAGCAGGAAGTGGAGGAGCCAACAATGTTCATGACCCCTATTGCAATCATCTCTTTGTTTCCATCCACTTGATAGTTCTTTAGAGCAGCAAAAGTCCTTCCCACAGCAATGCCTTCCTGTTTGGATTGAAAAAAAAATCATTAATTCAAGCATATATAATAAATAAATTCAGAGTTGCTACAATCTTTACATTTCCTTCATTTATTTATAGTTTAGAGCTTTATTATGAACTTGTTATACACCTCATGAGGTAAGTAATGTTGTCAAGGGGTTCACTTTCTTGGTGAGTACTATTTGCAGCGGATAGACTGAGAGATTTTCATTTTTAAAAAAAACAAAATTTAAATAAAATAAAATAAACAAATAAATAATAAAAATCAAGTCTAAAAAAGAATCTCTCAATACACTAGATGACGATGGTCATGATGAGACCATCTCTTAGATAGCATTTTACTTCCAATAATTGTTTCATTTTACTTCCAATAATTGTTTCTCACTTGCATTTTGGATGTAAATTCGAATGATTTTAATCGTGGTTAATTTCATTTACATTCCTGAATTATGTCTATATGTCAATTGCACCTTCCAATTTTACAAAACGTCAGTCAAACCTCCTAATTTAGAAAGAGGAACTCATTTGCACCCCCTTAACCCTTTTAGGCCACTTTTCAGACTTGACACAGTGTGTTATAGGGCTGCATACGGTCCGGTTCGGTCCCGGTTCCGACCGAAACCAGAACCGAACCATTATTTTTCGATTCCTTAAAAATGAGAACCGGAGCTGAACCATTAATACAAGGAACCGAACCAAACCAAACCATCTTTTTCGGTTCGGTTCCAATTCGGTTCCGGTTCCTATTATTACTTTTAAAAAACATAAAAAATTTCAAAACAAAACATAATTATAAACCAAATTATAGAGTATTTCAACTATTAGTCTATTAGAAACCCAAAATAAAATGATAGTTAGTGTAATGAAAGTAATCATTTTGAAATTACAATTCAAACAATTCAAACTTGTCCTCTAAAAAAGCAAAAAATTGCATTTCATGGTTAAAAAGAAAAAAAAGAAAAAGACATCCTTGAGTTGGTACGGCTACCAGTCTTCACTTGTATTTCAAAACAAAAAACTCTTCAGAATGCAACCTCCATAAATATATATATATATATATATATATATATAACCGGTTCGGTTCGGTTCCAGTCCGGTTCTATGTGGTTAAGGACCGAAACCGGACCTAAAAAATCGGTTCTTTAATTTTGAGAACCGGAACCAAACCGAACAACCTTAAAACCGAACCAAACCGCCGGTTTCGATTCGGTCCGGTTCGGTTCTTCGATTTTTTCGGTTTTGTGTGCAGCCCTAGTGTGTTATACCTATATTACCCTTTGGCCCTTATTCCTACTTTTTCCCTCATTTCTTTATTTTTTTTGGTGTCAATGTCCTTTCTTTATTAAATCAATATGACTCCCTCCAGATTAAGTTGTATATGGTGCGTAGCAGTTATATTTAATATTCATTTTGACCGCCTCCAAATAGCAAATGGTTATATGTTCAAACAGTCATATTGGTTTGTAGCTTTTGTCAATTTGACCCCCTCAAACGGTCACATTTGTTTCATTATAAAAAGGCACCAGTACACTATTCTTTAACACAATTGTTAAATTTGCACTCCATTTTCTCTCATTTATCTCAATCTCTACTCATGTCTCAAATAAGCTATAGCAATGGGAATAGAGATTATATAAGGTACAAAAATGTGAGGTGTCAATGTGAAAATTTTGCTATAGTCAAAATTACTGAAAATGACAAAAATAACAAGGGGATGTTGTACTATGCTTGTAAAATTGAAAAATGCAACATATGAGGATGGTGTAATCCCATTTAGGGTGAACATTATCCATGCAATGATGGAGAGCAAATTGAACTGTATGAAAAAGTAGAAGAATCGAAGGCAAAGAGTAAAGTGATATGCTCAAGGTTGAAAGCTCTAGAAGTGGCTAATCATTCCTTGAAACTTACTCTATTCATATGTATTTTGCTATCAGTTTACAATGTTTTGTTCAAATAAATATATGAGTTTGCTATATAACAGTTCAAAATGAGAACCAACAACATACGCAAAATACATAGTTCAACAAAAGAGCATGATAACAATTCACCAAAATATACCCCAAATACAATATTTTATAACAGTGAACCAACAACATACACAAAATCATAATTCACCAAAATATCAGTCGAAAGTCATGAACCAACCAACATTAAAGTGGTATTGGTTTCAGAAGAGAGAGAATGAACACAGAAGCAAGAACAGAGGTTACGATGTAAACAAGAGAGATCATGAAGGGTGTAAATGGTGATTTGAGAAAGAGATCATGGTGGAAACGGTGGTTGGTTACAGAGAAAGAAAATGAGGGAGGCTAGGGTTTCAGAAAAAGGAATTAGGTTTGAAAAATGACAAAGTGTGGGTTTATATATCTTTAGGCTATTTGGCTATACATATACAAAATACAATTATCCTATTAAATAGGGTGTTTGGGTAGGGACATTGAAGTCTTTTACTTCAAAGTCAAACCCAAAAAAGGTTTAGGGGGTGCAAATGAGTCCAACTTTCTAATTTAGGGGGTCTGACAGATGTATAGACATAGTTCAGAGAGTGTAAATGCATGATAACAGTTCACCAAAATATACCCCAAATACAATGTTTTATACCCCAAAGAGCATGATAATTGTTCACCAAAATATACCCCAAATACAATGTTTTATAACAGTGAACCAACAACATACACAAAATCATAGTTCACCAAAATATCATTCCAAAGTCATTAACCAACCAACATAAAGTGGTATTGGTTTCAGAGGAGAGAGAACGAACAGAGAAGCAAGAACATAGGTTAAGATGTAAACAAAAGAGATCATGAAAGGTGTAAATGGTGATTTGAGAGAGAGAACATGGTGGAAATGGCGGTTGGTTTCAGAGAAAGAAAATGAGGGAGGCTAGGTTTCAGAAAAAGGAATTAGGTTTGAAAAATGACAAAGTGTGGGTTTATATATCTTTAGGTTGTTTGGTTATAGGGATAAACATATCCAATCTATACATATACAAAATACAATTATCCTCTTAAATAGGGTGTTTGGGTGGGGACATTTAAGTCTTTTACTTCAAAGTCAAACCCTAAAAAGGTTTAGGGGGTGCAAATGAGTCCAACTTTTTAATTTAAGGGGTCTGACTGATGTTTTGCAAAATTGAAAAGTGTGACTGATATATAGACATAGTTCAAAGGATGTAAATGCAATTAACTCTTTAATCTTTCCCCGTCCAAAATGTGTCGTGAAATGCAAATTCAATAGTGCAAAAGCATCAAATCACTCATTCATAAAAATAGCGCGATTAACATTTTGGATTTCATCACTATTATCTAAGTAAACTTGATAAGTTGGATTTCATCACTATTATCAAAGTAAACTTGATAAAGTGTGTCATTGTCTATGCCAATCACTAATCAAAACAGCTAGCCTCGTTCCAAATAAATGGAGTTGTGGGAGGGAATGTACATTTGGGTGCGTTACCGTGGAATATTTTTTATTTATGCTTTTTTAGGAAACAGAAATATATTAAAATAGAAATGATGTTTATATTTCTGTTTTTATTGGGAACAAAAAATAGAAATGGCGTTTATTAATCGTTACTATTCTCATACTATTGAGAACAAGAAACATATAATAACGTTTAATAAAATATTTGTTTCACAAGTTTTCAATAACAATTTTATATGCAATATATGCATATTTTATATTAGCTAAAACAACAAAATTTGTTTCAGTATATAAAATTTTATCTATCAAGATTTATTTTTATATATTAAAATTTAATTTTTTATTTATAAAAAAATATTCTATTCTATTATATAATATATTATAAATTTAAGCTAATATTTAAATAATATATTTATTGATATAAATAATATATATATATATATATATATATATATATATATAATTTGTTCTAAATGAATAGTGCATATGTGGTGACATGTGTGGAAACAAGAGAAACACGCTTTTAGGGTGAGTTTGGAAACTAATGTTTTCGTTTTCGTTTTTTATTTTTTGAGAACAAAAAAATTTCTTGTTCTTGTGGAAATTGTCTAAAAATATTTCGGGAACAAAAAAAAAACACATTTTTGAGATTTATTTGGAATAAAAAGTAGAAAACAAATTGTCAAATGGTGAGATTAAGTTTGACCAATGAACATGATCACTTTGCTGTTGTTCAAAAGATTAACATACATGAATATATATATATATATATATATAAAAATATATAAGTAGTAGCATGTATAAAGACCACATCACCCCAATTCGATTGGGGATGTCAAGTTGCAGGGGTAAGGGTTTGTGTTTGTGGTAATGTCGATTTGCAGTGGTGGGGGTTTGTGGTGGTGTCGATTTGCAGTGGTGGTGGTGGGGGTTAGGGTTTGGAGGTTGAAGATGGAGTTTAGGGTTTGGAGGTTGAAGATGACGGTTAGGGAATTTACAACAATTAATTTTTTTTTTGGCTGAGAACAAACAATGCCGAAAACAAAAAAACATCAGTTTGGTGTTCTCAAATTTTGAATTAAGGGTGAGAAAACGTTTTTTTACTGTTCACGAAAACAAAAATCATCAAAGGCTCCCAAACGCGTTTTTGTTCCCGTGAAGAGTGGAAAAAACGAGAACAAAAACGAAAACACCAGTTTCAAAACGTAACCTTAATATTTTTACTTTTTCAGAGAAACATGAGAAACGTTCCTCAGTAACTGAAAATAGAAACATATTATTAAACATGATTTTTATTTTTGTGATAGGTGAGAACAAAAAAAAAAGAAAGATTTCAGTTAGTGAACGCACCACCTTTATTTTTTATCCAAGGCATGTTCATCATATATAAGTAATATAAAAGAGAGTATGAGCAATTTATATGAAATTAATCATTTTAAATGAGAAGAAATTAAACTCACAGTAAGAGAAATGATGCCAGTGACAAAGCCAGTTTTGATGACCAGTCCCAAGTGACTTCCATGAAAATGCAACATGTTCCATGAAGGAGGGTTCAATCCTTCTTGCAATTTCCCAATCTAACAATTGAAGATACAAAATATTTAGGACCAGTGTGAAAAAAACTCAGAAAAATAAATATGGTTGGTGGGTCCCAAAAAAACTTACAACACTGACACCATGATTTTGAGCTTTGAATGCAAAAACCAAAACTGTGGAGAGGATGACTGATACAAGAGGGGCTCCAGCTGACACCCAGAACAGCTTTGGTTTTCTCATTCCCTGCAATATTTTACACATTCAAAATTCATCATCATATCTCATATCTATTTTTTTACTAACTATATATGCTAGCTATTTATTTATTTATCAGTGGTTTAGTTGAGATTGCTTCGATAGTTCACGCCATCTTGTGGAAGTCATTAATGACGGGACTCTTTAGGCCCTTGGTTACACCAATATATATATATGGGTGTTGGTGCATTTGTATAGATTTTTCACATAATTTTTTTAATTTCCAATCTTTAGAAAATAAAATATTACTTTAAAAAATACATACCAAACACACCTTAAGGGTCTGTTTTGTAAACAGGTTTGGTGCCAAAAATATGATTTTGGTGCCAAAAAATGGTATCAAACCATGTTTGTTAAAATGGTGCCAAAAAAATATATTGTTACTGTAGCAAACCATGGTGCCAAATTTGTGAAGGATTTTGGAATCATCTTTTTGATGGTTTTGGATGGTGCGGGTACTGTAGCACTCCACTGTAGCAACCCGAATCACTGTAGCACCGAATATAATATTTATATTTTAATATTAAAATAAATTTTAATATTTAATATTAATATTAATATATTTTAACCCATACCAACTCTACCAAACATGGTTTGGTTTTTCAGCATCACTTTTTCTCACACCAAAACTATCTGCACCAAACATGGTTTGGAACCAAAATAAAATCACACCAAACCAAATCCAACCCAACCCAAACCAAAACAAAAAACTAACACCGCACCAAATTTATTTTAATATTAATATATTATTATATTAATATTAATATATTAATATTAAAATATTAATATAATAAAAATATATTAATATATTTTATTAATATTAGTATATTAATATATTTTAACTCATACCAACTCTACTAAACATGGTTTGGTTTTTCAACATCACTTTTTCTCACACCAAAATCATCTGCATCAAACATGATTTGGAACCAAAATAAAATCACACCAAACCAAATCCAACCCAACCCAAATCAAAACCAAAAACTAACACCGCACCAAACCGTTACAAAACGCAACCTAAATATTTCCGTTGTGTTCAATTTATGAATTGAATTTATGAAAGTGAGGCAAAAGAAACATAACCATGGTACATTCATCTGTAATATATGTAACTCCACCATTGTGGTACTCCCGTACTCACAAAGATTGTGGAACCCTTGTGGGTGACACATTCTAACCCGAAGTGTTTCGCGTTAGAAAAAGGATAGACAAGACAAAGTGAATTTCGAAATAAAACTTTTATTATTTCAAAATGACTAACATTTTACTTATATTATTTTTGTAAAAGGTTAGGCCATATTCAGTAGGAGGTCTTATTTGGTCTGGTCTGGTCCGGTCCGATATGATCTGGTCTGGCTTGGCTAGTTTAGATCTTGAATTTGAAAATCTGTTTGGTAAGCGGTATGGTCTTACTATTTATTTTTTATTTATTATAATATTTATATATGTATTATTTATTATTTCTTCACTTTATAATATATTTTATTAATTTATTATTTATATTATTAAATTATTATTTATTCATTTATATATTAATTTCTAAATATATTCTATTTATTTATTATTATTTCATTATTTAATTCATTTTATTTATAAATTATTTATTCATTTTTAATTATTTAAAAATATATTTTATTAATTTATTAATTTAATATTAATTTATTATTATTGTACTCATTTTTTGTTATTATTATGAAGTATTTATTTATTATTATATTTATTTATTTCATTTTGTTTACTATTTATTATTTATATTATATTTCTAAATATGTTTTATGTAATTTACTATTATTATTTATTAATTTTTAATTATTTATGATTATATTTTATTAATTTATTATTTAGTCCATTTTTTATTATTATATTTATTTATTATTATTATGTATTATTTAATTCTATTTTATTATTATTTATTATTTGTTTTTAAATATGTTTTATTTAATTTATTATTTATATTATTAATTATTTATAAATATATTTTATTATTTATTATTATTATATTCATTTTTTTTATTATTAGGTATTATTTAATTCATTTTTTTTATTATATATATTTTATTTTTAAAATATATTTTATTTAATTTATTATTATTATTTATTCATTTTTAATTATTTATAAATATATTTTATTAATAAGACCAAACGAGACCAGGTTGAATTATAAAAAATCTGTTTCCAAAAACACCTTATTTGATTCAATTTGGTCTCATTTGGTCTGGTTTCAAATTTTGAGATCAAATCCAAACAAACATGGTCTGATCCCTGAAAATAAAGATTATACCAAACTAAACCAGACCAAATAAGAGAGTCTATCCAGGGCGTTAGTTAATTGTAAAGAAATGCTGTAAATCTACAAATGAAAATAATATTTGGAAGATGCACGACAGTAAAATGAATAAAACATGCAAAAGAGACACAATAGTGATAGAAGGAGAAGATAAACTTCATTGCTTTTGTTGTGTTTTCCATCACATCAATAATTGATCAAAGTGCACACCAGTTATCAGCATGGAGTGTTTTGAAATGTAACGTTGTAGTTTAATAATGGAGTGGACCCCACCATTATATATATATATATATTATATACCAATAAACAAATTGAAATACTTCATACTTTTTACGGAATCACCAACAATGATGGTGACCTTTTTGCTTCCTTTTTTCGAGAGATAGAAATATATCTTATCAGGATATGAAGAATAAACCGAAGTGGGCTTGTTGAGTCACATTCATGTTGGCCCTCAAATTTAAGTCCCATGTCCTAAATTGGCTCAATCATAAAGGCAATAAGATCATACCACCAAAGAGAGGCCCATGCCTTTTCTGTAACAAATCATCACATACCCAAAAGGAATCGGAATCCTAGAGTGTAATTGAAATATTGAATGATAATCTGTTACATATATATATGTGTGTAAAAAGGTGTGATTCCAAAATTTGGAATTTTAGAAGTGGGATATATAGGTATGAAATGAAAAGCCACGTGAGATGTGCAGATGACTCCAATCAAATGAGGGTTGTTTGGCAAACAAGTGTATAAAATCATCTGAATTAAGAAATGAAAGTCATGAAGTAATAATAATTACTCACAATAAATCTTGTCACAAGGAGGAAGACTAGGAAGCAAAAGCCCATTAGTATCGTTTGCCATGACCACTGCAAAAATAAAAATCCAAACAAAACAGAGTATAATAATATATACTGAGAATGTATGATTTCAAAAACATATACTATATTTTGGGAAATCTAACTTTTTGAGATCATGATTTTTATTGGTGTGATATTGAATAAAAAATTAATTTTATTTTTGATCCCACCAAGTGATGTGATATTTGTAGTTTAGATATTTTATAATTTGAATAACTGAATGGTAATTGGTAAATTAACTAAATAAAGTAATATTAATTTTTTTTTTATTTTGGAATGGATTAAATCGTGAATGCATATACTTAAATTGAGAATGAGGGAGTAATATATATCTAGGAACAATATATGTCATGTATTGGAATAAACTATCAACATCAGATCTGATAGTGAAGAAATGACGGAGATTCATTACTCCACTTTTCATCACTTTATTCTACTTAAACTTCTTAACAAATATTGGTTGTAAGACAAAGGGAAAAATGGGTGAAATTTGGGGCCTGTTTTACTAACTGTTTTTGTTTTTTGTTTTTAATTCTTGAAAAAACATAATCAAATTCTGTTTTCTGTAAGAAAAATAAAAACTAAATTTATGTTTATTAATTTTTCAAAAACAAAGATTAAAACTGTGTTTATTAAAATAATGTTCAATAAAAGAATTACAATTTTTCTTTTTCACAAACATTAAAACTATTTTGAAAAAAATATTAAGCGACCTTTTCCAAATTTTATTTTATTTTATTTATTTATCATTTAATTAATTAATTAATTTTATTTATTTATTTATTCAATTTTATTTATTATTAGTTTTATTTTATTTAATTTATGAATAATATTGTTTTATCAATTTTTATTTTATTAATTTTTTCATTTTTATTAATTATCTATTCATTTGTTTTTATTTATTTATCATTCAATTAATTAATTAATTATCTTTATTTATTTTATTTTATTTTTTATTAATTGCATTTTTAATCATTTTTTATTCATTTTAGTTATTTAGTTATTTATTTTACTTATTTTATTTTGTTTATTAATATATTATTTTTTATTAATTATCTATTCATTTTATTTTATTTCTTATTATATCTATTTATTTATTTTAATTTAAATAATTTTTTATTTATTATTATAATTTATTTATTATTGATTTAATATTTCTTATTTTTTTTATTATTGATGATTATTGTCAGTTTGAGGAAACAAAAAGAGAAAACATATTTTTTTTGCTTCCTCTTTCCTTTGTACTGAGAGGAAACGTTTTCTCAACTCAAAAAATAGAAACAAATTAAAAAACGTATTTTTCATATTATTTTCAAATTTCGAAAAATAAAAACAAAAACAGAAAATAAAAAACAGAAACAATTAGTAAACAAGCTCTTGCTGTCACATACAAAATGCAAAACATAAATTCTACCATAAAAGTGCATGCTTACCAAATATCTGAATTCAATAATTGAGGATAAGACCCTTTTTGGTGACCAAGGACGATACTTAACCTCTTACTTATTTATTTATTTTGGGAACACCTTTTGGGTACTTTTTCTCCAAACATGTAAGTCAAGATGACTAGTACAGACCTACTCTTATTTGCCCACCCTATGTAATCTAAATATAGATGTTTACATGAACATGAATTATTCAATAAATTAGTTTAAAAGACTTAAAATAATTTAATTTTAAACAAAAGAGAATAGTTTAATTAAATAAATATCCAATTTTTTTTCCCTCGTAAGTCATTCACATAAGATGTGATTATGTGAACAAGCACAAGGTTTCATGGACAATTCTTAGATATCATGTGAAATGATTAATTTCGTCATTCGTGCTCCAATATTATTTGAATACTAAATAAAATAATTTTGAAAACGAATGGGGTGAATTCCTTGTTTACTGAATTTTATGATCATCTTCATTTTTTTAAAATTTTAGTCATGTTTTTAAATACTATTGCACTACACCAGCGATAAGGACAGAAAAAAAAAATCCAGGAATTGTCCGTAATTAATTAAATTATTAATGTGTAAAGTCATCTAAAACATAGATAAATAATTGAAAGGACTATGTTGGGTTTATCCCACATAGGTTGTGAAAGAAGTTGGTAATCAATAAATACTCATATTTTAAACTAACGTTTGGAATAAGAGACATCCAAAACACCTAACAACTAACACAAATTAGTTGATACAAAATAAGTGGAACTAATTACCTCATTTATATTGTGGAAGACTGAACTGAGAACAGGTACTAAACCCATTTGCTTGGTGAAATGAGTGATGCCAAGGAGGCTCTTAAGCTGCTGAAGAGAAACTATAATAGCTGCTCCAGCCATGAATCCAATCAGAGTAGCTTTTGAAAGAAAATCAATAATGAACCCAAGTCTGTAAACGCCACCATCAAATGTTATCAAAATTCTATTTTATTTTTCTTTTTGATATATATATATATATATATATATATATTTGTATAGAATAAAGACCAAACTAGGGAAAATGGGAAGAACCTTAAAAATCCTAAAGACGCTTGGACGATGCCAGCAAAGAAGGTTGAAGAAAAGGCGAGTTGAAGAAACAAGATGGGGTCCTTTGCAGGTGAGACTTGTTGCTCAAGCATTGATCCCAATATAAGAGATGCAATTGAAACAGGTCCTACTGCAAGATCTCTTGAGCTTCCCAGAACAGCATACACAAGAGGAGGAACAAAGCTTGAATCTGCATAAACCCAAAACAAATCAATAAATCAATAAATAATAAAAATAAATAAATAAAAAGTGAGACATATTACTCTGTCAAAGATAGTGCTATTAGACTAGAAACCATCTATTTCTTGCTCATTAATGAGGAAGAAATTCGACAAATAATATAATTCCTAAATTATATATGTTCAACGTGGACCATCATTCTGAGAAGCTGGTACTTACATTTTTCAAAAAAATTTAGTAAAACACCAATCAAATCAGCTTTAATTTTGACGCAATAAAATTAAAAGCAGCTTTTAAAAGACAATCCAAACATGAAATAATTAAGACTATTATATATATATATAAAATTGAACTTTAAGAAGAAAGTACTCACAGAGACCAACAATGGGAGGTAGACTAGCAAGCTTAGCATAACTGATTCCCTGAAAGGAATTGAAAAAGAATCTGAGTATGGAAAGGCATAAACGAAGATTATATAATTGAAGACGAAAAATACTAGTATTATTTTACACAAAGAATTTGGGAAATAATGAAGTAATAAACCTGAGGAATGGCCAGGCTAGCAATGGTGAGGCCAGAAACAATGTCAGATTTGAAGAGTTTGAGATTGTAATTAGGACCCCATTGAAGTATAGGAAAGATGTATTGAGCTCCAAGTATCCATTTCTTCTTTGAAGGCTGTCCTTTGAATTGCCTCAAAGGGTCATCAGAGAAGAAGGTCTCCTTAAGCTTGGTCTTGAGCTTTTGCATGGTGCTTCTATGGGGTGGTGGAACAACCTTGTGGATCTCCATTCCTCCTACTCCTATCTCTACACAATGACTACTCACAGTGCCTTCCATTTTTGGAGCTACAACTAGTACTACTATCTCTCTCTCACTTCCTATCTTCTCAATATATATATATATATATATGGTTGATGCTGTGTGATATATCTATACATATTATACTCATTTCATGCCAACCTCGGCCCACATCAATCAACTTTTAAATTACACCACTAGTAAACAAACTAGTACTCTTGTCCACTACAGAACTAAGAGAGAGAGATATGTATCTATCTCTATATCTATAGGTGAACCCACTTTTTTCTCTTTGCTTTATACTCTTTTTACTAAGACCTGTGTGGCATTTAATAATTGAACAAAAGCAAAAATACCAAAGTCCAGAAAAGAAAAAAAAAGTTTTCAGAAGATCAGCAGTTAAGTCTTAGGTGCATATAGCAGTGTGCCGTGCCATGGATGTGGCAAAACTCTATCTATTTGGTACATGAATATGTTATGGTAGGCTATATATAGTTATATATATATATATATATATATATGTATATAAATGGAATATTTGTGGAATATTCCTTGTACATGTTCTTCATTGATAGAGGGTGCACTTCTCTAAGCTGGTTATGAATTTTATGGAGGATGGTTGAGGGATGTTAAATTTAGTTCAGATAGAGGGAGATAGTGACGTAGCCGCCGACACAACAAACCGACTTTGTTTTAGGCTTTTGGGGCTGTGATTGAGTCAGTTGGTTTTAGATGTTCAAAATCAAATTGTTTTGTATTTGGTGTATGTTTTGTATCACTTAAATGCTTTAATGGGTGGGGATTGATTGGGTAGTTCATTAAATGGTGTTCAATACCAATTTTTACAGTCTCTAGTTTTTCAATTTGTTTATTTTACTAGTTTTATTTTTGAAAGACAAATATGTTGGTTGAAGATAAGTAATAAATTTAAATATATATGTATATTAAATGTGAACGTGATTACACTAAATTAGTCCCTGAGTCATGTTCAATAGAAAAGGATAGTCAAGATTGTGAAAAATTAGTTATGATGAGTTTAAATTGTACCTGTCTCATTCAATTAACCTAAATAACACCAGACAAAATTTGCTGGTACAGATATTTATTACATATATTTGTATTAACAATTTACGACACACATAGATATCAAATTGATTAAAAATGTTCCATTCATCCTGAGAGCACCAACAGGATCAGACTCATCTAATCCATGGTATATGCATCACAAAGGATATTTAAAAATAATACTTAAAGTAAAATATGTTGACTATCAAATATACGGCATTCTTTTTTTGTGGTTATGCAGCGAATAATTTTAGTAGTAGAAGATACTAATAAAGCAATACCTATATATCTTAGACTTTTATTAATACTTTCAATGAAAATCTCACATATTATGCCTAATTCATATTTGGACAGGTGGAGCGAGAAAATGTAAATGTTTTAAAACTCTTTAGGCCATGTTTGGTAGACTGATCTAGCTATGGTCGTAGATACTGCATAGCTATGACACGTGGATAACACGACACATTTTTATATTTTTAAGGGATTGAAAAGAGCATGGAGGTTAATGGTATAATTTAGTTATAATAAGGGTTTATAAGGGAAATTCCATATTTTCTTAATGGGAAAGGAAGATTCCTTATTGACTCCCATCATTGGTTGGAGACATGTAGAGCACTAGTAGGGGTTGGGGATCACTTCAGTTTAGGGCATCATTTTGGGCAGGTGACCTATAAATAGAAGGCAAGAGTGTTTGTCTAGGAATCCCAACATTCCTCTAATTTCTTATCCTTTCTTGGAGGCTACTCCTTAGAGGCGGTAACTCCTCATTCCACGAGGCATTCGGCCATGGAAGCTTGACTCTACTTCATCAGCTCTCCCCCTTCCTCTCTACTTGCATTTCTCTTCTCCTTTCTCTTAGTCTCTAGCTATGGGGGTTTCCATTACAATTTGGGGATTTTAGCTCTATTAATGCTCTATACCCACTCTCTAGCTTGAGATAAGGCTATGCACTTTGCTCTATCCATCTTCTTTTTCCTTTCTTTTCACCCTATATGCTTGAGCTCGTGGCTATGGATTGTGACCCATCTTCTTCAGCTTGCTAGTGGAGTCATTTCTCCATTTTCCCTAATTCACTGTTGCTAGTTCTACACTTTTTCACCCACAATTTATTGGCAACCACAGTGGGAGAGAAAGGCAGGGCATTAGTGTCACGCCCCTAAAATCTAAAGACTCCTAAACTAGGACATCCAAGGAATCTGGGGTGTGATCCATACATAAAGCGACCAACTAAGAATACCAATAACAACAAAACGTATGGAATACTGATAAAAATGATATATTTCATACCCAATTAAATGGTAGAAATACAACAGCGGAATCCAACAAAAATCCGGCAGAGTTCCATCTGTAAATGGAATATCCCGGAAACATAACTCAACAGAAAACTTGCCAATAACAAGTACAATAACCATAATGGTACACAACCCAACATTCGATAAGTCTACTAGGGCCGAGGTAGTGGAAAGAAACCACTGCTACCACTACACAACCCTCCATAATCAACTGAGCAACAATACTCGAATAAGAATACAGAAACTCACATGGCAGTGCCGAAGAGAAACAATGGCACCCCAAAATAATAAATAAATGGAATAAAAGATACACCGATAAGGAATATGCCAGCAAACTGGCTCCTAAGAGAAATATATGGCAATCCCATAAAACAGGGGTAAAGAAACTAAATGATATAAAAAATAGTAGATAACTACCGTCCCTAAATCCAGTTGTGCTACAACCGTAACCGCATCACCCTGCGCAACTTCAAAACCTGTAACGAGGAAAACAAAAGAAAGGTGTTGTTGCACCGCATGCTGCCCTAGCCGAAAGATTACCTGCAAACTGGTGTGGAATACCAGTGGTATGAAACACCCTGTGAGTGATGCAACGTCCGGTGTGTAAAAATATGTGATTAAAAATAACACCTTAACAACTCTAGGTTGTACCTTACGCAAGTGCACGTATCAATTGTAGAATAACAAATGGCTTGAGTAAGGGATATAGATCCCACAGAGACTGAGATTGTTCACTTTAGCAATTCAAAAATACTAAATTATATTTTCTGAGAACGGTTTATTTTGGGTGGTCAAAGACGAAATTATCTATTTTTAACTAAAATTATATAGAAAGCAAATTAAATTAGTTTGTGATTCAAATGAGAGAGAAAACTAGAGTTTTCATCACTCCACCACTAAACTTATAACATAGTTCTGTCAATGTAACAATTGTAAGAGGGCGATCCATAGACTGTGAATCAGGTCGTACCACAAATAGCTAAATACGATCCCAAAAAGGAGTACTATTAACCGAAATGCGACAACCCGTCTTATGACTAACCTAACTAGTACATGCCAATTATATTACTCTACTCCTACTGCATGAAAATAAACTAAAGCATGTCTATATTAAATCGTCAAGGCATGGCCTATATCAACCTAGGGTTTCAAGTTTCATTACCACTATTGTGTAGAAAATCATAATTAAGCATCCGAGTTCCTGCTCATATTGAATAATCATAGTTGTGCAAAATAATATATTCATTCCATCTAAGACAAGAATTTAGAACAAATATAGAATTTTATATTGCAAATCAATACGGTCTCTTAACTACTACAATCATCACAGTATGGTCAACAGTTTCCCCTCGTTACAATTGAAAACAATGAAAGAACTACATTACTTGGCTAGGGTTTTGCTAGAAAACCCTAGATACCGAGTTAGTTGGTCATGGAAGATGGTGACTGCATCGTTGATGTAGAAACATTCTCTATAGTCCTCTTATCCGGATATCTAGGTTTGAATATGGTTCTCAACAATAACAAGTCTGAATGAATGAACCTCTTTGAATGAACGTCTCCCCAAAACCAACCCTCTAAATCCCCCAAATCAGAACTCTTCTCTTTGTATATACAGACAATGGTATAGAGAGGCCCTTTTCAATCTTTTCACTCTAAAACTCATGTAAACCCTAACATCTCATATATATAAGTGTATATACATGTATATAGAGGTTTGGAGTAGCAAACACGTCTTATAATTAAGCCGGTGTGAAACAAGAAAAATCCACGAAAAACCACCAAAATGTTGTCGCACTTACGCTTCAAGCGTAGCAGACCTACGCTTCAAGCGTAGGTCCCAAGTATACCTATAAGTATAGGTCCAAGCGTAGAAATGTGATTTCCAGCCACTTTTTGAAACTGGAAGCGTAGGCAAAAGCGTAGGTATTTTGTGAAAAATCACTTTTCTCTGTGAATGGACCAAAACGACCATCTTGAACCGTACCGTTTTTGCCCTCCAGGAGACATTTTTGTCTCTAACTGCCTCTTTGACTCTCCTCTTGGATAGAAAGAATATTCTATTTAGTTAATTCACCGAAGTTAGCACCATTTCTTCATTAAGCTCCTAAAACATGTCTTAACACGCAAACGCAGTAAAAATACCAAATAATGGAATGAAAGAACGTAACAATAGTGAATTAAGGGGTCAAAATGACTAATATTTGACACCTATCAGTGAGCAAAGAAGCTCAGTAGGAAAAACAAAATCCTAACTATCACATGCTCTAACTGTTTAGGTAATGCTAAACCATCCAGCAAGATAAATAACCCATAACAAATCCCAGCCACGAAAACACAAGGCATACACTCATATACTACCGTAAATAAGTATATAGGGGATATATATATACCTATATATATATAAGTACACAATATGAGTCCCATAAGGTGCTACTAAGACTAGTATTCCAAATACCAACTTCAGTAGTCTACACTACTCTCACAACGTACACCAAGTACACGACACCCAAGGACAATCTAACGAATCACCAAGCGCTCACAATGCTAACTCGATGATCCAAACAGAGGGAATCACACTCACCTCTAATAATCAAAGGAAGAAAAATCCACAACTAGTACCAAGGAAGACTCATAACTCAGTCCCCTCAAACACAGGAGGAAAAACACTCACATCCTTGCACACTAATATAATCATCATCAATATATATATATATAAGAACCATCATCCCATTCCTAGAGGAGATCTACCTCTCAAGGACTAAATCACCTTAATCATATCGCCTCATCAATGCCACTAGATGCATTACCACATCAATCTCATAATACTATCCTCAATAAGGTCCATCAAATCAACAATGCTCTCACTATAGGTGAGGAAGCTAACCAAATCAAATCACGGAGAGTACATGAAAGCTACTCTTATGAATAACCACACAAGGGTTAAGAAACAAAGTAAGGGAAAAGAGATCACAATGCTAACCAACGGATAACCGAGACAACAATGTCAAGATTCAGAACACCACAAGTGTTTAGGGAAAACACCCGGACAAAAGAAACCAAAAGAAGATAAAAGGCAATACTACATGCGTGCATTAAACAACAAGCCCATACTAGAGACATAAAAATGATCGAAAGTAAAGGTGAAACAAAAAAACACCTTTCAAAGCACTACAGGTCGATATTGAGAAAGAAGCCTCGAAATCTCAAGAAATGTCAAAAAATAGGTTTTCTTTTAAGAATCTACACAATGAAATTGACCATCTTTCCCCCGGTCTCCGTCAGTCGCCATCACTGACTTTTAGAAGTTAAAAATCTTTTTAAAGAAGATCCTAAGATCACTTTTTAAAATACTAAAACTTGTCATGGCTACGGGGGTAGGCGAAAATGGGTTTTTTCTTTTTAAATACCAATGAGTTTGTTTTTACAACTTGAAAAATGCCATTTTCGAAAGACAACCTGATAAGAGTGGCTACAACTTTAAGGATTCCTATAATGTTCAAGAGGATAATGAAGGAAGAACAATGCATTGAACTCACGGAATACAATCATCCGTTTCCAACTCCACAAATCAAATGACAGCACGAGGAAGAGGTTCGGCACCACGCCGTAACCGACGGCTCAAGGAATGACATATAAGTCAAAAATCACATACTAGTATACAAATGACAGTAAAAGAAATGCCTAGGAGAATGAACTAAGCACGAGAAAAAAGACTGCAGAAGTACAATACCTCAAGTTCTTAATAAAATCACTTAGACCTCTTAAGATCATAAAAAGGGAAAGCTAGTGGCCGATACCACGGAACTAACTAGTTTCAATCAATACCTCTTTCGATTCATTCAAACTTCAAATTCACATTTGATACTTACACTCTTGATTACTAATAGAATAAAGAGACCATTACCACATAACCTAATAGGTTAAATAATAACCTCATCTAGCCACACTCAAGAATCTCAAAGGTACGTTAGACCATACATTCCTCAAAGTGTGAAAGAAACATCAAAGGTTCATTACCACACAACCAACCACGATCACCAAACCATCACTCGTCTTTTCTAAGGCCTCAACTCAAAATCGACTCTATAGTCCATTACTAACCTCAACTATCCACAAAGGTCACTACATCAATATACTTAACCCTCCAAGGGCATAAAAGTACATAATCACAAGTATAAGAATTTACATTTCATTATACTTTAATAATTACTACATGTAATTATATTTTCACATTATCCACTTTCAGTTGAGCATTTTAATAAAATATAAATTTATTTCACAATATTCATAATCAACATGCTCCAAAAATCCACAGGTAATAATATCATATAATAAACCTGCTCCAACATCACATGCAATAATATCATGATCAACGTGTCAAATAGAATCACATAAATGCAACATGAATGCAATCTAACTTAACACCACCCATGGTACACACACGACCACACACCCTACTCTAAGGGTCTACGAGATCATTCTCTAACCCTTTCCATTATGCTCATGAAGGAAGGTAGATTTATCGTACCGATTCTTCCCAAGTACTTTTGACACTTCACACTTTTAACAAGGAAGACCGTTACCACGACGCGGTCGTGACATAGGATTTGGAATAAGTATCCCCCCTACCATCTCAGTTTATTAGAAGACTAGTTCCGTAGGGGCGAGAAACACCCCCTGGCCAGTTGTTACGATGATCCAAAACAAGTCTACTCACGCATATATACACAAACGGATGTAGACCAACACCAATTGAATTCTCAATACAAAAGGTGAATTCCATATGCATTATGTCTCAATGACCCATACACCAACACAAATATGTATCACATCATATTTATGAACATTCCCAAAATGCCAACACGAATGCCATTAATCATTCAACATGTTTTTAAATCTCATTAAAGCAATAATCAACAAGGATGCTTTCTTATGCACCATTCATGTTCCAAATCATCAAGTTGTCTTTTAATTCACAAGGATAACATTTTCATTCATTTAAGATGCTTTTATCTCAATTAAAGCATTTAAATCACAAGGAAATAATTTCATTCCTTTAAACATGTTTTTAATTCACTTAAAACAATAATCTACAAATCATAAGGATAACTAGAATAACGTTCTAAGTTTTCACGTTCCTCAATGTCACATATCCCCTAACATGTTTTAAATTCCTTAAACACAATCAAAAGGGGAAACTAATATCACGTTCTAAGTTCAAGTCCAACTTTTATAAATTTTACTAACCCGCTTTAAATCTCAAGGGGTTACTCGGCCACCTATTCTCATTCAGTTCAAATAAGTATTTATTTAGCAGGAAAAATACTCATTTAATTTCTCATATTAATTTTTATACCCCACTTCACTTCTAAGGCATCGATAGACATATTTTATTTTCACAAATAAATATATCTAAATTAAAATAATAGTTCTCACACCCAAACAACAACAAATGATACGAAAGTGAGAATATTTTTCCCACCTCAAAACGCACGCCACGCGTTAAACCATCACGTTCGGAACCAAATCGGATACATCGATACGTCGCTAAAGCCGCGTGCTTAATTCTGTCCCAAAACACTTCTTGCTCGAAATGGTCCTACAGTGAACAGTGTTGGTGCCAGAATATGGGGGCCGCCGACCAAAGTGTTCAGAATAAAATTTTGAATATACCAAAATGTCCTCCGCACCAACCTATACAATATATATGAAGCCCATTAGCAATAGGTTAATAAATTTGGACAAATCTAAAATAACCCAAACGAAAATTTGTACCTATAAACGCGATTTCCCGACAAACCGCTCAATGAAAAATTCTAAAATGTTTGCACGTTGTACATGACACCGAGACCGGGTTACCTTTGAAAAATCATAGTCATCGGAAATCGGGATGGTAGCTAAACAATTGGCCGAAGTTTCTGACCGAAATGGCCCTGCTCCTTCACGTGCGAACCTGCGTGCCACCACCTATTGCCGTCGCTTGCTGTCACAACGTCACCACACCGACCCTCATCGTCACCACCTGCTGAACCACCGGCAAACCACCAGTCGCGCGAAACCTCTCCCCCTCTAACCGACCTCTTTCTCTATTGGCTACGAACGATAAGGAAGACGGAGAAGGTGCAGGCCGTCGTTGCGATGGGGAGAAAAGGAGAAGGTGGTTGCCACTGTGTGAAGATGAGGGAAGCTGAAGATGGTCGCGTGAAAGAGATGAAGGATAAGAAAAACAAATATGTCTGCTCTCTCTCACAGATAATACATATACATATATATCATATACATTTGAATTAAATTTTGGGCAACTCAATTCTAATGGTTCATGTGACCTTAGACATGTGACCAACTTAAATACTGGTGACAATGTTTCTTAAATTACAATACAAGCCCAACACTAAATCAATTCTCATTCTAAACAACTCATAAACGAAATCACGCGAGCCTAAAAATTTACGGGACGCCAAATAAATAATATAACATGAAATAGATAGCTATGGGGTATATAACCCAATCATCAGAACTGTAAACATTGAACAAATAAAATGTGTCGCCACTCCGTCGAAACACTAAACTCTGAACGTTGAAACGAAACTGCATAGTCGACAATAATGAAGTCCACGAAGTCGTCAAGTCGAATTCGTAAAGTCGTCCAGTCGAGACCAATGTAAACGCGAAAAATTTACATGTACAAAATACCAGGAATAACCACCACGTCATGTATAAGTGATGTAACAACCGAAAATATTTTGGAAAAAATTTCAAGAAAAAGAAAAAATAACACGGGGTGTTACAATTAGTATGCCCAGAAGATCAACCCATATAGACATGTCTTCTCAAGTATCGCCTTCTGTTGTCCCGTTGGCCCTCTGCTCCGCCAAGGTTTGAAGAAGTCGCGCATGTTGGAGGCAAAGGTTTAGTACTGGGAGAGTCGAGTCAGCCACCCTGGGGGATTTTGATGACAAATCGACCACCACAAGGTCCGAAGGCGGCTAATCCCAATCCTAGAATGTCATAGGGACGGGTCACCAGCTTAGAAAGCCGGTAAAGCGAATCATCCACCAATATCGCGTGACTAGGAGGTTATCTCTAGTGCTCGATCGTCAAGTCGGACAGTTACTAGAGTAAGGCATCCTAGGCCAGCGCGTAGTGGATCCCGACGTACTGCCGCCTCCGAGTCAATAGGAGGACGCACACCGAACTTATTACTACTTAATACATTACTCTATATGTAGACTGATTAGAGTCAAATGTTGTACATTATAGGCCCCTAAATCAGTATTGTTAAGTCTTATCATCATATTACTTGGTATTTTTATCCAATTTGCATTTCAAAGTGTTTTTCAGGAACTTAATGGAGAAAATGAGCTAACTTTGGTGAATTACCCATGGTTGTGTTTGTGACCAATCAAAAGAGAAGAGAAGTAGAGTTTTTAAGCCAAGAATGCATTCCGAAGGGTAAAACGGACATTTTACATGCTGTAAACTTTGGTATATGTGTTATAGAAGTGAATGGGGTCCAAAAGGAGAAAAAAATGCAAAAAGTTGATTTCAAGATTTTTGGTACGCAAACCAGCAAATACATTGTTGAAAAGTACCTATGAAACTCATTTTTACGCAAACATGCGCAAAACACTACACACTCGTAGGCGAGGGTACACATATGCGTAGGAGTCTGGGCACTTTGCCAAGCTACAATTCTCAAAATCCATGTTTCGATGCGAATCAACTTCCTTTGACTTAGTCCACACCCCAACACCTCCAAACACGTGTATAAGGCATATATATATATTAGATTGAATGGATTTCACTCAAAATTGAAAATAAACACACAGAAGAAGAATCTTAGTTGAAGCATTACAAGTCTAACACAAGTGGGACTCTTCTCAACTCCTTCTATAAATACCAAGGTTTGGACCAGATCTGGTGGGACTCCGAATATGTAAATTTTAGAGCACTTTCTCTGGAGATTTTCATCATTCAAAGAAGATGAGACATTCAAGACCTAGAGATCCGGAGCAGAAGACCATGGAGGGTGATTCTACATCAACGATGCAGATCTCTTATACCATGAGCAACTAATTCGGTATCTAGGATTTTCTAATAAAACCCTAGCCAAGTAATATAGTTTTATTTATTTATTTCAATTGTAAATAGGGGAAACTTAAGAACACAAATGTGATGACTGTGTAGATGAGTGACCGAATTTATTCTTGAAACGAGATTCTATATTTATTCTCCTCTTGTCTTAGAATGAATGGATGTTTTATCTCAAACAATAATTTTTATTCAGTATGGGTAATGTGTGTCTAGGGGTGATAAAAATAATGATTAAAAATAGAAACTTAAAACGACAAGGTTTTACTTATCGCAAGTGCACGAATCGTATTATAGTACAAATCAACTTGAGAAAGGGAATATCGATCCCACAGAGACTTGGATTATTCACTCTAGCAATTTAAAAATATTGAATTATGTTGAAAAAGGTTTGTTTGATTTGTTTGAGATCTATAACTAAATTAACTAAAAACAGAATTTAAATTGAGATTGTGATCAAGGTAGAGAAAAACTAGGGTTTTCATGCTCCACCACTAACCGTATAATATAGTTCATCCACTTGCTCAATTGCAAGAGGGCGATCCATCACCATGAATCAGATCATACCGTAAATAGTGAAGTACGTCCCAAAAAGGATACTATCCACCAGATTCGCGACGACCCATCTTCGGACATAGTGTAATTAGTACATGCCATCTACTATACTTTAATCTACTCCTACAATATAAAATTAAACTAAAACATGTCTATCTTACCTCGCCGAGGCATGACCTATGTAAACCTAGAATTTCAAGTCTTTTAAGCACCATTGTATAGAAAATCATGTTATGTTTAATATAACATGATTGGTTGAAATAATATATTCATTCAATATTAGACAATAATTAGAATAAATATAAGATCTCATATCAAGAATAAGTATAATCACAGATCTATACAACCATCACAGTGTGCTCACAGCTTCCCCTCGTTATAATTGAAACAAATAAATAAAAATACATTACTTAGGATTTTGCTAGAAAACCCTAGATACCAATTTAGTTTCCCATGGGGGAAGGAGACTGCATCGTTGATGTATAAACGTCCTCCATGATTTTCTTCTCCAAATATCTAGGTCTTGAATGACTCATTCTCTTTGAATGACATGAATCTCCAGAAATAGTGCTCTGGAAATTATGTAAATTAGAAGCTCCTAAGATCTGTAGCAAACCTTTGTATTTATAGAAGAAGTTGAGAAGAGTTTTGCTTGTATTCAACTTGTCCCACTTGAGTAGGATTCCTCTTTGATGTGTTTTTCCTCAAATATGAGTCAAACCCTTCAATATGATATATAATATGTCATATATACGTGCTTAGAGGTGTTGGAGTCGGAACAAGTGAAAATAGTTCAAATCGGATCGAAACTCTACTTAGCCAGCTTTCCTATGCTTGGCCCCCTACGCTTAAGCATTTAAGCATAGGGGTTGTTCCAGCTACGCTTAAGCGTAACTTCTTCTGGGCCAAAAATGTCAAGTATAGCTTAAGCGTAATTTTAACACTTTCTAGCCACTTTTAGCTACTATAAGCGTAACAAAATACTTGGAAACCACTTTTCTTGATAATTGCTTTGTTAGAATCCCCTCGACTCCTTTAGTATGTTTCTCGAAGTTATGGCTTCGAAAAATATCGTTTTTGCCCTCCGGGAGACAGTTTTTTCTTGAAAACTTCTCTTTTGCTCTCTTTGTGGATAGACACAAGCAATTCTTTGGTTAATTCACCAAAGTTAGCTTATTTCTTCGTTAAACTTCAGAAACACGCTTTAACACACAAACTGCAGAAAATTATCAAATAACGTAATGACAAAACGTAACAATAGTGAGTTAGGTGCCTAAAATGGATAACATTTGACACTTATCACACTCTCAAACTTACATATTGCTAGTCTCTTAGCAATGAACACAAGAGAACTTTAACAACATCCTATCATGATTTTCAAATCTAACTACTCTATAATAATCCCTTGCTTTTGTGAGGATCGACGATTACACTTATCATGTGTAACAAGCCTTTTAAACTCCTCGGCAACGTCGAGTGGATGAGTTAAGTCTCGTGAGGGTTAGCTATACTACCCACAAATTCTCCATTTTTCATTCTCACGTATTCATGCATTCACATACTTATTAATTAAGACATGCTACAATATACAAGATAACATGGGCACAGACATTCCCACTCACTACCAAATAACAACTATTTCAAGCTAATGTTGAGAATAGTCCCCACAAAAGTAAATTACTTCACTAATCTCTACATCCAATCCGGACAACCTTTCGTGTTTTTGTGAATATTATACTATGGTAGACTAACCTTTCTTCTTTTACTTCATTGATCACACTTTGCCTTTTTAAATGTAACACTCATTCTTTCCATCTTTTCCATTATCCATTTTTATCTTTCTAAGTTCCGGAATTTCCAGCAAGGATTTTTAGTCCCAACCAACTGGGCCCATGCTTTTCCATGGAATTTATGCTCATTAGTTTTCTCCCCTTTTTTGCGAACACTCTGCTACTTTGTGGTAGGAGGCCCGGTTATTCAGATCGAAAAACTACTTTTTGCATTTTATTTATTATTATTATTATTATTATTTTAGAAAAAAATTGAAAATTTTTCAGTTTTCCTCCATATTACTCCCCTTCTCCCTTTTCTATAGGCAAAGCTATTGTTTCAACTACATAGTCAAAAATAAATTCATTATCCCATAGTAAATATGTGTTTGTGCTTATAAATCAAAATCGTCATTCTGAGTTTCAATTTCACTAATTCATTCACCTATGTAAAACCACATCACTTGATCGGTTCTAGTCGTACGTAAATAAAAGTGTTTAAAATAAAGAATTAGCACGATCTAGTTTTACCTCTCAGTCGCAAGTACGCGAGTAGTATATAGTATAATTGGGTAAAGAGGGTATCGAACCACAGAGATCAGAGTCATATTTCAAATAATTGTACAACAGAAAATTGAATTATATTATAAACGTTGTTTTGATTGGATTGTTTCATTAATAATAAACATAAAATAAAATGATAGTTTTTGTGTTTGTGAATCAAGATAAACAAGTTTAGGGTTTCGCTCCAACTACACCACTAGTCTCGTAATATAGCCATTTAATCTTATTATTGCCAGAGGGCGATACAACTTATACGAATTAGATTAGTAACGCTATAAGCAGTTGCCTAATCCGAAAAGAGATGTAATCAAAGGTTAGTTTAGTACAGTTTCATCTTTGAACGGTATGACCATTGAATGCATCTATACTACAACTACTCCTAAAACATGAAATTAAAAACATACAAATGATAATCCCCTTTTAGTATGAACCGTATGCACCTAAAACCTTTTCATACCGTTAAGTACCATTATGTAGAAACCATTATTTAAACCTTGGATTTCTTGCCCTTAGTAAAAACATAGTTCTTCAAGATAAACCATTAATTCAATTTCAGCTTAAGTAAATAATTAATGAATAAATCTTATTTAGGTGATCTTGTTCGGCCTCTCACTACATAATCATTATATAAGTGACCTTCAGCTTCCCCTCTTTGCAATAAAATCAATTAAAGGTCTATAATACTTGACTAGGGTACGAAACCCTAGATACTGACTAGCCGCTTATGGAGAAAGGAGACTTCATCGTTGATGAAGCCACCTTCTTCAAGGTTGGATAGTTGATTCTTGAGTTCTTAAGGAGATCTTCTATAGAGAGAGACTTTTTGTATGAATGATGATATATGATCCAAATGATCCAGGATATCTTCTCTTCATGAATTATTCATATATTTATAGACAAAAGTTGGTGCAAATATGACATGTATTTTCTTGCACTCCAAAAAGATTTGGTGTGAGGACCACGTAACAACAGTGAATGGACCAATCTGCCCTTTGATATACTTTCACATAAAGTCAAAAATTTTGCAATATCTTTGCGCACATTTCCCAATGTCGGCATTGGTCGATCGATCGGGAGTGTCCACCGATTGATCGGTGACTCCTGAATTTTAATATTTCTTTATTTTGCAATTTTGTGCTTCAACCATTTGTACTCTGCTTTGTTGACTTGTACCTTGCTTCAAGTGAGTGCATTTATCCTCCAAGTATTATTCCAGATCAGACGCATTTGCTAAAAACCCAAAATTAACTCAGATTTGCATTAAGACCCTTAAAACATGCTTAAACACGCAACTCAAATAAGAATATCTTATTAATAAAATAAAGAGATTAACTAAGGGTTTATGAATGCCCAAAATACCAAATATTCTGGTCTGATTACACCCCCAAACTTGAATATTACTAGTCCCTTAGCAATAAAATAAAAGAAAATATCATGAAGAAAAGCTAATCTAATTTATCTAGACTATTTAAACTAAACCCCTTTCTTTCGTGAAGGAAAAACGATTACACTTAGCACGTGTAATAAACCTTTTAAACCCCTAGGAAAATCCTAGTGGACGAGTGAAGTCTCGTGAGGGTTAAATAGATTACCCACAACTTCTTTATAATCTTTACTTGTACATATTCATAAAAATTCTTGTTAATTAACTAGGAGATGATATAATTCATAAAATAAATGCAAGCAAATAAATTCTACTTGTACAAAATAATAATTATCTCAGATTAGTGTTAAGAATGGTCCCACGTACTAGTGGTTAAACTTAGCTAATCTTTACATCTAGAGCCAACAGTCTTCCATGTTTCATGGACTTTCTCTATAGCACATTTATTCCATTTATAGTATATCTCTTATTATTTTTTTTCTTTTTTGTTGGAGAGGGCTTTCCTCTCTCTTTTTTCTTTTTCCACTCAATATATATATATATATATTTTTCATATATCTCTCTTTTTCATGGATAAGGCTTTCTTCTCCTATTTTGCTTTTTCCACTCATTTTTTCGATACGCCATCCTCCACTATTTTATTATTGTTTAGAGGGAGAATGTTTACATATATCTTTTCTTTGTATTTTTTCAATATATATATATATATTTTAGAGATACTACCTTATATGATCATAAATGAAACTATAGATATCATGTGTATGTGCTTATAGGTCAAGATTGTCTTTTCTATTTTCAATTTCACCAGCTTACTCATCTATGGAGAACAACATCTTTCTACCTTTTTGATTTAATCAATTTTCAGATAATCAGAAAATATCACGTAAATCTATTCTCTAGACTAGTCTCATATTCCTAATTACTCCACAAGCTTAATCACAAATATATTTAAGTAAAGATAAAATAATAATAATATTTTAATTAGAATAATATATTTTTATTATACATATACTTATATATATATATATATTAGAAGTTAGTCATAAATATATTTTTTTTCTCTTTTTTTTTATGTGGCCAATCGATCGGAGCATCGCTGGATACTCTATACGAATTCCAGTAACCAACAATAACTAAAATTACACTTTTTATTAATCTATTCTATCAAAAAGTTTTTTATATCTACTATTACTCCATCCCCACAAACTTAAATCAAACAATATCCTCATGGTTCTTAAGAATATTTAAACATGGGAAAAGAACAATGTTACCACTTTATGAAGCAAGATTTCCAAAAAGAACAACTTGAAAATTTGCAAAAATCCAAACAAACTTATTCCATCCCTTTGTGAATTCGATGCTTCTCTAGTTAGTCCTGATCCCACTGATGGCGCATGTCTTCATCTAATTCAGCCTTAAACGACCTCATCCCAAAATAATTAGTGAACACCTCACATTCCTCTTCCTTCAGATACATATCTTCTTCTAACGCACTTTCAAGTATTTTGCTAATGAGAAAGGGATAAGGCAATTTCCAATCCTTAGCAAATGGATTCTCGTTTTCACGATAAGTTCCATATGCAGACGCATATTGTCAAGGATTAAGTTAGGAATAGACACCCAATACCCCATATGAAATTTATGAAGTAATTCAACCATGTTACGATGGCGAAGCAATCCTTCTTGGTTAGGGTAGATTTAATTGATAAAGATGGAATTTAAGGCCCAATAATTTATATCTAGATGATGCTTATCCATCAATTCTAACCCCATAGGAACTTCATACCCATTACAAATTCCACTTACCATTTATGTAAATGAAGGTAAAGGGTTTGGTGAAGGAGGAAAGATTTCTTGTAAACCATCAGGAACTTCTCGCGGAATTTCCGATTCTCCAGCGATCATATCAACAGTAATTAAGATTGAGCGGAAATTATACTCAGTCCAAACAGAAAGCGCAATTCCTTGGTTAGTCTCAACTATGGTCATGTTACGATAAAATTGATGGACTACCTCCGGAAAAACCATATTAGAACTAGAAATGAGAAGATTAAACAAACCACGATTCTGAAATAACATGAACGGAAGATGAAAACCTGGATGAGTTAGCCAATTTGCTAGGAACGTAACGTCATATCCTAACTCATGGAAATCAAGAATATCAAGGCCACGATTATCCAAAGGAACATACTGTGGCTCTTCAATTTCTTGATCAGCCTCATTAATAGCCAATACGTGCTCAATCCCGTCTTTATTAATAGAAGTATTGGAAGCCACATAAGAACGAGATGAAGAAGAAGAAGAAATGACAATGGTATCAACCATTATACTAATAGAATTTTCATGGAATAGGGATGAAATGAGATGGACTATTCTACGTAATTTATAAAATGTGTTATGCCTAAATAAGTCAGGGTTATGGTTAAAGAAGAAAAAATGAATCTAGTCTAAATCATATATTCTTAAGAAAATATCATGCAACTTTTATACATATATATTCTACTATACTAGTATATATTCACTGTTTACTATAGATGGCTACTTTCTGACCTAATATCTTGAATCTAACTGCTGGACGAATTTTTAGAAAACTGGAGTCCTCGATCGATTGAAATATTCGCCGATCGATTGAACATTTCTGAAAAGTAAAATAATCAAAAAAATAAAAATAAAAATAATATAGAAAAACAATAATGAAACCAAGTAGGATGAAACTCATCTTATTATTCTTAAAGATAGTAAGAAGATAAACAAATAACAAAAATAATTTATACTAATTTACAAACGACCACTCTTTAACGTCCATGGCTCGACAACTTTTTTCGTAAATTTCAACCAGAATCGTATATGGGATCTATTAAATCAATAAATTCCACCATACCTATATTTGTATCATTCTCATAGCAATGCTTAAGTCGTTAGCCGTTAACTTTAAAGTGGTTCCCATTTTTAGGATCTTCTAATTCCACTGCTCCATAGGGATATGCCATTATTATCGTATATGGTCTATCCCATCGCGACCTAAGCTTTTCCAAAAATAATTTTAGCTTAGAGTTGAATAACCATACCTTCTGGTCTGTTTCGACCATTTTTCTCCGAATATGTTTATGATGTAATGCATTTGTCTTATCCTTATAAATTTTAGCATTTTCATATGCCTCATTGCATATTTCATCCAATTCATTTAGTTGAACTTTCCTATGTGCGCCAACTTTTTCTAGATTAAAGTTTAATCATTTAATAGCTCAATAAGCTTTATGCTCTAATTCAACAGGGGGACGACAGACTTTTCCATACACTAAACGATAAGGAGTCGTCCCAATTGATGTTTTGTAGGCAGTCATGTATGCCCATAATGCATCGTTTAATCTATTTGCCCAATCCTTTTTATCAGGACTGACTATTTTTTTTCCAGTATTTGTTTAATTTCCTTATTTGAAATCTCAGCTTGCCCACTAGTCTTTGGATGATATGAGGTTCCTACCTTATGCGTTATCGAATATTTTTCAAGCACATTCCCAAGATACTTATGACAGAAATGCTTACCCCCATCACTAATTATAGCCTTTGGTGTACCAAATCGAGAGAAAATGTTGTTTGTAAGAACTTAATAACTGTCTGATGGTCAGCTTTTTTAGTGGGTACAACTTCAACCCATTTCGACACGTAATCCACTACCACCAATATATATTTGTATTCTTTTGATTTCACGAATGGCCCCATAAAGTCGATTGCCCATACATTGAATAATTCTATGATTAAAATTGGAGTTTGGGGCATTTGGTTTCACCGAGATATAATTCCTAATTTTTGACACCTATCACATCTCTTACAATATTCGTAAGCGTCTTTAAATAATGAGGGCCAATAAAATCCACTTTATAATACTTTTATTGTTGTCTTCTTAGCTTTGAAATTCCCTCAACATTCAAGAGTATGACAAAATTTTATACTTCCTACTTCATATTGAGGAACGCATTTTTGTATAATCTGATCAGGACAATATTTAAACAACAACGGATCTTCCCAGATATAATGCTTAACTTGCGAGAAGAATCTATCACATTCCTATTTCGTCCATCCCCTAAGAATCCTACCCGTAGCCAAGTAATTAACTATGTCAACATACCAGGGTAGTTCGACACTGACATGAAATAATTGCTTATCAGGGAACGAGTCCTTTACTAGAGTATTATCTTTGTTTGATTCTATTAGCAATCTGGATAAGTGATCTGCCATGACATTCTCCGTACCTTTCTTGTCCCTTATTTCCAAATCAAATTCCTCTAATAGGAGAATCCATATAGTTAATCTAGGTTTGGAGTCTTTCTTTGATAAAAGGGATTTTAGTGTCGAATGGTCAAAGTATACCACTACCTTAGTCCCAAGTAAATATGATCAAAATTTATCTAAGGCGTAAACTACAACCAATAATTCTTTTTCTATGGTAGTGTAATTCATCTGTGTTTCGGTAAGGGTTTTACTAGCATAATATACTGCATGTCTTTTCAAAAAAAATAATATACTGCATGTGGTATTTTCTCTTTTCTTTGTCCAAGAACTGCTCCAATAGCATAATCCAAAGCATCACACATTAACTCAAACTGTCGTGACCAATCTGGAGGTTGAATAATTGGTGCAGTGGATAGTAAGTTTTTAAGTATCTTAAAAGCCTTATGATACTCCTCATTGAACACAAACGACGCATCTTTCGCTAATAAACTGCATAGTGGTCGTGCTATTTTACTAGTCTTTAAGAAAACGTCGATAAAAACCTGCATGACCCAAGAATGATCGTATTTTTCGAACAGTAATAGGCGGAGGTAAATTAGAGATCAATTCTATTTTAGCTTTATCTACTTCAATTCCTCGTTTTGAAATAACATGGCCCAAAACTATCCTTTCTTGAACCATAAAATGACTATTTTCCCAACTTAGAATGAGGTTAGTTTCTTCGCATCTTTTTAATACTAATGCTAGATGTTCTAAGCACTCATTGAATGTGGTCCCGAACATTGAAAATTCATCCATAAAAACTTCCAAGAATTTTTCTAGCATGTCCGAGAAGATAGACATCACGCATCGTTGAAATGTAGTTGGTGCATTACATAATCCAAACGGAATTCTTCTATATGCAAAGGTACCATAAGGACAAGTAAAAGTCATTTTTTCTTGATCCGTCGGGTCTATTGCAACTTGGTTATACCCTGAATACTCGTCTAAGAAACAATAATAACTTTGTCCTGCCAATCTTTCCAAGATTTGGTCTATAAAAGGTAATAAGAAATGATCTTTCCTAGTATGAGAATTTAACTTCCTATACTCAATTCAGACTCACCATCCAGTAGTTGTACATTGAGGAATGAATTCTCCTATTACATTTGGTACTACCGTAATACCAGATTTCTTGGGTACTACTTGTGTCGGGCTGACCCATGTGCTATCTGAGATTGGATATCTTATTCCTGCATCTAGTAGTTTTACTACCTCTTTCTTTACTACTTCTTTCATATTAGGATTTAATTTTCTCTGCATTTCCCTTGATGGTTTTACATCTTCTTCTAGGTGGATCCGATGCATGAATATTGAAGGATCTATTCCTTTTAAATCAGCCACACTCCACCTTATTGCTTCTTTGTTCTCGCCTAGTATTCTTACTAATTGTATTTCCTGTTCCTTATTTAGTTATGTTGAAATAATTACGGGTAGTATTTTGTCTAGCCCTAGAAATACATATTTTAAATGACTGGGTAATTATTTTAGTTCCAACGTGGGCGGTGATACTAATGATGGTATTGGAGGGGTATCCGATATTATAGGAAAATGCTCTTTTGGTGTTCTCCAGGGTGGTACCTCAAATGCTTGCTCGATTATGGCTATTTTTTCTAGTTTTGGTAGCTACTGATTATTTAGAGACTCAACATAGTCGTCTAGAATTTCATTGTGCACTGCCCTTACTAATGGGTATTTAGTCAATATTTGACGTGACATTTCCTCCACTTATTCGTCAATTATGTCGGTAAGAAAACACTCTTCTCCTTCTGGTATTTGAGATGGATTAGAGAAAATATTTTTTCTGATTTTCATATTCCCAAATGATAAATCCATAACTCATGTTCTGCAGTTTATACATGCATTCGTAGTTGCTAAAAATGGTCGACCTATGATTACCGGTATTTGCCTTTTCTGGCCATAAACAGGTTTTGTATCTAGAATGATGAAGTCAACTGGGAAATAGAACTTATCAATTTGAACAATCACATCCTCTATTACTCCTCGTGGTTATTTAGTAGATCTATCAGAAAGATGTAAAATAACAGATGTTGGAGTTAGTTCTCCCAGTCCTATTTACTAATATACGGAATATGGTAAAAGATTTACACTAGTTCCTAAATCTAACAGATCTTTTCCAATTTCTTGATCTCCTATTATATAGGAGATAGTTGGTACTCCTGGATCTTTATATTTTAAAGGCATATTGTTGGATATTATAGAACTTACGTGATTAGTCAACACTATTTTCTTAGCATTATGAGTTATGTTCCTCCTTTTATGGGTACATAGATCTTTCAAGAATTTAGCATAAGGGGGAATTTGTTTGATTGATTTCAATAGAGGAAGATTAATTTTCACTTGTTGGAATGTATCAAACATCTATTGAATCTTTTCTTCTTGTTTTTCGTAAGGAACATGCTCTTGTAAGTGCTGTGGAAACGGAGCTCTATGTTCATTGCTCGTTTCTTCTATTTATTTTGTTGGTGTATAGTTTTTCATAACGGGTTCTTGTTTCTTTTTATAAACTAATTCTTCCTCTATTTTGAGATTTGTTTCTTTCTTGTTATAAGCTGAGTCTTTTTCCTCTCCAGGATCGGTTTCCTTATTGTTTTGTTTATTCATCCTTTCCTCGAATTGTTCTTCAACCTTGTTGTCTATGACTCTACCACTTCGAAGTGTAGTTATGGCTTGAAGGATTTCTATTGCTGGTTCTCTTGCTGGTGTTATATGCTTAATCATATGTTTCCCTTTTGGGTTTATGAGTGGTTGACTTGGTAGTTTCCCTTCTTCTCTTCTATTCATAGAATTAGTTATCTGTCCAATTTGGGTCTCGAGTTTAGAGATAAATTGAGAATGGGTATATAGGAGTTGTGTGGCATTTTTGAACTCATTTAGCACACTCCTAAGTTCTTGATCAAGACCAGGTGTTCTCATAGGTTGTGTATTGTTTGGGTTTCTAAAAGGTGGCTGATTAGGATTTTGATTGAATGGACGAAATTGATTTTGTTGTTGATTGGGATTTTTGTTAAATGGTTGGAATTGGTTGATCTGTTGGTTAGGGCTTTGGTTAAAGGTGTTATTATGAGTTTTATATGAGAAATTATGATAATTACGCCAACCAAGGTTGTAACTATTTGAAAATGGGTCATTATTCAGATTGGTAAATGTGGCATTAACATCCTCAGTGATATACTAAGATTTCAGTTGTGTATACGGACAATTATTAGCGTAGTACGAGGGATTAGCACATACCGAACAAACTTCTTGAGGTGTAGGGTTTATATGAGTAGTTCTCATTAGTTGATCAAACTTTTTATTTAGCTCATCCACTTTTGATGTTACTTCATATATCTGACTTGCTTCAAATGCCCTATCTGTTCTTTTAGGATTGGAAAGGATAGTTCGTGGGCCTCTAATATCACACATATTTTGTCGAAAATCTTCACTAAGATTCTTAAAAAGATTCCATAGGAAGTCTACGGTTTTCTATGTATATGTTCCTCCATAGGCTACATCAACTGTATTTTTATGGCTCTCCCCCAGTCCTACGTAGAAACTATGGACTAATTCGTGACTAGGGAGTCCGTGATGAGGACATTTTCATAAAATATCATTAAATCGTTCCCGAGTTTCATAAAATTTCTCATCAAGTATTTGTGAGAACATTAGGATAACTCTATGGGTCTCGTGCGCTTTTCCCACTAGGAAGAATTTATGTAAGAATTCTTTCTGAAGTTTTTTCCAGTTATTTCTAATATCTTCTAGTATTGTACTATACCAAAGTTTCACTTTATCTTTTAGGGAATGAGAGAATAGTCTAATTTTAAAATTGTCATCCGTACATTCTCTTATACGCACAGTGTTACAGACCTCTAAGAATTCATCTATATGATGATAGGGATCCTAATCAGCGTTCTCATGAAACTTAGATAACATAATAGCTATAGCGGGTTTAATTTTGTATTGGTCCACCCCTACTGGTATTGAGATTTCTAATGGGGAAGTATACTGTTGCGGAGTATAGAAATCTTTAAAGACAGCAAGCGGAACTACCACCGTGTTATCACCCATGTTTTTATTATGTAAATTCTTTCGTTTATTTATTTGGTATGTTCGATCAATTTCAGGATCAAATGCTTCAAGAGGATTATTAATTAAAAAACGTCCAACCATAAACAATAAACAATAATATTACATAAAACAATAAGTTACAATAAATAAATAAATAGTCTTCATTATTATTATTATTATGATTATTATATATATATATATATTATAATTATATTATATATAGCAATAAAATATATATGTTATGCAAATCTGTTTATATTTTTGTTTTAAGAAAAGATTATATCTTTATTTTTCTGATATAGTTATGTTATGAGTGATCTGTATTTTTTCTGTCTATCTTTGTTTTTGTACGAACAGAAATAAATCGATCGATCACAAAGTTATCGAACGATCGGGGAGATTACCGATCGATCAGAGGAAGTTGCAAGCGATCGTGGAACTTACCGAACGATCGCTGAAGGAACCGATTGATCGGAGACTGGAGTCCGTGAGTTTTCTGGAAAATTTGTAGTTTCGAATAGTGTGGTTACTGAGCTACAAATGAAAATAAGAAATGCAAAAATAAAAATTAGTATAATAATTCAATAAACTTCAATACAATAATCTGAAATATCCGTTTGATCCCCGACAACGGCGCTAAAAAATTGTGATTGTTTCTAGTTGTATGTAAATAAAAGTGTTTAAAATGAAGAAGTAGCACGATCTAGTTTTACCTCTCAGTAACAAGTACGCGAGTAGTATATAGTATAGTTAGGTAGAGAGGGTATCAAACCATAAAGATCAGAGTCGTATTTCATATAATTGTACAATAGAAAATTGAATTATATTATAAACGTTGTTTTGATTGGTTTATTTTTTAAATAATAAACATAAAATAAAATGATAGTTTTTGTGTTTGTAAATCAAGATAAACAAGTCTAGGGTTTTGCTCGAACTGCACCACTAGTCTCATAATATAGCCATTTAATCTTATTATTAGAAGAGTGCGATGCAACTTATACGAATCAGATTAGTAACGCTACAAGCAGTTGCCTAATCGCAAATGAGATGTAATCATACATTAGTTTACTATAGTTTCATCTTTGAACAATATGACCATTGTATGCATTTATACTACAACTACTCCTAAAACATGAAATTGAAAATATATTAATGATCATCCCCTCTTAGTATAAACCGTATGCACCTAAAACCTTTTCATACCGTTAAGTACCATTATGTAGAAACCATTATTTAAACCTTGGATTTCTTACCCTTAGTAAAAACATGGTTGTTCAAGATAAACCATTAATTCAATCTCAGTATAAGTAAAGAATTAATGAATAAATCTTATTTAGGTGGTCTTGTTCGGCCTCTCACTACATAATGATCATATAAGTGACCTTCAGCTTCCCCTTTTTGCAATAAAATCAATTAAAAGTCTACAATACTTGACTAGATACCGACTAGCCGCTGATGGAGAAAGGAGACTGCATCGTTGATGAAGTTACTTTCTTCACGGTTAGATAGTTGGTTCTTGAGTTCTTGAGGAGAACTTCTATAGAGAGAGACTTTTTGTATGAACGATGATATATGATCCAAATGATCCAGGATATCTTCTCTTCATGAATTCTTCATATATTTATAGAAAAAAGTTGGTGCAGATAGGACATGTATTTTCTTGCACTCCAAAAAGATTTGATGTGAGGACAAAGTAACAATAGTGAATAGACCAATCTACCATGATATACTTTCACACAAATTCATAATTTCTGCAGTATCTTTGCGTACATTTCCCAATGTTGGTGTTGGCTGATTGATCGGGAGTGTCCTGAATTTTAAAATTTCTTTATTCTGCGATTTTCTGCTTCAACCACTTGTACTCTGCTTTGCTGACTTGTACCTTGATTGAATTGAGTGCATTTATCCTCTAAGTATTATTCCGGATTAGGCACATTTGCTAAAAACCTGAAATTAACTTAGATTTATGTTAAGACCCCTGAAACATGCTTTAAACATGCAACCCAAATAAGAATATCTTATTAATAAAATAAAGTGACTAACTAAGGGTTTATTAACACCTAGAATACCAAATATTCTGGTCTAATCATCACTTCACTAACTCAATCTAATCATTACTCTCATGAGCGGGAATATCACATCAAATACTACTCATACATAATAAACACAAACTCAATCAACTTGTAATGCAAAACACTTATGCGTAAAAAAAAGTATTTCTCACAATTTTTCAATTTATTCAAATTTGTTTTCAATAATTCCTTATACTCTCTACAGCTTCCCCCCAAACTTAAATTAAACCATGTCCTCATGGTTCATAATGATACTGATGAGAAATAATATAATTACCCTTGAAGCGCATTTCCAGAATTTTCTCTCTTCATGCACATTCTCCCCCCCCCCCCCCAAACTTGAATCGAGCTTTTTATAAAAAAATTCAACAAAACACAGATACCCAATATCATAGCAAGGGAAAAACAAATTCATCATCGCTTTCTGGAAATTATTACTCAATGTAGCACAAGGAATGATTATTTTATTAAATAAAAATAAAAATAAATAACGATTTGGCCTTAAGGGTCTACAATCCCTACGAAATTGAAATTGCAAAGATTTGGCCTTAAGGGCCTACAATCACTAAGAATTTGAAATTGCAACCTATCTTACTAAAAAAAACTAAAACAAAAGTTTTTTATAAACCTACAAACCCTAGTTCCATTCATTCCTTGATCCTTATAGCCATCATTCAATTCCACTTGGAAAACCTCCCCAAGAAGCATTGATATTTGATGCCATTTCAAGCCATTCAAAACTTGCTTCTTGATAATACTTCGTGAACAACAAGCATTTATCATTCATCTCTCCCAATTTATGGCCCAATTGCTCCTCAATAATCCTTGAAATTAAAAACGGATATGGGAGGTAAAACTCCATGAAATCCCAGCCTTCTACCTCTCTTTTCATAATTCGCTGCACCATCATCATATTTCCCATGATCAACTCCGGTAATTTGATCCAATATCCTTTAAGCATGTAATATAAGACTCTAATCATTGTAAGTCCTCTCCAGCTTGTCCTAGGATTTTGACATACTTGTGATTTAAGCACACAGTCTAAATACAATAAATCCGGGCTCAAAAGATAATTATCCACACTCTTGGCCGTATGTTTTGGAATATGCCTATCACATATCTCCATAATCATGTCCGTCTCTGAGAGTGGCCATTCCTTCGGGATTAGCTTGAACTTCTTAAGTAAGTGATCCGGACACAGAAGTGGTATTTTCCAAATTTTCGAAATTACCTCCTCATTAACCATTATTGGATCACTCCACTCATCAATTTTCACTTTTATTACTTCTCCTCCTTCCGGTCCTTCCATGGTCATCCTTTCATAAAACCTTCGAACTAAATTCGAGTATACACTTAAGCTCGTCGGACTCTTAAAATTCTCCAACCTTCTTTGTCTTAGCAACTTCACTCCCGGCTTTACCAACATATTTTTCATTGTGTCCGAGAGAAACATTAACTTGTATTGAAGCTTGCACTTGATAAAATAATGAGGTGTTGTACGAATTTGTGGTGCTCTTGTAACTTGCCTACTTGTGCCCTCTCCATCTACAAATCCATTTTCCCTTCTAGGATCGACTACCCTCAAAGCGGCATTATCGTCTAAGAACTCTTCTGGATCAGATTCAATCTGATAATGACTCTCTTGCTCATGCCTACTTTCACCGGGAAAATGAGAAGAAGAAGAAGCCATCTTTTTATACCTCACAAGCTTTTGTATATTGAATTGTGGAAATTCTGAACCCCTAAGGCTGTATTTATAGATGAATGATTTGTATTCAAAAAGGAATTCGATTCATCTCTGGAGTTGGAGAATAAAATCAAACCATCAAACCAACTTTAACATGTACTTGGATTTCATCTCCTACTCGAACTAGGAATTTTGTCTAAATTCCTATCTAAATCCTAAAAATTTCAAAAACCTACACCTAATTAAACCGTAATACAACACAAACACAAAACCATCTAAAAATCCTCTTTTTGGGCAAATTGTTTACATTTTTCTAGGCTTTACTATGATGGTCCCTACGCTTAAGCGTAGCAAGCTACTCTTATGGGCTACGCTTAAGCGTAGCCCAAGTATAGGCTTGGCTTGGTTTTCTCTTGTAAAAATTTTTTTTGGTCTATTTTCTTCTACATACTCGCCATACCATGCTCTAATATCCCCCATATAGTACAAACTCACACTCCCTCAAACTTAAACACACACATGTCCTCATTGTGTAACTTCAAAGTGCATCGAACCTCAAAAATCACATCACACTCAACGCATGCATCATCATAGTCTTAGGAATGTAAAACACGAGCAATACTATCACAAGTATAGGATAATTTACAGTTTTATAAAATAAATAAAAAATACACTTAGAGATCGATTGTTTAGGCGGGGACATATATCGCACTGTAATAGAATATCCACCTAACAATTCTATTCTAGTAAAAAAAAAATAATACAACTAAACTAATCATCCTCATTAAACGGTGGTGGTGGGGATGGTGGACTAAGTCCTCTATGAAACATCTGTGCCTTTACTATGCCACGCAGCTCTCTCTGACCACGCTGGAGCTATGTAATCTCTTCTAATATCATTTGTAAATCTATCAAAGCTAATCTTTATGAAACCCTAATCTCATCTCGAAGCCGATGAGTCTCCTCCCTACTCTGCCGTAGCTCATCTCTCAGTGCCACCTGCCCCACAATCAACTCGTCAAACTGTGTGTGAGTAAGAACAACTAGAGCATCTGCAGGCTCTTGAGGCATCTCTCTCTTAGCAACTTGTACCCCCTCTCCATGAGGTGGCACTACATCATCATGTCTAGCCTCTGGCTCTACCGGCATGTCAGGAGGCACAACCCCAGCAGGAGCCAACAATGGCCTCCTCTGTAATACTAACTCTTCACCCAGTCTCGACCACTAGTTCCTCCACAACCCTGCTGTGTAGACACCAGGCACATATCGGTCCATATCCACCTCCTCATCGATCTCTACACCAACATCGGTCATCAATCGTATGACCAAAGTTGGGAATCTCATATGAAATCCGCTATGCCCGACCTTGATCGCGTCCGTAAATCAACATAGTACTGGTATAGGCCTCTCCATAGAATCTGAGGAATCGAGATCCAGTGGCCGAACTCAAAAACATAATATTGAATCAGAAATAACTGCCTCCTCAGAGTCCTGTGCCACTGGGGGTGAATCTGGGATCGGATAAATGTGTCCAGGAACCACAACCTCATATGATAATCCGACTTCTTCATGCAATTGTTCCTGTTATCCAAAGTTCCCCCCAGTCTGTAGACGGACAATCTCTATCAATGCAGGGAATGGCTCTGGTAGAGGCGTAAACTCACCCACAAACTTTGGCAGGCACTTATCCGGTATACCCTAAGCCTCTGATATACTCTGTGGCATGATCTCAATCCGCACTCCTCGTACCTCGGTCTGGATCCTTAGCCCTCTGCTACAATGTCGCATGTGAAGCCAGAACTCTCGGATCACATCCGGGCAAACTGAAGTAGAGGGAGGTGAAAGAATCGACAATAAACATCATGCTCGGAGACATCTAATAGTCCAAGCTGGCACCTCCTCCCTCTCAAAAACCTCCTCGGAGTACGTCCTCTTTCAACTTCACTCATTTTCTCTCCACATGCATTGTTAAGTGCAACTACTCTCCGCACACTTCATACACTTCATTTAATATTTCACCACACCTACCGTGACAATGACGATATTACGACTCCATCTTATGACCAACGGACTACAATACAAACTATAAAACTAGGTTCAAAAACTAATTTTCATCCCCTAGTACCAATGTTTAGCGTCGTTGGCACGACGTTGCCGTTTCTCAACATCCAGGATCATGCTAGTGTGTCGCATCGGTCAAATCCATCGAATCGACAACACAGTCCACTAGTTGAACATCAAAATAATGCTTCAACCTATGACAATTCACCGTAAATCTCTTTCCTTTCTTCAGATCATCGAGTTCTACTGCTCCATGGGGTTTAAACCTTTGTAATTTTATACGGTTCATCCCATCTTGATTGAATCTTGCCAGGAAACAACTTAAGTCTCGAATTAAATAGCTACACTCTCTGGCCGGGCTCAAAGGACTTATTCTGAATATGTCTATCGTGAAACACCTTCGTCGGAGCTTTGTAAATCCGAGAATTCTCATATGCATTATTACGTAGTTCCTTAAGCTCTGCAAGTTGAAGTTTTTGTTGAGCGCCAGATTTTTTTTTATCAAAGTTCAACCTTCGAACTGCCTATTATGCTCGGTGCTTTAGTTCAATAGGGAGGTGACACGTTTTACCGTAAATAAGCCGATACGGTGTCATACCTATCGGAGTATTTAAGCGGTCCTATAAGCCCACAGTGCGTCATTCAGCCTCTAAGGCCTGTCCTTTAAATCCACATGCACTGTTTTCTCTAAAATGTTCTTTACTTCCCTATTAGAAATCTCCACTTGTCAACTCGTTTGGGGGTGATATGGCGTACCGAGAAAATGGATATCAAAAATGATTTCCGTCGTCACTGATTATCACACGTGGTATACCAAATCTTGATAAAATATTTGACTGCACAAACTCCACAACTGCCTTATGGTCGACGTGTTAATTAGCTACAGATTTTACCCATTTTAACACATAGTCAACCCCTATGAGTATGTACTCTTTCTCATCCGCTTTTGGAAATGGTCCCATGAAGTCTATACCCCATTGATAGGTGTCAAATATTAGTCATTTTGACCCCTTAACTCACGATTGTGACGTTCTTTCATTCCATTATTTGGTATTTTTATTGGGTTTGCGTGTTAAAGCATATTTCAGGAGCTTAATAAAGAAATGGAGCTAACTTCGGTGAATTAACGGAAGAGTGTGTTATTTCTACCCAAGAGGAGAGTCAAAGAGGCAGTCCAAGGCAAAAATGACTCCCGGAGGGAAAAAATGGCATTTTCAGAAGTCGTCATCTTCAGAAAAAGTATCGTAGGTTCAAGACCATCATTTTGGTGCATTCACGGAGAAAAGTAATTTTCCATAAAATACCTACGCTTTTGCCTACGCTTCCAGTTTCAAAAAGCGGTTGGAAAACACAATTCTACTCTTGGACCTACGCCGAGAGGGTACACTTGGATCTACGTTTGAAGCGTAGCTGGCCTACGTGCTTCAACGCTTGAAGCGTAGGCCAGCTACGCTTCAAGCATATGTGCGACAACTTTTTGTGGTTTTTGGTGGAGTTTTCCTGTTTCACCTCGGCTTAATTGGAAGTCATGTATGCGATTCCAGACCTCTATATACATGTATATACACTTATATATATATGAGAAGTTAGGGTTAGCATGAGTGTTAGAGTGAAAAGACTGAAAATGGCCTCTTAATACCATTGCCTATATATACACAATTGTATATCAGAAGAAGGAGGATTCATTAGGGTTGGTTTTTGGGAGACGTTCATCCAAAGAGGTTGATTCATTCAGACTTGCTATTGTTGAGAGCCATATTCAAACCTAGAGATTTGGAGAAGACGTCCATGGAAGGCGATTCTACATCAACTATTCAGTCTTCTTCTACCATGAGCAACTAATTCGGTATCTAGAGTTTTCTAGTAAAATCCTAGACAAGTAATGTAGTTATTTTATTGTTTTCAATTGTAATGAGGGAAACTGTTGACCATACTGTGATGATTGTAGTAGTTAAGAGACCATACTGATTTGCAATATAAAATTATATGTTTGTTCTAAATTCTTGTCTTAGATGGAATGAATATATTATTTTACACAACTATGATTATTCAATATGAGCAGGAACTCGGGTGCTTAATCATGGTTTTCTACACAATGGTGGTAATGAAACTTGAAACACTAGGTTGACACAAGCCGTGCCTTGGCGATTTAATATAAACATGCTTTAGTTTATTTTCATGCAGTAGGAGTAGATTAGAGTAATATAATTGGCATGTACTAGTTAGGTTAGTCATGAGATGGGTTGTCGCGATCCGATTGATGGTACTCGTTTTTAGGGTCGTATTTAACTATTTGCAGTAAGACCTGATTCACAGTTATGGATCACCCTCGTACAATTGATACAGTGATGAACGATATTATGCGGTTAGTGGTGGAGTGATGAAAATCCTAGTTTTCTGTCTCATCTGAATCACAACAAATTTAATTTGATTTTTAGATAATCATTAGTTAAAATATATAATTTTTTCTTTGACCACACAAACAAAGAATTTTCAGAAAATATAGTTCAGTATTTTTGAACTATTAAAGTGAACAATCTCAGTCTCTGTGGGATCGATATCCATTACTAAAGCAATTTTCTATTCTATAATTGATATGTGCGTTTGCGTAGGGTAAAACCTAGAGTCGTTAAGGTGTTATTTTTAACCATATATTTTTACACACTTGACGTCGCATTACCCATACATCAAATAATTCCACGATCAAAATCGGGGTCAGAGGCATCATATCACGTCAAGATATAGATCCCAACTTCTGACATCGCACACACGCTTTACAATATTCAAATGCATCCTTGAATATGGCTGGCTAATAGAACCCACTTTGCAGCACCTTATGGCCTGTCTTTTGAGCTCCAAAAGCCCCCCCATATTCTAGCGTATGGCAAAATCTTAAGATACTTTCCACTTCATTTTCGGGTACACACTTTCTGATAATCTGATCAGAACAATACTTGTACTAATGCAGATTATCCCAGATATAGAATTTTAACTTGGCTGAAGAATTGATCTTTATCACTCTTAGAGCAACCTTTTGGAACTTGATATGTGGCTTTGTAATTAACAATATCAGCATACCACGGTATCTCTTCCATAATACCCACACTGAACAGATGTTCATCTGGGAATGTATCCTTAAGACTAACACTTTCCTTTATAGTTTCCACAAAGATCCTTGATAAATGGTTTGCTATTACGTTCTCCGAACCCTTTTTGTCTTTTATCTCCAAATCAAATTCTTGCAACAATAAAATCCATCGAATAAGCCTGGGCTTGGAATCTTTCTTTGTTACCAAATCTCTCAATGCCGCATGATCTGAATATACTACCACCTTGGTTCCTAATAAATATGATATGAATTTATCCAAAGAAAAAAGAACTACTAGCAAATTTTTCTCTGTTGTTGTGTAATTTATATGCGCTTCATTCAGAGTCTTACTAGCATAATACACTGCGTATGGAAACTTCTCCTTTCTCTGTCCTAATACCGCTCCTACGGAATAATCAGAAGCGTCACACATCTGCTCAAAAGGTAGAGACCAATCCGGTGGTCGCATGATTGGGCCTGTAGAGAGTGGTGTACGAAGCTCTTCAAAAGCATAAAGACACTCTTTATCAAAGATAAAGTCCACATCTTTAGCTAATAAGTTGCATAGTGGCCAGACAATCTTATTAAAATCTTTAATATATCGTCTATAAAAATCGGCATGGCCCAAAAATGATCTTATCTGCTTAACAAACGTGGGAGGAGGCAATTTTGAAATAAGCTTAACTTTAGCCTTATCCACCTCAATCCCTGTTTTTGATACTATATGGCCGAGTACTATACCCTCTTGAAGCATAAAATGGCTCTTCTCCCAACTCAAAATCAAGTTAGTCTTTCTACATCTCTTGAGCACGAGTGCCAGATGTTTCAAACAGTCCTCAAAGGTTACCCCAAAGACCGAGAAATCGTCGATGAACACTTCTAGGAATTTCTCTACCATATCAGAGAATATTGACATCATACACTTCTGGAATGTAGTTGGCGCATTACATAAACCAAAGGGCATTATTCTATTTACAAACGTACCATACGGGCATGTGAAAGCTGGTTTCTCCTGATTAGCAGGATTAATCGCCACTTGGTTGTAACCGGAATATCCATCCAAAAAGAAATAATAGCTCTGTTCGGCCAACCTTTGTAGGATTTGATCAATAAACAACAATGGAAAATGATCCTTCCTAGTATGTGAGTTGAGTTTTCTATAATCAATGCAAACATGCCACCTAGTGGTAGTGTGCTGTGGAATCAACTCACCTTTAGAGTTAGGCACAACTGTGATACCTGATTTCTTTGGCACCACCTGTGTAGGGCTCACCCATGTACTATCAGATATGGGGTTGAACCTCCTTCATCACCACCTCTTTCATACTTGGGTTCAATCTCTGTTGTATTTCCCTTGATGGTTTTGCTGTCGCCTCTAAATGTATGAAATGCATACAAATTGAGGGATCTATTCCTCTAAGATCAGCAGCACTCCATCCTATCGCCTCTTTATTCTCACTTAAGACCTTGACTAGACTCAATTCTTGTTCTTTTGTCAGCTTTGATGAAAGAATTATAAGAAGAGTCTCATCCGGCCCTAAAAAGATATATTTCAGTTTCTCGGGCAATTCCTTGAGGTCGAAGGTAAGAGGAGTTATTAGAGATGGTATTGGTGGTGTATTAGAAAACGTGGGAAACGGTTAAATCGGAACTTTCCATGAATGGCCGTATAATGCAGTCTCAATTGCAACAATATCTTCCTTATTCTACCTTATTTTCTCATCCCAGTCAGCTAGTTCAGTCTCCAACCTTACTCTAGTCATCAACGACTCCAACTCATCTTTATCTAGCATCCTTGGTGCGAACTACTCTACTATATCATCCATCTCTTCAATATAAAAACATTTAACTGACTCTGGAAGTTGATGATTGGCATCGAACACATTTATTTACACCTTCAAGTTTTCAAAAGATAAATCCATAGCCCCTGTTCTACAATTGATACACGCATTAGCCGTAACTAAAAAAGGTCTTCGTAATATTATAGGGATATGTTTTTTCAACCCCTGGACAGGTTCTATATTGGGAATTATAAAATCTACCGGAAAGTAGAACTTGTCTACCTGAACGATGACATCTTCTAGAATCCCTTTCGCCTGCTTGATCGATCTATCTGCTAATTGAAGGACAACCGAGGTATGACTGAGCTCTCCCAACCCTAACTTCTGATAGATTGAATATGGAAGTAAGTTAACACCTGCACCCAAATCAAGAAGAGCTCTACCGTATTTCCTTGTCACCAATGACACAAGGAATAGTGGGAGCATCATGATCTTTCCTCTTAGGTGGTGTTACTAGTGGGCATCAGGTGCGTGCAAAATATGTGGTTAAAAACAACACCTTAACGACACTTTAGGTTTTACCCTTCTGCAAACGCACATATCAATTGTGTATAGTTTTGATTGAGTAGGGGAATATCTATCCCACATAGACGAGGATTGTTCACTTTAATAATCTAAAAACACTGAGTTATAGTTTTCCAAAAAGAGTTAATTTTTGTAAATTATCTAATATTACTTAAATTAATCTAAACAACAAAGTAAATTAGTTTGTGATTCAGAGGGAGAGAAAACTAGGGTTTCCTCACTCCACCACTAATCGCATAACATAATTCAAATTTTATTTCAATTGCATGAGGGCGATCCATTGACTGTGAATCAGGTCACACCGCACCAGCAGTTTGACCCCAAAAAGGATTACTCTCAACCGGATCGCAACAAACCATCTCAAGACTAAACTGATTAGTGTATGCCAACTACTAACAAAGTAGTAAATTAAAGTAGTAAATTAAAGCATGAAAATAAACTAAGGCATGTCTATATCAGTTTTTCAGGGCATGGCCTGTGTCAACCTAGGGTTTTGAGTTTTATGACCACCATTGTGTAGAAAATCACAGATTAATCATCCGAGTTCTAGCCCATAGTGAATAATTGTGATTATGTAAGATAAATATATTCGGAAAGTCTAAGACAAGAATCAATTTAAATATATAAACTTGTATCATGAATAAAAACGGTCTCTCATCTAACACAATCATCACAGTATAGTCATAGCTTCCCCTCTCTACAATTGAAAACAAAATCAGAACTATATTACTTGGCTAGGGTTTTGCGAGAATACCCTAGATACCGAATTAGTTGATCATGGCTGAGGGAATCTCCATTGTCGGTGTAGAAACGCTCTCCATGGCCTTCTTCTCCAGATCTCTATGTCTTTAATGGTGGTTCTCTTCAATGGAAGAGAACTCAATGAATGAACGTGTATCTCCAAAACAGAACTAAAAATAATCCTAAAAGCATATATCTTTCCAAACCCTAATCCTCTCATATTTATTGACAAGTGAGGGAAACCTTAATGGTTGTCCTCTTCTATAATTTCATAATACATCAATAATCCATAAAATTAGATGTAAATATATGTATAAGCTTGTACATATCGGTTTGGAATAACCGATCACTTGAAATATCGAAGTAGGGACAAAACTGGAAAATTCTAAAACAACTCTGAAACAACTTCAGCATGTTGAGGGATCACGTGACCATCATGTGGGACCTACGCTCCTAACCTACACTTGGGCGTAGGTCTAAAGCGTAGGGTCCAAAACCACAGCGTAGCTTAGGAGCGTAGGTTGAGTCCAATTTTCCCATTTTTGTCTCTGGTGACGTAGGTATCATGCACTTTTGATGTAAAAACCCGTATTTTCGTATTTGAGCTAAACTGGTCGCGTTTGACTCCCGATGCTTTTCGGTGAAGTAATAATGTCTAAAAATGACATTTTTGCCCTTTCGGTGAGATAATGATGTCGTGAAATGACCATTTTGCCCTTCGATAGCTCTTCTTTGCTCTGGCGCACCTGTTGATTCCTTTCTCGAGATAGAAAAGAACACGAACTCAGTTAATTCATCGAGATGAACTCTGTTTCTTCATTAAGTTCCTGAAAAATACTTACATACACAAACAAGATTAAAATACCAAGTAATGGAATGCCAAGACATAACAAACACAAGACAGGGGCGAAAAATTACCAATATTGAGCACCTATCACACCCCCAAACTTAAATACTGCTAGTCCCTAGCAATAAACTTAGAGAAAACTAATTGTGATGATTCTTATTCTATCTAACCTATCTACTTTAACCTAACCCCTTGATTTTGTGAGGGTTGACGATTACACTTAGCACGTGTAACAAGCCTTTTAAATCCCTAGGTTACCCCTAATGGACGAGTGAAGTCTCATGAAAGTTTCCAGTGATGGTATCTACAAACATCTCAATTCTTTTGCAATTATGCATTCATGAGTTCACACACACAATTCAAATAAGCTATGATACAACACACAAGATAATATGAATGCGAATATTCCCACACACTACCAAACAATAATTATATCAAGCTTCGTATTATGAATGGTCCCCACTTAAGTGAATGATTTTGTTACTTTTTACTTAAAATCCAGACAACCTTTCGTGATTTTATGAACATTCAACTACAATATTTTAGCTTCTTTTCTCCTACTTCATTGATCAAACTTTGCCATTTTTTTTAAAAACCTACTATTTCTATCTTTCCACTTTTCATCCCTTTTTGTCTTTCTAAGTCTCCGGACTTTCCAACGAGGATTTTTAGTCCCAACCAACTAGGCACGAGCTTCTTCCATGGGATTTATGCTCATCAGTCTTCTCCCCTTTAAACGTGAACAGTGATATTGGTGATACAAAGCCCGGTTACCCAGATCAAAAAACTTCTTTTTGCATTTTATTTTCTCAAAAGTTTTTCAATTTTCTCTATTTCAACCAAAATAACTCCCCTTTTCCCTTTTTTTTAGTAAAATTATTTTTCAACTACGTAGTAAAAAATCAACCTATTTCTTATAGTGAATGTGTGCTTGTATTTATAGGTCAAAGTCATCTTTCTTAATTTCAATTTCACTCATTCACTCACCCATGTAAAACCACATCACTTTACTAACTTGGTCTAATCATTATTCTCATGAGCGGGAACATCACATCACATATTACTCACGTCTCATATACACAAAATTAATCAACTGTAAATGCCAAACATTCATGCGTAAAAACAAAGAATTGTTCCAAATTTTTTTTTTCCTCAAAAATGTTTATTCCTTGCAATACTATACCCTTACCCCCAAACTTAAATCAAACCATGTCCTCATGGTCAAAAATAAAATAAGAGAACATATATAGTTACCCTTGAAGCTCAATTCTGGATTCCAAAACAAACCACAAATCCTCTCCCCCAAACTTGAATTGGATCACCTTGAGATATCAATAACAAAGCACACACACCCAATCATAGCAATGGAATAGAAATTGCATCATACACATCCAGAAATCGACACATGTGTTCAAGGAATCAAAGAATTTTTTTTTATTATTATTTATGAGAAAAGTAATATCAATAATAAAAAAAATGATTTGGCCTTAAGAGCCTACAATCCTAAAATAATAGAAATAAAAAAAAAAAAACAAAACAAAGAAGTGGCCTTAAGGGTCTACCATCTCTACAAATAAAATAACCTAAAAATCCTAACCCTATTTCCTAGTCCACCTTTTCTTCTTCATCACTCAACACGACACTCTTCAACCATATCCAGCAATCTGCATTCTCTTTCAACTTCTCAAAATATTCCTCCAGATATATTTTCATGAATGTCCACCGCATCTCATCCAATTCCTTCAGTCTATCACCCTAACTACTCAGCAATGATTTTTGATAGTAAAAATGGGTATGGAAGATAATAATCACATTTATTAGCCCCCGCCCATTCTTGACTCACAATTGCTCAAGCATACGACATCTCAACCATAATCAAAGTTGGAACACACACACTTCATACCCATGAGTTAGGGCATACAAAGTTTGAAGCATAGTGTGATCTCTTGCACTTGTTCGATTATTAGGCCGAAGTTGAGTCGTAACAACACAATCCAAATAAAGTAGATCAGACTTCAACCACCAATTTTCACACATTTTATCCCCCAGATATGATACCGCACACAATTCCCTCACCATATCTTCATCCTTATATGGCCATACTATCGGATGCTCCTCCAAAATTCTATGTAAGTTTACCGGAGTACCGATTGGTACATTCCATGCATCGGTAATACTTCTTCTTCCAATCACAACAGGAGCACTCCACTGAGTCACTTTAGCCCTTATCACCTCAAATCCTGGCGGTCCCGAAACTATCATATTTTCATAGAATTTTTGGACTAAGCCCGGATACACCTTTTCACCCGCCGATTTTTCTAGACTCTTCAGTCCTCGTTATCTAATGATTTTTCATCCGGGTGCAACTAAAACTTGATTTATCCTCTTCAGATGAAATACCTCATCAAATTGCAACCGGCACTGCAAAAACGATTTTGGTGTGGTTCGGCTTCCCTTCCGACTCGTAGCTTCGTTATTCGTGCTCTTGATAACCACATATGCTTTACTCTCCTCTATGAAATCTTCTGGGTCATAATAATCTTCATTAACATTATCCATACTAACTCTCCTTGAAGTAGAAAAGAATAAAATAAGAATAGAAGAAAAATACTCAATCTAATGCTCACTCCTTGAGAATTGTGAATTATGAATTGTGTCTACTCTATGGATGTATTTATAGATGAATGGAGTAGAATTAGAAGGTAAAAAGGATTCAAAACCCTTAATTGACTAGAAAAGGAGAAGCAATAACTAATACAACTTCTATTTGCAGTTTCCTTGTAAGATTATGATTACTCTAAAAATTCTACAAAAATTTCTAAAAATAACTTAAATAAATCTAAATAAAAGTATAAGTACAAATCAAGTCAAAAACTCCCAAAAAGGGTATAATTTTCCAAAATTTATTGCCCAACCACGAATTACCCTACGCCCAAGGGTAGGGTAGGGCAAAATTATTATTATTTTTTAAAACAAGTGATGACACGCTTCCTAATAACCAGTGCACCCCCAAACATAAACACACACATGTCCTCATAGTGCAAAAACAAAATCAAACATACTCAACGTAATAAACATAGTAAGAGACACATATCAATAAAAATGGTCAAAACTGTCATTTTATATAAAAGCAAAAATATTACAAATAGTTATATATGATCGTTAAAGCAGTGATAAAAGATTGAGCATGGCTCTTCGCTCTACGATTAATCTCTACTGTGAACAGCTAAAACAAGAAAAGCCAAAAAACAAAATAAAATAACAAAACTAAACTACAACTACAAAGCATAATCCGGAGGTGGCTGTAGTGATGGAACAGTCACTCCCATATGTCTCATCATAATATCTATCAACTCATGGTGCTCACACCATCGGGCTTGTCTCTCTTCTACGAATGATTGCTTTAATCCCTCAATACGGCCAATCGACTAGTCGTACTGAGTCTGAGTCATCATAACAGTGCCCCCAGCTAGGGCCTGCGACACATCATCACCTATAATAGACTCCTCAGCTTGCGGCACCTCCACCTTAGGTATCTTAATCTCAGCCTGTGGCATCTCCACATCATCCTCCTGTGCACCCGGTAGTAAAACTCTTCTGAACCTTCGTCGGCGAGTAAATGTCTCTGGTCCCTTCTTGAGCCACCCCTTATTCTACGCTATTTTTCCATACACAACTAACGGTGCAAACATATCCTCGGCTTCCATTTATAATCCTTCATCAAATATCAACTTCATCATAAAGAAGGGAAGAATCATCTAAAACTTGGCATTCCTGACCTTGTTCTCCCGACGTAAGTGAATATAATACCGGAATAAAGTCTGCCAAAGAGTGAGGGGAATAGAGTACCAATGACCAAACTCGAAAGCATAATACAACGCCGGAAATGGCGGGTATCACATTATCTGATGGCTATGTGGTAATACATTGGACCGGACTATCACATCCCAAAGCCACAACATCGGATGATATTTGCCCTTCTTGGTCCCATTACGCCTATTGTCGGCCCACTACCCCTTAGTCCGCAGTATCACCATATCATAAAATGGCGGAAGTAGGTCTGGCATATATGGGAATCGCTCCTCTAGCTTCGTAGGGCACTCATATGGAATACCCCACGCAGCAGCAATACTTTCGGGAGTAATCTCAAACTCCCGCCCCTGTACCACTGTCACTAGCCGAGTCCCTCTAGTGTAATGCCTTATATGAAGCCAGAACTTGCTAATCATGTCAGCACAAATATGTGGTGTAGCTGGGGCTAGGATCGACAATAATCTGCGCTCCCTCAGTATGCCTATAGTTCAATGTGCAACTGGCTCTATCTGCTCAAGTGGCGAAATAGCAAAAGTGCACTCTTGTCGGAATACCTTCTTCAACGCCTGAGTCATCAACGTCTCCTTAGAGACTATTAAATGCTTCCATCTGTAAGAAATGAGATCACCCTTGTCACCATCAACTGCCGGCTTAGGAAACAACACCTCGCTGCGCTCAGAATCCTTTAACTTTGCCTCCTATTTTGCTTACCAATCCTCACTATCACCATTCTCGGAAGTCTACTCATCGGATGTCTCTAACTCATGTGATAGTGATGATGGCTCAGGGAAGGGAGACTATTCCCGGGGTCATGATGGTTCCCTCGGTGCAACAAGTGGAACTATTATCTAGCCAAATCTTAAATCTAACTCGGTGCCATCGGCCTCTCAGACTCCTCATCTGATGAATTCGGCGCAACATACACCGGTCTCGGCACCGGGGTACTATAGCGTATAGGCCTCGTACTTTCCAGGGGTGGTGACCATGATCTATCCCTCTACACTTCCAACCTCGATGTAGATGCTCCCTCAGCCTCCTTCTTCGCTCCTTTTACGCGAGCCATTCCTACAGAATTCGGATTTTTATGAAAAATGAGCAAAAGCTGTTTGGACACCGAATCAAACTAAAAACTATATCTAAAGTATTCTAATATGACGATTAAACAAAACCTCATCTCAAGAAAATTCGATATTCAACCCGTATATGAAGCCGGAAACCCATTTTTTTGAAAACGGATTAAAACACGATTTTGATCGGTCTCGTTCATCAATACTAGTTTAGAATAGTTATATTAAGTAATCAAAACTAAAAGAATGGAACAAAACTTACCGAATCGCAAGAAACGACAAATTCCCCAAAATCGGATTCCGGAGACTCTTCGAGTTCTTCACGTGAATCCGTACACACTGCTTACTAATTTGATGATCCGTCGCTTGAGAATGATAGGAAATATCGATATTTGGCTTTAGGAACAAACGGGAGTCGATTTGGTGGAGAGGAAAGGGAGAAAAACAAAATTTGAAAATGAAAAGCCGCGGGACTGTTTTATATAGTCCTGTGACCTACGCTTGGGCGTAAGTCACCTTTCACTTGGGCGTACGTGCCAAAGTTGGATTTTTGGTTTTGGCCACTTTGTTGCTTGTTCTCGATTTTCTAACACTCGAACCTCCCCTATACACACCTATTGACATAATTGACCTCAATTCGTCAAAATTCGGCACTTCGTGGACGAAAATACCCCTCCGAACGATGATGACTATTGCGGACTCGATCTTAAAAATTTTCAAAAACCGAATTAAACTACTATTGTACAACTACAAACTAAGATCAAAAGCTACTCTTTATCACTTAGTACCAATATTTAACGTCGTTGGCTTAACTTTGCCGCGTCTTAATATTCAGGACTAAAATCATCTGGCTTTGGTGCCGGTTCTGGTAAATCAACCCTTTCAACGACACTCTCTGTCGGCACAACTTCTATATAATGCTTTAAACGCTGACTATTCATCAAAAATCGCTTTCTGTTGTTAGGGTCGTCAAGTTCCACCACTCCGTGGGGGTAAACCTTAATAATTCGGTACGGCCCGTCCTATCTTGACTGGAGCTTATCGGGAAACAATTTGAGTCTTGAATTGAACAACCATACTTTTTGGTCGACCTTAAATCTTTTATTGTTGATATGTCTATCATGGAATGCTTTGGATTGGGCTTTATATATTCTAGAATTCTCATATGCGTTGTTCCTTAACTCCTCAAGCTTTGTGAGTTGGAGTTTCCTCTGAGCACCCGATCTTTTGATATCAAAATTCAATCTTCTAATCGCCCAATATGCTCTGTGCTCGAGTTCCACAGGGAGATGACACGCCTTACCATAGACCAATCTGTATGGTGACATACCAATCGGTGTCTTGCAAGCGGTCCTGTATGCCCACAGTGCATCATTTAGCCTTCTTGGCTAATTCTTCAAATCAGGATCCACTATCTTTTCAATAATTTTCTTGATCACCCTGTTCAAAACCTTAACTTGACCACTCATCTGTGGGTGATATGGCATTCTAATTCTATGAGTGACACCATACTTCTTGCACAAGGCCAGAAGAAACTAGTTGCTGAAGTGGCTACCGCCGTCACTGATTAACACTCGTGGTATACCAAATCTAGAAAAGATATTGGATTTAACAAACTCCTCAACCACAATGTGTTTCGCATGCGACGTGGCAACAACCTCAACCCATTTAGAAACGTAATCAACTCCTACTAATATGTACTGCTTATCACCGGTTTTTGGAAATGGTCCCATGAAATCAATGTCCCAGATGTCAAACAACTCAACCACCAAAATAGGATTTAGCGGCATCATGTCTTGTTGAGATATGGATCCCAACTTCTGACATCTTAGACAAGATTTATAATACTCGAACGCATCCTTGAATATGGTGGGCTAATAAAAACCGCTCTGTAGGACTTTGTGAGCTATTTTCTGAGCTCCAAAATGCCCTCCACACTCTAGCGTATGACAGAATGTCAATATGCCTTGAAATTCACTTTCTGGAACACATTTACGAATTATCTTATCCCAACAATATTTGTACAATCGCGGATTATCCCAGATACAAAATTTTATTTGGCTAAAGAAACATTCCTTCTCATGCTTAGACTATCCATTAGGAATTCTACCTGTGGCTTTATAGTTGACAATATCTACATACCACAGTATATGTTCCATAATAGCCATGCTGATAGATGTTCATCCGGGAACTCATCCTTAAGAGGAGTGTCATCCTTTGTGGACTCAACGACAATTCTTGACAAATGATTAGCTACAACATTCTCCGTACCCTTCTTATCTTTGATATTCAAATCAAATTCTTGTAGGAATAAAATCCATCGAATTAGTCTGGGCTTGGAGTTTTTCTTAGTTAGAAAATGCCTTAGTATGGCATGATCTGAGTATACGACCACCTTGGTTCCTAACAAATACGACCTGAATTTGTCTAAGGCGAACACCATAACCAGCAACTCCTTCTCGGTAGTTGTGTAATTCATCTGAGCTTCGTTCAGAGTTCTACTAGCATAGTAAATCACATATGGCAACTTGTCTTTTATTTTCCTGTCGGGGTGTGCTAAAAATATATGTTAAAAATGGCCCCTTATGACGGGTTAGGTTTTACCTATTGCAAGTATATGAATCGTACTGTAGTATAGTTCAGCTTGTGAAAGGTTATCGATCCCACAGAGACTAAGTCGTATTTTGAATTCATGTAAAATAAGACACTTAAATTGCTATAAAAATATGCTTTATTGATTTTGATTTTGGAACTAATTAACTAATAAAAAAAAATAATGATAGATTAAGACAAGAGAAAGAGAAAACTAGGATTTTCATCGCTCCACTACTAACCGCATAATATAGTTATATCAATGTAATAATTTCAAGAGGGCGATCCATAAACTGTGAATCAAGTCGTACTGCAAATAGCTAAATACGACCCCAAAAAGGATTACCATCAACCAGATTGCGGCAACCCATCTCATGACTGACCTAACTAGTACGTGCCAATTAAATTACTCTAATCTACTCCTCATGCATGAAAATAAACTAAAGCTTGTCTATAATAAATCGCCAAGGCATGGCTTGTGTCATCATAAGGTTTCAAGTTTTATTACCACCATTGTGTAGAAAATCATAACTTAAGCATCCGAGTTCCAACCCATAGTGAATAACCATGATTGTGTAAGATAAATATATTCATGGGTAGGACTGAGCTTTCCCAACCCTAGCTGTTGATAAACTGAATATGATAGTACGTTAATACTCGCAACCAGATCAATAAGAGCTCTACAAATTCCTGGTCATCAATGATACATGGAATAGTGGGAGCACCAGGATCTTTCCTCTTAGACGGTATGTTACTTAAAATCAATGAACTCACTTGTTCAGTCAACATGATTTTATTTGGAGTCTCTGCTCTATATTTTTGCTTTTGCGTACAGAGGTCCTTAAAAAACTTAGTATAGGGTGGTATCTGGTCTATAATGTCTAAGAGAGGCAGATTAATCTTGACTTGTCATAATGTCACCAACATCTCTGACTCTTTATTCTTACCATCTTTGGTCGGCTCTCTAAGACATTGAGGAAACAGTGCTTCCTCCTCATATGGTGCCCTTTTTGACTCTTCATCTTCCTCCACTTGAGATTGATCTATCTGAACTCTGTCAGTCTCCTTTTTTTTCTGCCACCTCTCTTCATGTTCCTCCTCAACTTTACTCTCCACTCCCCTTACACTTCTCAGAGTCGTAATGGCTTGGATTGTTTCATAATTATGCTCAGCAAATGAACCACAATCCACTACTTGTTGACTATTTGGATTAACCATTGGTTGCCTAAGCAATCTTTCCTCTTCAAGCCTATTCACCACATTAGCTAGTTTCCACATTTGGGTTTTTATCTGAGCAATGGATTGGGATTTAGAGTTCATCGATTGGATAGCAGTCTGAAAATGATTAGATTGATTTTTTAACTCCCCAAAAACTTGATTTTTTAACTCATTCAAGGCACTCATCACCTCTTCTTCAAAGCCAGGTGGTCTTGGTTGTGGATTTTGAGTTAGATTTTGATGTTGGAGATGATTTTGAGGATATGGAGGGTAAACTTGATTTGGATTGAATCCTTGGGTTTGGTTTCCTTGAGGCTGAGTTTGATAGTAACATGGTTGGACAACCTTATTATTATTGAATGGCTAGAAAGCTTGAGAATTATTGGATGGCTGTCTGGATTGGAAATTTGACGAGGATTTTGAGCCATGATTGTTGGTTAGGAGTCGAATGATTGTTGACTCTGTTGGAACCTTGGTTGTGGATTCTTCACATTTGTAGATCCATAGGACAAAAGTGGGTGATTTCTGGAATTTGAGGTGTATGAATTAGTGAAAGGAACATTATTTGAATAGTTCCACAATGCCTTTGCATTGATAGCCATTATGTCCTAACACTCAGTTTGAGAATACTCAGCTTCTACTTCTAACCTTTCTCTCGTAGGAGAATGACTTCGCTGAAGAAACTTTTCAATTTTTTCTAATTTCTCTCCAATCAACGCCACTAACTTTCTAATAATTTCATCCGGCCTTCCTTCCATGACAAATGCTTTGCTAGATCCTCTTTCATGTCCATCTCTAGCCCGCAACTCAGATTCATGTTGATTTGTGTTCTCACTAATATTATCAAACAAATATAAGAGTTCTTTTGCTTACTTTAGGATAAATTGACCTTGTGTTGACGCATCTATCAAATGTTTATGTGCATCTCCAAGTCTCTTGTAAAAATTCTTAGCTACATCATGTTTAGAGAACCTACGGTGGGGACACTTATACAAGATTTCACTATATCTCTCCTAAGTATCATGAAACTTCTCACCAGATAACTCTCTATAACTTTTGATCGCATCTTGGGCTTTTGAGGTCTTTCCTCTGGGATAATGCTTTTCCATGAATTTTGTTTTAAGGGTTTCCCAATCAATTTTAATCGCTTTAGCCAATTCTCTCTATTTGTTTATTTTTTTATTTATTTTACTTTTACTTCTAAACTATTCTAAATATTAACAAAAAAGAAAGCTAAAATTATGCACGAAATTCAAATAAACTAAAACTCACCAAAGGTCCAACGACGCAACCTGCTATGCTAAATCCCTTTATGTTTTTCAGAGTACTTATCAATCACACAAAAATTTCAACTTTCAGTACACTACCATAACACTGTAAATAAACCACTAAAGCTAATGAACAATGCTTACTCCCCGGCAACGGCGCCAAAAACTTGATGTCCGTCGGGGTGTGCTAAAATTAAGTGTTAAAAACGACCCCTTATGACGGCTTAGGTTTTACCTATTGTAAGTGCATGAATCATACTGTAATATAGTTCAGCTTGTAAAAGGTTATCGATCCCACAGATACTAAGTCGTATTCTGAATTCTTGTAAAATAATACACTTAAATTTCTATAAAAATATGATTTATTGATTTTGATTTTTGAATTAATTAACTAATAAAACAAATAAATATATATTAAGACGAGATAGAAAGAAAACTAGGGTTTTCATCGCTCCACCACTAACCGCATAATATAGTTTTATCAATGTAACAATTGCAAGAGGGAGATCCATAAACTGTGAATCAGGTAGTACCGTAAATAGCTAAATACGACCCCAAAAAGGATTACCATCAACCGGATGGCAACAACCCATCTCATGATTGACCTAACTAGTACATGGCAATTAAATTACTCTAATCTACTCCTAATACATGAAAATAAATTAAAGCATGTCTATATTAAATCGCCAAGGCATGGCTTGTGTCAACCTAGGGTTTCAAGTTTTATTACCACTATTGTGTAGAAAATCATAAGTTAAGCATCCGAGGTCCAACCCATAATGAATAACCATGATTGTGTAAGATAAATATATTCATTCAGTAGAAGACAATAATCATAATAAATATATAAACTTGTATCAAGAATAAAAACGGTTTCTCATCTACTACAATCATCACGTATGGTCACAATTTCCCCTAGTTACAGTTGAAAACAAATAAAAAAACTACATTAATTGGCTAGGGTTTTGCAAGAAAACCCTAGATACTGAATTAGTAGCTCATGGTAGAAGGTGACTGCATCGTTGATGTAGAAACGCCCTCCATGATCTTCTTCTTCTTGAATGACTCCTCCCTTTGAATGATATGAATCTGAAAATTGGGTAGAAAGAAGTCCCAAAATTCTGTGGAGAGAAGTCCCCAAAATTATGTAGAGAGAAGTCTCTTAGATCTGTAGCAGACCTTGATATATATAGGCAAAGGTGAGGGAAACCCTAACTTGGAGAATAAGATTACTCTTTTTCGTAATTTCACACCCAACCAAGCAAAACCCTAATATCTGATGTATGATATGTGTATATTACATGTATAGAGGTGTTGTGGTCAAACTTAAAGTCATCCTGGTAAAACCGGATCAATCCGGGTAAAAATAGGATTTTGGCCCGAATATGAACTTTCCAGCTTTTTCTGCAGGATATCTCTAACTCTTTTGATCATAACTAGAGCTACACACAATGGATGAAGGCATATAATATATCGTTGGAAATATGACTTCAAGCTATTGATTATAGGCTCAAGAATAACCTCATTTGAACTTTATTTAGCCGAGATATGAGCTCCCGAAGTTGGCTGAAAGTTTATGCTGAAAACACTATTCACTACTCTTTAAGCATAGGTTCAAGCATAAAAAAGTGTTTTCTGGACACATTCTGCTTCTGAAAGCGTAGATTCTTCATGAAAACCACTTTTCTCCATAATTGTGCCAAAATGACCGTTTTAATTTCACGAGACTTTTTGCTTTGTGTGACGGCTTCAGAAAATGCCATTTTTTTCTTCCGGGAACCATTTTTGTCTTGGACTGCCTCTTTGACTCTCCTCTTTGAATAGAAAAAACATGTACTTCAGTGAAATCACTGAAGTTAGCTTCATTTCTTCGTTAAGTTCCTGAAACATGCTTTAACACACAAACAACATAAAAATACCAAATAATGGAATGAAAGAACGTAACAATAGTGAGTTAAGGGGTCAAAATGTCTAATATTTGACACCTATCAAGCCCTCTTATCCTTTCATTTACTTTTGTAAAGAAGGCGTTAATCCCAAAGAATTCACGCACTTGCTTGATAATAGAAAAAGTCGCATTTTTATTGGTGATCCGTTTTTGAACAAGTGCAGTCCTAAGTATTATGACATCTTTCTCAAGGCCACAAGTGCCCGAAAGATATAACACTGATCCCCAAGTGATCAGGATATCAAATTTTTAAAAAGAAAAATAGCTAAGTGCTAGGACATCCTTCTCAAGGCCACAAGCGTCCGAAATACATAACACTGATCCCCAAGTGATAAGGATATCAAACTTTTCAAAAGAAAAATAGCTAAGTGCTACGAAATCTTTGTCAAGGCCACAAGTGCCCGAAAGACATAACACTGATCCACAACTGATCAGGATATCAAATTCTATGAAAAAGGAAAAACTAAGTGCTATGACATCTTTCTTATGGCCACAAGTTCCCGAAAGACCTAACACCAATCCCCAAGTGATCAGGATATCACATTTTACAAGAGGAAAAAGGCTAAGTGTTGTGACATCTTTCTCAAGTCCACAAGTGCTCAAAATACATGACACTTATCCCCAAGTGATTAGGATATCAAAATTTACAAAAATAAAAAAGCTAATTGTTGTGACATCTTTCTCAAGGCCGCAAGTGTTGTCAGTAAGAATCAAACATCAAAGGGTAAAGCAATCGGTCACAAATTTTTGCTCTTCATACATAAGCTTTGACAGTAAAAAAAAAATTCCATTCAATAAAGGGTCTCAATGACCAAGGCTTACAAAGATGAAAGAAAATACAAGGTAAAATTTAAGTCTTTCGAGTCTGGTTTCTAAACTTGGGCCCGAAGTTATGTACTATCCTAGCACCAGTTTTTTACCTGTTGGTTCTATATTTACAGGCTCAAGAGCATGATTAGGGACTTGGTCTGGAGCAGGCAACAAGGTGGGATTAAGAGTAGAGTTGGACAAGGGCTTTGAAAGAAACTCGCTGAACAGAAGATCATTTGGGCCCTCAACCGGATCAGGGTATGGAGGGGCAATGCTAAGGAAGGCATCCAACTCCTCTACAAACTTGAACTCCCGTTCCTCAAGTAGGAGATGAAAATCTTCAAAACATGTTCTCCATCTAAACTCAAACCGGCATTTGGAGGATATGTAGAAACGTTTAAACATCTCATTGCCACCCCGGTGGCACATCTCCACCGTGGACCTCTCCATCGTCAGGAGTTTCTCTACCTAACCTTCTCCTCAATAAGTTTGAGGTTAGAAGCCTTCAAGCCCTCATTCTGAGCCATCAGCTCATGATTCTGAGTTGCAAGGGCTTGCTAACCCTCCTCCATTGCCTTGATCTTCTCCTTAGCCTTTCGAAGCTTCTGCTCAGTAGCTATAGCCTGAGTAGTTTGAGTTGCCAACTCTTAATTGCAGGCGACCAACCTGGCCTGCACCTTCTTCCTAGCCTCCTCATTCAATTGGAGGAGCTCAGCTTGACTGCGGAGAGCCCTACCATCCTTCTCAAGCTTTGAATTATGAGCCTGAACATAGTATAACATCTACTAGAAAATCACAGGTGTCACACAGTCAATTAAAGAAGAAAAGGAATAAGGAAAGAAGGCAAATAGGGAATAAAATTGGGATGCAAATGTCTGACCTTCATGGCTAGCTCTCGGCCAGTCATGGCCAGCTAATCCCGATCCATATTAGCGATGGCCTTACGGTCGGCTGGGATCCAGTTTTGGAGGCCCATCGTCCAAAGCGCATCGGGGTTTGGATAATCTCTTGCCCCCTGACCAACGTTCTATTTTCGGGAAAAATGATGGATATGGGTCAGGTAATGGGTTCAACAGTAGCATTAGACTCCCCTAACACACTTGGTGAAACTGCTATCTTCCGGCGGGGCCACACCGATCGGTCGGTCTAACCATCCTCTGGTCGTGGGAAAGTGTTGCCAACTGATGGGGCGGTTGGGGATGGGTTGAGCAGATGGTTAACCATTTCAATTGCTGCAAAAGGATTAGTTATTCCCCCTTCCCCCATGAGATGTTTGGGGAAGGACAATAGGGGCATCCCTAGAAGGATGAGGGGGAGGAATGACAGGGGGACTTCCCAAAGGGGGAAGTGGGGTGTTGACTAGAGTGGCGAAGCTGGAGGAATTACCCGATCGGGAAGCCCGATTCCTCCTCAAGTTAATCTACGGGATCCTCAACATGATTTTTGCTCCGGCTGATGATATTTCCTACAAGGCATCACCAGTCAGGTACTTAGGGCACATCCTCAAGGGCTTATCCCAAACTTTAGATTTGAGGAGATCAAAGCGAGACTTAATGAAATTGGGGGATGTATGACTATCAGGCGCTCTCATAAACTCAAACACATGTTTCCCAACTTGTCATTACACAGCTCAAAAAAGCAGGCCCCTTTATGATAGGGCCTGAGGGGGGAAACATGTGTTTATTAAAAGCTTTGGGGACCCGGATACTAGCTGAATGAGGATGCCTCCAATTCCCACTCACCAGTATCATCCTCTCCTTCCAACCCTTATTAGATTTTTCCATGCCATGACACGATTGTTTCCCCTAAAAAGGGAAAATATAATAACGCCCTCTATAGTCATTTTGGTCTTGCAATTTGCAGGAAAAAATGACCTCAGCCAAGCCCAAATCCAAATAAAGATCCCTATTGAGTATGAGGGTCATGGCTAAGATCCTGAAGAAGTTTGGAGCAACTTGAAGTGACGTCAGACCAAGAGTAAACATAACTATGAGGAAGAACAGATGGATAGGGAAATGAAGAACCGACAGATGGTAGGCATAAAGTAGGATCTAGTCATCCCTAATCCCCTCACCCGTTCTAAAATCTAACTTCTTGGGATAATGTTCAATGGTGAAACCATCAGGAACTTTAAGATTATTCAGAACTACATCTACCCTAAGTCGGGAAGGGAGAGGGTCAGCATAGAACTGCATTCCCGAACTCCCATCATCCTGACTGTAACGTCCGGTATTTTAACGTGTTAATTAAAAAATTTATTTAAACAATTAAGTTCTTATGTGATTATGTGCTTAATGTTTTTATGTGTTTAATCATGACATACATGTTGTATATGATATAAAAATTGTAAGTTGCATGTTGAAAATTATGAAAAATGATTTCGGCAACGAAATAACCGAAGGATAAATGAGTAATTTCATATTTTGAGCACTTAGTGGAAAGTGTAGAGAATTTGGCTAGGTGTTAGGGCATGGTGGCATGTTAGTAATTAAAGAGGATGACAAGGGGTAAAAGGGTATTTAAGAGTCTTGGTGGCACTTTTGTGAATAACCCTAAGTTGGGAAAATATTTGTCATTTTACACTTTTTGAGTGGTGTCTCATTTCTGGCCCTTGATCTTCTTCTCCCATCTTTGTTCTCAACCCTTGGATAATGCAATAATCCATTATTCATGGTCTTTCACTTGCAAGACCACTTGGTGGCCTTTGGATTAAAACCATCAACTTGCTAGCTTTAACCTCAACCATTGGATTGTGAGAGGGTGAGTGGATGATCTCTACAAATATCAAAGTCTTTCATTACAAGACTTTGAGAAAATATATTTTCTCTACAACTCACATATCTCTACACTTCTCATTCCTTCTTCCACTTCACCATTTCCTCTTTGATTTCATCTCCTTCCACTTGGAGTTTGAGGAAGTGTTCAACAGGGGAATTGCTTGGGTTGTTCTCCTCTTCCATTTGCACTAGGTATTGGGGTAAGTCTCTCACTCTCTTAAGTTTTACAACTTCAACCCTAGAATGTATTTTTGAGAACTTATGTGTTCAACTTTTGATATTTGGTTCTCTTCTCTCTTCAATCTTGTTAAGGGCCATAAGTTGAACCTTTTCACCGCTTATTTCGGTTATTGAAATCTTGGAGCTCATCTTGTGATTCTTGGCTCCTATTGTGGAAGAGTTTGTGGTAAGTTCAAGAATCACTTCTCTTGAATTGTTTCTTTCATAAAACCTTAAGTTGCTATCATTAGGGTTGGTTTTATTTTGTTGTTGGAGCCACTTTGATAATTTTGGCTTATGGAAACACCATTATAATATTATTATTCATTGAATGGTGTATTGCAAGCTTGGAAGATCTTCCCTTGAACCTTTGAGTTGATAGCTTACTTGGACCTCTCTTGGGTACTCTTGAACTAGCTTGCTTGGAATTGAGGTAGGGGAAAAATGAATTATGTTCATCATTGTATGAGGGTGTGTGCGTCTATGTGTATATATGCCATAGATATATATATACGAGTTGGTCCTGACAACTTAGACGATGATTTAGGCCCTTGAGAACATGATTATGTGATATAAATTCATGTGTGGTTTATTACTTATTTAATATGAAATTGTAAGCATTGTGATGATGAGAGCGCAACATATGGCCTAATAAATGAGCATGTATTGTGAATGAGCATATTGAGAAAAATTTCTATAAATGTGAACATGCTTATTAAATGTGAAATGATAAGCCTTGTGATAATCTGGTTACAATATAATGCTAATTGATAGAAGCATGTATTGTGATGGCATATGATTGTGATTGAGAACCTTCATGCCTTTTGGGGTACACCATGTAGTTCAAAAACATGGGTGTCGGTTTATACAGGTTGTGTACTCGTGTATGAGTAGTCTTGTATCGAATCGTAACAACAACTGGCCAGGGGGTGTTCCCAACCTACGGAAATAATGAGTCCGAGAATGGGGTATAGGGTGAGTCATCTCATTCTCAAAGTCGCGGGTTATCTTGTGCATTCGATCTACGAATCTTTAGTCTCGGGTCGTCTCCTGCGACCACCGTCCTTGTTGAAAGTGAGAAGTGTCAAAATCACTTGGAAAGAATCGGTGTTGTACTATTTGTGTTTGTAAATGAGTAGAGTGCTGATTCGTTAACCTGTATTGGGCAAGCGTGTAATATGAGGTGTGTTGAGTCATATTGCACTTGAACTATCTTACATGTGTGATTATGATATTGATATTGAAGCATGCTAGAATTTTGAATAATTATGATGTGATCATGTTGTGGGACTTGTTTGTGGGGTTAGTTGGGGTTCCAGATTGGCGTGAGAGGCATATGGAATTAGAGATCGACCTAGGGTTAGTAGCATGAACCTTGGTTGGGTGGTACCACTCAGAGTACCGAGATTGAGGCAATGACGTTTTCTCTACTGGGAAGTGAGCTCACCCCCCCCCCCAACTTAAATATTTTTTCATGTGGTGATCCCTTTCCAGGAGGTCCGTAGTCATTCGGTAATGATACGGTGTGGGTCTCACCCTTTTGTGCATAAGAAGGCGGAGTACCTATTTTGTAGAGTAGTAGAGTAATGCATATGTATAACATGCTACTCTTTTTGAAAAACTTGTAAACGAATGGTAGATGTTTATCTTTTGACGGCTAGCGTGTTAGCCAAATAGCTTTCATGATATACATCCCTTGGAGCGCTATGCACGGGGAATAGGTTCTTTTGGTGCACTTCGGTGCTGAATTATGCGAATATGTATTTTGTATATAACATGTTTCACCTTAGGGCGATGGAATGTAAAATTTCATCATTTCATTTGAAGTTGTGAATGTGAAATGGACTATTTGCTATGGAATGTGATTTTTAGGAGTTCGGCCAAAAACGACGGTTCTTCTTGGTTTTCAAACCAATCATTTCGTTTTGAATGAAAAAACCCATTTTTGCTTACCCCCGTAGCCTCGACAAAATTCCTTGTTTTAGAAATGAGTTTAAACTCTGTTTTATGAAGATTTTGATTTTTTTTCAAGCCGGTGGTCGTTAGAACGGAGACCGGGGGAAAGACGGTTATTTTTATGAAATGTATTTTTGACGAAAATAAACCGATTTTAGATTATATTTCTCATTCTTCAAGAGCCTATATGAGTTGAGAACTTAGTTTCAAGATTCCTACGAGTTTAAAGCCATTTGAAAGTCATTTTAGGGGTTTTTAGGGAAGGGTAGTCGACTGGTCCTTTCGGGCAGTTGATTGGCTAATCGGGAAATTGTCTATCAAAATTCGCTGTCTATTCTAGATGACTGGATCATTTTGAATTTCCAGTCGACTGGGTTTGAAAGGCATTCGACTGCCTTTGTAACCCAGTCGACTGGGTTATTCTGGTTCAGCCCCGTTCTAACCCTATTTTACTATTTTTCTCATATCTCAAGCTACAGGTGTCGAATGGAGGTTATATTTATATTTTTGGAAAGAGGACTTAAAGATATTGATGTTAGGATTTTTAATCACTTTATTCGAGTCATTTTCAAGGTCGTAATGGTCATTTGAATGTGACGTTATGTTTTGAACTTCGGCACATCACGACGTCCGATTTTCAAAATGTCATAGTTTCCTTCACACACCTTCAAATTTAGTTATGTTTGTTCCTATGACTTAATTTAGGTCCAAACCTTGCCTTTATTCATTGGAATTACTATTTTACCTCTAAAATGACCAATTTACCTTGAGTGGGCACGGGTGCTCAAATAGTCCGTTTAAGGTGCTGTTTGTTTTGTTTCGCTCCTATTTCAATGCTGAGTGATCTTGTTGACATATTTTAGGTGTGAAATAAAATTTTTACCCTTGTGTAGGTGTTTGATGACTATAGGTCATTTGTTTTCATTTCTTTTTACTTCCGCATTCACTTCCTTATTTCTTAGGCTCAGATTTTGGAGTCCTAGGAAATTTGGGGTGTGAAAAATTGGTATCAGAGCATGTTATTTCTGTATGGGATGATGGGCGAGGGTCATTACCACTTTACACTTCTTGTTTGCTTTTATGTTACATGTTTACGTATTAGTTCTCGTCTCTTGTACGTCGTTGGCTTATGCGTGTGTTGGCATGGATTTGTGGTTTTGTTTAGCGTACTATGATTGTACTTGTGCCTTACATGTTTAGTTGTTGTCATGTAGAGAGCATGCTGACACGTAGAGGTTGACCGCGTGTTATTAGAGAGGGTGATGCTCCGGATCAAGTACCTCCGATTGTGGACGAGAATGTGCCTGTACATCCGGATCTAGGGGAGCGTGTACCAGTTGCACCTTTCATGGATGGTGCATGAAATTTGTGCATGCTTTAGCGGCAGCTATGGCACAGGTTTCTCAGAGGCAACATGTTGAGGACGAGGGCTCGAGTGCTCAAATGGCTCACCGGGATTTTGTAAGTTTGGACATACCTACCTTTGTGGGCGGTCCGAATCCGCTAGTAGTCGATGATTGGTTGGAGCAGATAAACAATGGGTTTGATATTCTCAAGGTGGTTGATGACGATGTACAGGTCATGATTGCGTCATTACGACTTACGTGCGATGCTAAGGGTTGGTGGAAGTCTGTCACAAACATGACGGACATTCGGACCATCACATGGGTGGACTTTTGCGCGTGTTTCTTAGGTCGATATTTTCCCCATCTTGCTAGGAAGGGCATGAGGGACCGGTTCAATGAGTTGGTTCAGGGTGATTTGTTAGTGACCGAGTGTGAGCTTCAGTATACCAGCTTGTCTCAATTTTTACCAGAAATGGTGGTGGATGATGAGTTTAAAGGTCGAAGTTTTCTGAGGGGCTTGAGGGGCAATCTCAAGTCAAAGATTTTGGTGCTTAATATGCCGACGTATCGCAAGGCCATTACAAAGGCATTACTTGCGGAGGAGGATGCAAGGGATGGCCGACTAGCTCATGAGGCTAGGGACAAGAGCTTCAGAGGTTCTTCTTCTTCGGGTTTTGGGAACAAGAAGAGGCAACGTGATAATATTTTAGCTCCGGTTGCATAGCAGCAACAACCACAGCAGCAGCATCCGGGATAGTTTGCACATTCTTCTAGAGCATCTTCCGGTTCTACTTGACGAAATGTGGTGTGTTATCAGTGCAATTAGTCAGGACACACAAGGCCAGAGTGTCCATTTCATCAGCAGGGATAGGGTAGTGGTGTAGTGCATAATAGGGGTTGCTTTTAGTGTGGACAGTCGGGTCACATTGCCAAGTATTGTCCTCAGTTTAGCAGTGGCACTCCTACGAGTGGGATTGGGCAGCCGTCTATGGCTACACAGCCAACAGGTTAATCTGGGTTTAGAGCACCATCAGCTCAGGGTTCTGAGGCTAGGACATCTACATCGACTATTCAGCAGGTTCCACGTCCTCAGGGCTGTGCTTATGCAATCACAACAACAGACTGTGTAGCAGGACCTTCTATCGTGAGAGGTACATTTCTTGTATACGGTTGTTGGGCTGATGTTCTTATTGATTCTGGAGCTTCAGATTCTTTTATTGCTTCTACTTATACATGTACTTTGGGTATACCTGTTTCATATCTTGGGGTACCTTTGTGGGTAGACACGCCGATTAGGGGTAGTACATATTTATCTAAAGTGTGTCGTAAGTGTGATATTGTGATTGTCGGACGATCGTTAAGGTTCGACTTCACTCTTATGGACATGACGGGCTTTGACTTCATCTTGGGCATGGATTGGTTATCTACCTTTCGTGCATAGATTGACTGTGTTAGAGGTCGGGTGTCGGTGTGCACGCCTAAGGGTGAGCGTTTCAACTTCTTTGGAGATTGAAACGATTCTTCTACTTCTTCCTATTGTATATGGGGTTGTGATGTGTCCGATTTTATTTTGGCAAGTCTCTTTTCCGACGATGAGGTTTGTTGTCATGTCGAGGTACCTTATGTCATGGGTGAGTATTGAGATGTTTTTCCCTATGACTTGACTTCTTTGCCTCCGATTCATGAGGTGGAGTTTGCTATTGATCTTATACTAGGTACCGATGCTATTTCCATGGCACCATACCGAATGGCACTGGCGTATTTAAAGGAATTGAAGGAGAAAATTAACGATCTCAAGGCGAAGGGTTTTATTCGGCCTAGTGTTTCCCAATGGGGTGCTTTAGTTCTTTTCGCTAAGAAAAAGGATGGTACACTACGGTTATGCATCGATTATCGTAGGTTGAATCAAGTGACGATTAAAAACAAATACCCATTGCCACGAATTTATGACTTGTTTGATCAACTCAGGGGATCTAAGTTCTTCTCCAAGATTGACTTAAGGTCCGGTTATCATTAGTTATGGGTTAGGGATATTGATATTCCGAAGACTGCGTTTCGCACTCGGTATGGGCACTTTGAGTTTCTCGTGATGCCTTTTTCGGTGTGACTAATGCACAAGTGGCATCCATGGGTCTCATGAATCGTATCTTCCACAAGTTCTTGGATAGATTTGTAGTAGTGTTCATTTATGATATTCTAGTGTACTCTACTACAGAAAGGGAGCACGAGGTTCATCTTAGGACAGTTCTTCAAATCCTAAGAGAGCACCGATTGTATGCTAAGTATAGTAAATGTGATTTTTGGCTCCAAGAGGTTAGATTTTTGGGGCATGTTATTTCTGGAGGTCGCATTTTAGTTGATCCTTTGAAGATAGAGGCGGTTATAAGTTGGAAGAGACTGAGTAACGTTTGCAAGGTTCATAGTTTCCTTGGCTTAGCGGGTTATTATCGGCGATTTGTGAAGGACTTTTCTCGTTTGGCGGTTCCTATGACTCGTCTCTCGCGAAAGGGTATCAAGTTTGTGTGGAATGATAAGTGTGAAGAGGCATTCATTGACTTGAAGACACGTTTGACTACGACTCCGGTGTTGATTATTCCCGAGTGTGGCATTGGTTATGTGATCTATTATGATACTTCTCGCGAGGGACTAGGATGTGTACTCATGCAGTCTGAGAGGGTTGTGGCTTATGGCTCTCGACAGTTAAAGACTCATGAGCGGAATTATCCTACGCATGTTTGAGAGCTTGCAATAGTTCTTTTTGCACTTAAGGGATGCTGACACTACTTGTATGGTGAGAGATTTGAGGTTTTCTCCAATCACAAGAGTTTGCAGTATATCTTTACGCAGCGGGACTTGAATTTGCTGTAGCGTCTATGGGTTGAGTACATGGAGGACTACGAATTTGCACTCCAGTCTAACCCCGGGAAAGCTAATGTAGTGGCGGATGCGTTGAGTTGCAAGTCACAGGCATAGTTAGCTAGCATTTTTATTCATGAGTGGCGGATGATGGAAGACATCGCAGAGTTGGGTCTTCAGTTCAGTGATGGCGGGGAGTCACTAGTGACTTTATTTAGCACGGTGGCACAACCTTCACTTATGAGTCGCGTGATTGAGGCTTAGGGACACGATGATAACATTACTTCGGTTCGCACTCTTATTGCTAGTGGCGAGGTTGTCAACGATTGGGTTTTGCATTCTGACGGAGGTAATCGTTTTAGGGGTTTACTCTATGTACCACAAACTTGCCGTGAAGGATGTTTTATGAGAGTTTCATAGTTCAAGACTTGTAGTTCACCCAGGTGACACAAAGATGTATCAGAATCTTTGGCGTCATTATTGGTGGCAAGGAATGAAGAAATCAGTTGCAGATTTTGTTAGCCGATGTCTTACTTGTTAGCAGGTTAAGGTAGAGCATTGAGGACCTGCTAGGATGTTGAATCTATTACCGATTCCTAAGTGGGGATGGGAGCATATTTGCATGGACTTCGTGACAGGGTTACCAAAGACGAAGAATCAGAAAGATGCAATATGGGTGATCGTTGATGATTAACAAAGACTGCACATTTTCTACCTATCCTTTTGACGGAGAATGTAGAGGTTCTTAATAGGCTATATGTGAAGGAGATTGTCAAGCTTCACGGGGATCCGGTGACTATTGTTTCAGATCGAGATCCGCAATTCATATCATGGTTTTGGGAGACATTTTAGAAAGTCTTGGATATGCAGTTACAGTTTAGTACCGCTTTCCATCCTTAGATGGACGGTTAGTCAGAGCATACCATTTAGATCCTTGAGGACATGCTTCGTGCTTGTGTTATTGATTTTAGAGGCAGTTGGGAGGATCATCTTCATTTGGCAGAGTTCGCGTGTAACAACAGTTATCAGTCCAGTATTCAGATAGTACCTTTTGAGGCGTTATACGATAGACCATGTCATTCATCAACTTGTTGGGCCAAGGTTGGTGATGTTTCATTTTTGGGACTCGATATGGTTCATGAGACAACCGAGAAAATTAGGATTGCTCGACAGCATTTGGTTACGACACAGAGCCAGCAAAAGAGCTATGTGGACCGGCGTAGGCGTCCTTTGTTCTTTGAGGTCGGTGATCATGTGTTTATAAAGGTCTCACCTCGCAAGGAATTAATGCGATTCAGGAAGAGCGGAAATCTTTCTACATGTTTTATTAGACCTTTCGAGATTCTGGACCATGTCGACAATGTGGCGTATCATTTAGCGTTGCCACCAGAATTATCGAGGGTTCATAATGTTTTTCATGTCTATGTGCTTCGCAAGTATGAGCTCCTTCTCATGTATTGAGTTGGGTTGATGTCGATGTTACCGAGGAAGTGTCCTACGAGGAACGACCTGTGAGGATCTTGGATGCTCAAGAGAAAGTTTTGCAGGGTAAAACTATTCCTTTAGTCAAGGTCTTGTGGAACCATCGCGGAGTCGAGGAGGCGACTTGGGAGCGTGAGCGGGAAGTTTGGGAAAAATACCCGGACTTGTTTTCTACAATAGGTACGTTTTGACTTCGAGGACGAAATCTCCTAAGGTGTGGAGGTTGTAACATCTAGTATTTTTACGTGTCAATTAAAATTTTTATTTAAACAATTAAGTGCTTATGTGCTTAATGTGTTTATGTGTTTTTAGTATGACTTACATGTTGTATATGATATAAAAATTGTAAGTTGCATGTTGTATTATTATTTCTAGAATAATGAAAATTATGGAAAACGATTTCTGGAATGAAATAATCGAAGGATAAATGTGTAATTTTACATTTTGAGCACTTAGTCGAAAGTGTAGAGATTTTGGCTAAGGGTTAGGGCATGAGTGGCATGTTAGTAATTAAAGAGGATGACAAGGGGTAGAAGGGAATTTAAGAGTCTTGGTGACACTCTTGTGAATAACCTTAAGTTGGGAAAATATTGGTCATTTTACACTTTTTGAGTGGTGTCTCATTTCTAGCCCTTGATCTTATTCTCCCATCTTTGTTATCAACCGTTGGATCATAGGGCCTTATTTGGTTAGCACTCAAATGAAATAATCCATTATTTATGGTCTTTCACTTGAAAGACCACTTGGTGGCCTTTGGATTAAAACCTTCAACTTGCTAGCTTTAACCTCAACCATTGGATTGTGAGAGGGTGAGTGGAGGATCTCTACAAATATCAAAGTCTTTCATTGCAAGACTTTGATATTTTCACTACGACTCACATATCTCTACACTTCTCCTTCCTTCTTCCACTTCACCATTTCCTCTTTGATTTCATCTCCTTCCACTTGGAGATTAAGGAAGTGTTCAACATGGGAATTGCTTGGGTTGTTCTCCTCTTCCATTTACACTAGGTATTGTGGTATGTCTCTCACTCTCTTGAGTTTTATAACTTCAACCCTAAAATGTATTTTTGAGAATTTATGTGTTCAACTTTTGATATTTGGTTCCCTTCTCTCTTGAATCTGCTTAAGGGCCATAAGTTGAACCTTTTTCACCGCTTGTTTCGGTTATTGAAAGCTTGGAGCTCATCTTGTGATTCTTGGCTCCTATTGTGGAAGAGTTTGCTGTAAGTTCAAGAATCCCTTCTCTTGAATTATGTTTTTCATAAAACCCTAAGTTGCTATCATTAGGGTTGGTTTTGTTTTGTGGTTGGAGCCACTTTCATAATTTTGGTTTATGGAAACACCATTGTAATATTATTATTCATTGAATGGTGTATTGCAATCTTGGAAGCTCTTCCTTTGAACCCTTGGGTTGATAGCTTACTTGGACCTTTCTTGGGCACTCTTGAACTAGTTTGCTTGGAATTGAGGTAGGGGAAAATGAATTATGTTCGTCTTTGTATGAGGGTGTGTGTGCGTCTATGTCTATATATGCCATAGATATATATATACGAGTTGGTCCTGACAACTTAGAGGATGATTTAGGCCCTTGAGAACATGATTATGTGATATAAATTCATGTGTGGTTTATTACTTATTAAATATGAAATTGTAAGCATTGTGATGATGAGAGCGCAACATATGGCCTAATAAATGAGCATGTATTGTGAAAGAGTATGTTGAGAAAAATTGCCATAAATGTGAACATGCTTATTAAATGTGAAATGATAAGCCTTGTGATAATTTGGGTACAATATAATGCTAATTGATAGAAGCATGTATGGTGATGACATATGGTTGTGAATGAGAACCTTCATGCATTTTGGGGTACACCATGTAGTGTTAAAAACATGGGTGTCGATTTATATGGGCTGTGTACTCGTGTGTGAGTAGTCTTATGTTGAATCGTCCCAACAACTGGCCAGGGGGTGTTCCCAACCTACGGAAATAATGAGTCCGAGAATGCGGTATAGGGTGAGTTGTCTCATTCTCAAAGTCGCGGGTCATCTCGTGCATTCGATATACTAATCTTTAGTCACGGGTCGTCCCGTGCAACTGTCTTCCTTGTTGAACGTGAGAAGTGTCAAAATCACTTGGGAAGAATCAGTGCCGTACTCTTTCTCGTTGGAAATGAGTAAAGTGCGTATTCGTTAACCTGTATTGGGAAAACATGTAATATGAGGTGTGTTGAGTCATATTGCACTAGAGCTATCATATATGTGTGATTATGATATTGATATTGGAGCATGCTAAAATTCTGAATAATTATGATGTGAGCATATTGGGGGACTTGTTTGTGGGGTTAGATGGGGTTCTGGATTGGCGTGAAAGTCATGTGGAATAAGAGACCGACCTAGGGTTAGTGGCATGAACCTTAGTTGGGTGGTGCTACTTTGACTACCGAGATTGAGGAGATGACGCTTCCTCTACTGAGGTAGTGAGCTCACCCCCTCCCCCACTTATATATTTTTTCAGGTGGTGATCCCTTTCCGGGAGGTCTGTACTCCTTCGGTAAAGATACGGTGTGTGTCTCGCCCTTTTGTGCATAAGAAAGTGGAGTACCTATTTTGTAGAGTAGTAGTCTAATTTATATGTCTAACTTGCTACTCTTGTTGAAAAACTTGTAAACGAATGGTAGATGTTTATCTTTTGTCGGCTAGCTTGTTAGTCGAGTAGCTCTCATGATATACATCCCTTGGAGTGCTATGCGCGGGGATTAGATTCTTTTGGTGCACTTCGGTGCCGGATTGTGCGAATATGTATTTTGTATAAACTATAAAATGTTTCACCTTAGGACGTTGGAATGTAAACTTTCGTCATTTCATTTGAAGTTGTGAATGTGAAGTGGACTATTTGCCATGGAATGTGATTTTTAGGAGTTCGGCCGAAAACAAATTTTCTTCTAGGTTTTCAAACCAATCCTTTCGTTTTGAATGGAAAACCCATTTTTTCTTACCCCCATAGCCCCGGAAAATTCCTTCTTTTAGAAATGATTTTAAACATATTTTTATGAAGATTTTGATTTTTTTTTCAAACCGGTGGTCGTTAGAACAAAGACCGGGGGCAAGACGGTTATTTTTACGAAATGTGTTTTGGACAAAAATAAACCAATTTTTGATTATATTTCTCATTCTTAAAGTTTGTAAATGAGTTGAGAACTTAGTTTCATGATTCCTACGAGTTTTAAGCCATTTGGTAGTCATTTTGGGGGTTTCTCGGGAAGGGCAGTCGACTGGCTAATCGGGCAATTGGCCATCGAAATTCGCTATCTATTCCAGTCAACTGGATCATTTTGAACTTCCAGTCGACTGGGTATGAAAGGAAGTCAGTTGGCTTTCTAACCCAGTTGACTGGGTTATTCTGGTTCAGCCTCGTTCTAACCCTATTTTACTATTTCACTCATATTTTGAGCTACGTGTGTCGGATGGAGGTTATATTTATATTTTTAGAAAGAGGACATTATAATTTTGATTTTAGTTATTTGAATCACTTCATTCGAGTCCTTTTTGAGGCCGTAATGGTCATTTGAATGTGACATTATGTTTTGAACTTCAGCACGTCACGATGACCGATTTTCAAAATGTCATACTTTTCTTCTCACACATTCAAATTTAGTTCCGTTTGTTCTTATGACTTAATTTAGGTCCAAACCTTGCCTTTATTGATTGGAATTACTATTTTACCCTTGAAATGACCATTTTACCCTTGAGTGGGCACAGGTGCTTAAACAGTCCGTTTAAGGTGTCATTTCTTTCGTTTCGCTCCTATTTCGATCCTGAGTGATCTTGTTGACATATTTTAGCCGTGAAATGAAATTTTTACCCTTGTTTCAGTTTTTGATGCTATAGGTCATTTATTTTTGTTTCTTTTTAAGTCGCCCAACCGCAGCAGGGTCACACTGGTGTTGACAGTATGGATGACCTCTGGGGGGATAGACCTAGAACTTCTAATCACCTCAATAGATGGAAAGCTAAGAGAGGCATTAGGATAAACTAAGGAAGGAAGAGGATCACTGATTGATCAGGTGTTATCAGTATCAGACATTGTGGTAGAAAGGTAGAAAAGTTGGAAGAAGGAACTTACACTAAAGAGGACCCCGGTGAGACTATGATGAATTTTTTTGAAATTTTCAAGAAATAATTGCAGATTCCGGCGAGAACAAGTGAAGTAGACGATTTGCAGAGATGCTAAGTTTCAGACAAGCTTTTGAAAACAAGAAATTTGGAAATGCAAGACGTGTTTTGTGTATGAATCTTTGGGTAGTTATAAAGGGTACCGATGGAGACTAAAAGTCATATGCACAAAGAACCAAGCATCGAGCCATCTTCTCCTCTCACGTCGCAAGAATCAAGGCCATGTGGGCCATACATTTGAATTTGATATGATGGGGGGAACTGTCCCATTTAGTGCCACGACCACGTCACCCAACAAGGGGGATGTATGCGTTTGCCACACGTCTTCATTGGTAATGGGCCTTAGAAAGCCTAAAGGCCTATAACCAAAGAGGGCCTGCGTATATGTGGATTTGTAAAGCCCATTAGGCCCACCAACCCATGCCTGAAAATAAGGGCCCATTTTAGGCACTCCTTCCAAGATATTCTAGAACAACTTGAAGATCAAGTAAAGGGCATGGGTAAAAGAGGAATTATTTGTAGAAAAAGTTACGTAACCTTAATGGGCCAAAAATCCTGTAGGAAAATGTATATATACTGAGGAAAAATATCAATGAAGGGATTCATTCTTGTGTCGTGCAATTGTTTGGCATCTACATAGGGTTTTCATGTTCCACCACTAACCGCATAATATAGTTCATCTAGTTGCTCAATTGCAAGAGGGTGATCCATCACCATGAATCAGATCATACCATAAATAGTTGAATACGTCCCAAAAAGGATACTATCCACCGGATTCGCTATATCCCATATCCGGACATAGTGTAATTAGTACATGGGATCTACTTTACTCTAATATACTCATACAACATAAAATTAAACTAAAGCATGTCTATCTTACCTCGCCGATGCATAGCCTTTGTAAACCTAGGGTTTCAATTGTGTTAAGCACCATTGTGTAGAAAATCACGCTATGTTTCATATAACATGATTGGTAAAAATAATATATTCATTCAATGTAAGATAAGAATTCAAATAAATATAAGATATTGTGTCAAGAATAAGTACGATCATAGATCTATACAATCATCATAGTGTGGTAATAGTTTCCCTTCGTTACAATTGAAACAAACAAATAAAACTACATTACTTGGCTAGGATTTTGCTAAAAAACCCTACATACCGGTTTAGTTGCTCATGGTGGAAGGAGACTGCATTGTTGATGTAGAAACTCCCTTCATGATCTTCTTCTCCGGATCTCAAGGTCTTGAATAACTCCCTTCTTTGAAAGATGTAAATCTCCATAGATAGTGCTCTGGAAATTATGTAAATATGAAGCTCTTAAGATATGTAGAAGACCTTGGTATTTATAGAAGATGTTGAGAAGAGTTCTATTTGTTTTCAACTTGTCCCACTTGATTATGATTCCTCTTTGAGGTGTTTCTCCTCAAATCTGATCCAAACCCTTCAATGTGATATATAATATGTCATATACACATGCTTAGAGATGTTGGAGTTGAACACAAGTGAAAAGAGTTCAAATCTGATCGAAACTCTACGTAGTCAGCTTTCCTACGCTTGGCCCCCTACGCTGAAGGGGTTACTACGCTTAAGCGTAACTTCCAACTATGCTTAAGCGTAGCTCCTTCTGGGCCAAAAATGTCAAGCGAAGCTTAAGCGTCGTTTTAACACTTTCTAGTCACTTTTAGCTACTGTAAGCGTAACAAAATACTTCGAAACCATTTTTCTTGATAATTGCACCGTTACAACCCCCTCGACTCCTTGGTATGTATCCTGAAGTTATGGTTCAAAGAATGTTGTTTTTCCCCTTCGGAAGACACTTTTTGCTTGAAAACTCCTTTTTTGCTCTCTTTGTGGATAGACACACGCACTTATTTGGTTAATTCACCAAAGTTAGCTCATTTCTTCGTTAAGCTCCTGAAACACGCTTTAACACACAAACCACATAAAAATATCAAATAATGTAATGATAAAACGTAACAATAATGAGTTAGGTGCCTAAAATGGATAACATTTGGCACTCATCAATGGGCTAGAACTCGAATACTTAAATTATAATTTTCTACACAACTGATCTTAACACATGAAACCTAAGTTTACATAGGCCATGCTTAAGAGAGGTGATATAGACATGCTTTAGTTTAATTTTATGCTTTAGGAGTAGATTAGACTAAAGTAGTTTGCATGCACTAATCACACTCAGTCTGAAGATGGGTTGTAGCGAATCCGGTTGCATGTATCCTTTTGGGGATTAAAGTTGACTATTTGCAATTCTAATCTGATTCACATGTGATATACCGCCGATTTACAATTGAATGAGTAAATAGCTATATTATGAGGTTAATGGTGGAGTTGTGAAAAACCCTAGACTTTCTCTATCTTGAATCCTAAATAAGTATAATTCATGTTTTTAGTTAGTTTAATTAGAAGATATATTTCAGACCAACAAATTTTTTTCTCAAAATCCATAATCCAGCAATATTAGAATATGAAAGTGAATAAATCAAAGTCTCTATGGGATTGACATTCCCATTCTCAAGTTGCAATATACTATAATATGATTTGTGCGGTTGTGATCAGTAAAATTAGGCCATTGCAAGGGTCCATTCTTAATCACTATATCTAAACCCTCGTTTGGCCGCATCACAGGCCACCCAACAACAAATATGGGAGGAAAAAATAGAGAGATTCATCTCCCTCAAGCTTAAACAGGTTTTGGTTGATGCAACGCCTGTGCTGGTATCTATCGCTCGTCATGACGATTTCATATCGCCACCGCATACGCCATCTATGTTTCCACCAGGCAATGTCAATACGATATCTCTTACCCCTTTCTGGTCTGCTCAATAAAGTGCCTCTTCTTACGTCACAATCGATCAGCTATGCACCATGATTGGGTCGAGTTGCGTCCCAACCGGGGAGGATTATTTTGGTGATCATTTTCCCCCTTTTCTCGCCTCCGTGTTATAGCAGCCTTATCCAGCAGAGTATTTCACTCCAAAGTTTAAACAGTTTGATGGCCGAAAGGGCAATGCCAATGAGCGTATTAGACGGTTCATCAACTACTTGGGGGATCACGCCACCTACGAGGCTTTGAAGTTAATGGAGTTTCCGAAGTCTTTTACTGATCGTGCTTACACATGGTATCACAATTTCGAGCCAGGTTCTATGAAAAACTAGGAGGAAATGACTCATAAATTCACACCAAATATTACTTGGTCAACGAGAAGGTGACCATGTTGTCTCTCATAAAGCTTACCCAGAATAATGGTGAGGATGTAATGGTGTATGTCAAGCATTTAAGATAGCGTACCTTGTAGTGTTATGATGCAGCAAAGGAATAGGACTTAATCAAAATCTGCATCAATGACATGGACAAGGAGTACTACTTGTACCTGGCAGCTCTTAAAATTAGGACATTCTAGGATCTTATGGTCAAGACACGAAGCTTGGATGACGAGGTCGCGAACTCCCGGGGTAACCAAACGTGGCGAGCCTCACACCCAATATCCATCACAGCGGCAATTGCAAAAGATGACAAGCAACTCTCAGAAAAGCTTAATGAAGGCGAGGACACATTCATGGCATTGGCTAACCAACAATGAAAAAGGTTCCGACCGACTCCTTCGCCTTTACCTTGTAGTCGTAAACAGGTATTGGCAGTATTGAATCAATGGATCCGCAACCCAGTTGTCAATCTACCACCCATAATTGAAGTGAATCACAAGGTTCACCAAAATGATCCCTATTTCTGTCATTATCACCGAGGAATGAGGCATTCCTGGGTGGACTATTGGAGTATACGTGACTTGTTATAGAAAAGTTGAAGTACAGAGAATTAGATCTTTTTAAGAAGTAGGATGTGCAAAACAACCCTTTTCCTAGCCACAATGCGAGCATGCATGCAATCTTAGGTGGTGGTCATGTCACCCTTGAGGAACTTCATAATGCAAAAGCAGTCTGGTAACAGATCAAGCCCGAAACAACATCAGGGAATACATGACTCAGATGGTCGACCTCATGAGGGATTTCTTTGACAGACTTAAGCTTGATCCCGATTCTATGGCTAAAGTTACTAAGGTTTTAATTAAATTTATGTGCATGTCAGGTCCTGGCACTGATGAAGACGAGGCCCCCGCCCCGACGAAGTTCGACGAGGGATGACATATGACATTTTCAGAAGCTAACAAGCAAATTGAGGGACCGCACAACCGACCGCTCTATGTATCGGTTACCATCAATGGAGTTGGATTTAATAGGGCGTTCCTGAATAATGGCTCATCAATTAATATAATGCTAGTTGTTGTCATGAGGAAATAAGTAATTAATGAGTAGGGATGACAATAGGATGGGTTTGGGTCAGGTTTGTCTAATATCATTACCATACCCTTTAAAAATTACTAATTCCAAATCCACCCCAAACCCATGATGGGTTGTAATCGGTAACAACATTACCACCCCGTCGAATTAAACGGGTTCCATCTGGTTACCATCGACTCTATTACATTATTCCTACCAAATTATAGATTTAATTTTTTTTAATAAAGCAACATGACAAAGAAACACCCATTAAAGAACTAATACAATTATTTTCCTAAAATAATGGCGAATCATGAAAGACACTATATTAGAAACACAACATTGTTCCAAATATCTATACTATTATAAAAGTGTAAGGCTTATATAATATTTATATACATTTATACATTTTTAAAAAATAAGACAACAATGATTAAAGAGTATTATCATTGAAGGAAAAGTCTCAAACAACTACATTTAAAATTTAATAAGAGTATATATAAATTATAAGCTTAAAGTAGTTATAAATGGATATGAATGGACACCTAAATTACTATTTTCTTAATTTTATGTTTAGTTACTTATAAAAGTGTGAGTTTTTAAGAAAAGAAAAAAAAAATGGGTTGGGTCGGGTCGGGTTTGGATTTTAAACCCGACCCGAACCTACTTCAGGTTTTGATTTTTAATACCAAACCTGCCCCAAACCCGTTTGAAAACTTACCAAACCCGCCCCATTCAGGTTGGTGCGGGTCAGAACCCGACCGGGTCAGGCTAAATTTCCATACCTATTAAAGAGGATTCTGTCAGGGGAAGGCCCATTAACATTTACGGCTTCAACATGGTTCGACAAAGGACTTTAGGTTATGTGACCGCTGACTTGCAGGTTGGGGATATCAGAGGTCTCGTCAGGTTTCTCGTCATTGAAGGGGAGCCATCGAATCACATTTTCTTATGAAGGTCTTGGATATATATCGATGGCATGGTCCCTTCGTCCTATCACTAAGTAATGAAGGCAAACTGGGGTATTGACACGATGATGGTGAAGGCAACGAGGAACCCTTTTTCCCTTAGTGAAATCCATTTACCTAATGCCATCTATTTTACTAACTTTGTAGCCGTAGAGGAGGATATAGAAGAGGGCGAGGTTCATGCCAATCCCTTACCCAATTGGGAGGACCTCAGTAGACCAGAAGAAGAGGATGATGTGATGTTGGTAATTCCTCAGAGGGTGTAAAAAGGGAAGCGTGAGTTTGAGGGAGATCTCGAGCTGTGGAGGAAGGTACGTAAGCCAGATGGAAGCATTATGTATTAATTATGATGGGACGAGGAATCGGACGCCTCAATGAAGGCGCCCGACCCTTGTAGAAGCCATTACATCACAGAAGCATCCGCCCCTATTGATGCCGCCCAAAAAAAAGGTATCGAGGAAATTGACTTAGCAAAAGCAAGTGAGTCGCCTCGACTGGTATCTCTCAATCGTGTGCTGCATACCGTGTCTAAAGAGCGACTAGTAGACTTACTCTTGCAATATCTGAATGTTTTCACATGGAGTTACAATCATATTCCTGGTCTCGAACCTGACTTGGTTATGCATCGGTTGAATGTTGAGCCAGAGGTTGTACCAAAGAAGCAAGCTGCAAGACTATTTCTGCCAAAAGTGGAGAACCAGATCAAGGAGGAGGTTTAACTTTTGTTGCAGGCTGGTTCATCAAACCCATTTAACATCAGACCTGGTTGGCTAATGTGGTTCTGGTGAAGAAGAAGAACGACAAGGTTCGCGTCTGCATCGACTTTAGAAACATAAACAAGGCTTGCCCAAAGGATGAGTTTCCATTACCTACATCGACGCCTTTGTGGATGTCACTACCAGGTATGGGATGTTCTCTTTCATGGACAGTTTCAGTGGCTATAACCAGATCAAGATGTCGGAAGAAGACGCTTCCCATACGCCGATGGGTAAATTTCACTTTACATTCATGTCTTTCAAATTAAAGAATGCTGGTGCAATGTACCAAAGAGCAATGTCAGCCGTCTTCCATGATATGATTCATGAATCGGTCGAGTTCTATGTGGATGATTTAGTAGTAAAGAGGAAGCTGTCAACAGATTATGTTGGTGACTTAAGAAAGGTATTTGATCGTTGTCAACGCTATCAACTAAATATGAATTCAGCTAAGTGTGTCTTTGGTGTTACTAAGGGGAACTTCCTAGGATTTGTGGTGCACTAAAGAGGAATCAAGGTCGATGGCGATAAAATTGCAACTATAACCGCGTTGGATCTTTTGTAGTCGATGACAAAGTTGAGAGATTTCATTGGCAAGATCTCCTATTTATGATGCTTCATCCCCGATATCGTCGAGCTCATGTAATTGTTCTTACACCTCCTAAAATAGATGCAACATATTTCTTGACTTTGGATTGTCAACAAAGTTTTGAGGCCATCAAAAGGATCCTTGAAGCACCGAAGACCATGACCACACCCAAACGCGGAGTACCACTTCGACTTTATATTTCAGAGAGTGATGACTCGTTGGGGGAAATTCTCGCCCTGTGGGAAGACGGACGTTAAAGACAAATCTATTATGCCAATGATAGGAGCTAAATGTTATACATTCTAGACCCCTAATTAGTCATTTCTATGTCTACATACATCATTATCTTTATGCTTTTATCCATTTTGTGTGTTTTAAGATATTTCAAGTTCATGTTATGTAGAACGAGTTAATTTCGGTGAAATAATTGAAATAATGACTCAAGACCATTCGAGACCCAAAACTGAGGATAAATGACGCATAATAGACCTAAAACCAGTTAAAGATGCAATGCAAGTGAAGTGGAATGGAACCGAGCAAAGAAACGAAACAAAGAATTCAAAACATGAAAAATAACATGAAGAACTATCGAGTACTCGGTAATGCCTACTTCGAGTACTCAGTAGGCCAAAGTTCGCATCTTAGCGCCAAACATAGCCTGCCAACCGGAGGATTCCACGCGTCATTCTGCACCATGGTGCACTATCATACAATTACCGAGTACTCGAGGTTTTACCCTTCGAGTGCTTGAGAATCTAGCTTCAAGAACTCGAACTTAGGTTCGAGTACTTATAGTTAGCCAACTTTAGCTTATTAGATGGGCCTCGCTTTGACCAGATTTTACTTGATATGCATTTTAAGCTATTTTGGGACATGTTTTTTACCATAAGTGATTAGATTTGACATTCCTTTTCAAAGAATACTTGCATGGAAAGCCCTTACTTGATGGTGAAGTAATCTACATGCCAAACAAAGACGTCTCTTCTTTTATAAAAGAGAGGGGTCTCTCTATACAAAGGGGGGACTGAAACTTTTGATACTTGGAGATTCCTAGAAGAGTTTTCAAAGAGTCCGGTGCAGAATTGTGCATTGATGCGCGTCAGGTGTGTACAAAATATGTGATTAAAAACAACACCTTAATGAAACTAGGTTTTCCCCTACGCAAGCGCACATATCAATTATAGAATAGTAAAGTTTGAATAAGGGATATTGATCCCACAGTGACTAAGCTTGTTCACTTTAATAGTCTAAAAACAATGAGTTATTGTTTTGCAAAGTTGTTTGGTTTTTAGTGGTTGAAGACCAAATTATATAAATTAACTAAATTATTCTAGAAATCAAAGTAAATTGGTTTATGATTCAAGATAGAGATAAAACTAGGATTTTCATTACTCCACCACTAACCTCATAATATAATCATATCAATGCATCAATTGTAAGAGGGAGATCCATAAACTGTGAATCAGGTCATACCGCAAATAGCTAAATATGACCCTAAAAAAGATTACTATCAACCGGATCGTGACATTCCATCTCAAGACTGAATTGATTAGTGTCTGCCAATTAAATTACTCTAATTTACTCCTAATGCATGAAAATAAACTAAAACATGTCTATCTCAACTCACTATGGCATGACCTGTGTCAACCGAGGGTTTCAAGTTTCATGACCACCATTGTGTAGAAAATCACAAATTAAGCATCTGAGTTCATGCTCATAGTGAATAATTATGATTGTGCAAGATAAACATATTTATTAAGTCTAATACAAGAATCAAAATAAACATGTAAACTTGTTTATAGAATGAAAATGGTATCTCATATACTACAATCATCACAGTACGGTCACAGCTTCCCCTCGTTACAACTGAATACAAAGATAAACCACAATAAATGGCCATGGTGGAAGGTGACTGCATTGCTGATGTAGAAACGCTCTCCATAGCCTTTTTGTCTGGATCTCTAGGTCTGAATATGGCTTCTCTTCTTTGAAAATATATAACTTCAGAGGTTGCTCTGAAGTTGAACGTGTGTAAAGCTCTATGAACCCCCATAACACTGATATAGGATCGTGTATATATAGATAAATGTGAAGAGTTTTCCTTGTTAGTAATTTCACCAGCAATCACTCAAACCCTATTCGCTGGTGTACATGATGTGTGGTGCACGCACTTTGTGATGGAAGAGTTTTCGACGCATCTTGGAATAAAAAATGGGTCAAACCAGACATTTTATCTAAAACTTGATATACCTACGGCTTAGGCGTAGGGGTCAGGCGTTGGTGTCAGGTGTAGCTCAATCATAGTTTTTCACTTTCTAGGCACTTTTTGGTTCTATAGGCGTAGGTATTTTCATGGAAACCAATTTTCTCCGCAACCGCACCTAAATGACCGTCTTAACTCCATGAGACTTTTTGATATAGATGACGGCTTTTGAAAATGCCATTTTCGCCTCAAAATGCAATTTTGAGGCATTTTTGTCTTGAAATGCCTCTTTGACTCTCCTATTAAATGTCATTTAAACCCCTAGGTTACCCCTAGTGGATGAGTGAAGTATCGTGAAGGTTTCTAGTGATGGTACCTATAAACCTCTCAGTTCTCTGTAATCACGCATTAATGAATTCACTCACAAGTAAATTAAGTCATGATATTATGTAAAAGATTTTATCGATGCAAATACTCCCACTCATTTTCGAACAATAACTATCTCGAGCTTTGTGTCTTGAATGGTTCCCACTAAAGTAAATGACTTTGCTACTTTCTACTCCCTAATCCAGACAACCTTCCGTGTATTTAGTGAACATTCTACCATGGTATTTAAATATCTCTTTTCCTACTTTACTGATCACACTTTGCCATTTTTCATAAAAACATCTTTCCATCTTTCCACTTACCATCCCTTTTTGTCTTTTTAAGCTCCGGATTTTCCAGCGAGGATTTTTAGTCCCAACCAACTGGCCCGAGTTCCTTCCATGGGATTTATGCTCATTAGCCTTCCCCCCTTTAAACGTGAATAGTGATATTGGTAATACCAAGGTCCGGTTACTCAGATCGAAGAATTAGTTTTTAAATTTTATTTTCTCAAAATAAAATTTTCAATTTTCTCCATTTCAACCATAACATCTCCCCTTATCCCCTTTTATTGTAGCAGAATTATTTTCAACTACATAGTCTAAGATCAATTGTTTTTCCCATAGTGAATGTGTGCATGTGATTATAGGTCAAGGTCTTCCTTTTCAGTTTCAATTTCACTAATTCATTCACCCATGTAAAACCACATCATTTCACTAACTCAATCTAATCATTACTCTCATGATTGAGAATATCACATTACATACTACTCATGCATGAGAAACACAAACTCAATCAAATTGTAATGCAAAACACTTATGCGTGGAGACAAAGAACATCTCCAAAGTTTTTCAAAATTTTCAATCAAATATTTTTCAATCATTCCTTATACTAACTATACCTTCCCCCCAAAATTTAATTAAACCATGTCCTCATGGTTCACAATCATACTCATGAGAAATAATATAGTTACCCTTGAAGCTTAGCTCCAGAATTTCTTCTCTTCATGTCCGTTCTCCCCCCAAACTTGAATCGAGCTACTTGTATAAATATTCAACAAAGCATAAATACCCAATATCATAGCAAAGGAAAAATAAATACATCATCACTTTCCGAAAATCATTACTCAATATAGTACAAGGAATGATTTTTTTATTTTTATTTTTATGAAATAAATAATGATTTTGCCTTAAAGGCCTACAACCCTATGAAATTAAAAATGCAAATATTTGGCTTTAAATCTCTATGAATTAAAATTGCAAAAATTAAATTACTTACTATTATACAAACCGAGGCTAGAAAACTAAGGCCATGTTTGGTAGGCGGTCTTTCTGGTCTGGTTTTGTCTGGTCTAGTTCGGTCTGGTCTAGTCTGGTATGGTCTCGTCTAATCTGATGTGGATCCTAAACTTAAAAGTCTGTTAGGTAAGCAGTCTGGTCTTACTATTTATTTATTATTTATTATAATATTTATTTATGTATTATTTATTTCTTTATTTATTATTTCTTCACTTTATAATATATTTTAATATTTTATTATTTATATTATTAAATTATTATTTATTAATTTATATATTAATTTATAAATATATTCCATTTATTTATTATTAATTCATTATTTAATTAATTTTATTTATTAAGTTTTAATTAATTAAAAATATATTTTATAAATTTAATATTAATTTATTATTATCATACTCATTTTTTGTTATTATTATGAAGTATTATTTATTATTATATTTAATTATTATTTTTTATTTTTTATTATATTTATATATTATTATTATTTTTTTCATTTTTTTTATTATTTTTATTATATTTTTAAATATGTTTTATGTAATTTATTATTTATTTTATAAATTTATTATTATTATTTATTATTTATTCCATTTTTATTATTATATTTATTTATTATTATTGTATTCATTTTTTATTATTATTATTTTTTATTTAATTTTTTATTTATATTATTAATTATTAATTATTAATTATTTATAAATATATTTTATTATTTATTATTATATTTATTTATTATTATATTCATTTTTATTATTATTAGGTATTATTTAATTCATTTTTTTTATTATTTATTATCTATATTTTATTTTTAAAATATGTTTAATTTAATTTATTATTATTATTAATTTATTATTATTATTTATTTATTTTTAATTATTTATAAATATATTTTATTAATAAGACTAGACCGGACCATGTTGAACCATCAAAAAATCTTGTTCCACAAACAGCCCCTTTGGTTCAATTTGGTCTGGTTCCAAATTTTGAGAGAAAGTCCAAACAAACATGTCGTGTCCCTTAAAACAAAGACCGGACCGGACCAGGTCGAACCAGACAGCCTACCAAACAGGGCCTAACTTTTACAACCTAGGACCAATGTTTAACTTCATTGGCACAATGTCTCCGCAAAGGCCTATCCAACCCCTTTCCTCTTTGCCATACTTCCCCAAATCCAGGGATAAAATGTAGGAGGTGACTCTCTAAGCACTCTCACCCATGGACAATCATTATTCCTCATGATATCGAATACATAACAATAATCACCATGTATGCGATGGTCAGTGTTTCCATCAAATCCTCGTTCAACACCTTAGATAACGTTCCTTACACCAATTCAACACTCTCAAATAAACTGAGAGATGCCATAAATTCTGATCTCGGATCAATCTCCTCATAAATAAATCTTCAGCCGCTAACCACACCACTTTAATCTTTCATTTTTGAAACCTACCTTTCTGTGGGGGTAAATCGAATTAACTCTAAAACGTCCGTCCCATCTTAATCGGATTTTACCTGGAAATAATTTCAGTATCGAATTACACCGCCGTCCTTTCTGGCGAAGCTCAAAGAACTTAAGACGAACATGCTTAGCTTGACGCACTCTAGTCTGAGCTATGTAAATTTGAAAATTCTCATACACGCAATTTCGTATCCCCTCACACTAAGTCCTTAATCCCAGATCTTCCCAGAAATACAACTTATCTACCATGTTTAAGCTCAACCCTTGCGCATCTAGAAAGGGATCCTTAAGAGGGGTATCATCTTTTATAGGCTCTATGACAATTTGTGGCAAATGATAAGCTCTAGTATTCTTGACACCCATTTTATCTTTTAATTCGTTATCCTCCCTTTACAACACCATCTCAGGAAGCGTACTTTCAGGGACCAACTTCTGTAGAGGAATAAGTTGAGGTCCAAGCAACTCTCTTGATGCTTTCTCTGACGGCTGGTACAACGCAACTCCCAACGCAGCAATAACTTTTAAACTAGATCACTATTCCTCATAATTTTCAAAATTCACCTCCGATCTTTTCATCACTAAGCTCTTCTCTCCAACTTCAGTGTCGTCATACAACCCAATCTTATAAAGTGAGTTATCGGACACTAATGTCGCTGGTGACTTAAATGGAGATTCAGGTGAATCTCTTAGCTCCTGCCATGTGTCAAAATTTGCATTTGACCTTTCAATCACAGCCTTAAGGTCATTTCCTGCCCAACTCTGAAGTACCAGTTCTTTACAAGTCTTATTGACTTCTTCGACATTAAAGCACTCAACCGGTGTATTGCTTTGCTGACCTGTAGAAAAAACATTCATCCTTACCTTCATATTCCCAAAAGATAAATCCATAGCCCCTGTCCTACAATCAATATACGCATTAGTTGTGGCCAAGAACGGTTTTCCTAATATCACTGGGATATGTTCTTTCAACTCTTGAACATGTTCTGTATCAAGAATTATGAAATCCACTGGGAAATAGAACTTGTCCACTTGAATGATGACATCTTCCAGAACTCCCCTCGTTTACTTGATTGACCTGTCCACAAATTGGAGCTCCACCAAGGTAGGACTGAGCTCTTCCAACCCTAGCTATTGGTAGACTAAATATAGTAGAAAGTTAACACTCGCACCCGGATCAAGAAGAGCTCTACCAATTTCCTGGTCACCAATGACACATGGAATAGTGGGAGCACGAGGATCTTTCCTTTTAGGCGGTATGTTACTTAGAAGCAATGAACTCACTTGTTCAATCAACATGACTTTCTTTGAAGTCTTCGCTCTGTTTTTTCGCTTTTGCGTACAAAGGTCCTTGAAGAACTTAGCATAGGGTGGTTTTTGGTCTATAATGTCTAAGAGAGGCAAATTAATCTTGACTTGTTAGAATGTCTCCAACATGTCTGACTTTTTATCCTTACCATTTTTTGCTAGCTCTCTAAGACGTTGAGGGAATGGTGTTTTTTCCTAATATGGTGCCCTTTCCGGCTCTTCATCTACCTCCAATTAAGGTGGATCTGTCTGATCTTTATCAGCCTCTTTCTTGTGATATTCTTCTTCTACCTTTCTTTGAACTGCTTTGGATTTTCATTTTTTCAGCCTCTCCTGATGTTGTTCCTCAACCTTACTATCCTCTTCTCTTCTACTTATCCAAATTGTGACCACTTGGACTGTCTCATAATGAGTCTTAACAAAGGATTCAAGGTCCAGTGCTTGTTGCGGCTTTGGGTTAGCCACTGGCTGACTAGGCAATATTCTTTCTATCCTATCCACAACATTCGCTAGTTGTACCATTTAGGCTCCCATTTGAGCCATGAATTAGGAATGAGAGTTCACTGTTTGGATGGTCGCCTGATAATTGTTAGATTAATTTTTTAACTCCTTCAGGGTACTCATCTCCTCCTCTTCAAAGCCTGGTGGTCTTGGTGGTGGATTTTGAATTGAATTTTGATGTTGAAGATGGTTTTGAGGATATGGAGGGTAAGCTTAATTTGAATTGAATCCTTGGGTTTGGTTTCCTTGAGGCTGAGTTTGATAAATCTATGGTTGGACAACCTGATTATTATTGAATGGTTGGAGAGCCTGAGAATTAGTGAATGACTGTTTGGGATAGTAATTTAACTGAGAGTTTTGAGCCATGATTTTTGGTGGGGATTGATATGATTGTTGACTTTGTTGAAACCTTGGCTGTGGATTATATAATTGTTGTTCCTGAGGGAATATTGATTCCACATTCGAAGATTGAGATGAAAGAGATGGAAAATTTTGGACATTTGATGTGTATATTATGGTGAAAGGAGCATTATTTGGGTAGTTTCATGCTACATTAGCATTGGCAGCAACGAATTCACCACCTTGACACTCATTGTGGGAATAATTGACTTCTACCTCTAACACTTCTCTTCTAGGGGAATGATTTCTTTGGAGAAGCTTTTTAAATCTTTCTAATTTCTCTCCTACCAACGCCCCTGAATCTTTCACGTCATCATGATTCACAACATAAGCTTTCTCATATCTTTTATCTAGTGCACCTCTAGACCTCAACTCAGATTCATATTGAATTGTATTCTCACTAATACTGTTAAACAAGTCTAAGAGTTATTTTGCCAGTTTCAAGATAAATTTCCCTTGTGTTGCCGCATCTATCAAATTATTATGTTAATCTCCATGTCCCATGTAAAAATTCTTAGCTACATCCTATTCAGCGACCTATGGTAGGGGCACTTATACAAGATTTCTATATCTCTCCCATGCATCATGAAAAGGCTCACCAGGCAACTCTCAAAAACTCTTGTTTGTATCTTGTGCTTTTGAGGTCTTTCCTACGGAATAATGTTTTTCTATGAATTCTTTCTTAAGGGCTTCCCAATCAATTTTAATTGTCTTAGATAATTTGATGTACCATCTTTTAGCTTTTTCTCTTAATGACTAAGGAAATAGATGCTCTCGCAAATCATTTATGTGCTGGTATGGGTCCTCTATGACTTGATCTCGAAGTGTTTCACGCCTTCTTCTTTTGGAAAATCAGCATAGGAATCATACACATCAGGTGCGTAGTATCATTTCAAAGATGTGGTTGGTGCCTTCCTTGTATCAGCATTACGGTCGCCCATCTTCTCGAAATCCAAATTTATTTTTTTTCTGAAAATCACAAAATCGCAGTTTTGAGGTCCTAAATGATGTATTACGGCCTAAAATCAACTGGTTTCACTTAAAATAGTGAGTTTTGTTCAATAGCCATTTTCCACTCAACTCAAAAACCTCACCTCATTTGCAAAAATTGGAGTTTCTGACAGTTTATGCGAAAAGTGCATAAATTTTCATTTTCTTTTCCGAAAATAAAACTAATTACTTTTAAACTCTTCTAACTATTAACATAAATAAATCTAAAATTATGTGCAAAATTAAGATAAACTGAAACTCATAAGAGGCCTAACGACGCAACTTTCACTGGTCCGCCAAATCCCTTTGTGCTCCTCAGAGTACCTCGCAAAAACACAAATATTCAAAATTTAAATATAATACAATAAACGCATTGTAAATAAACTATTTAAGTTATTGAACAATGCTTAGTCCCCGGCAATGGCGCCAAAAACTTGATGTGTGTCATGTGTATACAAAATATGCAACACCTTAACGACGCTAGGTTTTATCCTACACAAGTGCACATATCAATTGTAGAATAGTAAAGCTTGAGTAAGGGATATCAATCCTACAAAGACTAAGATTGTTCAGTTTAATAGTCCAAAAACAATGAGTTATTTTTCTACCAAGTTGTTTTGTTTTAGTGGTCGAAAACCAAATTATCGAAATTAACTAAATTATTCTAGAAAGCAAAGTAAATTGGTTTATGATTCAAGAGAGAAAGAAAACTATGGTTTTCATCGCTCCACCACTAATCTCGTAATATAATCAAATCGATGCATCAGTTCGTACAACAAATAGCTAAATATGACCCCAAAAAGGATTACCATCGACCGGATAGTGACAACCCTTCTCCAGATTGAAATGATTAGTGTATGCTAATTAAATTACTCTAATCTACTCCTAATGCATGAAATAAAATAAAGCATGTCTATCTCAACTTGCCAAGGCATGGCCTTTGTCAACCTGGGGTTTCAAGTTTCATGACCACAATTATATAGAAAATCACAAATTAAGCATCCGAGTTCATGCTCATAATGAATACTTGTGATTGTGTAAGATAAAAATATTTATTAATTCTAAGACAAGAATAAAAATAAACATGTAAACTTGTTTCAAGAATAAAACTGGTCTTTCATCTACTACAATCATCACAGTACGGTCACGGCTTCACCTCGTTACAGTTGAATACAAAGAAAAACTACATTACTTGGCTAGGATTTTGCCAGAAAACCCTAGATACCGAGTTAGTTAGACATGGTGGAAGGTGACTGCATTACTGATGTACAAACACTCTCCATGACCTTCTTCTCTAGATCTCTAGGTCTGAATATGGCTTCTCTTCTGTGAAGATATCTGACTTTAGAGGCTGCTCTGAAGTTGAACGTGTGTAAAGCTCTATGAACCCCCCAAACACTGATATAGGATCGTGTATATATAGATAAATGTGAAGAGTTTTTCTTGGTAATTTCGCCAGCAATCACTCAAAGCCTATTCTCTAATGTACATGATGTGTGGTGCATGCACTTTGAGATGGAAGATTCGTCGACGCATCTTGGAATAAAAAATAGGCCAAACCAGACATTTTAGACATAACTTGCTGCACCTATGCCATAGGCGTACCCCAGCTAGGCGTTGGTGTCAGGTGTAGCTCAGGCATAGTTTTTCACTTTCCAGGCACTTTTTTCTTCTGTAGGAGTAGGTATTTTCATGGAAACCAATTTTCTCCGCAACTGTGCCAAAATGACTGTCTTGACTCTATGAGACTTTTTATTGTAGATGACGGCTTTTGAAAATGCAAATTTTTCCCTCCGGGAGCCATTTTTGCCTTGAAATGCCTCTTTAACTCTCCTCTTGGATAGAAAGAACATGTACTTGGTTAATTTACCGAAGTTAGCTTAATTTATTCGTTAAGCTCCTAAAACATGCTTTAACACACCAACAACATAAATATACCAAATAAAGGAATGAAATGACGTAACTGTAGTGGTCAAGGGGTCAAAATATCTAATATTTGAGATCTATCATGCATCAATCCATAGAAGAACCATCTACCATGGAAGTGGTGTCTACCTCAACAATGCATATAACCACAACCATGAGCGATGAAACCGGTATCTAGGATTTTTAACAAAACCCTAACCAAGTAATGTAGACCTTTTATTTATTTCAAATGTAAACGGGAAAATTGGAGGACACATATGTGATGATTGTGTAGATGAGTGAACATGTTAATTCAGTATGAGATTCTTTATTTATTCTATGTCTTATCTTCGCTTAAATGAATATTTAATCTTACTCAATCATGATTATCCAATATGGGCTAGAACTCGGATGTTTAATTCATGATTTTCTACACAATAGTGGTCATTAACATGAAATCTAGGTTTGGACATGCCATGCTAATGGGAGGTGAAATTGATATCCTTTAGTTTATTTTATTGCACTGTAGGAGTAGTTTAGAGTAATATAGGTAGCTTGCACAAGTCACGCTCTTCCGAAGATGGGTTTTAGTTGGATGAATTGTTTCTTTTTTGGGATTATGGTTTGCCAATGTTGCAACCCCATATTTGATTCACATATGATGGATCGCCCTTTGCAATTTAATGAATATAAGTCTATGTTATGGGGCTAGTGGTGGCGTTAGAAATACCCTAGACCTTATCTGTATTGTTCTTATCAAAACCAAAAATATATCTTTACTTTCTGTTATTTTAATTATCTGTCAAAGTAGTTATAGAAAACCAATCCCACAAAATATTGCTTCATAATTTAGTTATAATAATTATGTATAAAGTTGCGATATATTTAGTCCCATGGATTCGATAACCCTGTCCCAAGAACATACTATATTACATTACGATTCGTGCAATTGCGATAGGTAAAACTAGGTCAACTTTAAGGGCTTATTTTTCACTGTTATTCTTAATCATTATTCTAGCAAACCTTTTTAGTCGACTAGCTAGCAGAGTTATTCATGGCACCGAGATGAGGTACACTCCGGCAAAGAAGTAATGTCTTGCATTGGTTTTCGCTGTAAAGAAGTTTTGGCATTACTTATGTACAGACACAGTGGAGTTGATGACCAAGAGTGAACCAGTACCTTACATGGTGACTCGGCCTCCTTCCGACGACCGTTTGACTAAGTGGCTAATGGGTCTGCTAGGGATCGACATTCAATGCATCCAAACTACAGCTCCCAAGGTCCAAGAACTGGAGGATCTTCTATCTCATTCTTCGTCTGATAGTGGTTCAACCGACTTGATGATGGCTGAATCGAGGTTTGGGAATTGTCGTTTGATAGTGGATCTACTTTTAGTAAAGGTGGGGCAGATATTGTTCTGACACCAGGCAATGGCGATCCGTAGATTCATCTTTCTTACTAGCTTGATTTTTTTGTTCTAATACGAGGTCTTTAAAGGTTCAAAGACCAAAGGCAATTCATAGCTTATCCTTAAGCAGGTCACCGGCGAGTTCGCAATAAAGGAGTCAAACCTTGATCCTTATCGTACCTAGGCGCAACTTATGCTTTAGAAATTCGACCATGTTGACTTCAAGCATGTCTGTATATGCAGGAACCGATTCCCGGATGCTTTGGATACCCTTGCTTCGAATATCAAGCTCAATCAGAACAATTTTTCATTAGAAGTACAGCGATGTCTTGCCCCTTTGACAACGAAAGGCATGGACTCAGTAAAGGTTAGTGATTGGCGCAGTGTGATTGTGGAGGACCTTACAAAGGGAAACACTAGTGTACTTTCAGTCAGGAGTTTTGTGATTATTAAAGGCGGTCTCTATTCTAAAAGACCCGAGGCGGTGTTATTGTGATGTGTTTCTGAAGAGGAAGGAAGTGCCATTATTGAAGAAACTCATAAGGCAGTATGTAGCGTGGAGGATGTCAGTCTTTACCGAAGGTTTCAATGAAGAGGTTTCTTCTGGCAGGGGCTAAGGACAAGCAAAAGAGTTGTGCACTATGCAGTCACACCCCTCAAAGCATCGAATGAGCTTTCCATGCTTATCTGACTGACTAGAAAAATATGTACACTAATTTCTTCCTGGAAGGAAAGCTACCCGATGTCAAAATGGATGAAATGATTGTCAGGAAGAGGGTTGCGTGTTTCTTCCTACCCGAAGGCGCGCTCTATCGTAGAGGTTTCAGTGGCAGGCCCTTGAAGTGCATCATCCGTGATGAAACAAAGAGAGTCACGATAGAGGCGCACCAATGCGAGCATCAAGGCGTTACAAATTTGTACCAACATTTAGTGACCTGTGGGTATTATTAGTCGACAGTGGAGAAGGACACTACATTGCATGTTCGTCATTGTGAAACTACATGGGCTTTAGAAATCTTATCCATGCCCCAGCCATTAACCTTTGCTCTATATATATATCGTGGCCTTTTTATACATGTGCTTTAGAAATCAGAGGACCGATTATGCCCAAATTCAAAGGACATGTCTAGATTTTGGCGAAGACTGAGCTTTTCACAAAATGGGTTGAGGCCGTGACATTATGGGCGTACCATAATTCCAAGCGATATGCAACCCAGGAGACTTCGTTCACTATAATGTATGAAATCAATGTTGTCTTACCGTAGGAGTTGGAAGTACCGTCCACCCGCTTTGTGACTTCATGTGGTTTGTTGTCGGTTAATAAAGGTGATATGTTAGAAGCCTTGGATGAAAGGAGATATGCAATCTCAATGGCAGCGAAGAAGTATCGAGCCAAGATTGCAAGGGCTTACAATACTTCTGTTAGAGAAAGGGTTTTCACTGAAGGTGACTTAGTCTTGAAAACGGTTAGCGCCCTAATGAGGGTCAAAATCCAGGGAGGTTCGCACCTAAGTGGGAAGGATCTTACACAATGACCAAGGCCTCACCTAATGGCTATTATGTGTTAGTAGAGTTGGAAACCGGGTTCAAGATGGGTCCCCTTAATGCCAAGTGGATTAAAAAGTTCTATCCCAATGGATATCCATCTTGCCCCATCTCCGACCTCATCGCGTTACGCCACGTCCTGGGCGCATTTTGCCAGTTTCTCCTTTACTTTACTATCTTATTTTCTAGTGTTCATCTAACCCAAGGTGGATTTTCAAGGTGAGGAGGTGCTTCCTTAAATTTTTCTCCTTTCCTCTTCCACCACTGTCTTTCATTAGTTTCGTTGAAAAAAATTAAAAAAGAAATATAGGCATTCATGTAAGCAATTACAAAAATGATATTTAATAAAAAAATTCTTTTTTAAAGCATGTCCGTGCATCACCCTTGATTCTTGTTAAAACATTTAGACTACATGGGGTAAGACTTAGCCCTCATTAAGGAGAATCCTCAAAAGGGAAGAGGATTATCTAAACGAGCCTAAGTAACTTTCACACGAAGCCTTCATAATGACGCATGCATAACATGAGCATTTCCTTCACATGTTTGAAAAAATTGCACTAAGCAGGCCAGCTTATGATAACCCACAGGCTTTCATATGCAGACCAACATACTTCAAAAAACAATATACATGTATGGTGATAGAAAGATACAAACATACCCCTGCACACCTACACAGAACATTTCAATAGACTCATGAATTCATATAAACCTAAAGGGGGATTTCATAAGTATGGGAAGCCACATGCATAACATGGCCACCACCATTCTCGTGCATGTACATGTCATTAAGTACCAGCACTTGTGCAAATGGAACCAGTACCCGTGTACACCAATCACACATTTCACATTTGTATATATATATAAAGCGATATCACCCAGAAACACATCATCATGGCAGAAAATGATAAATATATATTTAGCAAAAATTGTTATGAAGTGTGGAAAACCACACTTCAAAATAAGATCCCTCCTTATGGCAGGCATAATTAACTATACCTGTCTGAAATAGAAAATAATAATTATAGCAAATTGTTATGAAATTGTCTTAAGATTTGCAGGATTAATGATCAGGGGAAGCAATATAAGGGGGGGGGGGGGGGGGGGGGGGGTTACTTCATGGCACAACAAAAAGGTCAGCATCCCTTAGGCGGTTCTCTACCTTCTGCACCTCAGAGGCTTCAAGCGGGCGCAAAACTTTGGCCTTCTTGTGCATAACCTCAGCCCTTGCCTTTATAGCACCCTCCAGCAACACCGCATCATCATGCTTTATTCTATCAGCATATTCCTCTATGGTTTTAGCCTCCATATGCGCATTCTCACTATTATGGCGCAAAACCCCATCGTCAACTCTAGTCTCAATCTTGTTCAGGCGCTCCTCAAACCAGCCAATATCAAGCATAAATGCCTTGGCCTGAACCACAATCCCCCTTGCAAAGTGCATTGCCTGAAGAACCACTTCGCCCATAATAGCCCCTGACAACATGCTAGAAATAGTTGGCCAGGACATCAAGCATACATTTTTGCACCATGGGGAAGGTGAGATTGAAGCTATCAAACATATTGGGTGTGAAGCTATGAGATGGTTCAAGGTTGACACAGAGGAGGCATTGAAATGAAAAGCCCTCCACCTATGTAAATTTGGATGTTCGGAGTTAGGCATGACATTCACATCCCTAGAGGATGAACCCATCAAAGCAAAAACTAAATTAGGACCAGTCGTCGGCTCTTGGTTTGGGGAATTCTCAATAGAAGCATGTGTAGGCCAATTTTTTCATCAGGCCCATCGAACAAAGACTCACACTGGATCAGCATACCTGTTTTAAAGCCCGAATAAAAAACAAAGCCCAAATATAAAATAAAGCCCAAGGATATAAGCCCATTTCAGGATAAAGCCATTAAGGAAATGACCGTTTCAAATATATAGAATCAAAACTGACATAAGGTTTTATTATAGAAGTTTTTGATAAACATTAAACTTCAATTTAATGTAGATATTGTCTTTAATATGTATTAAAACCCATTCATGTGGGTAAGACTAGTTTTCATGTATAAAAGAAAGGAAAAAGAAAGGGAAAAAGATCCCGAAATTGCTCCAATATTTGCTTATTCTTGAATTCTCAATTTTCTTCTTGCCATTTATCTATTTCATTGCTTCTGTTTGATTTATAAAGGTTGAGATTCGTTCGGCATCATCAAACGGGTTTACACTTTTTGGCGCCGTCTGTGGGAAATCGATAATCCAAATAGAAGTTATTAGATCAATGGTGGGAGAAACCACCACACAGCTAGGTGATACAGCTGTAATCCTTCAGCGTCTGGAGACTCTCGAGAAAGAAAATCGAGAACTAAAGCAAAGGTTAGATCAATCCGAACACCCAAAATTGCCTATAGCAGGGCGCCGTAATGGCCCTGGTGTTGAAGAGGAAGACAATCATCAAGAAGCAAGTTCAGCAGATCGCACAACAGATCCTACTCACACCCAACCAATCGCAGATGAAGCAAATGTCAATAATCGTGCAGTTCCGCTCGATATGGTAACCCGACTTCAAAAGATCGTAGATGAACAAGTAAAGGATCTCAGAACACAGTCACCAGCCGATCTAGCCATCGAAATGACAGCTAGAATGATTAAATCTCCGTTCAGCCCCAAAATACAGCAGGCGAGAAGGCCAGATAAATTCTGGATGCCTAAATTCATTATGTTCGATGGGACACAGGACCCAATTGAGCACCTATTTCATGTGCCAGGTAGTTCAATCGAATCTTTCCAAATGCTGATGGAAAAATTCCTGGCTCAGTATTTCTGAAATCGGAAGTAGAAGAGGACCATTTCTAATATGTTTACGATGAGATAAGTGAAGGGTGAAACGTTGAAGAATTTCCTTTCCAGATTCAATTTGGAAATGGGAATGATACCCAGTTGTTATCAACCAGCAGTAGTGGAAGCTTTCAAGGTAGCTATTGAACAAGGGACCAGCTTCCATAGATCCTTGGTGAAGTCAACACCCCTCAACATGGGTCGGTTGAATTCACGGGCGTAGGGATATCTGAGATTGGAAGAGGATAAACAAGAAAGAGGTCACCATTCAGCATTAGTCAGTGTGGAAAGCAAATCAAAGGAAAGGATAATCAAGAAGGCAGATAATACAAACAACCACCGATTGGCTACGTATAGGCAACAGGAGATGAGGTCAAGGTATGACATACCTGAAACTCCACTCCGAACAACCTTAGCAAAGTTGTACAACGAGAATAAGGCGAAGGGTATTTTTCGCCTACCATTTCCATTGAAAACTCCACCAGAGTTGCAGGACCGTATGAGGCACTGTGCGTTCCGCAATGACTTTGGCCATTTAACCAATGAGTGCAGACAATTGAGGAGGCAGGTTGAGACCTTGATAGCCAAAGGAGATTTGAAGGAGTACGTGGACAATGGAATCAGAAATTTTGATCGGCCGAAGCCCTACAAAATTGTGGGTGGGCAGCCGGTAAAAATTATTGACACAATCCATGGGAAACCCGAAGAGGACGAGGAAATCCGTTTGGTTCAGCATTCACGCATGCGCAATGCCATCAAGATCCGAAGGGTTGGGGAGGTGAATGTCATTCGGAACTACCCAATGCCTACAATATCATTTACACAACAGGACTTAAGACGTGTACAACTACCACATGAAGATCCACTGGTAATTTCGATCATAGTTTCAAATTGTTTAGTTAAAAGGGTGCTAGTTGATCCAGGTAGCAGCACGAACATCCTGACTAGATCAGCTTTCGAGAAGATCGGCATCAACACGGAGTTGATAAGAGCAACCGCCAGTCCGCTGGCAGGCTTTGATGGAAAGAGGATTTGTCCGATCGGGGTCCTGAATTTACCAGTGACGGCCGCAAAACGAACTTTGACAGAAAATTTCATGCTAGTAGACGTACAAACTTCCTACAATCTGATCATGGGAAGAGGTTGGATTCACCGAATGCAAGGAGTTCCTTCTACTCTACATCAGGTGATGCGGTGTGTTGACCATTCAGGGAAAGGGTTTGTTGATATTCAAGGCAATCAAGTGGTGGTGAAAGAATGCTATGCCATCGTCACCAAAGGTTTTAAAGGCGAAAGTTCCGAACAAAGCATGTAGCAATTACCGAGCCTCCGTGATCAGAATGACGATGATGAGAAGGCTGTAGAGGATACCATCACAGTAGATCTGATCGACGGGAGCAAGGGAAGAACCACCCGAATTGGAAGGGGACTGAATCCTGATGAAAGAAATAACTTGATTTCTATGTTGAAATCAAATATTGATGTTTTTGCTTGGGAGCATAGCGACATGCCTGGGGTCGACCCAGGAACCATGATGCACACATTAAATGTCTACTCCAATGCCCATCCCGTACGACAACGACCCGGAAGGATCAGAATCGAACGAGGAAAGTTTGTAGCTGAAGAGCTTAGCCGTTTGCTAGATGGTCGCTTTATCAAAGAAGTTCACTATCCAGTGTGGCAGTCCAATGTTGTTGTTGTACAAAAGAAGAACGGGAAGTTCCGAATGTGTGTGGACTTCACCAACCTAAATAAAGCTTGTCCGAAGGATAGTTTTCCTCTACCGAAGATTGATCGCTTGATCGACGCGACTACAAGGTTCGAGCGTCTCGCCTTCCTGGATGCATATTCAGGATACAATCAAATCCCAATGAATCCAAAGGATGAAGACAAAACGGCGTTTATCACCGAACGAGGGACCTATTGTTACAAGGTCATGTTGTTCGGTCTAAAAAATGTAGGTGCGACTTATCAGCGATTGATTGATTAGATTTTCAAGACCCATATAGGAGATACGGTGGAGGCATACATTGATGACATGGTGGTTAAAAGCCAGCATAAGGATGATCATTTGAAGCACTTGGAAGATGTATTCCCATCCCTGCGGTCACACAAAATGAAGCTAAATCCAGAAAAATGCGCTTTCGGTGTATCTTCCGGACAATTCTTGGGTCACATTGTTAATAAAGATGGAATCAAAACAAGTCCAATATAAGTTCAAGCATTGATTCAGATGAAGGCACCTGAGTCCCCAAAGGAAATCCAGGTTCTCACAGGAAGATTAGCATCCCTGAGTCGGTTCATATCCAAATTATCAGATAGATGCATACCGTTCTTCGACGTCCTGAAGTCTAAGAAAACGATTGCTTGGGGGGAGAAACAACAAGAAGTGTTTGATTAGCTGAAACTCTATATGGCGAAACCACCAATCCTAATAGCACCCAAGAATCATGAGTCCTTAATTTTATACTTGGCAGTTTCTCCGAACGCAGTCAGTTTAGAGTTGGTAAGAGATGATGGAAACAGACAGTACCCAATTTATTATGCGAGCAAAACATTGCTTGACGCCGAGAGAAGATATTCGAAGACAGAGAAAATCATCTTGGCATTGGTCCAGGCAAAACGAAAGCTTCGACATTACTTCGAGTCCCATCCGATCAGAATTCCAACTACATTTCCGATCAAAGCAATTTTGTCAAAACCTGACTTCTCAGGACTAACGATAAAGTGGTCGACAGAACTGAGCATGTTTGATATTACTTATGAGCCACGAACATCCTTAAAAGGTCAAGCTATAGCGGATTTCCTCCTAGAATATGAAGCAGCTGAAGATGAAGCCTGCGACGTAAATCCAAGGTGGTTGCTTTATGTAGACGGATCTGTAAATAGTCTGGGGGCAGGTGTGGGAATCGAACTAATATCCCCAGAAGGCACCAAATTGCAGCAATCGATCAAACTGTCCTTTGGAAGTTAAAACAATGAGGCTGAGTACGAAGCCGTTTTGGCAGGGTTAAGGTTAACAAAGGAGCTCCAGATCAAAGAACTGACTATGTTCAGCGATTCTCAGTTAGTTGTAAATTAGATCACAGGAAGTTATAATACAAGCGAGGAAAGGATGTTGCAGTATAAAAATGCCGTTCAGGAAGAAATGTAGAACTTTCAGGTAGTCACTTTTAAACAAATTCCAAGGACAGAAAATCATGGGGCTGATCATGTAGCAAATCAAGCATCCTCAACAGGAGACGATATGGTCAGAATAATTCCGGTGGATGAATTATTCACTCCTTCGATTGGTAAAAGGAAGGAAGTATGCGTGATCCCGTACGAACCAAGTTGGATCGATCCAATCCTTGAGTATTTATTGATCGGCATTCTAACTGAGGATCGACGAGAAGTAGGGAAAATAAGAGCAACCTCTACCAAGTATTCAGTGATCGATGGCTATCTATATCGCCGATCGTCAAGTGGGCCCTATCTGCGATGTTTGACACCATCTGAAGCACAAGAGGTACTCAAGTAGTTGCACAATGGGACTTGTGGAAGCCATATTGGTGGTAGATCATTATCTCATAGAGCAATAACACAAGGATATTTCTGGCCGTACATGATCCGGGACGCAGAGGAATACGCAAGAAGGTGTGACAAATGTCAGAGACATTCGCATATAATTCATCAACCAGCAGAGCTTCACACAACGATGGCTTCTCCCGTTCCATTCGCACGATGGGGGATGGATGCGGTCGGACTGTTAACAAGGGCGGCTTCGAATCAAAAACATGTGTTTTTGGCCACATATTATTTCACAAAATGGGTGGAAGCGAAGGCTTATGTAAGAATCACTCACACTCAAGTGATATATTTTATTTTGAATCGTATAATCTACAGATTTGGAGTATTAAAGTACATAATAATGGACAACGGCACAAATCTGAACAATCAGTACATTCGGGCACTGCTGGACGAGTACGGGATCAATCAGAATTTATCATCTGTCAGTTATCCGCAAGCAAATGGACAAGCTGAAAGAACAAACAGAATGATTTTTGCCGGGATAAAAATAAAATTGGAGGGGATCGAAGGAAAAGGACGATGGTTAGACGAATTACCGAGGGTCCTCTGGAGCTACCGAACGACTCCTCGCAAGCCAACCGGGATGACTCCATTCGCTATGGCGTACGGAGTCGAGGCGGTAATCCCAATTGAGTTGGAAGTCCCCACAACAAGAATTCATCTATTCGATCCTGAACAGAACGAAGAAATCCTAAAAATCGAAGGTGATCTCATAGATGAAAAAAGGGAAATGGCCTCAATAAGATTGGCAGAATATCAACAAAGGTTGATGAGGAGTTATAACAAGAAAGTGAAACCAAGATCATTTCAAGTTAGCGATCAAGTACTAAGGGTAATGGCTAGCAGATCAAACAAACTGGATCCCACATGGGATGTGCAATACACAGTAACACAAGTGATCGGGAAAGGTGCATTCAGATTCGCTGATCAGGATGGAAAACAAATCGAACGAGCTTGGAATGCTATGCACCTGAAAAGGTATTTTAAATAAAATTTCTGTTGATCATTTTGTATTATAAGATCCATTCCGAATCAATAAAGATATTATTCATATCTTCTCATATTTCTGTTCAAACTATAAAAAAAAAAAAAAAAAAAGGAAAAGCCCAAGTGAAAAAACTTGGCCAAAATACATAAGCCAACTAGGCAAAAGACCATCATGAAGATGGCACCGATTTCCTATTTTCACAAAGACGTATATAGATACGCATAAAAAAAAAGGTTGTGTTCAAAAGAACGCATCATCCTGTTCAAAAAATATATAAAGCACAACAGTGTCATCTGTTCAAAAAATATCTATGCACTAAGGTGCAATCCTGTTCAAAAAAATATAAAGCACAATAGTGCCATATGTTCAGAAAATATCTATGCATCTAGGTGTCATCCTGTTCGAAAATATTAAAGCACATCAGTGCTATTTCAAAACTTGTCCAAAAAACACTCACCACAGGAGCATCACAAATGTATATAATATTAGAGACCCAAAAAAATTGTTCAATGATAGAAACTTCTAGTCAATAAGGTGGAGGATTAATATCATCAGTAGGAGGCTGCTGGTTCTCTGAAGCAGGAATGGAAGGCTCAGCTGACACTTCATTTGCCACAGGCTTTGGTCGTTCGGTCGGAATGATCCCATGTAAAGTAAACTGAGCTAAATCTTTTTCATCTTGGGAAGACTCAGGCTCTTCATATGGGTGAACGACTCCTAAAGCAGCATCATGGGCGGCCGGATTATCATATGAACGGGTAGATGGATCCAATGACATTTGGTCATAACAAAATCTAAACTCGTCACAGAACTTTATATCAAAAATGTTCACATATCGCCGATGCATGTCCATACCTCCCCTTCGGCAAATCTCTAAACCTATTTTCAGAACAGAATTAGAAGTTTCGAGATTATGGATCTGCTTCTTCAGTTCAGCATTCTTATCAGATTCCTTTTTATGAAGTTTCTTTAAGCTCTCCACTTCCAGCTCCAAGATTTTATTATGTTTTTCAGCCAACATGGCGCATTTATCAGCTCGTAGGTATGCTTCGTCAATGTTCTTTCTCTTATACTCTCCCATCTCAATAGCCTTACACAGAGCTAGAACATTGAACACAGACTGTAAAGAGAAGAGACGTTAGTAAAAATAAAAAATAATAAAAAATAAAAAATAAATAAAAATAAAAAAATACTTTGGTACCTCTAGAATAGAAACAAGAGCCCTAGCCAGAAGCTCGTTCTGATCAATATGCTGCTGAAAGAGTTCATCCTTGGGAGGCCACATTCCACGAGCTAGAGCCATCAAGGAATTAAGATCAGACATTGCCAAGGTTCGGCGATTCATAACACTACCATCACTTTTCTCGAACTTGGGGATCCATTCGCCTTCAGGGTCAAATGATGGAGGAAAGCAACAGTCTAGAATAGTGTAGCCGCTCATAGATCTTGCCTTCTTGACAAGCTTCTCATGCTTTTCAGAGTCATTTCTTTTCGCATGTTCAGAAGGGTGGCCCAACAACAATTTTTTCGGAGCGTTACCACTATCATCAGCGTTCGTCCTTTTCAAATGCCCCCTCGTCTTCTTCGGATCTTCGGTCAGATCGACCACTTGGCTCTTTCCTTTATCAGATGTCGAGCTAACTAGGGGAGCAGATTTTTGTGGTGCAGCACGCTTGGAGGTTGTGACTGGAATCTCCATGATAGTAGCCTCTGAAGCACGGGCAGCAATTAATTTCAAAGTTTGGGAAGTCAAAAGTGACTTGTTGGATGGAAGGGTTGCAAACACTTTCTCATTCAGATATTCAACACGTTCGACTGTATACAAAACATGGGCATACGATCAACAAACAAATACGTAGATCAAAGTAAAGCAGGCAAAATTTGTAAAGTACAAAAAATACACTTGCCAGGATTTTTGAATCCACACTTCAGTTTCTTACAAATACCGAAGGTCCTCGGCAGAGGATACGGGCCGGACGCATCCATTCTCCAATTTCCCCCAATTTTCACCATCTTATATTTCCACTCCTTCTCAGAAGAAGGATGGCCTTCGTATAGTTTCAAGGTTGAGTGGGGGTGCAGATGGTACCAACCGGGGTTTTTCCTGATCTGATCGACTTTGTAACAAAGCAAAAGATCACCCAAACCTAGGTTCAAACCTCGTTCATGATTCAGAACGAGCATAACAGATAGAACCCTGAAGAAATTAGGGTTTACTTGCAAGGGGGTCAGTCCTAAAGAAAAAAGGATATAGTGATAGAACGGATGTAGGGGAAATCTAATAACGGCCAAGTGATGTGCAAAGAACAAGACTTCGCCCGGTTCAAATTCTTCATAAGTTTTGAAGTCTAAATCAGAAGAATACTCAGAAATCGAAACATCCTTTGGTATGTCAAACTCAATTCGGTATCTATCGGCTAAAGGCAATTTACGTAGTTGTTTTCGGGAAAATTTCTGAGATTTTGGTTCAATCAAATTGGGGGAAACCTCAGAGGAAGAAATAACAAGGGCATCATCAACAACCACCTCCAGAGAAGGGGTTCGGCTGCTATCACTACTCATGATACTTTTGATTAATGAAAGAAATATGAAGGACGAAAAAGAAAAACTAACCTCTAGAAGTTCCTTGCTGGGAATCGTCTTCAAATGGAATGAATCTGCTCTTGTAAATGGGGAAGAAATATTGAAGGAAACGAAGGAAATAAGGAAAGTGGCAGTTACACATGGCTCTTTAAATTCCCACCCTATTTCAAAAATGAAATGGGCTTGGGAATTGAGGGCAAAGTGTAGGCCCATTTTTTTATCAGGCCCATCGAACAAAGACTCACACTGGATTAGTATACCTGTTTTAAAGCCCGAATAAAAAACAAAGCCCAAATAGAAAATAAAGCCCAAGGATATAAGCCCATTTCAGGATAAAGCCATTAAGGAGATGACCATTTCAAATATATAGAATCAAAACTGACATAAGGTTTTATTATAGCAGCTTTTGATAAACATTAAACTTCAATTTAATGTAGATATTGTCTTTAATATGTATTAAAACTCATTCATGTGGGTGAGACCAGTTTTCATGTATAAAAGAAAGGAAAAAGAAAGGGAAAAAGATCCCGAAATTGCTCCAATATTTGCTTATTCTTGAATTCTCAATTTTATTCTTGCCATTTATCTATTTCATTACTTCTGTTTGATCTACAAAGGTTGAGATTCGTTCGACATCATCGAACGGGTTTACAGCATGGGAAGCGGAACAATCACCTTCAGGAACCGCTTCCATTTCTTCATCAGAGGACAGATCCATTGGAATCAGATCTACCAGAGTATAGTGGGGAGTTTTTGAGGGAGAATTTTTACTATGACCAACATGAGGAGGATTTCTATTAGTCTTCTTAGAATACAGAATGGTGGGAGATGAGGCCAGAAGCTTTTTGGAACGACGATAAATCAAAGGGACATCGTCTTGACTGTCCTCTTCTTCTTCTGGGGTGGGAGCTAATAGGAGCCATATGTCATACATTTTAAGCCCCTAATTATGTATTGTTAGGTCTACATATATCATTATATAGGTGCTTTTATCGGGTTTGCCTTTTTTGAGACTTTTCCGGACCATGTTTTGTAAATTGAGTTAATTTCGGTGAAATAACTAAAATAATGACTCAAGATCGTTCGAGAGCGGAAACCAAGGGTAAATACAAAACAAGCTAAGGATGCAATACAAGTGAAGTGGAATGAAGCTGAGTGGAGATATTAAACAAAGAACTCAAAATAGGGAAAAATAGCATAAAGAACTACTGAGTACTCGGTAGTGCCTATGTCGAGTACTCGGTAGGCCAAAGTCCACACCTTAGCGCGGATGATAGTTTACAATCAGAGAGTTTTTTACGCCATGGTTGCGTAATGGTGCGCCAGTATACTTCCACCGAAAACTCAGTAGAATTAACCTTCGAGTATTCGAAATTGCTACTTCGAGTACTCGAAGTTAGCCGACTTTGACATATTCAATAGGACCCGCGTCTACCAGAATTGACTTGATATGCACTCTAGGCTATGTTGGAAAATTTTATTAACCATAATTGTAAATCCCAATGTAAAAGTTTTATTTTATTTTATTTAATTAATTATTATTAGAGATTATTAGTATTATTATTGTGTATCATAGATTATGTTTATATATATATACATGATATATATATAAGATATATACACACACACACACTATGACACACACAAAAACACACACACATAAAACCCTCTATGTCTGTTATGCCCTTCTTCTTCCTATCTTCGTCGCGCATAAGGATGGAGAGAGAAAGAGAGAGAGAGAGAGACGAGAACCTGATTGAGAGGAGGGGTATTTCCCAAATGGTGGAGGTCGCGCCGGTGGTGGAGGGCATCGCCGGTTAAATGTTATAGTGGCATAGGTGATGGGCTCATATCCCAAGGCCGAGAGTAAGGATGGGGTCACGGCAACAGCAGGTTCAGCAGCGGGTGAGGCTGCCAGTTCGACTAGGGGTTTTGACACCAGTTTGTTGTCGATCCGTGCTCCAACTTGAGTGTCTTTCAGAGGAGAGCTGGGCTTCGGTGGCTTGTATGTCATATCTAAAATTGGGACGATTTTGTTGAACGGTTTGGTGTAGATCGCGCTTCCAAAGATGAGTTAACTTTTCTTCCTTTTGTTGATTTGGTCATCAAAATGTTTGTAGATTTTAACCATCTTTTAGTTTGTTATTCTAGGCTTTGTGGTGGTCATCGGTTGTGGTTCGGAAGGCGGTGTTGGTCTGTTGACGTTTTTGTGCACGCTACTAGAGGTAGGAAAACCGTTATTTTATTTACTTCACACACTATAGGGCATGTGAAATTATAGTTGTGATATTCGAAAATTGTGATGGCTTATAAAATTATGTTTAACATGTGTAAATTGAAGAGAAAGAAAATAAATAACTAAATTAAATTATTTGGATAAATAAAATAAATAAAGTTATTTTCAAAATAAAAATAAATAAAATATTTAAATATATATATTTAAAGTTGACGTGTTTCGTGCTTATATGATTTTATTATAACATGTTGCGTATGTATTTAATTGATTATATTATTTAAAACGTTATTAAATAATAAGTTGGTATTATTGAGGACTGACGATAAGATGATGTCCACATGCCTATGTGATTTTATTCGAGTATCCTATGTGTGTATTAAATTAAAATGATTTAAAAATCATGCATGTATGCCTAGGGTGCTACCGATTGCATGATGGTACTATAATAAGTCATATTCATCTCACGAGCATGTAGTTTGTGGGAGACAAGAGAGCATGGTTGCATTGAACACTGGACGTCGGGGTACGACCATCCTAGTATAAAGATTCCGGGGTACGAAGATTCCGCCTGTTCCTAGGACTCTGGGGTACGGACATCCTAGATGAGTCACGTATGCAGTTGGTCGTACAGATTGACTGCAGGGTAGCAGTGTGAGGTACACCTGGGATTTTGTTTTTATATTATGTTAGGGATTCTAGGGTACAGAATTCCCGATTATTCCTAGGACTCCGGGTTACGGACATCATAGATGAGTCACATATGCAGTTGGTCGTACAGGATGACTACAGGGCAGTAGAGAGAGCTACGTCTGAGACTCGTGTATTGAAATGTAGGTAGACATAGACATCCATCACGTTCTCACATCATTTCATGATATTAGTTAGTTGAGACATTTGTATATATATAAACTTGCTCTATGATTCTCTTACTATTTTTATAGCTGGACAGATGAGTATTCAGTGTGTCGAGTTATGGATCTCATGGGTACGTAGACCAAGATAAGATTTGTATTTTATCTTTGTTCCAGGATGGGATCTAGTTAGTTGAGCCAGTTAGGCCAAAGCAGAGGGCGTTTCCCTGCTCAGCATTATGAGCTCATTCCTCTTGTGTTTATCATTTTCAGGTTATGTGACCGAACAAGGTCGGATGTAGTTGTTGTGAAGTTATTGGCATGTTGGGACCTACTGTAATATTTTGTTGTTTATGTCATGTTTAGGGCTAATTTATGTTTACCTTGAACTTTTGGATTAATGTAATATTCTTTTGGCACATACGGGTGCAGTGGTCTATATTCGATGCCGGGTTTACATGTACTTCATTTGTGCTGGGTATTATCATGTAAATTTTAGACTGTGGTTACGATATGGGGCTTGAAGGGGTGGCGGCTTTGTTGTGCCTTCGATCGTGGTCCCTTGTGAAGTATTTGAGATGGTTTTTCCAATTATTTAAGATGTATATATTGCATTACAGGGTGTATGGAGTGGACCTTATCCAATGGGTGGGTTCCTATTTAGAGGGAACTCTGCCTGATGGCGCTCTAGTGATATTAGACTCCAGTATAAGAGGTCCTGTGGATTTTGGGGTGTTACAACATAGTATCAAAGCAATGTTCTTTAACCTTGGGACGACGGGTTAGGGTCAACCTCGTGGTTGGTAATTGGACTTTATGATGTTTTATATGTTATGCGCTAGGACTCTAGAGTGAGTTATCTTGGATTTTTTCTTTCCCTTAGTGGATCAAAGGGTTGTTGTCTTACGTGTTAGGTGCTTTTAGTCATGACCGTTGTATGACTTTTCCTCTTGTTGTAGTTAGATTGGGTACACCATCGTGGTGGGTTCTTCCCAAAAGGTGCGAGGTCCGCACTTCTAGCTCCAGTTGAGGGTGAGCAGCGTAACGAGAGGTTAAATGTTTTAACGATAGTTTTGGTTCATGGATTAGACCTTTTAGACTTTCGTGGTTATTTCATGATTTCCCCTGTTAGGGATGTTAGTACTTGGTACGTCAGTTGACATCTTGGTTTCTTGAGAGCTGTTGGTAGGGTAAGGCAATTTCTTTTGGTTGGGGATTCGTGCTTAACTCCATTGTTTTGCATGCGGTATGTTAAGTGTTGTAGCATGGGCCGACATGGCATTTGTGTCTAGCTACGTGTGGTATATCTTACGTGGTTGTAAAGTCTAATGTGTGCCACTTATTTTTGTAGAGGCATGCCGTTACGGAGGGATCCTTTGGAGAGTGTGGCATCTATACCGGTTTCCCTGATTGAGGGTGGATAGGATGCTCATAGCTCGAGATTCGAAAATAGGTAGATGGCCAGGACTTTCATGGCGATGGTGGATGTCTTCGGTCTACCTGTTGTGCAGGACTTGGAGGTTTCTCCTTGTGTAAGGTCTTGGTGTCCTTTTTATGGGAGATTTGGCATGACGAGCCTGTGTATGACGTGACTAGGTGTCATTGGTGTTTGATTGACTGAGGTAGGAGGCCGATAGTCTGCATTTGTTGTGGTTTCTAGAGTCACATCTCTAGAGTTTGTTCTGTGTCTGAGGACCTTATTCGTGATGTGCTGATGTGTACATAGTATCGTCGGTTAGGACATGTGAGGTCTGAGTATATTTTCTTCCAGCCCATTTTTGCTGATGAGACGGAGCGTTCTCATAGTTGCGTCCCTTGTGGTCGGCGGGGCCACAGTCGTAGGGTATGCCCTCTTCAGGTTAATACCGTCTGTATCATTTCGGTTTATTCGAGGACTTCCTGTGGACATCCGTGGAGTTCCCATTGGACATCTTTCCTTTAAGGAGTCAGGGCAGTAGGGTTGGGATGTTTATAGGCCATACGACTTTGACCACTCTAGCCGAGGATTTCAGTATACCTCCGCAGTGTGCAGTAATGTTCCTTATCTTTGGTTTTAATGTATGTTTGTTTAATGTTGATGTATCTACTTAGCTTACTTACATGTTATTTCCATTTTTTTTACTGTTGAGGGGTGGTTTCCCCTATGGTGATTGTAGGTGCATTGTAGTAGCTGAGTTTCAGTGGGTTATTACTTAATGGTTTGTCCCAGTGTCATATGGGGTATAAACTAATTCTTATTCTTATAGGAGATCGTAAAATGATGAAGTGGTTAGTGGTCGTGCGTGGGACTGAAGCACGATGGTTGTGGTTCAAGGAATAACGAGTTGTTTACGTTCTCCCCTTTTTCCTTTTTGAGGCACGTGTTAGTTTTTCTAACTGTCTTGCTATTGTCTTTATGAATTGTGACTGTGCGATAAATGGTACGCGAGAGAGCGATAGTATTGGTTGTGGGCAGTTAGAACAATGACTACCTTCTTCTTTCCCGCGTGACTCGTAAAGTCACGTGTAGCCTAGCCTTTTAAGTGCTAGACTTTTTACCAGTATGAAAGTAGGCGGCTTGTTGGTTATGCCGAAGTTTGCCAGTGATAGGGTTAGTCAGAGTGACTCGTTGGAGGCAGGCCATTTATTAGTATTTTGACTAGTCTTAGTTGGGTTCTTTAGGCCTGGTTAATAGGCTTTCGGGGTTCATGGGAGTTTTTGACCATCTTAGGTGGTGAGCAGTGTGCAGGTCTGAGTTCTGTGTCATTGATATATTAATTGGTTTGACTCGTTGGACGCAGTCCATTTCTTAGTGGTGACCTGTCTTGTACTGAGGTGTACATGTTTCAGAATCATATGTCCTTCTTAGCCCTTTTGAAGATTTTGTTTTGTGTGTCAGGTATGGCACCTATTGTTGTAAGTCAGGACTCGGTGTGAGTCGGTGTCACATCGCACCATACCAGCGATTGCAGAAGTGCGATAGATGGGATTAGGGCAGTTTAGTAGTGAATCGTTGTGAAGTGCTTTAGAACTTCAAGTCATAGTGGTATGTTTTCATGGTGTGTGACCTAAGACCATGAGATTTAGCCTTGGGTATCTTGTCATTAGGAGTAATAGAGTAAGCTGGCAAGTTGTGTGCCTTATCCACTATGACATGGATTCCGAGAACGAGGGGTTAGAGGTTATAACAAAAGAGGTAAGGGTACACTAGTTTATTTAAGGATGGACTATGGAGTCTTAGAGCGAGTACCCTAGTCACCGTAGTATGTTTCTTAGTATTGGGGTGAGTGGTTAGTGATCCATTGCAGTGTTAGGTCACTATGTCGATGGAGGCCATAGTGTCTAGCGAAGTGTGTCCTTTAGGTTAGGAAATTGTTTCCTGACATAGGGAGTGTGAGCCAAAGGACCAATTTTTGTCATGGGCCGAGCTACGAAATATTGGGCTCTAGCTGGAATGGTGAAGACTCTTCCAGTTGTGAGGCGTGAGACTTTTGGGTGAAGATGGTACGTTCCTCCTAGGTAGGTTTACGGACTCTAGTCATTATTGAACTCATTTCTGTGTCAGAGAGACGGTAGACTGAGGTGTGATTGTCTCCTTTAAGAGTTAAGTGAGTTGTGGTGGTTTTGTTACCACGACTAGCTTCTGGGCTCGTGGTTCGATATGGTTAGCTTTGGGGCAATAAGTCGTATTCGATGTACGATAGTGGCCTAGTTCCACGGGGTGGGAGCTTATGAGCTTAGAAACCTAGAAAGTGGTTGTTTCAGTATTTAGAGTTATAGGTTTGAAGTATGCTTCTAGCTAACCTTCAAGGTGGTAATGGTATAACAGAGTTAGAGTTGTGGCATTTCTCTTTGTGGTGCGCGTTGATATCTCAGGATTAGGTTTTGTTCCTTGGTACGTGTCTTTCATTAAGGGCAAGCATTGTGTTTCCCTTCTACGGACGAGAGTTTTATGTTTCAGACAGGTTAATGGTTGCTCCATTGGTTGAGTCTTCGTGGGCTTAGTGCTTGGTGCTGATGACTTAGTTCGTTCCTCCTTCTGTAGATGTTTTAGCTATAGATATTAATTATTTTGGTTTTTCTTTTTTGAGGCCGTGGTCGTGTACTATTGTCTCATGTGCCGGTTGGGGTATAAGGTGTGTACTCAGAGTCTCGTTGGCATGTGTGCCAGGGTGTGTTAGCGGGCTTGACCTTGGTTAGCTATATGCAAAGTGAGGTGTTAGTACGTCATGTTGAGTCGGGGGATGAGGCTGTGGGATCTTCATGTTGAGCACGGTCCTACTCATTTCGTTTTCCTTTGCCCTTTTTTTCCAGGAAGGGAACCAGTTTTAAACGATGGGTATGCGATAGCAGTTTTGAGGAGCCAACTTTTCCTCTTGGCTCATCCTGCTTTTTGGCGTATCCGTGTTTCAAATTTCATATCTCAACGTATTAGCCGAGCATGTCACGTTGTTGTATTCCTTTGGACCTTGGATTGTTGCATTACGTGTATGTTCATCGGGTTATTTCTATTGTGGGTTGTTGCCACTCTTAGATGTTCTACCTTAGGAGTGCGAGGCTTCGGTTTTTGGAAGTCCTAGAGGCATTAGGGCGTGATAATTTTATCAATGACTAGTTATGGCGCTGAACTGATGGATGGACTACGCAGATAGTAGGAGTCGTACTTTAGCCTTCGAGGTGGAGAACCTCATGTTCTTCAGGGTCTCTCTGAGAGAGAAAGGGTTCATGCGGTTTAGTGAGGAGCGACAAGCTATGCCCATGTCCGGTTATCTGTTATATCTATGGATTGGATTAGGGAGGTGACTTAACAGTTAGTTTTGCCTCTAGTGTTTGCCGTTGTCCATAGTGTATTTATTTCCAATTTTTTATGCTACGAATGTATCTATCAGATCCTTAACATGTGCTAAACTGGGTTGATATTGACATATCCGAGGATGTGTGTTTACGAGGGGCAACTTGTACGGATCCTGGATACACATGATCAAGTACTGCGGGGTCAGATCATTTCCATGGTTAAGGTTTGCTAGTGGTATCGTTGTATCAAGGAGGTGACCTTAGCGAGAGAGAGTGTTGGTGGTTCGGGCAGAGTGCCCAGTTTTCGTTCACCATTGTACTTGCGTTGTGATTTCGAGGATGAAATCTCCTAAGGAAGGGAGGTTGTAAAGCCCTGTGTAAATTTTTATTTTATTTTATTTAATTAATTATTATTAGAGATTCCTAGTATTATTATTATGTATTGTAGATTATGTTTATATATATATGTACCGTATATATATAGTTAAATATATATATAAGATATACACACACACACACACACCACGATACAAATAAAAACACACACACGCACACAACCCTTTCTGTCTGCTACGCCCTTCTTATTCTTCCTATATTCGTCGCGCAGAGGGATGGAGAGAGAGAAAGAGGCGGGAACCTGATGGAGAGGAGGGATGTGTTTTGCGAAGGATGGAGGTCATGCTGGTGGTGGAGGGCATCGCCGGTAAAAAGCTGAAGTGACACCGGTGATTGTCTCATATCCCAAGGCCGAGAGCGGGGGTAGGGTTGTGGCAGTAACAAGTTCAGCAGCCGGTGAGTTAGCTAGTTCGGCTGGGGGTTTCATCACTAGTTCCTCATCGATCTGTGGTATGATTTGTGTGTCCTTTGGAGGATAGCTGGGCTTCGGTGGCGTGTACTTCATATCCGAAATTGAGACTATTTCGTTGAACGGTTTTGGCATAGATCATGCTTTGAAAGGTGAGTTGACTTTTCATCTTTTGTAGATTTTGTCATCAGAACATTTGTTGATTTTAACCATCTTTTAGTAAGTTAATCTAGGAGTTGTGGTGGTCGTTTGGGAGTGTCGTGGAATCGGATCGGGCTAATAGTGCGAAAAGGCTATTTTATAGGGTTGCGTCCGAAAGGCGATGTTGGTTTGTTGACATTTTTGTGCATGCTACTAGAGGTAATGAAACCGTATTTTATTTACGAGTTCAAGCACTGTGGGGTGTGTGAAATTATAGTTGTGATATTCGGAAATTGTGATAGCTTAGAAAATTATGTTTAACATGTTTACATTGAAGAGAAAGAAAATAAATAAATAAATTAAATTATTTGGAATAAATAAATAAATAAAAGAATTAAATAGGTATATTTAAAGTTGACGTTTTTCGTGCTTATATGATTTTATTGTAGCATGTTGTGAAGGTATTTAATTGATTATATTATTTAAAAGGCAATTAAATAACAAGTTGGTATTATTTAGAACTGACGATAGGATGATGTGTACATGCCTATGTGATTTTATTCGAGCATACTATGTGTGCATTAAATTAAAATGATTTGGAAATCCTGCCCGTATGCCTAGGATGTTAGCGATCACATGATTGTACTATTATAAGTCATATTCACCTCACGAGCATGTAGTCTGTGGGAGACGAGAGAGCATGGTTGCATTGACCACCGGAAGTCGGGGTACAACCATCCTAGTGTAGGGATTTCGAGGTATAGAGATTCCATTTGTTCCTAGGACTCCGGGGTCAGACATCCTAGATGAGTCACGTACGCAGTTGGTTATACAGGTTGACAGTAGGGTAGTAGTGCGAGTTATGCCTGGGATTCGGTTTTCGCATTATGTTATGCATTCCGGAGTATTGTTCCTAGGACTCCGGGTTACGGACAACCTAGATGAGTCATGTACGCAGTTGGTCATACAGGATGACTATAGGGTAGCAGATAAAACTATATTTTAGACTCATGTCTGGAAATGTATGTAGACATAGATATGCATCACATTCTCACATCATTTCATGATATCAGATAGTTGAGATGTTTGTATATATATAAACTTACTCTTCGATTCTCTTACTATTTTTATAGCTTGACTAATCAGTATTCAGTGTGTCAGGTGGTGGATCTCATGGGTACGTAGACCGAGATGAGATGTTTATTTTATCTTTGTTCCAAGATGGGATCTAGTTTTTTTTTTGGGAGGAACTAGTTAGTCTTGCCAGTTAGGGTGTAGAAATATGACGTTTGCCTGCTGAGCATTATGAGCTCATTCCTCTTGTATTTATTATTTTCAAGTTATGTGACCGGACATGGTCGGATGTAGTTGTTGTGATTATGTTGGCTTGTTGGGACCTACTATTACATCTTGTTGTTTAGATCATATTTAGGGTTAGTTTGCGTTTACCTTGCCCTTTTGGATTAATGTATTATTCTTTTGGCACCTACGGGTGTAGTGGTCTATATTTATTGCAAGGTTAGCACATACTTCATTTGTGCTGCATATTATCATATATATTTTAGACTGTGCTTATGATGTGGGGCTTAAAAGGGTGGCAGCTATGTTGTGTCGTCGATCCCGGTCCCTTGTTAAGTATTTGATATGGTTTTTCATATTGTTTAGGATGTTTATATTGCATTACAGGGTGTATGGAATGGACCTTATCCACCGGGGGTTCCTATACAGATGGAACTCTACCAGATTTTTTTTAGTTTTGTCAGGTGGCACTCTAGTGATCTTAGACTCCAGTACAGGAGGTCTTTTGGACTTTGGGGCGTTACAATAATTTACTAGATTTGACATTCCTCTTCAAAGAATACACGTATGGAAAGCCCTAACTTGATGGTTAAGTAATCAACATGCCAAATAAAGACACCTATTTTTCTATAAAAGAGAGGGGTCTCCCCAACAGAAAAGAGGACTTTTGGAGGAGTTTTTAAGAGAGCTTTTGTAGAACTGTTGCAGACTAATCCGACGCAGAATTGTGCATCAATCAATAGAAAAACCATCAATAATGAAAGAGGTGTATACATCAATAATACAGATAACCACAACCATTAGCGGCTAAACCACTATCTAGGATTTTTCAGAAAACCCCTAGCCAAGTAATGTAGACTTTTATTTATTTCAATCGTAAAAGGGGAAACTGGATGACACATATGTGATGATTGTGTAGATAAGTGAACATGCTTGATTCAATATAAGATTCTATATTCATTAAATGTCTTTTCTTAGCTTGAATGAATATTTAATATTGCTTAATCATGATTATTCAATATGGGCTAGAACTTGGATGCTTAATTCATGATTTTCTACACAATGGTGGTCATTAACATGTAATCTAGATTTAGGCAGGCCATGCTAAGAGAAGATGATATAGACAATATTTTTATTTAATGTTTTAGGAGTAGTTGTAGAGTAGATGCATCCACTAGTCAGACTTTATTCGAAGATGGGTTGTAGCCAAGTTGGATGAATTGTTCCTTTTTAGGGATGAGGGTTTGCTAATGTTGTAACCCTATATCTTATTCACATATGATGGACCACTCTTTACAGTTGAATGAATATAAGGCTGTATTATGCGGCTAGTGGTGGCATTAAAAATACCCTAGAACTTATCCCTACTATTCTTCTCAAAATGAAAATTCTATCTTTACTTTCTGTTATTTTATTTACCTGTCAAAGTAATTATAGAAAACAATCCCACAAAATATTGCTTCATAATTTAGTTATAATAATTATATACAGAGTTGTGATATATTTTGTCCTTATGGATACGATATCCCTATCATAAGCATATTTTACTATAATACGATTCGTGCACTTGCGATAGGTAAAAGTTGGTCAATTTTAAGGGCTTATTTTCATTACTATTGTTAATCATTATTTTAGCCTATTGATAATACCGATCATGTTTTTGGCGCCATTGTCGGGGATTAAACGAATTTTCTATACTCTAGAATAGTTATTTTAGCTAAATTATTTTTTTGCCTTATTTTTATTTTCTTCTTTTAAAATGATGAGATTGTGTGACTTTTGATAGTTACATTAAAATTAGTAGAAGGAGAACCAAAGGAGCAGCGAATATTGTCTTATTGAACCGTTTGTGAGTTTTAATCATATTTTTAATCTTTACTTAAATCTCATCTTTGAACTTTATTACTTCATTTCTTTTTATTTTTGTTTTATAGTTTAGTTTAGTTTATTTTTATAAATTTATATCGTTGTATGAGTAGATTGCATTCAATATCTAAATAACTTGTTCCTTTTGATCCTAAAGTTGATAGAACTTATCGTAAAAACTTAAGGACTAATAAACACGAGATTCCTAAAGATAACATAGATATCGACGATATGGGCGATCGTCAAGTACAACCACTAGGTTCTTTAAAAGATTATTATACACCTTCTGATTTTCAATCACCAACGAACATTATAATACCAGGAGAAACAACGTCCCATTATGACAAAGCATGAAGATCCTTATCATCATGATGCACGTCGAATGGGGTTAAAAATAATTTTTAAGAACGGCCCCTTACGATGACAAGGTTTTCTACCTATCGCAAGTGTACGAATCATTTTATAGTACAGTTCGGCTTGAGAAAGGTTATCGTACATGCCATTTACTTTACTTTAATCTACACATAAAACATAAAATTAAACTAATGCATGTCTATATCACCTCACCAAGGCATGACCTGTGTAAATCTTGGGTTTCAAGTGTTAAGCACCATTGTGTAGAAAATCAACATATGTTTAAAATAACATGATTGGTTGAGATAATTCATTCATTTAATCTAAGACAAGAATTAGAATAAATATAAAATCACGTGTCATGAATAACTATGGTCACAGATCTACACAATCATCACAGTGTAGTCATAGTTTCCCTTCGTTACAATTGAAGCAAATAAATAAACTACATTACTTGGCTAGAATTTTGCTAGAAAACCTTAGATACCGAATTAGTTGTTCATGGTGGAAAGAGACTGCATTGTTGATATAGAAACACCTTCTATGATCTTCTTCTCCGGATCTCTAGGTCTTGAATGACTCCCCTCTTTGAAAGATGTAAATCTCCAAGATACTGCTCTGGAAATTATGTAAATTTAAAGCTCCTTAGATCCATAGCAGACTTTGGTATTTATAGAAGTGATTGAGAAGAGTCCTGTTTGTATTTATCTTGTGCCACTATAGTAGGATTCCTCTTTGATGTGTTTCTCTTCAAATCTTAGCCAAACCCTTTAATGTGATGTATAATATGCCTTATACACGTGCTTAGAGGTGTTGGAGTCAAAATTAAGTTAAAGGAATTTGAATCAAATCAGGACTGTAAAACCACATAACTTACTTCGCTTGAGCGTAGCATGTACTACGCTGAAACGTAGGCCAATTTTCCATATGCGTAGCTTTAGCATAGTTTTTGATGTTTGCAGCCACTTTTAGCTACTATAAGTGTAGTAATATACTTGGAAACCACTTTTTCTAATTATTGTTCTGTTAGAACCCCCTTGACTCCGTTGGTATGTTTCCCGAAGTTTCGGCTCTGTAAAATATCATTTTTGCCCTCTTTGTAAGTAGACACAAGCACTTATTTGGTTAATTCACCAAAGTTAGCTCGTTTCTTTGTTAAGTTCCTGAAACACGCTTTAACATACAAAATGCATAAAAATACCAAATAATGAAATGATAAGACTTAACAATAATGAGTTAGGGGCCTATCAGATCATATTACTAAGTTTATAGAAATTAGTGCAACAACTAAGATGAATTGGATGACTACCAATGCCTGGCGTGTGTAATTATTTCCCTTTTCACTGAAAGAAAAAGCTAAACGATGGTATAACAATTTGAATGAAGGATTGAGAACTAATTGGGAGAATATTAAGAAATAATTTTTACATAGGTATTACCCAATGGGAAAAATACACGAAGGTCAGACAACTATAATGAAATTTTCCCAACTTCCTGGCAAGCAATTACATGAGATTTGGGAACTCTATAAAGATATCTTCGCTAATTGTCCCCACCATAAATTCTCAAAATATGATTTGGTGTTTAATTTTTATCATGGCCTAGGAGAAATACAACAACATCATATAAATGCAGCTTGTAGAGGAACATTTGCACTTGAACCAGGTGAAGACAAATGGAAGATATTCAAAAATTTGGTGAGAACTCACAACATAACGCGTCGGAAGCTAGGGCTAAGTCAATTCTTAATAATCCTAGAAGAACTGAAACTATCAAAGAAATCAAAAGAACCGACGACGTTAAAGCACAAGTTGTTGAAATAAGTAGGAAATTAGATAAATTCTTCAATCTCACTCAAAACACTCCTAGAGAAATCTGTTCAGTTTGTTTTGATCCCTCCCACATAGCTAACAGATGTCTAATGATGTACCAAGAAGAGATAGTACCATAAGATGTTAACGCAACCTTTACAAATCAAAATAATAATCCATTTTCTAATTCTTACAATCTAGGCTGGCCAAACCATCCATATCTCACATCATAATTTCAATCAAAATCCAAGACCATTCAATAATACCTAAAATTTTCAAAACAATACACAAGGATTTAAACCTTTTTAATCAAATGAACCTTAATTTAGAAATCAAAATCAAAACCCTAGTGCACCACCTAGATCATCTAGTTTTGAAAATAAAATTTTAGCAGCCCTTAGTAATTGAGAAGTTAATACCCAACTGTTACATACATATTCACAAGCTATTTAAAAATTAGAAACGCAGATGGGGCAAATAGCTAATACGCTTAATAAAAGGGAAGAGGGTAGACTTACAAGCCAACCAATGATGAATCCTAAAGGGCAACATATGATAGAGTTAGGATCATTGCAAGAATCTACACATGAGACTGAGGAGTGGTAGGACAGTGGACAATAGAGTGGAAGAAAAGTTTGAGGAAAGGATAACAAGGCAAGAAGTTTTGGAAAACATTCCTAAATAAACGTCACATCCAGAAGATGAACCAATTAAGGAAACACCTCAAGAACCTACGGAGAAGGAGTATGAACCAAAATCACAATTCCCTCAACGTCTCCATGAATCAAACTATTATGGAAAGCAAGGAGATAACACGAATTAGATTTTAGAAATATTTAAACAAGTAAAAATCAACTTGCCTTTATTATATACCATATCTCAAATCCCACCTTACACTAATTTTTAGAGGACTTATGTACACAAAAGCATAGGAGTAGAACTAAGGTTACGAAGAAGATAATGCTAACTAAATAAGTGAGTTCCTTACTATTGAGTGGCACTCTGCCCAAATACAAGGATCCAGGAGTGCCCACTATATCATGTGTAATTAGAGATCAAGAAGTTGGTCGAGCCATCCTCGATTTGAGAGCTAGTGTTAATCTACTACCCTACTCAGTTTATCAATAGTTAGGATTGGGAGAACTAAACCCTATGACGGTTATGCTTCAATTAGTGGACAAATCAATCAAGAAACCAAGAGGAATAGTTGAGGATGTGATAGTTCAAGTGGACAAATTCTATTTTCCTGTGGACTTCATACTCTTAGATACAGAACCTATCCATAGTCCAATGAAATATATACCCGTAATCTTAGGAAGACCATTCTTTGCTATAGTTAACTCTTGCATAAATTGCAGAACAAGAATTATGGATATTTCTTTTCGAAATATGAAGTTGAGATTGAATGTGTTTAATACTAATAGCCAACTTCCTGAAAATAATGAATGTTTTAACATAGATGAACTAGTGGAAGATGTGGAGCAAGAGATACTATTAAAGGACGATTTGGAAGCAATAATGATTGGAGTGAAGGAAGACTTCACAAATATGGATTGGGACAAGCAAATACAATCTAATCTTGAGGACATCGCAGCTATAAAAGCCGCATTATACGGCGAATCTTGAAAAAAACAAAAAGAGTCTATGCCAACTATCTCGAATACACCACTAATTTCCTCACATATAGCTTTATCAATGTTAAAACATACGAAGTTACCTAAGTAGCTGAAGAACAATCTTTTAAACCTTATATGTAGTATTAACATATGTAGTAATAGATAGTTTACTGTGGTACGCTGATATAGTTAAATACCAACAGGATGGTCGAAACAAGAGAGAGATCGATTCTTCAGCCAAGTTAAATACTATATCTGGGAAGATCCTCAATTATTTAAGTATTGCTTTGGTCAAATTATCTGGAAATGTGTTCCCGAGAATGAGACACAAAGTATTTTGAAATTTCGTCACACACTAACATGTGGAAGACATTTTGGAACTAAATTGCAAAGCAGATTTTATTGGCCTTCCTTATTTAAATATTCTTACGAATACTGTAAGACATGTGACAGATACCAATGATTAGGTTCAATATCTTGGAGAGACATGATGCCACTATCCTAAATTTTGATAGTTGATATATTTGATGTATAGGGGATAGACTTTATGGGACCATTTCCAGTTTCAAATAAAATATTATACATACTTGTTGGGGTGGACTATGTGTCGAAACGAATAGAGGTTGTAGCTACGAAACATGCGGATCATGAAACTATAATTGAATTTCTACAGTCTAATATTTTATCAAGATTTGGTATACCACATGCGATAATCAATGATAATGGAAAACACTTTTGTAACCGTTACATGAATAATGATAATTAGTGATAATGGAAAACTCATAAAGTCTATATGTCATACAATCCCCAAACAAGTGGTTAGGTAGAGCTTTCAAATAGAGAGGTCAAGCGCATCTTAGAAAAAATAATGTGTACCGATAGAAAAGACTGGTCAACTAGATTGAACGATGCACTATGGGCGTACAAGACGGCCAATATGACACCAATAGGAACTACGCCACACTGGCTAGTCTATGGTAAAGCTTGTCATCTCCCTGTCGAATTAGAGCATAAAGCTTACTGGGTAATTAAAAGGTTAAATTTTGATTTGAACGAAGCTAGCTGTAATCGGAAACTCCAACTTAATGAACTTGAGGAAATCTGTAATGATGCATACGAAAATGCTCAAATATACGAGGCAAGGACGAAAACATTTCATCATAAACATATTTGAGGTAAGTCCTTAGAGCCTGGTCATAAAGTATGGTTGTTTAATACTCGACTTAAGTTGTTTCCTAGAAAACTCCGTTCACGATGGGATGGACCTTATAATGTAATATCCGTTTTCTCTTACAGAGTGGTGGAGCTTGAAGACCCAAATAAAGGTAAGAGATTCAAGGTAAATGGTTAACGACTCAAGCGATGCGTAGAATTCAATCCCGAGTTAGGATGTGTGGAATCTATCAATTTGATAGATCCCACTTATGATAAAGATTGATAAAACTATGAGCGTCGGCCCAACGATGTTAAAAGGAAGCACCGGATAAGAGAGTTCGTGTTCTCTTAAACGGGTATATATTAGTAGAATTTTCATTTTATTATGTTAGATGAGGAATTTAGAAAGCTAGTATATGTTAGAATGAGCTCCGGAGTTGAAAGAATAGGTAAAAAGATCAAAAAGAGGAGAGTTGAAAGTTCCAGTACTATTCAAGTACTTGAAGTTTCACTTTCGAGTACTCGACCACTTATGAACTGCCAAGTACACAAAAGTTCACTTTCGAGTACTCGATCACTTAAACTATGAATTGAACCGGACAAGAACTTGGTTGTTCATATTCGGGCTCACTCTACTCTCGAACAAATCACTCTAAAATCCTCATTTTTCTCTCCAAAGATTGAACCCTAACACTCGTATAACCTCATCACTCTTGATCCAACAAGAATTGCACATCAAATCGATCCATACGCACTTATATGTCTCTCTCTATATATATATACGCATATATACATATATATATCTTCATTTTTCTCTCCAAATCCATTATTTTTGTTCAATCTTAGAGCGATTAGGAGCCGGATCTACCTCTACCACTCACCCACCACCACCGTCATCTTCATCTTAGGATTGAGAGCATCCGATCATGAGTCGGCATAGCGATATGTTCTAGATATTGCCTTAGGTCTTGCCAAGATCCATATTTTTGTACTTTTGCATGTTTTATTTCTTTTTTCTTTTTTTTTTGTACTCAATTTTCTGAACTTCAAGTATTAATGAAAATGGATATCATTTTGATTTAATGAGCTTTTTGTTCAAATTATCTATTTTCAATAATGCGAGCATGATAGTGTATGTTTAGGGGGGGAGGTACTTTTCAAAAAAATTCAAAAACGTTTTAGCAAACATTATATTAATATTTATCAAAATAAAATAAAATATCTATATATTAAATATATTTATATATATGCGACCAACTAAGAACATCAACATCAATAAAATGAATGAAATAATGCTAATAAATGAGCGGAAGCTAATACTAATTGATACATAAGGCGTATCGAGACGCCGAATGAATACATCTCTACAACAATGCAAGAAAACCAAATACAAGGAAGGGATATGCCAAGAGACTGGCTCCCGAGGAATAGAGTACAATCCCAAGACAAGGGGACAAGCAAAGGAAAAGCTAATAGAAGCAACACAACGTGTAGGCGTCCAAGTCCTGCAACAGTACCCGCGCCACAAGCCATCCTACAAAAGAACCTGGAACCTGCAACTGGGGAGAGGGGAAAGGGGGGAGCTCGACAGCCCAGCAGGAGAAAGCCTAAACTGCCATATCCCACGACTGTCCAAGTAGTGCTAACCAACCCGTGTACATGCATCTATCCAAGGTCGGTTAATCATCCCACAAGGCACACACGCCAATACGAGACCTCTGAAACACATCTGTCTAGTCCCCTACTATGCAACAACAGATAGGGAAACTAGGACATAATGAAATCATAACATAACATCTCATGGTAAACATACACTTATATATATATATGTATATATATAGACAGAGAAATAAGTACAAGGCACGTAATACGGGCCATACAAGAGATCACTATGACTCGTACCTATCATCCAACACTGGTAGTCTACACTACTCACATGAACGTACACCAAGTACACAATACCCTAGTCCAACATAGCCAAACACTCTAGTGGCCACAATGATAAACATCGGGTCCAAAAATGACTAAGATAACTACAACATCCATAACCGGTACCAAGGGAAGCTCTTACATCCTTGCGTACTAATATAACCATAGTCAATGTACATATATACAAATATACATACAAACCGTCAATCCATTCTTAAAGAGAGATCCACTCTCACATTAATGCCACTAATCACATCATCTTATCATCCTTGTAACACTATCCATAAGAAGGTTAATTAAATCACCTACACTCTCACTAAAGATGGGGAAAGCTAACCGATCAACCATGGAGAGTACATCAACACTACTCTCAAGAACGGGCATATAAGGGCCATGAAACCAAGCAAGGGAGAAGATTCCCAATGCTAAATAAATGAATAATCGGAACATTAAGTTAAGGTGAAAGACATCCACCCGTAACTAGGAATGCACCCAGACAAACGAAACCAAAGTAGACGATCAAGAGTAAAAGTCGTAAAAAGATGAATCTCAGAGATTCAATAGTTTTTAAGAAAGGGTTTTAATTCTCAAACCAATCCATTCATTATCCATGTCCCTAATATGTGCAAGAACCTATAACACATAGATGGAGACACTAAGAAACCAAGAAGAAGTGGGAGGGCAACACTCTGTGTTCACTAAACCACAAACCTCGTACCTGAGGTCTAAAAATAAAAGAAGGTATGAAACAAACATACGAAGGAACACACTCTTAAGGCAACCCAATCAACAACTCAAGGATTCCTATAATGTCCAAGAGGACGATGAAGGAAGACTAACGCATTGGATCCACAGAACAAAATCATCAATTTCCAACCCCATGGAATCAAATGGCAACACATGGAAGTGGTTCGGCCCCACGCCACAACCAATGAATCAAGAAACGACATATAAGCCATAAAAATATCCTAATGTACAAAGGAGAGTGAAAGAGAATTTAGGAAAGAATTAACGAAGGAGGAGAAACAAATCTACAAACCTACAACACTTCCAGTACTCGGTAAAATAACCTTCGAGTACTCGATGAAATAGTACTCGTGTACTCGGTAAAACAAGTCTCGAGTACTCGATGAAGCAAATCTTAAGCCACGGAGAATGAGGAAAGACGAATTTTGAGTACTCCGTTGTTCATACTTCATAAAAAAATCCCAAAAGTGAGTCCGAAAACCCCGGAGCAAACGTCGTACAACTCCAAACTAACCCTGGATACACCGAAACATCTAAAATACCATACGGAAAGGTTCAACATCCGTAATGGGCCACGGAGAATGAGGAAAGACGAATGGAGTCCATAAATGACAACACCCCAACGAAAGCGAAGAATGATGATCTAGCAACACTATCTCCAACCATGAACTCAATTCAACTCTCAAAATCATAAAACTCATTTCAATAACCTAAGGCGATCAAGATAACTCCAAGAACGCTCCTATTCTTTAGATCATGAAAAGGGGAACCTAGTAGCCGATACCACAGAACTAGCTAGTTTCAATGAATACCTCTTCTGATTAATTCAAACCTTAAATTCACATTCGATACCACATCTCTTAGATTATTAAAGGAATCAAGAGACCGTTACAATACAATCGACTAGGTTCAATCATAACCTTGTCTACCCAAACTCAAAACCTCAAAGGCATAATAGATGATACATTTCTCAAAGTGTGCCAGAACATCAAATGGTCATTACTACACCACCAACCAAGATCACAAAACCATCACCCGCCTTCTCTAAGGTCTCAACTTACAATCGACTCTATAGTCCATCACCAACTTTAGCTTATCAAGATAAAGCCACTAAACTAACTTACATCACAACTTAAGGGCATATAAGTACATAACAAAAAGTATAAGAATTCATCTCACATTATACTTTAAAAAAAATACATGCAAATCATATTCTCACATTATCCAATTTAATTTGAGCATTTTAATAACATATGAATTAAAGTATCAAAATCCACATTAAACGTGCTCCACAACCGCATTGAATAACATCATTATTCCTATGTAGAAATAAATCATATAACGGCAACTCAAATGCAATGTGACTCAACACAACTTATGGCACACACCCTGTCCACTAAGGTCAGTGGATCCAAAATCTCTGACCAATCCTTTTGAAGATATCGGCTCATGAAGGAAGGTAGAATGTCGCCCCAATTATTCCCTTGAGAGGATGTACACACTCAACAAGGAAGATCGAGCGCATGAGACAAACCCATGACTGAGGATCCGAAGATCGAATGTACGAGACAAATCCCGTGACTTTGAGGGATGCGCAATTCACCCGGTGGCACAATCTATCCCAATATGATAGTTATTGGACTTACTAGTTCCGTAGGTTGTGGAAACACCTCATAGCCAGTTGTTGCGACGATCTGACACAAGTCTACTCACATATGGTTACATGACCGGGCATAAACCAACACCAATTGCATTACAACGCAAAGGTGTACTCAATATACAAATATGTCTCCAATGAATCATGTATTAACACAAATATGTACTTCATCATATTTATGAAAACACTTTCAAGAATGCCAACATGAATGCTATAAATCCTTTAACATGCTTTCAAATCATCAAAAAGCAATAATTCACAAGAATACTATCTCATGCACAATTCATGTTCTAAATCATCAAGTTTTCCTTTTGATTCACAAGGATAATATTCTCATTCTTTTAAACATGTTATTAGTTCAATTAAAACATGTTTCCACAATCACATCTCAAACATAATATCCAACTCCAAGATAGTAATATCATTCAAGAAAAGGGGAACTAGACAGTCATTCTAAGTTGAGATGCCCTGTTACACAAATCACATAACTACACACTCTAGCTCACTAACCAAGCGAGCTAGCCTAATCACACTATAAAGGCTACATCACTAGCGCCTAAACACATATGTAGAGTTAGACTTATACATATACACAACTATAGCCATATACATATATATATAGGAATACAAGCATACTTTAATATTGAAAATCTCAAGAACTATAACCTAACTAGCATACATCATAGTACTATCAATGTAATCACTAAATACGCCATACACAAGGGTTAAATCATATAAACATATACAAACCCTAATTTCATATTTTCAAGTATGCACTTTTACATACACATCTAGGGTTAGGAAACCTTATAATGAAAATCGGACACTCACGTACCAAAGGATGAGAGAGAATAGAAATTTCTCCAACCTCAAATGGAGAACCAAGCAAAATCACTAAACAAGCCCAATGAAACCCTAGCTTTCACCCAACACCAAAATCAAAAGAACCATTTGGTGGAAAGCTACACCAAGCCACCAAACAATGAATCAAGACCCAATACAAGAAGAAAACAAGAGTCAAGAGGTGGTTTGCCAAGAAAACCCAAAACTAGGGTTTGAAAAGAAAACCCACAACAAGTGGGAGACACTTGCCAATACATGGCTCAAATCGAAGAGGAAAACACCTTGAACAACTTTCATGTTTGAACCATCATCAAAATCAAATCCCCAAGTGATGATATAGGGCAAGGATAAAATAAAATGTGTGGGAGAGAGAGATCCTGAAATGGGGAAAACAGGTGAAATGATGAAATGATTTTTAGGTCAAAATCCGCTTATATACAAATCTGCAGACTTTCTCGAGTACTCGATAAAACAGTCGTCGAGTACTCGGTGAAACAGTACTCGAGTACTTAGTGAAACAGTTACTGAGTACTCGGTATCTTCAGAATCACCAAAGTGAAAAGAGGGGCCTAAGGCCCTAAGATGGCACTGGAAAACTCTGAAATAATCCGAAACACATCAAAACACTTAGGAAGACTCTCATACTTCTTCACCAACTCACACACAAATGAAATACCAAAAATACCCCTCACTCACAAAAGCTCTAAAAATAAACATAAACATTTAATCACATAAATGATGTTACACCGGGACGTCCACAATAAAGTAAAGTAACACGTTCGAGTATTGAGCACAATCACCGAAGCACCAAACAAGAAAACGTTGCAACGAACCCACGTAGTCGCCAACGAAAACAAAACCCACGAAGTCAGAAATGAATGTCCATGAAGTTGTCCCGCTAAGTCTGAAACATAAACGCGAAAAAAAAAAATCAACACGTACCAAGAATACACAACACGTCATGAATACGCCACAAACCATTGGCAAATGGAAAAGAATTCCAAAAAGGGTAAAGGAAACATGGGGCGTTACAACCTTCCACCTTAGGAGATTTCGTCCACAAAATCAAGGCATACCTTAGTCCGCGAGCCACATCCGGTTGATCTGACCAGATGATCTACTCACATTCCTAGGTAGCTAACACCATGATATGGCATGAAAGGAAAGAAGTGACTGAGGAATGGCCCTACTCCATTGGAATTAAATCACAACGGGATACGTCTATCAAGACACATCAACAACATAACACAAGGGAAGAACACAGAAACACTGAAGCACACAAATAAAACGTAAGTTAAAATCATAGAAAACATCAAACATCGAACGTGCCATTGACCCTCACCCGTCGTCCCTAAGACAGTGAAGCCTAGTCCTCTGATGCCATTTTATCATGCCACGAAATTCTTAAGACTCCCGAGCCGGGACATCCAAGGACTAACTAAAAGCGACTAACTAAGAACATCAACATCAATAAAACGAATGGAATAATGCTAATAACAATGATTCCATACAACTGAGTGGAACCTAATACTAATTGATACACAAGATATATTGAGACGCCGAATGAATACATCTCTACAAGGATGCAAGAAAATCAAATACAAGGAAGGGATATGCCAACAAACTAGCTCCCTAGAAATACAATACAGTCCTAAGAGAAGGGGAAAAAAAGGAAAATCTAATAGAAGTGTTAGTCACTAATTAACCTTAGAAGGGGGGGGGGGTGAATAGGGTGTTAAAAAATAAGTCTAACTCTTTTCGAACATGGATCACACTATAATCAAAAATCAATTTCTCAATAAGCAAGTGGATGATTCAATTTAAACTTTTGTAATAATTAATTTCAAGACAAATTAGCATACAAGATATTCAAGCAAATATAGCATGCAAAATACTTATGTAAAGAGAAAGAGATAGAGAGATTGACACCGGGATTTTTTCGAGGTTCGGTAACTCCTACTCCTCGGCTCAAGAACCCCTTCTTGAGACTTTTCCCGATCCTTTCACTATGGCCCTTCCTTCACAGGTGGAATGGCAAACCTTTACAACACAAGCCTCTCGAGCTTGTCTCTCAATCAAGAGAACAACCCTCTCTTGAACAATCGGTGGACTTCACTTGTCCGAGATTACAAATTCGTATGTAATCAATAAAATCACTCAAGAACAAAAACACTCAAAACCCAAAGGTTTTTATGGAAGATAAATCAATATAAGCTCAAGTGTTTTTGGTGATTTTACAATAGCTCTAGAAATGTATTCTCAAAGGATATAATCAATGAATGATATTTGGAGAATAAGAAGAGATTCTAGAGGTTTTGATTTTCAAAGAAACTTGGAGAAAATCAGATTTTCAAAGCTTGGTTTCAATGGCTTTTGAAGAGAAAATTTCTGCAGAATTTTTGATAGCTTTCTTTCTCTTTTGTATTTCAATCTCTTGATCTTCAATAAACACATCTCATTCTATATATAGCATTGTATTAGGGTTTTGAAGAGTGATTATAGTATTTGAAAGACAAGAGCCGTTTGAATACCATTAAACACGATCCACAAAACATGGGAATTGTTTTCTGAAAATCTGCAGATTTTAAGCAATATTCTAGTCGACTACTTCTTCATTGTAGTCGACTACAATGGTCCATCTAGTCGACTAGATTGAGTTCTAGTCGACTACTTTGGACCATCTAGTCGACTAGAATGAGTTTTAGTCGACTCAAGCTTGTTTCAGTCGACTCTTTTGATGTGGATGAAAAACCAATAGCTACTGGTTGAAATAGTCGACTACTAGAAAATACACAGGGTGATTCTAGTCGACTATAACAAGAAAAACATTTAATAAAAATATTTTTCTTTCCGTTTAAGTTTGGTAAAGCGTTTTTCATTTCATTTGAGTTCGGTTCATTTTATACTTGAGCTTATACGATAAAATCGACACATAAAATTACCTTGTTACAATGATCGCTTCCCGACCTATCTACCCCGAGTCTTGAGTCTTCGACTTTCGCTTTTGCCGTTTAATTGATTTTCCTTTTTCGCTTCAATTTCTTTCACAGCTTTTCGCTTTAAATCAAACTTTCTTTCCGAGCTTGTTTTTCGAGTAGTTTCCTTTTCGAGTTTGATTTATGAGTCGTTCACCTGTCTTTTGCTGAAAATATAAACTCGATAATTCATTAGTATCAAACACTCTTCAATGGTTTGTTATCATTAATTTTGGAATTGTTTGCCGAAAGTAAATTTCAAAGCCAACAATCTCCCCCTTGATGATGACAAAACATTTTGTGTTTGCTTGGCATTTGGCGAAACATCAAGTGATGCTCCCCCTCAACATGTGCATAATATTTTGATCAAATGCTCCCCCTTAGTAAATGAAATTTGCAGTTTAATAGGCACTTTGATACAATATATAAAAAAATAGGCGCACATTTGAGATAACAAAAATAAACAGCCTATCATAGATGTTTCAGTTTAATACAAGCTGCTTATACTAATGAAAAACATGGAAAGGAAAACAAACAAGTTCGCAAATAACCAAAACAAGTCGCCAATAACCATAACAAGCCACACAAAAGCAGAAATTGCTAATGTCGGATAATGAAATGCATGACAGTACAATAGCATAATTTCTCCCCCTTTTTGTCAGCGTCGAGGGGTGCGTGAGCGAGGGTTCCTGTGTGCAAGAGTGAGGTCATCAAGTGACCCAGCCAGATTTGTAATACGGGTAGACATTTCCTCATCATGAAGAACAAGGCGCTCATTGATCAATCGAATGGCTTCCGTATTCTGGTTCACGGTCGTATCAAGGCGCTGAAGCATTTGTTCCTGCTGCCTAAGGAGCTCCGTATTGCTTTGAACAACCCCAAGAAGTTGGTTGAGAAGAGCAGCTTGAGAAGCCGAAGCACCGTCCAACGGAGGGACCGAGGAAGAGGCTTCCTGGCGCGATGCAAAACCGCTAGGAGCAGTACGCGAACGAGGAGCAGGTGCAATTTCAGAAATGAAATTTCCTTCCGCATCAGAAGAAATATGCATATGTTTGACATGAGTGGCGTCAAGAAAAATAGGGTGATGCTCGGACACTTCATTCGGAAAATTAAAACCTTTCCGCTGCAGTAGATATGTAATATGTGCAGGAAAGAAAAGCGGGCCAGATGGCTTGCGCTGACATGTGAGGATGACGGAACGAAAAATATAAGCTAAATCAACGCGGGTTCCTGTCAAAACGCAATAAACCAAAAAAGCCTCCATACGAGAAACACTGCTACGACTACCAGTTTTACGCAGAATAGAGTAAGTAATAACATTATGAATTAATCTAGCCTCGGGTAGTAGCATAGAAGAGGTAATACCGGCGTTTTGCGAAATTTCCTTATCGACACATATTGCCCGAGCAGCCTCAATACAATCGAAACCATCTTCCTTATACCAGTCCTTGGAGAAGTGGCAGATACCGTCATTCGGAAGCAAGAAAATGCGCTTGATTTCACTGTCATCAACGGTCTCGTCTTCACCACATAAATTAAAATGAAGATGAGAGAGTAATTTCTTCTTGTGATTTTCAAGAGAAGCGTAGAAACCTTTGACAATTCGCGGAAATACCGGAATGTCAAGAGAAACGAAAAAATCCCAACCAATTGCTCGGAATAACTCGAAAGTTTGAGCCCGAATTTCAGTGCATAAATCTTGTGTGACAATACGGCAAGGTGTAGGAGCACGGTGATCAAAAACAGTGATGAATTTATTTCTATTTTCATCATCAAGAAGAAGTACCTCAAGAAGAAGAGGTTCATTCGACTCCTCTTCGTCAACGGCTGTAGGACTGCGTGGATTGGTGGAGCTTTGGCCTCCATCAATGCGGGAACGTTTCCGAAATAGACCTCGAGTCTTTGGTGGCATTGTAGAAGATGATGCACAAATGTATAGGGATATATAGATATATGATGGTGTATATATATAGATGTGTGAGAGAGTAAGAATGATGAAATTTGGATGATGGAAATGGGTGGAAGATGATGGAAGTGTGAAATTAATGAGGGATAGGTGAAGATTTGAAGGTATAAGTGGTAGTAGGAGAGGGATTGAGAGGAGAGGGTTTGAAGGAGGGTGAGGGTTTGACGGAGGCGGATGGAGAAGATGAGATGAGGGTTAGGTTTTATAGTGGGTTGAGTCGACTAGGTCTAGGTGAGTCGGTTAGATTTAGGTTTGAGTCGACTAGGAAGGCAAAATAGTCGACTACAACAATGTTTGAGTCGACTAGAATGGAAGATGAGTCGACTAGAATGACAATGAGTCGACTAGAAGGTGAAGACCATGAAATGGTGTAGCTACTGACCAAAGTAGTCGACTAGATTGGTTTGAACTTCACAAGATGAGTCGACTAGAAGAAAAAAAAATTGATAAAAATAGATAAAAATTAGGAAATAAATACATAAAAATAGCAAAAATATTAAAAATAAAGATTATGACATAAATTAAGATAAAACATCAAAATCCATGGCCATTCCGATTTCACGACGAATTTTAGAAAATGATTCGTCCGCAAGTGGTTTTGTAAAAATATCCGCCAATTGATTTTTAGTGTCGATAAAGATCAATTCAACGTCACCCTTAGCAACATGATCACGCAAAAAATGATGCCTAATCTCTATATGCTTGGTGCGTGAGTGATGAATAGGATTCTTTGAAATACAAATCACACTCGTATTATCGCATTTAATAGGCACGTGAGAGAAAGTAAGACCGAAATCAAGTAGTTGTTGCTTAATATAAAGAGTTTGAGCGCAACTACTACCGGCTGCCACATATTCAGCTTCGGCCGTAGATAATGCAACGGAATTTTGCTTTTTACTTGACCAAGATACTAGTGAGTGTCCTAGAAAATGACAAGTACCGCTTGTGCTTTTACGATCAATTCTACATCCCGCAAAATCGGCATCCGAATAACTAATAAGATCAATTGAAGTTCCACGTGGATACCAAAGCCCTAAGTATATTGTACCACTTAGGTAGCGAAAAATGCGTTTGACCGCAAACAAGTGAGATTCCTTAGGACATGATTGAAACCGGGCACATAAGCATACACTAAACATTATATCCGGTCTACTAGCAAACTACCGATCATGCCTCTATAATTAGTAATATCAACACATTTACCATTTTCATCTTTATCAATCTTAATGGAGGAACTCATAGGAGTTATGGCATGTTTGGTAGCCTCCATACCAAATCGCTTTAGCAAATCTTTAGTGTACTTGGATTGGCTAATGAATAAGCCATCCGAGCTTTGCTTGATTTGCAACCCTAAGAAGAAAGTCAACTCACCCATCATGCTCATTTCAAATTCGTTTTGCATACTTGTGGCAAATTCCCTACATAAAGAATTATTTGTTGAGCCGAAAATAATGTCGTCAACATAAATTTGGACAATCAACAAATTATTCTTAATGGTTTTTGTAAAAAGTGTGTTATCAATCTTCCCTCTTGTAAAACCATTTTGAGTTAAAAACCCGCTAAGTCTCTCATACCAAGCTCGAGGACCTTGCTTTAAACCATATAGAGCTTTAGCCAATTTGAAAACATGATTTGGAAAAAGATTATTTTCAAAACCGGGTGGTTGCTTCACAAAAACTTCTTCTTCTATGATACCATTTAAGAAAGCACTTTTGACATCCATTTGATAAAGAGTGAAATTTCTATATGATGCAATGCAAGAAGCATTCTAATTGCTTCTAATCTAGCTACCGGTGCAAAGGTCTCATCATAGTCGATGCCTTCCTCTTGATTATATCCTTGAGCTACCAATCTTGCTTTATTACGAATAATTATTCCATTCTCATCCTTTTTGTTTCGAAAAACCCATTTTGTGCCAATTATAGTTTGATTTTCGGGTCTAGGAACTAAACGCCAAACTTGATTGCGTTCAAATTGATTTAGTTCCTCTTGCATTGCTACGATCCAAGAATCATCACATTGAGCTTCGTGGAAGTTCTTGGGTTCGAATTGCGATACAAAGGCCATGTGGTTGCAAAAATCTTTAAGTTGAGATCTAGTACTAACCCCTTTTGAAGGATTACCTTTGACTTAATCAAGAGGATGATTGTGAACAATCCTCCATGCTTTAGGCATTGAGTTGGTCAAGTCATCATTGGATTGATTCTCAACTTCCCTCATTTCCTTTTGGCTACATGATGAGTTTGAGATATTGAGAGTATTTAGATTATCCTCAATCCCAACAACCTCATCTTCTTCTAGGTCAATTCTAGGTGATGGTGGTGAGGGTGGTTCATCAAAGACAACATGAATAGACTCAACCATGGTTAGAGTCCTTTTGTTATAAACCCGAAATGCTTTACTTCTTGTAGAATAACCTAGGAAAATTGCTTCATCTGATTTGGAGTCGAATTTTACAAGATTATCTTTATCATTTAACACAAAACATTTACACCCGAAAACTTTGAAATACCCAATATTTGGCTTTCGACCATTCCACAATTCATAGGGCGTTTTCCCCAACTTCATCCGAATAATAACACGATTGATTATATGGCAAGCGGTGTTTACCGCTTCCGCCCAAAGGCTTCGGGGAAGGTTGTGCTCATTTAACATGGTTCGAGCCATCTCTTGTAGAGATCGATTCTTTCTTTCAACTACACCGTTTTGTTGTGGGGTTCTAGGGGCCGAGAGATCATGAGAAACACCTAGATCATCACATAATTTCTCTAAGTCTTGATTTTCAAACTCCCTACCTCTATCACTTCTAATTTTCTTGATTTTCAAATCTTTTTCATTTTGAATGACTCTATAAATCTTTCAAGAATGGAGTGAGTTTCATTTTTATGAGCAAGAAAGTGAACCCAAGTATATCTAGAGTAGTCATCAACAATAACAAGTACATAGAGTTTCCCGGCTAAGCTAGCCGTTCTCTCCGGACCAAAGAGATCCATGTGAAGTAATTCTAGAGGTTTAGAAGTGGTAATATCTTTCTTTCTCTTGAAAGAGGATTTAACTTGCTTGCCTACTTGACATGCGCTACATATTTTATCTTTCGAAAATTTAGTCTTTGGGAGGCCTTTGACTAAATCATTTTTGGATAAACGATGAATGAGGTCCATACTAGCATGTCCTAGACGCCTATGCCATAACCAACTATTTTCGCTGGATGTGACAAAACATTTAACATCTTGGTCATGCAATTCACATAGCAACAAAGTATACAAGTTTCCATTTCTTTTGGCATTGAACATTTCCTTCCCATCTTTCTTGATTATGCATGCATTTGTCCTAAATATAACATCATAGCCCTTGTCACATAATTGACTAATACTAAACAAATTATGCTTCAACCCATCAACTAAAAGCACATCATCTATAGAGAGAGAAGAGGAAATACCGATTGAGCCAATTCCTATAATTTTGCCTTTAGAGTTGTCTCCAAAAGTTACGTTTCCTCCTTCATATGTTTTTAGTGAAATAAACTTTGATTTATCTCCCGTCATATGCCTTGAGCATCCGCTATCGAGAAACCATTTTTCTTTTGATGCGGACTTCAAGCATACCTACAAAACAAGTTCAAGTAACTTTTATTGGTACCCAATCTGTTTTGGGTCCATTTTGGTTAGATAGATACGCAATAGTTCCTTTTGGAACCCAAATTTGTTTTGTTACAACATTTTTTTTTCTATGAGAGCATGCAATAGATCCTTTCGGAACCCAAATCATTTTTGACATAATTTTCTTCTTTCTATGAAAGCATACGTTTGCTTTGTGTCCTTTTCTATTGCAATAGTAGCAAGTAACATGTTTATAATCATTTGAAGATGCATGAGATGATTTTTTAGTAAATGTAGAGCTAAGTGATTTTCTCTTTTTCAATATAAGAGCATCCTTGTCAAAAACATCATACCCTAGACCACATTTATCAAATGATCCTTTTTGTCTTCCTAACATGATACTAAGGTTCTCTTTTCCTTTTGTAAATTTAGCTAAAACATTTATTTGATCATCAATAGTATTTTTCAACCGAATATTTTCCTTCTCTAGCTCAATGCTTTTGTTATTGCAAGAAACTTCTAAGTTTGAATTAGTGAGACTACATGAAGACTTATCTTTCTTAAGAAGGATATATTTTCTAGCTAATTTTTTAAATTCATCATGTAATTCTTCAAACACATCTTGCAATTCATTGTAATCAAGAAGAAGTTCATCATATGATAGTTTATCTAAATCACTTAAATTTAAATGTACCTCGCAAACATTTGCCAAAGGCAAATGTTTGCCGTTTCCTCGCTACTTTTCTCCTTATCCGAGTCGCATGAGTCATAGTCCTCCCATGTGACGTTCATTGCCATCTTGCTAGGTCTTTTGTCGTTTTCCTTTTTGAGCTTGAAGCAATCACTTTTGTAGTGTCCCGGTTTTCCGCAATTGAAACACGTTAGGGGTTCCCTTTTGCTAGTCTCGCCTTTAGGTTCGATTCTCTTCATGAATCTTCCACCGTTTGCTTTCTTTATTTGAAGGTGTCTCTTGAATTTTTGGGTGAACAATGCAATGTCCTCATCCTCTTCTTCTTCACTCGGCTCATTGATTTCATTTTTAGTGAAGGCTTGCAAAGCTATTCCCTTTCTTGGCTTGATGTCGTCTTCACGAGCTTTCAACGTTATTTCCCAAGTGAGTAGAGAGCCGAAAATTTCATCGAGACTCATGGTGTTGAGGTCATGAGCTTCTTTGATAGCCGTTACTTTTGCATCCCACTTTGCCGGGAGACTTCTAAGCACTTTTCGTGACGCATCGGATCTAGGAACAATTCTACCAAGATGCTTTAGTCCATTCAAGATATTTGTAAAGCGAGACATCATAGAATTCACATTTTCATCATCTTTCATAGCAAATAATTCATATTCATGCATGAGTATGTCAATTTTAGATTCTCGTACTTGAGATGTACCTTCATAGGTTACTTCAAGTTTATCCCACATTTCTTTTGCCGTTGAACAAGTAGATACACGATTAAATTCATTTGGACTTAAAGCGCAATTTAAATTTACTTTGGCTTTAGCATTGTATGACATGAGTTTACGGTCATCATTATCCCATTCATTGGGTAATTTGGGGACGGTTTTTCCATCAACAATTTTGGTCAATACAAATGGTCCTTCAAGAACTACTTGCCAAATTTGGTAATCGATAGCTTGAAGAAAATCTATCATTCTAGTTTTCCAATAGCTATAATTTGATCCATCAAACCATGGGGGCCTATTATACGATTGTCCTTCAATATGAGTGACTAAATTTGATGACATGATCGTTCTCTAAGACGGTTAAGTCTAAAATAAATAGAGATTAGGCTCTGATACCAATTGTTAGTCACTAATTAACCCTAGAGGGGGGGGTGAATAGGGTGTTCAAAAATAAGTCTAACTTTTTTCGAACATGGAACACACTATAATCAAAAATCAATTTCTCAATAAGCAAGTGGCTGATTCAATTTAAACTTTTGTAATAATTAATTTCAAGACAAATTAGCATACAAGATATTCAAGCAAATATAGCATGCAAAATACTTATGTAAAGAGAAAGAGATAGAGAGATTGACACCGGGATTTTTTCGAGGTTCGGTAACTCCTACTCCTCGGCTCAAGAACCCCTTCTTGAGACTTTTCCCGATCCTTTCACTATGGCCCTTCCTTCACAGGTGGAATGGCAAACCTTTACAACACAAGCCTCTCGAGCTTGTCTCTCAATCAAGAGAACAACCCTCTCTTGAACAATCGGTGGACTTCACTTGTCCGGGATTACAAATTCGTATGTAATCAATAAAATCACTCAAGAATAAAAACACTCAAAACCCAAAGGTTTTTATGGAAGATAAATCAATATAAGCTCAAGTGTTTTTGGTGATTTTACAATAGCTCTAGAAATGTATTCTCAAAGGATATAATCAATGAATGATATTTGGAGAATAAGAAGAGATTCTAGAGGTTTTGATTTTCAAAGAAACTTGGAGAAAATCAGATTTTCAAAGCTTGGTTTCAATGGCTTTTGAAGAGAAAATTTCTGCAGAATTTTTGATAGCTTTCTTTCTCTTTTGTATTTCAATCTCTTGATCTTCAATAAACACATCTCATTCTATATATAGCATTGTATTAGGGTTTTGAAGAGTGATTATAGTATTTGAAAGACAAGAGCCGTTTGAATACCATTAAACACGATCCACAAAACATGGGAATTGTTTTCTGAAAATCTGCAGATTTTAAGCAATATTCTAGTCGACTACTTCTTCATTGTAGTCGACTACAATGGTCCATCTAGTCGACTAGATTGAGTTCTAGTCGACTACTTTGGACCATCTAGTTGACTAAAATGAGTTTTAGTCGACTCAAGCTTGTTTCAGTCGACTTTTTTGATGTGGATGAAAAACCAATAGCTACTGGTTGAAATAGTCGACTACTAGAAAATACACAGGGTGATTCTAGTCGACTATAACAAGAAAAACATTTAATAAAAATATTTTTCTTTCCGTTTAAGTTTGGTAAAGCGTTTTTCATTTCATTTGAGTTCGGTTCATTTTATACTTGAGCTTATACGATAAAATCGACACATAAAATTACCTTGTTACAATGATCGCTCCCCGACCTATCTACCCCGAGTCTTGAGTCTTCGACTTTCGCTTTTGCCGTTTAATTGATTTTCCTTTTTCGCTTCAATTTCTTTCACAACTTTTCGCTTTAAATCAAACTTTCTTTCCGAGCTTGTTTTTCGAGTAGTTTCCTTTTCGAGTTTGATTTCTGAGTCGTTCACCTGTCTTTTGCTGAAAATATAAACTCGATAATTCATTAGTATCAAACACTCTTCAATGGTTTGTTATCATCAATTTTGGAATTGTTTGCCGAAAGTAAATTTCAAAGCCAACAAGAAGCAACAATACGCGTAAGCGTCCCAGTCCCGCAACAGAACCTGGAACTTGCAAATGGGAAGAGGGGGAAAGGGGTGAGCTCGATAGCCCAACAAGATAAACCCTAAATTACTACATCCCCCGACCGTCCAAGTAGTGCTAACCAACCTGTGTACATGCATCTATCCTAGGTCAGTTACTCGTCCCATATGGCACTCACGCTAATACGAGACCCCTAAAACATATCCCTCTAATCCCCTACCATGAAACAACAGACAGGGCAACTAGCACAAAATGAAACCATAACACAACATCTCATGAAAAATGCACACCTATATATACGTATATATATATAGAGACAAATAAATAAGTACTAGGCACGTTACACAGACCATACAAGAGATCACTAGGACTCGTCCCTATCAATCAAACACTGGTAGTCTACATTACTCACATGAACGTACAATGATAAACATTGAGTCCAAAAAGGACTAAGATCACTACAACATCCATAACCGGTACCAAGGGAAGCTCTCACATACTTCTATACTGACATAACCATCGTCAATGTACATATATACAAATATATATAAGAACCGTCAATCCATTTCTAAAGAGATATCTACTCTCACATCAATGCCACTAATCATATTACCTCATCAACCTCGTAACACTTTCCACAAGAAAGTTAATCAAATCACCAACGTTCTCACTAAAGATGGGGAAAACTAACAGATCAACCACGGAGAGTACATGAACACTACTCTCAAGAATGACTACATAAGGGCCATGAAACCAAGCAAGGGAGAAGATTCCCAATGCTAAATAAATGAATAATCGGAACATTAAGTTAAGGTGAAAGACATCCACCCGTAACTACGAATGCACCCAGACAAACGAAACCAAAGTAGACGATCAAGAGTAAAAGTCGTAAAAAGATGAATCTCAGAGATTCAATAGTTTTTAAGAAAGGGTTTTAATTCTCAAACCAATCCATTCATTATCCATGTCCCTAATATGTGCAAGAACCTATAACACCTAGATGGAGACACCAAGCAACCAAAAAGAAGCGAGAGGGCAACATTATATGTGTGCATTAAACCATATACCTCATACCCGAGGCCCAGAAATGAAAGAAGGTATGAAACAAACATACTGAGGGAACACACTCTCAAGGAAACCTAAACAACAACTCAAAGATTCCTATAAAGTCCAAGAGGATGATGAAAGAAGAGTAACGCGTTGGATACACGGAACACAACCGTCCATTTCAAACCCCACGGAATTAAATGGCAACACAAGGAAGTGGTTCGGCACCATGCCGCAACCAACAACTCAAGAAGCGACATATAAGCCATAAACATATCCTAATGTATAAAAGAGAGTGAAAGAGAATGAATGAAATAATGAATGAAGCACGATAAACAAAACTACAAAACTGCAGCACTTCGAGTACTTGGTAAAACATCTTTCGAGTACTCAATGAAACGCTACTCGAGTACTCAATAAAATATAATCCTAGGCGAGCAATCATTGCACCATACTCAGTTGTTCATACTTCATAAAAAATCCCAAAAGTGAGTCCGAAAGCCCCGGAAAGACGCCAGACGACTCCAAACTAACCCCGCATACACCGACCCATCTAAAACACCATATGGAAAGGTTCAACATCCGAAATGGTCCACAGAGAATTATCCAATTTCATTTGAGCATTTTAATAATATATAAATTAATGTGTCAAAATCCACATTAAACGTGCTCCACAACCACATTGAATAACATCACGGTTCACATGTAATGATAAATCACATAATGACAACTCAAATGCAATGTGACTCTACACACCTCATGGCACACACCCTGTCCACTAAGGTCAATGGATCCAAAATCTCTAACCAATCTTTTTGAGGATACCAGCTCATGAAGAAAGGTAGAGTGTCGTCCCGATTATTCCCTTGAGAGGATGTACACGTTTAACAAGGAAGATCGAGTGTACGAGACAAACCCTCGACTTAGGATTCGAATAATGTATGAACAAGACAAACCCGCGACTTTAAGGCCGGCGCAATCCACCCATTGGTGCAATCCAACCCTATATCACAGTTCTCGGACTTACTAGTTTCGTAGGTTGTGGAAACATATCTTGGCTAGTTGTTACGATGATCCGACACAAGTCTACTCACACATGGTTACACGACCGGGCATAAATCCACACCAATTGAATTACAATGCAAAGGTGTACTCAATATGCAACTATGTCTCCAATGAACCATGCATTAACACAAATATGTACTTCATCATATTTTTTAAAACACTTTCAAGAATGCCAACATGAATACAATAAATCCTTTAACATGCTTTCTAATCATCAAAAAGCAATAATTCACAACGATACAATCTCATACACAATTCATGTTCTAAATCATCAAGTTTTCCTTTAATTCACAAAGATAACATTCTCATTCTTTTAAACGTGCTATTAGTTCAATTAAAGCAAGTTTCCACAATCACATCTATAAGAACACTTTTGAGTATTGTTTATTTATGGCATGTTCTAGACGATAACCATGTTGAGTGTTAGATAGGTCATTTTGGTTTCTACGATATTTACAAGCTTTGACAAAGGCAAAATCGAGCATTGAAGTAGTGAAGAATACAAGTGAAGTGCAAAAGTGAGCGTATTAAGTAAAAATGTCTCCCGGAGGACAAAAATGACATTTTCCAAAGCCGTCAATTCAAGTAAAAAGTCTTGGGGAGTCAAGAGGGACATTTTGGTAGTATTCTCAACAAAAGTGGTTTTCACCAAAGTATCTACTCTCAAGCTTACGCCTATAGAACCTAAAAGTGGCTAGAAAGTGGGAAAATATGCTCAAGGCTACGCTCAAGATTTTGCCGTAGCTACGCTCAAGGAGTACGCCTAAGGCGTAGGTGTCTAGCGAGGGATAAATTGCAGATTTTGTGAATTGTTAAATTTGACCTCGACTTGAAGTTTGATGATGTGGCTTCAACTTATTGACCTATATTCATGTTTGTATATCAATATAAGTCAGTTTTACTTCTAATTGGAATGGTTTGACACTAAGAAGTAATCCTAATCAAAGTGGGGAACAAGTTATCTGAAAACAAGGGTTTCCTATTCTATAAATAAGAAGGCTCTCTACAAATTTTGAGGTAGGGCTTTTGGGTGAGATCTCTGCAGTATTTTCTACAGATTCATATTCTTATACAGAGATAGATAGAGAGAAAAAATCATTGAATGATTCTATATCTTCTAGTTCACTCTTGGTTAGGGTTTATTCCATTGTGTTTCTACATCGATGATCTTATGAACAATTTAATGACCTAGATTTTGAAACTTCTACACACCACCTTATGCAACATGGTTGCTTAGATCTATTTGAGAAACAGAGTCGTCTGAGTGTGGAGATCGGAGTAGGAGGCTTCGTCTAATCCTTGATTCATAGTGCAGAGCGTATCCATGGTTTTTACTTGGAGTCTTTCCAAGGTTTTCCACATAAAAATATTGTGTGTCTCTATTGCTTTATTTCCTGCACTTAGATTATTCTTTGCATAATTTATCTTGATAGAGAATTGGATTAAAATTGACTTTTTCGCAATTATTATTAATTTGTCAATAAATCCACAAAAAACATATTAACCCCCCCTCTAAGCTATTGTCATTGATCGTCTAGGTAATTTCAACATCTCAAACATAATATCCAACTCCAAAATAGTAATATCATTCATTAACCAAGGGTCTAGCTTAATCACACTATAAAGGCTACATCACTAGCGCCTAAACACATATGTATACTTATACTTATAGATATACACAACTATACCCATATACATATAAACATAGGCATACAAGCATACTTTAATATTGAAAATCTCAAGAACTATAAACTAACTAGCATATATCATAGTCCTATCAATGTAATCACTAAGTATGCCATACACAAGGATTAAATCACATAAACATATACAAACGCTAATTTCATATTTTCAAGTATACATAGACATCTAGGGTTAGGAAACCCTATAATGAAAATCGTACACTTATGTACCAAAGGATGAGAAAGAATAGAAATTTTCCCTACCTCAAATGGAGAACAAGGCAAAACCACAAAACAAGCCCAATGAAACCCTAGCTTTCACCTAACACCAAAATCAAAGGAACCATTAGGTATAAAGCTTCACCATAGCCAACTAACCATGAATCAAGATCCAATACAAAAGGAAAACAAGAATCAAGAAGTGATTTTCCAATAAAATCCAAAACTAGGATATGAGAAGAAAACCCACGAGGAGAGGGAGAGACTTACCAATCCATGGCTCAAATCGAAGAGGATAACATCATGAACAACTTTCATATTTGAACCATCATTAAAATACAAGCCCCAAGCAATTAAATAGGGAAAGGATGAGAGAAAATGTGTGTGGGAGAGAGAGATCCCGAAATGGGGAAAACAAGTGTGAAGATGAAATGATTTTTAGGTCAAAACCCGCTTATATACAAATTTGCAGACTTTCTCAAGTACTCGGTAAAATAGTCGTCAAGTACTCGGTGAAGTAGTACTTGAGTACTTAGTTAAACGATTACCGAGTACTCGATAACTCTTGAATCAACACAGTGAAAAAAGGGGCCTAAGGCCCTGAGATGACACCGGAAGACTCCGAAACAATCTGGTACACATCAAAACACTTAGGAAGACTCTCATACTTCTTCACCAACTCACACACAAGTGAAATACCAAAATTACCCCTCCTCACAAAATCTCTAAAAATAAATATAAACATATAATCACATAACCGATACTACACCGGAACATCGACAATAAAGTAAACTAATATGTTCGAGTATGGAGCACAATCATCGAAGCACCAAATGGGAAAATTTTGCAATGAACCCATGTAGTTCCCAATGAAAACAAAAGCCATAAAGCCGGAAACAAAAGTCTATGAAGTCATCCTGCTAAGTCCGAAACATAAACGCGAAAAAAATCAACATGTACCAAGAATACACAACACATTAAGAATAAGTGACATCACAAACTGTTGACAAATGGAAAATAATTTCAGAAAGGAGAAATAAAATGCGGGGCGTTACATGACTAATCCCTAAAGAGATACAATCGTTCCGATTCACTAAAACCCAAGTTCGATTAAAGTATGATTAATGCATGCATATATTCTACAATTACATCTAAAATATTAAATTAAAATCATGTCTATATCATCTTCTCTTAGTATGGCCTATGTAAACCTAAGACTTTATCATGCAAGTTAAGAACCATTATGTAGAAACCATTATTAAACCTTCGGAGTTCCAGCTCCTACTGATAAAACATAGTTGTTCAAGATTAATTATTAATTCAATCTAAGACAAGAAGAGAATCAACAAATAATCTTATTTAGGTAATACGTTCGTTCTCTCCCTACATAATCATCATATAAGTTTTCTTTAGCTTCTCCTCTTTGCAATAAAAATAATTAAAGTTCTACATTACTCGGGTAGGGTTTCGTTGGAACCCTAGATACCGACTTAATCACTTATAGAAAGTGCAGACTGCATTACTGATGTAGAGATAATCTCCATGATTGGGTAGTATGTTCTTGGGTTTTTTAAAGGAACATTCTCTCTTGAGAGAGAATTCTGTATATTGTCAAGATGACTTTATTCTTGATCTAAAAATTGCTCCCTTTCTTCATAAAGACTTCACATATTTATAGACAAAAGTTAGTGTAATCATGGCATGTTTTTTCTTCCCCTCCAAGATGACTTGGTATGAGGACCAAGTAATAACTAAATTCACCAATTTATCATCCACTTGTACTTACATAAGGAACCAATACAAATGCAGTTTATTCGCACATTTCCCAATGTCGACAAGACTCATCGATCGGGATACACACCAATCATTCAGTGGCTTCCTATTTTTTATTATTTCATTTCCTACGAATTTGTGCTTTGACAACTTGTACTATACATAGCTAACTTGTACCTTGCTCTGAATTGAGTGGTTTTATTGTTCTAAGTGTCATTCCCGATCAGGCATTTTGCTAAACCCCGAAAATAACATATATTTGCATTAAACTCTTCTAACATGCTTAAACACACAACTTGGATAAAAATATAAAAATAATAGAATAAAGAGACTAACAATAGGTTAATTAACGCCTAGTTTAATCAATATTCTAGTCTCATCAGTCGTCACTGATAAGAGCCAAATAACATACAATTAAGTCTCCTAATGATACATTATTATGTTCATGTTTATCATTATATTGGTGCTTTTATATGGTTTTTTTGTTTTAAGACGTTTCAGGACTATGATATGTAAAACGAGTTTAATTCGGTGAAAAAACTGAATTTGTTACTTAAGATTGTTCGAGAGCCAAAACTATGGATAAAAAACCTAAGAAGGACCAAACTAAGTCAATGATACAAAAGGACTGAAGAGGAATGAGGCCGAGAAGAGAAACAGAGCAAAGATACGAAAGTACAAGGTGAAGAACTACCGAGTACTTGGTAGTGCCTTCACCGAATACTCGGTGAAGTGCGAAAGCGCGTGCACTTAGGCGAATAGAGAAAAATGACTAGAGAGTATGGTGCACTTACATTCGTTTGTGTAGCATTTAGAAGCCACCGAGTGCTCGATGGAACCTTTATCGAGTACTCAATGAAACCAAATACGCTAGGCCACATTAACAACTTGTATATGCACCTTTGGGATCCATTTCTGCCAGAATCAATATGGGATGATCTCTAGGCTATAATGGACACTATATTGACCATATTTGATGAGATTTAACACCATTCTTCAAGAAATATCATGATACACATTCCTAACTTAATCATGAATCAATAAGATTACCAAACAAAGACGCCTCTTTTTCTATAAAAGAAAGGGGTCTCCATTAGAGTTAAGGGTGTTCTATTGGAGTTTTAGGACATTGTTGTAGGATATTTGTGGAAGAATATCAACCATAAAGTGCTTGTCTACATCAACAATGCAGACTGCCACTACCATGAACAACTAAATCGGTATCTAGGGTTTTTAACAAAACCCTAGCTATGTAATGTAGACTATTTCTTATTTTTCTTGTATGAGGGAAAACTGAAGGACACGTATGTGATGATTGTGTAGATGAGTGATTACATTTGATTTTATATAAGATTCTTCATTTATTGTATCTCTTGTCTTAACTTGAATGAATGTTTTATCTTGCACAATCATGGTTATTCAATATAGGCTAGAACTCGGATGCTTAATCATGATTTTCTACAGAATGGTGGTAATTAACATGCAATCTTGATTTAGACAAACCATACCTAGAAAAGATAACGAGTGATATGCTTTTAATTTATGTTAGTAGGAGTTGTTTGAAGTAGATGCATGTACTATTTACAATTAAATGATTAGGAGGATATATTATGTGGTTTGTGGTGGAGTTAGAAATATCCTAGATCTTTATCTCCATTGTTTTCAAGCACCAAAACCAAAATCTATCTTTACCTTTATATTAATTTATTTCTTGTCAAATTAGTTATAGAAAACAAAAGAAACAAATTATCTTTCATAATTTAGTTACAATAATTAAAAAGAAGTAGTGAATTCAATAGTCTATGTGGATACGATATACCCTATCTCATCTATACTATACTATAATTGATTCGTGCACTTGCGATAGGGAAAACTAGGTCAATTTAAGGGCTTATTTCCACACAACATTATTGTTACTATTATTTATTACCCAAGCCTAGTAGGCTAAATCTATCGAGGTTTGGCTAACCGATAAATATTTTGGCGCCGTTGCAGGGGACTATTGGTTTTCTATACTTTTAAATAATTATTATAGTTGGATTATTTACTTGCTTTGTTTTTATTTTTTTACTTTTAAGAGACAAGATTGTGTGATTTTTGACAAGTGCATTAAGATTAGCAAAATGAACCAGAAAAGCGGTGACGATTGCTTTGTTGGACAGTTTGTAAGTTTTAGTCATATCTTAAATTATTGTTCAATCTTATCTTGATTTTTCTTATTTAATTTCTCTTTTATTTCATTTATTTATTTTCAGTTTATTATTTAGATTAGTTTATTTTTATAAAAGTTGTTTCAATTTTGTATGAGTATTTTGCGTTTCATATTTAAAGAACTTCCTCCTTTTGATCCGGAAGTTGATAGAACTTACCATAAAAACTTAACAACTAATAAAAGAAGGATTAAAAAGGATAAATTAATTTTTAACGATATGGGCCAACCTCAAGTACAACTACTAGGTTCCTTGAAATATTATTACACACCTTCTAATTTCGAATCACCAGCTGACATTATAATACCAGGCAAAATAATGTCTCATTATGAAATTGAAGATAGTATTTTGAATATGTTGTCTAAATTTTATGGATATAAGCATGAAGATCCTTATGAACATATTACTGATTTTATATAAATTAGTTCGACAACTAAAATGAATGAGATGTCTACTGATGCCTTACGTGTGCGATTATTTCCCTTTTCACTGGAAGAAAAAGCTAAAATATGGTATAATTTTTACATAAATACTACCCCATAGGAAAAACACACGAAGCCCAAATTCCAGATGAACAATTCCATGAAATTTGGGAACGTTTCAAAGAAATCTTTGCTAAATGTTCACATCATAAATTAACAGAATACGATTTCGTGCATAATTTCTATCATGGCCTAGGTGAGATACAACAACATCGTATAAATGCGACATGTAGAGGAACATTTGCATTAGAACCAGTCGATGACATATGGAAAACATTCGAAAGATTGAGTGAAAATTCACAACAGAACACGTCAAAAGCAAGAGCTAGATTAATACTTAATAACCCTAGAAGAATGGAAAATGTCAAATAAATAGAAAGAACTGACGACATTATGGCTCAAGTAGCCGAGATAAGTAGGAAATTAGATAATTTTCTAAATTTCACTCAAAATACTCCTAGAGAAATCTGATCGATCTGTTCTGATCCTTCCCATTTAACTAGCATATGTCCAATGACATACCAAGAAGATATAATACCATGTGATGTTGACGCGACCTTTACAACTACCAATAATAATCCATATTCAAATTCTTTCAATCAAGGCTGGCGAAACCATCCATATTTATCTTATCGTTCTCAAAACGTAAAAAATCCTATCCAAACTCAAAATTTTAATCAAAATCCAAGACCATTCAATAATACTTACAATTTCAATCAAAATCCAAGATCATTCAATGGAAATCAAATTTTCAAAATAATACACAAGGATTTTGATCTTTTCAACTAAACAAACCTTAATTTAGGAATCAAATTCAAAACCCTAATCCACCAGAAAGATCATCGGATTTTGAAGATAAAGTTTTAGGAGCCCTTGGTAATTTAGAAGCTAATACCCAACTGCTACATACACATTCACAAGCTATTACAAAATTAGAAGTGCAAATGGGACAAATAGCTAACACGCTTAATAAAAGAGAAGAGGGTAAATTACCGAGTCAACCAGTGATGAATCCTAAAGGGAAATACATGATTGAGTTAGGAACTTTACAAGAACCAACCCATGAAACTGTTCAATCAATCAAAACCTTAAGGAGTGGTAGGATAGTGGATAATAAAGTTGCGGAGAAGTTTGAGGAATGACTAGCACAAGAAGAAGTCTTGGAAAACATTCCTAAAGAAACATCACATACAATAATAGATGAACCTATTAAAGAAATACCTAAAAAACCTACGGAGAAGGAATATGAACCAAAAGCACCATTCCCTCAACGCCTCCGTGGATCAAACTATTATGGCAAATAAGGCAATAAAAATAAGACAAGAAGTAAAAATCATTCCCTCAAGTGTTTAAACAAGTAAAAATCAACTTTTTGTTATTAAATGTCATATCTTAAATCCCACCTTATGCTAAATTCTTGAAAGATTTATTTATGAAACAGAGCTAAGGTACCTAAAAAGATAGTGTTGATTGAGCAAGTAAGTTCTTTATTGTTAAATGATAAACCACCAAAATATAAAGATCCAGGAGCGCCTATAATATCATGCATAATTGGTGATCAAGAAGTAAGACGGACTCTCCTTAATTTAGGTGTCAGTTTCAACTTATTACCATATTCAGTTTACCAACAATTGGGATTAGGATAACTAAACCCTACTATAGTTGTACTTCAATTAGCAAATAGATCAATCAAATAACCCAGAGGGATAGTTGAAGATGTGATAGTTCATGCAGACAAATTTTATTTTCCTGTTGATTTCATAATCTTAGACACAAAACCTGTTCATAGTCCAAAGAAACATATATATGTAATCTTAGGATGACCTTTCGTAGCAACAGTTAACGCGTGCATTAATTGTAGAATATAAGTAATGGATATATCATTTGGGAATATGAAACTTAGATTAAATGTGGTTAATACAAATAGCCAAATTCCAGAAAAAAAACTTATTATTTTAACATTGATCAAATAGATGAATTAGTGGAAGAGGTGGAGCAAGAAATATTAATGAAAGATGACTTGGAAACAATAATAACTGAGGCAGAAGATATTAATATTGATAGAGATGAACAAGTACAATTCAAAAATGAGGACGTTAAAATTATAGAAACCGCACTATATGGGGAATCTTGGAACCAACTTCATGAGTCTTTACCTCTTATTTCAAGTACTCCACCTATTCTGTCACTTACAACTCCACCAAAATTACCTAAACAATTCAGACATGTTTTCTTAGGTCCGGACAATACTCGTCCCGTAATAATTTCTTCCTATCTCAATACAAAGCAAGAAGAGCAATTAGTTCAAGTATTATCTGACCATAAAGAAGCAATTGGATGGAGTGTGGCTGATTTTAAGGGAATTGATCCCTCGATTTGCATGCATCGTATAAACTTAAAAGATAATGTAAAACCAAAATGAGAGATGCAACGTATGTTAAATCCTAATATAAAGGAGGTGGTAAAGATTGAAGTAATAAAATTACTTGATTCGAGTATTATATACCCCATATCTGATAGCTCATGGGTTAGTCCAGCACTGATGGTACCAAAGAAATTCGGTATCACAATCGTCCCAAACTTAAATGGTGAGTTAATCCCACAATGAACCACGACTAGGTGGTGTATGTGTATCAATTATAGAAAACTAAACTCACATACACGGAAAGATCACTTTTCAATAGCGTTCATTGATCAAATCTTAGAACGTTTAGCTGGACAAAGTTATTTATGCTTTCTATATGGATATTTTGGTTATAATCAGGTAGCAATTGATCCAGCAGACCAAAAAAAAAAACCACATTCACTTGTCCTTATGGTACGTTCGCATATAGAAGAATGCCATTTGGCTTATGCAATGCACCTGGAACATTTCAAAGATGTATGAGGTCAATCTTTTCGGAGATGGTTGAAAAGTTCCTAGAAGTATTCATGGATGATTTTTTGGTGTATAGAACTACTTTTGAAGATTGTTTAAAACTTCTAGCACTTGTATTACAAAGATGTAAAGAGACGAATCTAATATTAAGTTGGGAGACAAGCCATTTTATGGTTCAAGAGGGTATAGTCCTAAGACATTATTTCAAAAAGAGGGATAGAAGTAGATAAATTTAAAGTTGAATTAATTTCTAAACTACCCTCTCCTACATCTGTTAAACAAATTTGATCATTCCTAGGTCACGTCGGGTTTTATAGACGATATATTAAAGATTTCAGCAAAATATCTTGGCCATTATGCAACCTTTTAGCTAAAGATGCAGCTTTTGATTTAAATAAAGAATGTCTATAATCTTTTGAGAAGTTGCGTAATTTACTATCAACTGCCCCAATAATGCAACCGCCTGATTGGTCTTTACCATTTTAGTTAATATGTGAGACAATTGATTATGCCATAGGAACAGTTTTAGGAGAACGAAAAGATAAATTACCACATGTAATATATTACGCTAGTAAAATGCTTGTTGATGCTTAAATTAATTACACTACTACTGAAAAAGAATTGCTAGTGGTAGTATTTGCCTTGGACAAATATAGATCATATTTATTAGAAACCAAGGTAGTCGGTTTCTCTGACCAAGCAGCATTAAAATACTTATTAACAAAAATATATTCCAAACCCAGACTTATTAGATGGATATTACTATTACAAGAATTCGATATTGAAATAAGCGATAAAAAGGGTACGGAAAATGTAGTGAGAGATCATCTATCAAGAATAGTAGTAGAATCTACAATGGATAATATTCCACTAATGTATTATTTCCCGGATAAGCAATTATTTAGTGTTAGAAAATTAAAACTGAAAGGTCCGAGGAAAAGAATGCGATATAAGAAATGTGGTCAACAATTGGAAGTGTCGGTAGAAATTAACCATGAATTAGGAGGTGTGGATTATATAGATTTGATAAAACCCACTTATGATAAAGATTAATAAAAACTATGAATGTCAGGCCAACGACGTTAAAAAGAGGCACCATTAGGGAGAGTTCGTGTTCTCTTGAATGGGTATGTATAAGTAGGATTTTTATTTTTATCGTGATTGTCTTTATAGTTATTTACTTTAAGTTTAGAATCTAAGACGGTACCACGAGATGATTTTGAAAAAAAAGTCAAAAAAATTGGCAGAAAAGAACTACCGAGTACTCAGTAGTTTCCCCACCGAGTACTCAGTGAATCCTATAAATTATTATTTTTGAAAATTAATATATATAATTATGTATTTTGATTTTTACTTTCAAATTAGGACTTTGACCGTAATATAATAGTATAATATATAGTTTTAGTAGCTTCTAAGAAAGAAAAGATAATTCTATGAAAATTTCCATAAATATGAAATCCTTTTCAACTATGGAAAAATTTGCATTAAATCTTATTACCATTTCAAAAATCTCTATTCTAATGATTCCTATTAAAGATTTATGCTGTAAATTGAATCATTCATTTCCTAACAAGGACTTAAATGAAGATCTATAAATATAGAGCCTTAGTATTGGTAATAGTCATTCTCTTAAGAGTTCTTTATTCTCTTTTCACAATGAGATCAACACATGGATCTACCCTTCGCAGAGCTTCTACCAACACTACACTCGTAGTAATTTTAGATGATGAAGATAGGTCAGTACAGGCAGTAGGTTCTTCAACCTATCTCAAGGAAGAACAACTTATGGGATGTACTACTATTTCCCCAAAACCAACACAAGTTTTACCAATTTCTGAGTATAGTTCACTAGTGGATGAAGTTATCTATGATGAAGAGGTCATAAATACCCCAAGAATGCAAAGTGATTTTAATCTATTGAAGGCTCGAAGACTGACCAGTTTATTGAAACCAGCAGCTATAGTAGCATATCCCCAAATTGTGAAAAAATTATATTATGTTATGGGGCATACTACCAAAGGAGAACTCATACTCATAATTTGTTTAGATTACAAAATACAACCTTTTGATGTCACTGCCAATACAATAGCGAAAGCATGGGGTATTCCGCATGAGTGTCCTGAGGAGTTAGGTGAAAGATTTTTGCCTTTACTTAAACCATTCACACCTACCATCCCCGAGATGATTAACGCCATATGTCTGAACTATTAGGTGCATGCTGACGAATTATCACTCATCAAGAAAAGGTTAAATCCCAACTATTGGTTTTTAGACACAGTTATCGCATCACAGATTTATCCCAATGAATATCGGCATTGGTGGGATGAAACGTTAATTCAGATTCTTTACTGTTTTCATATGGGGTATTGGGTCTCATTTCCAAAGATCATTCTTGGGTGTATGCTTGGGCATGTCAAACCTTTTAGGCATCTCACGGCAGCTACGTGGAACTTCCCTTACCCATTCTTTATAACAAAACTAATTAAGAATGCAATAAGTGATGATATTTTTCATACCAAAGCGGAATATGTATCCATAACTTCTTACTTTTATGCTAAAACATTTAATGATGACTATGGAGAAGAAGAAGACGAACAAGTAGCTACGTGGGATGATATAAAAGTGCCTCAAGAATGGGTTGTTGAGCGGGGGAAGGATCTCATAATAAAAAGTGGCTAGGAGTGGAATAGAGGAATAATACGTAGAATTAGGGAATGGATGTAGAATTCTCTAAGTATTTTGTTATTTTATTTTTCTTTTTATTTATTTTTCACCAAATCCATTTAGGATTGGTTCTATGCATGTTTTTCATTTATTTTATTTTTCTGCAATTTTATTTTTTAGGATTGTAGGCCCCTAAGGCCAAATCAGGAGTGATTTTATTAATCAAATTTTATTCGCTTGAAAAAAGTGCTTCATGTTTTGTATTTTGATTTATTTAATTATTCTCCCTATTGGATATGGTATTGGGTATTGCATAGTGTCTTATTTTTTTGAATAGATCTTCCAAAGCAAGTTTGGGGGAGATATGAGCAATATAATGAAACAACCAAAATTACACTTCAAGAGCGGTAATAATTTCTTCCCTAGTTTATTTTTATTTTTAGACCATGAGGACATGCTCAGGTTTAAGTTTGGAGGGCAGGAATTAGTTATTATATACTTTAAGAGAATGGGGAAAAAAAATTCAAAATTTTGAAATTTTTGAATTTTTTTATATAAGTTCTTCATTTGAAATATGTGATAGAGATTTGATATGAGTTGATTTGTATACATGTTATAACTAGAAAGATATTATGTATGCAGCAACCGCACTCATGAGTATGCAATAGTTTGATTAAATTGATTTTTAAGATGTGGTCCACATGAGTGAATAAATGAGTGAAATTGAAACCGAAAAAGATAATCTTGGCATATGAAGCACACACACACATTCTTTATGAAACAACTACTTGACTTTTGACTATGTAGTTGAAAAAATAGTTTTGCTTCAATAACAAGGGGAGAAGGGGAGTAGTAAAGAAGAAGAGAAAAAATATTTACAAGAAGTATAGAGAAAAGAAAAATATCAAAAAAATGTAAATGCAAAAAGTAGTGTTCTTCGATTTGAGTAACCGGGCCTTGGTATCACCAATATCACTATTCACGTAAAAAGGGGATAAAAAAATGAGCATAAATCCCATGGAAGAAGCTCGGGCCCAGTTGGTTGGGACTAAAAATCCTCGTTGGAAATTCCAGAAACATAGAAAGACAAAAAGGGATACAAATGAAAAAAAAAAAGAATATTGAAGTTGTGTCATGGCAAAACTTGATCAATGAAGTAGAAGAAGGGAGATTAGTCTACCATAGAGAATGTTCACAAAAACACGAAGAGCTTGATCGGTCATAGAAATTAGCAAGTTTATTTCACCACTGTGGGGACCATTCTTTTAAATTTAATTCATGATAATTATTGTGTATGAGTGAGTGGGGATAACTTGTATGTATTCTGACAAAATTATGACATTTTCATGGTTAAGGATTATTTGATTTCATGAGCATACAAGAATGAAGAATGAAATAATTTATAGGTAGTATATTTAACCCTCACAAGATTTCATTCGTCCACTCGGTATTACCGAGGGATTTAAAAGACTTGTTACACGTGCTATGTGTAATCGTACACATTTAGGAAAGAAAAGGTTATTTAGATAGTTTAGTAGTTAGTTAGTTTTAATTTATTGTACTAAAACCACAATCATCACGAATTTTGAAAATTTTCTATTGAATTGATTGTTAAGGGGCCATCAATGTTTAAGTTTAGAGGCTTGATAAGAGTTAAATTGCATACATTTAAGGCTCCTAATTATACATTATTATGTTCATGTTTATCATTATATTGGTGCTTTTATACGGTTTTTGTGTTTTAAGACGTTTTAGGGCTATATCATGTAAAGCGAGTTTAATTCGGTGAAATAACTGAATTTGTGACTCAAGATTGTTCGAGTGGAAAAACTATGGATAAAAGACCTAAGAAGGACAAAAAATAAGTTAAGGATGCAAAAGGACTGAAGAGGAATGAAGCTGAAAAGAGAAACACAACAAAGATACGAAAGTACAAGGTGAAGAATTACTAAGAACTCGGTAGTGCCTTAACCAAGTACTCGGTGAAGTGCGAAAGTGCGCGCACTTGCGCGAATAAAGAAAAATGACCAGAGAGTGAAGCGCACTTGCGCCCGTTTGCGTAGCATTCAGAAGCCACCGAGTACTCGGTGGAACCTTTATCGAGTACTCGGTGAAACCAAATACGTCAGGCTATATCAGGAACTTGTATATGCACCTGTGGGACCCGTTTCTGCCAGAATCAATATGGGATGATCTCTAGGCTATATTGGACACTATATTGACCATATTTGATGATATTGAACACCATTCTTCAAGGAATATCACGATACACATTCTTGACTTAACCGTGAAGCAATCAAATTACCAAACAAAGACGCCTCTTTTTCTATAAACGAGAGGGGTCTCCCTTAGAGTTAAGGGTGTTATATTAGAGTCTTGGGACGTTGTTGTAGGAGATTTGTGCAAGAATATCAACCATGGAGGGTGTGTCTACATCAACAATGCAGACTGCCACTGCCATAAACAACTAAATCGGTATCTAGAGATTTTAACAAAACCCTAGTCAAGTAATGTAGACTCTTTCTTATTTTTATTGTATAAGGGGAAACTGAAGGACACATATGTGATGATTGTGTAGATGAGTGATTACCTTTGAATTTATATAAGACTCTTCATTTATTCTATATCTTTACTTAACTTGAATGAATGTTTTATCTTATACAATTATGGTTATTCAATATGGGCTAGAACTCGGATGTTTAACTCATTATTTTCTACAGAATGGTGGTAATTTTCATGCAATCTTGATTTAGACAAACCATACCTCCAAAATATAATGAGTGATATGCTTTTAATTTATATTAGTATGAGTAGTTTAGAGTAGATGCATGTACTAATTATGCTTGTTCAATGATGGGTTATGCCAATAATGGATTAATTGTTCCTTTTTTGGGATTAGATTTTGTCAATGTTTGCGACCCTATATCTAATTCACATATGATGGACCACCATTTACAATTAAATGATTAGGAGGATATATTATGTGGTTAGTGGTAGAGTTAGAAATACCCTAGATCTTTATCTTCATTGTTTTCAAACACCAAAACCAAAATCTATATTTACTTTTATGTTATTTTAGTTTTTGTCAAATTAGTTAAAGAAAACAAAACAAACAAATTATCTTTCATAGTTTAGTTACACTAATTATAAAGAAGTAGTAAATTCAATAATCTATGTGGATACAATATACCCTATCTCATCTATAGTATACTATAATTGATTCGTCCACTTGCAATAAGGATAACTAGGTCAATTTAAGGGCTTATTTGCACACAACATTATTATTACTATTATTTATTACCCAAGCCCAGTAGGCTAATTCTATCGAGGTTTGGCCAACCGATCAGTCGCGTGTGGTAGGTTCTCCCAAAATTATCTATACATATACATATATTTATATAAAAACACACACATATATATAGATATATAATAAATACCTATATATATTATAATTTATAATATATATATGCATAATTAATCACGAAAATTAATTATTGGACCAACCAATTATCTCCCAGCCCTACTGAATAACTACAAACAACTAAGGCATGAAAGAAATCCAAAAAATAAACAAGTAGAGAAACATCAACACATAGGGGTACGCAGTGGCAAGCAAAGCAAGTAATGAACATAAAGAATTCAATTAAAAATAAAATAAGATACCGAATGTTACAGTGCGCATCCCGAGACAAGAAAAGCACTAACCACTCAACGTCACAACGATACCACACTGTGGACAACAAGAACCCACGAAATCGTCCCATCAAGTCCGAAACAAGAAACGCAAAATATTTACACGAACGAAATACCAAGGATAAACAAGACGTCATGAACAAGAACAAAGTGATGTCACAACCGTGATCAAATTGGAAAGAATTTCATAAAAAGGAAAAGTAACACGGGGTGTTACATGGTGTAATCAATGGTTGAGTGTATAGAGCAACTTCTAATGCAGCAACTTCCTCACGTTTTATCCGATTATGCTCAATCTAGTCATCAGGTTCTGCTTCCATCATCACCCCTGTTAGTATGGATTCCAACTCATCTTTGACCAAGATTTGAGGTGCAACTTTTTCTACCATGTCATCAATATCATCGACATGAAAACATTCAACAAGTTCAGAAATTTATTGATTGGTATCAAAGACATTTATCCTCATCTTCATGTTTCCAAAAGATATATCCATAGCCCTTGTTCTGCTATTAATGCACGCATTAGTCGTAGCCAAAACGGTCTTCCTAAGATAACAAGGATATGTTTGTTTGGATTGTGGACAGGTTCCATATCTAGAATCATAAATTATACCAGAAAGTAGAACTTGTCCACTTGAACAATGACATCTTCCAAAATTCCCCTTGATTGTTAAGACTACCGAGGTAGGACTGAGCTCTCATAACCCTAGGTGCTGATAGACTGAGTAAGGTAATAAATTATCACTCACACCGAGGCCAAGAAGAGCTCTACCGATCTATTGGTCACTAATGACACAAGAAATAGTGGGAGCACCTGGATCTTTATGCTTCATTGAAGTATCACTTAGTAGGACTAAACTTACTTGTTTAGTCAATAAAATCTTCTTCGGGACCTTAGTTCTACTTCTTCTTTTCTGCGTACAGAGGTCCTTTAGAACTTTAGCATATGGTGGAATTTGAGCAAAAATATCTAAGAGAGACAAGTTGATCTTAACTTGTCTGAATGTTTCCAACACATCATTCACCTTATACTAGCAATAAGGGTTTAACTCTAGAAGACGTTGAGGGAAAGGTCTTTTCTCCTCATATGTTGTCCTTTCTAGCTCTTCTAGTAGTGATTCATCTTGCTCATCCTCTTCTCGGGGGTTTATCTTTTTGAACCTCTCCAGTCACCTTTCACTTGTTCGACCTGTTCTCCAACTACTTATCAGCCCTATTCTCCACTTCCTTCTCACTTCTCAAAGTAGTAACGGCTTGGACTGTCTCATGATTTGATTCGGCAAACAAGCCCATCTCCATTACTTGTTTACCTTTTGGATTAGCCATTGGTTGACTAGGCATCATTTTTCCCTCCTCACGCCTATTAATTGCGTTCGCTAGTTTCCCAATTTGGGTTTCTAACTTAGCAATGGATTGGGAATGGAAATTCAGTAATTGGATTGCCACCTGAAAATTACTATATTGATTTTTAAACTCATTCATGGCACTCATCATCTCATCCTCAAATCCAGGTGATCTTGGTGGTGGATTTTTATTTCAAAATTGGGGTTGATTTTGGGTAAAAGGATGGTATGCTTGAATGTTGTACTGAAAGTTCTGAGTATTGAATAATGGTTGGTTCTGATTTAAGCTTGGTTGAGGATTTACCGTATTCTGGGAACTATATGACAAATATGGATGAATACGCTAACCCACATTGTATGAATTGAAAAAGTGATTATTGTTCAGGTTGGTGAAGGCTGGATTCACATCCAAGGAAGCCATCTCATTCCCTTGATATTCTAGCTTTGAGGGGTTAGGTTCGATTGATAAGACTACCCTTGGAGTTGTTTGAGTGAGAGTGATGAATTTATCAATCTTCTGACTAAATGCTGCTACTTGCGCTTTCACATCATCATCCTTATCGATTTCATACAGACCTTCCGATTTCATCAGGACTCTGCCTTTTGCACGCATCTCATATTCATACTAAAGCGAATTTTCATTCACTAAGTCAAACAATCTCTTAAGTTCATCTACTGGTTTTAATATGAACTAACCTTCTACTAATGCATCTATCAGATTCTTATGAGTCTCTTTCAATCCAAGATATAAATTACGCACCAAATCTTGCTTTGGGAACTTATTATGGGGACACTTCCTCAAAACTTCATTGAACCTCTCCTATGCATCATGGAGTTGCTCACCAGGTAACTCTTTAAAGTGCGTGATTGCATGTTGTGTATTATGGGTTTTACCTATTAGGAAGTATTTAAACAAAAACTCGTATTTCAGGTTATCCCAATTAAGCTTCACTTCCCATCCAATTTGATATACCATTGTTTCGCTTTTTCTTTAAAGGAATAAGGAAATAGACGCACACACAATGAATTGGTGTTCAGATTCTCAATTTTTCTAGTGGAGCTTATTTCGATGAATTCATCAACATGCTAATATGGATTCTCATTCTTAAGCCTATAACATTTGGGTAGCATGTTAAGAATGCTTGCTTTGATATCATAATGTGTCATTCCATCCTCATCAGGAAGTTCAACATATGATTCAAAACTTTCAAGGATTCGCGTTAGCCATATTGTCAAATTCCAATTTTCTCCAAAACTCTTCTAATTTCTTAGCCTTAAGATTTCTAAGAAAGTTTCTTCCAATTTTAGGATCAAAGGGAGCTAATTCAAGTTCAGGCTCAAAGGGGGATTTCCATTCGCTCATGCACAAGGCCAACTTTTCTTTCTTTTCTTTTTTTTTTAACTAAACTAAACTAAGCTAACTAGTGCAATAAAGTAAAGGAAAGCTGAAATTATGCAAAAAATCCAACTACACTAAAACTAACAAATCGTCTAGCAAAACAATCGTCACCGCATCCCTGATTTACTTTCACGCTCCTTAGTGCACCTGTCAAAAACATAAAAATTCCAACTTTAGATATACTACAATAACTTAATTCTATTAGAATACTACAATATATAATATTGCCAAGTCCTCAGCAAAGACGCTAAAAACTTGATTTGGCCAAACTAGGGTTTAAAATAGTGATTAAGAACAGACCCTTGCACTGACCTAGTTTTACCGTTCGCAAGTGCACGAATTGTATTATAGTATAGCACAACTTGAGAACAGGAATATCAAACCCACAAAGACTTGAATTTTTTCAATTTAGTATCCTAACAGTACTGAATTATGGAGTTAGAAAAAATGTTTGTTTATTTTAAAATCTATTTTCTAATTAAATTATCTAAAAACAGGAATTAAATTGATTTGTGATTCAAGATAGAGAAAGACTAATGTTTTCACAACTCCACCACTAACCTCATAATGTAACTATTTACTCACTCAATTGTAAATGGGTGATACATCACGTGTGAATCAGATTAGAGTCGCAAATAGTCAACTCTGATCCCCAAAGAGATACAATAAACCGGATTCGTTACAACCCATCTTCAAACTGAGTGTGGTAGTGCATGCAAACTACTTTACTTTAATCTACTCCTACAACATGAAATTAAACTAAAGCATGTCTATATCACCTCTACTTAGCATGGCCAATGTAAATCTAGGATTTCATGTGTTAATATCCATTGTGTAGAAAATCATACTTTAAGCATTTGAGTCCTAGCCGAATTTGAATAAACATGATTTCTTAAGATAAAACATTCATTCAGTCTAAGACAATAGTAGAATAAACGTAAAATATTATTTCAAAAATAAGTTTGATCACTTATGTTTACAATCATCAGATGCGTATTATTCAGTTTCGCCTCTTTACAAATGAAATAAATAAAAAACTCTACATTACTTGGCTAGGGTTTTGTTAGAAAACTCTAGAAAGCGGTTTAGTTGCTCATGGTGGTGGAAGACTGCATCATTGATATAGAATCCGCCTTCATAGTCTTCTTGTCCGAATCTCTTGGTCTTGGATTTCTATTCTTCTTTGAGTGATGAAAATTAGGTATTTTTAAGCTCTTTAGATCTAATCCATACATTGGAATTTATAGAAGAGGTTGAGAAGAATCCCACTTGTATTAAAATCCCTTCAATCTAATTTAAATATTCCCAATACAGGTGCTTGGATGTGTTGGAGTGGTAAACAAGTAAAGAGAGTCTAAGTCCAATTCAAACCGAAATTCTGTAGAAAACTGCAGGGGTTGGCGTACAAGGCGGCACTTAAGCACAACACCTTGGGCGCTTAAGTCATGGTGCTTAAGAGTCATTCTTTCCGTAGGTTTGTGCCAAAATGCAACATTCCGTAGGCCTAGAATGTACAATATTCGGCTACTATCACCTATCATAGGTTTAGGCCTTCAATCTTTCTTTAGCGATTTGTTTTGTATATACGCTCCAATTTTTAGGGTTTTTTCGTCGCATGTTTGGGTTTTGACTCTTTGATTGGAATGTACTGTCAAGGTCAGTTGCGCTTATTTGTTGCGATTCTCTGAAACTGTTCAATGGCAAGGCCAGAACAACCAGGACAAGATCATTTAGCACTGAAAATTATTCTAGGAGAAGTTCGAATCCATTCCGTTCGTTCAATTTATGGTTTGACTTTATATGATTATGACGGTGACATTAAATGTGGTTTTGAAGCACCAACATTCATGTATCTACCCTTTGCTTTTAAATAGATTGTTTGGTTTCTTCTTCTCAACACAACGAGTTATTTCTTCTGATTTTTCTCCTTCATGAGTTTCTTCCCATTTGTATCGCCTACCTTTGTGGGCATAAGAGAAGTCATAGAGCTTTGTGTGAGTGAAATAACTGTGAAAATTGGGTCTTGCCATCTTGCTATGAGGGTTTGACATCCGCAATTACAACCTTCTTAGGTCAAAGGT